>CM046875.1:136029567-137390817 GCA_025667525.1 Glebionis coronaria
ATTGCTATCAAGAGCCATGGGGTGATTTAAGGTAATGATTTGTGTTGCTTTTAGTTTTTTGATTGTATTAGTGTTTTTAGGAAAAATCTATCTTGATTCTTGAAGTTTTTTGGTGATTTTGTTGTTGGGATTAGTAGATAAGTATTGGGTTTTTACTTATTTTTGGTAGAAATCACAAAACGTTTTCGGGTAATTTTGGTAAAAAATCTGGGTTTGTTTCTTAATATTCACATTCGACTGTTAAACATACGAACTAGCTCTTCCAGTTTATTCCGAACCAAACAGTTTATTCCGGATCAGTGATATTCCGAATTAGTGATATTCCGAATCAGTGATATTCCGAAACAAAACTCTTCCGAATCAACAACTATTCCGGTTCAAGGAAGTTCCGAACCAAAGCCTTTCCGAATCAACAACTATTCCGGATCAAGGAAGTTCCGAACCAAAGCCTTTCCGAATCAACAACAACTATTCCGGATCAATGAAGTTTCCGAACCAAAGCCTTTCCGAATCAACAACTATTCCGGATCAAGGAAGTTCCAAACCAGCTTATTCCGAATCAGTAATCTTCCGAACCAAGCTCTTTCCGAATATCAACAACTATTTCGGATCAGTGATATTCCGAACCAGCTTATTCCGAATCAGTGATATTCCGAACAAAAGCCTTTCCGTATCAACCACTATTCCGGATCAGTGATATTCCGAATCAAGGTAATTATTCTGAACCAAGGTTTTTTTTCATAAAGGTATTTTTTTATTGAACCAAGGTTTTTTTTCATAAAGGTATTTTTTATTTCCGAATCAACTTAATTATTCCGAACCAAGGGATATTATTCCGAACCAAGGGATATTTTACTTGTTTTTTCGACGATTTTTAGAGGATTTAATCTTGGTTTCTTACACACGTTTTACTTCAACAACACAACACAACTCACAACCTTACTTCACTGCTTGATCAACCGATAATCTTTGATTCTTTAAAGTGATCAAAATGAATCCGAGTTCATTAATGCCTCAAATGACATCACTTACGGATATTTCCGTTATAACGGGAACGGATAATCGCCCTCCAATGCTCATTAAAGAAGTCTTTGAAGCATGGCAAGGCCGTATGATGTCATACATTAAGGGAAAACTGACATATGGGAGGCTTATGGTCAAGTCAATTCTAAATGGTCCACTTGATTATGGTACCATCGTTGTTAACAATGTGACTCGACCACGGGAGTTTGAAGAACTTACGCCAGCTCAACAACTTACTGCCGATGCAGACGAAAAGGCTCTTCAAACCATTCTCCAAGCTCTTCCACATGACATCTATAGAATGATAAGTCAATATACGGTTGCAAAGGAGTTATGGGAACGTCTACAGGTTTTGCTACAAGGTACGTCTCTTACTAAACAGGAACACGAATGTCAGTTGTATGATCTGTTTGATAGGTTCACGTACAGTCCAGGGGAAACGCTTCACGACTACTACTTCAGATTCACTACTCTCATGAATGATTTGAATGTGTACAATCTCGTGATTGCTCCATTCTAGGTTAACACCAAGTTTTTGAATACTTTACCTCAAGCTGAATGGGGTGAGTATATTACTGATGTTAAGTTAACTAGGGATTTGCATAAGTGCAATTTGGATCAACTCTATGCTTTTCTCCAACAGCATGAGAAACACGTGATCATGCACCGTATGCCTCGAGGTATGTACCCTGAACCTTTAGCTTTGATGGAAAATCAACCAAGCTTGTCATATAACAACACTCCTTATATCATGGGACACCAAGCTTATCATCCATCTCCGTACATGACTCCAAGCTTCCCCCAATATTCGATTCTACCTTAACCACCCACCTCACATCAGCAACAATATTGGTTTAATGCACCTTTTTCTCAGAGAGAACCACAAGCATCACAATATGCTCCATAACCTCACCCATATTCACCAGCAAGCATTGCAGCCTATGCTCAGTCATCATTCTCGCCATATCAAGAAAATGTTGCATACCCACCAAGCTATTCTGACCATACAAGTACTCCTTCTAGTTCTTATGCCGCTCAACAAGACCAAGCAATGTATTGTGATAATGATGAGGTTCCCATTCCTGAATTAAAACAAGGAACTGACCCAACTGAAGTGTTAGCCACTATGTCTGCTTACCTCACAAGGACATTGAGCAAATGAGGATTTAGAGGACCAGCTCCTACTAACAATCAGCTGAGGAATTCATATAATTCTCGACAACAAGCTACCATTGAGAATGGCAGGGTAATGGTTCAACCTATTCAACCTTATCAGGGGAGACCCACTACATCAACCACCAATGCACGCATGGTCAATACTGCTCCAATGGTCAACACTGATCCAATGGTCAACACTGCTCCAATGGTTACTGCTCTACGGGCTAATTCTACAAGTAAGTTGAGAATGATAACATGCTACAACTGTAAGGAAGAAGGTCACATGTCTAGGGATTGCACAAAACCCAAGAGGAGAAGGGATGGTCAATGGTTTACAGAGAAGATTTATTTGGTGAACGCTCAGGCACAAGGACAGGAACTTGATGAAGAGGAGCTAGCATTTCTTGCTGATCCAGGGATTGCGGAACAAGAAGTTCTCACTACACAGAATGCAGCATACCAAGCAGATGATCTGGATGCTTATGATTCAGACTGTGATGATCTTCAATCTGCTCAGGAAGCTCTTATGGCAACTATCTCTATCTTTGGGTCAAATCAAATATCTGAGGTACTTACTAATACCACTGATACTAGTATTCAACCACATCAAGTTAGGCAAGAGGGTGCTGATCCAAATGAGTCTTCGGTGGTGAGTCTTTCAAATGAGGAGACAATCAATGATAGCAATATCAATGCAAGTCCCCAGACTTTGAGTGAATCACAACCGGGAGTCATTTCGCATACGCATATTCCTGCTCAACAAGATTTGGTCATGGTTCCTGCAAAGTTACTTAGCCAAATGAATACTGCACTTTTAGAAACCCTAGCTACGAATAAGCATCTGTCGGCTGAGCTTGCCTTGTGCAACGAAAAAGTTCATACTTTGGAATTAGTTCCTTCGTCCAATGTTCTAACAAATCCCGAATATGATCATTTTCGAAACAAACAAATGGGTCATTTGCAAGAAATTGAAACCTTAAGAGCAAATCTTTCCAACGAACTTAAAGAAAAAGAGTTAGTGGTCACTAATTTTCACAAACTTCAAACGGATTTTGAATTACTCGAGTCTAAAAAGAATGAAATGGAAATTAATGCGGCTAATAGAATATAGAGTTTAGATTATTTGCTTTTAAGACAATACGCTTCCTCTCAACTAGTGCACTTATTTGACTCATCGTTTGGAGATTTTAACTTATCGCGTCAAAAAGACCTTCCCCCTAACCCACGGTATACAAGACAAGCTTTTATCCATAATCCAAGACTTTATGACGCAACCAAATTAGGATTGGTCTTAGATCCGATTTTTATTTTCGAGGATCACACGAATAAGGATCTAGTTGATGAGAGTCGGTCATACAACTTTGCAAAATATCCCCAGTGTGATTATTTTAAAATGAATCAGGAGTTTGCAAAAAAGGACTTTTGGATTCGCTTCCATATTGATAAAGATCTCATCACAACACCAACCTACATGTTAAATGAAGAAAACCCTAGTACACTTCCTACACTTGTCAAAATGGAAGGACCTAAGGAAATTCCAAAGGATCTTCCACCAATTAGCAATGTATGGATAAACTTGCAAGAGATTAATCAATACTTTGCTAGTTTTGACAAGGTCATCCGGGAATGTACGACTTCAAATGGTCTAAACGCCGGAGAATGGGCTTTCGAACACATGAACGAGGTGTTTAAGAATGAGATCAACCCTTTTGTCGAAAATCTAAAAGGAAGTTTTGCATCTCTTTCGGAAAATCTCGATTTTGAAATTAAAGAAGTTCAAAAAGTGTTTTATGAAATGGACACCGCTTACGAACTACAATTAATTGAAAAGGAAAAGATTTTATCCGAATATGACCGATTCTTGTCCCAAGTAATATCGTGTGATGTGCTTACTACTGTGAATATTAATTATTCGAAGAGCTTACATCCGCTATGAATAAATGTGATGCTGTGAATATATGTGATGATGTGCATGATCTCTCTGCAAATGTTGTTGATACTGTAAATGACGTAGATAATCACTCTTGTCACGAGTCTAACGCTGAATTTTTAAAGCTTCAAGATTCTTACAATTTACTTGCAAAACGTTTTAATCAACTTGAACAACATTGTATATCTTTAGAATTAAAACAACAAACTTAAAATGAGGATCTTTTGGTAACAAATGGTTGTGAAAACAGTGTTGAGACGAGTGACAAGATGATTGAGATAGTTAAGGCATTAGAGGAAGAGATTATCTGATTAAAGAGAGATTTATCATCGAACGAAACACTAATTTGGAACTAGAGGCTGCAGAGTCTAAAAACCAGGACTTAGAAATTAGACTTTCGTCTATTCTAGGGGAGATGGATCGTGCAAGACACGGACTATACACCCTTTATGGTTCAATAGAAGAACGCTTAGCTTTTAATGCAGCACAACAACAATCTTATGTTGAACAATTGAACCAAAAGTGTGAGGAAATCTCTGACTTAAATATCCAGCTCATTGACAAAAACATGGTCTTGGCCGAGTTAAAGGAGACACTTCTTTTCACCCGACAAGAAGTTGTTAATAACTTAGCTACAAACTCTGCACCGTCCTCTAGTGCTCCATCAACCAATTCAGTGGTGCTCTATAAGAACCCGCTCCATAAGCAAAATCCGGATACTTACGATGTTTATATGAGGAATGAAATTAAGCACGTGGATCTTGTTAGGGATATTATAGATGATTTGTATGCGTTAGATCCTTCAAGAAGTCACTATTATTCAGCTCATGCATATATTCAGCGAGTTCAATATTGCTTAGCATATTTGCAATACATAGGAAAACCGGGTTCTGCACTACTCACTAATCGACCCATTGCTGTAACTCCATTCAATAAGACCCCATGAGAAAAACCGTCATTGACACCATCAACTAAGGCACCTTTAAAATCTATTGCTAATGTTCCCACTTTGCCTTCTACAGGATTAAAACAGTCTACTAAGGCTAAAGGATCACATGTCAAGAAAAATAGGATCAAGCCCTCCACTAGTAGTACCATCAAGAAGAAAGTAGAAGCTCACCCTAGGAATGTTATTTCAGATTTAAATAAAAAGAATCATGTTGCTAAGACTAAAAGCTCTGCGCCTGTGCAGAAGCCTAAACCATTTGTGAATTCTAATTTGAAATGTTGGAATTGTAATGAATGCATGTTTTCTCAACGTCATGATTTGTGTCTTATTGATCATGTGAATGAAATGAATGCCATTAGGAATGATCTTGAATGGAAGCCAACTGGGAGAACTCGTACCCAAGTTGGATGGCAATGGCGTTCCACTGGTAGGACCTTTACATTAGATGGGAAAATGTGCCCTTTAACTAGGAATGCATCCATTGAGGTTAGGTCTCAGCGTCCTTTAATTAGGCACACTAGCACTAAAGTATGGAAACCGCGCCCTTTAATTAGGTCAGCCCCCACTATAGTGCCTATCAGTGAAGAAATACCTCAGGATTTAAGCCAACTTGAATCTACACCACCAACTAGGAAGAAGGCTAGGAAATCTAAGAAACCTAATGTTAGCAAATCTAAGATCATTAAATCTGTACCTGCTAATAACAAGGAACATTCAGATACCGAAACCTATACATTGTCCTCGTCTGGTGATATTTTCAGGTGGTCCAAATCATCCTTTGGTATTTGGACTCCGGTTGCTCAAAGCATATGACCGGAGATCGCTCAATGCTCAGAAATTTCGTCAGCAAGTTTCTTGGAACGGTTAACTTCGGTAATGATCATATTGCAAAGATAATGGGGGTATGGTGAATATCAGATTGGAAATGTTACGATTTCAAGGGTATACTATGTAGAAGGTCTTGGTCATAATTTATTTTCAGTAGGACAGTTCTGTGATTCCAACCTAGAGGTTGCTTTTTGACAACACACTTGTTTCATCCGCAACTTGGAAGGAAAAGACTTGTTGAAGGGGTCTCGTGGTGCAAATCTTTATACTTTGTCCCTACAAGACATGATGGCCGCCTCTCCAGTATGTCTTCTCTCCAAAGCATCTAAGACCAAGTCATGGTTATGACATTGCAGATTATCTCATCTCAACTTTGATGCTATTAATCATTTGGCTAAAAACGAATTAGTTCGTGGTCTTCCAAAGCTCAAATTTCACAAGGACCATTATGTTCCGCGTGTTCAAAGGGGAAAAGCACCAAGAAATCATACAAGCCCAAAGCTGAAGACACCAATCAAGAAAAACTTCATCTTTTACATATGGATCTTTGTGGGCTAATGCGAACCGAAAGTGTGAGTGGTAAGAAATTCATCCTTGTTATTGTGGATGATTTCTCCAGGTTCTCATGGGTTAGATTTCTACATACAAAGGATGAAGCACCGAAGGCTATCATCACTTCCCTAAAATTCATTCAGGCTCGTTTAAATACTACTGTCCACCGTATTCGTACTGATAATGGAACAGAGTTCGTCAACCAGACTCTCCGTGATTACTATGAAGAAGTTGGTATCTCACATGAAACATCCGCTGCACGTACTCCACAACAAAACGGTGTCGTTGAAAGACGGAATGGTACGCTTATGGAAGCTGCTAGGACTATGCTGATTTATGCGAACGCTCCATTATTCTTATGGGCAGAAGCTGTATCTACTACATGTTACACCCAAAACCGCTCTATCATTCGGAAACGCCATGGAAAAACCCCTTACGAGCTTCTACATGATCGTAAACCCGATGTTTCATTCTTTCATGTATTTGGTGCTCTCTGTTATCCAAACATTAATAATGAGAATTTGGGCAAACTTCAACCGAAAGCCGATGTAGGTATTTTCATTGGTTACTCACCCTCAAAGAAAGCATACCGAAT
This sequence comes from Glebionis coronaria, assembly GCA_025667525.1. Lineage (NCBI taxonomy): Eukaryota > Viridiplantae > Streptophyta > Magnoliopsida > Asterales > Asteraceae > Glebionis > Glebionis coronaria. The sequence goes on from CM046875.1 coordinate 136,036,603, forward strand.
TTACAACCGTCGTCTTGGTAAGATAGTAGAAACTATGGACGCATATTTTGATGAGCTGACAGCGATGGCTTCTGAGCAACGCAGCTCTGAACCTGCGTTTCACGAGATGGGAACCGGTGCTATTAGTTCCGGATTAGTTCCCAATAATCCTACTTCTACATCATTTATACCACCTACAAGGCCCGAGTGGGATAAACTATTTCAACCGTTGTTTGATGAATTCTTTGATCCCCCAAGTGATGAAGTTCCAGCACCTGTAGTGATAGCTCTAATCCCTGAAGTTGTTGCTCAAGCTAATGAAGCTTCATCAAATGCATCTTTAATTAACATTGAACCGGATGCACCTCCACCAAGTAATTCTCAAACTACACCTGAATCTTCACCCTTACTTGTGCCTAATGATGATGAAGAGGATTCTGTTGATCACGATTTGGAATATGCTCACCAACAAGAGCTTCCATTCTTTGGTATACCGATACCTGAAAATCCTTCAGCCGCGTCTACCTCAGAAGAAGCTCCTACAATCGTTCACTCCAGACCACCACGGATTGAAAATCACAGCACCAAATGGACAAAAGATCACCCAATTAGGAATATTATTGGAGGTCTCGATTGACCAGTCTCGACACGCCATCAATTACAAGAGAGTGCACTCTATTGCTCTTTGGATGCATTTCTCTCCGAAGTTGAACCTAAAAACTGGCAACATGCTATGACTCAATCATTTTGGATTGAAGCCATGCAAGAGGAACTAAATGAATTCCAAAGACTTGAAGTATGGGATTAGTTCCTCTCCCTGACAAGGTGAACATCCTTACTTTTTTGTGGGTTTATAAGGTTAAACTCGATGAGATGGGTGGAGTTTTAAAGAATAAGGCTAGATTGGTTGCAAGAGGATACAAACAAGCCTTGGGTATCGACTTTGAAGAATCTTTTGCTCCTGTTGTAAGATTGGAGGCTATTAGACTATTCCTTGCGTATGCTGCTCATATGAACATGATCGTCTATCAAATGGATGTGAAGACGACATATTTGAATGGTGAACTAAGGGAAGAAGTCTATGTTAGTCAGCAGAATGGGTTCGTTAGCACGGAGTTTCCTAATCATGTGTACAAGCTTAAGAAGGCTCTCTATGGGTTGAAACAAGCTCCACGCGCGTGGTATGATCTCCTTTCAACATATCTCATTTCGGAAGGCTTCTCCAAAGGCAAGGTGGACCCCACTCTATTCACTCTCAAGGAAGACAACGACATGATACTGGTACAAATTTATGTTGATGATATAATATTTGCTTCCTCTAACATAGAATTGTCAAACCGCTTTGAGAAAATAATGTCCACACGCTTTCAGATGTCAATGATGGGAAAATTTTCATTTTTCTTAGGATTACAAATTTCTCAGAATCCCAGAGGCATCTTTATTAATCAATCCAAATATGCTCTAGAATCATTAAAGAAATATAACTTTGAAAATTGTGACCCCGTGGATACTCCAATGGTGGAGAAATCCACGGTAGATGAAGATAGAAATGGGATTATTGTCGATCCGAAACTCTACCGTGGGATGATCGGCACCCTTCTCTATCTGAATGCTAGCAGGCCTGATCTACAATTTGCCGTATGCATGTGTGCCCGGTATCAGGCTCGGCCTACCGAAAAGCACCTACATGCTGTTAAAAGGATCTTTCGGTATCTCAAAGGAACACTTCATCGTGGTCTATGGTATCCGAAAGATTCCTCTATTGCTTTAATATCATATGCAGATGCTGATCATGCTGGGTGTCCAGACACGAGGCGTAGCACTTCTGGGTCTGTGCAACTCCTTGGAGACAGATTGATTAGTTAGTCTTCAAAAAGGCAGAAAAGCGCTGCAATTTCTAGCACGGAGGCTGAATACATTGCCATGTCCGGTTGTTGTGCTCAAGTCCTTTGGATGAGATCACAACTAACTGACTACGGTCTTGGATTCAACAAAATCCCGATGTATTGTGACAACAAAAGCGCCATTGCCCTTTGCTGCAACTACGTTCAACACTCCCGGGCAAAGCCCATTGACATTCGCTACCATTTCATTAAAGAGCAAGTGGAAAATGGAGTGATCGAGCTGTATTTCGTCACCACTGAGTATCAGCTGGCAGATATGTTCACAAAAGCCTTAGATCGAGGACGAATCAATTTTTTGATAGACAAGCTTGGCATGAAATCCTTCTCTCCAGCGACTCTCAAAGAGTTGGCAGAAGAATCAACAGAATAGTGGTGGTAAACTATTCATGCGTATCCTTTGCTCGTGATCATGTATATTATCGTATATATATAAACCACCAAAAGAAAAATATAAATGTATAAAACCTACAAAAACCATAAAAAATATAAAACCTACAAAAACCATAAAAATATAAAACGTACAAAAACCATAAAAATATAAAACCTACAAAAACCATAAAAATTATAAAACCTACAAAAACCATAAAAAATATAAAACCAAGAAAACCCAAAAATATTTTCGTCTTTTTTAATCGGGCATGTCTTTTAGTACGGTAATATTTATGGCCTTAGAAATGTCGATTAATATTGACACGGCGCCATAAATAGAGTCCGTATAAAAGTTTTACATTTTTAAAACATGCCCATTATGGCTTGTAGTTATTTCAGACTGCAACCCATTTTTCGCATTAAAGTCACGTATTTCCTTGGAAAACGTTGGCTCACAACGGGGATTAATTTTCTCGGGTATGATTTACAAGCCAAATTATACAAAGGGATCAAGTTTACTTTATAACTTGGTCTAACACGAGTTAGTGTACGTCTCAATGCATTAACTTGTCAAAATAAGAGAAATCTTATTGCCACCACGAATCAATCTTTTCAAGACATTAATTGGAAAATGTTTTCATCAATATTTGACTCTTTAAACAATGACTACAGCTCTTTCAATAGAAAACGGGTCATCGTTTAAGGGGGAGAAAATATTAAATCGTCTTCGTCATCAAAAAGGTCTTCAAAAGTTTTCGAGGAAAATTAATTGGCTAAATGGTTAATGACTGGAATTGCTTTGGTATTCGTCTTGTATTCGTTCGTGATTTGTCGTGAATATTTAAGTTGTGTGATCGCTAAGATAGGTAAAGGTGGTTAAGTCTAACGATGGTTAGGAAGTTTAACGATGGTTAGTCACTAGAAACGAAAAGAAAAAAGAAAAGAAAAGAAAAACGAAAAGTTAAGGGATCAAAAGTGACAAAGGGAAAAACTTTAAAAAGTTTGATCTAAGTCAAACTAACCCCCCCCCCCCCCCCCCCACCCCCCCACCCCCCCCCCCCCGTCCTTCTTTCTTCTCTCTTTTCTGTTTTCTCTCACTTGGCCGCCATTAAAACACATAAAAACTCACACAAAGCTTAAATCATTCGCGTTCTTAATCAATCAATCCATTCCATTCGATTAACAAAGGTACATACTCGCTATTAATTCATCTAATTCGTTGTTAATCCACTTAATTAATTCGATTTAATTAAAGTAATCTAACTAGGGTTTATAGCTAATTAGGCTTTAATTGATTACGGTTTTAGGTCGGTTTGGCTCGGAATAGGATTAGAATGAGTTTAGTTGCCTTTAGAATGCCTTAAACACACAAATGAGCTTAGATTAATCGAACTCATAACACGTTTGTTAGGTATTCCGAATGAGCAGGTTTTTCAAAGTATTATTCCGGATGAACAAAAAAATGTTCCGAATGAACAAGTGTTTGAATTATTCCGGATGAACAAAAATGTTCTGAATGAACAAGTTTTTGAATTATTCCGGATGAACAAAAATGTTCCGAATGAAAGGATGTTCCGAATGAAGGGATGTTCCGAATGAAGGGATGTTCCGAATGAAGGGATGTTCCGAATGAAGGGATGTTCCGAATGAAGGGATGTTCCGAATGAAGGGATGTTCCGAATGAAGGGATGTTTCGAATGAAGGGATGTTCTGAATGAATGGATGTTCCGGATGAAGGATGTTCCGGATGAAGGACATTCCGGATGAAGGACATTCCGGATGAAGGACATTCCGGATGAAGGACATTCCGGATGAAGGACATTCCGGATGAAGGACATTCCGGATGAAGGACATTCCGGATGAAGGACATTCCGGATGAAGGACATTTTGAATGAAGTCATTCCGGATGAAGGATTGTTGGATTGATGAATTGTTGCTTGTTAAATGTTTGTGTGTTATATATGCTTAAGGAATTATGTCATATGTATAATGCTTAGAAATAAAATCATAATGGTATATATATATATCTGTGTATCAACCTGTTATGTATTATCTTAAGCAGAAACCATGACAAATCCAACCGTGCAAGAACTCCAAGATGCTAGAGCAGCCGCAATTGCCGAGGAAAAAGAACTTAAGCTCATACCGAACAATTACTGATTGAAGGAAGTTTCTCATTCCACTCATCATGGATTCAAAGTCGCCTCAACAATCCTTGATCAATCTCACTTCAAGAATGCTTTAAGGAGTACTGCTTCGGTGCCATTCGATTACATGTACGAATTTTGGGCTACCAAGGAAAGGACGTCAAACAAGATCACCTTCTTCCTCGACAACAAGCAACATACACTCGCCGTTTCATACTTCCGCAAGATATTTGGAATTCGGGATACACCCAAGGGTATGTCATTTTCAAGGAACCCTACCAAAGACGAACTCATGGAGATGTTCCGTGCTCTTGGATGTCCTGACCTACGAATAGTGTCCGATTTTACCACAGCCAAAGTGGGTCAACCTTGGAGAGCTATCTTTGGTATCCTCAGTAGATGTCTTACACCTAAAACAACTGGGCATGATGCTGTGCGTGGTCTAATTATGAACATCTTCTATGGAATGTACAAAGGCTTAAATACAGATTATGCATCCTTGTTGTGGGAAGAGTTTAACTTTCAACTCTTCCAAAACACGAAGCAGAAGGCTAATGTTTTTCCTTACCCTCGGTTTATCAAGCTTATAATTCATTACTTTATGAAGAATGATGCTTCTATTGATAAGCGTGCAGAAAGCCGTCACCACACTGAAGAGGCTGATGACCTTGTGGACCTAAGGCATGAAGGACCCTCTGGTGCTGTTAATCCTGGTCCTGTTCCTAGTCATCTCCTGACGGACAAAATTCTAGCTTCTGATGATTACAAGCAAATGTTAATAGAAATCAGAAAACAGCAAGAAAAAGTTCAGGCGGGAGAAGTCTCGTCAACTACAGTCAAAAGTAAAGGTAAATGTAAGCAAGATGTTGTCTTACCTGCGCCTAAACCCAAGAAAACAAAGACTGTGGCTAAAAAGGATAAGCGCAAAGCTGAGAAGTTAGTCATTCGAGATGAAGATACTGATGACGATGTTACTCCTGAGCAAATTCGCAAAGCTGAGAAAAAACAACTGAAAAAGGCTGTTGAAAGAAGTAGGAAAGACACAGGAGGTAGTGGTTCAGGTGTGCAGATAGAAGATGAACAGGAAGACGAGGAGCCGTATGACATTTTTGAGTTTGGAACACCAGACAAGTACTCAACATCTAAAGCAACATCCATTGCCGCTTCAGCAAGCATCGAAAAGGAGTCCGGTGCTACGACAATCATTGTGACTCCAAAGCCTTTATCTACTCAACCTTCACCAATCCAGCCTCTGCCAACACAACCGTTGACTACTCACTACTATCCCTTCCACCTCCAACTACTTCTGTCCTGAGTACTGTCATCACAACCGCGCCTATTCAACCACCCCAGAGTAGCCCTGTGTCATCTGCATTTTATGCACTCTTAATAGCAGAAATGATAGATAAACACATGGAAACTCAAAGAAAAGAGTGGCTCAAATCCGAGAAAATTTACTCAAACGAGTGAAAAGTGAAGAGGCATCCAAGAAATCTCAAGCCGAGATGATAGCTAAGTTCAATGCAGAGATGGAGTCTACACGGAAATCTCATGCAGAAGAACTTGCTCATGTCAAAAGGTTGAAGCTGATAAAAGTGAAGCAAGGATTGCCAAACTCCGCGAATTAAAGGATAAGTATAAAGAGGAGAAAGAAATACTTGAAGCTTCACTTAATGATAGGGTAAAGGAATCTGTTAAGTCTATTATGCCAAAGCTGCGAAAAGAGGTGAAGAAAATTGCGGCTGATAAGTTGATGGTTAAATCGTCAAACCCTTCCAATTCAGCATATAAAATTGCATATGACTTAAGGGACTTTGAACTGAAGAAGATTCTCCACGCCCGCATGGTTGAAGTTGGATCTTTCGACAAATCCAAAATTCAGCGAACACTTCACAAGGCACTTAATGCAGCAATAAAGGAGGATGACAGGTTGTTTAAGACATTTGGAAGCGTGGTTCCTTACCATATTTTGTATAAAAAGGGTGATGAAGAGGCATCTGGTGAGGAGGATAGTGAGCAAGAAGAGAGTGTTGGTGAAGAAGACGATGCGAGTAATGAAGATAAGGGTGATGATGATGATGATGATGATGGTGAAGGCGGTGATGGTAATGAGGATAGTGACGAGGATAGCAACAGGAACGACGATGATGATGATGATGATGACAACCAGAACAGGGGTAGCGACAACAGTGACAAGTCTGACGAGCCTGATCAGTCTGATGATGATGATAGGGGTGACAACGCTGCCAGCAAGAAGAAACCGTCCAAGACCGGTGGCAAATCTCAGAAAGATGTTGCTCACAAGGGTAAGTCCACATCTACGGAGACAGGACGCACCAAGTGGCACCATGATGTGAATGCTACAACAGCATCTTTAATTCCTGGTACATATGTTTCTAGCTCTATACCTGTTACTGTTAATCCTATTTGTTCTTTGGTTGCTACTACAACTGCAGAACCAGCTACTACCGTTCAAGTATCTACTGCTCTACTTAATGAACCAGTTACTACAGTTCCTGAGTCAAGCACACTGGATTGGGCTGATACATTATAGATCGATGTGACCGCACCAGAACAATCATGGATCACGGCAGCTGCAGCATATGAACCAATCACAGATGCTGATGCAAATGTTCTGTATCTACATATTCGCAATCCAATAGATCTGTGTGCATTTTGGACTCGTGAGAATGGATCTTCGGTCACTCCGTCCTTGGTGAAGAGAGCGCTTAAAGACAAGAGAATTCACGCTAAATCAAGATTAAGCCGAATGGAGTATTAGTATTATGCTGATGAAATCCTGAAAGCTCCGATACAATTCAAAGGCCAGGCCTTCATGCGCCAGAAAGACCTCCTCTTCCACTTGATACTACTCAAGAAAATCAAATTGCACTTGACTTCTTTGTCACATATGATCTTGACTATCTTCTCAAGGGATAATCCAAGTACGCGACCTCCCTGACTTTGTTGAAAGTTGCTACTTGGGGGTCAATACCTTATATCGAAGAAAAGGTCAATCGCCTCTAGGTTCCAATGATAAACCGTAATTATGACATGTATGCTGCTATAGGAGCATCTCATTGGGACGAGCGAGTGCGAAGGGCATACAGAGGTTGCTCCTTAGTCAACTCAGGTAGTATTGTCAGATCCAATATTCGAATCACAAGTATATTAGGAATGAGGATTGAACCCAATAATGGATATCATCATGTGACGGAAATTCGACTGAGAAGAGAAGATGATAGAGAATACATGATACAACAAGGAGACTTTTCAATCATTCGCCTTGAATATATAGAAGATATGTTGCTTCTCATGACCCGTGATCAGCTTACACATCTCACTCGTGAAGAAATCATTGCTCTAAACACAGCACTTCGTATGTTTACACGAAGCGTTGTCATCAATAAACGTGTAGAAGACCTACAATTGGGAGTTGTAAGCTATCAACGCAAGCTTAACATGACTCCTCCACTTAATCAAGTATTACCTCAACATGCCGATAGATGTCCCTATACCGGCACAACCCTTCCGATGTGTAGGATTTTCTACTTGAACGGTCGTGGGATCATGAAGTTTATGAGGGTAGCTGAGCTTCATATGTACAGTGATGGGACTCTCTCAATCGTCAAAGACAAATTGGAGCATCTCAATTCTGGTGGGAAATTACCATAAGTGATTGAGGATTGGCATCCGGCATATCAGAAAATGGCTACATATGTGATCAAGAAGATTGATGAAAAGCTCAGGGAACGTAGGTTGATGAGGAGCTTAGAAAGGTTTGTGGGTGGCAGACCGTATGGAGGGAACTTCAAAGTTTTGCAATGATCCATTTAATATGGGTCGTCTTCATTAAGGTCAACTCCATACCGTAAGTTAATTGTGAATATGTGAATATGTTAATACAGTGAATATTGTGCTTTTGTGGCTTGATGTAGTGTGAAGGTATGATAATTTTTCAAGAATTTCTCACGAGATTCTAAATCTTTCAAAATATATCATACTCAAGCACTACAACTATCCCTCATTAATTTGAGGGGGAGCATTAACTTGTTCTATGGCCATACATTGATTTCATTTTTTACCCAAAGACCGGTTAATCCATTCAATATCCCAAATATTAATGGTTAACATTTTGGATAAGGGGAGAAAATAGGATTAAGGAGACTTAATGATATTTGGCTAATGATGAAAAGGACGTAAAGATAATCCAACTTAATATGTGTAATGCATGTGTTAAGGGGGAGCGTGTTTGATGAACAAAACACTTAAGGCACAAAAACTTTGATTATAATATCACAAGTGCCTTAAGTGATTTTCAATGATTTTTCATGGTGACAATACTTACCCACAACACACTTAATTCACGACGGATGTGGTGACAAAAGGGTAGTAGGTATAAGTATTAGTCCAATGATTCATCAGAACCGATGGAATCTTCCCAAGGACAATTCCCTAGATAGAATTAGAAGTCCTAGGAAAGATGGAGAATGATTGTGAACGAAGATGAATGCCGACCAAGTACTTAAGCTAGCACTGGAACAATCACAACAAGATGCTAGTAATGACGTATTGGTAAGCATTGAAGGGGTTGAAGAATGAAAAAGAATTGTAAAGATAAAGGGTGTAAAGAAAGAAGCCCTCCTTACAACTTTAGGCAGAAACCGGGTCAATACATATGCTATTGAGATCATTTGTTAATGATTCTCGATATTGAAGAAAGACATCATGGACCCAGTGATGCAATGCATAACCCTTCCCAGCTAACTCAAATATCTCTCAAAAGGTATTTGTTTTAATCACACGGATATCAACACGTTATCTACTGGTTTATTCACTCCGAATAGACTGATATTGAATAGGTGGCACTCCTCTCCAGCCATCGCTCACTAAGTCAAAACGCACTATCGAGTCTAGAGCCACGAGATCATCAAAAGTCTCATTAGGACACTTTCCATTTATTCCTTGCTTTCTCACACACTGTGAAAAGTAAGAGATCTTTATGAGTCCTACGCAGTATTCTTGTAATATTGCCAGAACATCCGAGTGATACGCAAGTATTACAATGAAGATAGAAATCCTGCTTGAGCCAACATCAAACAAGCTCATGGTAGGTGACACGTGCGGTTCTTTAGAAACCAATCTTGTGAAAACTGGAAAGAAACAGTAGTTTAATTCTTAATTGAACTTAAACTCGTTCCAGGCCTCTACGCATTATCATATGATCTTGCCAGAACACTCAGAGTGACACTCTTTAGTGTTCACAGTGACGAGTGGAAATCCTTCTAGTGTTAACATCAAACAACACTTGGTAGGTGACGTGCAAGATTCTATATGAATCAAGCTCGTGACAACTAGAAAGCAACAATGGTGAAAATCTTAATTGAAATTCACTTGTTCCAGGTTCATGAATTGACGGCTTTAATCACAAGGATAAGTTATCCAAGTGATTCACTCTTTATGTTCGCAGTCAGGCTTAGTGACGGTCGAGTAAAGAGAACGGGTTTACCCGCGAAATCCTGTCAGGAAGTTACTTAATTGAAACTATCCGTCACGGGTACGATATTTAATATCGTCCAACGGTCTTCATCGACCGGAGGTAAAATGCTACCGATTTAGAATGAAATGTTCTAAGCTATTTCACTCATGTCTTGTTATGTTGCGGCATTTGAAGACGGTGGCGTTGCGGTGTACCAGTTGAAGTCGTTCCCACATGCTTATGTTTTTCTGCATCAAATTTCAGCAAAATTCAAGAAAGTACAAAATGAAGTCTTCCGCTGTACCAAACTATGAAGCTTTCAAGAACTCAACAAAAACATAAGTGTGTGGAACATGGAGTCACGAGGAGGCAAGATTCACAAGAAGGCAAAGATCGCACGTGAATGGTCAAAAGGAACAATGCTTTAAAGCCAAAGCCTAAAAGATTAACATCAACATATTCACAACAGAAAAGGCAAAAAGAAAAGACTACGAGCTGAAGAACAAAGACTTAGTATAGTATGCTAGGTTTAGGAATTTGTAAATTGGAGTGACCTCCCTTAGGGGGAGATTGTTAGAAATACGTTTTTAACGTATATTAGAAGTATCGGTCACTCCATGTTATTATAAAATGTTAAATAGCTCGTAGTTGAATATTATGTAACTTTGTTTGTAAACCCGGCCCATGGGCTTGTCATGGGTCGGAGGCCCAAGTCCATTAAGGATTTGGGTATATAAACCCCTTTCCACCATGGAAAGGGGTGTTGGTTGTTTCACTTTTACATTAATAAAACACACATTTTCTCTCACTTTCTCTCACTACTTTCTCTCTCTAGAAACATCAACCCACCTTATTGATTCACAAGATTATCACAATTCTACACATGTGCCCAAGGAATTGGACATAATCCAACCAAAAATCACACTTGGAGAATTTTGCATACAACTTCTCTTTCTTCAACAATTCCAAGATAATCTTCAGATGACCTTCATGCTCTTCTCGACTCTTAGAATAAATCAGGATATCATCGATATATATAATCATAAACTTGTCGAGGTATGGTTTACACACGCGATTCATTAAGTTAATGAATACCGCAGGCGTATTAGTTAACCCAAACGGCATCGCTTGGAATTCAAAGTGTCAGTAACGCGTTCGAAAAGCTGTAATAGGTATGTCCTCCTCTCTAACACGAAGTTGATGATAACACAACCTCAAGTCGATCTTCGAGTACACACACGAACCTTGAAGTTGATAAAAAAAATCATCGATCCTAGGAAGTGGATAACGATTCTTAATAGTTAACTTGTTCAACTCTCGGTAGTCTATGTACATTCTGAACGATCTGTCCTTCTTCTTCACGAACAATACTGGAGATCCCCAAGGTGACGAACTTGGTCTAATGAACCCTTATCCATTAACTCCTTCATCTGATCTGCCAGCTCCTTCATCTATGACGGTGCCAAACGATAAGGTGCATGCGCCACCGGTGCAGCTCCCGACACTAGATCAATCTTGAACTCGACTTCTAATTGAGGCAAAAGCCCTGGCAAGTCATCAAGAAATACTTCAGGAAAATCACGAATAACCGGAACATCTTCCACACGCCGTAGCGGTAGTTCTTTCTCCACTACTTGAGCCAAGAACAGGTGAAAACCTCTTTCTACATATTTCCTCGCCTTGATACAAGATATCACCGTTAGACGAGATCTACTGACATAACCTTCAACTACTAACACCTTGTCCTTAACCGGTATGTGAACAACTTTCTCCCCACATACAATCATTGCATCATGTGCAACCAACTAATCCATACCAACAATCACATCAAACGAACCCAAACATATGATTTGCTAATTTCAAAGGACACTTCTTAAATATAGTGGTAGTACTAACTAATTGTCCATCAGCTAACTCGACCTCATAACTAGCATTTAGGTTTGTTGGCTCAATATCAATTAAACGAATAAAGTAAATGCTTATAAAGCTAATATCAGATCCTGAGTCAAACAACACACTAGCAAACGATGACTGAGTAAGAACGTACTCGTCACCACATTTGGACCGTGTGCCTGATCAGCATCTTTAACAGTATAAACTTCCCCAGCAGCTTCACCTGCCTTCTTGTTCCTCATCTTCGGGCATTTGGGATGAACATGATCACGTTCTCCACATTCAAAGCAAGTCTTGATCGGAATAGAATTTTCTCCAGTGGCAGGTGCCCTTGATTCGTAGCGTTCCACAGCATGTCCAACCTTTCCACATTTAGTACATATTGGTGGACAATCACCAAAGTGACAAGCACCGCAACTCCTACATCTTTGGGCTGATCCTCTATGGTTAGCATTATCATTTCTATTGGTTGCATCTCTAGCTCCATCATTTCTCCTCTGATTGTACTGCTTATGGCGGTTATTACCCTGATTACCACTCTGCGAATTCTCCCATTTCCTTTTACTACCCTCAGCAGCTTTCTCAACCCTATCTTGAACCTTCTGCCCCATGAGTGTATGAGCCATTCTTACAGTTTCAACAAAGTTCTTGGGTCGAGATGAAGTTGTCTCACCTTTAATGTACCCAGACAGCCCTTTAATGTATTGGTCCATCTTTTTCTTCTTAGTAGCAAAAGCATTTGGACACAACAAAACCAACTCATTGAATCGGCTAGTATTGGCAGCAATGTTATTATCATTCAGCTTCAGGTGCCTTAACTCATCCTCCAAAGTAGATAACTCTTCTTCTGGACATAACTCTTCTTTCAGAAACCTTTTGATTTCATCCCACGGTTTCCTGTTTGCAGCTTCTAACCCAACTATAGCAACTTGAGTCTTCCACCAACTTAAAGCTCGATCCTTGAAAGTAGCAACTGCGAACTTAACCTTGTTCCTTTCTGAGCAATCACTGATCTCAAATGTTGTTTATGTTTTCTCAATCCACCTGAATAATTCCAGTGCTCCACCAGTTCCTTGAAATGTAGTAGGTCCACATTTCATGTATCCAGCAAACGTACATTCTTTTACTGTAGCAGCAGCCTGAGCAACCTCACCTGCAGGATTCTCAGCTACACCTGCTCCTCTAACAATTTCTGGTTCAACAGGTTCACCAGAACCTTCAGCACCCGCACCTCTAGAGCCACCTGCTCCTTCAGTGTTAACACGTGCAGCTCTATCCTCAGCTAATGCTTTCGATACCTCTTCAGCAACTAGCCTTGCAATGGCATCATTTGTCATTCTCCTAGGTGGCATGATTTTGTCATATCACAAAGAGAGAATATAAAATGAATGAGTTAATTGTAATCATGGTATAGTCATATCATGTATAAAATCAATCATCAAATGCATACACATTATCAATACAATGTATCATAATCATTATAAGGATCAAAGGAAACTATTATCATAGATCAACAAAGAATGATCTTAAAGACAAATAGAGTACAGTGACACAAGATAATAGACACTAGTCACATGGGGATCCACATGGCTTAGTTGACTGTGACTCACTTGCAGCAGTGGAACCTGCTTCCTCCTCCTCGAAGATGTAATCTGACAGTGGTAAATTTACAAAATAGGTATAAGGTCATAATAAAATGAAATAGAATAATTTTCAAAAATTTAAATAAATATAGAAAATCCTTCAAAATAAGTATAAGAAAATTTCAGAAATTTATTTAAATAAATCATTAATAAATGATAAACTTTTATCGAAAAGTTTTAACGATATTAATATATATCAATCAGGGTTTATAGTATTTATTATATAAATAATTAGCAATAAAGGATACATAATAATGTATACTAAAATTTTAATCCCAGAAGTAGCTTGAACCTGAAGTCACGCGAAGTCATGTTCACCGACTATTTGAAAAATAAAAACTGACAGTTATAGTTTAGGTTTTTAGAAAATGACCTAGTTCTCTATAACTTAAAGCTCTGATACCAATCTTTAACACCCCCAAATTTACACGCAGCGGAATATATCTTTGGGTGCTAAACAATGGTATAAAAACACACAATTTATATAGAACGACTCGAAATAGAGACGTTTCAAATTTATCGTTCCTAAAACATTTATCAGAGTAGCGTAGTCACAAGACATCGTAACCAAAGTACAAATAAAACAAAAGATTTATATTGTTTTAAACAAAGGAACGATAACATTCAAAGAGCTTAATCTAGAAAAACAGTGCACAACTTTATTCCCGTGACTCCCAAGCTTCACACTCCTTGATTACTTGAAATACATGTGAGAAAATCATCAAAAAAAATGCTGAGTGAAATCTATAGGTTTATATAATCATTTTGAACACAGGAAAAAGTTATAATTTAGTGGCATACTTGAAGGCAACAAGGATCGAATAATTTGCATCAACAATATAATGTATATAGCAACAATTACATTAAGCTCATGGAACCGAACCCTTAGACACTCCCATATCAGTCTAATAAGACGAGAGATTTAGTAATTGTCATTACCCCCGGTATTAAGCACATTGTCGTATGCTTAGACATCTCATAACAAAATATTCAAACAATGGATATTCAGGAATAAGCTTCTATGAATACATATCCACAAACTGAATTGGGCGGCTTCACCCATAGATCTATGATTTGTACAAGCGGTTAACCCATCATAGGTTAATTAACGAACCATAATTGAGGATTTTATAATTGACAATATACTACTCAATGCAATGTAAGGCAACCACAGGTCCATTCATAAAAGGACAAGCATACCATAAAAATCTTGTGTTCTAAGTTTATAAAACATGTATTCCCCCTCGCGGGTTTTTTTAAAATCCTATAATTGTGCAAACAAGGCTATAGACTCACCTTAGTATTTAGAGTAGTTGAAGACGATCACCGACGATAGATGATGCCTTTCAACACGATAACCGCAACCTATCAAATAAGACGCGTTCATTAATAATAGACTTAAGAAGTAAACCATACATAAGAATATAAAACTCAACTCATAAAATCACGAAAAATCGAGAGAAAACGATACAAGTGATATTATTATATCTTTCTACATGTACTAGTTTTCCAAACTAGCACCTCTGATATTGATCCATCTCAAGATGCCAAATCAACACGGTCTAGTACCTAACACGGGTATTCAATCTCAGAATATACATTCAAGCCTAACACTTTTAACCTTCGGGAATTTAAGAAGCTAATAGATTAGCCTCTCGCCTCAAACTATGACGCGAGGTTAAGTACCTCCCAAAAATACTTAGCCGGTACTTACCAAAAGTACACGCTGATTTACCATACTTAAACAACTCCGTTTTTGACAAAACTTGGTGAAAACCTCATTTATAATCTGTATAATACTCAGTTAAAAATTCATTCAAAAATATCACTTCTATGACCTTCTGCCCGACATACCTTCGTGTTATAAAAACCGGACAGTTTAGCGACCTTGACTTACGAAACCATTTTGACCATTCTAAACAACTTCATTTATAAAACCGACACCTGATTCTAAAAATAGACTCAAAACAATAACTATAGAGCCTGAGAACAGCCCTTGAATCCTTGTGAAACTCATTTTATAGTCCACGAGATTCGATCCAAATATCGAAAACAATTTTCGGATTGTGTCAACACTAGTCTCCCGGTACACGAAAACCGAATCATCATAACTTCACGCTCGTTAGGAGCTAGAAGCTCTACTTTATACCAAATCGAAGCTAACAAAGTTCTCTACAACCCTAGCCAATTAGTTAAGCCATTATCAAACTATAAATTACGCAAAATCAGCCTTTTTCCCACTGATCTAAATCACCTACTAAAATCTTGCATGAAATCATATTTTTGATAAAAACCAATCATTTTTACCATCATCCTAACATCCTAATATCAACATATCTAATCTATAACACTTGTATCATCATCAAAATCAAAAATCCAAAATCAAAATCAAGTTTTTAATAAAAACTTAGCATGAAAACCCTTTGATCATTACCATAATCACATGCATGATCATAGTTTTGACCTACCAACCCAAAAAAATAAAACATCATGCATGTAGCCAAATTTAGTACCAAAATGATCTCCTTGAGATTCTAAGGATGGGTCTTGCCTTGTTTTTGCTTTGATCAAACTCTATTTTAGGTAAAAATTGATTGAAGTTGGATTTGGGATGGAAGGGGTGACGGTTTGGAGAAGAGAGAGGGAGGAGGTGTTTAATTTTTTGTTTATGCAACTTTGTGTAAAGTTGGGTAGAAATTAAGCTTTTATATGGTGCTCCAAGGGTTTGTTTTACCAATTTGTGATAGTTTTGGACCAAAATGTAAATATTATTTAAAAAGCGGGAAATGACTATTAGTCAATTTTGAAAATATTCACAGGGCTCGGGTTTCATAAAAATTCTTTTCAAAAGTTTAAACGCACACGAAATAATAATAATATAACGATTTAATACGTAAATAAAACGATATCGTCGAAAGTATTAAAGATCGAAACGATCGATAATAAAATATAAAATTTTAGGCATCTGTCGGTATCGCGATCACTAGTAGTCCTTGTTACACGTCAAAATATTAAAATAAAATGTTCAATATCGGTTTCAACTTAAACCGTTACGCATAATAGTATTTAACGTTATAAAATACTTCAAAAATATTTGAAAGATAAAATTAAGTAATGACCTTATTTTTGTGGGTTTTACACAACTAAGTTCAGAAACTATCATAGAGATTTAAACACACATATAGGTGATAGTGACGCACAGATGTTGGTTGTTAAAATGACAAACAAGCAAAAGAACTTGGATAACTTTTCATTTGAGTATGCGGTAGAGAACAACTTGTTGACTTCACTGTTTTGGACTGATGAGATGGCAAAATACAACTATAAAGAGTTCGGTGATACAATTTCTTTCGATGCAACATTCAGAACAAACAAGTAAGAATCAAATCTGTTTTTTTTAAGATTGTAATCATTCATGCCTATTTAGTACTAACAAAAAGTAATGCTTGTGAAAAAAAATATAGAATCTTCACATGTGAAAGTTACAACATGAACTATGCTATCCTTAAAGCATTTAATCTTGAATCAAAATTGGTACACAACTAACTATAATTTGTTATTTAATATAGGTACAACATGGTCTTTGTATCATGCACTAAGATTGACAATCATCAAAAATGCGTCACATTTGGTGCTGGAATGCTTTCAACTGAAACAACAAAGTCGTATATATGGTTGCTAGCTTGTTTTCTGAAATCTTTTAAAAAGCAACCAAGACTTGTTGTTACCGATCAAGATCCAGCGATTAAAAATGCAATTAAAGCTATTTTACATCACTCAACTCATAGGATATGTATGTGGCATATTACAAACAAGCTTCCATTAAAGGTAAACACAAAGTATTACACTATAACTTACTGTGGAAAAAAGAGAATGGAAACACATAGACACAAACAAATAATTAAATAGAATATTCACATGTGAAAAGCAATGAATAATGTGAAATAGAATAATGTTCACATGTGAAAATAAATGTATAATGTTTTTGTTGCAGTATTTATTAACATGATTCATATTTACACAGACTTGCAAGGAAGTTCCAGATAATGGTAACTTTAGGAGAAGAATTCATCAGCGAGGTTATACTTAGAGCCCGAAGAGTTTGAGGAGAAATGGGGGGGGTGTTGACTGTAGAATATCATTTGAAAGATAATAAGTGGTTCTCAGATATGTATGAAATAAGAACATGATGGATACCTGCTTATTTTAGAGATGTAGAGTTGTACGGGCTTATGAGAACCACATCAAGATCTGAGAGCGAAAACTCTTTCTTCTCACATTTCACAAGAGGACAATCAACGTTGTTACACTTCATGATGAGTTTTGAAGGAGCAATGGAAACACATAGACACAAACAAGAGCTTCTGGATGACTCAACATTGCAAAAGTCTGTTAGATTCAAGACAAGGTTGGGTATTGAAAGATATCTGCAAGGCAGGTATACAAGAACTATGTTTAGCCTTATTCAAGAAGAGATAAACAGTGCAATCTATCATTGCCATCAAGTATCAGAAACCCAAGAGAACGATGACATCGAAATTGTGCGAATTAGAGAAATAAGGGAGATCAAGGTAAGTACTTCGAGAAAGAAGTATAATTTTGGAGAATCAAGTATTCAAAATGCAAAGAACAAACCGAGAAAAGAACTGCACTTCAAGGTATTTTTACTATCCAAAAATACATTCTAATCATAGTATCATAATGTTGTTATCAAAATTGATTTGATTTATTAAAATAGTATACTTCAGTAAAACAGATTGAAGAATATATTAATTTTACTGTAACATATTTCAATATTCACATGTGAAAAAGAATAAAAAATTGTTACTTGTTATATTCAATATTTTGATCAGCTATGAAATTCAATTTCAGAAATTGATGTTGACATATTTTTTTTATTATATAGGTAAAACTTGATAAATCAGATGGATCGGTTATATGCTCTTGCATGAATTTTAAAAGGTTTGGATTCTTATGCAGACATGTATTCTGTGTGTTGAAAGGTAAGAGTATTGATGTCATCCCAGATGAGTATATACTGAGAAGATGGTCTCGAAATATATTTCCACCTGATATTAGAAAGAAGAAACAAACTTGGAATTTGCAAGGAGAAAGATATATGGCGATTGCAAGTGAAGTTTATTCTGTAGTATTTTTCTGCCTCAATCTTTTGGTTAAAGATGAAGGACAACTGAATGAATTTCTTAAAAATATTAAGAAACTAAAGACTGGAGTTGAAAACGCAAACCCGAATGGTAAACCATTATGTAAAACAGAAATGTTTAACCATGTTTTGGGTGTTGAAAAACGAGCTGAAGGAACGAACACTGTTGGAAACCCCGAAGATTGTAAAAACAAAGGGAGTGGTGCAGGTCTTCAGAGAATCAAGAGTAATTTAGAGAAGACAAGGGATCTTTTGAAGAGGAAGAGAAGACATTGTAAAAAATGTAACAAGATGGTTAGACACGACTCCAGAAACTGCAAAGTTAATGTGGAAAATGGTGAAACAGGACAAGATAGTGATTCCACTGTGTACAGTGACACTAACAGTGATGATGAATGATGAACATAGCTGGACATAAGATGATACTGAAGAGATAGAGAATAACTGATATAGTACGCTGAATACATAGTTCATAATAATTGTTAAAACTTTGTTTTCACGTGTGAATATTCTGTTACAGGTTGTTAAATACTTTGTTGGCCCAAGTCAGTTTGTTAAGTTTCTTTTCACATGTGAAAGTTTCTATGTTGAATGTTTAATGCTTGAGCTTTACACTGCAATGATTAATATATTCTATCATTCTTGATTATTTAGTTTTTAATATGTGTTATTATTTTGTTTTTTTATTTAGTCTATATAATTAGTTATAATGTGTTTTTTATTAAGAATTTTTATAAAAAAATATATAAAACGATACATACCTTTAGTATTAAATTTTATTCACATGTGAAAAAATCATTTTGTAGTTGATAATATACTAATGGATGATATATTGTAGTTGAAGTGCAAGATTCTTGTTTTATTTACATCGACATTTTCAATACCGATAAATATTTAATAGCTATAGTTGTTCTATTTAACATGCTAAATTCTTGATTAGCCATATATAGCTTTTTGCCGAGTTTGTTTTCAAAACATTATTTTCACATGTGAAATATATAAAACAATACAAACCTTTAGAATTAATTTTTATTCACCTGTGAAAAAAATCATTTTTAAAAATAACAAAACAATATACTAATGTATGATATATTGTAGTTGAAGGGCAAGATTCTTGTTGTATTTACATCGACATTGTCAAGATTCTTGTTTGTAAAGGTTCTTTTCACATGTGAAAGAGAGTAACTTACATTTAAATTGCCTGATTTTTTTAACATATGAAAAGTACGCAGATAAAAATTTAATTGTAAATTCTTGTTTTCAAAACTTTATTTTCACATGAGAAATATTTTCTGTCGCATGTTAAATACTCTTTTAGCCAATGTGAATCTGTTAAGTTTCTTTTCACATGTGAAAGTTACTATATTACATGTTAAATACTTGATCTTTACACTGCAATCAAAAAATAAATTATATCAATGCTAAGGAAAAAATATAACAATTAAATAAAATTACCCAGTTCAATTTTAAATGCTTAGAATTGTTTCATTCACCATTTTCGCAGACATGAAAATAAAAACATGAAATTTGTGTGAAACAAAATAACAATCATCAAAAACATTGAAAAAAATAGGTGAGTCAAAAGCTTCTTTCTCTGTGTTATTGGACAGTGACGAGAATCATGTCCATAACCTCCACATTTTCTGCAGTAACGATTCATATTTTTTGTTTGGAGGATAGCTACATTTGCCTGTGTTTCAAGAAGAGAGCTTGTTTGAATTTGACGTATGATCCACTGGAACCTGTTTCCTTCAAAAATAAAAATATTTAGAAAAAAATTAATAATTTTTCATAAAACTCATATCCAAAACTAAAAACCATAAAAAAATAAAAACAAATGGCTTCTCACCCAGAAACAAGTTGCTCAGAATCACAATACCTCGCGGGTAGCAGCTTCTTCAATCAATCTTTCTCTTACATTCTTCACAATATGATAAACACCAAAAGCTATTTGTAGATTAACATCTCTAAGTTTGTTATTTTCAGACAAAAGGATTGCTGCAACATATTTTTTTCTGAATGAAATGAAAAATATAGAAAATGATTTCAATGAAACATATATAAGAAGTTGATAAAAAATAAGTTAAAAAAACATCAAATACGAGAATTTAAAAAACAGTAATAGCTGACCTCAAATTCTTGAGTTGCCTGTCTTGCGCTTTTGATTCTTTATATAAACTTAAATTCCATTTTGTATCAATTTCTCCCATATAATGGTCCATGTGAGCCATTAAGAAAACACCGCTATCAAACTCATTTCCCGAGGTGCTCCAATTTAGCTTCATTATTTCAGGTTGAACATACCGAAAAATAGATCGACTTTTGTTACTGTGAGTGGATAAGTAGTTGTCGAATGTTTCAATCTGCAACAAAAAATGGAAACAGAAAAAAAATAAGAAAAATGAATTTTACCAAATTATTAAAGAAAAACATAAAACTTTTTCTCACCAACGCTCAAGGAACTCTATAATATCTACCATAATCTTGGTCAGCAATTGAAGCGTTATCAATGATAACAACTTTTCGAGTATTCATATGGAAAACCATTAAGAAGAACTGTTCCTTAAAACAGCAGACATGAAAAAACACCTAGTAACAAATCTTAACAAAATTATACTCAGTTACATAAAATAATATACAAAGATTAAATCGCATTATATGACAACTAAATAATATTTTAAAATATTAAAATTATACCAGGTCAAACTTCATATCTTTAGTCTTGACGTCCCTGTCGGAGTAATCAGAAATCCTCATACAATGTTCAAATTGCCATAGCAATTGTTTTGTGAAAACATATTCTTCGATTTTCAAGTAACTTGATTGAAAATAATAATTTAAAAATAAATAAAGAGCTATCAATTAAATTTTATAGAATATAAAAAAACTTACAATATTCGATTGAAAAAAATATCTTTCTGGAGAATCTGTTGATTTATATTTCTCCATGTAAATCAATATGTCAGACCATACATCAATAACCACTGATTCAAGTTTAACTGTTGGAGTAAGTGATTCGAGAACAAATCTCATTTCGGAAAGATTAGTTGTTTTAGACTCGTATAAGAAATCCCTGAAAAACAAATAAAAAATTACTTTCACATACGAATTTTTTTACTAAAATAATAAAGTTATAAACTGAATACAAACTATCTTACAATGCTTCATTAACACAAAGTTTCTTGATGAGACGGAGAATAAGAAAGGGCGACATGCCTTGTTCGAAAAGGTGATCTCATTTGAGGCCCAACTCCAACATCCCATTTTGGTTGAATTCTTATTGTTTCAAATTTCATGTTCTGCTCAATCACTTGTGTTTTTTTCTGATAACTAAATCCACTACTTCCTGGTGTTTGATTAAGAGTATCAACTGGAGAAATATCTGCAATATTTGGACTGACTGCCTTTTCTGGAATGTCATCAAACTCACTACTAAGCGAAAACTTGGAGCATCATATACACTATGCCTAGGCATATCGTTCAACGAAATACCAAATGTATTACGAAGCCCAATAATCTTGACGCTAGGTTTGGGAGCTTAATTTAATAATCCTTGTTGTAAACAATTTTCGAAGCTGGAATCCTCTGTTTTAATTTTATTCTCCAATTCTGAAACTTGAAAAACATTAAAACCTTCTAAAGGATTTACAATCTCTTAAATACCACTTAATTCTATCTCATTTTCATTATCAACTTCCGGCTCATCCTTTTTAGTAACAAGTGTTACCTGTAGTCTTTCTTCATGTTGTTCATTCTAAAAAACTGCATCACCTAAATCCAAATCTAATTCTTCCTTTGAATTGCTGAACTCAGCAACATGTAGATTATTAACAAATTGATGCTCATCGTTTTCATTAACAAGGGCTAGCTGAAGTCTTTCCTCCTGTTTTTCATTACCCAAAACTCGAACATCTAATTCCTCATCTAACTGCTAAAGTCTTTCATCCTATTTTTCATTACCCAAAACTCGAATATCTAATTCCTCATCTAACTGCTGAAGTCTTTCCTCCTGTTTTTCATTACCCAAAACTCGAACATCTAATTCCTCAACTAACTCATCCTTTGAATTGTTGCACTCCCCAACATGAAAATTATTTATAACATCATCATCATCACTGGAAAAAAGTTCATCATTGTTAACACCTTGGAATCCATAATCACTGAGATCGGTATTCCTAATGATCTCATTATATCTAGCTTTCATTTCTATCAACCTTCTATTATCTCTATGATCAACCATAGCCTCTGAAACCTCATATACAATTTCTTCGAGTAATATATTTAGCACGATTACTTTCTGATCAAGCTTATGTAGTTTAGTGTTGATCTGTTTCAGGAATAAAAAATATGTGTATATATTAGATTTAAAAAAAACCTAACCATGTAGTCTGGGTAATTAATAATTTGAATAATTTGAGTCTTAAAACTTTTGTCACATACAATAATTTGAATAATTTGAATAGTTTCACTTCTAGTATAAATAAATAGTTTATTAAGTTGATGTAAATTTTCTGTATGCTTTGTAAGTGTATCATTTTCAATAAATTTAATCAGTTATACACAAAATCATACCATTCTTCACATGTGAACATATATTGTTTTTCACATGTAAAATCTTAAAACCATATTCAACAACTGGTTAAAAAAAAGTATGCATACCTCTGTTTGAGAAATATCATCATCATCACTGGAATCAGGGGAATACAAATGAAGCAATCCAAATACACCATTGGAAATTTCATAAGCTTCCCTTTGTTTAATCAACTCTGAGGTCCAGAATTTAATTGTCGGTTTTTCATGAGGGATAGATATTGATGGACATTTGGTTGAGTATAGATACATCAGCTAAATTTTTTTTATAAAAACAAATAAAAAATCAATATTTTGGTAATATGTTAACAAGACATAAATTTGAAGAAAAAAAGGTAAAAAAAATACTGACCGTGAGAGCTGTTAGAGGTCCAGAATAATGGTAGTTTGGATCTTCACTGATCCACTTCTCTTTACTCTTTCTCAAGCAATCGCAAATAAACATACACCAATTAATATTTTCAATCCTTGTATTTTCATTTATGTCCGACAATCGCCTTGCCTGGCGTACACTGCCCTCCTCTACCGGAAAGTCCCATAACATTTGAAACCAATACAAGGAAATTTAGTTTGAAAAAAATTCCAACCATTCTCGATTGTTTTATTGTATCAGAAACTTTGGTTGGCGTCGGATTCCTAGAAGTAAATTGTTTGTACCATTTTAAAGTTGTAGTATCATCCTTGGGTAGTTTCTTGATATCTTTCAATTTTATTTTCCCTAAAGGCACACCTAAACCTTTTTTAACCAGTTCAGGTGTAATCAAGATATCACCATTAGTAAGTTTCAACTTCATCGAGCCTGGACCAAAATTATTAACTACAAAATGACCTATTTTAAGAGGTATCTTGTCTGGGGCCATTTGAACAAAAGAACCAAACCCAATTTCTATTAGATCTTTCATCTGAGATGTCGTTAAATTTTTCATTAAGTTAAACAAAACTGATGGAGAACCTCTGGTTCTAATTGAGTGCCAATCATCTTCTACATTATCCTTCCTCTTCTTCTTTTGCTTAACTTTATCATCTTCATCATCTTCGTTTAACTTTGTAACCTTTAGTTTAATTGCAATACAGTCGAGCATCGTCTCATTCCCATCATGATCTCTATTACGAATAAAATGTTCCCCAAGAGCATTCTCCATATCTAGTTGTTCCTCATCATAAACTCTTTCAACTGACCTAACTTCATAATTTTCTCCAATTATCGAATCCAGATTAAATTCATCTAACAGTTTCCTAGCATCAGAGAATTTCTCACGGCTAACAGACCTTCTCTTTGAGACCCTTTGGCTATCTTGTTTGGATGATTTCTTCATTTTCTTTATAGTAGAATGTAAGATAATACTACTAGGTTTCAATGATGATATTTTTGGAACCTCCTTGCGGAAGAAGTTTGTAATTTTTCCTGAGAAAAAAATTAGAAAAAAGAAATGTGAACATTAAAAACTTATATATATATATTGACAACTACATATTAAGAAAACAAATTCAAAATATATTATAAAAAATGTTTAATTATTTTAAGTATGATAGAAGAATTTTTACAAGTGAAAAAAGTTTTTAGTAGATATTTGCAAGGCAAGTATCCAGAATTTTCACTTGTGAATAAAGTTTTAATGATTTACCTTGATTACGTTTCTTCTTAATCATCTTGTTGATCTTTAGACTCTTTTCGGAACTGCTTGATGCTATTCTAAAATACGTATAAAATAAAATTCATTCGTCACATATGCAAGCAAAAATATTATTGTTCTAAAATATAAAAATTCGTTAGTTTTTTATATACAAAATTATACAAAATATACAAGCAAAAATATACAAAATATACAAAAAACACAATAGATATAATCCTTTTACATTTTTCCAATTATACGTTAAATATATATAAAAACTAAGAAACAAATTCAAAAATAGTTTGTATTATAATAATAAGAAATATGCACCATGAATATTTACTTGTGAAAAGAGGTTTAATTATTTTAACTATGTTACGAACAAAAAGAGGTCTAATGATCGACATATTCAAAAAAATCTAATAAAGTATTAAGTAGATTTTTCACATGTGAAATAAGTTTTAACAATTTTGTTCAATTAAAATAAAACAAATCTTGTTTGTAACATCTTCATACATGATTTTTATATTTTAAAAATAACTAAAACATATAAAATATTTTCAATCGTTTATAAGGTAAATCATTGAAAATTCATAATAAACATGTGTAAAAGTTATAAATATGCACAAAAAACGTGATATATTGCAACAGATTGTTATTCTAGAAAAAATATACTGACATAATATCTATGCCTTAGTGTTATGCAACAAATTATTGATTTGCTAGTTTTAAATATGAACAAACTCATTATTAACACAAAAGTATAATTAATCTTTAGTTTTAACAAGTTTAGAACAAAATTAAATCCGTAAAAATATAAACAACTTGATATTAAATATAAATTGGAATATCAATTTGTCCTAAAAATAACTGAGAAAAACATATATAAATAACTAAACTATTTATACAATAATTAACTACATAAAATAAAAAATATATAAACTTATTACATGTTATAGGATTTTTTTGAATCCTCTTTCTAAAATTATATTTGTTCATCCTTGGATCAGAATCTGACCTTCCTATAAGAAATAATATATATATAAATTAATATACAAGAATCAAATATATTTATTAGAACTACAACAGAAAAATAGTTGTTACCAAAGTCGATAGGTGATTCCATATCAAAGATAATACCAGATCCGAAATAAATCAAATTAAAGAGAGAGAATGAAAAAGTGGTTGGTGAGATATGATAAGTACAGAGGAAGAATAAAAAAAGGAGTAATATGTTTAAAATAAAAGTATAAAAATCAAAAGGTATTAAAAGGCAAACAACTGTTTGGGCAAATTAACTTTCTCTCTAATAGGCTACTAGTTCTTGGATTTATATAACTCGTCGACAAAATCTAATTAACTTAGGGCGTGTTTGTTTGAAGGTGAAGCTATTGTAGGCTTAGGCTCATGAAAAAAATCATTGTTCGATTACTCTACTTTGGTTATCTAATAGTGATTCATACCTTTAATAGGTTTGATAAAAGTGAACCTCACCCTTTATCTTTCTGACACTACTTTAGAATTTGCTATTTTTTTATTAATTTAATTACCTTTTTTATTTTAAGTGGACTCTTTTTATATAAAAATACTAGAAAGAAAAGGTACTGCAATTGAGATTAAAGAAAAATATAAAAATAAAATAATATATTAAACATACTAGACAAATATTATTCTACTATGTTTTTCACATGTGAAAAAAAAATTAAAATATGAATAAGTATTTTATGACGATGTTACAATCCAATCAAAAAAATTAAAATTTTGAATGATTATTAACTTTGGGAATATTTGTAATTAAAAAATAAATCATTAAACATACTAGACAAAATATTATTCTACTATCTTTTCACATGTAGAAAATATTACAAAAAATAAATAAATACTATTTTATTACTTTGTTTTCTTTATATTTTTAAACAAAGAAAAAAAAAATCAAAATCTATAGTTACATATTACTACCTCTGTCCTATATTAAGTGTCCACAATGGAATATTCTAAGTATTTATTGTCGAACTTTGATCATAAATATTTTTATTTGTGTTATATAATACTTTATGTAAAACCCGCATTTTAAATCAGAATTTTAAATACGCAGTTTTGATTTTAATAAACTATATAGGTATTATTTAACAGACAGAAATAAAAACACAGGAATTCAGAAATAAAAGCGAGGGAATTAAATGAGAGCGTACGAATAAAAAAAATGAAAACTATATAAGTTATTATTTGGGCCGGTTATAAAAAAAAGAGGAAGGGTGTAAGGGGCTTAGGCCCGGTTGGTTTTGTTGTAAAGAAAAAAAAACACGGGGAGTTCCCCTTTGTCAAAATAGAAAACAGAAACAAAAAAAAAAACAAATTAGGGTTCTACAACCTTTGGTGGCCGCCGGCTATACTACACAAAACAAGGGAATTCGGGCTAGCTTTTCATCACAAATTCACGATTTTTTATCTTTTCTTTAACAATCCTATAACGGTAATCAAATTCCTCCCTGTCATTTTCAGTTTATATCACATTTTGTTTTGATTGTTGGTGTATACGAATGGAAAAATAGTGGGTAGTAATGTTATATCCATAATAAACGAGGTCGGGTCCGGGATGGAGTCATGGAACCGAGAGTTTTATAACTCTCGCTGATGTTTGTTTTCTGCCGAGAGCAGCCAAACCCCACGAATGGGATTACTAATGTTATATAAAAAAAAGAATAAATAAAAAATAATGATGATGATGAGTCGGGGTGAGGGTTGGTGTACAGCCGAGACTCATAAGTCTCGGTGGTGTTTGTTTTGGCCGACCGAAGGACAGAAACCCCAACGGGGTGTGGTTGTCTAGCTTATAAGGTCGGGTTTGTTGGATAAATGAAACCGAGGCCTTGAGGTCTCGTTGACCTCAGTCCCCTGCCCATCCGTGATCCACACAGGGGCGACAGGGCTACATTCGAACCAAAACAACCCAAACAACCAAATCGGGTTTTATTTAATTAAGGGGGTGTTCCGGATTGCTAAATCAGTGGGAACTTTAGAAGATCAGTGGGAATAAATTGGTTCGTCTGTGGGTGAGTTTGGACAGCAAAGTAGAAAATTTAAAATGAAATTAGCGACAGATTAGCGACGCTAATTTCTGTCGCAGATTTTTGGTGACAGTTTTGTTGACAATTTTTAACTCAGCTTTTAGTCACACTTTTAAGGACAGATTTTGTTGTCGTTAATTCTATAGGCAGATTTTATATATATGTTGAATTGTTTTAGTGCGACCGAGAAGGGGTATCTCGGTAGGCTCGGGATATAGTTAAAATAATAAAAACGAAGATTTTTATTATACCTTTTAAATAATTTTTTTAAAATAAATGTTGTAATAATTTATTTATTAAATTAAGTTACTATGTTAACTTAGTTTTATTAAATTAAAGGGATATAATATTATACAGAAATTATAATTTATTTTTGGAAACTTTCTAATTTAGTAAACTTTCTATTATTAACAAGTTACTAAATATAGAAATATTATAACGTCAGAATACGTGTTATATCGTAATTAATAATAGAAAAGGAATACATTATTCAGAAATATTAGAACATTCAGACTTATCAGTTTATATACTAACAGTAATACAAGAATAAATAATTAACTAAGTACAGTTAAAATAATTAAATTAAACGAATATCATTTAACTTATTCGCGTCCTTTATTCATCTAGCTCGCGTGAAATCAGAGTAGACTTTCTGTCAGTTGATCTCGGTCGGTTACTGAACACGAGGTACGGATTTCCCGTCCTTCAGTAAGGACTTCCTTCTATGCATGATTAGAATTTCCCGTCTGCAGCCAAATGTTTTCCCCAGTATATGTTTAAGCTTATCAATAATCATCTTATTAACTAAATAAATTTCCTGAGCATTATATACAAGCATGACCAGTTTATGTACTAGTTACAGAGGTACCGTACCATGACACTAAAGGCACCGGTGTCATGACTCCTCTGCGAGGGAGTAATTTCTCGTAGCGTCCCATTTCTTTTAGGTTGACCATTTATCAGTATTATCAGCGGGGCGTATGGGTGCATCCTAGGCTATTAGTTTACGGTTATCAGGTGAATGTAGTGTGTGCTCTACATCCTTCACATTGGAGTTGATCTCTCCACCCAGCACATTATTTAGAGGTCACCCCTCTACAGCATGACGAGGTCACCCCTACAGTATTCATGCAACAGTTGTTATACCACATGACCTATATAAGCTCTTGCAATTAAAATATAGTAAATGCATGTTTTCAGATTTAACAGTTATTAATTCAGCTTTATTATTTATAAATCAGACTTCTCAGATTTTACACAGCTTTCCTCTGTTTTCATAACAGTATTAGTTTCAGTATTTGTTATCTGTTCCACTTCAGTACATTATTATCATGCTTCATATCCGTTCACTGGGCGCTATGCCTAGCCGTAGTTTCCTTTCATGTTCCAAACGGCAGGTACACAGGGACGCTCTTAGGACTTCTGAGAGAGTACGTGCATTGGATGGGAGCTATCCAGACTCCTTTACTTTATGCACTCATACATTACTTTGGTTGTTTGGACATTGTTTCGTCCTTTTTCATTCAGTACTTAATCTCTTATATTTGAGCTTATGTTTAGATTACCGATGTTTGATTCCGGTATTTCCGTTATGGTCAGTTAATGTTTAATACATTGCCTTGCAAGGTTCGACCTGTAAGCTCTAAGAACTTGACCTGTGACTAGTGGGTAGTCACCAAGAACTTCCTGTATTTTGGCGTTGTTATCTTTCATGTTACTTATGTATTTTATCAGTCGGTTTTTCAAAATTTTGACTAAGTAAACGGTTGGTACATAACTGGCCATACTTAGTCGTATGTGCTTTTCAACGAATTTTCGTTTTGGTGAACTGACCATAGGCGTTCACCCTTTCCCATTCAGATTTTGTATAGATGAACTGAACATAGACGTTCATCCTTACTCATGTCAGATTCATGTTTTCAGTTAAATGTCATTTTATGAACTGACCATAGGCGTTCACCAGTATTCATGTCATATTTTGTTGGCTATGCCTTCATGAACTACACCATACATATTTAGATTTATTACTCCAGGTTCTAACAAATTAATCAGCTTATCCTCTTTCATTTCGAATGCCACCCAGACGCGAAAATGAGAATGAGGCTACAACAGCTGCTATTGCTGCTGCTATTCAGGCGGTTGTACAAGCCATGCTACCCTAGATTCGTGATGAGATCCGAGCTGAATACCAAAACGGACCTCAGCAAAATAACAACCCTCCTCTTCCACCACCCGCCACTTTAGCCACCTGGTTAGATTTGTTTAATAAACAGAAACCCCAACCTTTTGAACAGACTGTAGCTCCAACAGATGCAGAAAACTGGATTTATCATATAGAGAAATTTTTTGGGGCCATGGGTTGTGGGGATGCCTTCAAGGTTTGGCTTATCGTTTACAAATTGGAGGGTCACGCCCTACATTGGTGGAGGGCTCATAAGTTGACGAATGGGGGAGATGAGTGGGTGCTCACATTGACTTGGACACAGTTCAAGGTAACGTTTTATGACCAGTTTTTCCCTCATACTGAGCAAGAAAAACTGAAGAGGGACTTTCACGCCATTCGTCAGAATCATGACGAGAACAGTATAGATTTCATGCACTGATATCTCAGGTTGGCTGGATTCTTGGGAGAGGCTACAGGTACCGCGGAGGAGCTAGCGAAACAATTTCGCTAGGCCCTTCACTCTAGGACTACGGATAGGCTAATGAGTGCCACTTTCACTAACGTGTCACAGGTAGCTAATGCAGCTCGTGATATTGAGATGCTTTTCGAGAGGGATGAGCTCGAGAATATAGAGCGTCCTAAGAAGAGGTACATCTCATTCAGCAGACTTAAACAATTTAAATCTGGTTATTACTTGTCAATATATATCATGCCTTATCCATTTATAATCTTGCAGACACTGAGGAGGAGACTGATCCCAATCAGCTACCCACAGTAGAACTAAAGAAACCACGGTCAGTCTTATGACCGCCATCGATCAGTTAAGAGAAGCGGTGGTGGCAACTATGGCGGAAGCTCAAATTCATCTGGCAACTACAGGTGATTCTTTAAGCATCATAATACGAAACCATCGTGTCAAACGAATTCTAACCTTTAGTATGTCAACAAAGATGTTGGACAGGGGCGTGATCAAAAATAAAGAGGTCAGCAGTCTGCCCGCCCGGCAAATTATGGTAATTTTAAATTTTAGCTAAACAGCCTTATTCCAGTTATGTTATCAGAATCGTGACACTAGTACATCTTCTTAAATCAGGTTCTCAGCAAACCAGAGTTGCTTCTACGGGGTATTCTGATCCCACATGTATCACATGTGGGAAGAAACACCAGGGACCGTGCCGCCGTGGTTTGAGTGGTTGTCACAAGTGTGGTTAGCCGGGCCATATGATGAGGGATTGCAAGAAAGGAGATGTTGCCGGTACCTCAGGCCAGATTCCTCAGATTTTACCTCCACCAACCACTGGTCGCGTTTACACTATTATCCAAGAGCAAGCAAATAAGACCACATGTACCATTATTGGCATTTTATTTATACACGGACAAGCTTCCTGCGTTCTTTTTGATACAGGCGCCACACACTCAGTTATATTTACTTCATTTGCTGTTAGAATAAACATGACCCCTACACTACTAGACAGTATGCTTAGCATATCTACACCTATGCGAGACTTTGTACGCATTACTTAGGTGTACAGGGATCTCCCTCTTGAGTTTGACAATAAAATCCGTCCAGTCAGTGCCCTCCCTCTAGATATGTGTGAATCCGATATTATTCTGGGTATGGATTGGTTGTCAGCTCATTGTGCCACCATAGATTGTCATGCTTACCGGGTCATCTTCGGTGATGGCCGGACACCATAGTTTATTCACCGTGGTTTTCTGCCAGGGAAACATGTTCAGATAATATCAGCTTTACAGGCCCGTACTCTTTTATACCATGGTTGTGAGGGTTTTCTAGCTACAGTTCATGACACTGCTTCCGAGACACCTTCAATCCATGACCAGCCAGTTGTATCAGATTTTCCGGATGTATTCCCAGAAGAACTTCCAAGCATACCTCCCATGCGAGAGGTAGAGTTTGGCATCAATCTCATTCCAGGTGCAGAACCAGTATCTGAAGCTCCTTACGGTATGGCTCCTGTAGAGCTTAAGGAACTGAAAGATCAGCTTCAAGAAATTCTAGAAAGAGGTTTCATTCGTCCAAGCGTATCACCATGGGGCGCGCCTGTTTTGTTTGTATAAAATAAGGATGGTAGTATGCGGCTGTGTATCGACTACCGCGAGCTGAATAAGCTTACTATTCGTAACCGTTACCCACTTCCCCGTATTGATGATTTATTTGACCAGCTTTAGGGTGCCAAGCACTTCTCAAAAATTGATTTACGATCAGGATATCACTAGCTGCGTGTAAAAGAGCAGGATATATCCAAGACTGCTTTTCGTACGAGTTATGGTCATTACGAGTTTGTTATAATGCCATTCGGTCTCACGAATGCGCCTGTAGTATTTATGGACTTGATGAACCGAGTCTTCCACGAATTCCTAGACAAGTTTGTGATTGTATTCATTGACGATATCCTTATTTTCTCTAAGTCCAAAGAGGAGCATGAGGATCATCTCCGTACAGTTTTGTAGATTCTCCGACGAGAGAAGCTTTATGCTAAATTTTCTAGTGCGGGTTTTGGCTGAATAAGGTGGCGTTTCTAGGTCATATTGTTTCTGTAGTGGGGATCACCATGGATCCTGCAAAAGTGGAGGCTATCACTAAATGGCGGAGACCAACATCAGCCACTGAAGTCCATAGTTTTCTTGGGTTAGCGGGATATTACCGCAGATTTGTAGAAAATTTCTCACGTTTGGCATTACCGTTGACCAAACTTATGCGTAAAGGGGAAAAGTTTATATGGAACGAGGAGGGAGAAAGAGTTTTGAGGAACTAAAACATCGTTTAATTTCAGCGCCAATCCTTACTCTCCCATCTGGTACATGTGGTTATCCGATTTAAAGTGACGCTTCAGGAAAAGGCTTGGG
The DNA here is from genome assembly GCA_025667525.1 of Glebionis coronaria. Classification (NCBI taxonomy): domain Eukaryota; kingdom Viridiplantae; phylum Streptophyta; class Magnoliopsida; order Asterales; family Asteraceae; genus Glebionis; species Glebionis coronaria. The sequence continues at coordinate 136,069,484 of CM046875.1, forward strand.
CTGCGTACTTATGCAGCATGAGAAAGTTATTGCCTATGCTTCACGTCAGCTAAAGCCGTATGAGAAGAATTATCCTACACATGATCTAGAGCTCGCAGCTGTTGTTTTCGCCCTCAAAATCTAGAGGCATTATTTATACGGTGAGTCGTGTGATATCTTCACCGATCACAAAAGTCTCAAGTACATATTTACACAGCGAGAGCTGAACATGAGACAGAGGCGATGGTTGGAACTGCTGAAAGATTATGATACTAATATTCAGTATCACCCAGGAAAAGCGAATGTAGTAGCAGATGCCCTTAGCAGAAAGTCAGGAATGATAAATGGCATAAAGGTTCAAGAGGAAATTATTCAGGACTTAGAGCGGTATGATATTGAGCTCTTAGTACGCGGACAGAGAGGCTACTGGGCTAGTCTGAGAGTGGAACCAGATTTACTCTCTCGGATTAAAGCCGCACAAAAGGGTGATGGTGAAATCTGGTCGATTTTCAGAATATTGACCAGCAGACTGAATTTCGTATCGATGATGATGGTATCGTATGGCAGGATACCAAACTTTGTGTTCCAGAAGACCCTACTCTCAGAGAAGCCTTAATGACTAAGGCTCACAGCTCTCCGTTTTCTATCCATCCATGTTCCACTAAGATGTACCACGATCTTAAGCATCATTTCTGGTGGAGCGGTATGAAACAAGATGTCGCCACTTTTGTTTCTAAATGTCTAACCTGCCAACAGGTTAAGATAGAGCATCAGCGTACCAGCGGCCTGCTTCAGCCATTAGATATTCCAATGTGGAAATGGGATAAGATCTCTATAAATTTTGTCACCGGATTACCACAGACTCAGAGGAGACATGATGCAATCTGGGTTATTGTCGATCGCTTGACCAAATCAGCACACTTCATCCCTATCCATAAAGATTTCGCAGTCAGTAAACTAGCAGATCTATTCACAAAGGAAATTGTACAATTACACGGTACACCTTCGGAAATTATATCAGACAGGGATCCACGATTCACTTCTCGCTTATGGGGAGGTTTGCATAAAGCTTGGGGAACCACGCTCAAGCTTAGCACAGCTTTCCACCCGCAGACGGACGGTCAGTCAGAGCGTACCATCCAGACTTTGGAGGACATGCTACGCGCCTGTGCATTAGAGTAGACAGGACATTGGGATTACTATATTTGCTTGGTCGAGTTTGCCTACAACAACAGTTGGCATGCCAGTATCTAGCGTGCTCCCTTTAAGATGTTATACGGCAGGAAATGTCGTGCTCCTATTTGTTGGGATCAGGTTGAAGAACGTTTGATTGAGGGACCAGAATTAATAGAGCTGACCAATGAAAAGGTCGCCATTGCCAGGGAAAAGCTGCAAGAAGCACGTACTCGCTAGAAGATTTACGCTGACAAGCATCGCAGAGATCTATCATTTCAGACTGGTGATCGTGTATTCCTCAAAGTATCACCAGCACCCGGGGTCAGACGTTTTGGCCTCAAAGGCAAGCTCAACCCTCGCTGTATCGGACCGTTTGAAATCCTCGAACGTGTCGGTGAGGTATCCTATCGGTTGGCGTTACCGCCTCAGCTTGCACACGTCCATAACGTGTTCCATGTATCAATACTCAGACGGTACAACTATCATGAGCTTCACAAAGTTAATTATCCGTTCGATCAGATTCGGGAGAACCTTTCTTATATTGAAGAACCCGAAGCAGTCTTAGATCGCCAGGATCGAGTTATCAGAAGGAAAACCATTCCTTTCGTCAAGATCCTGTGGAGGAACCATGCCGAGCGGGAGGCCACTTGGGAAATAGAGGAGTCTATACGGACTTCTTATCCTTACTTTCAGTTTTGATTCGAGTATGTCTTTTCAGCTTATACGTCTTTCAGCTTATGAATACTTTTAGCTTTTACTTTGATCAGCTCAGATTACCCTAAATCGAGGACGAATTATTCCTTTTAGAGGGGAAGAATTGAAAAACCTAGTATAGTCGTATCCTCAATTCGGGGACGAATTATTCTTTTTAGAGGAGAAGAATTGTAAAACCCGTATTTAAAATCAGAATTTTAAATACGCATTTTTTATTTTAATAAACTATATAGGTATTATTTAACAGACAGAAATAAAAACGCGGGAATTTAGAAATAAAAGCGCGAGAATTAAATGAGAGCGTATGAATAAAAAAATAAAAACTATATAAGTTATTATTTGGGCCGGTTATAAAAAAAGAGAGGAATGGTGTAACGGGCTTAGGCCCGGTTGGTTTTGTTGTAAAGAAAAAAAAACACGGGGAGTTCCCCTTTATCAAAATAGAAAACAGAAACAAAAAAAAACAAATTAGGGTTTTACAACCTTTGGTGGCCGCCGGCTATACTACACAAAACAAGGGAATTCGGGCTATCTTTTCATCACAAATTTACGAATTTTCATCTTTTCATTAGCAATCGTATAACGGTAATCAAATTCCTTCCTGACATTTTCAGTTTATATCACGTTTTTTTTTATTGTTGGTGAATACGAATGGAAACAGTGGGTAGTAATGTTATAACCATAATAAACGAGGTCGGGTCCGGGATGGAGTCATAGAACCGAGAGTTTTATAACTCTCGGTGATGTTTGTTTCCTGCCGAGAGCAGCCAAACCCTACGAAGGGGATTCCCTGTGTTAAATAAAAACAATAAAAAATAATGATGATGATGAGTCGGGGTGAGGGCTGGTGTACAACCGAGACTCAAAAGTCTCGGTGGTGTTTGTTTTGGCCGACCGAAGGACAGAAACCCCAACGGGGTGTGGTTGTCTAGCTTATAAGGTCGGGTTTTGTTGGATAAATGAAACCGAGCCCTTGAGGTCTCGTTGACCTCAGTCCCCTGCCCAGCCGTGACCCATACAGGGGTGGCACGGGCTGCATTCGAACCAAAACAACCCAAACAACCAAATCGGGTTTTATTTGAAAAAGGGGGGTGTTTGGGATTGCTAAATCAGGGGGAACTTTAGAAAATCAGTGGGAACAAATTGGTTCGTCAGTGGGTGAGTTTGGACAGCAAAATAGTAAATTTAAAATGAAATTAACGACAGATTAGCGACGCTAATTTCTGTCGCAGATTTTTGGTGACAGTTTTGTTGACAGTTTTAAACTCAACTTTTAGTCACACTTTTAAGGACATATTTTGCTGTCGTTAATTCTATAGGCAGATTTTATATATATGTTGAATTGTTTTAGTGCGACCGAGAAGGGGTATCTCGGTAGGTTCGGTATATAGTTTAAATAATAAAAACGAAGATTTTTATTATACCTTTTAAATCAATTTTTGTTTAAAATAAATGTTGTAATAATTTATTTAGTAAGTTAAATTATTATGTTAACTTAGTCTTATTAAATTAAAGGGGTATAATATTATACAGAAATTATAATTTATTTTTGGAAACTTTCTAATTTAAGAAACTTTCTGTTATTAACAGGTTACTAAATATAGAAATATTATAATGTCAGAATACGTGTTATACCGTAATTAATAATAGAACAGGAATACGTTATTCAGAAATATTAGACTATTCAGACTTATTAGTTTATATACTAACAGTAATACAAGAATAAATAAATTAACTAAATACAGTTAAAATAATTAAATTAAACGAATATCAGTTAACTTATTCGCGTCCTTTTTTCATGTAGCTCGCGTGAAATCCGAGTAGACTTGCTGTCAGTTGATCTCGGTCGGTTAGTGAACACGAGGTATGGATTTCCCTTCCTTCAGTAAGGACTTCCTTCTATGCATGATTAGGATTTCCCGTCTGCAGCCAAATGTTTTCCCCAGTATATGTTTAAGCTTATCAGTAATCATTTTATAACTAAATAAATTGCCTGAGCATTATATACAAGCATGACCAGTTTATGTACTAGTTACGGAGGTACCGTAACCATGACACTAGAGGTACCGGTGTTATGACTCCTCGGCGAGGGAGTGATTTCTCGCAGCGTCCCATTTTTTTCAGCTTGGCCATTTTTCAGTATTATCAGCGAGGCGTATGGGTGCATCCTAGGCTATCAGTTTACAGTTATCAGGTGAATTCGGTGTGTGCTTTACATCCTTCACATTGGAGTTGATCCCTCCACCCGGCTTATTATTTATAGGTCACCCCTCTACAGCATGACGAGGTCACCCCTCTAGTTATGCATGCAACAGTTGTTACAGCACATGACCAATATAAGCTCTTGGCAATTAAAATACAGTAAATGCATGTTTTCAGATTTAACAGTTAATAATTCAGCTTTATTATTTATAAATTAGACTTCTCAGATTTTACACAGCTTTCCTCTATTTTCATAACAGTTTTAGTTTCAAAATTTGTTATCTGTTCCACTTCAATACATTATTATCATGCTTCATATTCGTTCACTGGGCGTTATGCTCAGACGTAGTTTCCTTTCATGTTCCAAACGGTAGGTACACAGGGACGCTCTTAGGACTTCTGAGAGAGTACGTGCAGTGGATGGGAGCTATCTAGACTCCTTTGCTTTATGCACTCATACATTACTTTGGTTGTTTGGACATTGTTTCGTCCTTTTTCGTTCAGTACTTACTCTTTTATATTTGAGCTTATGTTTGGATTACCGATGTTTGATTCCGGTATTTCCGTTATGGTCAGTTAATGTTTAATACATTGCCTTGCATGGTTTGATGACACGCCATAAATAGACGTAACGTTCTACTTATCCAAGTGGGGTGTTACACTTGATGAAAGTTATATGAATAGATTCAGTTTTAAAAATTATTTTCATTGGTATAATTTGCATCCAATATTATACAACAAAAATATGAATATATATAGTCAAAGTAATATAAAAAGAATAAAAGAATGTCCAAGTGGACACTTATTATGAGACGGAGGGAGTAGTAAATTTTTATTAAAAACAAAAGTGTACTTTTAAAAAACAAAAATTGTGGTCCTAATAAATAAATTTATGGGCCAAATACGGGACTATGTAATTGGTACTATTTTTGGATTTACAGAACTAGACCACCAACATTAAACCAATATCCTAGACCTATAATCAATTTTTATAAACATTTTTATATAAAGCATTCATTTCCCCCCAAAATCGTTAGAACCCTAAAATATCGCACAATAAAAATACAGCTAAAAAACAAGCATTCACATAGTCCAAAGGTAATTCATATGTGCATTTCTTTATTTTCAAAGTTATTAGTCGATTATTAGTGGGATTCTTTCAATAAGTTTTTGGATTTCTATAAAATTGACTTAGATACATTAGGCTTAAGAATCTGCTTAATTATGAATAAATGCAAATTAATCCGTTTCTCTATTGCATAGCATTTTTTCATTTTTTTCGTTTTGTTTGATTTAATTGGTATATGGACCATAAATTTTGATTAGGTATAATTGTTAGTAGTTATACTAGCAGTGATGATGATATGAATGAACTTATGACTAGTAAGAAGAACCAATCTGATTACAATGATACTAGTAGTCATGACATAAGTACTAATAGTGAAGAGTCATTTTCTTATCTAAGGCCTACATCACAAGCAGAGTCAAGTCATAAGGAAAAGGCTGTTAGAGAATCAAGTAATCCAGTTCTAAGGAAATTAAGAAAGGAAGATGATCATTTAGTTGAAGGAAAAATACGTTTGTTTGGTCAGAAAGGAAGACAAAAAAATTGGTGCCAAAAGCCCTGTTCGTATCAAACGTGTTGTTCTAGGTCTAGCAAATCAGAAAACTTAGGACTATATCCTTAAGACTTGAAAAAATAATGTTTAAAGATTATGATGATGATGGTGATCCTTTTATTGCAGAACCTAGATTAATTACTTGTGTTAGTACTTGTGTCTTAGGTATGTGTAGATTGATAGATTTATGTCATTGCTTGTAATTTTACTTGTTTATACAAGCTCAATGAATTATAATTATAGTGTATGTATTTTACTATTTGAATGTTTATGTTCGTAAAACTAGAAACACCAAGTAGAAGATAATAATGTAATTGCAGAAGATAATAAAAATGGAATGGTTCAGTGTAGGATTGCAATTGAAGAATTATAATAAAAATACTTCAATTGCAGAAGATAATAAAAATGAAAATGATTCAATCAAGGATTGCAATTAAAAAATTATATATGATTGAAATAATTTATTAAAAATAGCAGAAAGATATTAAACAAGTTGTTTGTTAAATGAAAATAATAAAAATAATTGCAGATGCATCAAACATTCCAGTTGTAAAAGATAATAAAACTAATAAATTTCACATGTGAAAAAACTTTAAACTTTAAAAATAATTCAAATAGTTCCAGAATTATAAATACAATATGCTGATATTATTTTTTCACATGTGAAAATCTTTAAACACAGTATAAATACAATATTCTGATATATTGTGTTGTTTATGAGTTATCTAACGGTTATTTGTGATTCCGAATTACCTAAATTTTTAACATAATAATGATTTTCACATGTGAAAAATTGTAAAAACTATAACCCTAAAAATTAAAATAGACCTAAAAATTTATTTCCTTAATATAGAACGAAAACAAAATATATTATATAGCAAAACATAATACATGGATATAAATTGCTTAAACAAGACACAAGCACAAACACAAAAATATAGTCTTCGATTCTTCATTCATGTCCTAATTTTTCAATGTAGCCCATTCCCAAATGGAGAAACTAAACTTTCAGCAAAGATTAATACTGTTGGGTATCTAGAAGGTCCATCGAATATTTTGAGATTGTTTTTAATGGAATCATAGGACACAAGACGATACCCAAACTTCAAAAGAAGTTTTCCATCACCTAAAATACTTAAAGGATCACAGAATCTAGTCCAATCACTGTATAAAATAGAGGAAAAAACAATATAAGATTTAAAGACTAAGTATGAAATCTAATTTTTAATAATTAGTTTTATTAAGTCTGGAAAATATGATTTTATACCTTGATGTAGCATTGGGATTTGGCTCCAGACCAGGATATCTTATGATACTCAACTTTCAACCAGTCTTTAAGGATCCATATATCTGCGAAATGTTTTTTTATCATAGTTGGATATTATGCACAACCATTCCCCCAGACCAAATTCTAAAGTTTTCTCATGTTGATGATAAACAAGCTGCATAATCTCACAATAGGTTTCTTTTTCCAAATCGAATGAAGTTAGCTTCCATGACTTTGGAATATTAACAGATCCAACTAACCAATAAATAGAACCCTTAAATAAAAACCATCATTTTTGAAATCATAATCAGATTGAAAATCTACTACTTTATCTTTCCAATATCCATTATTTAAAGAGTAAATGGTAGCTCTATTAGTTTTTGCATTTATACAAACAAGTTTGTAATCATAATGTTTGACATAACCAAAACCAATCCTTGCTTAATAAGTATGTTCACTATGTAAACAACCATGTATCCTTCTACATTTATGTGTACTTGGGTTGTAAATATAAAGACCTGGATCATTTAAAATACAAACCAATCCATTACATGAACCCAAAACCTGGAGATAGTCATCAGCATAAAATGGATTATGCCTAATATCCATCTTTTTATCCATCTTAAACAACAAAGAATCATCAAGAATAGTATTGTAGACACCTTGAAGATTTTAAATAATGACATGCTTGAATTTTGCATTTTCAGCATGCTCATTAATGAAATCTTTGTTAGATATCACTGACCACCATTCTTTGCATACTAACTTGAACATTGACAAACATTCAACTTGAAGACAAATCATGATTTTGAATATGATGTTATAGATAAGACATTGAATTGAATGGTTCATTTTTTTGAATTTTGGGTATTCATTTTGAAATGAATTTGTGAGATTATGAAATTGGGAGATATTGAAATTCTGAGTCTTTGAGTTTGTGAGTTTCGAAATAGATTATTTATAGATAATTTTAGACACTCAAATTTCTTGTTAACTGTTCCATATTTTTTAAAAATAACCTTTTGGTCTTCCACTTCTATTCATCTTCTCTTAATATAATTAAGTTTTTTATTTTCATAATACTATTTATAATTTATTTAACGATTATATACATTATTATAAGTTAATATGATTGTCCTTTGGTTTTACTTGGTTGCACTTTGGTCACTATTTGGTTGCCCTTTAAGACGTTAATATATATTACAAAATATCATTAACTAAATTTTAAATATTGAAATAAAAAATATTTTTTTGTTCTTTTTCTAAAATTTTCACATGTGAAAAAGTAATTTAAATTTTCTAATAATTTTTTTATTACAAACTATTTTAAACTTACTGACTACTAGCATTAAATGATTGTTGCCTTTTTAGTGAGAATATAGATTTTTATAAGTTAAAGTAAAATGATTGTCCTTTGGGTGAATTTGATTGCACTTTGGTTCCTATTTTGTTGCCCTTTACTGTTTGAAATGACAATAATGATCATTAACCAAAATACATTTATAAGTTAGGTGTAAAATGAACATTGTTCTACTCTCGTTTGAAAAAGTCCAAAGGGCTCTTTATGAGGGTAAGGTTTATGGGTTCGAGACCAATATCCACTTTTTTTTATTTTTGTCTTATTTTTTGGGGAGTTTATATAAGATAAAAACAACAGATGTCAACAACAAAATATATTAGAAACAATGTGTTTCTAATATCTTTAAGGTATGTTTTTGAATTAATTTATTTTTATATTATAAACACATTAATATATAGTAAAAAAACCTTTTTTTCTATATATAAAACATTCAAACGAGAAAAAATATTTTATAATTTGTTATTCATTTTTTATTAATAGTTATTCTAAACTTAATGAGTACTATCATTATTGTCGTTTGTTTTCCTTTGCTTTACTTATGAGTTAACAAACTTTTTTTTGTTGCTTTTTAGATGCCCCCATTCAATCTATTTAAAATATGAACTCTTCATCTTCTATTCAATTTATCTTCAAATAAATAAAGTAATTTTTTAATATTCATTATAATATTTAAACATTATTTTACATTATTATTATTTAATAAAAATAATATCCCTCCCCTTTTGGTTGAAGTTAGTCAGTTTTGGTTTCTATCATGTTGACCTTTACTAAAATGTGCACATGTGAAATATATAGTAGTAAGTAATTTTTACTAAAACGTGCACATGTGAAAAATATAGTTTTTCATCTTCATTATTTTTTTTTCACAATTCTAATTATTGTATATGTAATTTAGGTGTAATAGTTATCTAATTAGAGTTTTTTTTTCACAACTCTAATTTAGTTGTATATGTAATTTAAAGTACACAATAATTTAAGGTTTTATATTTCTTCACATGTGAAAAATTGTTATAATTTGGGTGACATTGAAATTATACTAGTGTATTTTACATGATGGCTAATGAAAAATATTTTCAAAATACGTAGTACACATTTTGGCTAATACTAGAAGGAAATAAAATATTAACCGTGTACAATTTACTTTATCATGAAAAAAAAGGAACAAACAGTTCCAAATGAAATATTAACCGTCACATACTCTACCATGGAAAAAGGACAAACGGTTTCCAAGGCATAAAATTAACCGCTGCCTTTTCAGATACTTAACCATGGTTAAGCATTTATAACCGGTGATAATTTCTCCTATAAAATCAACTGACACATTATTTGTACATCCACTTGCAAAAACTGTTTTCATATCCAATTCAAAAATCATTTTCACACAAATAAAAATGGCTTCTTCAAGTTCTCTAGAATGTAAATCTGTTTCGTCTGAATCTGATTCAAAAAAATCAAAATCCTTAACTCCAACTCTAGATAAACTTTTTAAAACTACCGGTGAGAAAAAGGTTGAAGATGTTTTTAAATCTTTCTTTAACAAAGAAATTGAAGAAGATAATGAAGTGGCAAGTTATCTTCGAAAAAAAGTATGTGGTTGAAGACCGAATTACTACGTCAAGTAAGTTGACCGATGAGTTGGGTGGAAAAAGGAGTTGTTCTGCTTATTCTAAATATGTCTTTGAAATGCGAACGAAGCATGATAGGTTATTTGATAAGATTGAGTTGATGAAGAAGTTGGTTGGCTTTTTAGAGAATGAGCCTTTTGATGGGGAAGATGATGATGATGATGCTATAGCTGATGTGGAAGATGATGCTGCTAGTATTGTTGATGAGGATGACGATACTGTTTAAGTTGGTTTTATTTATTTTAAATTTCACTATCAACTTATGGTATTTGTTATGTTTGTTTTAAACTAGATATTTGAATGATGTAATTTCTTATGATTGTTTCTTATTTTTGTTTCTTATGCTTATTTCTTAATTTATCTATATATAACACAATTATTTTGGATATATTTTTAATTTGAAGTATATAAATATAAAGATTTTAACTGTTGAAAGTACTCATTAAATATTAAAATATTTCGTACTTCGTAAAATTAATATAAGGAATTATAACTTCTTTATAAAATTGTACTACTGTCACCCAAATAGGTAATGGTTGTTTTAAGATTTATATTTTTTCACATGTGAAAAATTCTTACAAAACTTTAATGATAATCTTTTTTAATTATATCTTTATTTTGTTTATTATTTAATTAGATTACAATCAAGACAATTGAAACAAAATTTATAAATTTATTTATAAAAATAGCTTATATATTATTCAAATGTGAAAATACACATTAAATATTTAAATATTTTTTACTTTATAGAAGCAAAATATTAAAGCTTTATAATTTTTTACATGTGAAAATTGTTGCAAAAATTGAATGACAGTGTTTTTTACTATTTCATTCTCTGTTTTATTTTATGTATTCATTAATTAGATTAATCACCAAATTATATATTTATTTATAAAAATAAGGTTAGATTAATAACCATTAACACCTCGGTGTATTAGGCCATTAGTGAAAAATTGTTTCTCTAAAAAGAAAAGATTGGGCCTCAATGTCATTTTGAAATATCTAATAACAAAAACTTGGGCCTAAAGTTTGAACATAAATAACATAAACCCAAAAAATATGGTCTTATCACCGTCACAATAAAAACAAACATTTTCCAAGAAAAAAAGAAAAGTTAATTCACTTATCACACACACAAATCATTTCACCAGAAATCTAGATCGGAACACATTTCTAGCTAATATATCTGATCAACAATAAACAATCGATATAAAAAAGGTATGCATTCATCAAACTAATATGATCTATGTTCCTTATTAATGAAATGAATCATAAATTTATTCATAGACTATTGAATTGAGATATCTTTAAATATTTGTGAATAGATAGTCAGAATATCTTTAAAAAAATTTTGTAATTAGATAGTTAGATTATAATTTATTTATAACGATTTCTAGTATAAGGTTTGTGGAATGTAATATATAATTATTATTAATGATAAATCTAAAAATTATTTAATATAAGTAAATACAGATTTAATTTCTTTGATGTGTAATCGATAAATGTAGTAATAATTTTAGACCATTAAATACTGATTTGTTGAGTTATTAAGGTTAAAATGTGTGATAAGATTAATAGTTTTAGTAAAAAAAATATTTCATTAATACAGTATTATATTTGCACATGTGAAAAAGAATAAGGAATTAAGTATATAACCAGGTATATTCAACTAAATATCTTTAAAATGAGAATTTCTTTTGATACTTTTAAATAAATGCTTCAATCATAATAAGCAAAATTAAAAAATATATTTAATATTATGTTAATTTCTTTTGTTCTAAATAATCAATAAGTTGAAATATACTTTCAATTGCAATAAATATAATTTGGGAAGAAAACTAATTGTGCAGTTTTATTCATGAATTCTGTACGGACGAGATCGTCTCCACACCCTCTATATGATTCTCTAAGATTTTTAAGTAACTTAAAAAAATGCTTTAGTTAGTATGGGATTTGGCTATCTCATTGGTATGAATATCCATTTCATTCCTTCAACATTATGTCAGTACATTATACAAAATTTCAACCAATCTACAATGGAAATTAGGTTGAAAAATGGTTCAATTAAAGTAACTCCTGAATTGGTCAAAGAAGTTCTAGGAATACCTTTAGGTGAAAATGTCGTTGATACGCTACAGAATGATGAGCTCAAGAAAAGATGGGGAGATCAATTCAAAACAAATGTGACATCAAAAAGAGTATAGGAAATGATAAAAAATCTGATGAATCTGGAATCATTTTTAAGCTGAATTTCCTAGTTGTATTTTTCAACGTTATGTGTGCCTCTAGAGAAGATGCAGGGTCGAATTTAGATATACTAAACTTCATAAGTGAAGATACTGACATAAAGAATCTGGATTGGAGCACTTTTGTGTGGAAATGTCTGAAAGAAACAAAGAATCCAAAGAATTATTATTGTGAATCTGTTACCCTACTCATGGTATGATTAAGTTTATATAAATCAATTTAGTTATTGTAGAAAAAAGTGATGAATTATATGATTAATAATAATTATGATGTTTCTTTGACAGCTTATATACTTACATTGCACAAAATGTGATGAAGTATATGTGTTGAGGTCAAGACCTGCAATATCAACCTGGACATCTGATGTTACGAAAGACAAAGAGGAGTTTGAGTTGGAAAATGGTGGATTTGGAATTCTTGAATTGCTTCCTTTTGATGATGAATCATTCAAAGAACAACAATATCATAAAGATGTTAGTCTCTTGTTTTAAAATAATTAAACCATATTAAAATTGGTTATTCATTTAATATTTACGAATTATAATTCTACTTTTTTTTATAAATAGTTGTAGTATATGAAAGACAACATATGAGCAAGGCTATTCATTCTAGATGATGAAAAGAACAAGTTGAAGAAATTCATCACTGAGTCAATCTCAATGTTTCCTAATGATACCAAGATAAAGGAATTTGAAGAAATTTTTAATGGTATGTTTTATCAAAAAAAAGCTAGTGATGCAGAACATTCCATTAATTTCGATCTAACAAATTATGAAGGAAATGATGCTGATAAGGTTTGCCTTGATTTTCTAAAACGCACGGGTTAGAAATCATGAGCTAAAATAACACTATTTTAATTACATATTATTTTTAAAATAATAAATTTTATATGATTTCAGAGATTGATTCAGAAATTCAAAATAAAAAGGATTGTACGGATGGGAATGCCAAAAGGCGAGGTAGAGAAAAAAATATAGAAACAAATAAAGTTGTGTATAAGAGAAGGCGTAATGCTAAGAAGAATGATGGTTATGTGAACGATAGTAATGCAGTGAATGCTTCTAATGTAGTGAATGAAGGTTACACACCTGTTGATACTTTTAAAACATCTCATGCTGTGACTGCTTCTAATATAATGCTTTGACCATCATAAGCTAAAAATAAAAATAATGTTGTAGATAATGAAGAAGGAATAACTAATGAGGCTAATAAGCAGCATGTTGCTGGTAAAAATCTTAGAAGGAGTGCAAGGAATTTAAAAATGAATCAAGATGCTTTTATTTCACACATGGAAAAAGATGGTAATGAGAAGAATGGGAATGATGATTATGATCATGCCGATAACGATGCGAATGATGATTATAAAGAATCTAATGATGAAGCTAATCAAATTCAGAATTCTTCAAAAACATCAAAGGATGCATCAAGTTCTGCAATTGCAAAAGATAATACAACTGCAAATTTAACAGAAAAAGGTAAGACAATGTTCAAAGTTATTTTATATATATTTGATTGAAATTAAAAATCAATACAATTAAAATATATTGAGATCTAACAGTTTAGAAAACCAAATGATGATGCAGAAAATGATGATGGAAAAAATAAAGATATTCTTAAGGAGCCTGTTCCAATTAAAAGATTAAGGAGAAGTGTGAGGAAAGATCGAGAAGATGCATCTAATTCTGACATTCAAGTTGCAAAAAAGATGTAGAATTCAAGTTCTAAACAGGCAACATTAACTATACTTCCTTTGAAATCAAGTTCTACAATTGCACCAGATACTTCACCTGTTGTAGAGTCATAAAAAAATGTGATCACTGGGCTGACAAAAAAAACTATGAAGACGCGTGCTCAGATGAAGGAAACATAGATTTTATGTAGGAAACTACAAGCTAGCATCAAGGTTACATCAAGTTCTCACCATAATGACCAATTATGTAATAAAATCTTATTTTGTGTCTGAAAACTTGTTTTCTATGTAGATTGTAGAATATTGATAACCTATGAATCTATGAAGTGGGTTGAAGATTTCTAGAGAGAGAAACTAGTGAGAGAAAGTGAGAGAGAAACTATGTGTTTTTATTCAAATGAAAATATGGAATGATCAACAACCAACCCCTTTCCATGGTGGAAAGGGGTATTTATATCCAAGGCCACTATTTGGGCTTGGGCCGACCCATGACAAGCCCATGGGTCGGTTTCTTACTTAACTTAATAAGCAACATTAACTACGAGCTATTACAACATAAGTAATATTGTGGAGTGACCGATACTTCTAATATACGTTAAAAATGTATTTCTAACAATCTCCCCCTAAGGGAGGTCACTCCACGTTTACAAAGTTCTAAACCTAGCATACTATACTAAGTCTTCGTTCTTCAGCTCGTAGTCTTTTCTTTTTTCTTTTTGTTGTGAATATGTTTATTTGATCTTTTAGGCTTTGGCTTGAGAGCATTGTTCTTTTGACCAATCACGCGCGATCTTTGCCTTCTTGTGAATCTGGCCTCCTCGTGACTCCATGTTCCACACACTTATGTCTTTTTGTTGAATTCTCGAAAGCTTCAGAGTTTGGTATAGCGGAAGACTTCATTTTGCACTTTCTTGAATTTTGCTGAACTTTGATGCAGAAAAACATAAGCATGTGGGAACGACTTCAACAGGTACACCGCAACGCCACCGTCTTCAACTGGTACACAGCAACGCCACCGTTCTTCAACAGGTACACAGCAACGCCACCGTCTTTAACAGGTATACAGCAACGACACGAATAAAATGGCTTTGACATTTTATTCTAATTCGGTAGCATTTTACCTCCGGTCGGTGAAGACCGTTGGACGATATTAGATATCGTACCCGTGACGGATAGTTTCATTTAAGTAACTTCCTGACAGGATTTCACGGGTAAACCCGTTCTCTTTATTCGACCGTCCAAAGCTGACTGCGAACATAAAGAGTGAATCATTTGGATTAAAAATCCTTATGATTGAAGCCGTCAATTCATGAAACCTGGAACAAGTGAATTTCAATTAAGATTTTCACCATCGTTGCTTTCCAGTTATCACGAGCTCAATTCATAAAGAATCTTGCACGTCACCTACCAAGTGCTGTTTGATGTTAACACTAGAAGGATTTCCACTTGTCACTGTGATCAATAAAGAGTCACTCTGAGTGTTCTGGCAAGATCGTATGATAATGCGTAGAGGCCTGGAACGAGTTTAAGTTCAATTAAGAATTAAACCACTGTTTCTTTCCAGTTTTTCACAAGATTGGTTCTTAAAGAACCGCACGTGTAACCTACCATGAGCTTGTTTGATGTTGGCTCAAGCAGGATTTCCATCTTCATTGTAATACTTGCGTATTACTCGGATGTTCTTGCAATATTACAAGAATACTGCGTAGGACTCATAAAAATCTCTTACTTTTCACAGTGTGTGAGAAAGCAAGGAATAAATGGAAAGTGTCGTAATGAGACTTTTGATGATCTCGTGGCTCTAGACTCGATAGTGCGTTTTGATTTAGTGAGCGATGGCTGGAGAGGAGTGCCACCTTTTCAATATCAGTCTATTCAAAGTGAATAAACCAATAGATAACGTGTTGATCTCCGTGTGATTAAAACAAATACCTTTTGAGAGATATTTGAGTTAGCTGGGAAGGGTTGTGCATTGCATCACTGGGTCCATGATGTCTTTCTTCAGTATCGAGAATCATTAACAAAAATGATCTCAATAGCATATGTATTGACCCAGTTTCTGCCTAAAGTTGTAAGGAGGGCTTCTTTCTTTACACCCTTTATCTTTACAATTCTTTTTCATTCTTCAACCCCTTCAATGCTTACCAATACGTCATAACTAGCACCTTGTTGTGATTGTTCCAGTGCTAGCTTAAGTACTTGGTCGGCATTCAGCTACGTTCACAATCTTTCTCCAACTTTCCTAGGACTTCTAATTCTATCTAGGGAATTGTCCTTGGGAAGATTCCATCGGCTCTGATGAATCATTGGACTAAACCTATTCCTACCACCCTTTTGTCACCACATTCGTCGTGAGTTAAGCGTGTTTTGGGAAAGTATAGCCACCATGAAAAATCCTTGAAAATCACTTAAGGTACTTGTGATATTGAAATCAAAAGTTTTGTACCTTAGGTGTTTTGTTCATCAAAAACGCTCCCCCTTAACACGTGTTGTACACATATTAAGTTGGATTATCGTTAAGTCTTTTTCATCTTTTAGCCAAGTATCATTTAAGTCTCCTTAATCCCATTTTTCTCCCCTTATCCAAAATGTTAACCATTAATATTTGGGATATTGAATGGATTAACCGGTCTTTGGGTAAAAATGAAATCGATGTTTAGCCATAGAACATGTTAATGCTCCCCCTTAAATTAATAAGGGATAGTTGTAGTGCTTTAGTATGATATATTTTGAAAGATTTAGAATCTCGTGAGAAATTCTTGAAAAATTATCATACCTTAACACTACATCAAGCCGTAAAAGCACAATATTCACAAATTTACATATTCACAATTAAAAACCAATATAAAGTGGACCTGAAATGTACGACCCATTAGATGGATCGTTGCAGTAACTTGTGTTGCACTCCATATGGTCTACCACCAACGAATCTTTCTAAGCTCCTCATGAATCTTCGTTCACGGAGCTTTTGATCAATCTTCTTGATCACATACTTCGCCATTTGCCGATAACCCTGATGCCAATCCTCAATCATCTCCGGTAAAGACCCACCCGAATTGAGATGATCCAACTTTCCTCTGACGTATATGAGAGTCCCATAACTGTACTTATAAAGCTCACCCACCCTCATAAGCTTCATTATCCCACGGCTGTTCAAGTAGAAAATCCCGTAATTCGGAACAGTAATGCCGGTATAGGGACATCTAGCGACATGTTGAGGTAGAACTTGGTTCATTGGACGGGTGAGGTTAAGCTTCCTTTGGTAGCTTTCGACTCCCAATTGAAGATCTTCAACTCGTTTCTTGATAACTACGCTTCGTGTGAACATACGAAGTGTTGTATTCAAGGCAATGATGTCTTCACGAGCAATATGGGTGAGTTGATCCCGGGTCATCATAAGCAACATGTCTTCGATATCCTCAAGGCGAATGATAGAAAAATCTCCCTGCTGGATTTTGTATTCTCTATCATCCTCCCTTTTTAGACGAATCTCCATCACATGATAATAACCATTCTTGGCTTCAGTTTTCAGTCGCAAAATGCTGGAGATGCGAATATCGGATCTAACGTTGCTTCCTGAATTGGCTAAGCAGCAACCTCTGTACGCCCTTCGGACTCGTTCGTCCCAATGAGATGCACCTATAACAGCATACATATCATAATTACGAGTTACCTTTGGGACCCAGAGTCGGTTTACCTTTTCCTCGATCCAGGGTATTGTCCCCCAGTTAACAGCTTTCAGTAAGGTCAGGGAGGTTGCGTACTTTGATGAACCCTTGAGGAGATACTCAAGATCATAGGTGACGAAGAAGTCGAGAGCAATTTGATTATCTTGAGAAGGATCAAGTGGAGGTGGAGCTCTTTCTGATTCATGGAGGCCTGGCCTTTGAACGGTGTTAAGAGCTTTCAGGACCTCGTCAGCATAATACTCGTACTCCATTCGGGTTAACCTGGTTTTGGCGCGAATTATCTTATCCTTTAGCGCTCTCTTCACCAAAGACGGAGTGACGGAAGTCTTATACTCATGAGCCAGAAATGCACACAAGTCTATCGGACTACGGATACGGAGATATAGAACATCTCTGTCAGCGTCTGTGATTGGATCATATTGAGCCGCTGGCGTGATCCAAGCTTGTGGCGGTGCAGTCTCGTCAATCTCCAATGTATCTGCCCAGTCCCGTGTGCTTGAATCAGGAACAGTAGATTGTGGTTCTTGTTGTAGAGGAGTAGAGACATGAACTCGTGCTGGTTCTGATTCAGGCATCTCGGCGGTGTCATGAACAGGCGAGTGTTGTGCAGCTTCAGGTTCAGTTACTGATTCTGCAATCACAGGAGCAACAAACGAACTAACAGGGTTAGTGGTAACAGGTATAGACACAACAATAGATGTACCGGGAATCGATGACGCCGTAGTAGCATTCACATCATGGCGCCACTTGGATCGTCTTGATTCCGTTGAAGTGGATTTTTCCTTTTCTGCAGCATCTTTCTTAGACTTGGTTCCAGACTTAGAAGGTTTCTTTGTCCTGGCAACTTTATCCCCCGTTTCAGGCTGTTTACCATCATCATCCTCATCGCTATCCTCGTTGCTTCCCTTAGCACTCTCCTCATTACCATCACCACCATCATCACCATCATCATCATCATCATCCTCATCATCATCACCACCATCATCATCATCTCCTTCTTCTTCTTCTTCTTCTACTTCCCCGTCACCCTCTTCTTGTTCACTATCATCTTTTTCCTCCTCAGGCAGAATGTGGTAGGGTACCACACTTCCAAACATTTTGAACAACCGATCATCCTCCATAATTTCTTCATTCAGTGATTTGTAGAGTGTCCGTTGAATCTTAGATTTATCAAAAGATCCAAGTTCCCTCATACGAGCTTTGAGGATCTTCTTTAATTCAAAATCCGTTAAATCATAGGCAATTTTGTAGGCGGATTCAGAAGGATTGGATGACTTGATCATCAAGTTATCAGCTGCGAGTGTCTTCAACTCATCACGCAGTTTTGGCATAATGGACTCAACGGATTCCTTCACTCTCTTTTCAACAGAAGCTTCAAGTGTTTCTTTCTGCTCCTTGTATTTATCCCTCATAGCTTGAAGTCTCGTGATTCGTGCAGCATACTTATCAGCTTCAGCCTGCTTAACCTGAGCTAGTTCTTCTGCATGAGCTTTACGTGTCAACTCCATCTCTACAGCGAACTTAGCAAGCATCTCTTCTTGGGCTTTCTTAGATGCTTCTTCACTTTGAAGTCGTCTAAGTAGCTCTTGACGAAGATTATCCATCTCTTTTCTTTGATTATCCGTATGTTTATCCAACATTTCTGCCATTACAAATGCAGCCATTGAAGATGATGCAGAGCTACTCTGAGTTGGTTGAAGAGGCTCGGTTGTGACTATAGTACTAAGGATGGGAGTTATTGGAGGTGGAAGGAATGGTGTTGGTACCGGTCGGGTTGGTAAGGGATGAATTGGTGGAGGTTGAGTTACTAAAGGCTGGGTAGGTACCATGATTGTAGGAGCACCGGACTCCTTTTCAACACTTGCTGAAACAGGGATGGATGTCTCCTTCGAAGTAGAATACCTTTCAGGTGATCCAAACTCATCAATATCATCTGGCTCCTGGTACTCTTCTTCAATATTTATTTGTGCACCCGAACCACTACCGCCCGCGTCTTTCCTACTCCTTTCAATAGATATCTTCATTAATTTTCTCTCAGCCTTGTCAAGAGTAGGATCATCAACATCTTCTTCGTCGCGGAGAACTAACTCATCAGCCGTACCCTTTCCCTTCTTAACCTCAGTCTTCTTCTTCTTGGTTTCGGGTTCAGATAAAGCAGCTGGTTGCTTACGTTTACCTTTACTCTTGACCGTAGTAGACGAGTCTTCTCCTGTCTGAAGACTTGCTTTTAGCTTCTTGATTTCAAGTAGCAGTAGTTTGTAATCAGTAGAAGCTTTAATTTTATCCGTCAGAAGATAATCGGGAATAGGACCAGGAATAACACCACCAGATGGTCCTTCATGCCTTAGATCCACAGTGTGATCAGCCTCTTCAGTGTGATGACGACTTGTTGCACGCTTATCAATAGAGACATCATTCTTCATAAAATAATTAATGATAAGCTTGATAAACCGAGGGTAAGGAAAGAAATTAGTCTTCAGCTTCTTGTTTTGGAAGAGTTGAAAGTTAAATTCTTCCCACATCAATAATGCATAATCTGCATTTGAGCCTTTGTACATGCCATAGAAGATGTTCATGATTGGACTACGCAAAGCATCATGCCCACTGGTTTTAGGTGTAAGACATCTACTGAGAATACCAAGGATTGCTCTCCAAGGTTGACCTACTTTAGCGGTGGTAAACTCAGACACAACTCGTATGTCAGGACATCAAAGAGCATCGAACATCTCCATGAGTTCGTCTTTAGTAGGATCCCAGGAAAATGACATACCTTTGGGTGTATCCCGAATGCCAAATATCTTACGGAAGTCTGAAACAGTAAGTGTCTGCTGCTTGTTGTCGAGAGTGAAGGTGATCTTGTTTGAAGTACTTTCCTTGGTAGCCCAGAACTCATACATGTAATCATATGGCACCGAGGCAGTACTCCTTAAAGCATTCTTAAAGTGAGAGTGATCAAGGATTGCTATGGCTACTTTAAATCCATGGTGAGTGGATTTTGAGACTTGCTTCAGCCGGTAATTGTTTGGTATGAACTTGAGGGTTCGTGCTTCGGCAATTGCGGCTGCTCTAGAGTCTTGGATTACTTGTACTGTTGGATTAGTCATCGTATCTGCTTAAGATAAGACATGAAAGGTTGATGCACAAAAATATATAGATATGTATCATTATTACTTATAGGCATAACACATTTCAACAAGTATTTATAACAGGCAAACAACTATCAATCCAACAACTCTTCATTCGGAACACTTCATTCGGAAGTTCATCCGGAACTCTTCATTCGGAAGTCCTTCATTCGGAACTTTTCATTCGGAAGTTCATTCGGAACTTCTTCATTCGGAAGTTCATTCGGAACTTCTTCATTCGAAAGTTCATCCGGAACTTCTTCATTCGGAAGTTCATCCGGAACTTCTTCATTCGGAAGTTCACACGGAACTTCTTCATTCGAAAGTTCATTCGGAACTTCTTCATTCGGAAGTTCACTCGGAACTTCTTCATTCGGAAGTTCACTCGAAACTTCTTCATTCGGAAGTTCATTCGGAACTTCTTCATTCGGAAGTTCATTCGGAACTTCTTCATTCGGAAGTTCACTCGGAAATTCTTCATTCGGAAGTTCATTCAGAACTTCTTCATTCGGAAGTTCATTCAGAACTTCTTCATTCGGAAGTTCACTCGGAACTTCTTCATTCGGAAGTTCATTCGGAACTTCTTCATTCGGAAGTTCATTCGGAACTTCTTCATTCGGAAGTTCACTCGGAACTTCTTCATTCGGAAGTTCATTCGGAACTTCCTTCATTCGGAAGTTCATTCAGAACTTCCTTCATTCGGAAGTTCATCCGGAACTTTCTTCATTCGGAAGTTCATCCGGAACTTCCTTCATTCGGAAGTTCATCCGGAACTTCCTTCATTCGGAAGTTCATCATCCTTGTTCATCCGGAAGTACTTAACGCACCCTATTAATGATTAATCTAGTCGCGTTTGTGAGTTTTAATGCATTCTAAGGCAACCATAGTGATCTAATCCTAATCCGATCCAAAACCCAGCAAAAACCCCTAATCAATTAACCCTTAATTTAACACAAACCCTAATTCGATTAAATCTGATTAAAATGGATTAATTAAGTTGATTTGTAACGAACTTAGACAAGATAACACTTGGGTATGTACCTTTTAGATCGAATGAAACGGATTGAAATGATTAAACCACGTTTTTGAGAAAGCTTGAGTGTGTGTATATGTGTGTTAATGGCGGAGATAAAAGATAAAACATAAATAGTGAATATGAAAAAAAAAACGGGGGGGGGGGGGGGGGGGGGGGTTGGTTTGACTTAGGTCAAAAATTTTATAACTTTCTCCCTTAGTCATTTTTAACCCTATACTTTTCTTTCCTTTTCCCTTTTTATTCCTTATCTTTTCATATTTCTTTTCTCGTCTCCCTAACCATTGTTAAATTTCGCCAACTTAGCCTTTACACAACTTAAGCATCACAACCTATTAGCAAATCTCTAAGATCTTAAAGCAATTCCTATCACATTGATCGAGCACAAGTCGTATTCTAAAGCAAGACCACTCATTAGCCAAATAATTTTCCACAAACACTTTTGAAAATCGTTTTGATGACGAAGATGATTTAATATTTTCTCCCCCTTAAACGATGACCCGTTTTCTATTTAAAGAGCTGTAGTCATTGTTTAAAGAGTCAAATATTGATGAAAGCATTTCCAATTAATATCTTGAAAAGATTGATTCGTGGTGGCAATAAGATTTCTCTTATTTTGACAAATTAATGCACTGAGACGTACACTAACTCGTGTTAGACCAAGTTGTAAAGTAAACTTGATCCCTTTGCATGATTTGGCTTGTAAATCAGGCCAGAAAAAATTAATTCCCGTTGTGAGCCAACGTTTTCCAAGGAAATACGTGACTTTAATGCGAAAACCGGGTTGCAGTCTGAAATAACTACAAGCCATTATGGGCATGTTTTAAAAAATGTACAACTTTTATACGGACTCTATTTATGGCACCGTGTCAATATTGATTGACATTTCTAAGGCCGTAAATATTACCGTACTAAAAGACATGCCCGATTTAAAAAACGAAAAATATTTTTGGTTTTTCTTGATTTTATAATTTTTATGGTTTTTCTAGGTTTTATATTTTTTTATGGTTTTCTTGGTTTTATATTTTTGTATTTTTCTTTTTGTGATTTATATATATACGATAATATACATGATCACGAACAAAGGATACGCCTGAATAGTTTACCACCACTATTCAGCTGATTTTTCTGCCAATTCTTTGAGAGTCGCTGGAGTGAATGATTTCTTGCCAAGCTTGTCGATCAAAAACTCGATTCGTCCTCGATCTAAGGCTTTGGTGAACATATCTGCCAGCTGATACTCAGTGGTGACAAAATACAGCTCGATCACTCCGTTCTCCACCTGCTCTTTAATGAAATGGTAGCGAATATCTATGTGCTTGGCCCGGGAGTGTTGAACATAGTTGCAGCAAAGGGAAATGGCGCTCTTGTTGTCACAATACATCGGGATTTTGTTGAAACCCAAACCGTAGTCAGTTAATTGTGATCTCATCCAAAGGACTTGAGCACAACAACCGGACATGGTGATGTATTCAGCCTCCGTGCTAGAAATTGCAGCGCTTTTCTGCCTTTTTGAAGACCAACTAATCAATCTGTCTCCAAGGAGTTGCAACGATCCAGAAGTGCTACGCCTCGTATCTTGACACCCAGCATGATCGGCATCTGCGTATGATATTAAAGCAATAGAGGAATCTTTCGGATCCCATAGACCACGATGAAGTGTTCCTTTGAGATACCGAAAGATCCTTTTAACAACATGTAGGTGCTTTTCGGTAGGCCGAGCCTGATACCGGGCACACATGCATACAGCAAATTGCAAATCAGGCCTGCTAGCAGTCAGATAGAGAAGGGTGCTGATCATCCCACGATAAAGTTTTGGATCGACAATAGTCCCATTCTATCTTTATCTAACTTGGATTTCTCCACCATTGGAGTGTCCACAGGGTCATAATTTTCAAAGTTATATTTCTTTAAAGATTCTAGAGCATATTTAGATTGATTAATAAAGATGCCTCTGGGATTCTGAGAAATCTGTAATCCTAAGAAAAATGAAAATTTTCCCATCATTGACATCTGAAAGCGTGTGGACATTATCTTCTCAAAGCGTTTTGACATTATCTGAAAGCGTGTGGATATTATATCATCAACATAAATTTGTACCAGTATCATGTCGTTGTCCTCCTTGAGAGTGAATAGAGTGGGGTCCACCATGCCTTTGGAGAAGCCTTCCGAGATGAGATATGTTGAAAGGAGATCATACCACGCGCGTGGAGCTTGTTTCAACCCATAGAGAGCCTTCTTAAGCTTGTACACATGATTAGGAAACTCCGTGCTAACGAACCCATCCGGCTGACTAACATAGACTTCTTCCCTTAGTTCACCATTCAAAAATGCCGTCTTCACATCCATTTGATAGACGATCATGTTCATATGAGCAGCATACGCAAGGAATAGTCTAATAGCCTCCAATCTTGCAACAGGAGCAAAAGATTCTTCAAAGTCGATACCAAAGGCTTGTTTATAACCTCTAGCAACCAATCTAGCCTTATTCTTCAAGACTGCACCCATCTCATCGAGTTTAACCTTATAAACCCACAACAAAGTAAGGATGTTAACCTTGTCAGGGAGAGGAACTAATTCCCATACTTCAAGTCTTTGGAATTCATTTAGTTCCTCCTGCATGGCTTCAATCTAAGACGATTGAGTCATAGCCTGTTGCCAATTTTTAGGTTCAACTTCGGAGAGAAATGCATCAAAATAGCAATAGAGTGCACTCTCTGGTAATTGATGGCGTGTAGAGACTGGTCGATCGAGATCTCCAATGACATTCCTAATTGGGTGATCTTTTGTCCATTTGGTGCTATGATTTTCAATCCGTGGTGGTCTGGAGTAAACAATTGAAGGAGCTTCTTCTGAGGTAGACGCGGCTGAAGGGTTTTCAGGTATCGGTACACCAAAGAAAGGAAGCTCTTGTAGGTAAGCATATTCCAAGTCGTGACCAATAGAATCCTCTTCAACATCATTAGGCACAAGTAAGGGTGACGATTCAGGTGTAGTTTGAGAATCACTTGGTAAAGGTGCTAGAACTTCAGGGATTGGAGCTATCACTACAGGTGCTGGAACTTCATCATTTGGGGGATCAAAGAATATATCAAACAACGGTTGAAACAGTTTATCCCACTCGGGCCTTGTAGGTGGTAAAAATGATGTAGAAGTAGGATTATTGGGAACTAATCCGGAACTAATAGCACCAGTTCCCATCTCATGAAGCGCGGGTTCAGAGCTGCGTTGCTCAGAAGCCATCGCTGTCAGCTCATCGAAATCTACGTCCATAGTTTCTACTATCTTACCAAGACGACGGTTGTAAATTCAGTATGCTTTCTTGGAGGGTGAGTAACCAATGAAAACACCTATATCGGCTTTCGGTTGAAGTTTGCCCAAGTTCTCACTATTAATGTTTGGATAACAAAGAGCATCAAACACATGAAAAAATGAAACATCGGGTTTACGATCATGTAGAAGCTCGTAAGGTGTTTTTCCATGGCGTTTTCGAATGATAGAACGGTTTTGGGTGAAACATGCAGTAGATATAGCTTCTGCCCACAAGAACAAAGGAGCGTTCGCATAAATCAGCATAGTCCTAGCAGCTTCCATAAGCGTACGATTCCGTCTTTCAACGACACCGTTTTGTTGTGGAGTGCGTGCAGCGGATGTTTCATGTGAGATACCAACTTCTTCATAGTAATCACGAAGAGTCTGGTTGACGAACTCTGTTCCATTATCTGTACGAATACGGCGGACAGTAGTATTTAAACGTACCTGAATGAATTTCAGAAAAGTGATGATAGCCTTCGGTGCTTCATCCTTTGTACGTAAAAATCTAACCCATGTAAACCTGGAGAAATCATCCACAATAACAAGAATTAATTTCTTACCGCTCACACTTTCAGTTATCATTGGCCCACAAAGATCCATATGCAAAAGATGAAGTTTTTCTTGATTGGTGTCTTCAGCTTTGGGCTTGTATGATTTCTTGGTACTTTTCCCCCTTGAACACGCGGAACATAAATGGTCCTTGTGAAATTTGAGCTTTAGAAGACCACGAACTAATTCGTTTTTAGCCAGATGATTAATAGCATCAAAGTTGAGATGAGATAATCGGCGATGCCATAACCATGACTTGGTCTTAGACGCTTTAGAGAGAAGACATACTGGAGAGGCGGCCATCATGTCTTGTAAGGACAAAGTATAAAGATTTGCACCACGAGACCCCTTCAACAAATCTTTTCCTTCCAAGTTGCGGATGAAACAAGTATGTTGTCGAAAAGCAACCTCTAGGTTGGAATCACAAAACTGTCCTACTGAAAATAAATTATGACCAAGACCTTCTACATAGTATACCCTTGAAATCGTAACGTTTCCAATCTGATATTCACCATACCCCATTATCTTTGCAATATGATCATTACCGAACTTAACCGTTCCAAGAAACTTGCTGACGAAATTTCGGAGCATCGAGCGATCTCCGGTCATATGCTTTGAACAACCGGAGTCCAAATACCAGAGGATGATTTAGACCACCTGAAAATATCACCAGACGAGGACACTGTAGAGGTATCGGAATCTGAATGTTCCTTGTTAGTAGCAGGTACAGATTTAATAATCTTAGATTTGCTAACTTTAGGTTTCTTAGATTTCCTAGCCTTCTTCCTAGTTGGTGGTGTAGATTCTAGTTGGCTTAAATCCTGAGGTATTTCTTCACTGATAGGCACTATAGTGGGAGCTGACCTAATTAAAGGGCGCGGTTTCCATACTGTAGGGCTAGTGTTCCTAACTAAAGGACGCTGAGACCTAACCTCAATGGATGCATTCCTAGTTAAAGGGCACATTGTTCCATCTAATGTAAAGGTCCTACCAGTGGGACGCCATTGCCATCCAACTTGGGTACGAGTTCGCCCAGTTGGCTTCCATTCAAGATTATTCCTAATGGCATTCATTTCATTTACATGATCAATAAGACACAAATCATGACGTTGGGAAAACATGCAATCATTACAATTCCAACAATTCAAATTAGAATTCACGAATGGTTTAGGCTTCTGCACAGGCGCAGAGCTTTTAGTCTTAGCAACATGATTCTTTTTATTTAAAACTGACATAACTTTCCTATGGTGAGCTTCTACTTTCTTCTTGTTGGTACTACTAGTGGAGGGCTTGATCTTAGCTTTCTTGAGTGGCGATCCTTTAGCCTTAGTAGACTCTTTTAATCCTGTAGAAGGCAAAGTGGGAACATTAGCAACATATTTTAAAGGTGCCTTACTTGATGGTGCCAACGACGGTTTTGCTCCTGGGGTCTTATTGAATGGATTTACAGCAATGGGTCGATTAGTGAGTAGTGCAGAACCTGGT
Source organism: Glebionis coronaria (assembly GCA_025667525.1). NCBI lineage: Eukaryota > Viridiplantae > Streptophyta > Magnoliopsida > Asterales > Asteraceae > Glebionis > Glebionis coronaria. Next base: position 136,096,559 of record CM046875.1, read on the forward strand.
TTACCTATGTATTGCAAATATGCTAAGCAATATTGAACTCGCTTAATATATTCATGAGCTGAATAATAGTAGCTACTTGAGGGATCTAAGGCATAAAGATCGTCTAAAATATCCGTAACAAGATCTACATGCTTAATTGCATTCCTCATATAATCATCGTAGGTAACCGGGTTTTTCTTATAGAGCGGGTTCTTATAAAGCACTACTGACTTGGTTGTTGGAGCACTAGAGGACGGTGCAGAGTTGGTAGCTAAGTTATTAACAGCTTCTTGTCGGGTGAGAAGAAGTGTCTCCTTTAACTCGGCCAAAACCATGTTTTTGTCAATGAGCTGGATGTTTAAGTCAGAGATTTCCTCACACTTTTGGTTCAGTTGTTCAACATAAGATTGTTGTTGTGCAGCATTAAAAGCTAAGCGTTCTTCTATTGAACCATAAAGAGCGGATAGTCCCTGTCTTGCCCGATCCATCTCCCCTAGAATAGACGAGAGTCTAATTTCTAAGACCTGGTTTTTAGACTCTGCAGCCTCTAGTTCCAATTTTAGTGTTTCATTTGATGACACATCTCTCTTCAATCTCATAATCTCTTCCTCTAATGCCTTAACTATTGCAATCATCTTGTCACTCGTCTCAACACTGTTTTCACAACCATTTGTTATCAAAAGATCCTCATTTTGAGTTTGTTGTTTTAATTCTAAAGATATACAATGTTGCTCTAGTCGATTAAAGCGTTTTGAAAGTAAGTTGTAAGAATCTTGTAGCTTTAAAAATTCAGCGTTAGATTCGTGACAAGAATAATTATCTACCTCATTTACAATATCAGCAACATTTACAGAGAGATCACACACATCATCACATATATTCACAGCATCACAGTTAATCATAGCGGATGTAAGCTCATTCGAATAATTAACATTCACAATAGTAAGCACATCACACGAAATTACTTGGGACAAGAATCGGTCATATTCGGATAAAATCTTTTCCTTTTCAATTAATTGTAGTTCGTAAGCGGTGTCCATTTCATAAAACACTTTTTGAACTTCTGCAATTTCAAACTCAAGATTTTCCGAAAGAGATGCAAAACTTCCTTTTAGACTTTCGACAAACGGATTGATCTCATTTTTAAACACCTCGTTCATGTGTTCGAAAGCCCATTCTCCGGCGTTTAAGCCATTTGAAGTCGTACATTCCAAAATGACCTTGTCAAAACTAGCAAAGTATTGATTAATCTCTTGTAAGTTTAACCATACAGTGCTAACAGGTGGAAGATCCTTTGGAATTTCCTTAGGTCCTTCCATTTTGACAAGTGTAGGAAGTGTACTAGGGTTTTCTTCATGTAACATGTAGGTTGGTGTTGTGATGAGATCTTTATCCATATGGAAGCGAATTCTAAAATCCGTTTTTGCAAGCTCCTGATTCATTCTAAAATAATCACACTCGGGATATTTTGCAAAGTTGTATGACCGATCCTCATCAACTAGATCCTTACTTGTGCGATCATCGAAAATAACAATCGGGTCTAAGACCAATCCTAATTGGGTTGCATTATAAAGTCTTGGACTATGGATAAAAGCTTGTTTTGCATACCGTGGGTTAGGGGGAAGGCCTTTTTGACGTGATAAGTTAAATTCCCTAAACGAAGCATCAAATAAGTGCACTAGTTGAGAGGCAGCGTATTGTCTTAAAAGCAAATAATCTAGACTTCTAATCTTATTAGCCGCATTAATTTCCATTTCATTCTTCTTAGACTCGAGTAATTCAAAATCCATTTGAAGTTTTTGAAAATTAGTGACCACTAACTCTTTTTCTTTAAGTTCGTTAGAAAGATCTGCTCTTAAGGTTTCAATTTCTTGCAAATGACCCATTTGTTTGTTTCGAAAATGATCATATTCGGGATTTGTTAGAACACTAGACGAAGGAACTAATTCCAAAGTTTGAACTTTCTCGTTGCATAAGGCAAGCTCATCAGACAAATTCTTATTCTTAGCTAGGGTTTCTAAGAGTGCAACATTCATTTGGCTAAGTAATGTAGCAGGAACCATGACCAAATCTTGTTGAGCAGGAGTATGCGTATGCGAAATGGCTCCCGGTTGTTATTCACTCAAAGTCTAGAGACTCACATTGATATTACTATCATTGATTGTCTCCTCATTTGAAAGACTCACCACCGAATACTCATTCGAATCAGCACGCTCTTGCACAACTTGATGTGGTTGAATACTAGTATCAGTGGTATTATCAGTGGTATTAATAAGTACCTTAGATCTTTTTTCTGACCCTAGGCTAGAGATGGTTGCCATAAGAGCTGCCTGTGCAGATTGAAGTTCATCACAGTCGGAATCATAAGCATCAAGATCATCTGCTTGGTATGCTGCATTCTGTGTGGTGACAACGTCTTGTTCAGCAATCCCTGGATCAGCAAGAAATGCAAGCTCCTCTTCATCAAGTTCCCTTCCTTGTGCCTGAGCGTTCACCAGATAAATCTTCTCTGCAAACCATTGACCATCGCTTCTCCTCTTGAGTTTTTTGCAATCCCTGGACATGTGACCTTCTTCCTTACAGTTGTAGCATGTAATCATTCTCAACTTGCCTGTGGAATTAGCCCGTGGAGGAGTGTTGACCAGTGGAGCAGGATTGACCGTGCGTGCATTGGTAGTTGATGTAGTAGGTCTCCCCTGATAAGGTTGAATAGGTTGAACCATTACCCTGCCATTCTCAATAGTAGCTTGTTGGCGAGAATTGGATGAATTCCTCAGCTGATTGTTAGTAGGAGCTGGTCCTCTAAATCCTTGTTTGCTTAAAGTCCTTGTGAGATAAGCAGACATAGTGGCTAACACTTCAACTGGGTCAGTTCCTTGTTTGAATTCAGGAATGGGGACTTCATCATCATCACAATACAGTGCTTGGTCTTGTTGAGCTGCATAAGCACTAGAAGGAACACCCATGTGGTCAGATTAGCTTGATGGATATGCTGCATTCTCTTGATAAGAAGAATATGAAGACTGAGCATAAGGTGCAATGCTTGCTGGGTGAGGTTGTGAAGCATAGTGTGATGAAGGTGCATTAAACCGATATTGTTGCTGATGTGAGGTGGGTGGTTGCGGTAGAATCGAATATTGGGGGAAGCTTGGTGTCATGTAAGGTGATGGATGATAGGCTTTGTGTCCCAAGATATAAGGAGTGTTGTTGTGTGACAAGCTTGGTTGATTCGCCATCAAAACTAAAGAATCAGGGTACATACCTCGAGGCGAACGGTGCATGATCACATGTTTCTCATGCTGCTGAAGAAAAGCATAGAGTTGATCCAAATTGCACTTATGCAAATCCCTGGTTAACTTAACATCGGTAATATACTCACCCCATTCAGCCTGAGGTAAAGTATTCAAAAACTTGGTGTTAACCTGGAATGGAGCAATCACGAGATTGTATACATTCAGATCATTCATGAGAGTAGTGAATCTGAAGTAGTAGTCGTGAAGCGTTTCCCCTGGGCTGTACGTGAATCTATCAAACAGATCATATAACTGACATTCCCTTTCCTGTTTGGTAAGAGACGTACCTTGTAGCAACACCTTTAGCCGTTCCCATAAATCCTTTGCAACCGTATATTGACTGACCATTCGATAGATATCATGTGGAAGAGCTTGGAGAATGGTTTGAAGAGCCTTTTCGCTGCATCGACAACCAGTTGTTGAGCTGGTGTAAGTTCTTCAAACTCCCTTGGTCGAGTCACATTGTTAACCACGATGGTACCATAGTCAAGTGGACCATTTAGAATTGACTTAACCATAAGCCTCCCATATGTCGGTTTTCCCTTAAGGTATGACATCATACGGCCTTGCCATGCTTCAAAGACTTCTTTAATGAGCATTGGAGGGCGATTGTCCGTTCCCGTAATGACGGAAATGTCCGTAAGTGATGTCATCTGAGGCATTAATGAATTCGGATTCATTTTGTTCGCTTCAAAGAGACAAAGATTATCGGTTGATCGAGCAGTGAAGTAAAGTTTATGAGTTGTGTTGAGTTTTTGTTGTAAGAAACCAAGATTAAATCCTCTAAAAAAATCGTCGAAAAAACAAGTAAAATATCCCTTGATCCGGAACTTTTGTTGATTCGGAAGTGTTGATTCGGAAGATTTAGGCTCGGAACACCTTCATTCGGAACTTTTGGTTCGGAAGATTTGATCCGGAACTTTCCTTGATCCGGAACTTTCCCTTGATCCGGAACTTTCCTTTGATCCGGAACTTTCCCTTGATCCGGATGTTTACCTTGATCCGGAACTTTACCTTGATCCGGAACTTTCCTTGATCCGGAACTTTTGTCTTGATCCGGAACTTTCCTTGATCCGGAACTTTCTTGATCCGGAACTTTTGGTTCGGAACTTTTTGATCCGGAACTTTCCTTGATCCGGAACTTTTGGTTCGGAACTTTTTGATCCGGAACTTTTGTTGATCCGGAACTTTTTGATCCGGAACATTTTGGTTCGGAACTTTGTTTGGGAAACATAAACTTGTACGAGTATTCAGTAGATCAAAAAATGAAGAACAAACCCAGATTTTTACCAAGTTACCCAAAAAGTTTTGTAATTTCAACTAAAATAAGTAAAAACTAATACTTATCTACTAATCCCAATCACAAAAACACCAAAACTCCAAGAATCAAGATGGATCTTCTTAAAGAACACTAATACAATCAAAAAACTAAATAACAACACAAATCATTACCATAAATCACCCCTTAGCTCTTGATACCAAATGTAGAATATTGATAACCTATGAATCTATGAAGTGGGTTGAAGATTTCTAGAGAGAGAAACTGGTGAGAGAAAGTGAGAGAGAAACTATGTGTTTTTATTCAAATGAAAATATGGAATGATCAACAACCAGCCCCTTTCCATGGTGGAAAGGGGTATTTATATCCAAGGCCACTATTTGGGCTTGGGTCGACCCATGACAAGCCCATGGGTCGGTTTCTTACTTAACTTAATAAGCAACATTAACTACGAGCTATTACAACATAAGTAATATTGTGGAGTGACCGATACTTCTAATATACGTTAAAAACGTATTTCTAACATAGATTTTAACATGAACTGTAAAATTAAGATTGTGCTTGTTATGGTTAATCTAGGGGATAAATGAATGGCACTCTCACATGTGAAACTATGTGAATTTTATATAATTGAAATAATGTGATTGGCATCTAAATGATGTGATTCTAATTAGGGGTGAACTCGATAGCTTGTCGAACTTTAACCGTTAAGGACTCAAGCAAAGCTCGAGCTTATCTTGAAAAGATTAAAATTTTATATATGAAACGACTATCAATAAATTATTTAATATTCTATGTTTTTAGTAAACTCTGATAACGACTATCAATAAATTATTTAATATTCTATGATTTTAGTAAACTATGATAACGACTATCAATAAATTATTTAATATTTTATTGACTTATCTTTTATAATAAGGTTATTCAAATAAAAACGTTGATTTACTTATATAAAAACAATTTACTAAGGCTAGAAGAGCTCGATAAGAGCTCAAGCCGAGCTATCAAAAGCTCAAGCTCAACTTATTATATGATTTGAGCCTTATTATTGGGCTTGAGCTTGGCATTGAGCTCGATAAAAGCTCGGCTCAAACGAGTTGAGCTTGATCTCGAGCCTAAATAGCTTGATTAAATCTCAGCTCATTTACAGTCTTAATTTAAATAATGTGGTTGACACTTTCACATGTCAAAAAATGATTGGGAATTTCACATGTGAAACAAATTGATTTTCATGTTGTTTTAAATATTTTTTTAATAAAAATGAAAAAAAAATGTAAGTGATAAATGTAAATATTTTGTACAACCAAACATTTACTCACCTAACATCACTTTCCTAAAAATACCCGAAGCGGTCAATAGTATAAGCACAAAGTCAAAACAAAAGATCTAAAAACTGAAAATTTCTTTCACTAAGAATCATTTCATGTTATCATCGCCATTAATATTATTTCATCTTATAATATTAATTGAAGATTTCTAATACCCAATTTGAAGATTTTTAATTGAAGATTTCAGATGGAAGAAGACGATAATCACGAATTAATACGGAGTGGAAGTAATATTCATTTAGTTTTGTTATTTAATTTATTATACTTAATCTTTTTAAAATTCTTTTAATTAATAATTAATTTGGTTCTAAGATTATCGATTAAAATTTATTTTTTGTTAGTTTAGAAATTATACATCATATTATCTCTTTAGTATTGTATGCGGATTTTTTAATATATGTTTAAACAGATGTAGTATACTGTAGTTGACATGTAATGATTTTAATTATTAGGTTGCTGGAATGTAAAAAATGATTACATTTAATGATAAATGTCATAATCATACTTAGATAAATAATTAATGATTAATTGAGTTATTAAATGATTGTTTGTTCAAGTAATAAAAATGTTTTTTTATTTGAAATTAATATTTTCACATGTGAAAACTATGAAATGTTTTATAACTCAGTTACTGTATTAAAATGTTTGTTGAAACATAATATTGACATGGTTAATTAAAAAATGCAAAGAAATGAATCCAACAAACAAGAAACCTATAGTTCAAAAAGGAAAATAAGAAATGTTGATGAAGAGTATAATCATGACAAGGAAAAAAGTTGTTTATCTGTTGATAAAAAAGTGCCGATACGAGAAAAAATAAAATAAAAGTTGATGAAGAAGATAATTCAATATGTGAAGATGAGAAAAAATTTAAAGAAAGCATTCGTTTAAGAGCAACAATAAAATATTTTCACACTGTAATGAGTGATCTTAGCCCAGAGAGGAAGGAATGTTTGGAAAAAATGGGATTTGAAAGTATGATTAACATGCCAATATTTCAGCTACCTGGTAGACTAGGTTTGTACGTCATACAAAACCTAGATACCGAAAGAAAAACTCTTAACTTGGAGAATGGTGTGATTAACATCACTCCGAAAGCAGTCCAAGACATCATGGGAATTCCACTAGGGGGATATTCAATAGATTCCTTAACAGCAAAAAAATTAGATGACGCTTTCATTAAATAATGGAAATCTCAGTTTAGTAAGAGTGATATACGACCGAACGACATCAAGGATGTTATACTGTCTACAAACGATACTGGAAAGCTTTTCAAAATGAATTTCTTAATGATTTTTGCAATTTGTATGGGAATGTGTGAAAGTAGTGGAGTTTGTATAGTGAAGATTTTAAAACTAGCAAATGTTGACGTCGAAGTGGACAAAGTTGACTTGTGCAGTTTCATTATTGAATGTTTGATTACAAGCACAGAAAAAAAATCCTAATAGTTATTACGCAGGGCCAATCACTTTAATGATTGTAAGTGTTTCCGTTTTCGAATATATATACCCTTGTTTCTTCAATTTAATTGAATATTAATATTGAATTAATATAATCTTGTTTTGAAGATTATATACCTCACTTGGACAAAATTTGATGAACGTAAAGTCTTAGCTGAAAGACCATCAATTAAGGTATGGAAACAACCCATGTTGAATTACAGAGACAAAATTGAACCTGAAATGTACGGAGGGTTTGGAAAGCAAGAAATCCTTGAATATCCCTACAAATATGAGATACAAGCAGAGGTAAGCTTTTGGGTACTAATGATATATATTTATTTATTTGTTTCCACATGTGAAAAACTAAAGATCCTTGTACTTCATAGATTACTCAAATATGAAAAAGTTATTTATCTTAACATTTGCTTTATATGTAAAAAGTATCTATACATTATTAAGGAACTTATTGAGTAAATTGTAGAAACTAGAGGAGGAGAGGGTTGAATAGTTTCTTATATTTACTTGCTAAAAGATGGTTTTCAAAAAATCCTTTTTCAAAAACTTAGGCTTGAGGAAATATGTGAAATCTTCTTATGCACAATATGAACAATGATAGTGTAACTAAACTAATACTAACTAATGTATATGCACAAAGAATAAAGAATGTAAAGAGTTAAGGGTAAAGAAAGATCAAACCAAACACCAAGGATTTATAGTGGTTCGGCAATGAAGCTCACTCCTCGTTCCTACTCCACTCCTCGAGTACTCCTTACTCGAGAGTTCATTACACAACAAGCTCCTTATGGTGGAGAAAACCGTACACGTTGCTTAACCAATTTCCTACTCTAAGCTAAAAGTCGAGCCCTAATCGTAGCTAGGACCAATCTACACAACTATACTTAGTACATACACAACTTCCAAATAGACACAACTACTTGGATCTTCACAACTATGACACAACAACAAATTTATAAGATTTGATCTTCAAAGGATCTTTGGTGGTGGACTCTACAATTCACTAGGATAGTGTTCTTCTCTTTACACTTGGAGAGGAAGGGATGGATGGGATATATTCACTTCTAAACAAGTAGTAATCAATCAAATGATCAAGGATTTGAGTGATTTAAGAAGTATGTTTGAATCTGGAAATATATGTGCAAAAGAGGTGAAGAGAAAATCTGAGAATGGTCCACTATTTATAGGACAAAGGGCCAACGGCTATATCTGCCCGCGGTTCCTTATCTCAGCTGGCGGTTCCTTATCGATAAGGAACCACATAGGCACTAGGGAACCACCGGAGTAGACTCCACTCCCTTTTTGTCCTTTAGTGGTGGAGGTCTTATCTGATTATAAAATATCTTGAAAGAATATTCCAAATCAAAAAAGAATATGCCATTTTCAAAATTTTCAAATATTTTATTTAATAAAACATTTTCTTAAAAAGAAAGTTTAATAAAAAAAACTTGTCACACTTAATAAAAAGTGAGTTTTAAGAAAAGATTAAATCACTTGATCACTTGATTAAGGTTAGTACTTGTTTATTCATACCTTAAGTGAAAATGGGTAAAATGAAAAATACTTGAACTCAAGAATTCGTTTTTCGTTGTTTTCGTAAATGCTTGTTTTTACATATTGTCGTAATCAAAACTAAGCGAGACCGAAAAATGCAAGTAACGTTATTAGGCATTATTGCATTAACAATCTCCCCCTTTTTGATTCCGACAATACATAAACTCAATCACAAAAAAACAAGATTTTCGAAGACGAGTTTATTCATTTCTCCCCCTTTGTCGAAGCAAAAAGGTTGCACAAGTCGGTGTTGAAGAGACGGACTTTGCAAAGACTACCCTTTGGTGCTTACTCCCCCTTGCTTGGGGCACCGAGGAATCGAGATATGGTGACAAGCTACATAGAAGGGTTAGTTGAACAAAAGAGACAACCAACAAGAGATAGCTATAGGTCACAAGAAAAAGAAAATAAAATGCAAAGACTAAGATCCAAGTGAAGTCATGTAAAAAAATCATACAAAGATGTATGAAAAAAGGAAAAAAGCCAAAAGCATAAATCTAATCCTTGTTAATCTAGAATTCTAAGATTTGCTTGAATTAGGTGTCTTGTGGATAAGCAACCAATGCTTATATGAAAGACAAGGTAGTGGCAGAAGGTGGTGGTGGTGGCTTGGTGGAGATCTCATAATCAAAGTGAAGAGGAGGCTTGATTAAGAGACTCTTGATGTAGCTCAACTCCTCATAGATGTGTGCCATAGCAAGATGTTGATATTGAAAACAATGACAATATGTCCCATGGTGCATGACATTATCATGAGAAGGAGGAAGTACACTAAAGGGTGGTGGTGGAAGAAAAGATGGTCCACAATCAACATTCTTGGTAGGAGAAGTGTGATTAAGAGTGTTCTTGGGTGAATTTGGATTGAAAGTGTTCTTGGGTGAGTTGGGATTGAAAGAAATAGGGGAAAATGGAGGAGAATCAAGGCTTTCATTAGGAGAATAAGACATTTTGGGATGTGAAGTATGGCAAAATGCTTACGGTTAAATAGGGAAGGCTCAAGGTATTTTTAGGGTGGTCAAAGGGTTGAAACAAATATTACCAAAAGTGTTGGAACAAATTTGGAGTTTCAGAAATACCCAAAAAAGGAAGCATTGTACGCGGTTCCTTATCACTTCTGGCGGTTCCTTATCGCTAAGGGACCGCGGTTCATATATGGAACCGCCTACAGAGGCTGTGTTTTGGTGGTGAAGGAAGATTTTTCAATTCAGCAAATCTTATTTTTCTAGTCTAACTAATCATAGGGATATGCTTAAAAGCAAAGATAAACAAAGAAAACACATACAAACTCACCAAATAGAGATTTGACCAAAATACATGGATTTTAAAATAAAAATCGATGTAGGAGGTGTGTAAGACAAGACCTTAAGTCACGACACAATGATCCTCCATGATTCTATCTTGTTCTTGCTATGTTTGAGAGAATCATACATATGAATTATGCAAGCTCGAGATTAATAGCAAGAATCTATGAAAAACGTTTTTAGATTGAATTAACAATGTCAAAAAATTTCTCGACCATTTTCGAAAGAGACTTTGAGAATTTTGAAAAGGAGAAGAGAAGATTTTCAAGAAGAGTTTAGGAGACTCAATGACTCAAAGTGATAAAAGACTCAAAAGAAAATAAGAGACTCAATAAAAGGAAAGCAATTAAGGAATATGTTCCATTAATCCTACACCTAGATGCAAGTAATTAAAAGGTTCCCTCTTAAGTGGCTTAGTGAAGATGTCGGCTAAGTTATCCTCGGAGGGTACCTTCTCAATCGAAATGTTCCCCTTTTAAACAATATCCCTAAGGAAATGGTGGCGAATTTCTATGTGCTTGGTTCGCGAATGTTGCACGGGATTCTTGCTAAGGTCTATAACACCTTTATTGTCGCACATGATGGGAACATCATCAAGAGAAATCACGTAATCAACAAGCGCTTCCTTCATCCATAGAGCTTGTTGGCATGCTTTTCTGGCACTCACATACTCGGCTTCCGTGGTGGATACCGTAAGAGCGGTTTGTTTCTTGGAGAACCAAGAAGTTAAACAAAAACCCATGAAGGTACAAACTCCACTAGTGCTTTTCCGGTCCACATAGTCTCCCGCATGATCCGAGTCCGCGCAGACAATGGTTTCTACGCCGGTCCCTTTAGGATACCATAATCCTAAATGTATAGTGCCCTTAATGTATCGGAAGATAGGCTTAACCGCTTCAAGGTGAGAGGTTTTGGGAGCCTCTTGGAAGCGAGCACAAAGGCAAACACTAAACATGATATCCGGCCGACATGCCGTTAGGTACAACAAACTACCAATCATACCTCTATATTTGGTGTTTTCTACCGACTCACAATCATCATCTACGGTGAGTTTAGTATCCGAGGCCATTGGGGTCTTCATTGGTCTACATTCTTCTAATCCAAATTTCTTTAGCATTTCTTTAGCATACTTAGATTGACTAAAGAAAATATCATCATCCATTTGTTTAATTTGGAGTCCTAAAAAGAAGTTAAGTTCTCCCATCATACTCATTTCAAACTCATCATGCATGATTTTGGCAAAGTCATCACACAATTCTTGACAAGTTGAGCCAAATACAATGTCATCAACATATATTTGCATGATTATGAGGTGAGAACCTTTCCTCTTTGTAAAGAGCGTGTTATGTACCACCCCCATGGTATACTCATGTTTAACAAGAAACGCTTTAAGTCTATCATACCAAGCTTTGGGTGCTTGTTTAAGACCATAAAGTGCCTTCTTAAGCTTGTAAACATGATCCGGTTTCTCAAAATCAATGAAGCCAAGAGGTTGAGCCACATATACCTCCTCATTGATCAAACCGTTAAGAAATACACTCTTTACATCCATTTGTTGAAGCTTAAAGTCTAAGGCACAAGCGTAGGCTAAAAGGATTCTAATGGATTCTAATCTTGCTACCGGTGTATATGTCTCGTCATAATCAATTCCTTCTTGTTGATTATAGCCTTGAGCTACAAGTCTAGCCTTGTTACGAGACACAACACCATTCTCATCTAACTTATTCCTATAGACCCATTTGGTTCCTATAATGGTAGAACTTCTAGGTGGAGGAACAAGTTCCCAAACATCATTAGCAACGAATTGATTCAATTCTTCTTGCATCGCAATGACCCAACTCTCATCCGTCAAAGCTTCTTTAACATTATTTGGTTCAATCAAGGAGACGAAACAAAAGAAGTTGCTTTGGTTTTAGACTTGAGATCTTAGGGTCCTTTGATTTAAGTCACCAATGATATTATTAAGAGTATGATCCTTAGACTCCTTAATGTTTCCTTCCTTTTCAACACTAAGGTCTTCAACTCCTATTTTTCTAACCTCTTTGGCTTTAACTACTTCTATTTCATCCAAGTCATCATCAACCAATGGTGGTGTCTTGGGTAAAGGAAGGGTTTCATCAAAAGTCACGTTAAGTGATTCTTCAATTACGCCCGAGGTTCTATTGAGGACTATGTAGGCTTTGCTAGTTTGGGAATAACCTAAAAGGATACCTTCGTAAGACTTTGGGTGGAACTTGGTAAGGTAGACTTTGGTGTTAAGGATAAAGCACTTGCTTACAAACACCCTAAAGTACTCCAATGAGGGTTTCTTACCTTTAAGAATCTCATAGGGGGTCTTTCCTAGGAAAGGTCAAATAAGAATTCGGTTTAAAATATAAGTTGATGCGTCCACGTCATTGCACCAAAACTTTTGAGGCAAAGATTGCTCGTTTAACATCATCCTACTCATCTCTTGGATGGTCCTATTCTTCCTTTCAACTACCCCATTTGATTGTGGAGAGCGATGAGCCGAGAAGTTATGGGTAATACCATGAGCTTCACAAAAGGCACCAAATTGCACTTCATTATCAAATTCCCTACCATGATCCGTCCTAATAGAGACAATTGGACATCCTAGTTGATTTTGAATTCTTCGACTAAAGATTTCGAAATGATCGAAAGCTTCATTCTTAGATGCCAAAAATCTAGTCCAAGTGAATCTAGAATGGTCGTCAACTATAACTAGCGTATAAAGGTTACCTCCATAACTCCGTATGGCGGAAGGTCCAAAGAGATCCATATGTAGGAGCTCTAAACACCGAGAGGTTGAAACCCAATTCTTGGCTTTGTGACTTGAGTGAACTTGCTTTCCAACTATGCAAGCATCACAAAAGTGACTATCAAACTTCATCTTGGGGAGGTGTCTTACCAACTCCTTAGAGACTAAAGATTGAATTAAACGCATATTAGCGTGACCTAATCTCCTATGCCAAAGAGTAGAACTATCATCTATAGTCGCAAGACATATGTTGTCTTTTGACTTCTTATTGACCTTCTTGACATAAAGCCCATGCTTTCTAACACCTTTTCCTATGACCTTTCCATCTTTTACGATTTCACTGTCATGTTCTGAAAAGATGACCTTACACTTATTGTCACAAATTTGACCTATACTTAAAAGCTTAAACCCTAAATTATCTACGTGCTCAACATTTTTTAATGATCGTGGAGTCAAGAGAAACCGTACCTTTGCCAATGATATTACCACGTAGACTACTAGCGAATGTGACATTACCTCCATCGTATGCTTTGTAGTGCGAGAACAAACTTCGATTACTCGTCATTTGTTTAGAACAACCACTATCCTTAATCCACTCGTCGGGTTCCAAATCAATTCCCAAGCATATCTAGGTAACAACACCTAAGATCAAACATTTGGTCCCCAATATCTCATGGGTCCAAAATTGTTAGTTCTAAACATCCCTTGCATTTGGTTGGGATGCATGAATGGAGGAGGGGTTCCCCATGGGAAATAAAATGGAGGAGGATAATAATTCATATAACCATTTTGTTGTTCATTATTTCTCCTATGTGTTTTTGATCTTGGTTTAGAGTTGTGGTCATTCCTTCTAGGTGTTGGAGTTTTACTTCTAGGTCGTGAATTGTTTTGACTATCTCTTCTAGGTGTTGTCGTTCTATCTAGGCCTAGACTCATTCCGTACTCTTGGTGGAGTAGTGGATGGTCTTGATAAACTTCTATTTCCCATTAGAGATTTACTCAAGGGCTTATAGAACTTATCAACGGCATTGTCGTCAAGTATGGGTAATTTAACCTTGTTAACAATAAGATGTTTTGGTTGTTCACCTAAATTTGACTTTTCAGAAAGTTCAGGATTTTCAGCAAAACCTCTTTCTGGCCGCGGTTCCTTATCTAGGGCGGCGGTTCCATAGTGATAAGGAACCGCCCCATACAATCTGGGACCGCGTACAGCAGACGGTTTTTCTGAAAATCTGACTTGTTTAGGTTCACTAGTTGATGCTTCATTTGAGTTAAAACCTACACCAAGTCTTTCCTTAGAATGAATTTTTTTGTTTAACATATCATCAAGAGCACTAGTACCTTTCATGAACTTTTCCAATTTAATGGAGGTGCTCTTGAGATCTTCATTCTCTAATCTAAGTTTCTCACAACTTAAGCAACCTAAATCAACTTCTTTATTTTTCTCAAGATTGGCTAATTTCTCCCTAAGTTCATTGATCTCATTTTCAAGCTTAGTTTTGGTTGATTTTAAGGTTTTGTTCTTTTATATGAATTTAAGGCTAAGTTTGTTGGAAATACGTTTTACGTATTTATGAAGGATCGGTCGCTCCAACTATAATTCTGTAACGGGCTCGTGATCTATTTACTTAATGTATAGTCCATATAGCCCACATGTAGGGTGGGCTATATATAACCCCTCCTAGCATGTTAGGAGGGGGTTGTTGATTCCATTTTACACTTAATCATTTATTCATCTTTCACTTTCTCTCTCTAACTCTCTCCCTTCTCTCCTTTCTCTCTCTAATCCCTCATCTCATTCCTTCATTTCTTTATGTTTATCAACTAAATCAACCAACCTAATCCACCAAATCAATCACATAGAATAGGCCATAAATTACGTAGACCTTCAATTGGTATCAAGAGCCATGGTTAGTTTGGTTTATTCTTGTTTTATTTCTTTTTGATTTTGGTGGGTTTTGATTTAATCATGCTTAAACTTTAAAAAGTTTGTATTTTTTATAAAAAGTTTGTGTTTTTATGTGTTAAATCATATCAAATCTTCAAATTTATTTACTTTTTAGATAAAAAATCACAAATTTTTATATAAAAATCAAATTTTTCTTATATAAAACCTTAAAAAGTTTGTGTTTATAAAAAAGTTGGTGTTTTTTTTATAAAAGTTTTTGTTTTTCTCTTTTTAATTTTGTGTTTTTATAAAAAGTTTGTATTTTTTTTTATTTTTTTTATCACAAATTTAATAATCAATTTAGATAAAAAGTTGGTATGTTTTCTAAATTTTATCAATTTATATAAATTTTTATCAATTTTTATTTTTTTATTTTTTTATTTTTTTAATCAGTTTTTTATTTAAATTTTTTTAATTAATTTTTTTTAATCCTTTGTCTGTTATCAGTTATCAGTCTTTTTCGTTTATCCTTTTTTTCGTTTATCCTTTTGTTTTTTTTTTGGTCAGTTTTTCTTCTTTGGTCATCTGTCAAACTGTCAACTGTTTTCTGGTTATCATATTCTGTCCATTTGTCCAAGTATCTCTGTCCCAAATTTGTCCATCTAAACTGATAAAGTCCTTCATAATCAAACTAACAGTTCCAGTCAAGGTTTTTCATAATCAAGGTTGTTGGTCTCAAGTTTCCAGTCAGTCAGTCATGCGGTTTGTGTCCTGTTCCGAATCAAAATAGAAGTTCCGAATCAAATTCTTTAGTTCCGAATCAACCACTTTCGAACCAAACACTTCCGATTCGGAACTCTTCCGAATCAAAATCTTCCGGATCAAGCCAGAAGTTCCGGATCAAGAAGTTCCGGATCAAGAACTTCCGAACCAAGAACTTTCGGATCAAGCCAAAAGTTCCGGATCAAGAAGTTCCGGATCAAGAACTTCCGGACCAAGAACTTCCGGATCAAGAAAAAAGTTCTGATTCGGAACTCTTCCGAATG
Organism: Glebionis coronaria; assembly: GCA_025667525.1. Classification (NCBI taxonomy): domain Eukaryota; kingdom Viridiplantae; phylum Streptophyta; class Magnoliopsida; order Asterales; family Asteraceae; genus Glebionis; species Glebionis coronaria. The sequence continues at coordinate 136,112,442 of CM046875.1, forward strand.
AAGCCCATTCAAACATAACGGGAGCTTTTGTTTTTGTCTCGACTCCAATTTAAAACACTCTCACCCTCGTCACCAAATCACCCTCGAAAAACCCTCTAAACAAACCAATACTCTCGACACTTGAGAACTCTCTCCCTCGACACAAACAGACTCGACCATCAACAACACCTTCATTATCTCTCGACTCGACTCTCGCCTAGACCAAACAAACACTCGACCTCCCATTTCACCCTCGAACATAAAATCAACCCCAACCCTGAAACAAACCAAATCCCAACCCTCGAAAAACCAACAGACTTTAATCAAACGTTAACTTATCCCAACCCTCGACAAGACCCACAAACGACACACTTTAATCACACCTCACACCCCTCGACACCTCACAATCCAACTCTCACCACCCACAACCAACTCTGACACTCACACGCAAAAAAATTTTTCTTTTCAAGCATCCAATTCAAATCCTTTGACTCTATACCCACCCTCACCCTCACCACCTCACCCTCGTCCCCATCAGACCCTCGTCCCACACCCACACTCGTTCAAAACCTCGACCCACACTCTCAAAACCATTTTTTTTAATCACAAACCAATTGACAAGAAAGACTCTACAGTAGAGAGAGAGACTCAAACAGAAAACATTAAAATAAACCTACCTGAGACCTCTAAGAAGATCTTGAAGTCAAAGCTTTTCCAGTGATTTGTTTGAGATTAGATGATGCGTTTTTGATCTGGGTTGAGGAAAGCAGATTGGTGTTGGGAAGAAAAGTATTTGGGCGGAGTTGTTGAGAGAAAAACTAGAAGAAAGAGTTTTTATCAGTTGGTTGGGTGTTTATGATTTCTATATACGGTATTTAGTGGGGCGGATATATCAAAGCGAACAAGTGGGCGGTGTTATCTAGGTTTTTTTTTGGGCCACGTGGTGATTGGACGGAGAAAACTAAAAGTTTATCTCAGATTTTTTTTTTTTTTTATTTCTATCTTCTTTTATTTTTTATTTTTTCAAGAAAACGTTTTTATAATTATCCGATTTTTCAACTCAAACATATCAGATTCCTTTTTAATATTAGTATTTTTAAAACAAATCAGTTTTTTCTTTTCTTATTTTTTTATATATTTTAGAAAGTTTTCAAGTTGAGTAAATTTTCGTTATTTTATTTTTATTTTGGAAAAAGTTTTATTTTAGATATTAATTGTTATTTTAGATATTAAATTTTGATAATCTTGTTAATTAGATTTAGACAAGTTTGGGTCGGCTATGTTGTTGGACTCGGTTAAAATTTAGACTAGTTTAAGTTTGGTTGAAATTTAGGCTATATTTTGAATAAGATTTCTCTTAAACGATACGTGTCATCGGTCGTGTTGTCGAGTTCTAAACGTGACATAGTGATAAAAGTGGTGAGACAAAAAGACGTGACAAGATTTATTTGACGAGATCAAGAATTTTTCCTTCAATTTTCATCAAATCTACAATGGATTCGTTGCATTCGAGATTTCACAAGGGAGAGTTGTATTTAAGGCAAAACGAAGTTAAGAAAAGTGGCATCACCTCCTTTCAACTACTCCAGTCTCATCTTGTCACTCTTTCGAGGATTCAAGGAGGGAGCGAATTTGTGACAATCTTTGGACAAGATCGTCATATATTCATCGACTCCATTTTTACCGCTTTGACCCAACTCGCCGAGCAACTCAACCATGGAAACTTTAATCACTCTGCATCGGTACTTGCATATAAGGCTCTTGTGACACACCTCACGCCTTTCCTCCAATTTAATATCATCAAGCCTGAAAGTTCAATGATTTGCCAATCGTTTCTTCGAGATACACATACCGAGCTTCGAGTTTTCCGTGATACGATTTTGAAACTCATGTCATCGGTCTCGTCTTCGATATATCAAAGATCACAACTTCAGCAAGTGTATGTTAATGGAGTGCAAGAATCAATGACGCAGATGCAAGAGGATAATGGTCATACGGTTGACAACTTGGAGCCTAACGACGGCACGAGCAAAGAATCAGGAGGACAACATGATACCAGTGGCACGTCAGGAAATGTTCACGAGATTTCTCTTGATGACACCTTACCCATTTATGACGCAGAGCCTGCAAACATGGTACAATGTGATGTTGTTTATGATGTATATGCTGATGATATGCCGCATATTGAGAATTCTGAACCTAATTATGACAAACATGGGATGGACAAGAGTGATAGAAATACCACTTATGATTCATCCGATGTGAGTCATAATGGGGGAGAAAGTGTTCAAAATGCTACAGTTCATCATGATAAATGCTTTATAACTGCCTCGTTAACTGATTCTGATTCTAAGATTAAAGAGCTCGAAACGATCGTAGCTCGGCAATCTAAAGACCTTGAGGATGCCAAACTTGAATTTTCTAAGAAAACGGACAAATTTGAAACATACTTTGAAAAACTTGAAAAGTCAAACGTTGTTCTTGAAAGAAAATTGGATCAAACTGTTCTAGAATTCTAAAGCTGAAAAAGATAATTTTTTGAAACAAATTCAACTGCTTGAATCTAAGTTGGCATCCCAAGATAACGTGCTCAAAGAAAATGAAACATTAAAGGCCCAATTACAGGAAAAGGTTTTTGCTATAGCTGCGTTGAAAAACGAGTTAAGGAAAAGTAAAGGACCTAGTGTGGACACTAAGCTTGAAAAACCATCAATCTTGGGGAAACCGCCTACAAATCAGTTCGTCAGACAACCGATTGTCAGACAACCTACTGCATTTAGATCCGAGCGACCACAATCCTCGAGACCGCGGTTTGCCTCCCAAGTTGATTTGGTTCATCTTATTAGACCAGTCACTCCAGCAACTAGGCCCAATGTGATCACTCCAGCTTTAGCAAGACCAAATCATATGATTGCCTCTAGTTTCCCTAAAAATACCAAGACCACGTCTCGAACTAGTTCAAATGACGTTTGCCATGAATCTGATCTTAGGGAAGCTAAGCAAAAGACACATGTAAGAGATAGGAATTTCAAACCTAGTCAGATGCCTTCTAGTTTACCCAACACTGCTAACCGTAGCATGTCCAATCCTAGGAGCATCAATCAATCATCTAGGGATTCTAGATCTTACTCGGACATTAAATATGCTACTTGTAAAACATGTAGAAAATGTGTCTTTACGGCAAATCATGATGCTTGTATCAAAAAATTGCTTAATGAGGTGAACTCCCGTGCTAGACTTAAATCCCAGTGGGTCGCTAAAATCAAACCCTTTGGTAAAATGTGGCGCCCCACTGGTAGAACTTTCACTCTTGTAGGAAACGAGTGCCCTTTAACTAGGATAGTCTCTGATTCTACTAAGTCTACTAGGGAGGAAATTGCAAAGGATGATACATCACTTAAGCCTGAACTTAAGATTTTCTATAAAAGGAAACGTTTGCCAACTAAGACAAGTGAATCATCCCCTCAGGACACCTCTGACTCAAGAAAAGAAAACCGTGAACCCCCACGTGCTTCTAAAATAGATTTCTCTAACCCATGCAAAAGTATACAAACTCCTAATGAGAATGCAGGTACCAAAGTTGATGTTCCAAAAGAACGAAGCGGTCCAATCGTTGTGTACCGTTCAACTAAGGACACTCTTAGAGTTTGGTTGCTGAAGAAACAGATATCAGAGAAACAAATGTCTCAGGGGATTCATGGTTAAGCTGCAAACAAGGACTTACAGTCACATAACAGACTGTAACTCGATCTCCAAAGACAGGAAAGTTCATCCCGATGATGACTTATCCTAAAAACGAGAAATTCATTACTTCTCGGGCATGAGCTTATATCAAAAACATTCCAAGTTTTTAAGCTCATGCATTATGGCTTATCGTTAAATATCAGACGATAACCCGTGCATCAAAGAAAGGAAAGTTTATCGCCGATGATAAACTTATCCTTACAACGAGAAATTAAATTTTCTCGGACACGAGCTTACATTAAAACCATTCAAAGGTTTTAAGCTCGTGTATATGACTTACAGTTAAATGTCAGACTGTAACTCGAACTTAAAATAAAGGAAAGATTATCTTTTATGATAACTTATCCTCTTAACGAGAAATTCACCTTTCTCGGTCATGAGCTTGTATTAAAACATTCGAAGTTTTAAGCTCAGAAAGGAAAGTGTATCTTTTAAATAAGAGAACTTTTCTTCATAACGAGAAATTAACCTTTCTCGGTCATGAGCTTTCCGTTAAAACAGTCAAAGTTTTCAAGCTCATGAAAAACGACTTCTAAGTAAATGTCAGCTTAGGACTCATCTTTCAGATAAAAGGAAAGTTTATCGCCGATGGTAACTTATCCTTAACAACGGGAAGTTCACAACTTCTCGGACTTGAGCTCGCTTTTAAGATATTCAACATCTTAAGCTCAAGTAATTGTTTTTCAAAACTTTGAACACAATTTTTCGAGAATTTCTCAAAAGGTTTTTCTAAATCTTTCAAAATTGTGTGTTCAAAAACGTTTTGATAAAACGAGCATGTCTTCTGGAATCGATAATATTTACGAACCTAGAAATGTCATTCAATAATGACACGGGGTTGTAAATAAAGTTCGAGCAGAAGTTTAAAAGATTTAAAACATGCTCCATATGGTTTGCTATTATTTCAGATAGCAACCCGCTTTTCATAATCAAGTCAAGCATTTCACCGGAAAGCTTTGACTCAACAACGGGAATTAATTTTCTCGGGAACGTGACGAGGTGACCAGCATTCGTGAACAAGAACCATGTGAATCTTTCATATGATGTTCTCCATCATTCAGGTCCAACCTCGTAAATTGCTAATCTTGTGAATTCATTATCATATATGATCTTTGCACGTAATAAATACCTTACACTTGTGTTTAAAAGGTATTTAATTTACGTTTCAGCACACCCTCATTAATTTGAGGGGGAGCTTGTGTAACTCATGAAGATAATTGGACTTGCATTCTTCTTCCCAAATTTTCTTAAAATGCTATTAAATCAATTGATATTAAAAACATCGATTGGGTTAATATTTTTAATATGGGGGAGAAAATGTGATTTAATATGGGATATGATCAATCATAAATGGTTTGACTTAACGTGTTAGCTCATCCCGACATGTGCGAAATGTTTTCGAATATCGTAGCATATGTTAAGGGGGAGCAAAATGGATTTGCACTTCAAAATGGATTTCATGGTGACATACACTTACCCAAAACATCTCTATTCACGACGGTGAAGATTGTGGTGACATAAGGATGGTAGGATAGGTTAAAGTCCAATGATTTCTCTAGAACCAGAGGAATCTTCCCAAGGACATTCCATAGCTAGAAATAGTAGTCCTTAGGAAAGATGGAGAAAGATTGTGAACGTAGCTGAATGCCGACCAAGTACTTAAGTTAGCACTGGAACAATCACAACAAGGTGCTAGTGATGACGTATTGGTAAGCATTGAAGGGGTTGAAGAATGAAAAAGAATTGTAAAGATAAAGGGTGTAAAGAAAGAAGCCCTCCTTACAACTTTAGGCAGAAACCGGGTCAATACATATGCTATTGAGGTCATTTTTGTTAATGATTCTCGATATTGAAGAAAGACGTCATGGACCCAGTGATGCAATGCACAACCCTTCCCAGCTAACTCAAATATCTCTCAAAAGGTATTTGTTTTAATCACACGGAGATCAACACATTATCTATTGGTTTATTCACTCCGAATAGACTGGTATTGAAAAGGTGGCACTCCTCTCCAGCCTCCGATCACTAAAATCCAAAATGCACGATCGAGTCTAGAGCCATTTGAGATCATCAAATATCTCATTAGGACACACTTTCATTATTCCTTGCTTCTTCACACACTGTGAAAAGTAAGAAAGATCTTAAGAGTCCTACGCAAAATCTTCATGATCTTGCCTGAACATCCGAGTAATACGAAAGTATTTACAATGAAGATGGAAATCCTTCTTGAGCGAATATCAAAAAGCTCATGGTAGGTGACTTGTGCGGTTCTTTATGAATCAAACTTGTGATAACTGGAAAGCAACAGTGGTTTAATTCTTAAATGAATTTAAACACGTTCCAGGCCTCTACGCATTATCATATGATCTTGCCAGAACACTCAGAGTGACTCTTTATTGATCACAGTGACGAGTGGAAATCCTTCTAGTGTTAACATCAAACAGCACTTGGTAGGTAACTTGCAAGATTCTATATGAATCAAGCTAGTGACAACTGGAAAGCAACGATGGTGCGGTTCTTAATTGAATTTCACTTGTTCCAGGAACATGAATTGACGGCTTCAAATCATACGGATAATATTTATCCAAATGATTCACTCTTTACGTTCGCAGTCAGCTTTGGACGGTCGAGTAAAGAGAACGGGTTTACCCGCGAAATCTTGTCAAGGAGGTTCTTTATTGAAACTACCTGCCACAAGTACGATATTTAATATCGTCCAACGGTCTTCACCGACCGGAGGTAAATTGCTACCGAATTAGTATGAAATGTTCAAGGCCATTTCATCCGTGTATATTGTTTGTTGCTAACTGTCTTATGCAGCGTAACAAAAAGGTGGCATTGCGGTGTACAATCCAGAAGAAGTCGTCACCACATGCTTATACTACATACAATTAGTACTTCAACAAATTCAAGAAAGCCTGAAGGTCAAGTCTTCCGCTGTATCAAACTCTGAAGCTTTCAAGAATTTAAAAGTATAAGTATGTGGAACATGAAGTCACAAAGAGGCAAATATCACAAGTGAAGAATGCACAAGGTCAAGGCAAGGAAACATGCTCAAGACTAAAGTCAAAGATCACATCAAGCATATTCACAAGAACAAGATCGAAGACTCAAGCATAGATGCTAGGTTTAAGATTTTGTAAAAAGATGTGACCTCCCTTAGGGGGAGATTGTTGGAAATACGTTTTCCCTATAAAGTCTCGGTCACATCTTAGTTAGCATAGATCACGAGTTATAGACCATTTAGAACTTTGTAACTTGGAGCGACCTCCCTTAGGGGGAGATTGTTGGAAATACGTTTTACGTATTTATGAAGGATCGGTCGCTCCAACTATAATTATGTAACGGGCTCGTGATCTATTTACTTAATGTATAGTCCATATAGCCCACATGTAGGGTGGGCTATATATAACCCCTCCTAGCATGTTAGGAGGGGGTTGTTGATTCCATTTTACACTTAATCATTTATTCATCTTTCACTTTCTCTCTCTAACTCTCTCCCTTCTCTCCTTTCTCTCTCTAATCCCTCATCTCATTCCTTCATTTCTTTATGTTTATCAACTAAATCAACCAACCTAATCCACCAAATCAATCACATAGAATAGGCCATAAATTACGTAGACCTTCAAAGTTTGTGTAAATTGTCATATTGGCCTTCTAATTCAATATCATCTAAGGTGGAGCTATCATTGCTATAATAATCGGTTTCGGAATGTACCTCTTTAGAAGTATGAGCCATAAGACCTTTCTCCTCTTTGGGGTTGTCATTAACATCTTCACCGCTATCGCTCCAAGAACCACTAACGAACGCCGTGTGACTCTTATCGCGTGAAGGCTTTGGACAATCACTAATGAAATGATTTGGATCACCACATCTAAAGCAAGTCCTATCACCTTTTTCATTCTTGGCAAACCTATTCTTTGAGAATGGTTTCTTGTCATTGTTGGGCTGCCTCACGTGTTGACCTCATCTTTTGAAGAACTTCTTGAAATCTCTCACCGCCAATGCCTTCTTGGCTTTGAGTGCAAGAGACTTCCTTTCACTCTTGGTTTTCACCAATTCCGAGTCCTTCAAAATTATCATCTCATGAACCTTTAAGTTGCCTATGAGTTCATCGAGTGTTAAAGTTGAGAGAACTTTCGATTCTTCAATCGCCGTGACTTTTGCTCTCCACTTCGGATGTAAGGCCCTTAGAAACTTCCTAACATTGTTCTTGCTAGAAAAACCTTCATCAAGTGATTTTAGACTAGTAATAATAGTGTTAAATCTAACAAAATCACTATCAATAGTTTCATCTTCTAAGATGAGAAATTGTTCATATTGTTGGACAAGAAGATCGATTTTGCTTTCTTTGACTTGGCTATTACCTTGGTGGGTTACTAAAAGAGTGTTCCAAATATCTTTAGCGGTTTCACACATAACAATCCTTTCATACTCTTTCTTAGGTAAAGCATTATAAATCACCATTTTAGCCTCATTTTATCGAAAGTTTCTTTTTAGTATCGTCATTAGCTTTGTCAAAAGTGACCAATTCTTTTGTTTTAGAAACTTCATTAAATTGATAAGGTAAAAAATCACCATTGGTAATAACATGCCAAAGATCTAAATCTTTTGATTTCACATAAGTCTCAAATCTATTTTTCCAATAAATAAAACTATCGGTTTCAAAAAGTGGTGGTCTTTGCATAGATTGTCCTTCTAGGTACTTGTTGGAATCCATAGATCGATTCAAGTTTTAAAATACAATATACTTTAAAAATTCTTGAGCAACCTCGCTCTGATACCAATTGTAGAAACTAGAAGGGGGGGGGGTTTGAATAGTTTCTTATATTTACTTGCTAAAAGATGGTTTTCAAAAAATCCTTTTTCAAAAACTTAGGCTTGAGGAAATATGTGAAATCTTATTATGCACAATATGAACAATGATAGTGTAACTAAACTAATACTAAGTAATGCATATGCACAAAGTATAAAGAATGTAAAGAGTTAAGGGTAAAGAAAGATCAAACCAAACACCAAGGATTTTATAGTGGTTCGGCAACGAAGCTCACTCCTTGTTCTTACTCCACTCCTCAAGTACTCCTTACTCGAGAGTTCACTACACAACAAGCTCCTTATGGTGGAGAAAACCGTACACGTTGCTTAACCAATTTCCTACTCTAAGCTAAAAGTCGAGCCCTAATCGTAGCTAGGACCAATCTACACAACTATACTTAGTACATACACAACTTCCAAATAGACACAACTACTTGGATCTTCAAAACTATGAAACAACAACAAATGTATAAGATTTGATCTTCAAAGGATATTTGGTGGTGGACTCAACACTTCACAAGGATAGTGTTCTTCTCTTTGCACTTGGAGAGGAAGGGATGGATGGGATAGATTCACTTCTAAACAAGTAGTAATCAATCAAATGATCAAGGATTTGAGTGATTTAAGAAGTACGTTTGAATCTGTAAATATATGTGCAAAAGAGGTGAGAGAAAATCTGAGAATGGTCCACTATTTATACGACAAAGGGCCAACGGCTATATCTGCCCGCGGTTCCTTATCTCAGCCGACGGTTCCTTATCGATAAAGAACCGCATAGGCACTAGGGAACCGCCGGAGTAGACTCCACTCCCTTTTTGTCCTTTAGTGGTGGAGGTCTTATCTGATTATAAAATATCCTGAAAGAATATTCCAAATCAAAAAAGAATATGCCATTTTCAAATTTTCAAATATTTAATTTAATAAAACATTTTCTTTTAAAGAAAGTTTAATAAAAAAAACTTGTCACACTTAATAAAAAGTGAGTTTTAAGAAAAGATTAAATCACTTGATCACTTGATTAAGGTTAGTACTTGTTTATTCATACCTTTAGTGAAAATGGGAAAAATGAAAAATACTTGAACTCAAGAATTCGTATTTCATTGTTTTCGTAAATGCTTGTTTTTACATATTGTCGTAATCAAAACTAAGCGAGACCAAAAAATGCAAGTAACGTTCAAATGATTGAAAAAAGCTATTTCAACATGACCCAAGGGATAAGGTCTACGCTCATTAACATAAATAATAATTCTCAGGTCTACGTTCAAATTATTGAAAAAAGCTATTTCAACATGACCCAAGAGATAAGGAATGTACATTCAACTTTAAATGAAGGAATTTTGAAACTTCCAGATAATGAGGAGCTTAAAAATTATCAACGATAGTTTTTAGCAATTTTTGGAAAGAAGAATCAAATAGGGAATGAAGGAAAAGAAAAACAAAGAGATATGGAATCTGATTCTAAGAAAAATGATGTCGAAAATGACGGTAAGTACGATGATGTTAAGGTTAAGAAGAATGTTGTTGAGACGGATGAAGTTGAAGAGAAAGATGACGTTAATAAGGAATCAGATAATATGGAAGAAGAATCTAAAGACACTGAGAAGATTGTAAACAAAGCGAAAGATAAAGGTCGGTAATATTTTAATAATATTTTTATTTGAAAATATTTATTTCAATTTAATAGTTACATGGTTAAGAATTCTTAAAATTGACACAATATAAAAATATTGAAGGCAAAGACGAAGAGAAAAAATGAAGAAAACGATGATCATGTAGATAAAAATTTGCAGAAGAAGGATACAAAATAACTGAGTGCTCAGTCATCGGAAAAAGAAGATGAAGAATCTAATAGGCTAGTTATTGTTGTGTATAATGTTTGTCACCCTGATCCATTAAATATTTTGTTGCCGGGTGAGGTAATTATTATATAATAACATTCCTTTTTATTATATAATTCATTTTCGTTGAATTCTTGAATGATTTTTAACATATTTTCCTAATTTTAAATAGAATACAAAGAAACAAAATGATACACCAGAAATCATAAATATAGAAGATTCTGATTCAGAGGACGAAGAGAAAGACTTTGGTGGAGATAGAGATGTAACAGAAGATTCTGATTCTGATTATAAGGGAGTGTTTTACAAATCAAATTTTGAGCTTATACCAATAAATCCTAAAGACAATCTTGAAAGTGATGAAATTCTTATCGGATATACATTATTTGCAATGATTTTGAAACCAAGGTAAAATACATGTATTTGTTTTTTAAATGTGAAATCTTTTTATTGGATAATATGATTAATTATTTAAAATGATTTGAATTTAAACAGCGAAGTTGTATTTGAGACAAAAACTGGAGTGAAGGTATTAGCATTGGTAATAGAAACCTTGGCGACAGGTTTGATTGTTCATTATGAAGTCATAGATGCATGATCCGAGTTGTTAAATAGTATTAAACACACAAAAAAATATTGCTTCAAAACTGGATTTATGGTAAGATTATTAACATTGAAATTTGATTATAAAAATATACCGATGAAATTTTTTAGTTTATAATTGTTGTTATTCATTCTTCCATATGCAGCATACAGACTTCATGGATGTTAAGATAGACGCAAGAATGAGAGTTAAAATATTTGAAAAGAAACTCAGGGAAGAAGTTAAAAACAACGAAGCATTATTGAATCTTAAAAAGATTGAATGTGTAAGTTTGTTGTTCCCATATTAATTCACTTCACCATGATAGATTTATTGAAATAAAAAAGAAAAAAGATGATTTCTAGAGAGAGCAAGTAGAGGGAGAGATGATTAAGTAGGTGAAATTAGATTAAGAAAAATGAAATCACCAACCCTCCTAACATGCTAGGAGGGTGCTTATATAGTCCACCCAATGCGGGCTTTCTATTGGACTATATTTGTTTTGGGCTAGGCTTGAATAAATGTTTAGTACCTTGAAAGAGGCCTTTTAAGCTAGCCAACAAGACCGTAATGGCACGACTATTTTTAACTAACTATTACAACGTTCTAATAAATATTACAATAAAAACCTATGACCGAATATTCTTGTTTGACTCAATATTTTGAGGCTAACAATCTCCCCCAATGTGAGGTCATTCCTCTTTGATATTTAGAGTTCAATGGAGATTATGAATTTCATCATAAATGAATCTTGAATGTGTAATAGTACTCTTGTTCCTTCATGCTATGATCTTTGAGCCTTTGTCGTTGTCTTTCGACTTTGTCTTTAAACTTGAGATCTTCAAATCATTCGTGACTTGTCTTGGCCATCTTGCGATCTTGTGTCTTCATCCACATGCTCATACTTCGCATCATCTAGAAAGCTTGCTAACAATCTCCTTTGAATAGAGATCATTCCTCTACATTAATTGTTAAGGAAGATTTTGATCATCAGAATTGCGGAAGTCTTTAGCTTTCTTGATTGTTGAATTTCTTTGGGCATGAGTATGTGGTTTTGAATCTTCGACTTTGCTGAGTACACCGTAACGCCACCTTCTCGAGATAAAAGTTAGACACGGACTGAATGGCTTTGACATTCGTCCAAAATCTGTAGCGTTTTACCTCCGGTCGGTGAAGACCGTTACACGATATTAAATATCGTACATGTGATTAGGTAGATTCAATTAAGAATCTCCTTGACAGGGTTTCGCGGCGGTACTAGCCGTTCTCTTTACTCGACCATCACAAAGCAAGAGTGCGAACATAAAGAGTGAATCAATTGGATTGACATCCGCTTGATTAAAGTCGTCAATTCAAATTCCCGGAACAAGTTTGATTCATTAAAAATATTACCATTGTTGCTTTCCAGTTGACACAGGCTTGATTCATAAAGAATCTCGCAAGTTACCTACCGTAGCGCTGTTTGATGTTGACGCTAGAAGGATTTCCATTCGTCATTGTGAATATTAATGAATATCACTCTGAATGTTCTGGCAAGACCATAAAGATATTGCGTAGAAACCTTAAACGAGTTTGAATCAATAAAGAAACAAACCACTGTTGCTTTTCAGTTTTACATATGTTTAATTCGTAAAGAATCTTACACATGACCTACCGAAGTGTTGTTTGATGTTAACACTGGAAGGATTTCCACTCATCATTGTGACTACTAGGTAGTATCACTCTAAGTGTTCTAGAAATATCGCAAGGATATAGCATAGGACTCTCTTAATCGTCATTCGTGTGTCCTAACGAGATTTGATTCATCTCTTGGCTCTAGACTCAATTTGTGCACTTTTAGTGGTCGGAGGCTGGAGCAGATGCCACCTATTCAATATCAACTATCTCGGAGTGAGAAAGTCAATAGAAGTCGTGTTGATCTCTATGACAATAAAACAAACTTCTTTTTAGAGAAGCCTGAGTCAGCTGAGGAGGGGTTGTGCATTACATCACTGGGTCCATGATGCGTTGTTTTCATGATGTGTTGACCCGGTTTCAGCCGAAGTTGTATGGAGGGATTCTTTCTTTACACTCTTTATCCCTACATTTCTTTTTTATTCTTCAACCCCTCCAATGCTTACCAAGACATCATTACTAACATCTTGTTGTGATTGTTCCAGTGCTAGCATCAGTACTTAGTCGGCATTCAGCTACGTTTCATTCTACTCCATCTTTCCTAAGGACTTCTAATAATCTATTGGATTGTCCCTGGGAAGATCCCTCCGGTTCTGTTTGGATCATAGGACTTAAACCTAACCACCCTTTTCACACCAATAACGCCGTGAATTAAAGATGTTGTGGGTATTTGATCATAACCATAAGTGCTTGAGTCTTTAGATCACATTTTAATCACATTTTCTCCCCTATCTCTAATATATAAAATCGTTTGATATTAGAGATACCAAATTTGATTAAAATATATTTTGAAAAATAGTCTTGAAAATATTCGGGAGAAGAATGTGTCAAACTAGCATGAAATTGTTTGGAACGCTTCCCCTCAAAAATTGATCCAATAGAATTGTCATTGTGAGGATATGATCCACATTTCGCTTTTTGAGGATGAGAGTTGTTAAACAGACAATTTTTGAAAGATTTCGAATAATCATTGAAAAACTCTTGAAAAAAATTGTGTTCAACGCTTTTCGAAAAACTCTATTTCTTTTTGGCGAAGAGGTTTTTCTAAAGCATAAACTTGAGTTCATAGACTTTGAATGTCTTGACAAATCCACTCAAGTGTAAGAAGATTTAACTTCTTTTGCTGAGGGTAAGGGCACTAAAGCGTACACTCCCCCGTGAATTTAGATCTGGGTTGCAATTTGAAAGTGATTACAAACCATTGTGTTGAGCTCAAAACGTTGAATGTTTTGTTAAAAGCTCAACCCAAGATAGATTGCTCTACCCGTTGTTGGAAAAATTGTCCAAAATAGACAGTTTACTTTAAAAATAGAAATGACATGTTTTGAAAAATATTTACAACTTTCATTCGATCTTTATGTACACACTCGTGTCGTTATTGAGCCACATTTCTAGGCACGTCCATATAATCGATACTGAAAGAAATGTCGAGAAGAATATTTTTGGATTTTGAAAGATTTTTACATTTGTATTTTGCTTTTTCATTAATATTTACATGTAGATGTTTGATAGATGAATCAAGCAGGCTTCTTTGCTAGAATCTCCAGTTCTGCTGGAGTTAAACATCTCATACCAATTTTCCTAGCTAGATACGCAAACCTCTCTTTCGAAAGAGCTTTTGTAAACAAGTCAGCTAATTGGTAATCAGTTCCAACAAAGTATACTTCAACGATACCCCTTTTAACTTGTTCCTTAATGAAGCGATATCTAACATCAATGTGCTTCGTGCGGGAATGCTATACCGGATTGCAAGAGATGGCTATGGCGGACTTTGAGTCACAGTACATAGGTACTTTATCAAAGTGGAAGCCATAATCCGTGAGTTGTGTTCTCATCCAAAGAACTTGAGCGCAACAAGCGGATAGAGACACATACTCCTCTTCGGCTGATGACAGAGACGTGTAATCCTGCTTCTTGGAAGACCATCTCACGAGCTTATCTTGACCTAGAAATTGTGCACCACCAGAAGTACTTTTTCGTGTATCAAGACACCTTGCATGATCAGAATCTGAATAGGTCGTTAGAAAGAAACCGGTTTCCCTCAGATACCAAAGTCCCATGTGAATGGTATTCTTAAGGTAACGAAAGAACCGTTTAACCTCCTTAAGGTGCTTTTCAGTGGGCCGTGCTTGATTTCGTGCAAAATAACACATAGCATGTGATATATCTGGTCGGCTTGCTGTTAAGTACATAAGGGAGCCGATCATGGAACGATATCTCTTTCGATCTATGGCATCTCCCTGCAAATCAACATCTAGGGATGTGGTTGATAATGGTGTTCCAACGGGGTCACATGAGGTCATACCATGCTTTTTGATTACCTCTTAACAATACTTAGCTTGGTTAATAAAGATACCACTTGGGGATTGGTGAACTTGAATTCCTAGAAAGAATTTTAGTTCGCCCATCATTGACATTTCAAATTTGTTGTGCATTACTTTTTCAAACCATTTTGAAAGTTTTGGGTTTGTAGACCCAAAAATAATGTCATCAACATAAATCTGCACAAGAAAAATGTCATCCCCATATTTAGAAGTGAACAAAGTTAGATCAATGGAACCTTTTGAGAAACCTTTGGATACCAGAAATTTTGAGAGCTCGTCGTACCATGCCCTTGGAGCTTGCTTGAGTCCATAAAGTGCTTTGTAGAGACGATACACTTTGTCAGGATAATGAGGATTGACGAATCCTTCCGGCTGTGTGACATAGACTTCTTCCTTCAAAGGACCGTTAAGAAACGCCGTCTTTACGTCCATTTGATAAACGATGAATCCCTTATGTGCAGCATAAACAAGAAATATCCTGACCGCTTCTATACGAGCGACTGGTGCAAATTATTCTTCAAAATCAATACCCTCTTTCTGGCCATACCCTTTAGCCACTAGCCTAGATTTATTCTTGATGATCGTGTTTTCTTCATCCATCTTGTTTTTCCAGATCCATCGAAGATTTAATAGTATTACATCGTATGGTCTGTCAACAAGTTCCCAGACTTTAAGTCTTTCAAATTGTTGAAGTTCATCTGTCATCGATTCAATCCAAGCGTGATCTGCCATGGCTTCTTTGATATTTGTTGGTTCAGCTGTGCTCACCGCGAGTGCGAACATAAAAACATCACCATCGGTTTCAAGCTGTCGTCTTGTACGAACGGGCTGTGAAGGGTTTCCAATTACTTGAACCAAAGGATGATCTCGGGTCCAATGATATGTTGAAGGATGTCGTGGTAGAACGTATGAATATTTGACGGATCAACATGGCGAGTAGAAGACTCTCCAGTTTCGTGTACCGGTGTACCGAATGGGTTCATAAATTCGTCTTCGTCAGATAATGCATTGTCTGCTTGATTTGTGTTCTCTGGAGCAATGACAGTAGTTGTGGATGTTGTAGGAGCGGTTGTTGATGTGATATTCTTAGGAGATAAAGCTGCAGCAACTCGTGTTGAAGTAGATAAAGTTGTATTCTTTTGTTGACGATGATCGGTATCATCATTCTTATCATGAGTGACAGCGAAAGACTTCGATACAACATGTTTCTCCCCCGTGAAATATTCATCATACATTGGTCCATATAACATTTCCAACTCTTCAATTGTCGGTTTGACTGTCATATCTGCTCTTAGAACATTTCCTTGAACCAGCTTTGAACTTGAAGGTTCATTGTTGTGGTCTTGAGTTTCGATTTCTGTGCGGTTGTGAACGGAAGTCGTTTGTCGTTGTGGGTCAGGACTTAAACTGTTTTGTTCAAGTGCGATTTCTTGCAATTCATTAAATCTGATATGAATAGTCTCGACTATCAATTTTGTTCTCTTGTTGTAAACTCTATATCCCTTAGACTGAGTTGCATAGCCCACTAGAATACACGCATCACCTTTTTCTTTCATCTTATCCAAATTTTCACCATCTCGTATAATGTAACAAGTACATCAAAAAACATGAAGGTGTTTGACTGAAGGTTTTCGATCATGAATGATGTGATATGGTGTCTTTTCGTGTCTTGGGATAATTAAGGATCGGTTTTGTGTGTAGCATGCGGTTGACATGGCTTCGGCCCAAAAAAATAGTGGAAGTTTTGAAGCAGATAATAATGTTCGAGCACCCTCAACTAAAGTACGATTTCGTCTTTCAACAACGCCATTTTGTTCGGGTTTTCGAGCAATAGATGTTTCATGTTCAATTCCTTCGGCTTCAAAATTATTCCTCAGAGTTGAATTCAAAAATTATGTTCCTCTGTCAGTACGTACCACTTTTACTTGAGCTTGAAGACCATGTTGTATCAGTTTAAGGAAGTTGATGAGAACTTCGGGTGTTTCATCCTTGGACCTTAAGAAGTGGGTCCATGTATGATAATGTATTTCTCCCCATTGATACTTTAAACACTTATGGGACCATGATGAGATGGCATTTATACATGATCTCATCGTTCTTTTCGGGCTTTAAATGCATAAAAATGTCATAAAATACCATATATATGCTTGTGTTTGTTTACTTGTGTATTTTAGGTATGGATATCGTGAAAAAGACAAAATATCACAAGAAATAAGGAAAAACAGACACGAGAAACGAAGCCGTACAAAGAACCGGGCCCAAGTTCATGAATTATCCAACATTTACCCTTGAAGACTTGAAGATATGCAAGATTGATCCTCAAACAATGAAGAAATGACACTTAAAACCCTTGTGAAATCATAATTACAAGTGTGGTCCCTTAAGTTTGTTAAATTTGCAAAAAGTTCCTTCAACTTTGAAGAAATGGCAAGATTAGTCCCTCATCAAATCTAATTTGTCAATTATGGTCCCTCATGAAGTCAAAGATACATTGAAGACCTTTGAAGATCAACAAAGTCCAAGATCAGCCCTTGAATTATGGAAAATTGGCAAAAACAACCCTTTAAAACCTTTTGCCAAAGTTTTGGGGCAAAAGTGTTAAGATTGGAAGTTTATTAACAAAGGAGCACGTTTATAATGGCTGAAAAACTTGTTATACAACCTTTCTAAAAACACAAGGGCCAAGGTGTCTATTTGAAACATGCAAACTCAAAATGCGCCAAACAAACACCTTTCCCCCAAAATCGGATCAAAACCTTTACTGTTTACCATTCATCCCACCCAGAATTACCTTCACTTAAACAAAGGGTAAATAGCAATTAACCTTACCCACGTGTGATTCACACATGCAGAAACCCATCCCAACAATAAAACCTTCACCTCCACTCACCAAGGGGTCCCACGCTCAACCTCGTCCACCTATCACATCGCAACTTTCTCTCCAAGTAAAGCCACGTGTCAAGATCAAAAGCCTAGACTCTCTACTTAACTAACAAGCTAAAATGAACGTCTATGATCATTTTGGACAGCTCACATCAAAGAATCGTCTAGAAGACCTCAAGGACAATATTGGGAATTCAGTTCTAGGGTTTATGAATAGTGGTTTGTATCCATTTGCCTATAAAAGGAGACCTCAACCTGTGAGAGTCCCTTTGTTCCAGATTTTGGCTATCAATCTTTGTAATTCCTTTTTAAGTTAATAAAATTTGAATTTCATAAAAATTTTGAATTCTCTTTTATGTTTATTAAAAGCTGGTGTTAGAATAGCCTAAATCTGAGTTCCACTTACATGTTTTATTGGTTTTGAAAAAAGGTTTTAAGTATTAAAACACTTGTTTTCAGAAATCAAAAGGTTTAGTCTATTTTTGATCTCACTTGTTTGTTTGTTCATCTTAGCATCTTGGAAGCTGGTACTTGTTTTGCTAGTACCTTAGCTCAAACAATCCAGGGCCTGGATGTAGGTCTTGGAGGTTTGCACCCTTCTCCTTTTTCAATTTCTCTTTAATTTTCTGAATATTTATGATTTTGCATGATTATTGTTGAATCTGTGTTTTGATGGTTGGATCTTGTTTATCTGGTATTGTTTAATGTTATTGAGTTGTTATTACCTTGATTTGTGGTTTAAATCTTAAAGATCCTTTGAAAATTTGTCAAAATAGATAATTAAGGGGTGTTTGGGTTAACTGCATAAGCAGGTTTTGTGGTTTGTTAAGTGGTTGTTTAGAGTTGGTGATAGTTGGTACTTGTTTAACTAAGATACTTGGTCACTTATTTGCAAGTTTTGTGGTTTGAAACACCTAAATCCATCAAAGGGCTATAAAATCTTGTTTACTTGATAAAATTGGTTGTGGTTTAAGGGACACCTAGATCTAATCATATACTAGGGCTAACAAGTGATTAAACCTAGTTAATAACACCAGGGAAAGAGATTTGAGTGCTTGAAATTGGATTTGTGGTCAATTAGATCAGCAAAGTGTGCATGAGTTCTTGTAGTTCATATCAGAAGGTGAAATTTGATTTGATCTTGTTCCATACTTTGATTTAGTGGCTGATTTAGGTTTGTTTATGCTTGTAGTTTATATAGCTTGTGTATGCATCTTGTTGAATTTGGAGTGCTTATTCTTGCTTAAAACTTCTTAAGTGTTCATAACAGCTTATATTCCATGTCTGTGCTATATCTGTGGACTGTTTGCTTAATCTAGGCTTATTATGTGAACCAATTTGTGATTTGTTTGTTGATATAGACTCCTTGTGATTCACTGATCACAAGGGTGCCCTTTTTTCCATTTGAATCCAAATGGATCTCTCTAAAAAGCTTGGTCAAATAGTCAAAGCAGTGGGAACTCCTTTCCCCTGCTGCTAGCCACTGCTAGTGTATTTTTGTGTTTAGCTTATTAATAAGCTATTATAGCTTATTTTAACCAGCAACAACTTGGATTTTGTAATAGGTGCTCATTATTTGACCCGTTTGTTCATACTAGAGCAATTGGTGGGTTGACTTTAGGGTTTGACTAGAAAACCAACTTAATTGACTTTTTCATAAGTGCTTATTGGCTTATTCTGGCTTATTGGCGTTGCTTATTGGATTTTTGTTGATTGATTTGGCTTATTGAAGTCATTTGTGACATTTTGCAAGTTGAATCAAGTTCTGAGTTGCCCTATATCTCAAACCCGAGTATTTTGTCTTCTAGTAGATTTGTACTTTGCTTATTTCTGGCTTATTGAGTGTGCTTTTTCAAAATTTCTTTTTACAGATCTCTTTAGTATCCCAAAAGAAGGTTGTGTGTTAAATTAGAGCTTATGGCATTAGCTTATTGCTTAATGGGCTTAATGGCCCAATAAGGATAAGCTGTTTGTTTAATAAGCTGTGATAAGCTCACTTTCAGCTTTTGGGCCTTTAGAGTTTTGTGTTTAGAATTGAATTTTGAGTCAGATAGGGCTTTTCCAGGTCAATTGGGCCAAGTTTGACTTTTTGGGCTAAAAAGCCCATTCGTGTTGACTGTTTTTTGTTTTGGCCCCTTTAGGGGCCCAATAGGGGTATTCTGGTCATTTCACATTCATTTTCTGATTATTTAGGTCAAAATAAACTAGTTTGCAAGTTTTTAGAATTTTTTATAATTTTTGGATTTATAATATCATTTTAATATTATTTTATTATTATTTTTCCAATTTCACATTTTTGCACTTTTTACATTTTTCTTAGCTTAAATACATTAAAATGGGATTTTTGCAACTTTTAGATTAGTTTTATCATCTTTAGATTAATTTTTATAATTATTTTATGTTTTAATAGTTTTTAAATCATTTTAAATAGTTTTTCTTAGTTTAAAATTTTCTAAAAATAGTTTTTAATATTTTTAGGTCATTTTAGAGGTCTACCAATTGAAAAATATTTATTTAGGCTATTTGATAATTAATTTGATTTTTAGGGCTTTAATTAGCATTTAAAAATTAAATATTTAATTAATTAAAAGGTTTGGAAAAGTTCTGATCATTGGTAAACTCTTAGTTTATTTATTTTGATTTTTGGTGAATTTTTGGTAATTTTTAGAATTTGTTTTTATTTTTCCTCATTTTACGGTTTTACGTGTAGTCGTAGTAGTAATTAATTTCACGTCTTCGTCATCCTCTTTTCTCATCCCCTTCTAACCAATATTAATCTCAAACCTTGCTACATTTTAGTCACACACATATACCTCGTTGGGAAACGAACTTTCACATCATTAGGGTCATTAGTGTTGATTTTCCTAAATCATAGCTTAATACTTATCGCTCATTTACGCTCTTTTGTTTTCCTAAACAAGAGGTGTAATTTACCACAATCATTTTGGCGCCTCTGCCGGGGAGGTGTGTCGTGATTAATTTGTCTTGTTGTTTTTAATATTAACCATAAATAGTATTTGTATTAGTAGAAATCTACTAATACGTATTATCGGTTTTTTGGTTTTTCTTGTGAAATTATTATTATTATATTGTATTAAGTATCACAATCAATACAAAATATCTCCAAAAGTGTGAAAACACAACCTTAATCGGGATTTGATCTCCTAATTATTGTATTCGAATCTCAAACAAAAGAAAAAGGTAAAAATAGATAAATACTTTCGTGAAGCTCGATTTTGAAAAATAAAACTATAAGGTGGGTATAAGGCGGGTATTATAAAATATACCCTAAGGCAAAAGGATCTTAAGTGCTTCGCGCCGCCTCATTTCCCCGCTTGCTTGTGAGTATTTTGAGATTGAAGGCTAATCGAGGGTTTTGCCGCCCAAAGTATTATTACGTATAATATATTTGCTTGGTTTCTTTGAGATTAAACCCTCTTGAACAATTTGGTTTTCACCAAAGTTCTAAAGTCATTCGAAGGCATTCACTCCACGTGATCGTTTTCATTCCTTTGAGGCTTCTTTAATCAAGAGTTTGATTCGAGGAGAGATTTGGTAGATTGTTGTCTACGAATATACACCAAAAATCCAAAAAAAATAAAAACAATCAAAAACACAAAGAAATTGAAAATTCACAAAACACCCAAAAAGAATCTTCTTTGCTCACCTCCCATTCTTCGTGAAGTTTATGATCACTCGTAATCAAGCAAAACGAGCTCGTAAACGTCTTCAAAAGCAAGCCAATCAAGAGACGTTGATTGAAGAACAAACTCCAATTGTTGAACCTATTGTAGAACAAGAAGTCGTCATGGCTAATCGTACTATGATGGAGTTTCTACAAGAACCAACCGAGGGTTTTGGAGAGGCCATTGTGATTCCCGCTATCCTTGCGGAGAATTTCGAGAAGACGGGTTTAATGTCGATGTTGCAAGCAAATAAGTTTAGAGGTCATGAGAAAGACAACCCGCATTACCACATTAGGAATTTTAATCGTCTCACCGCAACTAGCAAGTTTAAGTATGTTCCACATGACGCCATTAAGATGATGTTGTTTCCATACTCGTTAGATGGACCCGCTAAAATTTGGCTTGAGAAAGAACCGCCAATTTCAATTTTGACATGGGGTGATCTCGTTTCTAAGTTTGTGAACAAATTTTTTCCACCATCTAAAACAACACATTTGAAAAATAAGATTTCAAGATTTGTGCAAAGAAATAATGAAAGTTTTTCAATGACATGGGAACGCTTTAAAGAAATGTTACATGAACGTCCACACCATGATTTTTCGGAATTGCATCAAATTGACACTTTTTATAATGGGCTTAATGATCATGAACGAGATTACTTGAATGCCGCCGCGGGTGGTAATTTTTGTGCAAAACGACCGATGAGGCTTTGAAAATCATTGAGAATAGATCTAAGGTTTATAGCCCTCGTAACACACCGAGTGTTGCCAATTTGGGCTCGTCGTCATCGTCTCGTACCATTAATGCCTTACATGATGAAGCTAATGAGGAAAATCGGTTTTTTGATAGATTTGCTAATCTTATGACTCATTGGAAAGCTCAAGAAGCTTTGAATTCCGCTTCGGTTAAAGCGGTTGCTAAGAGTTATTTGTCTTGTGGTGGAGCTCATGATCTTTCCGAGTGCATTACCGCGGATGGTAACACTTCGAGTGCTTACGTAGCAACGGGAACTTACAACCAAAACGGCCAAGGTTCCCTCCCAAATCAAGCTCCACCAAATCAAAATGCTAATAACTATCGAAACAACAACCAAGGTGGTAATTATCAAGGCAATTCACGTAACTACAACAAAGGGAATTATCAAAGTGGGAATGGACAAGTCACTAATCAAAACCAAAACCGTGATTTTCAAAACACTACACAAGGTTTTCAAAATGCTCACACTAAAAATCTTCAAGGAGAATTTTTGGATTATGCTAAAGCAAATGATGCTAAGTTTGATAACATGCAACGTGAGATGATTAGCTTAAGATCCGAGTTGAAAAACGAGCTTAAAAATGAACTTGCTAATGAACTTAAAACGCATGCTAATAAAATGGAAGGAAATGTTCAACGTCTTCAACAAAATCAACAAAAGATAGAATAAGGACAACATGAGATTAAGCAAGAATTGTTAAAAGCGATTTAAGGCAATCAAAATTTGAGGACCGGATGGCAAAAATGTTTGAAGCAATCATGTGTAAACCCTCTTCCTCGGGTGGTCTTCCTAGTGATACCATTGTAAACCCGAAGGAAGAAATGAAGGTTATTACTACACGAAGTGGTAAAACTTTCAAGGAACCAATCTCCCGTCCAAGTACTTCTACGGAGAAGGAAATCGAGAAAGAGCCCGAGGTGGTGGTCGAAAAGGAGCACATTACAATCCCACGAAGTACCGCTCATACCACACCCACGGTTGAACGAATACCAATTGTGGAACCCGAATTTCCAAGGCCGTTGCCTAATGTCCAACCCACACCACCCTTACCTTACCCTTCGAGACGAAACAAATAGAAATTGCAAGAACGTAACAAACAACAAATCGAGCTTTTTATAAAAATGTTTCAACAAGTGCATTTTGATGTGAGTTTAGCCGACGCGTTGTTGTATATGCCTCGTTTCGCTTCCACTTTTAAAAGTATAATGAGCGATAAGGAAAAGCTTTCAAAGCTTGCTAATTGTTCTTCGGTTTATCTTAACCGCATACCGGAAAAAGTTGGTGACCCCGGAAAGTTTCTCATTCCTTGTGACATACAAGATATGAAAGAATGCCTCGCCTTGGCCGATCTTCGTGCGAGCATTAATTTGATGCCATTTTCCATTTGGAAATCGCTTTCGCTTCCGGCTCTTACTCCTTCGAACATGTCCATCTAGATGGCCGATCATTCTACGATTTTAGCATGTGGAGTAGCCGAAGATGTTTTCATGAAAGTGGGGAAGTTCTACTATCCCATTGATTTTATAGTAGTTGACATCCCCGCGGATCCTCAAGTTCCTCTAATTTTAGGTCGTCCATTTTTAGACACCTCGAGATCGCTTATCAACGTTCATGCGAGAACTAACACTTTGAGATTCAACGAAGAGGAACTTGTTATAAATGCTACTCAAAACTCAAAACCTTCTCATGTTTATGCAATCGTTACCATCAATCACATTGACTTAGTTGATGTGGTTTGCGATGAGTTTTCACAAGAAGTGTTAGGTTTTTCCGATAGCTCGTCAAGTGGGAATCCCACTATTTTGGGTCCGATTCTTGCTAATTCTACACCAAATCTCACTCCATTCCAAGGAGGCGATTTCACTTCAAATGAAATCAACAATGAAGATGAGGTGTTGATTAGTGATGATACTTCTATTCCACCATTTCTTCCGCCGATGGAAGTTATGAGTGTTGAACCAAAATCTTCAATCGAGGAACCACCTATCCTTGAATTGAAAGATCTTCCTTCTCACCTTGAGTACGCATTCTTGGAAGGTGATGACAAGTTACCGGTTATTATTGCAAGAGGTCTTGCTAATGATGAAAAGACCGAGCTCTTGAAAGTTCTTAAAGCTCATAAAGGGGCAATTGCGTGGAAAATTTCCGACATTAAGGGATTGACCCAAAATTTTGTACTCACAAGATTTTAATGGAGGAGGACTACAAACCCGCAATTCAAAGTCAAAGAAGGGTGAATCCCAAAATTCACGATGTCATTAAAAATGAAGTTTTAAAACTCCTTGACGCGGGAATGATTTATCCTATCTCCGATAGCCCATGGGTGAGCCCAATCCATTGTGTCCCTAAAAAGGGAGGAATGACCGTTGTGCCCAATGAAAACAAAGAGTTAATTCTCACTCGTGTTGTGACCGGTTGGAGGGTGTGTATTGACTACCGAAAGTTAAATGACGCCACTCGTAAAGACCACTTTCCTTTGCCCTTCATGGACCAAATGTTGGAGCGACTCGCGGGAAATGAATTCTATTTTTTTATAGATGGTTTTTCCGGTTACTTTCAAATCCCTATCGACCCTCGTGACCAAGAGAAGACTACGTTTACGTGTCCTTATGGAACGTTTGCTTATCGTAGGATGCCTTTCGGACTTTGTAATGCACCGGGTACGTTTCAACGGTGTATGATGACCATTTTTTACAATATGATCGAGAAGTCGATGGAAGTGTTTATGGATGACTTTTCGGTGTGTGGCAATTCGTTCATGTCGTGTTTATCTAATCTCGAGCAAATGTTAAAACGTTATGAAGAAACCAATCTTGTGCTTAATTGGGAAAAATGTCATTTTATGTGTAAACAAGGAATCGTCTTAGGAAATAAGGTCTCAAAAGCAGGGATTGAGGTCGATAAAGCTAAGGTAGACGTCATCGCCAAGTTACCTCATCCCAAAACCGTTAAGGGAGTTAGGAGTTTCCTAGGCCACGCGGGCTTTTATCGTCGTTTCATCGAAGACTTTTCGAAAATCTCTCGACCTATGACACACCTTCTCGAGAAGGATGCTCCTTTTAATTTCAATGAGGATTGTGTTAGAGCTTTCGAAACTCTCAAAAGGAAACTTACCGAAGCTCCCATTCTTGTTGCTCCTAATTGGGAATTACCCTTTGAAATCATGTGCGATGCAAGTGATTATGCTATAGGGGCCGTCTTAGGGCAACGTTATGAAAAGCATTTCCGTCCTATCCATTATGCTAGTAATACGATGACCGAGGCTCAATTAAAGTACACCACAACGGAAAAGGAATTCCTTGCCGTGGTCTATGCTTTTGAGAAATTCCGACCTTATCTCGTCTTAACTAAAAGCATCGTGTATACCGACCATTCGGCCATCAAGTATCTCTTTGCTAAGCAAGATGCTAAGCCAAGATTGGTTCGTTGGATGCTCCTCCTCCAAGAATTTGATGTCACCGTGCTTGACAAAAAAGGAGCCGAGAATCTAGCGGCCGATCATCTCTCTCGTCTAGAAGATCCTCACAAAGATGTTTTCGTGAACAAGGAAATCACCGAAACATTTCCTCTCGAGACTCTCGGTAACCATGCGGGGAATTTCATAATCAAGGGTATGACGACACAACAAAAGCGAAAATTCTTTCGTGACGTCAAGTTCTATTTTTGAGACGACCCTTATCTCTTTTGGGTTTGTGCGGATCAACTCGTTCGACGTTGTGTTTTTGGTGCCGAAGCTTCTAACATCCTTAGAGCTTGTCACGAGGGACCCACGGGTGGTCACCATGGTGCTAATCTCACGGCTAAGAAAGTGTTCGATGCCGACTTCTTTTGGCCTTCTATCTATCGTGATGCACACGCACTTGTGAAGTCGTGTGATTCATGCCAACGTCAAGGAAAATCGTCTCAATGTGATGAAATGCCGCAAAACATAATTCAAGTGTGTGAGATTTTCGACATTTGGGGAATAGACTTTATGGGGCCGTTCCCATCGTCTCATGGTAACAAGTATATCCTCGTCGCGGTGGACTACATTTCTAAGTGGGTGAGAAGCTAAGGCTTTACCTACTAATGATGCTCGTGTGGTAGTGATGTTTTTGAAGCAACTATTCTCTCGGTTCGGAACCCCTCATGCTATTATAAGCGATCGTGGAACCCATTTTCGTAATGACCAATTCGAGAAGGTCTTAAAGAAATATGGAGTTACTCATCGTCTTTCTACGGCTTATCACCCGCAAACAAGTGGGCAAGTCGAGGTTTCGAACCGAGCTTTGAAGAGGATTTTAGAGAGGTCTATTGGAGAAAACCGTGCTTCATGGTCCGACAAACTCGATGACGCTTTATAGGCCTTTAGGACCGCTTATAAGACACCTATCGGTTGCACTCCTTATAATTTAGTCTATGGGAAGAATTGTCATTTGTCATTTGCCCATTGGAGCACAAGGCATATTGGGCCCTTAAGCATGCAAACTTTGACTTAAAGACCGCGGGAGATCACCGGTAAATACAATTGAATGAATTAGATGAATTAAGAGACAATGCTTATGAAAATTCATTGATTTTCAAAGAAAAGACTAAAAAGTTTCATGATGCAAAGCTTAAAAACCGGGTTTTTAACGTTGGTGATCAAGTGTTACTTTTTAACTCTCGACTTAAGATATTTTCCAGGAAATTGAAATCTCGTTGGTCGGGTCTTTCACCATTACACAAGTGTTTCCTTATGGGACCATCGAGCTAGCTCAAGATGATGGTCCTAACTTCAAGGTGAATGGACATAGGCTTAAGCACTACTTTGGTGGGGAAATTCCTTCAATGGTTGACCTCGACCAAGTCACCTTCCCCAATGATAATTAGCATTGAGGGGATCGAGTCGAGCTCATGACTCGGTAATCAAAAACGAGGTGCCTCGTAGGGGAGATCCCATGCTTATCCTTTTATGCTTACTAATAACTAATTAGAGGAGATTTGTGTCCTTCTAACTCGTTGTCTCGTGGTTGTTTGTGATTATGTTATCTAGATCATCATCATCTACGATTGAAGACTCTCGTGTTCGTTTACGTGAGCCTCCATCGTTTGCTTGAAGAAGTTTTTCACGAATCCATGACATATCCTTTATTGTTCTAACAATTATCTTTTAGCATACTTAATAAACGGCTTTAGATATATTGTTGATCACCATTTCCATGTTAGATCCTAAGCATTTGATTCTTCGTCTCTAGTATGGGGGTGCTCCACCTTTATACTCGAAACATTGAGGACAATGTTTACTTTTAGTATGGGGGGTGAATAGATACTTGCTTTGCTACGCCCTCACGTTTTCCAACTTTCAGTGTTTTGTTTTGTTGCTAATAAGGCTAAAAATGGCCAAAATTTAAAAATTTTCTTAGTTTTTATAAGTGTTTTTGAGACACGAATGTATATTTTCCGATGGGTAGAATAAGAGCTAATTTTTTACTTGATGGGCATTTGGAGCCATTTACATTCCTTAACCCACTCAATTCAAGTTTTGCTGGACTTTTATATAGGGAACTTTAAAACGCGAAAGTCTTAGCTCATTCGGGTTAAGAACAAGAACTTTTCGCAAGTTCCTATAATTGATCCTAGAAAGTCACTTATCAAGGGAACTATAAAATGCATTCTCTAAACTTGAATAAGTCCAAGAAAGTGCAAGATCCTATAGGTGGCTTGAAAACCCAAAACTTCGATTTGATATAATCTTAATGAAAGCTAATCCAAATTTGGCTTAATTTTGACTTGCATGGCTAAGTATTCACGAGTCTCTTTAATTAGAGGTCTTTATATAGTGAAGAACGAGAGATGATAGAGTTAGACAAGTGATCCTGCTAAACGTAGAACAAGAAAATGTTCTTTCAAAAACTCATATGTTTTTAATTGTGGCTTTTTCTTCCCATAAGATCAATGCATTAGGAATAAAAATAATTGCAATAAGTAAGGTCGTACGATTTGAAAGGTTACTTAGCCTCTAGCGCAAGATCGTTTAAAAGTTGCTCGGGGTTGAATAGAGTTCATAGCCAAGGCATAACTTATTGAAGCGGGACGCGAAGATTGGTGAAGATCCAAAAAGGCCCTAACAAGGCATGAGGAGCTCTATATTTTTGCTAAAGATCCAAGATGATGTGAAGTATCATTATTCGTAAATCAATATGAAGGATCGAGACGCACGACGAAAAGCAATTACTCCCCTAAAGATCATGGAGAAAGTCTATTCGAAAAGACCCTTACAAGGTATGAGGATAAATATATCCAAGTCCGAAAAGGAGGCGGATCGTTGTATATCAAAGTCCAAAATAAAGATTGAAGAAAAATGATGAAGTCGTGGTCCAAATATGAAGAATCTCTCAAAAATGTCAAGTGAAGAAATTCCAAATATATGAAGAGAAGACCATAATTTCAAGAACGTCTTCCCAAGATTTGAAGTATGAAGTACATGCCAAATATCGGTCCGAGAAATGTCTCAAATCGTGAAACAAGTTATGCCAAGATATGAACTTAAGGAGATACACGAGAAGCCGTTTTTAAAAGATTTTGTCCTTCGGCTAACTATCGATTAAATCATGCTACTTTGCTGTCGGACTAAAAACTACTCAAATAAGTCAATATGAATCACTTGTGATCCATGACAAATAGTAAAAAAATGCTAGTAACCCATTTCTTTTTTATAATAACTAGGATTGCGGGGAGAAAAAGTATTACACAATTTGGACGTATGAGTAGTGTTAGCATTGTGACTTGTACCAACAATGATCTCGTTTTTTCACTTAGCATGGAATGTATGACAATCAAGGATGACAAAATTTACTCTAAGGGACATTAACTTGTTTCTATTCTTTGACCCTAAAAGTCATATTCGTGATGAAAATCATACATTATGTCTTTACACATTCTCGTAGTATTGTTGCAAGTCTTTTACTTTTCAATAAAGGTTAATAAAATTGAACTTTGGTGATGCTTAGATACTTTATTCTAGCATTGCGTGAGGGCACGACAATGGCTTAGTATGGGGGAGTGATGAGATGGCATTTATACATGATCTCATCGTTCTTTTCGGGCTTTAAATGCATAAAAATGTCATAAAATACCATATATATGCTTGTGTTTGTTTACTTGTGTATTTTAGGTATGGATATCGTGAAAAAGACAAAAGATCACAAGAAACAAGGAAAAACGGACACGAGAAATGAAGCCGTACAAAGAACCGGGCCCTATTTCATGAATTATCCAACATTTACCCTTGAAGACTTGAAGATATGCAAGATTGATCCTCAAACAACGAAGAAATGACACTTAAAACGCTTGTGAAATCATAATTACAAGTGTGTTCCCTTAAGTTTGTTAAATTTGCAAAAAGGTCCTTCAACTTTGAAGAAATGGCAAGATTAGTCCCTCATCAAATATAATTTGTCAATTATTGTCCCTCATGAAGTCAAAGATACATTGAAGACCTTTGAAGATCAACAAAGTCCAAGATCAGCCCTTGAATTATGGAAAATTGGCAAAAACAACCCTTTAAAACCTTTTGCCAAAGTTTTGGGGCAAAAGTGTGAAGATTGGAAGTTTATTAACAAAGGAACACGTTTATAATGGCTGAAAAACTTGTTATACAACCTTTCTGAAAACACAAGGGCCAAAGGTGTCTATTTGAAACATTCAAACTCAAAATGCGCCAACAAACACCTTTCCCCCAAAATCGGATCAAAACCTTTACTGTTTACCATTCATCCCACCCAGAATTACCTTCACTTAAACAAAGGGTAAATAGCAATTAACCTTACCCACGTGTGATTCACACATGCAGAAACCCATCCCAACAATAAAACCTTCACCTTCACTCACCAAGGGGTCCCACACTCAACCTCTTCCACCTATCACATCACAACTTTCTCTCCAAGTAAAGCCACGTGTCAAGGTCAACAGCCTAGACTCTCTGCTTAACTAGTAAGCTAAAATGAACGTCTATGATCATTTTGGACAGCTCACATCAAAGAATCGTCTAGAAGACCTCAAGGACAATATTGGAAATTCAGTTCTAGGGTTTATGAATAGTGCTTTGTATCCATTTGCCTATAAAAGGAGACCTCAACCTGTGAGAGTCCCTTTGTTCCAGATTTTGGCTATCAATCTTTGTAATTCCTTTTTAAGTTAATAAAATTTGAATTTCTTAAAATTTTTGAATTCTCTTTTATGTTTATAAAAAGTTGGTGTTAGAATAGCCTAAATCTGAGTTCCACTTACATGTTTTATTGGTTTTGAAAAAAAGGTTTTAAGGATTAAAACACTTGTTTTCAGAAATCAAAAGGTTTAGTCTGTTTTTGATCTCACTTGTTTGTTTGTTCATCTTAGCAGCTTGGAAGCTGGTACTTGTTTTGCTAGTACCTCAGCTCAAACAATCCAGGGCCTGGATGTAGGTCTTGGAGGTTTGCACCCGTCTCCTTTTTCAATTTCTCTTTAATTTTCTGAATATTTATGATTTTGCATGATTATTGTTGAATCTGTGTTTTGATGGTTGGATCTTGTTTATCTGGTATTGTTTAATGTTATTGAGTTGTTATTAATTTGATTTGTGGTTTAAATCTTAAAGATCCTTTGAAAATTTGTCAAAACCGATAATTAAGGGGTGTTTGGGTTAACTGCATAAGCAGGTTTTGTGGTTTGTTAAGTGGTTGTTTTGAGTTGGTGATAGTTGGTACTTGTTTAACTGATATACTTGGTCACTTATTTGCAGGTTTTGTGGTTTGAAACACCTAAATCTATCAAAGGGCTATAAAATCTTGTTTACTTGATAAAATTGGTTGTGGTTTAAGGGACACCTAGATCTAATCATAGACTAGGGCTAACAAGTGATTAAACCTAGTTAATAACACCAGGGAAAGAGATTTGAGTGCTTGAAATTGGATTTGTGGTCAATTAGATCAGCAAAGTGTGCATGAGTTCTTGTAGTTCATATCAGAAGGTGAAATTTGCTTTGATCTTGTTCCATACTTTGATTTAGTGGCTGATTTAGGTTTGTTTATGCTTAATCATAGTTTATATAGCTTGTGTATGCATCTTGTTTAATTTGGGGTGCTTATTCTTGCTTAAAACTGCTTAAGTGTTCATAACAGCTTATATTCCATGTATGTGCTATATCTTTGGACTGTTTGCTTAATCTGGGCTTATTGTGTGAACCAATTTGTGATTTCTTTGTTGATATAGACTCTTTGTGATTCACTGATCACAAGGGTGCCCTTGTTTCCATTTGAATCTAAATGGATCTCTCTAAAAAGCTTGGTCAAATAGTCAAAGCAGTGGGAACTCCTTTCCCCTACTGCTAGCCACTGCTAGTGTATTTTTGTGTTCAGCTTATTAATAAGCTATTATAGCTTATTTTAACCAGCAACAACTTGGATTTTGTAATAGGTGCTCATTATTTGACCCATTTGTTCATACTAGAGCAATTGGTGGGTTGACTTTAGGGTTTGACTAGAAAACCAACTTAATTGACTTTTTCATAAGTGCTTATTGGCTTATTCTGGCTTATTGGTGTTGCTTATTGGATTTTTGTTGATTGATTTGGATTATTGAAGTCATTTGTGACATTTTGCAAGTTGAGTCAAGTTCTGAGGTGCCCTATATCTCAAACCCGACAATTTTGTCTTCTAGTAGATTTGTACTTTGCTTATTTCTGGCTTATTGAGTGTGCTTTTTCAAAATTTCTTTTTACAGATCTCTTTAGTATCCCAAAAGAAGGTTGTGTGTCAAATTGGAGCTTATGGCATTAACTTATAGCTTAATGGGCTTAATGGCCCAATAAGGATAAGCTGTTTGTTTAATAAGATGTGATAAGTTCACTTTCAGCTTTTGGGCCTTTAGAGTTTTGTGTTTAGAATTGAATTTTGAGTCAGATAGGGCTTTTCCAAGTCAATTGGGCCAAGTTTGACTTTTTGGGCTAAAAAGCCCATTAGTGTTGACTGATTTTGGTTTTGGCACATTTGGGGCCCAATAGGGGTATTCTGGTCATTTCACTTTCATTTTCTGATTACTTAGGTCAAAATAAACTAGTTTGCAAGTTTTTAGAATTTTTATAATTTTTGGATTCTTAATATTATTTTAATATTATTTTAATATTAGTTTATTATTATTTTTCCAATTTCACATTTTTGCACTTTTTACATTTTTCTTAGCTTAAATACATTAAAAAAGGATTTTTGTAACTTTTAGATTAATTTTATCATCTTTAGATTAATTTTTATAATTATTTTAAGTTTTAGTAGTTTTTAAATCATTATAAATAGTTTTTCTTAGTTTAAAAATTTCTAAAAATAGTTTTTAATCTTTTTAGGTCATTTTAGAGGTTTACCAATTGAAAAAACTTTATTTGGGCTTTTTGATAATTAATTTGATTTTTAGGGCTTTAATTGGCATTTAAAAATTAAATATTTAATTAATTAAAAGGTCTGGAAAAGTTTAAATCATTGGTAAACCCTTAGTTTATTTATTTTGATTTTTGGTGAATTTTTGGTAATTTTTAGAATTTGTTTTTATTTTTGCTCATTTTACGGTTTTACGTGTAGTCGTAGTAGTAATTAATTTCACGTCTTCGTCATCCTCTTTTCTCATCCCTTTCTAACCAATATTAATCTCAAACCTTGCTACATTTTAGTCACACACATGTACCTCCTTGGGAAACGAACTTTCACATCATTAGGGTCATTAGTGTTGATTTTCCTAAATCATCGCTTAATAATTATCGCTCATTTACGCTCTTTTGTTTTCCTAAACAAGAGGTGTAATTTACCACAATCAGACCACACAAATCTATATGAAGAAGATCTAACCGTCCTTTAGAGCTTGGTGTAGTCTTTGTATTGAAGCTACTTTGTTTAGCTTTACAAAGCTCACAAGAAGAACAAAGATGATCTTTGATGAATTTCAAGCTTGGAAGGCCTCTCACAATATCATTCTTTGAAAGCAAGTTGATGGTATAAAAATTAAGATGAGATAAACGTTGACGCCATAACCATGTCTGAGTC
This sequence comes from Glebionis coronaria, assembly GCA_025667525.1. Lineage (NCBI taxonomy): Eukaryota > Viridiplantae > Streptophyta > Magnoliopsida > Asterales > Asteraceae > Glebionis > Glebionis coronaria. The sequence goes on from CM046875.1 coordinate 136,145,753, forward strand.
GTTGAAGCTTTAGCCATGAAGCAAATTGGAGTTGTATAAGTTTTGTCTTGAAGTGAAATAGTGTAGAGGTCAGTACCCCGTGAACCGGTAAGTAAGTCATTCCCATCATAATCACGAACAAAACATGTCTTCTTTCTGAAAGCAACCTCCAAATCTGCATCACAGAATTGACCAACCGAGAAAAGATTGTGATTGAGCCCTTCGACGTAGTATACCCTTTTTATCGTTATATTTCCCTGAACCAAATCTCCATATCCTAGGATCGGTGCAAATTGATCATTTCCGAATCGGACCGTACCCAGGAACTTCTCCACGAAGTTAATTAGAAGCTTGAGATTCCCCATCATGTGCTTCGTGCATCCGGAGTCCAGTATGAAGAGAATTATTTGTATCACCTGGAGAAGAGTTAGAACACGATGGAGAATTTGCTAAACTGGATACCACGTTAGTTGTGATTGCAGAATCATTAGTGTCCTTAGCAACATTTAAAGGCATACTAACACTTGTTGTCACATTTTTTGTCCTAACTTTAGGCATCCATTTATATCATGGAGGAGATTGATTAACAAACCACAATTTCTAAGACTTGCTAGCAGACTCATATAATTCCTTAATTCTGCTTCTACGGTTCTTAGTGGTGGAGTCTGATGCAATACTTTGCTTAGTGGGGGTTGCACCATAATGGTTAATTTTGCGTTTGGGTTTACTAGCACTAATAGGCATCACAACTTGCTTCTTAGTTCTAGTATCTACGCCTTTGACATTATTCATAGCACACATAGAATGATTAGCATTGGCACATTTTCCATATTTGACACAAACAAATTTAACATTCAAAGCATTCAAATCATTCAAAGCATTCAAATCTTCATTACACGCGATACAGACTTTTTATTCTTAAAAACATTCAAATTCCTAGGGTGTTCTTATACTTCCTTCATCTTCCCTTGACTCTTGTGTTTCCAAACCTTATCATTCACTTGAGTGCGCTTAAGCTGAGGCTGGTTAACACTAGCAGTGGAAACTACTCCTGTAGTAGAAGACACACGAGTATTAGTGTTTCTAGAAGTCTGAGGCGATTGACTAACTTTGTTTGTGGCTTTAGTGGTCATTCTATACATCCTTGGTTTAATCATATTATTGTGCTTAACGCTTGGTGCTTGAGTATTCCTTATGGGTTGAGTCTGTGGTAACCTTTCCTTTCCATCCATCTTGGGGTCAAACATAGGTTTTGCAAACGAGGAATTTGAGAAAGCGGGTGGTTTTCCCAAGATAGAGGATCTATTCACTTTATTGGTATTGGGGTGTCTAACAACAGGTTTCTTAATGCTAGGTTCCACAACTTTCCCACTCAACTTAGCAACGAGTTTCTTCAACTCTCCTATTGCTATGTCTTTTTCTTGTAACTGAGCTTTCAAAACCAAAATATCAAGGCTTTTTTCGTTTAGTAATCGACATGACTCAGATAATTTTTCTTCCAAAGGTGTATCATTTGAAAAATTGCCAACTTTTTTTTGTAAAGCAAGTTCAAGTGAATGACAATGTTTTTGAAGAAAATCATATCTATGTTGAAGTAACAAAAACTCTTTTTGGACAATTTTATTCGAAAACTCAGTTTCAAGACGTTCACATTCTTTGACTTGATCAAGATATTTGCATGCAACATCAGAATATTCATCAATATCAGCGCAAGATGTAACATATACACACATAATATATTTTGAGAGGCATTCTTGCAAGAGTAGATCATAGGCTATAGAAAAATCGTCTCTTTCAGGTTGATGATCGTCAACTTCTTTTTCAAGAGATTCCACATATTTCAAATCGTTAAACATTTCTTGCTCTATTAACTTTTCAAATTCCAAAGCATGTTTCTTTGTTCTTTCCGCAAGAGGAATCAAAATAGTTTTCACAAGAACAGTTATATCGTGAGGAATTTCTTTATCACCTTTTAAAAGTTCACGTTTTTTCCAGTCATCATCAACAACCTTTTTGAAATTTTCAATGTTACTCTTGAGAATACTAAATGCTTGCTTACTCTTGCTTATAGAAGCTTGATGCGGCAAGTACCCGATATATTTTGAAACATTAGTTTTCTTAGTGGCAAAAACTTGTCTCCATTTAATTCTTATTTGCGCACATTCGTAAAATATTTGCTCACGAGACTTCTGTTTTAGTGGTTTGAAAATTTCATAAAGACTATTTTCATAAGCATAATTATATGGTTTCACAAAGTCTTTATTCACTGGTGATCTACTCTCCTCTTCAAAACATAGTGACTCATCACTATCAGGCCTAACAAGAAGACAATCAAGGTCGGTCCATTGGGACTCCTCAAGATAGAGTCGCGGGTTCTCAGATTGAGCTTGCTCGAGGTACTTAGGACCAACAAAACAAGCTTTACCCTTGAAAATCGAATGAGGTGCCAACATTCGCATGGTTTGAATAAATTGATTTGTTTTATAAACAATTTTCTTATAAAAATCAATTTAAACTTCAAGTTCCACGACTTTGTCGATGCCTTTTGCTTGTTTAATTTTGAAAGATTTTTGCAAGTTAGCAACCTCTTCCGTCTTCGCAGTGACTAGTTTAGTTTTGTCCTCTTGAAGAAAACCAATATTTTGAGTTAACTCATTTAATTTAGTGGTAGCAAGATATGTTTTGTGTCGTTCAGTACTTAAAGATGTTTTATAATTATGTTTCTCTTGTTCAAAAAGCTTAAGAGTTTCATTGTATTTAGTTTCAAAAACATCCTTGACAGTAGTAACAACAGCCCCTTTGTACCTTGCAAGAAGCTCACTAGATTTTTGCAGCATTGCTTTCGTCAAAATTTTGAGTGAGCGTAGCGTTTGCCTTCTTTAATTGCTTTTGACTTTTTCTAGTTTCTTTGACATCTTTTTGTAAAGAAGCAATTAAGTTAGCAAGCGCAATACGCTCCTCATCATCATCATACTCATTTGCATGTTGATCATCCTCAGACTCATTATTGCACATGTCTGATGAATCAGGTGTGGTATTGCTATCAACCGTTTCCATCATACATGTGTCAGTAATGGCTTTGGGTAGCTCACAATGCTCATGAATATTACCAAACACATTATATTCCTCTTCAGTGTGTAACTTATCGATTGGCTCAGTATCAAAGATAGGACCGTTGTCATCTTCAGTGACATTTAGAACTTCTTCAACCTTTGCCATGTACGAGTAATGTGCTTCAAGTTCTTGGTCGAAGGCTTCATCATCAGTTTCATCAAGCATTGCTCCTTCCTCAGTCGACAGTTTGACCCCGTCCATCTTCTTACAAAGCAGCATGTTTTCCTTATGATAACCAGAATCCCTAACTCGTTTCGGCTTCCTACATTCTTTTGCCATATGCCCATAACCTTGACAATTAAAGCACTGACTCCCACTTTGCTGAACCACTTGAGTTCCAACAGTTTCCCTATTTCCAGCAACAGTAGCAATCCTCTGAGTATCATACTTAGCAGTTTGTCGATCATACCTTGCAGAACCCTCAACATGAGTTGGATTACGTCGATTATACCTAGGAGGACTTTCATCACGTTGACGCGTGTCATACCTTCGAGGACTCTCAACATATTGGTTCCTTATGTTAGATGATGTTCGAAGATTGTTGTTGGTAGGTTTGAAGATTTTCTAGTAGGTCTTCATAATGAAATCAATTTGTTGTTTCATCTCCCTATCCTTCTGAGCTAGTTCTTCATCACTATCCTCTTTAAATGATGGCTCAGATGATGGTGATGGTGCTCTTGGTTCTTTGTCTTGTGATCTTGTGGGAGCTGAATACTTAGATGAAGTGGAGTATCTTGGTGAAAAGGATGTAGTGGAGTATCTTGGTTAGGAGGATGTATTTGAGTATGACCTTGGAGCACGAGAGCGATGATCTTGGACGTATTGAGTGGTAGACACCAAAGCAAGTGGATTAGTAGTCTTTGCTAGCCTTTCAGCTCGAAGTTCATTCGCCTCATTCTGAAATTGTTTCAAAATGTCAAAGAGCGTGTGATAGTTGACCTCGTCTAACTTACTCTGTTGTTTCACCAAAGTTACAAACCGTGCCCACTCTGGTTAAAGTTACTGTAGAAATTGCACATTGACTTGCATGGTGGATACTTGCAAATTGTTTCGTGTCATGTCATTCCTCATCTTGTAGAACCTTAAGTAATATGAATCAATTGATTCCCCATCCAATGAAGTAAACTTGCCAATGTTCCAGAACAAGTTAGTTTTGACATCTTGCTTGTTAAGTGATTCTCCTTGTTGCAAGCGTTCAATGACAAACTACATTTCTTTTGCAGTAGAGCACGCATCAACCGTTGAGTAAATATCATCCCCAATCCCACTGAGAATCAAATAGATTGCTTCTTTCTCTGCATCAATCCAAGCACGTTCTTTTGAAGTGTTCTCATATGTTTCCTCAATTGTTTACTCATCGGAACCAGTTGTCGAGTCGGTTGCTGGAATTGCAGGAATGGTTATTGTAGTGAGAGTATAGGGTCCTTCTTTGATGCAACGTCGGAGAAGATCACCATTTGGTTTAGTATCAAGATATCAAATGAAACGTGATTGCCATTGTGCATATCGACCAGTCACAAGCATTGGTGGTCTCTCTTTATTACCCGCCACCATGATGTTGTTGTTCGTCAAACGATACTCTATAGTAGAATCCATGTCGATTGTCTTTGAAATGTAGAAGTGATTACGGATCTTAAGTAGATTTGTTGTGATTGTTGTTGTGAGAAAAGATGTTAAAATCCCCTAAAATGTTCTCGATAATCCAAAAAATTCCAAGACAAACAAAAAACACACGAAATTTTTTTAAGTATAAAAAATGTTAACTTCGGAATACCTGGATTATAAGTATTATCTTCGGAATGAATGAACTTCGGAATAGCAACACAAATCCACTTCGGAATGTACTTCCCAACTCACTTCAGAATCCCCAAAAAAACAACTTCGGAATCCCAAACAAAACAACTTCGGAATCCCCAAACAAAACAACTTCGGAATCCCCAAACAAAAACCTACTTCGGAATCCCCAAACAAAACAACTTCGGAACCCCAAACAAAACCCTACTTCGGAATCCCCAAACAAAAACAACTTCGGAACCCCAAACAAAAAACCCTACTTTGGAATCCCCCCAAAATAAAGTACTTCGGAATTCTTTCAAACCTGACTGAGATCTTCAGAATGTTAACGTTGATAACTTCGGAATGTAGCCCTGAAGAACTTTGGAATATATTTGAAAGATTACTTCGGAATATTGTTGAAAAATCACTTCGGAATATTGAAAGATCACTTCGGAATATTTTGAAGGATCACTTCGGAATATTGAAAGATCACTTCGGAATATTTTGAAAGATCACTTCGGAATATTGAAAGATCACTTTGGAATATTTTGAGTAGAGCACTTCGCAAACTGAAACCCTCTTCAGTACTTCGGAATATCCCAAAAATTCCGAAGTTAAGCAATATGTTGGCTACTTTCCGTGTTCTTCGCTTCAAATAATTCAACTCGTGATTTAAACCAAAAATCAATCCAAACACCAAAAAACTTTGCGTTTTTAACCACAAAAAGTATACCAAATCCCTACCACATCTATGTAGGTGATTTGTATGAAGATTTATAACCCGAAAACACTAAAAAAAATTAATCAGAGATTAATCTTGAATAAAATCAAACGAACCAAAACAAACACACAAAAAAAATCACTAATCTACCCCTGTGGCGACTGATACCAATTGTTGTTTCCATATTAATTCACTTCACCATGATAGATTTATTGAAATAACGAAGAAAAGAGATGATTTCTAGAGAGAGAAAGTAGAGAGAGAGATGATTAACTAGGTGAAATTAGATAAAGAAAAATGAAATCACCAACCCTCCTAACATGCTAGGAGGGTGCTTATATAGTCCACCCACATGCGGGATTTTGATTGGACTATATTTGTTTTGGGTCGGGCTTGAATAAATGCTTAGTACCTTGAAAGAGGCCTTTCAAGCTAGCTATCAAGCCTGTAATGTCACGACTATTTTTAACTAACTATTACAACGTTCTAATAAATATTACAATAAAAAACTATGACCGAACATTCTTGTTTGACTCAATATTTTGAGGCTAACAAAGTTCAAGAATAATTAAGTGAAATATATATAAACATACATATATAAATTAGTTAAAAAAGTTACTCATATGCTTTACTACTTTGTATGCAGGTGTTTTTCGTAATATGCTTTACTGAACATTTCTATCTCGTTTGTTTCGACCTGGAGTTTGGAATGTTCTTATTGATTAAAAACAAATGTGATGAAATTCATTGTGATGATACAAACCACCTCATAGCCAAAGCCTTGGTAAGTTTTAAATATTAACTTAATAAAAAAAAGTTAATAAAAAAGCTGATGATAATTCTTATTTTTACATCATTCTGTTCTTGTTGATTATCTTAGATCAATAAACCATTCAAGTTATGCAAAACTTAAAGAAGCAAAATTTCAAGTGGTTAAATTGTATGTTGGGAAAAAGGTTAATCATATAGACTGCGTAATTGTGATTATGGCAACTATTGATTGCTTTATCAGTGATGTTGAAAAATTGAAGAATGCGTTTATGATAGGAAAAACCTATTCACAAATGCATATATTGAGAAACAGGATTGCTACAAAAATTTTGATGTCGAAAGTTAATGTTAGAAGTAATCATTTCAGGAAGATGGCCGACACATGCCACAATGAACCCAATTGTCAAAATCGACTTAATATTTTAGTTGAAACTGCAATTAGAAACCGCAATGAACGTATTGCTTCAGCTTATAGTTAGTATTGCAAGAAGCATTTCTATAAATATTAAATTTAGTATATATTTTTAACAGTTTATTTTATCTTTACTTTAAGAGTACTTTTATTTTAATTATAAATTTTGTATTTAAAATCTATAGGATGTAATATAATATTTAATTTTTTCAACAGGCAAAACCACATTATTTTGTTAGAGAACACATTGAACAAGTTTGTCAAAGTTTATTTTTGTTTTGCAATGTTAAAAGGTTTGATTTTAAGGTTAATGTACTTCACGAAAGAAGGTATACACAGATCGAATGAGATCTTTCATCTTATGTTGTTGCTAAAGAAAGATGGGCAGATTTTAAAAAGAAGAATGGATTTAAAAATTATGTCTATTATTCTGACTTTCAAAGTATTCCCAATTGAAAATTCATGGACACGTATCTCATATCTTTGAAGTATATTAACATATATATGTAACGTTCATGCTTTGAATCATGTCTATTATTTGATAGTATCAGATTTTGTACGTGCGTTTTGTGATATGTACGTGTCTTTTCTTGAAAGAAAACATATCTAATGTTGTTTATTTTCAATTTCATTCAAAACACTGTCTTGGAATGTATATGAATTATTGAAAATATGTACCAAAATTTTTGTTTGGAATGCATTTGTTTCACGTGTGAAAGTTTTTTATAATGGTTTCTTAAAAAAAAACAAAACTTAGAAAACACCAACGTGAATAACAAGCCCAGAGGCCCAATGTGTATTATAAGCCCACTGGCCCAAGCGACTATTCAGTTAACTCATTAAAATATACACAATAAACATTATTGGTTAATCAAATAATTAAAAAAACCATTTTAGAAAACCCAGAAGAAAAACATATTCCATTCAATTTGAAAATCAAAATATTGAAACATTCCTTTCATACCCAGAAGAACACAAAAATGATCAATGAAGTAGATACCCAAAAGAAACAAAAGACGAAAAGTAAGATTAATATTGCTTTTTTAAGATTTTATTTTTACTTATTAGTGAAATAAATTTATACTAATGTTTAAATTTTATTATTTTATTTTAATTGCAGAAACTTACACTCGAAAAAATAAAAGAACACAAAAAAATCATAATAAAGAAGATATCTTGGATTGTGGTAAGGTTTTATATAAACGTTTTATTAATTTTTTTTACTTATTATATAATGTTATGATTATTGATTTATATTAATTTGTTGCTTGAACGTAATTTGTTGTTTTAAAAAAATTAATAATTAGAGATTTTATAAAATTTTTTATAGTAAAAATAACATCGATTAAAAAAATATATCCTCATAATTATTGATTTATATTAATTTGTTGTTTGAACATAATTTGTTGTTTTTAAAAACAATTTATTAATTAGAGATTATTTTTTTTATTTTTTTTGTTTTTTAAAATATGATCAATTTATTTTTTTTAAATGATTGTGCTAATTTGAAAGGATATGAAAGTAAATAAGTTTTTATTTTTTATATCTACAAATTTTTTTTTATTGTTAGCCATTGCATTGTACAAATGAAACACTTAAAAATATCATTCCAAAATTATATAAAATTTCACATGTGAATTAATAACTCTTTAACATGTGAAAGCATTCATATAACAATAAAACATGAAATAAAAGTTTCTACATGTAAAAATGTAGTTATAAATTTATATTGAATTAGGTTATTTTAATAACATGTGAAAATGTGATAAAAAAGTTTTTATATTTTAATAACATGTTAATGGATATTAAATTTCTATATTCTTGTTATTGCAGACACTGCTGCGACGAATTCTGCAAATGTAGAAGAAAAGGAAACAAAAGTGCTAAGAAAAACAAACGAAAAATTTTGGAAGAATCTACTTCAGAATATGAAGCAAGTAGTAGTAAAGGTTAGGAACAAATATATAAAAAGCATTCGTTTAAGAACAAAGCGATTATATATATTTTAACATGTCGAAAATATGTAGTTATATGTTTTATATTGAAAAAAATGGGAGTGAATTAGTAACTTTTTCAAATTTGAAAGCATTTACTTAAGAACAAAATTTCCACATGTAAAAATGTAGTTATAGGTTTATATTGAAAAGAATGATAGTAATTTTATTATAATTTCTCATATGAAAAGTAGTAATTTAAGAATAAAACCATGATATAAAATTTTGGAAATATATTTGTAGGTTTTATATTTAATAGATCGCGTGTTTGTTTATTACAATTTCACATGTGAAAATCATTCAGTTAATAGTATTTATGTATATAGATATTCACATGTGGAAAATATAAATTATAGACTTTATATACAAAACAACTACAGTAAATTTAATATTTTTTCTCATGTGAAAATAAAAAAAATATTTTAATGTTTTCTTGCTTACTAATTCATTATTTTAAAACAGAGAATCAGAAGCAAAAAAGGAATGAATCCCAAAAAAAAATGTTGGTTCGAAAAGGAAAAAAACAAATGATGATGAAGCTTATAATGATGACAACGAAAGAAGTTGCTTATCTATTAAAAACAAAAGTGGCGAAAAGAAAAAGGTCCTTATGACGACTTTCGTTTAAGAGCAACAACAACAGCTTTTCACACCGTAATGAGCGTTCTTAGCCCAGAAAGAAAAGAATGTTTGAAAAAAGTGGGATTTGAAAGTATGATTGACATGCCAATAAGCAACCTGCCAGGTAAACTAGGTTTGTATATATTACAAAACTTAGACACAGAAACATTAATTCTTAAGTTGAAAAATGACGTGATTAACATCACACCGAAAACTGTTCAAGACATCCTAGGAATTACACTCGAGGGATTTCAATAGATTCCTTACCAGCAAGAAAATCAGATGACCCTTTCATTAAAAAATGGAAATCTCAGTTTACTAAAAGTGACGTACGCCCAAATTAGATAAAGGATAAAATATTGTCTACAGACGATGCTGGCGAGCTTTTCAAGATGAATTTCTTAATGCTTTTTGAAAATTGTATGGGCATGTGTGAAGTAAGCGGAGCTTGTAACGAGCAAATTCTAAAACGAATAATAAATGACGTTGAAGTGGAACCATTATACTGGTGCAGCTTTGTTATCAACTGTTTGGTAACAAGCATGCAAAAATGGAAGAAGAATAATAACAGCCAATATTCAGGGCCAAGCGCTTTCATGATTGTGAGTTTTTTCGTTTTCGAAATTATATTCACAGCGTTCTTCAATTTCAATAATACTGATAATAAATTAATATAATCTTGTGTTTGTAGCTTTTATACTTCACTTGGACGAAATTTGATGAAGGTAAAATAATTCCTAAAAGGCCAGCAATTAAAGTATGGAAACAATCGTTGTTGTCTCAAAGAGATAAAAATGAAATTGATAAGTGCAGAGAGTATGGAACACTGGAAATCCTTGAAGATCCTTTCAGAAGTGACTTACAAGCAGAGGTACGCTTTTTTGATACTAATGCTTATATATATATATATATATATATATATATATATATATATATATATATATATATATATATATATATATATATATATATATATATATATATATATATATATATATATATATATATATATATATATATATATATACTTTATTTATTTTTCACGTGACACTAACTGATGAATATTGTATAAAACACAGTGGTAAAGATATAGAAAATTTCAACATCAACATTCATATATCCTAATATGAGAATTACTAAGTCACGTATCACTGGATAGATTATATCTTGCATAGAATGACAATTTTTCACATGAGAAAAAAGATAATAATCCTTTTGCTTTATAAATAGTTCACATATGAAAAGTATAGTTTCAATTAGAATCATACATAAAATAATTTAATTTTTTTATGTATTTCAACATCCAACCAATCAAAGTATATAAATGCTATAGAGGAACAAGCTATTGAAAAAAGCTATCTAATTTTCAGGTATATGTTGAAATGATTAATAAAAGCTTTTCCAACATAATTCAAGAAATGGAGAATATATAGTCAAGTTTAAATGAAGGAATGTCGAGACATCCTGATAACGAGAAACTTCTAGAGTTGTATGAAGGGTTTCAAAAAGGTTTTGGATTCAGGGGTGTAATACGAGCTGATAATGAAAAATGCGAAAATGTTTCGACTGAGTCTGATGATGAAATTAACTTACAAGGATATAGAGTTCATTATCATACGAAACATGTTTTTTGTGATAGTTATGGAGGATCATCTTCAATGTGGTATGAGAATCAAAATGAATTGCTTGCTGATGAAATTGAGAAAGAAGAGCCTGGTCATAAGAAATCTGATCTTGCTACTGATAGTGTTTGGAAAACGCTTTCAAAAATTAAGGAAGACCATGGACATCAATAATATTGATAAATCAATGACTAGAGATCAATAATATGATTCTATGACTAGTGACGTAATTGGTGATCTTAAGGTAGTTGAGGATGTTAATGTAGTTGAGGATGTCAATGTAGTTGAGGATGAAAAAGGTGGTGAGCATACAAAGGTTGATCCTTCTGACACATTTGGGGTTGGAGCTGATTACACATTTGGGGGTGTATATGTTAACAAAGTTGGTGATATGCCGTCAGTTGAGAAAGATCAAAGTATGGAGCAACGTATTAGGAAAGAATGACGATGACAATCTAGGTGTTCATGATAATCTAGATGATATGAATGAGAAGAACGGTATTGATGAGCATACACAGTCTGAGCCTGATTACGAATTTGGTGATGATTATATCAAGATTCAAGATTATGTTGTTGATACGACGTCAACAATTCCAAAAGAAAATGAAACAAATTATAATATGATGAAGCATACACACTTCGAAGCTGTTAACGAAGTTCATGATAATATGAAGATTCAAGATTCAGTTGTTAACAAAGTTGAGGCTGTTAATGAAGTTGCTGATGAAAAAGTTGGTGAGCAAACACAGCTTAATGATGACGACAACGAAAATAAAGATTCTTAAGATAATCTTCAAAATATGAATAAAAAAGAAACTGAATCTTTGAAAAATAACAAACCTCGAACTGTTGACACATTTGTAGTTGAATCTGTTGACACATTTGGGGTTATAGTTGTTAATGAAGTTCATGATAATATGAAGAAGCAAGATTCAGTTGTTGATACTGTAAAACCCGCATGCTTTTACCATGAATAGTACCCTTATGATCATACGTACATGATTAGAACCTTCCTTTTATAGCATTTTTATGTTTCACGAACAAGATTTACAAGTATTACGTACGTGTGATAACACGATAAGTATTTAATACGTATTAAGACACGATAAATATTTCGATAATAATTATAATCACGAACATGCGAACATGAAATCATGAACGTAAATAATCACGAGCTTAGTATTACGTATTTAGGTATATTTATTACGATCATGAATAAATATAATAAGTCACGAACAATAACTATTTGAATCATGAAAACACGAACACGAGAACATGAATTATATTAGACATGAGAAAACTATGGGTTACCCTTGTGGGCCCCATCCTACCGGCGGCTAGAAACAAGACAAGGGCCAAGCCCATTTTAATTTTTACTAAACAAGGAAAAAAGGAAAAAACTTATTTTCATAATTACAAGAATTAGAAAATAATTAAAACCCTAAATCTCTCTTTTTCCTCTCCTTGGCCGCCGGGTAGAACATACGCCAAGGGTGTGTTTGGTTGATTTTTGGTGGTTGATTTCTTGCAAGAGTGTTAGTGTTATCGTTCTCCTTTGTTTTACATAAGTGGTAAATCCTTAAACCCTTTTTCTTTATGTTTTTATTTAATCAAGAACACATGAAATCATGGTGTATTTAAAAACAAGTTAATAATCATGCAATTAAACATGGGGGTAAAATAATTAAGGTTTAAGGGGTGTTTGTTTCGGCTGGACACACAAACCGAGAGCCCAAGGCTCCCGGTGTGCCTAGTGTGAACGCAGCCGAGACCTACGGGTCTCGGTGTGGTGTTGTTGGTCTCGGCCGCAAGAAGCAAGGGAACCCCCGACCTTGTCGTGGGGTGTGTTTGGGCTCGGTTGGGTCTCGGCAGAAACAGGAACCACCACCGGCATAAGCCGGTGGCTATTTTTGGTAAGCAGGGGGAACCCAAGCCGCGGCAGTAGGGGTAACCACCGGCTAGTCGGTGGGAACTTTCGTTAGCCGACGGCTAGCCATGATGAAGGACACCACCGGCACAGCCGGTGGCTGTTTTACACAAATAGTGGCAACCGGCTAGGCCGGTTAGCCACTGTTAAGGGTGCGTTTGGTTGACAGGTTCATGGGTTAAACCGGTCTGATTCACGACATGTTTAGATTAAAACACGGGTTTGGTTCATGGGTTATTTTTGCAAGTTAATTATTTTATAAGATTAATTATTTTTACAAGTTTATTTTTTTTTCAAGATTAAATTAAATTAATTAAAACATGTACATGATTAATTTAATTTAAACATGACTTAGGTTATTAATACTATTATTAATACATGAATTTTAACCTAAGTAATTATCATTTTATTTAGACTATATAATTAATTAATTATTAAAATCATGACTTATAATTAATTAATTTACATGACTTAGGTTATATTATTAATAGATAATAATACATGTTTTAACCTAAGTATTTTTACCTTTATTTAATTAAATCATGTTATATTTAGTTAAATACTTTAACCTATAGTTTATTTAATTTACATGAAATAAATAATAAACTATACTATTTAATTACATTACTTAGAATATTAATCAGTAAACACTTACGCATATATAATTAGCTTAATAATCCAGCTTATTTCTATTTATGGAAACTTTCTATTTTTATAAACTTATTTAATTAAGGCATCTAATCTATTTATGGAAACTTTCTATTTTTAGAAACTTATCTATTTTAAGAAGTAAATCTATTTTTGGAAACTTTCTATTTTTGGAAACTTTCTATTTTTGGAAACTTTCTATTTTAGGAAACCTGCTATTTTTAGAAAGTTACTTATTATTACACAACAAGTATAATAATACAAGAAATACTTAATCAGAATAGACGGAATACATGATAATCACAGTATAAAGCTTTAATCAGTAAAACATGACATGGACATATAAAACAAGTTAAGACATGATATAAAACCAGTTACGTACTCAGTAATCAGATACTTATACACGTATGTATTTATGTAGCATTAGTGATACCGAAGTAGGACTCTCTTCCGTTCGTCTTCTTCGTTCACTGGACACAAGGTACGGATTCTCCTTCCTTTCATTATGGACATTCTTCCTTATTAGGATTCCCCGTATGCAGCGAACTATTTTCCCTAGTATATGTTTTATATGTTTTTGAATTGCTTATGTTTAATTAGATACCTAATGCCATATACATGCATGACCAGTTTCACCTAGTTATGGAGGTACCATAACCATAACACTGGAGGCACCAGTGTTATGACTCCACCACGACGGAGTGATAGCTCGTGGCGTCCCTTCAGCTTTTGGCCATATTATTATTATCAGGTGGGACGTATGGGTGCATCCTAGTTTACATGTTTTCAGCAGATTATTCAGGTGAATGTGGCGTGTGCCTTGCATCGTTCACAAGGAGCTGATCCCTCCTACCCAAACCAGTATATTAAATTAGAGGCAGCCCCTCTAATTTGCATTACGAGGTCACCCCTCCAAGTATTCATGCACGTTGATAATTCATGACCTATATTGGCTAATGGTAAACATGTTCAACAGTTTTTACAAGATAAACGTAAGGCGTTTCAAACTATAAAACTAGTTTTAATACGATATGCCAGGTTATTCAGGACTTAGTCTTTTCCGTTGTCCTATGCTTATATGCTTATATTATCCATGCTTTACTTGTATATCCGTGCACTGAGCGTTATGCTCAGCCGTTTTCCTTTTCATGTTCCCAAAACGGCAGTTAAGCATACGTGCATATGGATTGGAAGCTTCCTAGCCTTCTTTACTTTATGCATTTCTTTATACTTTGATACTCATTTCCATGGACATTGTTTAGTCCTTTTCATTTACAGTACTTATGTTTGTGTGTGATGAGTTCTACTTTTGGGGTATCGATGTTTGATTCCGGTATTTCCTTTATGGTCATGTGATGTTTAATACATTATCTTTGTATGCTTTGATGACACGTCATAATCACGTGTGACATTCCATTTATCAAAATAGGGTGTTATAATTATGGTATCAGAGCTAAGGCTTCGACCTGTAGGCTCTCAAAACACGACCTGTGATTAGTGGGTAGTCACTATGGTCTTCCTAGAACTGACAGTCGGTTTTCATGCATTCATCATTTTCATGCATACATATATATATGTCATTGTCGCAGGTTTATGACTAAGTAATGGCTGGTACAGGACTGGCCCTATTTAGTCGTATGTGTTTTATCGAAACTTTTAATTTTGGGACCGACCCATTGGCGTCCCCTCGCCATGTCTTTTGTTTTAAGCGAACTGACCATAGGCGTTCACTCTCGCGCATACAAAATTTTCATAAAACTGCATCATGCATTCATGTACTAGTTTTCTTGCATAAAATTTTTCTCATGATTTATTGGTATAATTTTTTTTCATGTATATAGTTTATTTTTAATCAGTTTAATCATGTATTTTGTGTTATACTGTCATATGGTTCTCACACGCGAGTAGGAACAACTCAATGCAGCAATCCAAGCTGCAATGTAAGCTATGCTTCCTCAGTTGAGGAATGAAATCAGGGCTGAAGTGCAGGCTGCCAACAACCAGCACCAGCAGCCTAATCCTCCTCCTCCTCCTCCAGCAACATTGGTCACATGGCTGGAGAGATTCAATAAGCTACGCCCTCGAGCTTTCGAGAGAACATATAGCCCCAGTGAAGCTGAAAGCTGGTTGGCTCACATTGAGAAGATCTTCGATGCTATGGGTTGTGACCCCATCTTCAAGTCGAGGTTGGCATGCTACCGGTTCGAAGGTGATGTGCAGTCTGAGGGAGGTGATAATTGGGTGGCTGGTTTGACTTGGGCTCAGTTCAGGGATTTAGTGATGGGACAGTTCTTTCCCAAGGCTGAGCAAGACAAGCTGAAGAGAGAGTACCATGGAATCCGACAGAGAGCTGGGGAGAATAGCAACGAGTTCATGCAGCGCTTTCTTCGCTTGGCTGGTTTTCTTGGTGCAGCAGCAGGTACTCCCGAAGAGCAAGCACACCACTTCCGGTGGGCTCTTCATACATCGGCCGCAAACAACTTGGTGTGTGCTACGTTCAACACGGTGGCACAAGTGGCCGATGAAGCACGTAAGCTGGAGATGCTGCAAGAAAGAGATGAGTTTGGGGAAGCAGAGAGACCCGAGAAGAGGTAAACATTCGTATTCAAACGGTGACCAATCCGTATTCTTTCAGTATATGTCAATATTTCATCTCTTTAAACGATATCTTCCAGGCAGAAGACTGGGGACCGGTCTCAGCCGGCTCTTCAGCAACAGCCTAATCAGCCCAAGGGAAACGGTCAGACTCACGACCATTCTGCTACGGATAGGCGTGGCGGTAATGATAATTACCGTAGCAACGCTGGACACTACAACAGCAGCAGGTCCTTATACTTACTCATTTTCTTATGATTACATGCTAAAATTCTTAATTCTGACACATTAGCAAATCTTCTACCAGGAATCATGGTAACGGGAGGGACCAGAACCAGAGAGGTTCACAGCCTAACCGTCCAACTATCACTGGTATTCCATCTTACAATTTATCCGCATTGTCCTTTGTACCTTTTACCATGTCTCATGTATATTGTTCTTATCAGGCTCTCAGCCAGTCAGGACACCTGCTGGAGGATATACTCATCCTCTTTGCTCTACTTGCCACCGTAGGCACCCAGGGCCATGTCGCCGCGACAGCGACGGATGCTACAAGTGTGGTCTTCCTGGCCATCGCATGAAGGATTGCCGCAAGGGCGAGATGGAGGGTACATCGGGACATGCCGATACCAAGCCGCCTCCTACTAGTGGACGCGTTTACACGACATCTCGCGATCAGGCCAAGAAGTCTACAGGTACCATCACTGGAATATTGTATATGTATGGTCAATCTGCATGTGTTCTGTTTGATACGGGTGCTACTCACTCGGTCATTTCTACTGCTTATGCCAAGAATGTTAGGATACTCCCCATGCCACTAGAGAATATACTGAATATTTCCATGCCTTTGAGAGACTATGTGCGCATAACCCATGTGTACAAGAGCCTTCCCCTAGAGTTTGACGACAAGATTCGTCCTGTTGACGCACTTCCGCTGGACATGAATGATTTTGACATGATTTTGGGCATGGATTGGCTATCCAAGCATCATGCTACCATAGACTGCCATTCATATCGAGTCATCTTCGGTGATGTTAATGCACCAGAGTACATTCACAACCGGTTCATACCCGGAAGGTCTGTACAAATCATATCAACCCTGCAAGCACGTGCATTACTTTCATATGGTTGTGAGGGTTATCTAGCTACTGTTCATGACATGGATGCTGAATCCCCATCAATTCAGAATCAGCCGATAGTGTCAGAATTTCCAGATGTATTTCCAGAAGAACTTCCGGGATACCACCTGCACGTGAAGTAGAATTTAATATCGAGCTCATCCCAGGATCTGAGCCGATTTCCAAGGCTCCTTATCGCATGGCTCCAATAGAGTTAAAGGAGCTGAAGGATCAATTGCAAGAACTTCTGGAACGAGGCTTTATTCGACCGAGCGCATCTCCATGGGGCGCACCGGTCTTATTCGTTAAGAAGAAGGACGGCAGTATGCGTCTTTGCATAGACTATCGCAAGCTCAACAAGAATACCATCAGGAATAGGTATCCATTACCACGTATAGATGATCTATTTGACCAACTCCAAGGGGCCAAACATTTCTCCAAGATTGATCTAAGGTCGGGCTATCATCAACTACGGGTTAAGGAGCAGGACATTGCCAAGACTGCTTTCCGCACACCCTATGGCCACTACGAATTTGTAGTCATGCCATTTGGCCTTACCAACACTCCAGCAGTGTTTATGGATTTGATGAACAGAATCTTCCATGAATTTCGGGACAAGTTCGTCATTGTCTTTATCGATGACATTCTGATATTCTTTAAGTCCAAGGAGGAACACGAAGACCATCTTCGTACAGTACTACAGATTCTTCGCCAGAAGCAGCTGTATGGTAAATTCTCCAAATGTGAGTTCTGGTTAGACAAGGTGGTATTCTTAGGTCACATTGTATCAGCAGAAGGAATCACGATGGATCCAGCAAAGGTTAAGGCTATTACCAAGTGGCCAAGACCGACATCAGCGACTGAAGTCCACAGTTTCCTAGGCTTAGCTGGTTATTACCGTAGATTCGTGGAGAACTTTTCCTGCTTAGCACTACCATTCACCAAACTGATGCGGAAAGGGGAGAAATTCGTCTGGACTGAAGAAAGAGAGAAGAGCTTTGAAGACCAAAAGTAGAATTTAGCATCTGCACCGATTCTTACTCTCCCATCTGGTACAAGTGGATTTCAGATCTATAGTGATGCATCAGGGAAGGGACTTGGCTGTGTTCTCATGCAACATGGGAAAGTGATCGTGTATGCTTCACGGCAGCTTAAGCCTTATGAGGAAAATTACCCTACGCATGACTTGGAACTTGCAGCAGTCGTGTTTGCATTGAAGATATGGAGGCACTACTTGTATGGAGAATCATGTGACATTTTCACGGACCACAAGAGCTTGAAGTATATCTTCACTCAACGTGAATTGAACATGAGACAGAGGAGATGGTTAGAGTTGTTGAAGGATTATGACATTAATCTGCAGTATCATCCCGGCAAGGCGAATGTAGTGGCAGATGCACTTAGCAGAAAGTCCGGAATGATAAACGGCATTAAAATTGAGGAGGAAATTATCAGAGACTTGGAGCGACTAGACATAGAGATCATGGTACGTGGACAGCACGGTTACTGGGCTAATCTTAGAGTGGAACCCGAGTTACTCTCTAAGATTAAGGAAGCTCAGAAGGACGATGGTGAAATCTGGGCGATAATTCAGAATTTGGAGAAGCAGATAGAATTCCGAGTAGACGCATATGGTATCTTATGGTAGGGCACGAGACTTTGTGTTCCTGATGATCAAGAACTCCGGGAAGCATTGTTAGTTAAGGCTCATATCTCCCCATTCTCTATTCATCTTGGTTAGACCAAGATGTACCATGACATCAAGCAGTTTTTTTGGTGGAGTGGTATGAAACAGGATGTTGCAACCTACGTCTCCAAATGTCTTACCTGCCAACAGGTTAAGATCGAGCATCAGCGATCTGGCGGTCTCCTTCAACCGTTAGATATCCCAGAGTGGAAGTAAGATAAGATCACCATGGATTTTTTTACTGGTCTTCCGCCGACAAAGAAGAAGCACGATGCAATTTGGGTTATCGTTGATCGACTTACCAAATCAGCTCATTTCTTACTGATCCGCAAGGAAGATTCGGTCAGTAAACTCGTTGATACTTATTGGAGGGAGATCATGAGACTCCATGGTGCTCCATCCAGCATCTTCTCAGACAGAGACCCTCGGTTCACTTCGCGATTTTGGCAAATTCTGCAGAAAGCTTGGGGTAAAAAACTTAAGCTTAGCACGACTTTTCATCCTCAAACAGACGGGCAGTCACAGCGAACGATTCAGACATTAGAAGACATGCTGAGATCATGTGCGTTGGAATGGACGGGTGATTGGGACGATTATATCTGTTTGGTGGAGTTTACATACAACAACAGTTGGCACGCAAGTATCAAGTGTGCTCCTTTCGAGATGTTGTATGGCAGAAAGTGTCGAGCCCTAATCTGCTGGGATCAGGTTGGTGAGCAAACACTTGAAGGACCAAAAATGATAGAGCTGACTAATGAGAAGGTCGCAGTAGCTAAGCAGAAACAGCAAGAAGCACGGTCACGTCAGAAGAGTTACGCAGACAAGCATCGTAGGGACTTACATTTTAACGTATGAGATCACGTTTTCCTTAAGGTTTCGCCGGCACGTGGTGTTAGACATTTTGGAATCAAAGGGAAGCTCAGTCCTCGATTCATCAGACCGTTTGAAGTCATTGAACGAGTCGGTGAAGTATCTTACCGTTTAGCATTACCTCCGCAGCTTTCTCATGTTCACGATGTTTTCCATGTGTCCTTACTTAGAGGGTACAAGTATCATCCCCTTCACATGGTTTAGTAACCACTAGAACAGATACGTGAAGATCTCACTTTCATAAAAGAACCCGAACAAGTTCTTGACAGACAAGAATGAGTCATGAGAAGGAAGACGATTCCATTCGTCAAAATCCTTTGGAGGGTTCATACCGAGCGGGAAGCCACTTGGGAAACAGAGGAGTCTATACGGGCTTCTTACCCTCATTTCATATTTTGAATTCGGGTATGTTCTTCTTTTCCAGTTTACTTTATCTATAATTCGAGGACGAATTATTCTTTTTAGGGGGGAAGAGTTGTCAAACCCACATGCTTTTACCATGAATAGTACCCTTATGATCGTACGTACATGATTAGAACTTTCCTTTTATAGCATGTTTACGTTTCACGAACAAGATTTACAAGTATTACGTACGTGTGATAACACGATAAGTATTTAATACGTATTAAGACACGATAATTATTTCGATAATAATTATAATCACGAACATGCGAACATGAAATCATGAACGTAAATAATCACGAGCATAGTATTACGTATTTAGGTATATTTATTATGATCATGAATAAATATAATAAGTCACGAATGATAACTATATGAATCACGAAAACACGAACACGAGAACATGAATAATATTAGACACAAAACAACTATGGGTTTATTTTACCGGGGTTTATCCCCTTTACCCAAAACAACTATGGGTTACCCTTGTGGGCCCCATCCTACCCGCGGCTAGAAACAATACAAGGGCCAAGCCCATTTAAATTTTTACTAAACAAGGAAAAAGGAAAAAACTTATTTTCATAATTACAAGAATTAGAAAATAATTAAAACCCTAAATCTCTCTTTTTCCTCTACTTGGCCGCCGGGTAGAACACACACCAAGGGTGTGTTTGGTTGATTTTTGGTGGTTGATTTCTTGCAAGAGTTTTAGTGTTATCGTTCTCCTTTGTTTTACATAAGCGGTAAATCCTTAAGCCCTTTTTCTTTATGTTTTTATTTAATCAAGAACACATGATATCATGGTGTATTTAAAAACAAGTTAATAATCATGTAATTAAACATGGGAGTAAAATAATTAAGGTTTAAGGGATGTTTGTTTCGACCAGACATAAAAACCGAGAGCCCAAGGCTCTCGGTGTGCCTCGTGTGAACACAGCCGAGACCTACGGGTCTCGGTGTGGTGTTGTTGGTCTCGGCCGCAAGAATCAAGGGAACCCCTGACCTTGTCGGGGGGTGTGTTTGGGCTCGATTGGGTCTCGGCAGAAACAGGAACCACCACCGGCATAAGTCGGTGGCTATTTTTGGTAAGCAGGGGGAACCCAAGCCGCGGCAGTAGGGGTAACCACCGGCTAGCCGGTGGGAACTTTCGCTCCCCGGCGGCTAGCCATGATCAAGGACACCACCGGCACAGCCGTGGCTGTTTTACACAAACAGTGTTCGGTTCATGGGTTAAAGCGGTCCGGTTCACGACATGTTTAGATTAAAACACGGGTTCGGTTCATGGGTTATTTTTGCAAGTTAATTATTTTACAAGGTTAATTATTTTTACAAAATTTTTTTTCAAGATTAAATTAAATTAATTAAAACATGTACATGATTATATTAATTTATGCATGACTTAGGTTATTAATACTATTATTAATACATGAATTTTAACCTAAGTAATTATCATTTTATTTAGACTATATAATTAATTAATTATTAAAATCATGACTTATAATTAATTAATTTACATGACTTAGGTTATATTATTAATAGATAATAATACATGTTTTAATCCAAGTATTTTTACCTTTATATAATTAAATCATGTTATATTTAATTAAATGCTTTAACCTACAGTTTATTTAATTTACATGAAATAAATAATAAACTATGCTATTTAATTACATGACTTAGAATATTAAATAGTAAACACTTAAGCTTATATAATTAGCTTAATAGTCCAGCTTATTTCTATTTATGGAAACTTTCTATTATTAGAAACTTATTTAATTAATACAGCTAATCTATTTATGGAAACTTTCTATATTTAGAAACTTATCTATTTTAAGCAGTAAATCTATTTTTGGAAACTTTATATTTTTGGAAACTTTCTATTCTAGGAAACCTGCTATTTTTAGAAAGTTACTTATTATTACACAACAAGTATAATAATACAATAAATACTTAATCAGAATAGACAGAATACAAGATAAACACAGTATAAAGCTTTAATCAGTAAAACATGACATGAACATATAAAACAAGCTAAGACATGATATAAAACCAGTTACGTACTCAGTAATCAGATACTTATACACGTATGTATTCATGTAGAATTAGTGATACCAAAGTAGGACTCTCTTCCGTCCGTCTTCTTCGTTGACTGGACACAAGGTACGGATTCTCCGTCCTTTCAGTATGGGCATTCTTCCTTATTAGAATTCCCCGTATGCAGCCAACTGTTTTCCCCAGTATATGTTTTATATGTTTTTGAATTGCTTATGTTTAATTAGATACCTAAAGCCATATACATAATGACCAGTGTGACAACCCTGGTTTTGAGGTTCGTCACTTAGATTTATTTTGTGCTAGTTACGTGTCTTTACGTGTTTATGTGCTTATTGGTGTGTATAGATTGTGGTTTGGTTCCGGTACGGGGTACCTTGTGAGTGAAACGATGTGTGATGATTTCATGTTCATGAGTTCACTTGGTAGTGACTATGAAGTGAGATGGTGTTATTAAGTGGTTTTACGTATACCTATATGTATTATAGAAAATCGTATTTTTACGATTTACGGTTTAGCATTTGGAGGTCTCGGATGAGGTAATTAGGCATATGGATATTTTTTGGGATAGTTTTAAGTCATTTAGGACTTAGTTATAAAGTTTATTTCAAAATTTGAGATTTTTTTTAAAAGTGTATATTTTACGTCTTTTACGGTAAAACGCGTAAATTTGACTAGTTTTACGGTTTTGAGGTTTTGGAGGCTTTAGGAGCTGAAATAAATTAGGGAAAATTAAGGTAATATTATTAATACATATATTAATAATAAAAAGAAAAAAAATAAAAAAATATATGTGTAAGTCGGTTTTGGGACGCAAGGAAGAAAAAGAAAAGGGGAAAAAAAAGGAAAAAGGGGAACCGGGCTTTTGTAATGGGCCAAGGACTTGTTAGGAAAGTATATAAAGCCTTATTTTTATCAAAACACTCCATAAAATCCCTGGAGATCAAGTATGGTTCGACATCTATGGAGGAATTTAGGGTTCTTCATTAATTTTTCTTCTTTCAAAAATTCTAAGGTAAAATCTTCAAATCCCTTTTCAATTTAATTGTTTTTAATTCTTTCTCATTCATCTTATGATGGATTTAGGTTAGGGTTTATATTAAAACAGTAAATTAATGTTATATTAATGGTGTTATAATGATTACATAGATTAGGGTTTGTAATTAGAGGGATTAGGGTTAATTAATGAGGTTGATTTTGTTAAACCCGTTTTTAAAAACTGGGCATAATTTTGAGTCAATTGTTTTGATCATATCGGGAGTTGTAGGAATATTCAAGATGCGATCCAAGTATCCCTGAAAAGGTAATTGAAGTGGATTTTCAATGCAAGAAACGAGAACTAAATTGGAGGTCGGGAAGTGGGTCAAAAACAGGTTACAACAGTCGAAGGTCAAAACAGTTTTGTAATCAGCCTGTTTTCTTTTTAAGTTTTGGGTTGTTTGGGGTACTTAGGGTTGCATTGGGATCTTCTCACGAACATGAGAGATGTTTTATATATTGTAGTAAGTATCTGCACTTGGGCTAAGATTTTGGTTTAGGGTAAGACCCTCTAATGGTAACAAACTTTTCATACGTTTAAAATCAGTGAATTCTGGATAGGTAGCAATATATATACATATATCTGGGCCTTAACAGTAGCTTTAAGGTTAGGGCAAGTGGGAGGTTTTAGCTAACATATGTAAAAGTATGAATATTCCTTTTAAAGAAACCATGGGTATGTTTAAGTAGACGTTGACTTAAAGTTTTGAGACCTAAAAACTAGAACTGTTTTGTGTAAAATATGAACGGGATAGTTATTAAACTTAACCAAGTTAAGGACTTGTTAAGGAAGGGTAATGGGGTGATTAGAGCTTATCCATGAGGTATTTATATGGGAATAGGCTTGATATCCATCATAGGTTGATGAGCCATCTTAGTGATTGGTTCATGTATTGATTGCATATTTTTAGTTTGTTAGCTTGTTGCTAGTGCGAGGACTTGTGAAGAAGCAATCAGGTGAGTTTCATAGTCCCATGTTTACTATTGATTTTGACTTCCAGATGGGATGGAAGAGACACTGTGTTATGTTGTTTATAAATTGATGCTATGAATGTTTTTAAGGTTTGAGATGGACTTGTGTGTACATTATGTGATTAACTGCTATGTGATTCTTGTTCGTGTATGATTTGGATGGGAAAGGTACATAGGTGTATGGGCGCCTATGGTACCATGGTTGTTGGTAAGGCGTGATGCCTTGGTAATTATGGTTGTTGGTAAGGCGTGATGCCTTGGAAATTATAGTTGTTGGTAAGGCGTGATGCCTTGGTAATTGTGGTTGTTAGTAAGGCGTGATGCCTTGGAATTGTGATGATTGATTGAACCTAAATGCTAGTTGTTAATACATAATTGTAGCGCATTGTCCATATGTTATTGTGTTGATGGTTGTTTTTCACAGCTTGTAACTGATTTATCGTTGGAGTCTAAACCTATGACTCTCACCAACTTTATGTTGACGTGTTTTAGTGTCTCTTTCAGGTGTGAATGTGTTTAAGCTTAAGGATAGAAGTGGCTAGACTTGGATGCCTTAGGATTGCATATAGAAGGAGATCCCCGTTCCTTCTTAGTTTACCTTTATGTTTTTTTGATAAGTGATACATGTTGGCACCTATATGTTTGTTTGGTTTATGTTTATTGTTTGTCTTGGGTAAGTGGTAGGACTGTTGCCTACTTACCTAGACTCCTGCATTTGATGAGATATTGTCATGACTTTTGTGTTACCATTTTATGACAATTCTTATTTCATATAGTTATCTCTATAGACACGCCATGTTGTGATGATATCCATACGTCGCGCCCCATATTCCGCCACCAGAATGGTATCAGAGACAATGGTTATAGAGAATTAGGATGCCTAGTCGCGTAGCCTAGTCTATAGCTTAAGGGTCCCTGCATATAGGCGTCAAAGGAGTATGTGTGCATTTTGTATTATTTGATGTGTTTGGATGTTATTTATTGTGATGTTTTGACTAGTATGAATTGAACAGTAGTAAGTTCATACTTAGCCACATCTTATTTTCTTTTCGGGTTTGTGACTTGTGCGGGTTGAACCATAATCGTCCACGCTAGTCACTGTTGTATTTTTCTTAAATTGTAGATTATAGTACATAATTTAGTACAAGGTAGTTTCTATCTTTTATCAGGTTATTTTACATACCTGAGGTATGTTATTTTTTCTTTTGATGTTTAAGTCATGTTCCCTAAGAATCGTGTGATGGTTCGAGTTACTAGGAGTAGGTGGATAGTTTTAAGCTGTTTCCACTCTTACGGGCGACATGACTTATAACTGATTAGGTTTTCGTTTTGGATTTAGTCTAGGCTGTTTTAGCTAGACTATGGATTTCTGTATTCCAAGAGTTTGACTATGTTATTTTAATAGTTGGAGTTTTGAACCTTTGTTATGTGGTTATGATCTTATGTGAGTAGATGGATTTATGTGTTCTGTGTTGTATTGATTCTTGTAAGTGTCATCATAGGAGGGAATGCATTGGGGAAAGGGTAATTGTATAAGTATGGTAGCCAACATAGTTATACAAGTACAACAACTTCAATGGGTTCCTAAGTATGATTGCATGAAAGAGGGTTAGTGTAACACCCCACTTGGATAAGGGGACCGTTACGTGTATTTATGGCGTGTCATCAAAGCATAAGGTAAATGTCCTAAAACATTAAATGACCATAACGGAAATACCGGAATCAAACATCGGTAGTCCAAACTAAGCTCAAAACATGAAAGATAAAATACTGAAGGAAAGGACTAAACAATGTCCAAATAAGCAGAATAATGTAAGAAATGCATAAAGTAAGAAGTCTGGGTAGCTTCCATCCAAATGCACATGCTCTCAGAATCCTAAGAGCGTCCTGGGGTACCTGCCGTTAGAACATGAAAGGGAACTACGGCTGAGCATAACGCTCAGTGAACGGATATAAAGATTAATAAGGAACTACTGAAATGAAACAGATGGTAAAATACTAGAGCTGTAAGACTGATAAGTAAAGTTGTAGCGGAAATCTGTGCATAATCTGTGATGTCTGATTTGTAAATAATAAAGCTGAACTGTTATCTGATAAATTTGAAAACATGCATTTACTGTATTTTAATTTGCCAGAGCTTATATAAGTCACGTGCGGTAACAACCGTGCATGAATAACTGGAGGGGTGACCTCATCTGCTGTAGAGGGGTGACCTCTAAATAACTGTGCTGAGTGGAGGGATCAGCTCCAATGTGAAGGATGTAGAGCACACACCACATTCACCTGCTAAACTGTAAACTGTAGCCTAGGATGCATCCATACGCCCCACTAATAATACTGATAAAATGGCCAAGCTGAGCTGAGTGGGACGATGCAGGATATCACTCTCCTGCATGTGAGTCACGACACCGGTGCCTCTAGTGCCGTGGTTACGGTACCTCCGTAACTAGTACATAAACTAATCATGCTTGTATATAATGCTCAGGCAATTTATTTAATTCTTAACATAATTACTGATAAGTTTAAAACATATACTGGGGAAAACATTTGGCTGAAGATGGGGAATCCTAATCATGGATGGAAAGGAAGTCCTTACTGAAAGAACGGAAATCCGTACCTCGGGTCCCGTAATGAAATAAGAATGAAAGCTGAAGGATCGACTCTGACTTCACGAATACTACATAAATAATAGACGGGAAATTAAGTCGTCTGATTACTGTCTATAATTTATGATTCTGGTATGTTCTTATTTCGATTTAAAAATGTTCTTATATTATAGTACTGTACAATCTGATAAATCCGAATGTTCTTTATTATTTCTGATGAGTGTATTCTTATAATTCTGATTACCGTGTGATATGTATTTCTAATATTTACGAATTTACTAAAAATAGTAACCTGTCATACATAGAAAGTTTCCTGATTTAGAAATATTTTCAATTTAATATCTTTAAAATTAAATCATTAATAAATCATATGTTTTTAATAAGATAAACGATCAAGCGAGGATCAATTAAATTTTATTAATTAAATTAAATAAATCATACAATATAATTTATTTATTAACAAAACTCATTTTCTAAAAAAAATGATTAATCCGTTCAATTACTCCCATGGTTCCCACTGTTTGCATTATTAGTTTCCCCCTGCTTGTTCTGTTGTTCCCACTGTTAGTCGAGTTCCCCCCGTTAGTTATCTAGTTCCCCCTGCTTGTCTAAGTTCCCACTGTTAGTGCAGTGCCAAACACCCCTGCTGGCGAAATAGACCCAAACACCCCTGTTTTCTGAAAATTAATCCCAAACACCCCCTGCTACGAGGCAAACACCCCTGATGGGGTTTCTTTTAGCTGCGGTCGCTGGACCGGACCCAAGCCGCCCCTGTGTGGGTCACGGCTGGGCAGAGAAAGAACCACTGAGACTTGATGTCCCGGTATTTGTGCCATAAACCAAACCCGACACCCCTGCTTGGGGTTTTCTGTCCTCGGTCGGCCAACACAACAGCACCACCGAGACCATGAGGGTCTCGGCTGTACAACACACCAAACCCGACCCCTATGACCTACGTTTGCTGCTGTGCGTAATTGGCAGGAAGGAATCCACACCGAGAGTCTTAAAAACTCTCGGCTGTGACACCCTAACATACCGGACGAATCAAAATAAGAGAAAAGGACGAGGACGATTACCGTTATGATTCTGAATATGGGGTACTACTAATCGGTCAAAAACTCGAGACTTCCGTCTCTTTGTTTCCCCAGCCGGCGGCCACCAATGAGCAACCCTAGATTCTTTTTTTTTTGTTCGTTGTGTGTGAAAAGGGGAAACCCCCCGTTCCTTTTTCTTACCCCAAATGGGCTTAGCCCAATTTCTTTTTTTTCCTTTCCTTTCTTTCACAAGCCGGCCAAAAAGCACAAATATTCTTTTTCTTTTTTTTTTTCTTTTTTTTCGCGTTTAATTATTTACGTAAGACTCGTACTTAAAAATCTCGTTCTGAAACGTAAATATATTTCTCGTGTTTTTAAAATCTCGCCATGTATTTATTTATTTTCTTAAATAAATATGTACGTCATACTGAATAAAATTGTCTGAATTATTTTCTGAATAATTAACTACGTAATATTTTTAATAGAACTGAGACTGCGTGAAATTTATATTAATCCTCGTGGTATATTCTGATATGGATTATTTTCTTCTTGAATAATTAATATTCGCGTAATATCTGAATTTATACTGTTATTTTATTATCTGAATAAACTGAAATATTTATAGTATTTAAATAAACCGGGATTGCGTATTTAATTTCTGCGTTTATATCTCTATATAATAATTAATACTTATATAGTTTATTAAAATTAAACTGCGTATTTAAATATTCTGATTTTTAAATACGGGTTTTACAATTCTTCCCCTCTAAAAATAATAATTCGTCCCCGAATTAAAGATACGACTATACTGGGTTTTACAATTCTTCCCCTCTAAAAAGGAGAAATTCGTCCTCGAATTAAAGGTAATAAGCTGATGAAGTTATAAAAACTGGAAGAACACGTAGACTGAAAAGACAATTGTTAGCAATACGTTTTTACGTATATTAGAAGTATCGGTCACTCCACAATATTATTAATGTTGTAATAGCTCGTAGTTAGTGTTACTTATTAAGTTAAGTAAGAAACCGACCCATGGGCTTGTCATGGGTCGGCCCAAGCCCAAATAAGGGCCTAGGATATAAATACCCCTTTCCACCATGGAAAGGGGTTGGTTGTTGTTCATTTCTTGTTTTCACTTGAATAAAAAGACACATAGTTTCTCTCACTTTCTCTCTCTAGTCTCTCTCTCTAGAAAACATCAACCCACTTCATAGATTCATAGGTTATCAAGATTCTACATTTGGTATCAAGAGCTATGGGGTGATTTAAGGTAATGATTTGTGTTGTTTTTTAGTTTTTGATTGTATTAGTGTTATTTAAGAAGATCCATCTTGATTCTTGGAGTTTTTTGGTGTTTTTGTGATTGGTATTAGTAGATAAGTATTAGTTTTTACTTATTATTGTAGAAATCACAAAACTTTTTGGGTTATTTGGTAAAAAATCTGGGTTTAATCACCATTTTTTGATCGACTGTTCATCCGATACAAGTTTCTGTTTACCCAGACAAGTTCCGAACCAAAAACATCCGGATCAAAAAGTTCCGGATCAACAAAAGTTCCGGACTAAAAAGTTCCGAACCAAAAGTTCCGGATCAAGGAAAGTTCCGGATCCGGATCAAGGAAAGTTCCGGATCAAGAAGTTCCGAACCAAAAGTTCCGGATCAAGGAAAGTTCCGGATCAAGGAAAGTTCCAAATCAAGGGAAAGTTCCGGATCAAGGGAAAGTTCCGGATCAAAGGAAAGTTCCGGATCAAGGGAAAAGTTCCGGATCAAGGGAAAGTTCCGGATCAAATCTTCCGAACCAAAAGTTCCGAATCAAGGTATTCCAAGCCAAACTCTTCCGAATCAACAAAAGTTCCGAATCAAGGGATATTTTACTTGTTTTTTCGACAATTTTTTAGAGGATTTAATCTTGGTTTCTTACAACAAAAACTCAACACAATTCACAAGCTTTACTTCACTACTCGATCAACCGATAACCTTTGTCTCTTTGAAGTGAACAAAATGAATCCGAATTCAGTAATGCCTCAGATGACATCACTTACGGATATTTCTGTCATTACGGGAACGGATAATCGCCCTCCAATGCTCATCAAAGAAGTTTTTGAAGCATGGCAAGGCCGAATGATGTCTTACCTTAAGGGAAAACCGGTATATGGGAGGCTTATGGTTAAGTCAATTTTAAATGGTCCACTTGACTATGGTACCATCGTGGTTAACAATGTGACTCGACCAAGGGAGTTTGAAGAACTTACACCAGCTCAACAACTTGTTGCCGATGCAGACGAAAAGGCTCTTCAAACTATTCTCCAAGCTCTTCCACATGACATCTATCGGATGGTAAGTCAGTATACGGTGGCAAAGGATTTATGGGAACGTCTAAAGGTGTTGCTACAAGGTACGTCTCTTACCAAACAGGAAAGGGAATGTCAGTTGTATGATCTGTTTGATAGATTCACGTACAACCCAGGGGAAACGCTTCACGACTATTACTTCAGATTCACTACTCTCATGAATGATCTGAATGTATACAATCTCGTGATTGCTCCATTCCAGGTTAACACCAAGTTTTTGAATACTTTACCTCAAGCTGAATGGGTTGAGTATATTGCTGATGTTAAGTTAACCAGGGATTTGCATAAGTGCAATTTGGATCAACTATATGCTTTTCTTCAGCAGCATGAGAAACATGTGATCATGCACCGTTCGCCTCGAGGTATGTACCCTGATTCTTTAGCTTTGATGGCGAATCAACCAAGCTTGTCACACAACAACACTCCTTATATTTTGGGACATCAAGCCTATCATCCATCACCTTACATGACACCAACCTTCCCCCAATATTCGATTCTACCGCAACCACCCACCTCACATCAGCAACAATATCGGTTTAATGCACCTTCATCACAATATGCTTCACAACCTCACCCAGCAAGCATGGCACCTTATGCTCAGCCTTCATATTCTTCTTATCAAGAGAATGCAGCATATCCATCAAGCTACTCTGATCACATGAGTATTCCTTCTAGTGATTATGCAGCTCAACAAGACCAAGCAATGTATTTTAATGATGAGGAAGTCCTCATTCCTGTATTCAAACAAGGAACTGACCCAGTTGAAGTGTTAACCACTATGTCTGCTTATCTCACAAGGACATTAAGCAAACGACGGTTTAGAGGATCAGCTCCGACTAACAATCAGTTGAGGAATTCATCCAATTCTCGCCAACAAGCTACTATTGAGAATGGCAGGGTAATAGTTCAACCTATTCAACCATATCAGGGGAGACCTACAACATCAACCACCAATGCACGCACGGTCAATCCTGCTCCAATGGTCAACACTCCTCCACGGGCTAATTCCACAGGCAAGTTGAGAATGATTACATGCTACAACTGCAAGGAAGAAGGACACATGTCCAGGGATTGCAAGAAACCCAAGAGGAGAAGGGATGGTCAATGGTTTGCAGAGAAGATTTATCTGGTGAATGCTCAGGCACAAGGAAGGGAACTTGATGAAGAGGAGCTTGCATTTCTTGCTGATCCAGGGATTGCTGAACATGATGTTGTCACTACACAGAATGCAGCATACCAAGCAGATGATCTTGATGCTTATGATTCAGACTGCGATGAACTTCAATCTGCACAGGCAGCTCTTATGGCAACTATCTCTAGCCTAGGGCCAGAAAAGAGATCTGAGGTACTTATTAATACCACTGATAATACCACTGATGCTAGTATTCAACCACATCAAGTTGTGCAAGAGAGTGTTGATTCGAATGAGTCTTCGGTGGTGAGTCTTTCAAATGAGGAGACAATCAATGATAGTAATATCAATGTGAGTCCCTAAACTTTGAGTGAATCACAACCAGGAGCCATTTCGCATACGCATACTCCTGCTCAACAAGATTTGGTCATGGTTCCTGCTACATTACTTAGCCAAATGAATGTTGCACTCTTAGAAACCCTAGCTAAGAATAAGAATTTGTCTGATGAGCTTGCCTTAAGCAACGAGAAAGTTCACACTTTGGAATTAGTGCCTTCGTCTAGTGTTCTAACAAATCCCGAATATGATCATTTTCAAAACAAACAAATGGGTGATTTGCAATAAATTGAAAACTTAAGAGCAAATCTTTCTAACGAACTTAAAGAAAAAGAGTTAGTGGTCACTAATTTTCAAAAACTTCAAACGGATTTTGAATTACTCGAGTCTAAGAAGAATGAAATGGAGATTAATGCTGCTAATAAGATTAGAAGTCTAGATTATTTTCTTTTAAGACAATACGCTGCCTCTCAACTAGTGCACTTATTTGATGCTTCGTTTAGAGAATTTAACTTATCACGTCAAAAAGGCCTTCCCCCTAACCCACGGTATGCAAAACAAGCTTTAAGCCATAATCCTAGACTTTATAATGCAACCCAATTAGGATTGGTCTTAGACCCGATTGTTATTTTCGATGATCGCACCAATAAGGATCTAGTTGATGAGAATCGGTCATACAATTTTGCAAAATATCCCGATTGTGATTATTTTAAAATGAATCAGGAGCTTGCTAAAACGGATTTTAGAATTCGCTTCCATATGGACAAAGATCTCATTACAGCACCAACCTACATGTTGAATGAAGAAAACCCTAGTACATTTCCTACACTTGTCAACATGGAAGGTCCTAAGGAAATTCCAAAGGATCTTCCACTTGTTAGCACTGTATGGTTAAACTTGCAAGAGATTAATCAATACTGTACTAATTTTGACAAGGTCATTTTAGAATGTACGACTTCAAATGGCCTAAATGCCGGAGAATGGGCTTTCGAACACATGAACGAGGTGTTTAAAAATGAGATCAATCCATTTGTCGAAAGTCTAAAAGGAAGCTTTGCATCTCTTAAAGAAAATCTTGAATTTGAAATTGGAGAAGTTCAAAAAGTGTTTTATGAAATGGACACCGCTTACGAACTACAACTAATTGAAAAGGAAAAGATTTTATCCGAATATGACCGATTCTTGTCCGAAGTAATTTTGTGTGATGTGCTTACTACTGTAAATGTCAATTATTCGAATGAGCTTACATCTGCTATGATTACATGTGATGATGTGAATATTTGTGATGATGTGTGTGATCTCTCTGTAAATGTTGCTGATACTGTAAATGAGGTAGATAATCATTCTTGTCACGAATCTAACGCTGAATTTTTAAAGCTACAAGATTCTTACAATTTACTTTCAAAACGCTTTAATCAACTCGAACAACATTGTATATCTTTAGAATTAAAACAACAAACTCAAAATGAAGATCTTTTGATATCAAATGGTTGTGAAAACGGTGTTGAGACGAGTGACAAGATGATTGCAATAGTTAAGGCATTAGAGGAAGAGATTATGAGATTGAAGAGAGATGTGTCATCAAATGAAACACTAAAACTGGAACTAGAGGCCACAGAGTCTAAAAACCAGGACTTAGAAATTAGACTTTCGTCTATTCTAGGGGAGATGGATCGGGCAAGACAGGGACTATCCGCTCTTTATGGTTCAATAGAAGAACGCTTAGCTTTTAATGCAGCACAGCAACAATCTTATGTTGAACAACTGAACCAAAAGTGTGAGGAAATCTTTGACATAAACATCCTGCTCATTGACAAAAACATGGTTTTGGCCGAGTTAAAGGAGACACTTCTTCTCACCCGACAAGAAGTTGTTGATAACTTAGCTACCGACTCTGCACCGTCTACTAGTGCTCCAACAACCAAGTCAGTAGTGCTCTATAAGAACCCGCTCCATAAGAAAAACCCGGTTACCTACGATGATTATATGAGGAACGCAATTAAGCATGTAGATCTTGTTAGGGATATTTTAGACGATCTTTATGCCTTAGATCCCTCAAGTATCTACTATTATTCAGCCCATGAATATATTAAGCGTGTTCAATATTGCTTAGCCTACTTGCAATACATAGGTAAACCAGGTTCTGCACTACTCACTAATCAACCCATTGCTGTAACTCCATTCAATAAGACCCCAAGAGCAAAACCGTCATTGGCACCATCAAGTAAGGCACCTTTAAAATCTGTTGCTAATGTTCCCACTTTGCCTTCTACAGGAGTAAAAGAGTCTACTAAGGCTAAAGGATAGCCACTCAAGAAAGATAAGATCAAGCCCTCCACTAGTAGTACCAACAAGAAGAAAGTAGAAGCTCACCATAGGAATGTTAGTTCAGTTTTAAATAAAAAGAATCATGTTAAGACTAAAAGCTCTGCGCCTGTGCAGAAGCCTAAACCATTCATGAATTCTAATTTGAATTGTTGGAACTGTAATGAATGTATGTTTTCCCAACGTCATTATTTGTGTCTTATTGATCATGTGAATGAAATGAATGCCATTAGGAATAATCTTGAATGGAAGCCAACTGGTAGAACTCGTGCCCAAGTTGGCTGGCAATGGCGTCCCACTGGTAGGACCTATACATTAGATGGAAAAATGTGCCCTTTAACTAGGAATGCATCCATTGAGGTTAGGTATGAGCGTCCTTTCGTTAGGCACACTCGCACTAAAGTATGGAAATAGCGCCCTTTAATTAGGTCAGCCCCCACTATAGTGCCTATCAGTGAAAAAATACCTCAGGATTTAAGCCAACTAGAATCTACACCACCAACTAGGAAGAAGAAGGCTAGGAAATCTAAGAAACCTAAAGTTAGCAAATCTAAGATTATTAAATCTGTACCTTCTAATAACAAGGAACATTCAGATTCCGATACCTCTACATTGTCTTCGTGTGGTGATATTTTCAGGTGGTCCAAATCATCCTCTGGTATTTGGACTCCGGTTGTTCAAAGCATATGACCGGAGATCGCTCGATGCTCTGAAATTTCGTCAGCAAGTTTCTTGGTACGGTTAAATTCGGTAATGATCATATAGCAAAGATAATGGGGTATGGTGAATATCAGATTGGAAACGTTACGATTTCAAGGGTATACTATGTAGAAGGTCTTGGTCATAACTTATTTTCAGTAGGACAGTTTTGTGATTCCAACCTAGAGGTTGCTTTTCGACAACATACTTGTTTCATCCGCAACTTGGAAGGAAAAGACTTGTTGAAGGGATCTCGTGGTGCAAATCTTTATACGTTGTCCCTACAAGACATGATGGCCGCCTCTCCAGTATGTCTTCTCTCTAAAGCATCTAAGACCAAGTCATGGTTATGGCGTCGCAGATTATCTCATCTCAACTTTGATGCTATTAATCATCTGGCTAAAAACGAATTAGTTCGTGGTCTTCCAAAGCTCAAATTTCACAAGGATCATTTATGTTCCGCGTGTTCAAGGGGGAAAAGTACCAAGAAATCATACAAGCCCAAAGCTGAAGACACCAATCAAGAAAAACTTCATCTTTTGCATATGGATCTTTGTGGGCCAATGAGAACTGAAAGTGTGAGCGGTAAGAAATTCATTCTCGTTATTGTGGATGATTTCTCCAGGTTTACATGGGTTAGATTTCTACGTACAAAGGATGAAGCACCGAAGGCTATCATCACTTTTCTGAAATTCATTCAGGTACGTTTGAATACTACTGTCCGCCGTATTCGTACAGAAAATGGAACAGAGTTCGTCAACCAGACTCTTCGTGATTACTATGAAGGAGTTGGTATCTCACATGAAACATCCGCTGCACGCACTCCACAACAAAACGGTGTCGTTGAAAGACAGAATCGTACGCTTATGAAAGCTGCTAGGACGATGCTGATTTATGTGAACGCTCCATTTTTCTTGTGGGCAGAAGCTATATCTACTGCATGTTTCACCCAAAACCGTTCTATCATTCGGAAACGCCATGGAAAAACACCTTACGAGCTTCTACATGATCGTAAACCCGATGTTTCATTCTTTCATGTGTTTGGTGCTCTTTGTTATCCAAACATTAATAGTGAGAACTTGGGCAAGCTTCAACCGAAAGCCGATATAGGTATTTTCATTGGTTACTCACCCTCCAAGAAAGCATACCGAATTTACAATCGTCGTCATGGTAAGATTGTAGAAACTATGGACGCAAATTTCGATGAGCTGACAGCGATGGCTTCTGAGCAACGCAGCTCTGAACCCGCGCTTCATGAGATGGGAACCGGTGCTATTAGTTCCGGATTAGTTCCCAATAATCCTACTTCTACATCATTTTTACCACCTACAAGGCCCGAGTGGGATAAACTGTTTCAACCGTTGTTTGACGAATTCTTTGATCCCCCAAATGATGAAGTTCCAGCACCTGTAGTGATAGCTCTAATCCCTGAAGTTGTTGCTCCTGCTAATGAAGCTTTATCAAATGCATCTTCAATTAACATTGAACCGGATGCACCCTTACCAAGTGATTCTCAAACAACACCTGAATCGACACCCTTACTTGTGCCTAATGATGTGGAAGAGGATTCTATTGATCACGATTTGGAATATGCTCATCTACAAGAGCTTCCTTTCTTTGGTGTAGCGATACCTGAAAACCCTTCAGCCACGTCTACCTCAGAAGAAGCTCCTTCTATTGTTCACTCCAGACCACCTAGGATTGAAAATCATAGCACCAAATGGACAAAAGATCACCCAATTAGAAATGTCATTGGAGATCTAGATCGACCAGTCTCTACACGCCATCAATTACAAGAGAGTGCACTCTATTGCTACTTTGATGCATTTCTCTCCGAAGTTGAACCTAAAAACTGGCAACATGCTATGACTCAATCATCTTGGATTGAAGCCATGCAAGAGGAACTAAATGAATTCCAAAGACTTGAAGTATGGGAATTAGTTCCTCTCCCTGACAAGGTTAATATCCTTACTTTGTTGTGGGTTTATAAGGTTAAACTCGATGAGATGGGTGCAGTATTAAAGAATAAGGCTAGATTGGTTGCTAGAGGATATAAACAAGCCTTGGGTATAGACTTTGAAGAATCTTTTGCTCCTGTTGCAAGATTGGAGGCTATTAGACTATTCCTTGCTTATGCTGCTCATATGAACATGATCGTCTATCAAATGGATGTGAAGATGGCATTTTTGAACGGTGAACTAAGGGAAGAAGTCTATGTTAGTCAGCCGGATGGGTTCGTTAGCACGGAGTTTCCTAATCATGTGTACAAGCTTAAGAAGGCTCTCTATGGGTTGAAACAAGCTCCACGCGCGTGGTATGATCTCCTTTAAACATATCTCATTTCGGAAGGCTTCTCCAAAGGCAAGGTGGACCCCACTCTATTCACTCTCAAGGAGGACAACGACATGATTCTGGTACAAATTTATGTTGATGATATAATATTTGCTGCCACTAACATAGAATTGTCAAATCGCTTTGAGAAGATAATGTCCACACGCTTTCAGATGTCAATGATGGGAAAATTTTCATTTTTCTTAGGATTACAGATTTCTCAGAATCCCAGAGGCATCTTTATTAATCAATCCAAATATGCTCTAGAATCTTTAAAGAAGTATAACTTTGAAAATTGTGACCCCGTGGACACTCCAATGGTGGAGAAATCCAAGTTAGATGAAGATAGGAATGGGATTATTGTCGATCCAAAACTTTACCGTGGGATGATCGGCACCCTTCTATATCTGACTGGTAGCAGGCCTGATTTGCAATTTGCTGTATGCATGTGTGCCCGGTATCAGGCTCGGCCTACCGAAAAGCACCTACATGTTGTTAAAAGGATCTTTCGGTATCTCAAAGGAACACTTCATCATGGTCTATGGTATCCGAAAGATTCCTCTATTGCTTTAATATCATACGCAGATGCCGATCATGCTGGATGTCAAGACACGAGGCGTAGCACTTCTGGATCTGTGCAACTCCTTGGAGATAGATTGATCAGTTGGTCCTCAAAAAGGCAGAAAAGCGCTGCAATTTCTAGCACGGAGGCTGAATACATCGCCATGTCCGGTTGTTGTGCTCAAGTCCTTTGGATGAGATCACAACTAACTGACTACAGTTTGGGTTTCAACAAAATCCCGATGTATTGTGACAACAAGAGCGCCATTGCCCTTTGCTGCAACTATTTTCAACACTCCCGGGCCAAGCACATAGACATTCGCTACCATTTCATTAAAGAGCAGGTGGAGAACGGAGTGATCGAGCTGTATTTTGTCACTACTGAGTATCAGCTGGCAGATATGTTCACCAAAGCCTTAGATCGAGGACGAATCGAGTTTTTGATCGACAAGCTTGGCATGAAATCATTTACTCCAGCGACTCTCAAAGAATTGGCAGAAGAATCAGCTGAATAGTGGTGGAAAACTATTCAGAGTATCCTTTGTTCGTGATCATGTATATTATCGTATATATATGAACTATAAAAAGCAAAATACAAAAATATAAAACCAAGAAAAACCATAAAAAATATAAAACCTAGAAAAACCATAAAAATTATAAAATCAAGAAAAACCAAAAATATTTTTCGTTTTTTAAATCGGGCATGTCTTTTAGTACGGTAATATTTACGGCTTTAGAAATGTCGATCAATATTGACACGGCGCCATAAATAGAGTCCGTATAAAAGTTGTACTTTTTTAAAACATGCCCATTATGACTTGTAGTTATTTCAGACTGCAACCCGGTTTTCATATTAAAGTCACGTATTTCCTTGGAAAACGTTGGCTCACAACGGGAATTAATTTTCTATGGCATGATTTACAAGCCAAATCATGCAAAGGGATCAAGTTTACTTTACAACTTGGTCTAACACGAGTTAGTGTACGTCTCAGTGCATTAATTTGTCAATATAAGAGAAATCTTATTGCCACAATGAATCAATCTTTTTCAAGATACTAATTGGAAATGCTTTCATCAATATTTGACTCTTTAAACAATGACTACAGCTCTTTAAATAGAAAACGGGTCATCGTTTAAGGGGGAGAAAATATTAAATCATCTTCGTCATCAAAACGATTTTCAAAAGTGTTTGTGGAAAATTAATTAGCTAAATGGTTTATGAGTGGTCTTGCTGTAGAATACGACTTGTGCTCGTTCAATGTGATAGGACTGGCTTTAGATTTTGGAGATTTGCTAATAGGATGCGATGCTTAAGTTGGAAAATTAATTCGCCTAATTCATTTAAAGTCACTTAATTAAGTTAATCAAGATTAGGGTTTCTTCCTTAATTTAGGGTTAATTAATTAGGGGTTTTAGTTGGGTTTTATGCGGATTAGATAGATGTTGTGTTGCCTTAGCATGCCTTAAAACTCCCAAATCGCAAACTTCCGAATGAAGGAAGTTCTGAACCAACTTCCGAATGAAGGAAGTTCCGGATGAACTTCCGAATGAAGGAAGTTCCGGATAAACTTCCGAATGAAGAAGTTCCGGATGAACTTCCGAATGAAGGAAGTTTCGAACGAACATTCGAATGAAGAAGTTCCGGATGAACTTACGAATGAAGAAGTTCCGAGTGAACTTCCGAATGAAGAAGTTCCGAGTGAACTTCCGAATGAAGAAGTTCCGAGTGAACTTCCGAATGAAGAAGTTCCGAATGAACTTCCGAATGAAGAAGTTCTGAATGAAGAACTTCCGAATGAAGAAGTTCCGGACGAACTTCCGAATGAAGGAAGTTCCGAACGAACTTCCGAATGAAGAAGTTCCGAATGAACTTCCGAATGAAGAAGTTCTGGATGAACTTCCGAATGAAGAAGTTCCGAGTGAACTTCCGAATGAAGAAGTTCCGAGTGAACTTCCGAATGAAGAAGTTCCGAATGAACTTCCGAATGAAGAAGTTCCAAATGAAGAACTTCCGAATGAAGAACTTCCGAATGAAGAAGTTCCGGATGAAGAACTTCCGAATGAAGAAGTTCCGGATGAACTTCCGAATGAAGAAATTCCGAATGAAGAACTTCCGAATGAAGAAGTTCCGAATGAAGGACTTCCGGATGAAGAGTTGTTGGATTGATAGATGTTTGCCTAATATAATTACTTGTTGAAATGTGTTATGCTTAGAAGTCATAATGATATATATCTATATATTGTTTGTGCATCAACCTTTCATGTCTTATCCTAAGAAAATACGATGACTAATCCAACAGTACAAGCACTCCAAGATTCTAGAGCAGCCGTAATTGCCGAAGCAAGAACCCTTGAACGAAGATTGATGAGGAGCTTAGAAAGGTTCGTTGGTGGTAGACCATATTTAGTGCACCACAAGTTACTGCAACAATCCATCTAATGGGTCGTACATTTCAGGTCCACTTTATATTGGTTTTAATTGTGAATATGTAAATTTGTGAATATTGTGCTTTAATGGCTTGATGTAGTGTTAAGGTATGATAATTTTTCAAGAATTTCTCACGAGATTCTAAATCTTTCAAAATATATCATACTAAAGCACTACAACTATCCCTTATTAATTTAAGGGGGAGCATTACCATGTTCTATGGCCAAACATCGATTTCATTTTTTTACCCAAAGACCGGTTAATCCATTCAATATCCCAAATATTAATGGTTAACATTTTGGATAAGGGGAGAAAAATAGGATTAAGGAGATTTAAATGATACTTGGCTAAAAGATGAAAAAGACTTAACGATTATCCAACTTAATATGTGTAAAGCACGTGTTAAGGGGGAGCGTTTTTGATGAACAAAACACCTAAGGTACAAAACTTTTGATTTCAATATCACAAGTACCTTAAGTGATTTTCAAGGATTTTTCATAGTGGCTATACTTTCCCAAAACACGCTTAATTCACGACGAATGTGGTGACAAAAGGGTGGTAGGAATAGGTTTAGTCCAATGATTCATCAGAGCCGATGGAATCTTCCCAAGGACAATTCCCTAGATAGAATTAGAAGTCCTAGGAAAGTTGGAGAAAGATTGTGAACGTAGCTGAATGCCGACCAAGTACTTAAGCTAGCACTCGAACAATCACAACAAGGTGCTAGTGATGACGTATTGGTAAGCATTGAAGGGGTTGAAGAATGAAAAAGAATTGTAAAGATAAAGGGCGTAAAGAAAGAAGCCCTCCTTACAACTTTAGGCAGAAACCGGGTCAATACATATGCTATTGAGATCATTTTTGTTAATGATTCTTGATATTGAAGAAAGACGTCATGGACCCAGTGATGCAATGCACAACCCTTCCCAGCTAACTCAAATATCTCTCAAAAGGTATTTGTTTTAATCACACAGAGATCAACACGTTATCTATTGGTTTATTCACTCCGAATAGACTGGTATTGAAAAGGTGGCACTCCTCTCCAGCCATCGCTCACTAAATCAAAACGCACTATCGAGTCTAGAGCCAAGAGATCATCAAAAGTCTCATTAGGACACTTTCCATTTATTCCTTGCTTTCTCACACACTGTGAAAAGTAAGAGATTTTCATGAGTCCTACGCAGTATTCCTGTAATATTGCCAGAACATCCGAGTAATACGTAAGTATTACAATGAAGATGGAAATCCTGCTTGAGCCAACATCAAACAAGCTCATGGTAGGTTACACGTGCGGTTCTTTTAGAATCAATCTTGTGAAAAACTGGAAAGAAACAGTGGTTTAATTCTTAATTGAACTTAAACTCGTTCCAGGCCTCTACGCATTATCATATGATCTTGCCAGAACACTCAGAGTGACTCTTTATTGATCACAGTGACGAGTGGAAATCCTTCTAGTGTTAACATCAAACAGCACTTGGTAGGTGACTTGCAAGAATCTTTATGAATTGAGCTCGTGATAACTGGAAAGCAACGATGGTGAAAATCTTAATTGAAATTCACTTGTTCCAGGTTTCATGAATTGACGGCTTCAAATCACAAGGATAATTTATCCAAGTGATTCACTCTTTATGTTCGCAGTCAGCTTTGGACGGTCGAATAAAGAGAAGGGGTTTACCCGCGAAATCCTATCAGGAAGTTACTTAATTGAAACTATCCGTCACGGGTACGATATCTAATATCGTCCAACGGTCTTCACCGACTGGAGGTAAAATGCTACCGAATTAGAATAAAATGTCAAAGCCATTTTATTCGTGTCGTTGTTGTGTACCTGTTAAAGACGGTGGCGTTGCTGTGTACATGTTGAAGACGGTGGCGTTGCTGTGTACCAATTGAAGACGGTGGTGTTGCGGTGTACCTGTAGAAGTCGTTCCCACATGCTTATGTTTTTCTGCATCAAAGTTCAGCAAAAATTCAAGAAAGTACAAGATGAAGTCTTCCACTGTACTAAACTCTGAAGCTTTCGAGAATTCAACAAAAAGACATAAGTGTGTGGAACATGAATTCACGAGGAGGCAAGTTTCACAAGAAGGCAAAGATCGCACGTGAAAGGCCAAAAGAACAATGCTCTCAAGCCAAAGCCTCAAAGATCAAATCAAAATATTCACAACAAAAAGAAAGAAGAAAAGACTACGAGCTGAAGAACGAAGACTTAGTATAGTATGCTAGGTTTAGAACTTTGTAAACGTGGAGTGACCTCCCTTAGGGGGAGATTGTTAGAAATACGTTTTTACGTATATTAGAAGTATCGGTCACTCCACAATATTATTAATGTTGTAATAGCTCGTAGTTAGTGTTACTTATTAAGTTAAGTAAGAAACCGACCCATGGGCTTGTCATGGGTCGGCCCAAGCCCAAATAAGGGCCTAGGATATAAATACCCCTTTCCACCATGGAAAGGGGTTGGTTGTTGTTCATTTCTTGTTTTCACTTGAATAAAAAGACACATAGTTTCTCTCACTTTCTCTCTCTAGTCTCTCTCTCTAGAAAACATCAACCCACTTCATAGATTCATAGGTTATCAAGATTCTACAACAATTAAGATGAAGGATAAATTGTCTTCTAATTAAGACATAATGCTGCTGATAGGTATAAACCTGACATGACTGAAATGATCATGTAACGTGACATGGCTGAAGAGAACATGGAACGTGACATGACTGAAAGAACTTAACTGGATTTATTGAAGGAAAGGGGATGAGAGGTCCGGATGGACTCCTCTGTTTCGAGTGGCCTCCCGCTCGAAATGATTCCTTCAAGGGTCTAAACATAATGAACAAAATCTTGGTCCTGATGACCCTGTCCTGATGAATACTGAATAGTTCTCGATTCCATACTTAAGATGGGTTTTCTAAATCTGATAGAATGAAAAGCCATAGCATGTAGGATACATGAAACGATATGTGTAAATATTCTGAAAAGATAATATTTATATTTCTGAGAAAGCTGCTGAAATATAGGGACGAACTACGTGAACAGTTGTGAACGTGCTGAGTGAGCAATTGTGAACGTGGTTCATAATTATATGAGGAGCTTTGGAATGGAATATATCATGAATGTGATACGTGAATCATATTATGAACGTGATACTAGAACATATCATGAACGTATGCTGACTGGGGAATGAATGCCAAACGTTACGGCCTGAGATGTGAAACGTCTGCCTGGTTATGGAATAGTTGTGCTAAACTTGAGTCTAATTTCTCAAGCTTTCTGTAACCGTATACGGTAATAAACTGAGAAACGTGTATCGTGAAATGGCACACGAACTTGAACGTGAACAATGTTATGGACACAACCGTGAGCTTAAATAAAGAGATAGCATAAAGATGAACTGAAACAACATCAATTTGCGAATGAGACGTAAACGTGAAAGTGAAAATAAACATGAATTTAAAGTGGGCGTAAACATACACTTGATCGTGAACATGTATTCTGTCTGATATGATGGTCGCCAGAATACTTGAAATCGTACTATTTACTGTTAAATTTTCTGCAGGTCCACTACTGTGTAATCCTTCTGGATGAGAGGAAACGCGTAGGTTGATTACATGGTCGACAATCACTTAGATAGTGTTATACTTTTCTGAGTCTATGGTAATCTGATAAAAATCTCCATGGAGTCTTGTCTCCTTTTGGTCCAGAATTGCTACTGGTAGTAATCACTCGATAGTATAACGACGTTCTATCTTAAACCTGTTGGAATGGAAGGTATTAGAAATGAACATAGATGTCTCAACGCGTTATACTGTTTCTATCAAAATTCTGCCTGGAATTTTGGTACATTCTGGTGGAATTTCGTTCATAGGCGTCAGTTGGGACCATCAGGTGATGGCCTTCACCTTTGCAGGGTTGTCTGAAATTTCTTTCTGCTGAAATAGGGTGGTTCAGAAATGCCACTCCGTTCAACTGGAATTCACATCTGAAAAGTAGCTTATACAATTTTCTCCTATCGGAGATTCTGTTCAACTGAAAAAAAATGATTCTCTTGTACTTCTCTTAGAATTTAGCAGATCAGAATGTTACCAATGAATATGCGGATAATATTGTCTGAGGAGCCATGGAAAAAATTTATTCATAAATTTCATACTATAGCTGGAGTGTTAGGGAGCTCAGACGTATAAGTCAAAATTTTAGAGAGACTATAACATGTTCGACAGAAATCTGGAATACATCATGTTCTTCTCTCACCAATGTTGGTGGCATGATCGCGAATTGTTCTGGAAAATAATTAAGACATCGTAGTAGATCAGGTAACCTCCTATTCGTGGAATGAGTATCGTTTTATGAATGGCGATCTCGTAAATTTTCGATGATCGATACATGATCTCATGGTACCGGTCTTCTTTCTGATAGACAAAAAACGATACACTTCCTGGTGGTGCGTTAGGGCGAATAAAGCCTCGTTCCGGTAATTCTTGCAGCAATTGCTGCAACTCTTTTAACTTAGCTGAAGCCCTGTGATCAAGAGTTCTGAAAACAGGTTCTGTTTTTGAAACTAGCTCGGTGTTAAATTATGTCTCGTAGTTAGGAAGGACTTTCTGGAATGACATCTGGAAATTTTAGTAAACTTTGCTGATCATGGATTCGAAGAATTTCAGAAGTGAATTTATAACTGATAGCTAAAAGTCTTCGTAACTATGGACTGATAAGTCACGCGCTTGTAAGGCAGAAATAATTTGTACTGAATTTTTCTGGCAGAAGTATGATGAATATATTCGGGATTTAGTAAGACGGATCTCGTCGTTAACTGAAAATAA
Source organism: Glebionis coronaria (assembly GCA_025667525.1). Taxonomy (NCBI): domain Eukaryota; kingdom Viridiplantae; phylum Streptophyta; class Magnoliopsida; order Asterales; family Asteraceae; genus Glebionis; species Glebionis coronaria. Next base: position 136,190,693 of record CM046875.1, read on the forward strand.
GACTTTAATAAATATGGTGATACTGTTGAGTCCTTTATGGTTGAGAGGCAGGTAACTACCTGATTTAAGATAAAGCCGGCATATGAATACTTGAAGTAAACGTGGCAACTTTCACTGATTGTGTTCGTTTGTAACCTCACAGAATGAACACTGCGTGTTTAACCTGAATCATACTCTAGTGGTGGTGACTCAATTTTTCATACGATCTGATTCCTGCGTGGCATAATAGAATGGGTATACCCCTTTCTGAAGGGTGCCCTAAAATACTGAGGGCATGGTTTAGAAAAATATACTAGAGTTATGAGTTCTGACTCGTATTTTGAGAAAAGACTCGTATGACGTGTACCATGACTGGTGTCCTGATATGTGTCTTCCTAAATGATACATAAGACCTGTGTCTTAGCTATTGTCTGGACATGTATTTTAATGGTGAGTCTGAAAAGGTTAAGAATTTCTGGTAACTGCTAGGATTGGCGGACCGGTTAGATTACTGACCTTCGTATTTCTGATCACGTCCGTACCAGAGTTCCGATGGTTACGGACTGACTAATTATAAGCACGGTGGTTGTCACTACTGCTTTGTCTGTCACTTTATGACGATCATTATCATGACCGTGATTCATGTAACCATTCTACTGAGTGGCCGGCTGGGTTCCAGTTCCCACTCTTCTGAATGAACGGTTAGTTGAGTGAAGTGTGACATCTAGCTGAGAAAGTAAAAGTCTGGAATGGAATGGTAGTGTCAGATGGTAGAAGTTTATTCTCGTCAGAAATTTCAAATTTATAGTTTTTGTCCTTGCTCTGCAGTGTCTTTATAGTATAACAGCATCAGCATCAGCATCTTGAGAAATCTCCATACATCAGCAGCATCAGCAATTTTGAGGTATTCAAAGTGTTCGCAGCATCAGTATCTGGTAAAATCTTCAACTCACGAGCAGCATCAGCACCTGGTAAAATATCGACAAGTGGAAACGCCCGAGATGATTGAGGATCGATTAGCAATATCCATGGAGTAGGGTACCTGGTGTACACCTGGACTACTGTACATGAAGTACAAAATGAATATTGCACATGAAGCATATCGAGACATTGTACGTGGAGTACACATGTATCACTGTACAAGGAGTATAACTGAGGCACTATACAGAGGGTCCATATAGACTACTGTTCATGGCACTGGTGGAAATTTATTGGATGGTCGATACTGGTGTCGCTTGTCTGACGTGATCTAAGAAATAAATTGATTTAAACGGTAGTAAACTGGTCTGAAATAAGTAACATGATAGCCTGTAATTCCTGCGTCGACTTACTGCTAGTTATATCAAGACTGAAAGTATGATATAATCGAAGTCCCAACAGTGGTCAGGATGAAGCATGATTAATGAAGGTCAATCATGATTTATCATAAAAATGGGTTTTACTGAAATTCTTGTGTATGAGAACATCATTACTTTGCTGAAAACATAATCCTCGTAAGGAGACATGAACTGAATCAAACCTGAAGACGACCTCAACGTGAGGATATGAAAATTTGACTGTTACTAGAACATAAAAGAAAATCAACTGAGGTTTAACATCAACTCGTGTGGATGGCTATGGTTCAATCCACAGAATTTAAGGAACAAAACATACGACTAAGTATGGACGATTTTGGTTCGATCCATGCTTGTCAAAATTTCTGAGAACTGTCCTGTATAGAAATTCATAATCTGGGACTAAATATGGTTGGCTATAGTCCAGCCCATACTTGTCTAAATTTATGAAACGTCCTGATATGACAAAGGTGAACAACTATGAGTCGGTTCACAAAACAACCTTCGACTAAAAAGCATGAAATTTGACCTGAACAATGGTGAACGTTTATGGCTGGTTCACCAAGGATTACTTGACTGACAACATGAATCTGACATGAATAAGGATGAATGCCTAGGTTCAGTTCATCAATCCAAAATCTGAACGGCCAAGGGTGAACGCCTATGGGTCGGTTCACCAAAACAAAATTCGCAGAAAAGCACATGCGACTAAATATGGCCAGTCCTGTACCAACCTTTTACTTAGTCAAAAACTTTAAGAAACCGACTAATAACTGAAGAAAACTGACTGATTAATGCATGAGAAACATAAAGATAACAACGCCAAAATCTGGGAAGTTCCTGGTGACTACCCACTAGTCACAGGTCAAGTTTTAGAGCCTACAGGTCGAACCTATAGCTCTGATACCATAATTGTAACACCCCACTTGGATAAGGGGACCGTTACGTGTATTTATGGCGTGTCATCAAAGCATAAGGTAAATGTCCTAAAACATTAAATGACCATAACGGAAATACCAGAATCAAACATCGGTAATCCAAACTAAGCTCAAAACATGAAAGATAAAATACTGAAGGAAAGGACTAAACAATGTCCAAATAAGCAGAATAATGTAAGAAATGCATAAAGTAAGAAGTCTGGGTAGCTTCCATCCAAATGCACATGCTCTCAGAATCCTAAGAGCGTCCTGGGGTACCTGCCGTTAGAACATGAAAGGGAACTACGGCTGAGCATAACGCTCAGTGAACGGATATAAAGCATAATAAGGAACTACTGAAATGAAACAGATGGTAAAATACTAGAGCTGTAAGACTGATAAGTAAAGTTTCAGCGGAAATCTGTACATAATCTGTAAATTCTTATTTGTAAATAATAAAGCTGAACTGTTGTCTGATAAATTTGAAAACATGCATTTACTGTATTTTAATTTGCCAGATCTTATATAGGTCACGTGCGGTAACAACCGTGCATGAATAACTGGAGGGGTGACCTCATCATGCTGTAGAGGGGTGACCTCTAAATAACTGTGCTGGGTGGAGGGATCAGCTCCAATGTGAAGGATGTAGAGCACACACCACATTCACCTACTAAACTGTAAACTGTAGCCTAGGATGCATCCATACGCCCCACTAATAATACTGATAAAATGGCCAAGCTGAGCCGAGTGGGACGATGCAGGATATCACTCTCCTGCATGTGAGTCACGACACCGGTGCCTCTAGTGCCGTGGTTACGGTACCTCCGTAACTAGTACATAAACTAATCATGCTTGTATATAATGCTCAGGTAATTTATTTAATTCTTAACATAATCACTGATAAGTTTAAAACATATACTGGGGAAAACATTTGGCTGAAGATGGGGAATCCTAATCATGCATGGAAAGGAAGTCCTTACTGAAAGAACGGAAATCCGTACCTCGGGTCCCGTAATGAAATAAGAATGAAAGTTGAAGGATCGACTCTGACTTCACGAATACTACATAAATAATAGACGGGAAATTAAGTCGTCTGATTACTGTCTATAATTTATGATTCTGGTATGTTCTTAATTCGATTTAAAAATGTTCTTGTATTATAGTACTGTACAATCTGATAAATCCGAATGTTCTTTATTATTTCTGATGAGTGTATTCTTATAATTCTGATTACCGTGTGATATGTATTTCTAATATTTACGATTTTACTAAAAACAGTAACCTGTCATACATAGAAAGTTTCCTGATTTAGAAATATTTTCAATTTAATATCTTTAAAATTTAATCATTAATAAATCATATGTTTTTAATAAGATAAACGATCAAGCGAGGATCAATTAAATTTTATTAATTAAATTAAATAAATCATACAATATAATTTATTTATTAACAAAACTCATTTTCTAAAAAAAATGATTAATCCGTTCAATTACTCCCATGGTTCCCACTGTTTGCATTATTAGTTTCCCCCTGCTTGTTTTGTTGTTCCCACTGTTAGTCGAGTTCCCCCCCGTTAGTTATCTAGTTCCCCCTGCTTGTCTAAGTTCCCACTGTTAGTGCAGTGCCAAACACCCCTGCTGGCGAAATAGACCCAAACACCCCTGTTTTCTGAAAATTAATCCCAAACACCACCTGCTACGAGGCAAACACCCCTGATGGGGTTTCTTTTAGCTGCGGTCGCTGGACCGGACCCAAGCCGCCCCTGTGTGGGTCACGGCTGGGCAGAGAAAGAACCACCGAGACTTGATGTCTCGGTATTTGTGCCATAAACCAAACCCGACACCCCTGCTTGGGGTTTTCTGTCCTCAGTCGGCCAACACAACAGCACCACCGAGACCATGAGGGTCTCGGCTGTACAACACACCAAACCCGACCCCTATGACCTACGTTTGCTGCTGTGCGTAATTGGCAGGAAGGAATCCACACAGAGAGTCTTAAAAACTCTCGGCTGTGACACCCTAACATACCGGACGAATCAAAATAAGAGAAAAGGACGAGGACGATTACCGTTATGATTCTGAATATGGGGTACTACTACTCGGTCAAAAACTCGAGACTTCCGTCTCTTTGTTTCCCCAGCCAGCGGCCACCAATGAGCAACCCTAGATTCTTTTTTTTTTGTTCGTTGTGTGTGAAAAGGGGAAACCCCCCGTTCCTTTTTCTTACCCCAAATGGGCTTAGCCCAATTTCTTTTTTTTTTCCTTTCCTTTCTTTCACAAGCCGGCCCAAAAGCACAAATATTCTTTTTCTTTTTTTTTTCTTTTTTTTCGCATTTAATTATTTACGTAAAACTCGTACTTAAAAATCTCGTTCTGAAACGTAAATATATTTCTCGTGTTTTTAAAATCTCGCCATGTATTTATTTATTTTACTTAAATAAATATGTACGTCATACTGAATAAAATTTTCTGAATTATTTTCTGAATAATTAACTACGTAATATTTTTAATAGAACTGAGACTGCGTGAAATTTATATTAATCCTCGTGGTATATTCTGATATGGATTATTTTCTTCTTGAATAATTAATATTCGCGTAATATCTGAATTTATACTGTTATTTTATTATCTGAATAAACTGAAATATTTATAGTATTTAAATAAACCGGGATTGCATATTTAATTTCTGCGTTTATATCTCTGTATAATAATTAATACTTATATAGTTTATTAAAATTAAACTGCGTATTTAAATATTCTGATTTTTAAATACGGGTTTTACAGTTAGTACATGCTTGTATATGATGAGATGTGGATTTTGGGTATATTAAAAATATATGGGTTTTGTGCCTTGTTGTGGCATGGTGAGATGGTGAAAAGGTGATTACTCGTATGGAAAAACGAGTGTATGACGCGATCGACTTGATATGTATGATAACGAGTATGTTTTGGGAGATTTAATAGGTATATATATGCGGATGTATATATACTACTACATGTTAGGTTATGGTATATGGTCGTTCACTAGTTATTATAACTTGAACGTACCTTGTGCTTGTTCGTGTTTTATGGTGCTGGAGTTTGTTGGAGTTCCAACGACGTTTTGAATCTTTTGAAGTGTGTCTTGTAGCGTATTCTTTGAGTTTCGTATTTCACGTGTACGTTTTAAAATGGTGTTTTTGGTTTCAAGTCTATTGAAATAACTTGGGATTTCTTTTGAGATAATGAAATCTTTTGTGTTGGGTCTTGCATTTCTTTTGGTCGGTATATATTGAGTTAGATGGTTGGTTGTATTCGGTAAAATAAGGGTAAGGTGTTGGAGTCGTGTTTGAAACAAGATGTAACATAAGATTTCTTTTTAATCAACACTTATATATTTCAAATTCTAAAAGACTTTCTTTGAAATAAAGCGAAGTAAAAATTTCTTTCTACCTACATAGTTTATATAATTGAGTTTGACCGATTTATGTCATTTTTAATTATTTATACAAGGTTAAATTGATTTTATGAAGATTTAACATACAATTATATTTGTCATTTAAAAGGATTACATTGATCACCAAGTTTATTCTTTAGTTTTTTTTTAAAACAACTAGTATAAAACTGATTTGGTCATAACTTGTTCGTTTTTAGAGCTTTTTGAGTGATTCAAAAGCCAAAAATTATGTACTCGGAACGTACTTTTCAAATATTCAGAATGTATAGTCATGGGAGGTCAGTATCTTGGCCGAAATTATTGTACAAGTGTCGGGTTAGAGGTTGAGTTTGAATAGTAGTTTATTTTTATGATTTGGGATGCACGGGATACCTAGTTTTGAGTTGACTTTTGAGTTCGTCAAGAGGGTTGTTTGTAAATTGTTTGAGTCACATAGATGTGGGAGGTAATAATAAATAATAAAAAAAGATATATATTCTTTTGGAAAAGTCGATCTTTTGCACGGTTTAAAAAAAATATGTCGCGGGGCGTAATATATTTGGTTGCCATTGGGTGTTTCTTGGATTATTTTTCGTTGTCATGGGTCATTTGAATTGATACACGTTTTGGGTTTGAGTTTTCTTTTGAGACTCGTGGTTTTTGACTTGTTTTAACCGGTACACGTGAAATGTCGTTAGTTATCCGTGGGTTTGATTCGTTGATCGTATCTAATGGATTCAGATGTAGTTTTGGTTTCGTATTGTTCGGGAGCGTTGAGGTAGTCATATGAAAGACTTGGTCGCGCCTACACGCTTAAGTAGGTGGCCATGAGAGAACGGTCGGAATACCCTTAGCGGGGAGGAAAGAAGTTCGTAGACGAAGTAATGTGGTTATGAGGTCTCTTAGGAGTACCAAGGAGATGAATAGAGATTTCTGTCACACCCCACCATGGCGTAATATGTTTGGTTGCCATTGGGTGTTTCTTAGATTATTTTTCGTTGTCATTGGTCATTTGAATTGATACACGTTTTGGGTTTGAGTTTTCTTTTGAGACTCGTGGTTTTTGACTTGTTTTAACCGGTACACGTGAAATGTCGTTAGTTATCCGTGGGTTTGATTCGCTGATCGTATCTGATGGATTCAGATGTAGTTTTGGTTTCGTATTGTTCGGGAGCGTTGAGGTAGTCATATGAAAGACTTGGTCGCGCCTACACGCTTAAGTAGGTGGCCATGAGAGAACGGTCGGAATACCCTTAGCGGGGAGGAAAGAAGTTCGTAGACGAACTAATGTGGTTATGAGGTCTCTTAGGAGTACCAAGGAGATGAATAGATATTTGTGGGATACTAGCACAAGTAACGCGCCATAGAGAGTGTTGGAAGGGGATACAATACCTCAAAGGTATTTATGATTGTTCGTAAGGCATGTAAGTTTTCCGAAAATTTCCTGAAAAATTTAGTAGGTTTGCCTATTACTGTGAGGTAGAACCATAAATAGAGCAAGTAGGAGAGGTGAGAGGAGTTGCAGTTAGTGCCTTCCTAAGGAAATTGATGATGGGGTGATTTCAAGAACAAGAGTTGATGGAAATTGCAACGGATGCAAGGTAAAAGTTGAGTTGCTTAGTAGTAGATTGGATGTGGAAAGAGGTTGAGTGGTCTGATGAGAGGAAGTATTGGTCTGTTAAAATGCGTGTAGAATTTCGCAAGTAGAACGAGGTAGGAAATTTAGTCGTATTGCTTCTAGGAGAGGGTGCAAGGAGGACGCAGTTGAAACTGCTAAGGATGTTGTATGAACGCTTTGGGTTTACGGTTATGCATTTGGCTTCGCCAAAGCACTAACGGATTTCATAGAGTCAATGAAGCGAGTGTGCATGAACGTATGTAAATGAGTTGTCATCGGGAGTATCGACGACATCTTGATCTACTCAAAGTCTAAGAAGGAGAGTGAGGCGAAGTATGTGTTGGTTTTGGAGTGGAATTATACGTGAGATTTTCAAGTGTGAGTTTTAGTATTAAGTCTACCATGATGAGTAGTTAGAGATGATGACGTATCATAGAACCAGCAAGGGACGAAGTGAAGAAGGACGGGGAAGCATTTTGGAGGCTGAAGAGGTGGATTGGATAATGAGCCGATCTTGGCATTATCGGAAGGACTGGATGAATTCGCGAAGCATGACGATACGTGGAGCAATGATTTGGATGTGTACGAGAACGACAAGAAAGGCGATTTCTTATACGTTGTAGGAACTGAAGATTTGGAAGAACTGGATAGACTTAGTTAGTGGAGCTGGACTGTTATATCTGCCTAGAATGCTAGAGGCATTTGGTGTACGAGACGTGGAGAATGATCTATACGGATCGTGAACGTCTCCAACACATATTCAATCATCTTGATTGAACATTTGGCAAAGGTGATGGGTGGAGTTAATTGATGAAAGAAAATTACAAGGCCATGTACCATCTGGGAAAGGCAAGCATGGTTGATGAGACATGGAATAAGAAGAATGAAGTGAAGCTGAGACGAACTTGAACTATATGGATGACGTATTAGGGTGGTTTGGATGAAGGATGTAGGTTGCACTAGTTGAGTTGTCTAAAGCAGAGAACACGTCAACATGTATGTTGCGTGGCTTGGACAATCATATGGAGAAAAAGGACGTAGACTATACTTACTACATAGATAGGAGCAGCTTAGAAAGGGCGATGTAAGGACGAAGTTGGTGGAAGGGATACATAATGCGGTGGAGGATTAAGTACGATGGGAGTTGGGTGATAGTCGATAGACTGACTAATTCATCACATATTTCAAGAGGAAGGAGAAGTCACATAGTTGAGAAGTTGGAAGGATTACGTACGGATGTGATGGAATAGAGGGTTCTGCGTAAAAGTTAGCCTAATATGTATGGAATGCCTTATGAAGGATTATGGCAAGGGAAGAAACGATGGGAAGCATCACATCGTGATGTATGGTAGGAGTTGAGGAAGAAAGAAGGAAGTGTGTATAGAAGCGAAGCATGAATGAAATAGGTCGAGATAGGAACCGAAGGTAAAACTTTGGTAGAGCCTAATGAGTAGAATAAAGCACAACGTAGGCTAATGCTGTCGTAGTGTGGAAAAGGAAATGACACTGACCTATACTGATTGTTTGGGAGGCTTAGTATCGATAATCGAATGGATGAGGAGTTATAGGTGTGATGTGCCATAGGGACGAAGGGCTTGGTCTAACCGAGATAACCGTCTTTTTGATGATGTGTATAGATCATAAGTTGATTTGGATTGGAAGAACTAATGGCTATGTAGAAAAGGAGGAAACCACTAGAGTTAGTGTCAGAGTTATGTATGAAGTTTCACCCATAGTAACGGGTGGTATGTTTTGGTAAAATGGAAGAGTTGATGTAGAGTTTTGTAGGTCCATTTATGATCTTTGGAAAGATCGGACCAGTAGCTTATGAGCATAGAATTACCTGGGGGAAATGAGTGGTATATATGATATATTGCATGTATTAAGATTGGTAAATTTTGTTTGAGAATGCATATTTGCATGTACGGTTATTCGGGACTTGTATTAATAAGAGTCTTTGTTTTATCAAAGAGTCATCTGTGAGATTTATTGACTGTGAGGTCAAGAGTTTGGCAATGAGTTTAATTATTTTTGGTTTGTATATGTGGTATTTTGAAACTTGAACTAAAGTTCACGTGGAAATGAGAGGAGTTCGTTTAGAACAAGTATCCTCATGTGATTTGTTGTTTGTGTGTTTGATCCTAAGGAGTAAATCTCGGGACGAGATTTCTATTAGGAGGGAGTGATGTGACAACCCTGGTTTTGATGTTCGTCACTTAGATTTATTTTGTGCTAGTTACGTGTCTTTACGTGTTTATGTGCTTATTGGTGTGTATAGATTGTGGTTTGGTTATCGTTTCCGGTATGGGGTACCTTGTGAGTGAAACGATGTGTGATGATTTCATGTTCATGAGTTCACTTGGTAGTGAATATGAAGTGAGATGGTGTTATTTAGTGGTTTTACGTATACGTATATGTATTATAAAAAATCGTATTTTTACGATTTACGGTATAGCATTTGGAGGTCTCGGATGAGGTAATTAGGCATATGGATATTTTTCGGGATGGTTTTAAGTCATTTAGGACTTAGTTATAAATTTTATTTCAAAATTTGAGATTTTTTTTTAAAAGTGTATATTTTACGTCTTTTACGGTAAAACGCGTAAATTTGACTAGTTTTACAGTTTTGAGGTTTTGGAGGCTTTAGGAGCTGAAATAAATTAGGAAAAATTAAGGTAATATTATTAATACATATATTAATAATAAAAAGAAAAAAAATAAAAAAATATATGTGTAAGTCGGTTTTGGGACGCAAGGAAGAAAAAGAAAAAGGAAAAAAAGGAAAAAGGGGAACCGGGCTTTTGTAATGGGCCAAGGACTTGTTAGGAAAGTATATAAAGCCTTATTTTTATCAAAACACTCCATAAAATTCCTGGAGATCAAGTATGGGTCGACATCTATGGAGGAATTTAGGGTTCTTCATTAATTTTTCTTCTTTCAAAAATTCTAAGGTAAAATCTTCAAATCCCTTTTCAATTTAATTGTTTTTAATTCTTTCTCATTCATCTTATGATGGATTTAGGTTAGGTTTATATTAAAATAGTAAATTAATTTTATATTAATGGTGTTATAATGATTACATAGATTAGGGCTTGTAATTAGAGGGATTAGGGTTAATTAATGAGGTTGATTTTGTTAAACCCGTTTTTAAAAACTAGGCATAATTTTGAGTCAATTGTTTTGATCATATCGGAAGTTCTAGGAACATTCAAGATGCGATCCAAGTATCCCTGAAAAGGTAATTGAAGTGGATTTCCAATGCAAGAAACGAGAACTAAATTGGAGGTCGGGAAGTGGGTCAAAAACAGGTTACAAAAGTCGGAGGTCAAAACAGTTTTGTAATCAGCCTGTTTTCTTTTTAAGTTTTGGATTGTTTGGGGTACTTAGGGTTGCATTGTGATCTTCTCACGAACATGAGAGATGGTTTATATATTTTAGTAAGTATCTGCACTTGGGGTAAGATTGTGGTTTAGGGTAAGACCCTCTAATGGTAACAAACTTTTCATACGTTTAAAATCAGTGAATTCTGGATAGGTAGCAATATATATACATATATCGGGGCCTTAACAGTAGCTTTAAGGTTAGGGCAAGTGGGAGGTTTTAGCTAACATATGTAAAAGTATGATATTCCTTTTACAAAAACCATGGGTATGTTTAAGTAGACGTTGACTTAAAGTTTTGAGACCTAAAAACTGGGACTGTTTTGTGTAAAATATGAACGAGATAGTTATTAAACTTAACCAAGTTAAGGACTTGTTAAGGAAGGGTAATGGGGTGATTAGAGCTTATCAATGAGGTATTTATATAGGAATAGGCTAGATGTCCATCATAGGTTGATGAGCCATCTTAGTGATTGGTTCATGTATTGATTGCGTGTTTTTGGTTTGTTAGCTTGTTGCTAATGCGAGGACTTGTGAAGAAGCAATCAGGTGAGTTTCATAGTCCCATGTTTACTATTGATTTTGACTTCCAGATGGGATGGAAGAGACACTGTGTTATGTTGTTTATAAATTGATGATGTGAATGTTTTTAAGGTTTGAGATGGACTTGTGTGTACATTATGTGATTAACTGCTATGTGATTCTTGTTCGTGTATGATTTGGATGGGAAAGGTACATAGGTGTATGGGCGCCTATGGTACCATGGTTGTTGGTAAGGCGTGATGCCTTGGTAATTATGGTTGTTGGTAAGGCGTGATGCCTTGGAATTGTGATGATTGATTGAACCTGAATGCTAGTTGTTAATACATAATTGTAGCGCATTGTCCATATGTTATTGTGTTGATGGTTGTTATTCACAGCTTGTGACTGATTTAGCATTGGAGTCTAAACCTATGACTCTCACCAACTTTATGTTGACGTGTTTTAGTGTCTCTTTCAGGTGTGAATGTGTTTAAGCTTGAGGATAGAAGTGGCTAGACTTGGATGCCTTAGGATTTCATATAGAAGGAGATCCCCGTTCCTTCTTAGTTTACCTTTATGTTTTTTTGATAAGTGATACATGTTGGCACCTATATGTTTGTTTGGTTTATATTTATTGTTTGTCTTGGGTAAGTGGTAGGACTGTTACCTACTTACCTAGACTCCTGCATTTGATGAGATATTGTCATGACTTTTGTGTTACCATTTTATGACATTTCTTATTTCATATATTTATCTCTATAGACACGCCATGTTGTGATGATATACATACGTCGCGCCCCATATTCCGCCATGGTGGGGTGTGACAACCAGTTTCACCTAGTTATGGAGGTACCATATCCATAATACTGGAGGCACCAGTGTTATGACTCCACCACGACGGAGTGATAGCTCGTGGCGTCCCTTCAGCTTTTGGCCATATTATTATTATCAGGTGGGGCGTATGGGTGCATCCTAGTTTACATGTTTTCAGCAGATTATTCAGGTGAATGTGGTGTGTGCCTTGCATCCTTCACAAGGAGATGATCCCTCCTACCCAAACCAGTATATTAAATTAGAGGCGGCCCCTCTAATTTGCATGACGAGGTCACCCCTCCAAGTATTCATGCACATTGATAATTCATGACCTATATTGGCTAATGTAAACATGTTAAACAGTTTTTACAAGATAAGCGTAAGGCTTTTCAAACTATAAAACAAGTTTTAATAAGATATGCCAGGTTATTCAGGACTTAGTCTTTTTCGCTTCCCTATGCTTATATGCTTATGTTATCCGTGCTTTACTTGTATATCCGTGCACTAAGCGTTATGCTCAGCCGTTTTCCTTTTCATGTTCCCAAAACGGCAGGTACTCAGGGACGCTCGTAGACTTTAAGCGTACGTGCATATGGATTGGAAGCTTCCTAGCCTTCTTTACTTTATGCATTTATTTATACTTTGATACTCATTTCCATGGACATTGTTTAGTCCTTTTCATTTACAGTACTTATGTTTGTGTGTGATGAGTTCTACTTTTGGGGTACCGATGTTTGATTCCGGTATTTCCTTTATGGTCATGTGATGTTTAATACATTATCCTTGTATGCTTTGATGACACGCCATAATCACGCGTGACATTCCATTTATCGAAATGGGGTGTTACAGATACGATGTCAGCAATTCTAGAAGAAACTGAAAAAAATTGTGATATGCTGAAGCTTAATGATGAAGACAACAAAAGAACAATTCTAAAGATAATCATCAAGATATGAATCTAGAAGAAAATGAATCTTAGAAAGAAAACGAACCAAGTGACTCGAATGTGACGAAAGATGTTGTTCAGCCTACACAGGTTGAGCCTTCTGAGACATTTTGGTTTGGAGATGACGAGGACGTGGGAAAAAGCTTGAAAGAAAATCATACTGAAAATGAAGCATTGGAATCAACAAGATTGACCAATGAGGTTGCAGATGATAATGTCAAGATTCAAAATTCAGTTGATATTACGACCAAAGGAAATGAAGACGAGCTTAAAAAGGTTTGGACTTGTGATATGTCGTCGCTTGAAGATGATGAAAAGCAAGAAAAATTTGCTGCAATAGCAATTCCTGGACAAACGAAGAATGATGTAGCAGACAATGAGACTATTGAGCAAGTAACAGAAGGTTAAATTCATACAAATCCTTTGATATGTGATGAATATCAATTTCTGATATATGTAATCTTAATAATTTATGTACAAACAATATGTATTCAGAATATTTTATTCATCTCATGAATCAATATTAGTGTTTTGTTTTCATTATATTTGAATTACAACTTGATATATTTCACATGTGAAACAAAAAAAAATTAAGCATGTACAAAACAAAAGTATGTTCTTCACATGTGAAAAACGTATGTTTTTCACATGTGAAAAACTTATGTTTTTCACATGTGAAAAACGTATGTTTGTTCACATGTGAAAACGTATGTTTGTTCACATGTGAAAAACGTATGTTTGTTCACATGTGAAAAACGTATGTTTGTTCACATGTGAAAAAGGTATTTTCTTCTACATGTGAAAAAAGTATTTTCTTTCACATGTGAAAAATAAATTCATTTTAACTCATACTTATTTTTGCAGATACATGACGTTTTGAATCAAGTTTGTATGAAGATGATACTGATGATTACACTGGTCCTGACCGAAAATCTCCTTATGAGTTTTGTCCAGTAGATGTTAAGCAACCACTTAATGAAGATGAAAAACATAGTTGCTGATACATTATTTGCAATGATAGGACCAAAGTTGTAAGTTTCCAATTATTATTGACGTTTTTTGTTATAATATAAAGATTTAGTATATCTAATGTTTGCTTATAAAACTGTATATAGGGACCCAATAATTAAAGCTCATAGTGGCATTGAATCAAGCCATGTAGAAATGAAAACTTTAACGCTGAAAATCTTGCTATCTACGTATGTAATTGATGTTTGGGCAGATCTGTTAAACTACATTGAATACTTGCAAAACAAGAGTTAAAAAGAAAATATTACTTTAAAATATCTGGAATTGTAAGAGATCTAATATATCCTAGACACATAATTTCATATTTACATAATACCTTTATCTAGTATTAATATTTCTTGTTTTGCATTTATGCAGGTGCCAGCATACTATATAAGCAAAGCAACAAAAGAGGAAAAGTTCAAAATATTTAAACATAAGATGAGTGAAACTTTTAATAACAAGAAAAACCAAATGTCATTACAAAATTTAGCAATGGTATTTTTTTAAAATCTTTTTAAAATGCTTTCTGAATATTAATTCATATTCAAAATTATTAATGATACTTTTATTTCTTATGTATTGCAGGTTTTTTTCCCTGTTTGTCACTCAACTCACATATATCTCATTTGTGTTGATTTGGAAAAGAGTTCAATACATATTATCGACAATAGTGCAAATACAAGCGAACCCAATCATAAAAGATATTCTGGAATACCACACGCAATTGTAAGTATTTCCTAAGTATTCTTTAAATGTGAAAAATAAGATTTCGTATATATTTTATGTTACTAACTAGTACAGATTATTCATTGAATGTGAAAAATGGTATAATTTTTTTTTCTTTTTGTTATTTGCAGAGGCAAGTTTTTGTTGAGTATCTACATGATGTTAGAACAAGGATGGGTATGGAATGGAGGACTACTAGCAATTCAACTGATTGTAGTATATTTGCTATGCTACATATGGAAACTTACACAGGAAGACAAAAACCTTGGAAATATGGTCTATACAAAGAATAAAAAAACAAAAAGAACAACTCGATTTACTGAGATCAAGATTTGTAGCAAAAATTCTTTTGTTTGACTTCAGTTTATTAAAAAAAGATTTCTTAAAGTTGGTTGAAAAGTTTGAAAAGAAAGATGTGGAAGAGAGAAAGAAAATTATCGAGTCTGTTATTGCTAATAGGGAAGAATGCGAATTATTTCCAGTAGCGGATTTTGATTCTGCTGAAAAATCTACAAAAGATCCAAATGAACAAGATGGTGGGTGCGTCACAGATTAGTAATGACGAAGAGAAAATTTGAGAAAGATTATAAAAAGATGGATGGAGATATGTAGGTCTAAGAGGAAGAGACCTGTAGAAGATATTCAAATTTCTTCCTTAAAAACAACAGATTTGTTATATAATTTTATTACATTAGTCTACATGCATAATAACAATTTTTAATGGTTGATATATAGTTACTGAATTCTGTTTATGTTTTATAATTATAGATTGACTGAATATTTTTTATACAAACACTTTTTCACATGTGAATCCACTTTTTTATTTTTGTTTTATTTTTGGGTAGTAAATATAATCTAAAATCAACAAATATATAATAAACAACAAAATATATTAGAAGAATGTGTTTCTAGTATCTTTAAGATATGTTTTTGAATTAATTAAATTATTTATATATTCTAAACACGTTAATATATAGTAAAAAATTCTTTATCTAAAACTTTCACATGTGAAAAAATATTTAACATTTGTTATTCATTTTTTATTAATAGTTTTTCTAAACTTATTGAGTAATATCATTAAAATTATAGCCGTTTAGTTTCCTTTGGTTGACTTTTTACTTAACAAAGTTTTTTTTTATTGCTTTTTGGTTGTCCTATGAGATAATTTTACAATAAATGTAATGTTTTCCAATAAAACAAACTCATAAATGTTTTCCAATAAATAGCTGCTTTTTAGTTGCCCTCGTTAACCATTCAATATTTTTAAAAAATAAACTATTAATCTTCCATAAAATTTGTCTTCAAATAATAAAAGTAATTTTATTATTTTCATTATAATATTTAAAAAATATTTTATGTTATAACTATATATTAATAAATAATATTATTGCCATATGGTTGAATTTAGTTGCGCTTTGGTTTTTATGTTGTTTCCCTTTACTATTTGAGATAGCAATAAGTAATCATTGTGAAAAAAATGTTTTTACTAAAATGTGCACATGTGAAAAATATTATTTTTTTCAAATGTTTTTATTCTTTATAATTATTTTTTTCAAATTTCTAATTATTTCAATAAGAAAGTTTCTAGAGTAATAGTTTTAATTAGTTATATATAGTTCTGAAACATTAAACTTAGCATATATGACCAAATTATTAATTTATTATTAATGTTTCACATGTGAAAAATATCAAAATTTTCACATGTGAAAAATATTAGAAGTATTTAAAGTGATGGTCATATAATATACCGTTTCGAAGCTCGTGGAAAATGTTATTGAACGATGTCGAGAGTTCTATGTTATTGTTATGTATGTAACGGGAATTAGTCCCGAACACACAAATGAGGAAGGCCCCCTAACCTTGTAAGCCTTAGTATAAAAGGCACATCAACCTCATTTGTGTGTGTGTCTCCCATAGTGTTTTCTATTCTTCTTGTTTTAGAGAGAGAAACTCTCCTTAGTTTCTCTCACTAGAATCACCTACTTTGTATCTTTCTTCCTTCTTCTTCAACTAATCTAATATTCCATTCTTATTTTAATCTTGTCCGTCATCATCTTTATTTCTTGATCTATAAGTCGTGTGATTACATCCTACAAGTGGTATCATTCGCCAAGGGATTCGTGGATAGCTCTTGGGTGTTGTCCTTGTTTTTCTTGTGTTTCGCGATTCATATAGCTTCTAAGTTGTTGTGGTAGTGATTTGGTATACCCACTTTGGCTAAAAACACAAAAAATTTGGGTGTTTTGATCATTTTTGGCTTAAAATCTCGAATTGGTTGGGTTTTGTCCGAGAAAAGTGGGAATTTGGTACTATTCCGACAGGTTTCATCGCAAAAGGGTTTTATATTCCGACAGAATTCCATCGGAAAAGGGTTTTTTTCATTCCGATCGTTATTCCGATAGTCATTCCGATAGGTATTCCGATAGTACATTCCGACAGGTATTCCGATAGAACATTCCGACAGACATTCCGATAGGTATTCCGACAGACATTCCGACAGTGTATTCCGACAGCATTCCGATAGAACATTCCGATGACACATTCCGATAGATATATTCCGATGGACATTCCGATGGATATTTTGTTCGAGTATTTTTTAGACTTAGCCACTATCTAGACTTGTCCCGGAACATAGTTTCCACGAAAAAAAACAAAAATTTTGACGGGAAAACCATAGTAAAATTTATTTTTTCCTAGACCATTTTTAGGCCATTTAAGCTTAAATTTCAAATTTTGGCAATGCGAAAAAATTTTCGACCAAAAAATTCAAATTTTCGGACCAAAATTCAAATTTTTAGGCCAAATTTCAAATTTTTTAGGTTTTATTTTTCATTAAAAATTTCCTTTTTTCAAACTTTTTCCCTACTAGTTATTGGCTATTTCTAAATCGATTTCAAAATTTAGTGTTTCAAAATTTTTTCGGCTTACCATTTTGTCGGACTGAGGAATTTTTTGTCGGGCTGGAAAATTTAGGCAAAGTTTGATTTTGTTGACACTCCAACACACGCTTTCTACGAATTGAGATCCTGTTTTTCACACGACTTCTACTATGACTTATCAATAAGACAGTGATGCTGCGGGTTTTGAGCATCGTGATATCCATGTAAGAAAGAAGAGGAATGTTGCCCATCTCCAGTCTCAGCTTCTTATACCACAAAAGGAAGAAGCAGGAATTCCACTTCTAGCTGAAGAGTATGATCTCATAGAATCTGCAGCAGCATATGATGAGGAAGAAGAGGTGACTACCGACTCCATCTTGATGGCTAATTCACAGCAATCATGCACATCGATAGTTCAACCTGACAGAGCTCATGTGTATGA
Organism: Glebionis coronaria; assembly: GCA_025667525.1. NCBI lineage: Eukaryota > Viridiplantae > Streptophyta > Magnoliopsida > Asterales > Asteraceae > Glebionis > Glebionis coronaria. The sequence continues at coordinate 136,208,674 of CM046875.1, forward strand.
TTCAGACGGTTCCCCTGAGGCACACCCACGTCTCAATGATAATGAGTTATATAATATGTCTAATCAGGAGGAAGAGTATACTGAGTCACTTGAGCCTTCCACTGAGACACACGGGGCTCAAACGAATAATAGTATTTCTAAGGCGCCCAGTGTGGACCTTAGTGGAGATCAAGTAGCACAACCTACAACCCTTCCTGATGAGACGCATGCGTATTATAAATCATAATTTGATAAGCTTGCCAAGGATGTTGCTCATGCGAATGTGGTTAATAATAAGTTTAGAGAAACTAATGCCAAATTGACCACTGAGCTTGCGGGATATAAGGAACGGGAGAAAAGTTTTGAGATTCATCATGCTAAAATCAAGGAACTTGAACAAGCTCATGCTACATCGGTTTATCAAGAAAAATGCACAACTAAGAAATTAAATGCCTTACACTTAAGTAGTGCTAAAAAGATAAGCGAATTGAATGATGAAATCACCTCTCTTAATAAACACCTTTCAACAGAAAAATCTATTATTTTGGATTTAAAAGAAGAACGAAAAAAGCTGAAACATGATTTCAAAATTCGAGAAGATGGGCTTCTTGAGGATTTTTGCAAAGCGCAGGATAGGATTAGGGAATTAGACAACCTTTTGGTAAAACGTGGCCAAACTATGCAGACGATAAATATGCTCGCACCAGAAGTGAATGAGATTAATTACACCTGTTACAAAATGGCTTTAGGTTGTCCTCTTCCTCCCAATCCCGAATATCTTAAGCAAGTTCAGGCCACAAATCAAACTCTATATAATGGTAGTGTGCTCTTGTCTGATGAGCATGATCCTCCTAGTGTGCATGATTCTGAGGAAACTACTGATCTTGCTATAGAGACTCGTTTAAGAATGAAAAAGCTTGATAAAGAAGTGACACCCGTTTACTATTCGAAAGTTAATCCTCCAACTGTTTTTGTTCGATCTAAAACAAGTACTGAAATACTTTTGCTACCAAGTGAGGAATTTTTTGATGACCCTCCTAAACCGAGTATCACCCGCCGATTTCGTAACGAGCTAAAAGATAACTTTGTCATACTTAAACGTGTTGTGAATTCCAAAGTAACTGAAGGAAATTTTGCTTCACCCGTTTACTCTGAAGTTTAGAAAATTCTTCACAATGATATAAATCCGCTTATTAATCAAGTTGATGCTAGGATGAGCAATCTTGAAAATGCTTTTCTAAAAGAACTATCCAACTTTGTTGAAGACTTTAAATCTTTGGCGAAGGAGGCTGATGCATCTCTTGATAGAATTAATGTTTTGGAAAGTGATCCTGAACGTCTCTCGAAAGCAAGTGACAGTGGTGATTGTGATGAGAGTAACCCCGTTGCGGTAAACATCTCTGTGTCGGATAATGAAACCCTCCAAAATGATCTTGATCGTATGAAAGAGAAAATGGAGTCTTATGTCATCAAAAACGATAACGAATTCACCGATATTTGGAATAAATATGTCAAAAAGTGTGATGAATGTAAGGATGACAAACTTTCATATGATAAAGCTTACACTGAAATGCAACAAACAATCGAAAGGTTGCAAGCTCAGTTAGGAGGTGAATGTCGTGACAGTGGACCTTCAACAAATGATAATCAAAAAGAGTTCGCGATTCTTCAACACCGATATGATTTTCTTCAAAAACATTGTCATTCTCTTGAACTTGCTTTGCAAAATAAAGTTGGAAAACTTCCAGATGATAGTAATTTGCAAGTAAAACTCTCGGAATCATTTCGCGAATTGAATGAAAAGAGCATGGAAATTATTGATTTGAAAGCACAGTTGCAAGACAAAGACATCGCAATATCTGAGTTGAAGAAACTGGTTGGAAAGATGGGTGGAAAACCGGTGGAACCTAAGGTTGTAAAATCTGTTGTTAGACAACCAAATGCGTACAAATTGCCGAAGCCATCTATCTTAGGAAACCCGCCTTCTAATGTGTTTAGGTTACCTTCTAATATCAATGTGCCACAAACTGTTCCAAAACCAGCCATATCACCCTATGTTCCTCCATTCTGAAAACCCACTTTTTCTAAACACAACCCTGCGAGTGAACCTTGCACTACTCCTAAGAGTACTCTCAACCGTGTGACTCTTACGCCCAAAAAGGAATCTAAAGGTTCAAACAACGTTGGTCAAACCAACAACCTAAGGGATGGTAAGCCAAAAGGGAACATTCAGAAATTAAACCATGTATATTCAAAACCTAGTCAACCAACAACTGCTAGAGTTCAACACACTCTTAATGGTAGTCAACAAAAACCTAGGATCCCTTCCTAGCAACCTAGGAATTGGCAACCACCAATGAGTAGTCGTGTATCGAACAAGGTGCCTGAATTGTCAGCAAAACCTAGGTACACAAGGACTTTCGAGAATCTCAAATTCCCTGTATGCCCCATGTGCAAAAAGGGTATTCACAATGGAAACCATGCTAATTGCATTCTGCAATACCTCTATGAGGTAAACTCTTGTGCCTTCACACAGAGAAAGAATGCAGAATCCCATAAGACCACAAGGAGATTCACACCCGCCACAAAGCAAAGCAATGACAAGAAATCTTCAAGGCGGATCAATGAAGGAACTAGTTTCTCTCCTAAGAAGTCTTTCGCTGTACAAGAGAACACTACTCCTAGATCTAGTCTTCAGTGGAAACCAATGGGTAGGATCTTCAAGGAAGTTGGTCTTAAGTGGATTCCCATCGAGAAGAGTGATGACACCTGCTCCAGCGCTAATGCAAGTGTTCTGAATATAGAAAATGAATTTATTACTCCTAACACTAGTATTTGTGCAAACTCTTCTTCTGTCAATACAGGGAATTCAGCGGATTCTGAATCCACTTCTTCAAAGGGTTCTAATTCTGTACATTCGACATCACCTTCTTCTATTGTACAAAGGTCTATTTTGGATTATTTTCGAAAAAATTGAAAAAATCAAAATACAAAAATATAAAACCTATAAAAACAAAAAAAAACGAAAAAATCTTTCAAAAATACCAAAAATATTCTTCTCGACATGTCTTACAGTTTCAATAATATGGACGTGCCTAGAATTGTCGCTCAATAACGACACGCGTATGTACATAATGCTCGAATGAAAGTTCAAATGTTTTCAAAACATGTCATTTCCTCTTTCTTCAGATGATTTGCAATTACTTCAGATTGTGACTCGTGCCTCAAAGAAAGGAAAGTTGCTCACGGATGATAACTTATCCTAAACAACGAGCAAATAAAAATTTCTCGGTCATGAGCTTTCAATAAAAACATTCCATGTTTTAAAGCTCATGAATACGACTTACAGTTAAGTGTCAGACTGTAACTCGAACTTCAAATAAAGGAGAGTGTATCTTTAAAGATAACTTATCCTAATAACGGGTAGAGAAATCTATCTCCGGTTGAGCTTGTCACAAAACATTCAAAGTTTTGAGCTCAACATAATGGCTTATAGTCATATGCAGACTATAAACCGGTCCCCAAAGAAAGAAAAGTCTATGACTTATCCTCAACAACGGGAAATTAATTTTTCTCGTTCATGGGTTTACGTTAAAACATTCAAAGTTTGAAGCTCATGAACTCAAGGAAAATGTTCATTTATGTACATTTTTCCTCAACAATGGGAAATTCAGTTTTCTCAGGTTTGAGCACAATTTTTCAAAGTATTGCAAACTGTGTGCTCATATACTCCCCTATTTTAATTAGAATTTCTTTTCGAGGGGGAGTACAAACTTTCATGCAACATTATTCTCTCCTTGTTTCATCACTAGTTTCACAAAAATTTCAATCACATGCAATTTTTGAGGGGGAGAATAATGATTAATATGTGATCAAAATGTTTTATGTTGGATAAGATCTTTGAGATAAGTGCTTTATCTTCCTAACATGTGTAAAATGTTCACTTAAATTCTTTCGCATTTTGATGCACATGTGTAGGGGGCGATTTTTGGTGATTTAGAAAGTTTTTCTGGTTACGATATCTATACCTTCAACACAATTATTCACGACGATATTGGTGTCAAAAGGTGGTTAGGTATTCGTCCTATGATCCAACCAGAACCGGAGGGATCTTCCCAAGGACAATCCATTAGAACTTAGAAGTCCTTAGGAAAGATGGAGTAGTTGAGCGTACGGGAAAAATGCCGACCAAGTACTTAAGCTAGCACTGGAATAATTACAACAAGGTGCTAGTTATGACGTATTGGTAAGCATTGAAGGGGTTGAAGAATAAAAAAGAAATGTAAGGATAAAGGGTGAAAAGAAATAGCCCTCCATACAACTTAGGCAGAAACCGGGTCAATATATCTTTTATCAAGAATCACTTTGATGATTTCTGATACTGAAGAGAAAGCATCATGGACCCAGTGATGCAATACACAACCCTTCCCAGCCTACACAAGCTTCTCTCAAAAGATGTTTGTTTTATTGTCACAGAGTTCAACTCATTTCTATCAACTTTCTCACTCCGAGATAGTAGATATTGAAAAGGTGGCAGTCTGCTCCAGCCTCCGATCACCAAATAAACGTGCACTTATAGAGTCTAGAACGAGATTCATCAAAAATCTCATTAGGACACTTATTCCATATATCAATTGTTGTTCTTCATTAGAACACAAGCGATAACTTATAGAGTCCTACGCTCTATCCTTGTGATATTGCCAGAACATTCAGAGTGATACTCTTTAGTATTCACAGTGATGAATGGAAATCCTTCCAGTGTTAACATCAAACAGCACTGCGCTAGGTCATATGTAAGATTCACCTGAATTAAACATATGTTAACTGGAAAGCAACAGCAGTTTGATTCTTTCGTGATTCAAACTCGTTCCAGGTCTCGACGCAATATCTTTATGATCTTGCCAGAACATTCAGAGTAATACTGCTCAGTATTTACAGTGACGAATGGAAATCCTTCTAGTGTCATCATCAAACAGCACTGCGGTAGGTGACTTGTGAGATTCTATACGAATCAAACTTGTGTCAACTGGAAAGCAACAATGGTTTGATTCTTAATTTATTCAAACTTGTTCCAGGAAATTGAATTGACGACTCAATCAGCAGAATGGAACTGCATGATTCACTCCTTACTATGAATTATCTTTCGATATATTCAAGTATTGAGAACGGCTACCACAGCCGGAAACCCTGTCAAGGAAGTTCTTTGAACTTACCTAATCATAGGTACAATATTCGTACTGTATAATGGGAAACCGGAGGAATGCAAATGGTGGCGTAACCTCAAGAGTCGTAATTCAAGACCACATTCTCATGAAAATGAAGAAAGCTCAAGAACATCTAAAGACAAAGACTTCCGCTACTCTGATTATCAAGGGAGATTGTTAACAAGCTTTCAAGACAACGCAAACCATGAGTATGTGGATAAAGACTCAAGAACACAATTTGGCAAAGCATCAAGATCAAGTCAAGGCAAAGATCAAAGATCCAAGATCACAAGTCATGTAAGGAACGATGAAAGAACTCTCAAGACAACGAGCTTCAAAGTCTGCAACAACAAAGAAGTGAAGTCACATAATACATGACCACCACTTAGGGGGAGATTGTTAGAAATATTTAAAGTGATGGTCAAAGAAGTGAAGTCACATATTATATGACCACCCCTTAGGGGGAGATTGTTAGAAGTATTTAAAGTGATGGTCATATAATATACCGTTTCGAAGCTCGTGGAAAATACTATTGAACGGTGTCGAGAGTTTTATGTTATTGTTATGTATGTAACGAGAATTATTCCCAAACACACAAATGAGGAAGGCCTCCTAACCTTGTAATCCTTAGTATAAAAGGCACATCAACCTCATTTGTGTGTGTGTCTCCATAGTGTTTTCTATTCTTCTTGTTTTAGAGAGAGAAACTCTCCTTAGTTTCTCTCACTAGAATCACCTACTTTGTATCTTTATTCCTTCTTCTTCATCTAATCTAATATTCCATTCTTAGTTTAATCTTGTTCGTCATCATCTTTATTTCTTGATCTATAAGTCGTGTGATTACATCCTACAAAAAAGATAATAGAAAAAAATCTGTCAGGCCCAAATTAAAAAGCCTAAATTGTTTTCTATAAATACATTATACTCTAGTATTCTAAAAACCAAAAAACCAAAATATTTTCAAACAGCCGCCATATCTAAAAATGAAAAGAAATCAAAACAATCCATCAAAAATTCGCAAATCAACAAGTTTAACCGATAGAATAAGTGATTTACCGGAAGGTATACTTTTTGATATCATAACTCGTTTAGATTCAACAAGAAGAGGCTATTAGGACATGCATACTCTGCAAGACATGGCAAAATCTTTGGCGTCAGGTTAAAAATATTGTTTTTGAATTTGATGAGTATAGTATAAATTATGATAATATCTTTGATTTCGATACTTCTGTCGGAAAAATCTTAAAAGAAAACAAGCAAACAAAAAAGGGCTAATGACTAAAAAATGCATCTAACTTGACACTTTTTACCGTTCTGTGTAGCCATCTTTTTTTTTCCTATATTATCATTAAACTTTGTGATTTCGTACATTGTGTGTATCCGGTGACCTACTTGACTGGTTAGCAGGTTGCTTTAACGACCGTTAAACTTTTTATTACAACGTTAGTCCTTTATATTAACGACCATTAACATACACACTTAAAATTTGATTTTTTTTAAAATAAAGCGTAAAACCTTAAAAAAAAGTATATAACCTCATATACAAATTTTCTTTAGAAAAAAATTTTACGCACGTTTGAATAAAAAAATTTAATATTATTTTTTTAAACATGTTTTAGTTCATTTTTTAAATTTATATAAAACGTGTATTATATTACATAACTTCTTCGTACATAATAAATCTTAATTTTTTTGCAGAAAATCAAACAATTTTTTTAAAAAATAAAATGTATAACTTAAAAAAAACAAGTATGTAACTCCAAATATTTACGTTTTCGTCAGATATTTTACGTTTTTCTCAGTAATTTTACGTTTTCGCCTGTAAATTTACGTTTTCGTCAGTAAATTTACGTTTTTGTTTGTAAATTTACGTTTTCGTCAGTATTTTTACGTTTTCGTCAGAAAATTTATGTTTTCATCTGTAAATTTATGTTTTCGTCTGTAAATATACGTTTTCGTTTGTAAATTTACGTTTTCATCAATAACATCACATTTTCGTCAATAAATTTATGTTTTCGTCAGTAAATTTACGTTTTCGTCTATAAATTTACCTTTTCGTCATTAAAATTACCTTTTCGTCAGTAAATTTATGTTTTCGTCTGTAAATTTACGTTCTCGTCGGATATTTTACGTTCTCGTCATTAGTTTTTCGTTTCGTCAAAAAATTTATGTTTTCGGCCAAAAATTACTTTTTCGTCTGTAAGTTTTGGTTTGTAAATTCATGTTTTTGTCAGTATTATTATGTTTTCGTAAGTATTTTTGTGTTTTCGTAAGTAACTTTACCGACGAGAACATAAATTTACTGACGAAAACGAAAACGTAAATGTACAGACCAAAACGTAAATTTACAGACGAAAACGTAAAGTTATTGGCGAAAAGGTAAAAATACTAACGAAAACGTAAAAGTATTGACGAAAAAGTAAATTTACAGACGAAAACGTAAATTTGTATACGAAAATGTAAAGATACAGACGAAAACGTAAATTTACTGACGAAAACGTAAATTTACCAACGAAAACATAAATTTAATGACGAAAACGTAAATATTGACGAAAACATTAAATATTGACGAAGACGTAAATTTACTGACGAAAACGTAAATTTTTTGACGAAAACGTAAATTTACAGACGAAGACAAAAACGTAAAAATACTAACGAAAACGTAAAAATACTGACGAAAACGTAAAATTGCTGATGAAAACGTAAAAATTCTGATGAAAACGTAAAAAACTGACGAAAACGTAACAATACTTATGCTAACGTAAAAATACTGATGCGAGCGTAAAGTTACTGACGAAAATGTAAAAATACTGATGAAAACGTAATATTATTAATGAAAACGTAAAATTATTAATGAAACGTAAAATTATTGATGAAAATGTATAAGTTCTAATGAAAATAAAAAAGAACTGATGAAAACGTAAAAAAAGGGTTAAAATATAAAATCAAACGAATACTGATAAAAACGTTCGAAAATGTAAATTTATGTAAAAAAGGTATTATTTTTGTAAAAAATTTCCAAAATATTTTTGTGCAAAAAAAACCGTAAAAACATTTTTTTAAGCTATACGTTTTTGTAAAAAAAATGTAAAAAAACTATTACAAAAATTTACCGTAAATTTTTTTTTAAATTATGCGTTTTATGAAAAATATTATTTTTTTCGAAAATCAAAGTTTAAGTGTTTATTTGAACAACCGTTAATATAAGGACTAACATTGTAATAAAAACTAAACTGTTGTTAAGTTAACCTGCTAGAGCAAGTCAAACAAGTCACCGGTACACACAATATACGAAATCACAAAGTTTAATGATAATATAGGAAAAAAAAAAGATGGCTACATAGAACGGTAAAAAGTGTCAAGTTAGATGCATTTTTAAGTCATTAGCCCAACAAAAAACAACAAATTCAAACCGCATGTACCTTATTCGGAAGGAATGGATGTCAGATCCATTATACGTTACGCAATGAAGCGTAAAGTCAAAAACATTGATATTGATCTTTGGGATTATAGTGCTTGCAATGGCATTGTTTTACCCAGATTTTTTTTTACAAATGTACATCTTTTACTCATCTTAAATTGTGTGAGTGTTACTTTGATAAATTGGATTCCATCCGATTGAAAAATCTAAAAACTTTGAACATTACATATGGCTATTCACTTGAAATTTTTTTGTTTGGAAGTCCACTTTTAGAAAGTTTAAAATTGAGAGACTGCCATAATGAGGAGCTGTTTGATATTACTAACAAGAGCATTGAGAACTTGGTATTCTTTAGTACTTCAATCGAGACAAAATCTTTCAAAATCAATGCTCCATATATTTTTTCGCTTTCGATAAAAGGTCATTTTGAGGTAGAAGACATTTCATTGTTGAATGTGTCTTCTCTTATTAAAGCTAAATTAAACTACAATACAAAAGAATATCATCAAAGAGAGGAAACACATGAAAAGCAAGTTAATGAGGAGAATATGCTCAAAGGTCTCATACTAGGCCTTAAACATGTGGAGGAGTTAAAATTTCGAGAACAATTCTTTGAGGTACAAGTTTATTCTTACTATTTAATCATACTTTAAAAATGATTTATTACAAAGTTCAAATGTATCAATATAAACTGAGTTATATAATTTATTGATTTCTTTGTTACAAGTTCTTGATCGTTTAAAAGCAAAAAGGTTTGAATGTCCATCAAACATGAAAAATTGAGAAAAATATAAAATCACATTGAAGAACAAAACTACAGGAGATAACGTTATCTGATTCAAGTATTTACTATTGTTAGAATGCTCTTGGTTTTGTTTTTGTGTTTTTAAAGTTTATGGTATGATTGTTGAATTAAAGTTAAATCTTTATTTAGAAGGCTACCATGCTCTTCGCTTTCTTTATGTATTTTTTTTACTTTCTTATTTAATGTTATTCAATCAAAACAATGAAAAATGCTTTCTATATAAATGTTTAAAGTTTATATAACAAAAATTTCACATGTGAAAAACAACAAGATTTCACTTGTGAAAAACAACAAATATTTCACATGTGAAAAAAGTATTTATTTATCTGATTGTTTCATTTCACGACTTATTATAAAAAAAAAACTTTTTCACATGTAAAAGAATTCAGTTTTTGTGTATATAACTTTTTGAGATGTGAAAACAACAAGATTTTCACAAATGAAAATCAAGATTTCACATGTGAAATATAATTATTTGGTTTAAAACATAAATCAGGCCCAAAAATATTTATTTTGTTCATATTTGGGCTTCAGGGAAACTAGTAAGGCCCAAATTCAATTCAACAAACTTCAAGTGAATGAAAACCTAAAAAGAATTATTGTCATCTTCAAAGATGATAAGAAATCAAAACAATCCATCAAAAAATCGCCATAAAAAAATACGACATCTAAGATCGACTAACTGATTTACCAGAAGGTATAGTTCTTGATATCATATCTGGTTTAGAATCAACTGAAGAGGCTATTAGAACATGTATACTTTCTAAAAAATGGCAACATATTTGGCAAAAACTTACTAATCTTATATTTGAATATCATGAAACTGATGATGATAAAATATTTGATTTCTATTCTTCTGTCGAAAATATCTTAAGACAATATGCCCAATCAAAACTCAAGAAATTCAAACTGCATGCATCTTATACAAAAAATTGGATCTCAACCACTGTATTGCTTACGCAATAAATTTTAAGATTGAAGAGTTTGAAATGAATATTTGGGATTATGATACTGGTGAAGGAATTGTTTTACCCAGCTTTTTTATAATTGTTCAAGTTTTATTCATCTCAAATTAAATGAATGCTACTTTGATGAATTGGATGACCTATGTCGGAAAAATCTAAAGACTTTGAGCATAACATATGGTAGACTAGATGAAGATTTGATTCAAAAAATCTTATCCGACGCTCCACTGTTGGAAACTTTGGAATTGAATGATGGTTCATGCTTTGAAATACTGAATATTAACAAGAGTGTTAAGAATTTAGTCATCTCTAGTTTTTCAGAATATCCAGAATGTATGAAAATCAATGCTCCAACTATCATGTCATTCTCAATGAAAGTAGTTTCCTTTTTGAGGATATATCATTGTTGAATGTGTCTTCTCTTATTAAATCCGAATAAATTATGATACCAAACTCTATAATCCAATAAATGAAACGCAAGACTATGAGGTTCATAACGAAAGTATGCTCAGGAAACTCATAGAAAGCCTTATACATGTCAAGGAGCTAAATATTGGGGAACAATGCTTAGAGGTAAAGCTATGCTTTCAAAATAAATTCATGGTTTATTTGTGGTCTATATTGTACATTATAAAATTTTCCCATATATATCCATTGAATTCTTTGGTTCCAGGCTCTTGATCGTTTAAAAGCAAAAGGGTTTGTATGTCCATCAAACTTGAAAATAGAAGAAGATATTGATTTAAATTGAAGCAACCATAGAAGGAACTGAAGTTAGATGCTTAATCGTACTTTTGTTATGAAAAAGTTGTATGCACTTTTGTTATATAACTTTTTAATTGAAATGAAATAACTGATTGTATCGCTGGCTCTAACGTTTGATTTTGTATTTCTGACTTTCTTATCTATGGTTATTGAATCAAAAGTTGTATGTTGTGATTGTTTACTTGTTAAATGATTTATCTGATTGTCTCATTTAGTATTAATTTCTAAAAAAACACAAATTGCTTTAATTAAAATGAAATAACTGATGATTAGATAATGACAACTTCACAACCTGCAACTAAAAAGACACCTGCTGCAACTCAAAAAACACCAGCTGATGGAGGTCGCCTGTCACAGCCTGCTACTCAAGGACAAAGTTCACAACAAGCTACTCAAGGAGAAAGCTCACAAGCTGCTACTCAAGGAAAAATAAACAAGAGAACTTCAAGTGCTGCTACTCAATGTTCACAGCCACCACTTACAAGGGACAAAAGGACTAAAATGACTGCAAGAAGAATGAAATGAACATGTTTCTTTCATGTAATGTTTCTAAGGATAATGGTTTGTGTATTATGACTTCTATTTCACAACCTGCTACTATGCTACTATGTTTGGTTCAAACACTTGTATTTCAATGTTCCAGTTATGAATGTTATGTTTACTTTTGTTTTACTGTTATAAATGGTAAAAGTCATGTTTCTTTATGAGTTTTAGTTCACAGTCCATACTTAGTCATAACAATTCATGGTTGGATAAAACTTTCATTCATTTTGACCCATTGTAAATTGTGTCAACATTGGTCTTACCATTTGGTTTGACCCATAGAATACTGACTAAGTAGTTGAACAGATGAAGTAAAGACTTACAATTAATTTCCCACTTACCACACAAGATAAATAGGACTCACTAGACCTATTGATTACCATTCCTTTCATAAAAACTTTTTCTATCAATGGCAAGCCTTCCACCTTTTGGATCACCACAAAGACCTAGGCCTATTGTCACACCAGGTGTTGCAAAATGATTTAAGGATGGCAATATTACAGATGAGTTGGTGGCTTAGTATGGATATGTGGATTACTATGAGTATCTGGACAATGATTATTGGTATGAAATATCCATTGATGCTAGTGAATCCAGTGAATAAAGCTTAGAAGATACTGAAAACCAAGGCCAATCCTCAAATCCAATCACACCTACAAGCTTCCAACCCAGTCAACCTGCTAACTACATACCTGTATGCAAAAGTACCTCTTCAAAGGCAATCACCAAAAGCCCTGTAGCCATAACTAGGGTTGTGCTTGGACTTGCCAGTCAAAGGACTTGGTTTTCCATTCAAGAAAAACTAAGGAAGAGGGCTCTGACAACCAACAAGGATGGAAAGGACAATGGAAAGAGCAAAATCTAAGTGCTATGATCATTTTATGTGCTTTCATTAATATCTTTATGTTTTACTCTTATGTATGCTAGTGTTTTCTGTTTTGGGACTTCATGTAATGGTTTTTTTACCATAAAATGAATGAAAGCATTAGCTAATATTATGAACAAGAACATATAACTTTAATAGAACTTCATTCAAATCTAGAAAAATGACAATAACATATTAATGTGGCCTATTAAGAAGTTCATTAACATTACTTGGCCAATTACATTGAAACTAAAATCCAAACCAAGAAAAACAACCAGCTGCACACTAGGAATTTCTTGAGTCTTTTGTTTGCAGCAACAACCATCTCCATATTTGCTTCCATTGCGTTTCTAGCGCTTAGTAAACCAGGGATGATAGCAACTGCACGAGCACACATTGGAGGATTGATCGACGTCGAAGTGCCGGTCAAAAATAACCTAATCACCTTATACTAGATAGGGTAAGTGGGTATCGATCCACGAGGACTATGTGGTTTTAGTTTTAGTTTTGAGGTGATTACTGATCAATAAAGGTTTTGATTTTAAAATCTGACAACTAAAATACTTTTGATAATAAAAATGCGGATTAAAAATTAAAATAATTATTAAGATAATAATAAAGCTAGAAAAATAAAATAAAGATGTAAACAATTAAAAGAAAAATGTAATCCCTTCCAGCTCCTAATATTTATGGCTGATCACACTTATGGATTATTGAAACTTTTTAGAACCGATTACAAAGATTATTTTGACTTAATATGAATGAATTAATGTCGGTATTTATTATGTTCATCAACGACTTGCAATAATAAATCTTATATTAATCCAGCCAATAATTATGTTTTAACAATTTATTTAGGTACCACTTATGTTGATTATACGACCATCCTTTTTTTACTAAATAAAATAAGTATGAATCGTTAACTAACAATAAATTGTCTCACACAAATAATTAAACATAATATTAAATCGATAAAAATAATTTATAAATAAATCATAAATCAATGTAATAAAAATATGATAATCCAAAAGTAATGATCAAACCATAAATAAAGTTACCGGAAGGAATTACAACAAAATTAGTCGGACATCGCGGTGCACTTGACCCACATTCTACTGTTTGTCATCCACTGTTGCAAGTACCACAAGGACAAATGAGTTACTTTGTTTTTATTCATTTGTTATCCAATGTGCAGCACCCCACCAAAACAACAATTCACTTCAACTTTTTTTATTGTTAATACTAATCGGTTGTGATGTGTTTAACGGTGTCCCACAATCAACTTTTTTTTTAATCTTCCGTTCTTGCGCCGTCTTTTTGCCCCCAAAGTCAATCGCAACCTTTTTTTTAATAAAGAATCGGTGTTGTGTTTTTCTTGTATGATGTGTTTTTTTTCTTTGATAGTGCGACCCCTCTTGGCTCCTCCTCCTTTAATATATATATAATATATATTGGTGGATATTGGGCTTTTGGGTCCAATGGGCCAAAAGTTTATTTTTATTTTATTTTTTTTCTTTTCTTTTAGCATATAATAACTTTGGCCCAATAAAATATAACCCAACGCCAACAATTGCTCAAACGAAGCCCGAGCAAATAAAAGATGACCGAAAATATTGCGACGTGCTCAAATCTTTTTCTTCGATATTTTTTTCTTCATTTATCGGCGCTCACAATGTCTTTTCTCCAAAAAATTAATTAAGCGTCCAGTTTTATTCCACTTCGCTCGTAACCTATATAATCACAAAACACACTCAAAGTACATATATAACGACAAATAAATATACAATTATGCTAAATTAACATGCTATTAGGTGTATACAAAATACACCAATCAGATCCCCTCGAACTTAAGCTTTTACGTGTCCCAAGTAAAAATAAAATAAAAATATACAAACATGTTAATTTCATAATTTTTAATCATACTATTGAAATTTCATCAAAAAGATCACATTCAACCTAATACACTAATAACCATCCTACATGACAAATAATCCAAAATAATTACCAATATTTTTGTCCTTCTTAAACACTTAGCATAACCATTTCCATTGATTCCATTTACTTTATATTTCATATAATTAACCATGTGTCCAACGTACCTAATGCACACCTATAATCAATCTAAACATTAATCTAAAACAAGAGGTGAGAATATCATATACCTTTTATAACATTGGAGTTTTTATACATAAGAGCACATCATAAGCCATTATACTTTAGCTTACATACTTCCATTTTTTTTTCACACATTTTTTTTCATTTTTTTTTTCACATCACACTTAAGCTCTTTTTTTAGCCATTCGGGACCGTTTCTTATACAAGTCATCCCGAACGCTTTATACACTCCTTTTAAGGTTGATATAAAGACCAATTATTCAGAAAAATGAATATCTATCCTATAGGTGCATACTAAGACACATTGGCACATGAGAACCGGTTAATTAAGTCTGTTTAATTAAATGGGAACAGTTATACTTCGTGCCTACTGCTACATCACATGATGGAATTATCTACCACATAGTAGAGTTATACAATGCACTAAATTAAACTGATCTTCCTAATTTCATTACAACAATACAAGGATTGGGTTATTTCACATAAAATTGTCTCAGCTAAGTGCAATGCTATCCATCATAGAAATTGGCGTCTGACCCATGCTAACAACTAAAGTATCACCTTGCACGGGTGACGAATCAGATAGGCAAGCCCAACATATGACTACCACCAATAATTATGATAGTTCTCCAACTCTTTTCTAAGGCCACGGTACGCGGGTGACGAGCCGAATAAGATCAATTTCAAGTGTCCTAACCCAACTATTACATTACTATATTTCATATTATTTATTTAAACTTTTTACTAGATCAACGCAAAGGTAAGTAGAGGGAATTCAACTGGCGTGGTTTGATCATCTAAATTATACATATGCCTAACTACATGCAAACAATCAAATCAATTTAATAACCAAATTATACAATGGAATCGGGTGCACCTGATAATTATGGCCAAATCTTCTAGCTTGCTCTAATACATCATCCACAAGCTAACCTTTAGAATCTGCAAACACTCAACAAACATATATGTAGAAGAAACTTCCACATCTAATTAGCACAAGACTCTTATAATGTGATTTAAAATTTCAAGAATTTCCAATTTTTCCCAAAAATCACATTTTAACCCATTTTGACCAAAATTTCACACAAAAAACATGTAACACATGTGCCTCCCCCCTCAACTTAAAGCATTGCATTGTCCCTAATGAAAAAACTTTAAATTGAAATTTTGGTTAAAAATCAATTTGATAAACTCACGCAAAAAACAAAAACCTAACTCACTTTCGTAGGAATCACGGTTGCATTTAGCGTATGCAACAAGCCTTTAAACCACTCGGTAGCCCGACTGGACGAGTTTTGTCTCGTGAGGGTTTGTAGTGAACACCCCCACAAAGTTCCAGAAACCACGGGTTGCCTCCCGCGAAGCGCTAAGTTTATCGTCTTCAGCCAGACATAACTAGTATGAGCTATTGAGACGGTTGGATTGGTTCCAAGTAAACCACATCCACCGTTTCCATCTGATCACTCTCCAACTCAACATACGGCTTTAAACGGTGTCCATTTACTTTAAAAGGCTCTCCACCCACCATATTTTTTATTTCAATGGCTCCGTATATAGAGACTTGAGTCACAACGTATGGACCCGTCCATTTACTTCTCAACTTTCCAGGAAAAAGCTTAAGTCTAGCATTGAATAACCAAACTTTTTGACCAACCAAGAACGATTTCTTGGTGATGTGTCGATCATGAAAAGCTTTGGTTTTCTCCTTATAAATCCTAGAACTCTCATAAGCATCACGTCTAATCTCATCTAGTTCAGATAATTGAAGTTTCCTAGAACTACCTGCTTTCTCTAAATCCAAATTAACAGTCTTAATCACCCATTCAGCCCTATGCTCTATCTCAACCGGTAAATGACACGCCTTGCCATATACCAACTTATACGGTGACATACCAATAGGAGTCTTAAAAGCCGTCCTATATGCCCACAATGCATCATCTAACCTCAAGGACCAATCTTTCCTATCACTACGAACGGTCTTTTCTAAAATTCGTTAAATCTCCCTATTTGATACTTCCACCTATCCACTAGTCTGTGGGTGATAAGGGGTAGCTATCCTATGATTAACTCCATAGTTTTTCAGTAATTTTCCAAATCTAAAGTTCTTAAAGTGGGAACCCCCATCACTAATGATAGCCTTAAGAATTCCATGCCTAGCAAAGATATTCTTCTTAACAAACTTAAGAACTACACTATGGTCATTTGTTCTAGTAGCCTCAGCCTCTACCCACTTAGACACATAATCAACTGCCACTAAAATGTAAACATTGCCATGGGAAGTAGGGAATGGTCCCATAAAGTCAATACCCCACACGTCAAAGATCCCAACAACAAGTATGGGATTCATAGGCATTTGATCACGCCTTGAAATCCCTCCAACTTGTTGGCAACGAATACATGCTTTCACAAAAGACTGGGCATCCTTGAAGATAGTTGGCCAAAAGAAACCGCTTTGTAGGACTTTATGCCCAGTTTTCGTAGCACCAAAGTGACCACCACATGCATAAGAATGGCAATGAGCCAATATGTCCATATGCTCATGGTCAGGAACACATCTCCTAACGACTTGGTCAGGACACACCTTATAGAGCTCCGGATCCTCCCAAAAATAATGCTTCAACTGGGAGAAGAAGTATTTTCTTTGTTGCTTGGACCAAAAATCCGGAAGCTTTTTAACAGCTAGGTAATTAACTATATTTGCGTACCAAGGAACCTTAGAAACCTCAAATAAACTTTCATCCGGAAAGCTTTCCTGAATCACATCAGAAGGGTTGAACGGCGGTGGGATAATTCTAGACAAATGGTCGGTAACTACATTTTCTGACCCCTTTTTATCCCGAATTTCTAGATTAAATTCCTGTAAAAGCAAAATCCACCTAAGCAACCTCGGTTTTGTCTCTTTCTTAGTCAACAAATGTCTTAAGGCACTATGATCTGAAAATACTATCACCTTAGAATGCCCCCAAATATATGACCTAAACTTATCAAGAGCAAAAACCACAGCTAACAACTCTTTTTCAGTAGTGGTGTAATTCATTTGAGCTTCTGAAAAAGTCTTACTAGCATAAAAGATTACAACGGGTTTCTTATCGACCCGCTGTCCTAGAACCGCCCCAGCGGCATAATCACTCGCATCACACATGATCTCGAAAGGCTTCGACCAATCAGGTGATTGCAGAATAGGGGCTTCTACAAGCTTTTGCATAAGCATGTTGAATGCTTTAAGACATGATTCATTAAAATCAAAGTGTGCATCTTTTAAGAGTAGATTGCAAAGAGGCTTTGATATAGCACTAAAATCCTTAATAAATCGCCTATAGAACCCGACATGACCAAGAAAAGAACGCACACCTTTGACGGTAGTGGAAGGAGGAAGGGTTGAAATTACTTGAACTTTGGCACGGTCAACCTCAAATCCTTTTTCAGCCACAACATGCCCTAATACAATTCCCTCTCGAACCATGAAATGGCTCTTCTCCCAACTAAGCACCAAATTAGTTTCGGTGCATCTTTTTAACACACTTTCAAGCTGATCAAGGCAGCTTTCAAAGGATTGACCAAAGATGGAGAAATCATCCATAAATATCTCTACAGATTCTCCAACCATATCAGAAAAGATACTCATCATACACCGCTGAAAGGTAGCGGGTGCATTACACAGGCCAAAAGGCATTCTTCGAAATGCAAACGTTCCATAAGGACATGTAAATGTAGTTTTGGCCTGGTCATCAGGATGGATGGGTATTTGATTATAACCGGAGTACCCATCCAAGAAGCAATAGAATTTCTTACCAGAAAGCTTCTCAACTATTTGATCAATGAAGGGTAGTGGGAAATGATCTTTAGATGTGGCATTATTCAGCTTACGGTAATCTATACAAACTCTCCACCCAGTGACTGGTCGGGTTGTGAGCTTTTCCCCATTCTCGGTTTCAACAACGGTGATTCCGGCCTTTTTAGGCACCGTTTGAGTGGGACTTACCCATTTACTATCCGAGATGGGATAGATGATACCGGCATCTAACCATTTAAGAACTTCTGTCTTCACTACCTCTTTCATATTAGGATTTAGACGCCTTTGCGCATCTGTTGCTGGCTTAATATCTGGGTCCGTAATAATTCGATGCATACATAATGAAGGGCTGATCCCTTTCAAGTCTGCAATTGTCCATCCTACTGCTGCTTTGTACTTGGAAAGCACCTTTAGAAGTGCTCCCTCTTGTGATTCAGAAAGGTCAGAAGCAACAATAACGGGTAACGTATTGTTAGGACCTAGAAAAGCATATTTGAGATTACATGGCAAAGGTTTTAGTTCAAGAGCTGGAGGCACCTCCAAAGACGGCTTCGTATCCGTGTCAAAAGTAGAAGGTAAGGGCTCCACTTTATACGACCAAGGTGGTTTTTGATGGTTCAAAGAACTGACCAAACACTCTTGAATCTCTTGAACTTCAACAACATCAAGAATCTCCTCATTCTCACCAGTTAGATATAATTCCAAAGGATCATCCTTAAGCATACGGGGTGCATGCTTTTGGACTTCCTCATCGATTACATCTACTTGGTAACATTCATTCATCAGAGGAGAATTCATAGAATTAAACACATTCAATCTTATCTTTTTATTACCGAATGCAATATCCATGGCACCAGTTCGACAATTAATCCTAGCATCTATCGTGGCTAAGAATGGGCGCCCAAGGATAATAGGTGGTTGAACATCCTTGTATTGTGACTCGGTGTCCATAACAAAGAAGTCAACTGGGTAATAGAAGTCATCAACTTTCACAATAACATCCTCTAAGATACCTCTAGGAATTTTGGTAGATCGATCGGCTAAGGAAATAATGGTGTTTGTCTTACGAAGAGTTCCTAAGTCATACTTATCAACCAAACTAGCAGGAAGGATGTTAATACTGGCACCAAGATCAAGGAGCGCCTTCTTAATGGCAAAATTTCCGACCACCACTGAAATCAATGATGCTCCAGGATCTTTAAATTTAGGAGGAAGAGAGCTAGATAAGACTGCACTAACATGCTCAGTTAGGTCAATCTTTTTAGGCAAAGACGCCTTCAGCTTCCTCTTCTGAGTACACAAGTCCTTTAAAAACTTGGCATAAGCAGGAGTTTGCTTGATAGCATCAATAAGGGGGAGATTGATTTTAACTTGCTTGAAAGTCTCCCACATATCCTCAGCAGGAGGACCCTTTTTAGCTAACTTTGCAGATGTCGATTTCTCCAAAGCCGTGGGGTATGGTGTGCTGGACACACCACCCTCCTTAACTTCGGGAGTTTCAGTAGCTTTAGGATTCGGTGTTGTTGGTTTAGGAAAATCATTTAACAAATCATTTACCAACTCAGAACCGGACTTAACATTATCAGAATTTTTACCTTCAACAATAATTTCGTCATCAGTGACGAAATCCTCGACATCAGGAGAATTTGGAATTCCCTTGTCATTGTTGTAGATTTTACCGTTTCAAAGAGATGTCACCATATTCACGTGCTCATTTCCATTTTTCTGGTGTGCAGGATTCATGGTGGGGTAGCTCGGTAGCCTTCCCTCATCTCTTTTGCTTAATTGCTCCGCTAATTGACCAACTTGTCTCTCAAGAGCTGCAATAGATTTAGTAGTGGTCTCGTGTCTTTGATTAGTGACCTCGAATTTTCTATTAATCTCTTGATTGTTGGTAGACAATGAATCCATAAGCCTATCAAACTTTCAGTCAAGGTTCAAGAGACGGTTGTCATCTTGCCCTTGGCCCTGATTTGGATATTGTTGTTGTGGCCTATGATTGTAAGAATTTTGTTGGAAGTTAGATGAATCGCCACCCTCGTACCTTGGTTTGTAACCATAGTGTTGTTGTTGGATATTATTAGAGCGATTGTCTTCATCTTTCCAACGAAGATTGGGGTGATTGCGCCATCCAGGATTGTAACTTTCGGAGAATGGTTCATTTCGTGGACGACCACCATAGACTCCATTCAACTCTTCATTCGGTGGCGCCCCCCAACTTTGAAAATTATCGACAGAGTGACTTGGATCACCACACATTGAACACCCACTATGAGACACAT
Organism: Glebionis coronaria; assembly: GCA_025667525.1. Classification (NCBI taxonomy): domain Eukaryota; kingdom Viridiplantae; phylum Streptophyta; class Magnoliopsida; order Asterales; family Asteraceae; genus Glebionis; species Glebionis coronaria. The sequence continues at coordinate 136,229,411 of CM046875.1, forward strand.
TAGACACATTCGGAACACCTTTTCCTATATTTTTCAACAACATATCAACTTTCTTACTTAACTCGCTAATTTCAGAATTTGTGCCACGTTGGTTAGACACATAATTGGCGGAAGATGGGTGGTTGTTTCGATCCACTAAAGCTTGGGTCTTAGAACCTTTGCTTAGTTTTTCAAAAAACTCCCATTCTTCCTCCATATGTCGCGAGAAAAACATACCCCCACTAGTGGCCATCACAAATTGTTGGTTGTTATAATCCAACCCATCATAGAAGACTTTGACAAGCTCCCATTTTGGAACATCGTGATGAGGGCATGTTCTTAATAACTCCTTAAGTCTATTAAATGCTTCATGAAACTGCTCGCCTGGGATTTGACGAAAGGATTTAATCTTATTCCTAATGGCAGCAGTTTTACTTATAGAATAAAATTCCTCAAGAAAAGCAGATTGCATTTCAGACCATGAGTTAATACTAGCTGGCTCAAGAGATGAGAACCAGTCCTTAGCTTGATCTTTAAGTGAGAAAGGAAAAAGGCGAAGTCTTACCTCATCCTTGGTAATGTTATTAACCTAATGTGTGTCAGCAATTGAGAAGAATTCTCGCAGATGTGCATATGGCTCCTCACGACCTCTAAACACTGGCAAGATTGCTATGAGGTTCGGCTGGATCTTGAAGTTACTTGTAACCCCTTTAACCGGATCCGGATAAACGATAGGCGAGGGATCCTCGAAGATCCCCGGTCTGTAATAAGAATCAACACCCCATGGTGGAAATTCTTCTCCGCTACTACTGCCGCTAGCACTTCCGCCAACATCTTCGTCACCTAGCAATTCAGCAAAAAGCTCTGCTAAACCTGAAAAATCAAGATTAGTAGAAAACTGTCGAAACGTCTTCCTTCTTAACCGTGCACTTTTCTCAACCTCAGGATCGTAAGCTAACGGTGATGTACGTCCCGATCTACGTGTGCGCATACACTAACCTGCACACTCACAAGAAACAAAACAAAACAAAACAAGAAAAATACAATCTTTTTGTATTTTTGTATTTTATTAAAGAAAAATATTAACAAAAACTTAAACGAAAAGCTCACTGAGTCCCTGGCAGCGGCGCCAAATTTTTGATCGACGTCGAAGTGCCGGTCAAAAATAACCTAATCACCTTATACTAGATAGGGTAAGTGGGTATCGATCCACGAGGACTATGTGGTTTTAGTTTAAGTTTTGAGGTGATCACTGATCAATAAAGGTTTTGATTTTAAAATCTGACAACTAAAATACTTTTGATAATAAAAATACGGATTAAAAATTAAAATAATTATTAAGCTAATAATAAAGCTAGAAAAATAAAATAAAGATGTAAACAATTAAAAGAAAAATGTAATCCCTTCCAGCTCCTAATATTTATGGCTGATCACACTTATGGATTATTGAAACTTTTTAGAACCGATTACAAAGATTATTTTGACTTAATATGAATGAATTAATGTCGGTATTTATTATGTTTGTTGGAAACTCACTTTATGTGACGACATTTAAGAATTCCCGTTAGTTATCATAGTCACGCACATTTAGACTAGACTAGGTTCGTTGTAAAGTTTAGGTTGTGTGCGTGACTATATATACCCCTCCTTTGCTTCCAAGGAGGGGTGTTGATTGTATTTTGTTCATTTGGGAACACACACACTTTTACTCTCAACCTCTCTTTCTCTCTCTCTAAGCCAACAATGGCTTCCACCACCATTTACCACCACATTAGACCACCGGATCATAAATAGCATTTCTACATTTGGCATCAGAGCCTCGGTTCTATCCTTGGATCGTGTTTATATATGCGATTTGGTGGTCTAATTCATTCTTGTGTCTCGTTTTATATTATTTCTGTCCATTATCACAAAATTATTTTGGTCACGTCATAATTTTTTTGTCCAACTGTCCAAGCTGTTACATGTTTTGTGTCTCGGTTTCATCAATTTCATGGTCAAAAGTCATATAAATATGGTCACTCTTTCTGGGTTTATGTCATTCTTGTTTATGCAGTGGGAAAAAGGACAAAACACAAAATAATTGGGCAGATCCACCTTTTTCGGGTCCTTTAAAACCCTTTTCAGATTGGGTTTTCAGATTGGATATTCATATTGCACATTCAGATTGGGTTTTCAGATTGGGGTTCAGATTGGATATTCAGATTAGATATTCAGATTGTACTTTCGGATTGGTTATTCCGATTGGGGAGATTGATTGATTCCGATGACAGACTCCCAAAAACTTTCCGATGAGACCAATTTAAAAGATATTCCGATGGGATTCTTTTTGACTATTCCGATGGAACATTTTTTTACTTTCCGATTGGACTGTTCTTAAAAGACTTGTGAACCAATAATGTGACTTAGACCAAAACCTACCCATCGTCTAAACTATCCGAGTCAACTCGGTAATCACCGAGTTGACTCAGTCAACCCAACTGAGTTTAACTCTACACTTAATCCAATCCCATCCAACCTTTTATCACCTCAACTCCAAAACTAAACCTAATTCCCTTCGTCACCTAATCCCCATCTAGACTCAATCAAACTCAAAATAGAAAACAGTTAATAAATATGATCTCAGATTATTCGTTATGCATGTGTGGATCGTTTAAGATCTAACAAGAACACGACGATATCATCATCGATCTGTGTTGTTTTCGAAGATAACAAAAGAATAATAACAAAAACAAGTTATTCTCTTTTCATCGGTTCGATTAATAACCTAAATCTACCATGTATCATAGATCCTTGTTGAAGTTTAAAACTTCTTTTGATATTCGAAAATGAACAAAGATTTATAACAAGTATGTTATTATCTTTTCGTTCCTTTCGATTGATACACGAAATCAAAACGAACACAAAGATCAACTAACTAAAACCTACCTGAGACCTTAATTAAAAGTATCTTGAAGCACTGATCTTGGTCGGTTCAAGCATATAATCATCGGTATAAAAGGTTGTAATCAGGTTATGTTTTTGTAATTGTGTTTTGATATGTTTATCGAAGATGCGATTGATGATTTATGTTGAGTTCAAGATGGAGGATGTGTGAGAGTAAGTTGAGACGAGATTGATTTTTTTGTGGCTGTTTTGTTTTTGTTTAGATGAGATTTGGGAGAGTTTTAGATGAGGGGACGGAGGTTACAAGGAGAGGGGAGTAGTAAAAGGATGGGGCGATGGTTACAAGGTTGGGAGAGAGGAGATGAGTTTGGTGAGGCGTAACTTTCTATGAGAAGTTTTAGGATTGGATGGGTTATTTAACTCAAAAGTCTGGACCGGGTTTTGGACAAGTCATGGACCGGGTTTCACATTGTGTCAATTGGGCCAGACTAAGTGATATGGGCCACGAATTGATTTGTCACATGGCTATGGGCCGCTTGTGTTTAAACACAATATATACAAATTTTTATTTCACAATTAACTATTTTGAATAAAAATTTTGTGTATATTGTCGGGATTTAACTGTGACATCGGGTCGAGACAAAAAGTGACGAGACATTGTTAAGGAGAATGGATGCTCAAACAAACAAGTTCCTTTTTTGAATTTGTAGTTTTTTTGTTGCATTTGTGGTTCTTTAATTTTTTCTTGACACTGATGGGGTGACGAGAAATGTGACGCGACAAAATGAAGTGACAAATGTGACGAGAATTTAGTTTGACGAGACCAAGAAAGAATGGGCAATTTTTTAGTGGCTACAGATTTTGTTTGATCGGGTATTAATTACGTGACGTTGAAGACGGATTTTTCGAAGGCGTGTATTTATTTTATCTTTGACTAGATAACTTGCTCGTGCTTAATCCTAGAATGAAGACTTGGTTATCTGGTTTCCGGGTTCGGGGTGGATGGTTGATGACTCGGATAACTATCACTTAAAGGGGTTACATTGTTGTACTCAGTGTCACGCGCTTAGTCGACGTGGATAATTTCAAGAGGTGTTGTGCTTATAGACTTCTTCAGTGATGCATTGAGTACTTAGAGATTTCTCCACCGTTCTTCATTCAACAATAGTGCAAGCTTAAGTCACAAGATCGAAGGATTTTTATTCAGCTTCACGTTTGATGTATCCGGTTCATTCTTTCAGTGGTCACTTCAAATTGCTTTCACGTGGGATGGTAAAGGTGGCCATGGAGAGTTTATGAGAAAAGATTTTCGATCAACAGCTGATTCTCACAAAATATATAATTCAGCTTATTTATTATTCTCACGAGATTTCAGGTTCATGTGCGTACAATTTATTGATGGTTCCGAGTTTCGAAACCATCAAAGGGGAAGAAGAAGACACATTGAACGCACAACGAGTACACGTGATGAACTTCATACCTTCTTTTGATTTGAAGATATTCTGGGATGACATTTGTCATAGCCGCAGAGAAAATCAGTGTTTTAACTCGTGTCGCTATCAATCTCCAAACGGTACACTACTGATTCGAGGTTTAATTGTTTGATTGTTGCAATTAAACATCATCATTATCCTATATGCATTCCCGGGACTTAATTGACTCTGGTGCATCTCCGGAAGAAGACATGTGCATTTCCGGGACTTAATTGACTATGGTGTTACGATGTCAACTTCATGAATGGGATAAAGTGTCCACTTCAGTATTTGAGCTTCATAATTGGGATTGATTTACCTTCTTCAACTATGTGGGGGAAGAAGTGTCTTGATTCTTTCTGGTATGCATAACTTGAACTCTCAGGGGGAAGAAAAATTCAGAAGAATTATTCAAGCGTGAGAAGAAAAGTTGTTGATCTACTTGGTGTACCCCAAACTTTTAATCCCTCTTAGCAACATTATCATGTTATATGATGGGATTTGCTAGTTAGATTCCGCTGTGCGCTTAATCATTCTAAGCTTTATTGAAAGCTTTGAAGTTGCTTACGAGGATTGTTGGTTTAGGGGGAAGCTATTTAAAATGCTTCTACATCAAGTTTACGTGGCATGAATTAGGGGGAAGCTAATTCAGAAGCTTCTCCTTAACCAGAAGTTTATGGGTTACTTAGCTCGTGCCGTTACAGTATTTCTACTACAAGTTACTTTAAAGATGAGTCGTTTTGAAGACGAAGGCCTCAGAAGACTTCATCAGCATTGGATGCTTCAAGAAAGCTCTTATTCTTAATCATTTTGTACTTGTTAGGAAGAATATTGTAAGGAATTCTACACGTCGTCCCATGGGAGAAGATTGTTGGAAACTCACTTTATGTGACGACATTTAAGAATTCCCGTTAGTTATCATAGTCACGCACATTTAGACTAGACTAGGTTCGTTGTAAAGTTTAGGTTGTGTGCGTGACTATATATACCCCTCCTTTGCTTCCAAGGAGGGGTGTTGATTGTATTTTGTTCATTTGGGAACACACACACTTTTACTCTCAACCTCTCTTTCTCTCTCTCTAAGCCAACAATGGCTTCCACCACCATTTACCACCACATTAGACCACCGGATCATAAATAGCATTTCTACAATGTTCATCAACGACATGCAATAATAAATCTTATATTAATCCAGCCAATAATTATGTTTTAACAATTTATTTAGGTACCACTTATGTTGATTATACGACCATCTTTTTTTTTACTAAATAAAATAAGTATGAATCGTTAACTAACAATAAATTGTCTCACACAAATAATTAAACATAATATTAAATCGATAAAAATAATTTATAAATAAATCATAAATCAATGTAATAAAAATATGATAATCCAAAAGTAATGATCAACCCATAAATAAAGTTACCGGAAGGAATTACAACAAAATTAGCCGGACATCGCGGTGCACTCGACCCACATTCTACTGTTTGTCATCCACTGTTGCAAGTACCACAAGGACAAATGAGTTACTTTGTTTTTATTCATTTGCTATCCAATGTGCAGCACCCCACCAAAACAACAATTCACTTCAACTTTTTTTATTGTTAATACTAATCGGTTGTGATGTGTTTAACGGTGTCCCACAATCAACTTTTTTTTTTAATCTTCCGTTCTTGCGCCGTCTTTTTGCCCCCAAAGTCAATCGCAACCTTTTTTTTTAATAAAGAATCGGTGCTGTGTTTTTCTTGTATGATGTGTTTTTTTCTTTGATAGTGCGACCCCTCTTGGCTCCTCCTCCTTCAATATATATATAATATATATTGGTGGGTATTGGGCTTTTGGGTCTAATGGGCCAAAAGTTTATTTCTTTTTAATTTTTTTTCTTTTCTTTTAGCATATAATAACTTTGGCCCAATAAAATATAACCCAACGCCAACAATTGCTCAAACGAAGCCCGGACAAATAAAAGATGACCGAAAATATTGCGACGCGCTCAAATCTTTTTCTTCAATATTTTTTTTCTTCATTTATCGGCGCTCACAATGTATTTTCTCAAAAAAAATAATTAAGCGTCCAGTTTTATTCCACTTCGCTCGTAACCTATATAATCACAAAACACACTCAAAGTACATATATAACGACAAATAAATATACAATTATGCTAAATTAACATGCTATTAGGTGTATACAAAATACACCAATCAAGGATCCACCCAAGAGAAAAATGGACATTAAGATGTTGAACAAGAGAGAAAATGACTTCTTGGGTTTGTATCAGTCCAAGATGTACGGAAAATGGATTGATTACCACAAAAACAACTAATATTCCCTCAATCGTGTTGTGGAAAAATTAGGGTTTATACTTTTGGGGATTTCTAGAAAAGGAAGGGGGTGGATTATTTATAGTGAAAAGTCATGGATCGCTGGTACTTATAAAAGAGAAGGGGGTGTATTGTTTATAGTGAAAAGACAGTCCTACCCTCACATAATGAGTCAAAATTAACAACAGTTAACGTTGGGGAGGCCGCCTGCTTACATTCCCTTAATGTTGGGGTGGTTGCCTGCACTTTCGTAAAAGTAGGAAGGCCGCCTGAATTTTAGGAAAACCACAAGGAGCATTTCTACATTTCCCTCTAAAATTTATCTTGTATTGTAGCAGTAAACGTTATACGGAGAACTAATATTAGTAAACATAAAACATGCATGAGGAATTGTGTCTGATGGAGGCCAAGGTACTGTTGATATGCATCTGCAAAATGGGGAACTCATGGTTGGTCTTGACTTACTATCGAATATGAACTTATCATACGTGCTGACATGTTAGTTACTTGACCTGCAACGATAACTAGTGACGTATTTAATCCTAGGACAGGAAACCGTTGACCAACTTGGAAACATGGGAACATCATAGAAAACCATCCCACATCCAATGGACATCATCTACAATCATCATCATTTATGTCACATCCCATGGACATATCATGCAACCATGTCACATCCCATGAAGATCATCTGCAATCATCATCATTTATGCCACATCCCATGGAACATATTTAGTCGAACCTAGCATTTTTCGTTAACATGAAATAAGTTATTTAAAACTAAATAGCTAGATATGTAGTACTATATATTGTACTTAAGAAAATTTAGGAAATAAAAACTACATAGTGTTGTAAAGATTTCAATCAAAACGTCGTAGTTTATGATGATTCCACCTATAACCTCAGACGCATAACATCATCAGATTAATTTCATTTATGATTGTCTTTTAAAAAAATATAAAAAACTGCTCAATGTGCAAAAATTAGTAGATATATAAGAAGTATTCAGAAACTTAAGAATTATATACCTAAACTTACATTCAAAGCGACTTCAATTTCTCAATTGGCTCGTCCAACATTGAAGCTTTGTAAGACTGTAAATGAATATAAAGCAATTAAGAAGACGTGTATGACATAACGAACTAATAATTTAATATATAACTTACTAAGAATTTCTATACTAGAAACCATGTTACAGCGAAATATTAATTCTTGCAAACCCTTCATCTTTTCATTTATCCTATCTCGCCATTTGTATAAAAGAATTGAATTGAAACATATTAGTGACCAACCACTTAGACTTCATTATATTTATAAAAAGAAGTAAAAATACAAACCTCTAAGAATATTGTGGGCTTCTATTTCTTCATTAAAGTTGATCCATGTTACTGTTTCTTGACATCAGGATACAAAAACTCAATGTCCTTCACAAGATAAATTATTTAAAATAAGAACTCAAAACAAACAAGAAAATAGAAAACTTAAAAAAACAACACTTAGTTGGGGCCACTAGACATGGTTACAGATACATATGTGATAGGTGTGAAAACACCCATCATTTTACCACTTAATTATAATAATAACCAATCCAAAACGTGTACTTTATGTCGTAAAAGTCGGAATTATGTGTGGTTTGCGTTTTTGTTGTGTTTTAGGACCAAAAGATGAAAAAGGAAGAAAACACAGGCTTTCACGGGCTTTTATCGAAGAAAACGAGAAAAGAGGAAGTTAAAAGATCAAGAGTGAAAAAAGAACGAAAGTCTAAGGCCTATTCTGAAGATTTATCAAAGAAAATGTCTAAAGACAGAAGTTTAATGAAGTCGAAGAACCAAGTCTAATTAAAGAAGAAAATTATAAGACGAGTTCAATTTATATCGACAAATCCCGAGACGGCATCGAGAAAGACAAAGAATTTAAATCGAGTCGAGACAAGAAGAAAGGAAGAAGAAAGCATCAACACTCCTCCTCTCCTCCTATATAAACCCTTCTAATATGTCATTAGGAGGTGTTAGTCATTTTAGGAGTAGATAGATTAGTTTTAAGATTAGGAGTAGATAGATTTAATTTCTCTCTCTAAATTTTCTTTCAAGTTTTCTTAAATCTTTCATCTTTAAATCTTGTAATATTGAATCTTTAATCTTTGTATTTAATTTTAAGCTTTTTATTAATCTCATTCTACTTTTCTTATTAGTTTTATCTTAATCATAATCTTTTTCATCATCTTATTACATAAACTCTATAGCTTTTTACTTTTCTTGGTTCGTTTTTAAAGTTTTTATAAGTTTTATCATTCATCTATTAGTTTTGGTTAGCTTATTGGTGTTTTTCTTGGCTTATTGTCCTTTAAAAGTTGAGTTTTAAGGGCTTATTTTCGTCCTTTTACGAGTTCCTAATTTTTAGGAAGATCTGGCATAAATTCGCAACTTTTTCCAACATTGCGGATTTGTTCTTCTAGCTCATTCCAAAATTAGTGCAAATTCCGCAAACATTGCGAATTTAGTGCAAATTCCGCAATTATTGCGAATTTAGTGCAAATTCCGCAATTATTGCGAAATTAGTGCAAATTCCGCAATTATTGCAAAATTAGTGCAAATTCCGCAATTATTGCGAAATTAGTGCAAATTCCGCAATTATTGCGGATTTGGTGCAAATTCCATATTGCGGATCTGGTGCATTTTCTAGCAATTGCGGATTTAGTTCACAATTTCGCAATATTGTGAAATTGTGTGTTTAGCATTTTGCGAGATTATTGTTTTATTGCAAAATTATTTCATTTTTGTCCAATTTAATTTTTAAATTTATTTTTCCCGCCATTTGTTACTTAGCTTTATTTTAATTGTTTTGTCTTATTTTTCTTAAGCATTATTTTAATTTGTCTTTTCTTAGTTTAATTTTAAACGAGTTTTATTTTCAAGTTTTCACTTCTTTACGTTTTAACTTCTCGTCATTTATTTTTAAGAGTTTTTATTTTTAGTTTAAGCTTTTCTTGCTTTATTTTTATTTTAATTACTCAACGACGCCTTTTCTTTTAATTAGTCTTAGACAACGACACCCTTTTATTTTATCCACCAAAGACGACTGAGTCACACTTTTAACTAGTAATCAATTCGAAATGACTGGATCAACGAACTTTCATACGAGAAAACCTTGTATTAAATGGCGCCGCTTTCGACTCTTTTCGTGAAGATTAACGGTTTTTTTGTGAGAGACGCGTTGGATTTTGGGATCCGTTCACTCGTGAACGTTATTTTTCGTGTAAAAAATTTTCAAAATTCCATAAAAATAAAAAATTTCAAAAATCCAAAAACATTTGAAAAATCATAAAAGCATTTCTTTTTCGAAAGTTTTGCACCAAAAATATTCTTCTCGCTTATCTATTGTTCTTAATGGATTCGTTTGTTGATTGTGTAGGGTGTGGAAGACCATCTTCTGGTAGTCAATCCTGTCAATGGTGTTCATGCGAACGGTGTGGAATGGATATCCCTAATTACGAATTTGGTCGTTTTTTATCGTGCAATTCGATCAATTCATACTTAAATTCATTCTTCTCTTCTAATGACACTATTTCACCCTCTCCTATATATGACGATCCATATCAACAAAATGCACTGGGTTTCTCTCAATACCCGTGTTGCAATCATTGTGGGGGCCCTCACGATACTTCTTATTGTCAGTCAATAAATTATTATGAGCCAAATCCGTGTCGTCAGTTTTCTTCACCGATGAATTATTATGAGCCAAATTCGTGTTCTAATTCTTCTCAACCGATGAATTACTATGAGCCACATCCGTGCTATAATTCTGGTTTTCAAAATTTTGAGCCCCCACAACCTACCCTCGATCATCATGCCTCTCAGGAAGTTCGTTTGGATCAAACACTCACTAGTTTGGAAAACATTATTCACAGTATGACTCGACTCCAAGCTAAATTGGAAGAGGATCAACGACAAGAGCAAGTATCTAATCTTAGTACTTATACTCCTCCTCTTGTGCGTCCCTACTACTACTATGATGATGACGAGGATGATATCTATGATCTCAACCCATCTTCTGAGATTACTACTCCTACCCTTGATATCCCTAATGCGTCTAAGGATAGTGATACATCGAGTGAGATTAGTGATTTTGGTCTTGATAAATTCCTTGATGAGGTTTGTAATGAACCTACTTTTGCTGAGCTTACGGACGAGGTCGCTCTTAATGATGATGATTTTTCTCCATGCTATGAGAATTTCACTTTTGAAATTTCTCCTTCTCCTCCGGGCGATGAAGGCGATGTTGATTTATTCTCTCTGACATACGAGAAGTTCACCACTGAACTTGGTCTTGTAGATGAGGTGGAAGACGTTATTCTTCGCGACAAATTACTTAAAGTTCATCTTCTTATTGGTAAAACTGAAGCGTTGAATTCTGCTCCTATTTCTGAGTCTTTACCTCCGTCTATTACTTCAGTTGAGAATAATGATACAGCTATGGAGGAAATCTACATTCTCTCAATACATCCGGGTATTGATGATGATGACACAGAGGGGGATATTCTTTTTGATAATTTGTTGCATGAAGATATTGTCCCAAGTCCCCCTCCCGAGCACCTTTTATCCCAACCTTTAGAAACCATTACCGAGGATGAGTGCTTTGACCTGGGGGGTGACATTGACCATTCCATGATTGACACCTTTACGGCTTTTCCGCTCAGTGATCATCCATTGTCTTTGGGGGATGACAATGTGCTTCCTTTACCCACCCCACTTCTTGTGGATCATGATCTCACATACTTTTCGTATGTTGAGAGAACTTTTCTACCCTTTAAGACTTATCCTCCGGCCTCTCCTTCTTTGATGTCCTCCGGGAACGAGGACAAGGTCTTTGATCCCGGTATTACATTCGAGGCTTCCCCATGGACCATTATCTATCTATCTTTATCTGTTTTTTATAATAAGTGTAGGGGGAGACCCTAGTATGTGTTTGTTGTTTTCTTTCTTATCATGTGCAGGGATTCGAGCATTCAAAGATCCATTCTTGATGACTTTTGATGACCCGTGATTCTGTGTACCCGTCTTCTCGGTTCTATCCTAAACTCTTTTGATTCACTTTATATTTTCCAATATTAAAATAGGAATCACTTTAGTTGTCTCTTCCTTAGCAAGATTTAAACAATGTGCACAATGTCCTAAGTGTAGGGGAGTTCACTCCCACATGCTTAAACATTGAGGACAATGTTTATAACAAGTGTAGGGGGACTTCTATCGAAGTTAAGTGGGCTTTTCCTTATATTTATCCTCATTTTAACCGGAAAATTGATTTTTCGACTTTTTTTCGAAATTTTTGATCTATTTTGGCCTAGTAGTTTTACCTTTGTATAGTTATTTTCTTTCTTTGCTAGAATAATTTTTAATAAAGTAGTTTTAATTTTTAAACGTCGTAAATTTTTTGACTCAACCCGAGTTTACTTATCCAAGTTTACTCTAGCTAGTATCCTTAACGTGTTTAAGTCAAGTTTTGCTAGGCTTTTATATAGGGAACTTTAAAACTCGAAAGTCTTAACTCATACGGGTTAAGAACAAGAACTTTTCGCAAGTTCCTATAATTGATCCTAGAAAGTCGTTTATCAAGGGAACTTTAAAACGCAAATTCTAAACTTGAAGAAGTCTAAGAAGATGCAAGATCTTATAGACGACTTGAAAACCCAAAACTTTGATTTAATTGGCTAAGCATCCACGAGTCTCATTCCTTGAGATTTTAAATTGTGGAGAACGAGAGATGATAGAGTCAATTATAAGTTTGGTATTCTTTCATGAATTTATGTGAGTTGATTATAAGCTTTTTCTCCCATCGCTTGTTAATAAATATATTTGCAATAAATAAGGTTGTACGATTTGAAAAGTTACTTAGCTTCTAGCACAAGATCGTTTAAAAGTTGCTCGGTATTAATTAGAGTTCATAGCCAAGGCATAACTTATTGAAGCGGGATGCGGAGATTGGCGAGTCCGAAAAGGCCCTAACAAGGCATGAGGGCTACATTTTTTTGCTAAAGATCCCAAGTGATGTGAAGAATCATTTATCAAAAATCAATATGAAGGATCGAGACACACGACGAAAAGCAAATACTCCCCAAAAGATCATGGAGAAGTCTATCCGAAAAGACCCTAGCAAGGTATGAGGATAAATAGATTCAAGTCCTAAAAGGAGGCGGATCGTTGTATATCAAAATCCCAAATAAAGATTGGAGAAAAATGAAGAAGTCGTAGTCCAAGTATGAAGAATCTCTTAAAAAGTTCAAGTGAATAAATTCCTGTTATGAAGAGAAGACCATTATTTCATGAACGTCTCTCAAGATTTGAAGTATGAAGTCAATGCCAAATATCAATCCGAGAAAGGTCTCAAATCGTGAAGCGAGTTATGCCAAGATATGAACTTTATGAGGTCCCGAGAAGCAGTTTTAAATGATTTTGTCCTTTACCTAACTATTGATTAAATCGTCCCACTTTATTTTCAGCCTAAATAACTATCAAAATAAGTCAACAATGCATCCTCATGATCGTTCAAGACAATCATAAAATATAAGAGATACACCTAGGAATAAGGGAGTCTAAGTGAATAATTGGCCCACATAAGTTTGTGATAGTTTGCTAACTTATAATAACAATGATCTCGTTTTTAAGCTTGGTATGGGGAACGTGACACTTGAGGATGATAAACATTCATGACAATCCAAAGCCTCAATGTAAGTCTTTAATCTCTTTATTTGTTTTTCTTCCTTTAATTATGTTTAATAAAGGCCAAGGTGGGTTAATTATGATGGAAAATGTAAATCTTGCTTTGTAACTAATGCATTGCATGAGGGCATTGCAATTATCAAGTGTAGGGGATTTGATAGGTGTGAAAACACCCATCATTTTACCACTTAATTATAATAATAACCAAGCCAAAACGTGTATTTTATGTCGTAAAAGTCGGAATTATGTGTGGTTTGCGTTTTTATTGTGTTTTAGGACCAAAAGATGAAAAAGGAAGAAAACACGGGCTTTCACGGGCTTTTATCGAAGAAAACGAGAAAAGATGAAGTCAAAAGATCAAGAGTGCAAAAAAGAATGGAAGTCTAAGGCCTATTCTAGCTTACCCCGTAGGTATCATGGAGGATGTGTTTGTAGGTGTGGATAAGTTTTCATTTCCGACCGACTTTGTAGTGGTTGATTATGACATGGATCCTAGAGTTCCTTTGATTGTTGGTAGACCGTTTTTGAGAACGGGTCGTACTTTGATAGATGTGGCGGAGGGAGAACTAATTATGAGAGTAGAGGATGAGAAAGTGGTGTTTAAGTTAGGGAAAGTTTGTGATAAGAAAGAGGTTAAGGAGTCTAAACCTTGTGAGACTATTAACATAGTTGATGTGCTAGATGAGGTGTGTGATGAGCATTTTCATGACGCTTGCAAGAGTACTAGTGAGGATATGCCCCATGTTGAAACCATGGCCTCAATTGCTCCCTCCTTAACACCTTTTAGAGAGAGTGATTTCCTCTTGGAGGAATTTGAGTCAAACTTTCTTGGTAATGATGATTCTCCCATCAATTGGGAAGAAGATATTCTCACTATCCAAAAGTTGCTCAATGAGGACCCTATTCCTTCCCCCATTACACAAAAAGTTACCAATGATGATCCTTCCATAATAAAACCTTCCATAGAGAGTCCACCTCCAATTGAACTTAAGGACCTTCCGTCCCACTTAGAGTATGCTTTCTTAGAGGGCAAAGACCAATTACCCGTGATCATTGCTAAAGAGTTGAAAGAGGATGAGAAAGAGAAACTCATAGAAGTCCTTAAGAAACATAAGAAAGCCTTAGCATGGAAAATATCCGACATAAGGGGAATTGATCCACATTTTTGTACACACAAAATCCTTATGGAGGATGATTACAAACCCGCCATTCAAATTCAACGAAGGGTTAACCCAAAAATCCATGAGGTCATTAAAAAGGAAGTGATCAAACTCCTTGATGCGGGCATGATTTACCCCATTTCCGACTCTCCATGGGTTAGCCCGGTACATTGTGTTCCAAAAAAGGGTGGAATCACCGTAGTACCTAATGAGAACAATGAGCTTATTCCTACAAGACTTGTTACCGGTTGGAGAGTTTGTATTGACTATAGGAAGCTCAATGAGGCTACTAGGAAAGACCACTTCCCATTACCTTTTATGGACCAAATGCTTGAACGCTTAGCGGGAAATGAGTACTATTGCTTTCTTGATGGCTTTTCGGGTTATTTCCAAATACCCATTGACCCTAAGGATCAAGAAAAGACCACATTCACTTGTCCCTATGGTACATTTGCTTACAAGAGGATGCCTTTTGGCTTATGTAATGCACCGGGGACATTTCAAAGGTGCATGATAGCAATTTTCCATGATATGATAGAGCAAACAATAGAGGTTTTCATGGATGACTTTTCCGTCTTTGGAGATTCATTTACCTCATGTATCACCAATTTAGAACGAATGCTTAAGCGTTGTGAGGAAACACGTTTAGTTCTTAATTGGGAGAAATGTCACTTTATGGTGAAAGAGGGAATTGTTTTGGGACACAAGATCTCCAATAAGTGATTAGAAGTGGATAGAGCTAAAATTGATGTGATTGTTAAGCTCCCCCAACCCACTACGGTTAAAGGTGTAAGGAGTTTCTTAGGTCATGCGGGGTTTTATAGGCGCTTCATACAAGATTTTTCTAAGATAGCTAGACCGATGACTCACCTCTTGGAAAAAGAGGCTCCTTTCATTTTTAACCAAGAGTGTTTGGAATCTTTTGAGACTCTTAAGGAGAAATTGACAAAGGCTCCCGTTTTGGTTTCTCCAAATTAGGAATTACCTTTTGAGCTTATGTGTGACGCTAGTGATTATGCGGTGGGGGCCGTCTTAGGACAAAGAGTGAATAAGCATTTTCAACCTATACACTATGCTAGTAAAACCATGACCGGTGCACAACTTCATTATACTACCACGGAAAAAGAGTTGCTTGCTATAGTCTATGCTTTTGAGAAGTTTAGACCATACCTTGTGCTATCCAAAACCATAGTGTATACGGATCATTCCGCTCTCAAGTATCTCATGACAAAGCAAGATGCTAAGCCTAGGCTTTTGAGATGGGTTTTGTTGCTTCAAGAGTTTAAGATAGAAATTCGAGACAAGAAAGGAGCCGAGAATTTAGCGGCGGATCACTTGAGTAGACTTGAGCATCCTTTTCAAGGAGATTTTCCTAATAAAGAAATCAATGAGTCCTTTCCATTAGAGGAGCTCGTGTCTTTCTCTTCTCAAGAGGATGCCACCCCTTGGTTTGCGGATATAGCAAACTATCTTGTGGGGAATGTGCTTATAGAGGGTCTTACTTCCCAACAAAAGAAGAAGTTTCTTAAGGAAGTTAAGTACTATTTTTGGGATGATCCTTATCTTTTTAGGCAATGTGTGGACCAAATCATTAGACGGTGTGTAGATGGGCCCGAGGCATTTAAGATTTTAGAAGCTTGTCATAAAGGACCTACGGGTTGACATTTTGGGCCCAACTATACCGCCAAGAAAGTCTTCGATTCGGGTTACTATTGGCCTTCCATTTACAAAGATGCCCAAGAGATGGTGAAATTTTGTGATGTATGTCAAAGACAAGGAAAAATTACGCAACGTGATGAGATGCCACAAAATTTTATTCAAGAGTGTGAGATTTTTGATGTATGGGGCATAGATTTTATGGGACCTTTTCCATCTTCTAAGGGAAACAAGTATATACTTGTAGCGGTGGATTATGTGTCCAAATGGGTTGAGGCTAAAGCCTTACCTACCAATGATGCTAGAGTTGTTAGATTTGGTGTACCTCGGGCCATCATAAGTGATCGTGGTACACAATTTTGTAATGATCAATTCACGAGAGTTATGAAGAAATATGGAGTTAATCATAGACTTTCTACCGCGTATCACCCTCAAACCAATGGTCAAACCAAGGTCACAAATCGTGGTTTAAATAGAATTTTAGAGAGAACGGTGGGAGAGCATCGAGTTCTTGGTCGGATAAGCTTGATGATGCTTTGTGGGCTTTTAGGACGGCTTTTAAGACACCAATTGGTTGTACCCCTTATAGGCTTGTCTATGGAAAAGCATGCCACCTCCCATTCGAGTTAGAACACAAGGCATCTTGGGCTCTCAAGTGGGCTAAATTTAATTTAAACCAAGCCGGTTCACATAGAAAGGATCAACTTAATGAGATGGATGAATTGAGAGCCAATGCCTATGAGAATTCTTTGCTTTACAAGGAAAAGACTAAGAAATTGCATGATGCTAAGATCAAGAACCGTGAGTTTAAAGTTGGAGAGTCGGTTCTCCTCTTTAACTCAAGGTTTAAACTTTTTGCGGGCAAGCTTAAGTGGAGATGGTCCGGTCCATTCACTATTGCTCAAGTGTTTCCATATGGAACTATTGAGTTGTCACAACCCGATGGTCCAAATTTTAAAGTGAATGGTCACCGTGTGAAGCACTATTTTGGGGAGGACATTTCCGTTGAAATGGTCCAAGAGATCCCCATTTTCCCCATGAATTAATTCAATGTGGGAAGAGTCGAGCTAGAGACTCCTTAAATCAAGCTTGAATAACTAGGTTTAGAAGTTGTTAGAATTAGAGTGTTGTAGGTTAGAAATAAGGATAGCAATTTGTTGAGAAGTGTTGGAGTAGACCTTCTTTTGTCTTCATGATGTTTGTAGGGTTGCTCACTCATTTCATGCCTTGTAGCTTATGGAGGAGGCCCTTGTATCCGGTTCACTTCGTGACTATTGTGCTCTTTCATAGACACCTTGTGCTTTAAAAATGAATTCACTATAGTTGATCTTTCCTTAACTTGGGTTAAGCAAAGTCTATTCATTGTCATAAGTGTAGGGGAAGTTTTTATACTTCCATGCTCTTAAACATTAAGGACAATGTTTAGCTTAAGTGTAGGGGGGTCTTCTATCGAAGTGACCTTACCTAGAACTTGTCATTGACCTTCATGATAACTTGGAGAATTAATTTTTCAAAAAATTTTCAAATTTTTGATCTACTTTGGCCAGCAAAATATGCATTCATAATTTTTGCATCAATCATTTTTCATTTGCATAACACATTTGCATTGTATATATTTCTTCTTTTATTTTTCATCAAAAATATATAAAAAAGGAAAAAAAATATAATAAAAACATGGTTTAACAAGTTTAGACTTCTTTGACATATTAGGCCCGCCATGGATATTTTGACTCGACCCGAGTTTGCTTATCTTAGCACTCTCTAGCTAGTATCCTTAACCATGTAGTCCTTCATTGGTCTATTAGGCTAAGCATCCACCAATCTCATTCTTTGACATTTTAAATTTGTTGAGAATGGGAAATGATAGAGTTGAAGCAAGTATAAAAGGGCTAGATAAACTTCATGATAATTACTTGTGGCTAAACCCTTCTCTTCTTTACCTCTAATTTCTTCGCATGTATATATGTTAATAAATAATCAAGAACGGTTTTAATCGGTTTGTAATCTCTTATGCATTTTTGTCTAATCATTCATGGTTGATATAAGTACGTCTTAAGATTCTAAGTTAGAACGTTTTATGTGTACTAGACTTATGTCATGTTTAATACTTAGCGGGTGTTTTTCCTTTTATTCTTTTCAAATTTCTTTGTAAGGAATAAAGAAAAATAAGAGCGGCTTATAAAAAAAATGAGTGGCTAGAAAAAAAAAAGAAAAAAAAATAATTATACAAGACTCCCAAGAGGGGCAGTGAGGTGTTAATTATAGTAACTATTAGATTCCAATATTACCTTGACGGGTTGCGGGGATTTAATAGTTGCTCCAATCCAATATTACCTTGACGGATTGCGGGGTTGAAGATCCAAAGTCTCAAAAAGATGGCGGATGTAAATTATTACGTGAGTTTTATTTTTCTTTCCTTAGCGAGTGTGTAGCTACTTATTAATGCATGACATGAGGATTTTACACATAAGGCGAATGACTTATCACTCTTGAAACAGACTTATATTAATTGTGAGCAGTTTTTCAAGTAATGGATGAGAGGATTACTTAGGATTAAAACCGTGCTTCCTTATTTTTGGATTTTGCATTTCTTATACTTCACGCTTGAAATAATGACAAACTTGCCCAAAAGCAATTTGCTCAATTAATAATCGGTTCCACATTTAATTCTCATGAATAAGTTGATGCACTTTTTACTTGTGAATACAATGATCCTATTTTTAAGCTTGGTATGGGGAAAGTGAAACTTGAGGGTGATAAGTGTCCATGGTACCCAAGCCCTAATCAAAAGTCATTGGTTTCTTTATGAGTTATTTCCATCAAAACAATTTCAAGAAAATCCAAAAATATATAAATAGAATTGTTTCTTTTGCATTGCATTGTTAAAAATCAAAATCATGCATCATATAGTGTAGAGTAGTGTAGATGCATTCCATATTGGCCAAGGTGGATTAATTATGAGGAGAATGTAAATTTGTGCTTTAAAATATAGCATTGCATGAGGTCATGGCAATGTTCAAGTGTAGGGGATATGATATGAGCAAAAACTTATATCAATTAATCAACAAATCACCCTAAAACACAAGAATAATACCTAAACTTTGTGCTATAAAGCGGAATTATGTGGTATGTTTTGTGTTTGTGTACAAATAGGTAAGAAGGATACATTTTCAAGCAAACAAGAAGAAAATCAAGCTAATTTAGATGAAAAGACAAAGAAGGATCAAAAGTGACAAGCCATTTGAAGACAAAGGACCTATCTTGACAATATTCAAAAGATGAAGGACTAGAGTGCAGTTTTTGGAAAAGTCAAGATCAAAGTCAAACCTGGTCAACTATCAAGTCAACCAAGTAAAAGGGCTTAAATGTTCAAAAATGCAAGTTGAAGGATTGAAATTGTCAAAGAAATGAAGATTATAACTCAAAAGATCAAACTGCCAAAGTTGAGGGGTTAATTCTACCATTTTTGGAAGTTATTTAGTGCTTAATCCGTGTGTAAAAGAATGGACCAATGAGAGGCCAAGAATTCAGTCACAAGGATTGCCTAATCCTCCACTAGCAGCCGCCAATCATTTAATAACCAGATCCCAACAGTGCAACGCACTACATCCATTTCCAGTCAATCAGCTTTCGCCAACCAATAATATTTTTATCCAATTTGGATAACGATCTGTGTGATCATTTCTTGCCCAATAAGAAAGTGCCACGTTGCTTTCTTCTTCAACACAACCCAGATGCGAATTGGAGCTACACTTGATTTCAGAAAGAGTTACCTACATGAAAAGTGATCGTTTTCAAGAGATAAATACAATGAACACAATCAATTAAGCTCAAGATCAAGGAATTAAAATCCCCAAATTATGAAGAACGAGAAGATGAACACTTAGAAGTTCTGTGACACGTAGAAACAAACTAATGATGGGAACACGTCATCAACTCCAGGATTTCCTCACAATTTGCCTATAAATATGATGTTATTCTCTCATTTGTACAAGTAGTCAAAGTGTGTAAATTTCACACACATTTCCATTCTCTCTCAATCTTAGTTGTTAGTTATTTAGCTCAACCAACTCAAGAGTCTGACAAGCTCTTGAGTTAGTTAGCTTAGTTGTAACCACTTTACCTACTTTGTAACAAACTTTCTCCTTAAATCAATAAATTCACAACTCACTTCCATTACTGTTCAAACATTGAATCCTGTTATCATTGTGTTACTATTAGCTTGTTATGATCATAAATGATCATGATTAGATAAGTTTGAAGAATTGAAGCTGTTTTTGATCCTGTTCTGTTTAAGCCAGTAGAATTCTTGTTGATTTTGAAGTTTTCCTGTTCAACAATGGTGAATTTGATGATTGTAGATGTTGATTGGTAGATGTAAATGCTAAGGTGAAGGTTTATCATTTATTTGAAAGCTCAGTGCTTCTCTACTCCCCAATAGAGGCCTAAGCTAAAAGGTTTTGAGTTACTGAGTTCTTGTTCCACTAAATAGCATTTGCCTGCTCAATACTTAGCTTAAACCTGTTTGATTGCATAATAAAATGTGTTTAGATAGCATTTGAGTTGATCTTGTTGTTTGAGTAGCTTAAGTGTAGCTTAATAATTGATCATTAGCTTAAAACTTGTCCTGTTTTTAGCTTTTATCAGTCATTTTCAGCTTAAAGTTCATTCTGAGTTCTAGCCTTGTAAACTGTTAGTTTTTGGGTTATTTGCATTGCATTTGGGTAAACAAACTTACCCTGATATCATTCTTAGATCAGCTTAGCTTCTAGATTAAATTTCTTTCACAAAAGTTTGATAAAAACCAGTTAATTAGTGTTTGGGATTAGGTCTTAATCTGTGTTCAAGTGTTAGTAATTGGCTAATTCTAGTTCTCTTTTAGTCATTAAGTCATAGAATAAGGTTTTCAGTCATTTTCAAGTCAAGTTTTTAGTCAAACAGGCAAATTGCATCAAAAATAGTTTGGGTTAGTTCTTGTTAAGCAAGTTTTCAGAAAGTTCATGGTTTCAATCACTTAGCATTTCTTTAATACTAGATTAAATTTCTTCAAACCACTTTCTAATCATCACTCAATATCTGTAGTTTTAGTGTGTTAAAGGAAAATCTACAGTATCCAGTTTTGAAATAGAAATAAGCATTTGAATAAGCACTTTAGTAAATGTCAGTTTCTAAGATAAAAATCCAAACTTATTTCTTCAACTAGCATTTCTACTTCATAAACTTGTTAATTTTCTTTCACAAACCTTGTTAGAAAGTGTTCCTGGATAGGTTTTGAAGTTTTCAGCTTATTGAAAAATCTGGTCAACGAAAGTCAAATAAGCTTGATTTTAGCTTATTTTAATTTCCTGGATTCATTACTAGACCAATTTTGATTTCAAAATACATTTCAAGCTTCTCATGGCTTGATTAACAGGTTTTAACAAGAAAATTGGAATGTGCATGTTTAGCTTATTAGATAGCCTAATATTGGCTTATTAGGAAATTGCTTATTTGAGTTTTACTTGGTTTCAGCCTAAATCCTTCTACAAGCCTAGCTAAAATCAGATTTTAAGTCTTTTGCAATTTGTTAGAGCTTATTTGGTTCATTGGTTTGCTTATACGAGCTTATTTTTCTTCTTAGCCCGTTGTTGTTAAAACTTGTCATTTAATTGCAATCTAATCCTTTGATTTGTAACTGTTTGCATAATTAGCTAATTTTCCACTTAATTAGGTTTTGTAAATATTCAGTCCTTGTAATTTTGGAACTTTACAAAATTAGTTAGGCAGTTTTGCATATTGTTACAATTTAGTTACTTGTTAGTTACTATTGCATAATTAGTCCTTGTAGTTAACTGTTTTGCATTTCAAGCACTTTAATTTTTAGAATTTACATTTTCAGCCCTTTACTTTCATAGATTTGCATTTTTTGTCTGTACTTGAAAAACAAATGTGGTATTTGACAATTTGTTTTACGGTTACGTAGTTAATATTTTCTATTTTTACTTGATTGTTCAAATAGACATAGCAAAGCCAAATAACCCTATCAACCAAAAACGATTATAAACCCGAGCTTGTTAGGACTTTCAATTTGTTAAGAACTGAGAAAACGAACTTCAATTATACACAATTTCAAATGGCGCTGCTGCCGGTTCTTTGACATTACGAGAGACTATCGATTGACGGTTTTCATTGGCTTTTCGGATCCGTTCACCTAGTGAATGTTATTTTTACGTATCATAAATCAAAAACAATAAAAAATCAAAAATATAAAAATACATAAAAACTAAAAAATTAACAAAAACAATTCTTTTCCTAAAGAATTGACCAAACAAATTAAAAAAATCCAAAAAGCAATCTTTTTCCTAAGAGATTGCACCCAAAAATATATATATTATTGCATTCTCTCGGTTACATATAGTATTTTCTCTTAAAAACTCATAAATACAAAAATATTTTCCATATATTATTATAAGTAAATACGTATACATATAAGAACAACCAATTCACATATTCTCCATAAGTATTGCTGTGACAACCCAAAATCGAGGTCATTACTTAATCTTATTTTACGATTATTTTTGAAATTTTTGGATGAGTTTGAACGATATTTATTTTTGGAGGTTAAAGTTTAAACCGATGTTGGAAGGTCTATATTTAATATTTATTAAGTATAAGGAGTATTAGCAAGCGTGATGTCGATGGATGCCAAATATTTTACATTTTATTGTCGGTTGTTCGATTTTTGTCATTTTTGAGGTTTTATTTTAAATGACGTGTTAAGTCGAGTCGAGAGTCGATATTATTATTTTTGAGGTACGTTTTAAATTTTTAAAAGTATCTTTATGAAACCCGAGCCCCGTAAATATTTTGAAAATTGACTAATAGTTATTTCCCGCTTTTTAGCTAACTATTTACATTTTTAGTTACAACTTTCATTAAATTGCAACTTGGTCCCTACCCTACTATATATAAACTAAAAACAACACACACACATCTTATTTTTCATTTCAAAAATTTCACTTCCACTCTCTCTCTCTTCTTTGGGCCGTAACATCACCACCATCACCAAACACATTCAAACTTCAATTTTTCATGAGTTTTAGGTTGAATCAAGCTAAACTAACACAAGACCCAACCTTATTTTTGATCAAGGATCACATTGGTGTAAGAATTTTACACATGCAAGCAACTTTTTTTTCTTGATGTTGGTAGGTAGGAGCTATGATCATGCATGGCATTATCATGATGATCCATGGTGGTTTGTGCTAAAAATCTTGTTAGAAACTTCATTTTGATCTTATGATTTATATTTTGATTATGATTTTGATGTTATGGTTGATGTATGATGATATTAGGGTATAGTAATGATCATTTCCATGGTTGGTTTTTATCAAAAAGTTGATTTTGTACAAGTTTTGAGTAGTCATTTTATAACAGTAAGTAAAAGGTAAAATCTGAATTTTTATGTTTTGAAAATGGCTTAACTTATAGCCTAGGGTTGTAGATAATTTTCTTAGCTTTGATTTGATATAAGGTAGAGCTTCTAGCTCAAAACGAGCGCGAAGTTATGATGTTTTGAATGATCGTGTACCGGGAGACGAGTATCGGCACTACAAGTAGTTGTTGTCGGAATTTGGATCGAATCTCGAGGACTCTAAATGGATGTTTTGAAAACTGTAACTTACTCATAATGAGGTGTTTACTTATTAGTTTGAGTTTACTTTAAAACCCGAGTGTCGGTTTTGTAAACGGAGTCGTTTAAATAAGTTAAAACGGTTGTATGAAAAATTAACGTAAATATGTCCGGATTTTGTAGTTTGAAAATGAGTCGGGTAAAGTACTTTAAAAGTAATTTCATTTGATAAACTTGTAAGAGGACTTTCTATATATAGTAAGTTAGTTTATCGAGTCGTTTCATAAACGGTTGACGAGTTTAAAAGGAGTAAATAAGCTAGTACATGTAGTATGTACCGGCGGACTTTGTAAAAAGTATAAAATGGTTAAGTAAAAGTGTAGTAAAGTATAATGAAGTTATTTATATCGTTTTCTCACGATTTTATTGTGACTTTATGAGTTTGAGTTTGATGTTGTTATGTATGATTTATTTCTCGAGTCATTATTAATGAACGCGCCTTATTTGATAGGTAGCGGTTCTCGTGTTTGAAAGGCATCCATTATCGTCGACGATCATCTCGCTAGATCTCTTATACTACGGTGAGTCTATAGCCTCGCTTTCTACTCGTTTTAATGATTTTAAATACCCGCGAGGGGGATACATGCTATTTGAAAGTAAATGAACACAAGTCATGAGTAATTGTTAGACCCGAATGTTGCCTAAAGTTTATTTCATTGTATTGAGTAACTTGTTGCTAAAGACCCTAAATTCATGAGCCGTTAACTATCTTATGACTTGATGTTGTGAGTCGGGAATAGCCGCTTATTCTAATGGTAGTACTATTGGGTTGACCACCCTATCTGAGACCAGGGCATTACGTTGAGTAACCCGCTGGGAAGGATAATTTTACGTGAATAAGATTGTGTTATTCTAGCAACTGATACCCTATAGGGGCAATGGTTTTATTCTAGTCATGCCGGCATTTGGCGTGGGTGACTATTTGGTTAAGGGGCCGGTGTCATGAGCTTAAATACAATGTTTGTTTAATAATATCATTATTATTACTGCCTTGAATATAGATTGTGTGTACGATAATTCTATAAATGATTATGATTGATTTTCTTCTTGTGTTCAAATGTGATTTGATAAACCTATAGACTCGCTCAACATTATTGTTGACTCGTTTTATGCATGTATTTCAGGTAATAGGAAGTGATGGAGCATGGAGCTTTGCTGTGGAGGTTGTGGCTTGGCTTTTGGAAGAATGTTGGTCTAAACTGTTTCTACCTTTTTAATGTCGAACAATTTACTTTATGTTGATGTACTGTACTAAACTTGTTGGTTGTTGGTTGAGATCCATGGGGACTAAACGCTTTAATCTGGTATCGTGTCAGTACAATTTGGGTTGCAATCTATGTTTTAGACCATTTATGAAAAAAATCATGTTTACATTTTGTGTAAACGTCTCTATTTTGAGTCGTTCAGTATACCTTGTGTGATGATGCTTGTGTCTAGCACCCAATTGTGTATTTCCGCTGCGCAATGTAAATTGGGGGTGTTAGAGATTGGTATCAGAGCTGCAAGTTATAGAGAACTGGGTCGATTTTGAAAATTGTCCTAAACTATAACTTTGGTGTCTAAAGTATTTATTCTTCAAAAGCACACAACTCCTCTGCAACGTTCCGGTAAGATCACTTTTAGTTTTGTTTTGCATTATAGATGTATCCCTCATAACTGAAATGATTTCCCGAGTATTTATTAAGTAAATACTACGATATTGTATTGGAATTATTGAAAGTACGCTGAGTGCTTGTCGGTATCATATTTATTTTTGCGAGCATTGCATAAACGTCATTTGTATTGTGTTGCATAGCATGGATAATGTATGACATTTTCATGAGCATTGCATACTAATTATTATTTTATTAACGATGACCTTAAGTATCTTTAACTCTTACAATTGTAGAGAATGGTTGGTTTACCTCGTGAGGATGGATGGATTGATTTGACTAATGTAGTGGATGGTGAGGAAGTAGATAACTTTGGTGCTAGTGGCGATGAGGAGCCTTTTGAGTTTTTAGATGATGGGATTCCACTTACTGCAGTTGGTCAGACAGAGCCTGAGTTGATCCAAGGGTCAATGTTGTGCCACAGACTGTTCCAGATTGTCAGCGACCGGTTGTTCGTTCTTCGACTCCTACTTGTGATGCTTATATTAGTAGTTTGCCTGGGATTGCATTTGCTAGGGGTGATGTTCATGTTGAGTCGAGTAGGGCTGCTAGTGCTTGATCTATTCATGATGGTATTCCTAAGGTTTATTGTCCAGGTCCTAGGTCTTATGATGATATCTTCTGGTTTCTTAAGAAGTTTGATAGGTCTTTGTTTGAGAGGTATTTGGTTGAGACTCGTGTGATTAGGAGGTTTGAGATGAATGAGAAAAAGTTTGAAAGGTTTGTTGGTAGTGTGAGAAGGTCAGAGTTTGTTAGGGCAAGGGAAATGGATGAGGTTGTTAGATTGAGATCTATGGTGCTGAATTTGAGTGGGCAAGTTGAAAGGTTGCGTAGGGAGCAAGAAATGAATGCTAGGTTGAGTGCGTGGGATTTGCCGATGAGATCTTTTCCTAGTCATGGTGTTGTGATTCGTGATGTGCCGACTCAGGTTGAATCTCAAGTGTCGGTGAAGCCGAATGAAGGAGGTAGTCGTAAAGGGAAGGAAAAAGTGGAGGAAGAATCTGAAGATGATGATAGCAGCAGTGATGACGAGCCGGTGTACAAGAAGTTGCAGGGATGTGATGTTTAGTTCTTTTCTGTTGGCCTTGTTGTAATAGAACTTACGTAGACTCGTACTCTAACTTGTGATGAAACTTAATGACCTTTAATTTGTTGTGATGAAGGATTGTAGTGACATTACTTGTCACAATTTTGTGGAGATTTTCCAAAGCAATCCAAAATTACCTTCATGACTTATGATTTGTCTTATTAGTTCTTGTGTGATTGGTTAATGATTCATTGTGAATTGTGTTGTTGGTGCATGTAGTATCCATGTTACATCTTGATAGAGAAATCCTTCTTCATATCTTGATATGAATACTTACTTGTTCTTTTTCTGTTATGGTGACATGAAGGAGTTGGGAGGCATTTTTCTGACTTTACTAAATTATTGTTTGGTTAGTTTTCCTGTAAACATGCCGCCTAAATTGAAGACGGCTACTGTTAATACCATGGTTGAGCAAGCTATCGCTAGAGCTTTGGAAGTTGAACGTGCTGCGAGGAACGAAGAGGCTGAGAATAGGAATGTTGCTGGTCAGGTTGGAGGGAATGATGGAAATCAGGTTAGAGGAAATGCTGATGAGCAAGCAGAAGGAAATGTTGTGGGACAAGTTGGAGGTAATGTTGTTGTTCAACATATTCAAAAGGAATGTTCTTATGCTAGTTTCAGGAAATGTGGACCTACCCAATTTCGTGGTACTGGTGGTGCATTGGAATTAAGGAGGTGGATTGAGAAGATTGAAAGTACTTTTGAAATCAGTGGATGTTCAGAAGCTAGTAAGGTAAAATTTGCTACAACTACTTTTCAGGATGATGCGTTGAGTTGGTGGAATAGTCAAGTAGCTACCGTAGGATTGGTTGAAGCTAATGCTAGAACATGGACTGTGACTAAGGGATTGTTGACTGCTAAGTTTTGTCCTGAGGAAGAGTTAGGTCAGTTGGAAGATGAATTGAGGCATTTGGTGCTGAGGAATAATGATATTGTAGTTTATACGAGGAAGTTTTCTGATTTATGTTTGTTGTGTCCTCATGCGTTTGCTGATGACCGTAAGAAGATGAAGTAGTATATTAGGGGTTTATCTAGTAATATCAAGGGAGAAACTACTTCGTCGAAACCCATGTCATTTGATGAAGCTGTTCAAATGGCTCATGCTTTAATGGATGTAAAGCTGCAGGATTGATAGGTGTGTAAACACCCATCTTTTCTACCACTTTATTACAATAATAACCGGACCAAAACGTGTATTTTATGTCTTTTATGTCGGAATTATGCGTGGTTTGTGTTTTTGTTGTGATTTAGGATGAAAAGGTGAAAAGTGGAGAAAACACGGACATTCACGGGCATTTACGGACTTTTATTGAAGAAAAAAATGAAAGACGAAGTCAAGAAGTCAAGAGTGCAAAAAGAACGGAAGTCCACGACCAATTTTGAAGATTTATCGAAGAAAAAGTCAAAAGACGAAAGTTTATCAAAAGCCGAAGAATTCAAGTCTATTTTGTTGAAGAAATTAAAGACGAGTTCAAAAGAAATCTCGAAGTCAAAAGTCCCTTAAGTCCAAGATTAAAGAAGATTAGAAGAAAAGGACTAAGTACGCAATGAATGAAGATTAAAAGAAGGAGGGACTTAATTATGCAATTAAGAGAAAAGGAAAGAGGGGAGGAAGCTTCCTTAATCCTCCCCTATAAATAGTTTAGGATTAGTCATTTTTCATTTTGTTGGCTAAGGTGACAATTAGTCTTCCACCATTTTCATATCTTGTCATTTACTTTTCATGTCATTTAAATTCATGTTATGCACCTTAATTACCATTTAATTCCAAGTAAGTTTTCATTTTAATTCTTGTCAAATCTTTATTTTATCTTGTCAATCTCTTATCTACCTTTCTTATTCTTGATTCATGTGTTTATGTTATGTTCATGTTCATGCTTTTATTTTGATTCAAGTGGTGTTTGATTATTTTGATTAAAGTTGTTTGATTTCATGTTTTTAATTGCTTGTTGATGTTTATTTGTTAAATCGTTACTGTTTATATTTATACTTGTGTTTGATTTTGGTTACTTTGTGTTTATATCTGCTACTGTATCTATCTCCTTGTTCTTCGGGGGTTTTTGCTTTGTTTCTGATATTTCCAGGAGAAGTTCCGAACCAAGGAAAGGACTGAAGTGTTCATTCGGAAGTCCAAACTTCCGAACCAAACTTGTTCATTCGGAAGTCTTAAACTTCCGAACCAAGCAGGCTTCATTCGGAAGTCCAAAACTTCCGAACCAAACATACTCATTCGGAACTCCAAAGTTCCGAACCAAGGGTTTCATCCGGAACTTTTCAAAAATTCCGAATCAACTTAAAGTTCCGAATCAAGGACCAAAGTTCCGAATCAAGGCTGTTCATTCGGAAGTCAGAAACTTCCGAGTCAAGGTTGTTCATTCGGAACTTCCATAAGTTCCGGATCAAGGGTAATCTTCCGACTCAAGAAAGGTTCATTCGGAAGTTCTAAACTTCCGAATCAAGGAGCTTCATTCGGAAACTTCCGAATAAAGGGGTGACCCAATACTTCCGAATCAAGGCAGATTTTACAAGTTCCGAATCAGTAAGTTCCGAACGAAGCATTGTTTTGGATAAGTGACATATCCAGACCAATTTGTTCCGGATCAAGGATTTTGGTAATATTCCAAGTGAAGAAGAATCATTTCAACCAAAGGTGACATTTAGGACGAGTGATTATTCCAAACGAAGGTTTATTCCGAATGAGCTGAATTCAGGTTCTTATTAGCTTTTGTCTTTGATTTTTATTTTCAAGTTTTATTTTTCTTGCCTTTTATTTAATTGCACTTTTAGATTATTTGCCTTAGTTTTAGTCGCACTTTAAGTTTGCCTTAGATAGATTTAAGTTTACGTCATTTTACTTTAGTGCCCTTTTAAGTTCAGTCTCGCTTTTAATACTTGCACCTTTACTTTAATTAGACTTAGATTTACTTAAAGAGCACATTTACTTTAATTGTTTTGCACCTTTTATTTTTAAAACACTACAACGACACATCTTTGTTTCCACCAAAATAAAACGAAGTCACATAGAGAGCTAAGATCAATTCGATTAGACCAACACAACGAACTTAATTTTTATACGGGCAAAAGCCTTGTATCAATGGCGCCGCTGCCGGCTCTTTTCGTTAAGATCAACAGTTTCATGTGAAAGACACGTTGCTTTTTGGGATCCGCTCACTCGTGAACGTTATTTTTCTTGCCTTAAAAATTCCAAAAAATCATAAAAATTAAAAATTGATAAAAAACCATAAAAATTAAAAATTTCAAAAATCCAAAAAGATTTTATTTTTATTGTGTGTATATATTGTCTTTGTGTTTGGTTTTGTTTTCTTTTGCATTTTCAGGTGTATGCGTACTAGATCTTCTAATTATCAAGAGCCCGAGCCTCAAGAAGATTTAGATATGGCAGGTGTCAACAACAACAACATGCCACCACACCTCAATAATAATAATAATAATAATAACAATGCTCTTCCACAGCCCGATCTTCGGACCATGGAGGAACTTTGTCAACCAACAATGTTTGGACGAGGAGGACCGATTGCGCCGATGCAAATCAACGCTCCTGAGTTTTCGTTGAAGCACCACATGATTCAGCAAGTGCAAACAAACCCATTTAGAGGATTGCCTGATGATGATGCCAACAAACACCTCGACAAGTTCATTACAATCACCCAAAGCATGAAGTTGCCTGGGGCCACAATGGATGTACTCCGCCTACAACTCTTCCCACATACTTTATCGCATCATGCCGAGAAATGGTTTGATCGTCTCCCGAAGAATTCTATTCACACTTGGGATGACATGACTCAACGCTTTCTTTCGCGCTACTTTCCACCATCCATGGTCACAAGCCTTCGCAATCAGATCAGCGGTTTCATGCAAGACCCTGATGAATCTCTTTTTGACGCTTGGGAGAGATATAATGTCTCGATCGACCGTTGTCCAAACCACAACATGCTTCCGGTCACCTTGATCGATACTTTCTACAACGGATTGACTTTTCGAGATCGTGATACGATCAATGCAGCCGCCGGTGGCACATTCATGAAAAGGAGACCCGAGGAGTGTCGAGAGTTAATTGAGAACATGACTACTCACCACAAGAACTGGGATTCCTCTGCTTCTTCTAGGAACAACCCGAGAGTCAATGTTTCCTCAACCTCAGCAAACCCTGAGATGACCGAACTTACCCGCATGATGGCCGAAATGAGCAAAAGTATTACGCTTCTCGCTTCAAACCAACAACAACAACAAGTTAAAGCGGTTGCTAATCCTTGTGAAACATGTGGCGGTCCTCACTCATACACCGATTGTCCTTCGACACAAGGAAATCCGGAAAATGTGTATGCAGCTTACGGTAATTATTCACCGGAAAATTACCAAGCTAGACAACAAGGGGATAGAAATTTGCTGAGCTACCGTTCCAACAACTACCTTTCACTCGGTTTTTCTCCTCAAAACCAAAACCCCGCCAACAACTACAATAGAAGCAACCAAATCCCACCTCGTGCTTCTAACCCTTATCAACCACCCACCCAAAAACACCCACCCATTAATCCCGATGTTGACACCATCATGAGAACTCAAGGTGAGCAAATCAAGAATCTACAGAGCCAAATAATCAATTTGAAAGGAGATATCTTGAAGCAAGGTAATGACATCAGAACCGAGGTTCGTGAAAATCTTCAATCCTCCTTCATCACTCAAACAACTGAATTAAAGAATCTGTTGGCTAGTTTCTTGCCCGAAGCTCAACCTTCTTCTTCTTCGGGTTCTCTACCTTCAAACACCGTCACCAATCCGCGAGCTAATGTGAGTGCTATAACTACGCGTAGTGGACTTACCATTGTCGATCCACCTACCCCACCACCATCATCTACACCTCCTCCACCACCATGTATCCCGACTCCTCTTACACTTAGTGATAGTACACCATTACCGTCTCCGCCTCGTCATGACGATGTATCTCGGAAGGACCCTTCAACATCACAACCTTCACCACCTACACCTTCACCTAACCCTTATCAACCTAGAATCCCATACCCTTCTCGCATAGGCAAGACCAACGAGCTAACCAAGAATGACTGTCAAGTATCGAAATATGTGGATATGCTATCTAAAATGACCATCAACATTAGCCTTGTTGAAGCACTTTGCCACATGCCGAAATTTGTCAAAGCATTCAAGGAATTGCTTAGCAAGAAGGAGAAGCTGATTGAACTCGCCAACACACGCTTAAATGAAAACTGCTCTGCAGTCCTTTTTAGAGAACTTCCGGAAAAGCTTGGAGATCCCGGTCGTTTTGTGTTGCCTTGCGTGTTCAACAAAACTGAAGAATTTACTGCCCTTGCTGATCTCGGGGCTAGTATTAATCTTATGCCACTCAGTGTTTGGAAAACACTATCATTACCGATCTCATTCCAACAAAGATGACTCTTGAACTTGCAAACCGCACTCTCGCTTACCCCGTTGGTATAGCCGAAGACGTGTTTATTAAAGTTGGCACATTTACTTTCCCGGTCGATTTTGTCGTAGTTGATTATGAAATGGACCCTCGTATTCCTTTAATACTTGGTCGGCCATTCTTGAGAACCGGACGAGCTTTAGTAGATGTGGCCGAAGGTGAGTTAATCTTACAAGTCGGGGATGATTCAAAAGTTTTTAAAATGGGGAAGCTTACAGGCAAATCCTTTGGAGGCCGAGAATCAGTGAATATGATAAATGTGCTCGATGACTTTATCGTCTATGACAATCCTCTATTCGAGTCTTCCACTGATAATCCACTCTTTGAAGATAATGTGGATGATTCTCTCTCTACTTTGGATGCTTCTCCCATTTATGATTCTCAACCGGTCTTCGATGCTTATGATGATGATGATTCTAGCTCAGATTCGGATGATTTTGACTGTACTTCTGAGTATCCCGAGCTGCCCACATTCGATGATTTTGATGAGGCTGATACTCTCTCGAGCGATTCTTCACATGATGAAAATCCTCCGCCATCACTCGATCCTCCTTTGGACGATTATTCATTTGAGGAAGATTTCTCTGAATTTCTCAACACATACTTCCCTCATGAGAGTGATGCTCCTCCTTATGACTTTGAAGATTATAGTCTTGATCCTACTATGGATTTGAAGAGCATTTTGTCAAAGGAGAAGAAACCGGTCGACACCGAAATCCGTTGCACGTATGATTTGACACCTCTTTGTCCCACTTCTGAGGACGAGGTTGTGCTTCTTTGCGGATCTTCTTCACACTCGGCTGAGCCGGAGTGCTATTTTCCCCTGAAGGAAAAGGTGTTCGACCCCGGTATTGAAGTTTTTAAGCCATCTCAGTATCCACCTGATGAAATAAAAGGAAAAATCTTTGGACCTATTGAAGACATGCTTGCACCACTTCCTACTTGGTTCCACCGTACTCCATCGCTGCTTCAGGGAACCCTGCCACTTCTCTTTTGGCTTGCCTTGTTCGCCTTAAGCTCTTGCTTAATGATGGATGAAAACTATGTCTTTGATCCTGGTGGATATGTTTCATGCTACTTCCGTTGATGATCAAGGTCGAGTCAGGCTAATGACTCGGTTAACAAAAATCAAGCGCTTCTTGGGAGGCAACCCATGCATCTATCCGTTCGCTTTCTTTACCATAAGTGTAGGGGGGACCCTTTGGATTGCTATTTCCTCTCCTCACCTCTTAATCAGGGATTCGAGCTTCAATGATCCACACTTGATGATTCTTGACGACCCGTGATTCCGTGTTCTACTTCTTCCCGGTTCTATCCTAAACTCTTTTCGATTCACTATTTTATATTTTCTCCATATTAAAATAGGAATCT
Organism: Glebionis coronaria; assembly: GCA_025667525.1. Lineage (NCBI taxonomy): Eukaryota > Viridiplantae > Streptophyta > Magnoliopsida > Asterales > Asteraceae > Glebionis > Glebionis coronaria. Next base: position 136,262,844 of record CM046875.1, read on the forward strand.
CTTTAGTTGTCTTTTCCTTATCAAGATTTAAACAACGTGCACAATGTCCTAAGTGTAGGGGAGTTTACTCCCATATGCTTAAACATTGAGGACAATGTTTATCTTAAGTGTAGGGGGGACTTCTATCGAAGTTAAGTGGTCTTTTCCTTGTATTTGTCCTCATATTAACCGGAAAATCAATTTTTCGACATTTTTCAAAATTTTTGATCTATTTTGGCCTATTAGTTTTTCCCTTTGTATAGTTATTTTCTTTCTTTGTTAGAATAAATCTTTGAATAAGTGGTTTTAATTTTCAAACGTTGTGAATCTTTTGACTCAATCCGAGTTTACTCTAGCTAGTATCCTTAATGTGTTTAAGTCAAGTTTTGCTAGGCTTTTATATAGGGAGCTATAAAACGCGAAAGTCTTAACTCTCACGGGTTAAGAACAAGAACTTTTCGCAAGTTCCTATAATTGATCCTAGAGAGTCGTTTATCAAGGGAACTTTAAAATGCGATTTCTAAACTTGAAAGAGTCTAAGAATTTGCAAGATCCTATAGGCGACTCGAAAACCCAAAACTTTGATTTAATAGGCTAAGTATCCACGAGTCTCATTACTTGAGATTTTAAACTGTGGAGAACGAGAGATGATAGAGCCAATTATAAGTTCGGTATTCTTTCGTGAATTTATGTGAGTTAATTATAAGCCTATTCTCCCATCGCTTGCTAATAAATTTATCTGCCAATAAATAAGGTTGTATGATTTGAAAAGTTACTTAGCTTCTAGCCCAGATCGTTTAAAAGTTGCTCGGTATGGATTAGAGTTCATAGCCAAGGCATAACTTATTGAAGCGGGGCGCGAAGATTGGCGAGTCCGAAAAGGCCCTAACAAGGCATGAGGGCTATGTTTTGTTGCTAAAGATCCAAAGTGATGTGAAGAATCATTTATCGAAAATCAATAAGAAGGATCGAGACACACGACGTAAAGCAAAAACTCCCCAAAAGTCATGGATAAGTGTATCCGAAAAGACCCTAACAAGGTATGAGGATAAATAGATCCAAGTCATAAAAGGAGGCGGATCGTTGTATATTAAAGTCCAAAATAAAGATTGGAGAAAAATGAAGAAGTCGTGGTCCAAGTATGAATCTCTCAAAACTTCAAAGTGAAGAATTCCTATTATGATGAGAAGACCACTATTTCATGAACGTCTCTCAAGATTTGAAGAATGAAGTCGCTGCCAAATATCGGTCCGAGAAAGGTCTCAAATCGCGAAGCGAGTTATGCCAAGATATGAACTTTATGAGGTCCCGAGAAGCAGTTTTAAAAGATTTGGTCCTTTAGCTAACTATTGATTAAATCGTCCACTTTATTTTCAGACTAAATAACTATCGAAATAAGTCAAACAATGCATCTTCGTGATCATTCAAGACAAAAATAAAATATAAGAGATACCCCTAGGAATAAGGGAGTCTAAGTAAGTAATTGGCCCACATGAGTTCGTGTTAGTCTACTAACTTATAATAACAATGATCTCGTTTTTAAGCTTGGTTTGGAGAAAGTGAAAACTTGAGGATGATGATTATTCATAACAATTCCAAAACCCAAGGTATGCTTTTGATTTCTTTACTTTGAATGTTTATAGTTTTTGTTTCTTTAATAAAGGCCAACGTGGATTGATTATGATGAAAAATGTAATCTTGCTTTGTAACTAATGCATTGCATGAGGACATTGCAATGGTCAAGTGTAGGGGATTTGATAGGTGTGTAAACACCCATCTTTTCTACCACTTTATTACAATAATAACCGGACCAAAACGTGTATTTTATGTCTTTTATGTCGGAATTATGCGTGGTTTGTGTTTTTGTTGTGATTTAGGATGAAAAGGTGAAAAGTGGAGAAAACACGGACATTCACGGGCATTTACGGACTTTTATTGAAGAAAAAAATGAAAGACGAAGTCAAGAAGTCAAGAGTGCAAAAAGAACGGAAGTCCACGACCAATTCTGAAGATTTATCGAAGAAAAAGTCAAAAGACGGAAGTTTATCAAAAGCCGAAGAATTCAAGTCTATTTTGTTGAAGAAATTATAGACGAGTTCAAAAGAAATCCCGAAGTCAAAAGTCCCTTAAGTCCAAGATTAAAGAAGATTAGAAGAAAAGGACTAAGTACGCAATTAATGAAGATTAAAAGAAGGAGGGACTTAATTATGCAATTAAGAGAAAAGGAAAGAGGGGAGGAAGCTTCCTTAATCCTCCCCTATAAATAGTTTAGGATTAGTCATTTTTCATTTTGTTGGCTAAGGTGACAATTAGTCTTCCACCATTTTCATATCTTGTCATTTACTTTTCATGTCATTTAAATTCATGTTATGCACCTTAATTACCATTTAATTCCAAGTAAGTTTTCATTTTAATTCTTGTCAAATCTTTATTTTATCTTGTCAATCTCTTATCTACCTTTCTTATTCTTGATTCATGTGTTTATGTTATGTTCATGTTCATGCTTTTATTTTGATTCAAGTGGTGTTTGATTATTTTGATTAAAGTTGTTTGATTTCATGTTTTTAATTGCTTGTTGATGTTTATTTGTTAAATCGTTACTATTTATATTTATACTTGTGTTTGATTTTGGTTACTTTGTGTTTATATCTGCTATTGTATCTATCTCCTTGTTCTTCGGGGGTTTTTGCTTTGTTTCTGATATTTCCAGGAGAAGTTCCGAACCAAGGAAAGGACTGAAGTGTTCATTCGGAAGTCCAAACTTCCGAACCAAACTTGTTCATTCGGAAGTCTTAAACTTCCGAACCAAGCAGGCTTCATTCGGAAGTCCAAAACTTCCGAACCAAACATACTCATTCGGAACTCCAAAGTTCCGAACCAAGGGTTTCATCCGGAACTTTTCAAAAATTCCGAATCAACTTAAAGTTCCGAATCAAGGACCAAAGTTCCGAATCAAGGATGTTCATTCGGAAGTCAGAAACTTCCGAGTCAAGGTTGTTCATTCGGAACTTCCATAAGTTCCGGATCAAGGGTAATCTTCCGACTCAAGAAAGGTTCATTCGGAAGTTCTAAACTTCCGAATCAAGGAGCTTCATTCGGAAACTTCCGAATCAAGGGGTGACCCAATACTTCCGAATCAAGGCAGATTTTACAAGTTCCGAATCAGTAAGTTCCGAACGAAGCATTGTTTTGGATAAGTGACATATCCAGACCAATTTGTTCCGTATCAAGGATTTTGGTAATATTCCAAGTGAAGAAGAATCATTTCAACCAAAGGTGACATTTAGGACGAGTGATTATTCCAAACGAAGGTTTATTCCGAATGAGCTGAATTCAGGTTCTTATTAGCTTTTGTCTTTGATTTTTATTTTCAAGTTTTATTTTTCTTGCCTTTTATTTAATTACACTTTTAGATTATTTGCCTTAGTTTTAGTCGCACTTTAAGTTTGCCTTAGATAGATTTAAGTTTACGTCATTTTACTTTAGTGCCCTTTTAAGTTCAGTCTCGCTTTTAATACATGCACCTTTACTTTAATTAGACTTAGATTTACTTAAAGAGCACATTTACTTTAATTGTTTTGCACCTTTTATTTTTAAAACACTACAACGACACATCTTTGTTTCCACCAAAATAAAACGAAGTCACATAGAGAGCTAAGATCAATTCAATTAGACCAACACAACGAACTTAATTTTTATACGGGCAAAAGCCTTGTATCAAGGATCGAAAGGATAGTATTGCCGAAGGGAATAAGAGAAAGTGGGAAGCTGCACACTCAAGCCAAGGGCAGAATCGAGGTGGTTATCGTAATAACAATAACCAAGGATCGAATAGCAATCAGCAATACAATTTGAGAAGGAATGATGGTGTTAGTGCTGCCACAGGAAATCAAGGTAACAAGGTGAATCCAAAGTGTGGTCGGTGTAATCTGTATCATGTTAGAAATTGTCCACCTGCTTGCAACAAGTGTGGGAAGGCCGGACATAAGATGGCATTGTAGAAACAAGGGTGTAGCCACTGGGGCTAATGCTGTCAAGGTAGTTTACTGTTCTGGATGTGGAGGCCGTGGACATAAGCAGGGGAACTGTCCGAGGGTTGGCATACGACAGGGAGGCAATGTTTCTGCTGTTGCTGCTGGGATTGTTGCTCCAGCCTATGTCGTGGGAGATGCTGACAAACCTCAAGAGCCGAACGTGGTGACTGGTACGTTCTTACTTGATGCTTGTTATGCTAGTGTGTTATTTGATTCTGGATCTGATAGAAGTTTCGTAGATGTTAGATTCAGTCAGCTATTGGATAGAGAACCAGTGAGATTGACAACTAGTTATAATGTGGAGTTAGCTAATGGTAAGGTTGTAAGCACTAGCTCTATACTGAAAGGTTGTTCCTTGAAGTTAGGTAATTATGTGTTTAGTATTGATTTGATGCCCATAGAATTAGGATCTTTTGACGTGATTGTTGGAATGGATTGGTTAGTTGGTAATGGTGCAGTAATTGTTTGTGGAGAAAGATTAGTTCAGATACCGCTAAGGAATAGGGTATTGACTGTGAAAGGTGATTAATGTACGTCTCGTTTGAGAGTTGTTTCTTGTTTAAAGATGATGAGGTATATAGAAGCAGGTTGTGATGTGTTTTTTGCACAGATAAGTAATGATGGTGTGAATGAAAGGAAATTGGAGGATGTGCATGTGATTAGAGAGTATCCTGAGGTATTCCCTGAGGAATTTCCAGGATTACCGCCGCATCGTGAAGTGGAGTTTCGTATTGATTTAGTGTCGGTTGTTGCGCCTGTTGCTCGTGCACCGTATCGTTTAGCTCCATCTGAGATGAAAGAATTATCTGATCAATTGAAGGAATTGATGGATAAAGGATTTATTATACCAAGTTCGTCGTCGTGGGGTGCGCCTGTTTTGTTTGTTCGGAAGAAAGATGGTTCTTTTAGAATGTGTATTGATTACAGAGAGCTTAACAAATTGACTGTCAAGAATCGGTATCCACTGCCGAGGATTGAGGCTTTGTTCGATCAGTTGCAAGGTTCTTGTGTATACTCGAAGATCGATTTGAGGTCTGGGTATCATCAACTGACAGTTAGGGAAGAAGATATTCCAATAACAGCTTTCCGTACTCGATATGTACATTTCGAATTTCAAGTGATGCCTTTTGGATTAACAAATGTGCCTGCTGTATTTATGGATTTGATGAATCGTGTATGTAAGCCGTATTTGGATGAGTTTGTTATCGTATTCATTGATGATATTCTCGTTTATTCCAAGAGTGAAGAGGAACATGAGAAGCATTTGAGAACAATTTTGGAATTGTTGAAAAAGGAGAAGTTGTATGCAAAATTCTCTAAGTGTTATTTTTGGTTGAAATCAGTGCAATTTTTGGGGCATGTGATTGATAGAGAAGGTGTTCGTGTGGATCCTGCTAAGATTGAAGCAATTAAGGATTGGCCAGTGCCGAAGACGCCAAATGAAGTTCGCCAATTTCTTGGTTTGGCTGGGTATTATAGAAGGTTTATTGAGAAGTTTTCGTTGATTGCTAAGCTGTTGACTAAGCTTACGGAAAAGAATCGAGTGTTTGAATGAGGATTGGAAGAGGAATCTGCATTTAGTACGTTGAAGGATAAGTTGTGTTCTGTGCCGATATTGTCTTTGCCAGAAGGATCTGAGGATTTTGTAGTGTACTGTGACGCGTCTCATAAAGGATTTGGAGTTGTATTGATGCAAAGGGAGAAAGTAATAGCGTATGCATTGAGACAATTAAGGAAGCATGAAGAGAATTTCACTACGCATGATTTAGAACTTGGGGCTGTTATTTTTTCTTTGAAGCTGTGGAGACACTACTTGTATGGAACCAAGTGTGTTGTTTTCACTGATCATAAGAGTTTGCAGTATATTTTGGATAAAAAAGAATTGAATATGAGGCAAAGGAGATGGGTTGAGTTGCTGAGTGATTATGACTTCGAGATTCGTTACCATCCTGGTAAAGCGAATGTGGTAGCTGATGCACTTAGTAGAAAGGAAAGAGATAAGTCTATAAGAGTTATAGCTTTGACGATGATGGAGAGTGTTGATTTGACAGAAGCGATATTGAAAGCCCAAACTAATGGTTTGAAGGAAGAGAACGTTGAGGCAGAAAACTTGGGTAGAATGTTGAAGCCGTTGTTTGAAGTAAGGTCGAATGGATTGAGGTATTTTAAGAATAGGATTTGGTTACCGTTGTGTCCGTCTGAGAAAGATTCGTTAGGGGTGCGAGATTTGGTGATGAATGAATCTTATAAGTCGAAGTATTCAATACCTCCTGGATCAGACAAGATGTATCAAGATCTTAAGAAAGTTTATTGGTGGCCAAATATGAAGGCAGATATAGCACAGTATGTTAATAAGTGTTTAACTTATGCGAAGGTGAAGGCTGAACATAAGAAACCGACGGGATTATTAGTGCAACTTGAGATTCCTGAGTGGAAATGGGAGAAGATTACAATGGATTTTGTGACAAGTTTGCCAAGGACTGCAAATGGTAGTGATATGATATGGGTGATTGTAGATAGATTGACTAAGTCTGCTCACTTTTTGCCAATGAAGAAGACAGATAGTATGGAAAGGTTAACAACTATGTATGTGAAGGAGATTGTTTGTCGACATGGTGTGCCTTTGTCGATAATTTCTGATCGTGATAGTAGGTTTACTTCAGAATTTTGGAAGTCTTTGCAGAAAGCGATGGGAACGGAGTTATGTTTGAGTACAGCATATCATCCGGAAATTGATGGACAAAGTGAGAGAACGATTCAAACGTTAGAGGATATGCTTCGTGCATGTGTGATTGATTTTGGAAATGGTTGGGATAAGCATTTACCATTGGTTGAATTTTCGTACAATAATAGTTATCATTCAAGTATTAAAGCCGCTCCATTTGAAGCTTTGTATGGACGTAAGTGTAGATCACCAGTGTGTTGGAGTGAGGTAGGAGAAAGTCAATTGACTGGGCTGAAATGATATTTGAGACGACTGAGAAGATTGTGCAAATTAAGAAGCGTTTGTTATCTGCCAGAAGTAGACAAAAGAGTTATGCTGATAACAGAAGGAAACCGTTGGAATTTGAAGTAGGAGACATGGTTATGTTGAAAGTATCTCCATGGAAAGGAGTAATACGCTTTGGAAAGAGAGGAAAGTTGAGCCCGAGATATATTGGACCATTTAAGATTATCCAAAGGATTGGATTGGTGGCTTATAAGTTAGAATTGCCTGATGAGCTTAAGGCTATTCATAATACTTTTCATGTGTCTAATTTAAAGAAGTGTTTAGCTGAAAGGGATGTGGTGATTCCATTGGAGGAAATTCAACTTGATGATAAGTTGCATTTTATAGAGGAACCTGTAGAGATAATGAATAGGGAAGTTAAGAAGTTGAAGCATAGTAGAATTCCGATTGTGGAAGTGAGATGGAACTCTAGACGTGGGCCAGAGTTTACGTAGGAACGTGAGGATTTCTTTAAGGACAAGTATCCTCATTTGTTTAGGAAGGATTAAGCGCCGCGGACGTCGCTTCTTTTAAGAAGGGGGGATGTGACAACCCAAAATCGAGGTCATTACTTTATCTTATTTTACGATTATTTGTTAAATTTTTGGATGAGTTTGAACGATATTTATTTTTGGAGGTTAAACCGATGTTGGAAGGTCTATATTTAATATTTATTAAGTATAAGGAGTATTAGCAAGCGTGATGTCGATGGATGCCAAATATTTTACGTTTTATTGTCGGTTGTTCGATTTTTGTCATTTTTGAGGTTTTATTTTAAATGACGTGTTAAGTCGAGTCGAGAGTCGATATTATTATTTTTGAGGTACGTTTTAAATTTTTAAAAGTATCTTTATGAAACCCGAGCCCCGTAAATATTTTGAAAATTGACTAATAGTTATTTCCCGCTTTTTAGCTAACTATTTACATTTCTAGCCACAACTTTCACTAAATTGAAACTTGGTCCCTACCCCATAATATATAAACTAAAAACAACACACACACATCTTATTTTTCATTTCAAAAATTTCACTTCCACTCTCTCTCTCTCTTCTTTGGGCCGTAACATCACCACCATCACCAAACACATTCAAATTTTTCTTGAGTTTTAGGTTGAATCAAGCTAAACTAACACAAGACCCAACCTTATTTTTGATCAAGGATCACATTGGTGTAAGAATTTTACACATGCAAGCAACTTTTTTTTCTTGATGTTGGTAGGTAGGAGCTATGATCATGCATGGCATTATCATGATGATCCATGGTGGTTTGTGCTAAAAATCTTGTTAGAAACTTCATTTTGATCTTATGATTTTTATTTTGATTATGATTTTGATGTTATGGTTGATGTATGATGATATTAGGGCATAGTAATGATCATTTCCATGGTTGGTTTTTATCAAAAAGTTGATTTTGTACAAGTTTTGAGTAGTCATTTTATAACAGTAATTAAAAGGTAAAATCCGAATTTTTATGTTTTGAAAATGGCTTAACTTATAGTCTAGGGTTGTAGATAATTTTCTTAACTTCCATTTGATATAAGCTAGAGCTTCTAGCTCAAAACGAGCGCGAAGTTATGATGTTTTGAATGATCGTGTACCGGGAGACGAGTATCGGCACTACAAGTAGTTGTTGTCGGTATTTGGATCGAATCTCGGGGACTCTAAATGGATGTTTTGAAAAATTTAACCTACTGATAATGAGGTGTTTACTTATTAGGTTGAGTTTACTTTAAAAACCGAGTGTCGGTTTTGTAAACGGAGTCGTTTAAATAAGTTAAAACGGTTGTATGAAAAATTAACGTAAATCTGTCCGGATTTTGTAGTTTGAAAATGAGTCGGGTAAAGTACTTTAAAAGTAATTTCATTTGATAAACTTGTAAGAGGACTTTCTATATATAGTAAGTTAGTTTATCGAGTCGTTTCATAAACGGTTGACGAGTTTAAAAGGAGTAAATAAGCTAGTACATGTAGTATGTACCGGCGGACTTTGTAAAAAGTATAAAATGGTTAAGTAAAAGTGTAGTAAAGTATAATGAAGTTATTTATATCGTTTTCTCTCGAATTTATCGTGACTTTATGAGTTTGAGTTTGATGTTGTTATGTATGATTTATTTCTCAAGTCATTATTAATGAACGCGCCTTATTTGATAGGTAGCGGTTCTCGTGTTTGAAAGGCATCCATTATCGTCGACAATCATCTCGCTAGATCTCTTATACTAAGGTGAGTCTATATCCTCGCTTTCTACTCGTTTTAATGATTTTAAATACCCGCGAGGGGGATACATGCTATTTGAAAGTAAATGAACAAAAGTCATGAGTAATTGTTAGACCCGAATGTTGCCTAAAGTTGATTTCATTGTATTGAGTAACTTGTTGCTAAAGACCCTAAATTCATGAGCCGTTAACTATCTTATGACTTGATGTTGTGAGTCGGGAATAGCCGCTTATTCTAATGGTAGTACTATTGGGTTGACCACCCTATCTGAGACCAGGGCATTACGTTGAGTAACCCGCTGGGAAGGATAATTTTACGTGAATAAGATTGTGTTATTCTAGCAACTGATACCCTATAGGGGCAATGGTTTTATTCTAGTCATGTCGGCATTTGGCGTGGGTGACTATTTGGTTAAGGGGCCGGTGTCATGAGCTTAAATACAATGTTTGTTTAATAATATCATTATTATTACTGCCTTGAATATAGATTGTGTGTACGATAATTCTATAAATGATTATGATTGATTTTCTTCTTGTGTTCAAATGTGATTTGATAAACCTATAGACTCGCTCAACATTATTGTTGACTCGTTTTATGCATGTATTTCAGGTAATAGGAAGTGATGGAGCAGGGAGCTTTGATGTGGAGGTTGTGGCTTGGCTTTTGGAAGAATGTTGGTCTAAACTGTTTCTACCTTTTTAATGTCGAACAATTTACTTTATGTTGATGTACTATACTAAACTTGTTGGTTGTTGGTCGAGATCCATGGGGACTAAACGCTTTACTCTGGTATCGTGTCAGTACAATTTGGGTTGAAATCTATGTTTTAGACCATTTATGAAAAAAATTATGTTTATATTTTGTGTAACGTCTCTATTTTGAGTCGTTCAGTATACCTTGTGTGATGATGCTTGTGTCTAGCACCCAATTGTGTATTTCCGCTGCGCAATGTAAATTGGGGGTGTTAGAATTGCCGAGGCAATACACCGTGTTGAGGGGTGTTCCGGTCTTTGACACGCGTATCGATCAAACAAAATAAAGCAAGAATAGATAAATACTTCCAATAAGCAACAATTCGAAGAATAAAAACAATTAAGTGAATAGAAAGGAGATGTGCTATAAAATGCCATCTAAGGGTCAATAGGTACTTAAGTGCTTCGCGCCACCTAACCCCCCGTTCACTTGTGAGTATTCTAAGAAGGAAGGCTTCATTGGGGGTCTTGCACCCAAGTAGTACATACGTATATTATTATTTTCTTGTGAATATTTCATATTGAAACTCGAAGGGGATAATCCTTTTCTCTTTAAAGTCACACGAGAGCTTCTCTCTCATTCCTCGTATTGAGTTGCATGCTCACTCGCGGGCGTGCACAAATACCGATTGATGTACAACCTCTTCCTCCGAAAAGGAAGAAAAAGAGAAAGAGTAGGAACACCACCGTCCATCAAGCCGATCACGAGAATCGTGCTTTGATTCATCCACAACAAGAAGCCATGGCCGGAGTTGATACTAGATCTTTGATGGAGCAATTGCAATCCAATGTGCACGGATATGCCGATGCTATCAAGATACCCGATATTCTCGCAAACACATTTGAGCTAAAAACATCCATGATTAACTTGGTTTCAAACACACCTTTTTATGGGAACAAGAATGATAATCCTTATGATCACCTTAAGAGATTTCTTGCTCTTTGCAACACCATTAAGTACAATGGAGTTCCCCATGATGCCATTAAGTTGATATTGGTACAGTTTTCACTAGAGGGTCCGGCTAAGCATTGGTTAGATACACAACCACCCGGGAGTATTACCACATGGGATGGTTTCACTACCAAGTTTTTGAACAAGTTATTTCCCCCATCTAAGACCACGGCTTTGAGGAACTTAATTATAGGCTTTCAACAAAAACCTAGTCAAACATTTAGTGATGCTTGGGAGGAGTATAGAGAGTTATTGAGGAGATGCCCTAACCATGGATTAGATGAAGTTCACCAAATCAATACTTTCTACAATGCCTTAAACCTCATCACCAAGACTCACTCAATGCTTCCGCGGGAGGGAATATTCTTCTTAAATCTATTCAAGAGGCTTGGGATATTATTGAGACCAAAGAAATGGTGCAAATCAACACACAATTTGATGAAAGGGTACATGTCATTCAATAAGGAGGTTCTAAACCATTGGAGACTCAACGTATCTCATGCATTCAAGCATTGACTCAAGCTCAAAAGGAAAATAAAACAATCATGCAAAACACTCAAAAGATGCAAGAAACAATGATGAATGACTTTATGAAGCTTTCTATGGGTAATCATTCCACAAATGATGTGCATGCCATTACTCTTTCATGTGAGACTTGTGGAGGTCCTCATTCCTATCAACAATGTGATAAGGTGCAAGGTTATCAAGGGGACTGTTATGCTTACCAAGAGGAACATCGTGAATATTTCAAGCCAAACATCAATCAAAATAACCTTTCTTACAAATCTTAAAACTATCTTGCACCACCGGGTTTCCCACCCCAACCACCCACCCAACCTCAACAATATCCTCCTCAAGTGTTACAAAGGAACCAAGGTCCAAGGCCACAATACCAAGGGAATAACTATAGACCACCAAATAATTTTCACAATCAAGGAAATACCTTTCAAGGCAACAATCAAGGGTTTTACAATCAACCTCCACCTTTCTAACCCCAAGGTTTTCAAGGGAATGTGCCACATGATTATAACACAATTGAGCTTCTTCATAAAATGAATCAAGAGAATGAAAGGAGGTTCCAAGCTAATGAGAAAAGGATGAAAGAAATGCATGAGGAAACAAACAAGAAGTTTATGATGCTTTTAAATCAAAGACAACAAGGGGCTTTTCCATCTAACACACAAACAAACCCAAGGGCAAATATCAATGCTATTACAACAAGAAGTGGAAAGTCAACAAAGGATCCTTCACCTCCTACGCCTCCTATTGTTAAACCCACTTTTGTTCCTACATGTGACAAGCCTTCTACATCCACTTCACCACCTCAAAATGCTCTTATTCAATCAAACACACCTTCTCAACCTATTCCCACTTCTCCTTTACCTTCCACAACTCCCAATGAAGAAGCTAACAAAGATAAATCTTCCACTACAACACCTACACCTAAACCAAATCTTCCTTACCCTTCAAGATTGAAAAAGGACAAGTTAAAGAACAAGGATGATATCCAAGTTTCAAATTTCTTAAGGATGTTCAAGCAACTCAACATAAACATATCCTTTGCGGAAGCTCTTGCTTACATGCCAAAATTTGCAAAGATGTTCAAGGATTTACTCTCCAACAAGGAAAAATTGGTTGATTTGCCCAACACATCCCTTAATGAAAATTGTTCCGTCGTGTTACTTAAAACCTTACCAACAAAAAATGGAGATCCGTGGCGCTTCTTGATACCTTGTAATTTTTTCGGTGTGGAAAATTGCATGGCTTTGGCGGATCTAGGGGCAAGCATAAACCTCATGCCTTTATCGGTTTGGAATAACTCTCTCTTCCCGAGCTCACTCCCACTAGGATGACACTTGATTTAGCCAACCGTACCATAGCTTACCCCGTAGGTATCATGGAGGATGTGTTTGTAGGTGTGGATAAGTTTACATTTCCGGCCGACTTTATAGTGGTTGATTATGACATGGATCCTAGAGTTCCTTTGATTGTTGGTAGACCGTTTTTTAGAACGGGTCGTACTTTGATAGATGTGGCGGAGGGAGAACTAATTATGAGAGTAGAGGATGAGAAAGTGGTGTTTAAGTTAGGGAAAGTTTGTGATAAGAAAGAGGTTAAGGAGTCTAAACCTTGTGAGACTATTAACATAGTTGATGTGCTAGATGAGGTGTGTGATGAGCATTTGCATGACGCTTGCAAGAGTACTGGTGAGGATATGCCCCATGTTGAAACCATGGTCTCAATTGCTCCCTCCTTAACACCTTTTAGAGAGAGTGATTTCCTCTTGGAGGAATTTGAGTCAAACTTTCTTGGTAATGATGATTCTCCCATAAATTGGGAAGAAGATATTCTCACTATCCAAAAGTTGCTCAATGAGGACCTTATTCCTTCCCCCATTCCACAACAAGTTACCAATGATGATCCTTCCATAGTAAAACCTTTAGAGAGTCCACCTCCAATTGAACTTAAGGACCTTCCATCCCACTTAGAATGTGCTTTCTTAGAGGGCAAAGACCAATTACCCGTGATCATTGCTAAAGAGTTGAAAGAGGATGAGAAAGAGAAACTCATAGAAGTCCTTAAGAAACATAAGAAAGCCTTAGCATGAAAAATATCCGACATAAGGGGAATTGATCCACATTTTTGTACACACAAAATCCTTATGGAGGATGATTACAAACCCGCCATTCAAAGTCAACGAAGGGTTAACCCAAAACTCCATGAGGTCATTAAAAAGGAAGTGATCAAACTCCTTGATGCGGGCATGATTTACCCCATTTCTGACTCTCCATAGCTTAGCCCGGTACATTGTGTTCCAAAAAAGGGTGGAATCACCGTAGTACCTAATGAGAACAATGAGCTTATTCCTACGAGACTTGTTACCGGTTGGAGAGTTTGTATTGACTATAGGAAGCTCAATGAGGCTACTAGGAAAGACCACTTCACATTACCTTTTATGGACCAAATGCTTGAACGCTTAGCGGGAAATGAGTACTATTGCTTTCTTGATGGCTTTTCGGGTTATTTCCAAATACCCATTGACCCTAAGGATCAAGAAAAGACCACATTCACTTGTCCCTATGGTACATTTGCTTACAAGAGGATGCCTTTTGGCTTATGTAATGCACCGGGGACATTTCAAAGGTGCATGATAGCAATTTTCCATGATATGATAGAGCAAACAATAGAGGTTTTCATGGATGACTTTTCCGTCTTTGGAGATTCATTTACCTCATGTCTCACCAATTTAGAACGAATTCTTAGGCGTTGTGAGGAAACACGTTTAGTTCTTAATTGGGAGAAATGTCACTTTATGGTGAAAGAGGGAATTGTTTTGGGACACAAGATCTCCAATAAGGGATTAGAAGTGTGGAATCCTAAGATTCCGGATCTTTGAAGCTACTAGGAATGCACCATGTTCATATGATTAGATAATCAAAGCGGAATTAGAACATGATACATTAACAAGGTGTTTAGGGCACAAGAACATGAATTAAAACAAATTGGATTGTTCATTATATTAATAACAAACAACCACTAGACGTGTATACATTGAATCCCACGTCTAGTCGACACACGCTTTAGGTTTACATTGTATATGAAAGTTATGAATAAAACCTAATACCCTTGGTTCCTTTTATAGTGTAAGGAATAGGGTTTACAAGAGATAAGAATGAATAAACATGTAAATCTTCTATTCAAATAAACATATACAGAATATATTCTGTATACTTATCTAAATAGAAGCTCCCAACAACTTTGTCTACATTTCTGTCAATGCTTGGATTGCATGTGACAATGCTTGGATTGCACTTGACAATGCTTGTCAATGTTGACTTTTGTCAACGCTTGATTTGCTCTTGACAACGCTTGATTTGCTCTTGTCAACGCCTGAACAAATGTCTTCATGTTTTCTTCGTTTTTGAGTTTCTGCCACATCAACTTTTTGACCCAACCATCTTCCCCTAGTTGATGTCGGCAAAACTCTTTGTATATCTCTTGTAAGTTGTACATGATCTTCAGATTGCTTCCCCTCAAGTGTAGCATGTATGTCTTCCCCTTTTTGTCACATCAACAGGGAAGTAAACAATGTATGCAATCTTGAAGATTCTCCAAATGTAGGCTATATATAATGATCTTGAAGAAAAATAACTATAATATTCTTGATGTAGAAGTAGAATAAACCAAACCTATGTTCCATATCTTGTACGATGTGATGAAGTATGGGATTAATACAAAAATCCTCATCCTTTGTGAGACACTGAGCACAATAATGTAACTCCTTCAAGTGATAGAAAATATGTGCATAGAGTACCATAAGAAAGATCACATATTCCTAGATCTTGTATTACTTCATAAGTAACAATGTAAGCACAAACAAGTTACCTTAAAAGTCAGTGGCTAGAAGTGCATGACTTTAAGATATGATAGAACACAAACTCACGAAAATCTTCTTCAATCATCAAACTTACCATAAGAATTCTTCCCCTTAAGCCAACAACTCTTCATGATAAGTCTTAATGAACCAATATCTTCATATGTAAAAGATGTTAGCGAATAACTCTTTCACAAGGCTATCCCGATTACATACTCTAATATCAATCAAAGTCTTCATGAATTGTTGCTAACTTACTTAAAAATCATTTACTCCTTGTAAAAATATCCGAGCCATTAATATCATCTTGATATTCTAAATAAAAACGGAGATTCCATGTACCTTCGTGTGTAAATAACTCCTTTTTGTGCACTAAAAACGTACCAATTTTCTCAACAGCAGCTATTCCTTTTGTTGTCCAATATCCTTTACTGTCCAAGATATCAACACTGTGTGTTGTCCAATATCAGACAACACTTGTCTGCGTTTGAAAATGTATATATCGGACAACAAGTGTCAGCGCTTCCCAACAGCGCTTAACTTATTCCTGTCAGCGCCAACTTTGTACGTGTCAGCGCCTGGCCATCAGCGTCTCATCCATGCCTTGTCAGCGTCACACCAATCATCTATCAGCGTCACACCAACATCTATCAGCGTCTAAATAACACATGTCAGCGGGTAATAGATCTAGGGTTTTATAAACCCTAAATCATGATTTTATGTGAAAACCATAAACTGCAGTGAACTTTGACATCGAATATCTTCTTCATGAGAGCTCAGATCGAAGATCCCTTTGGTGAGATCCTATACACAAGTGTCAAGAACCTACAGATCGAATTTCACGACGATCCAACGGTTAACGAAGGAGAAATCGCGTTTTTACTATTACTGTTCACAGAAAATAGCATATGACCCCTGCTGACTTTGACGCTTAATAACTTTTTCTTGGGGATTGATCTCGACAATCCCTCCGGTGGATTTCTAGATATATGTGTGTAAAACACACACAAAAAATTTCGTGGTGATCCAACGGTCCAATCAAAAGTTATGACCTTCTGAATACTGTTGCGCATACAAAAACGTCCAGAAAAACCCTAGACGGATTTTTCTTTTCTTCACCATACACGAACACCTTGTTGGTCCTAGCATCACGAGCCACGAGGCTCTGATACCAATTGTGGAATCCTAAGATTCTGGATCTTTGAAGCTACTAGGAATGCACCATGTTCATATGATTAGATAATCAAAGCGGAATTAGAACATGATACATTAACAAGGTGTTTAGGGCACAAGAACATGAATTAAAACAAATTGGATTGTTCATTATATTAATAAAAAACAACCACTAGACGTGTATACATTGAATCCCACGTCTAGTCGACACACGCTTTGGGTTTACATTGTATATGAAAGTTATGAATAAAACCTAATACCCTTGGTTCCTTTTATACTGTAAGGAATAGGGTTTACAAGAGATAAGAATGAATAAACATGTAAATCTTCTATTCAAATAAACATATACAGAATATATTATGTATACTTATCTAAATAGAAGCTTCCAACAACTTTGTCTACATTTCTGTCAATGCTTGGATTGCATGTGACAATGTTTGGATTGCACTTGACAATGCTTGTCAATGTTGACTTCTGTCAACGCTTGATTTGCTCTTGACAACGCTTGATTTGCTCTTTTCAACGCCTGAACAAATGTCTTTATGTTTTCTTCGTTTTTGAGTTTCTGCCACATCAACTTTTTGACCCAACAAGAAGTGGATAGAGCTAAAATTGATGTGATTGCTAAGCTCCCCCCACCCACTACGGTTAAAGGTGTAAGGAGTTTCTTAGGTCATGCGGGGTTTTATAGGCGCTTCATACAAGATTTTTCTAAGATAGCTAGACCGATGACTCACCTCTTGGAAAAAGAGGCTCCTTTCATTTTTAACCAACAGTGTTTGGAATCTTTTGAGACTCTTAAGGAGAAATTGACAAAGGCTCCCGTTTTGGTTTCTCCAAATTGGGAATTACCTTTTGAGCTTATGTGTGACGCTAGTGATTATGCGGTGGGTGTTGGGAATAAATTATGGGTCAGTTCACTAGACGCTGATAGGAAGAATTCAAGCGCTGATAAGATGACATTGGACGCTGACAGCAAAGCGTTGACATTTGTAGAAGTCAACGCTGACAGCCTTGAAGATTAACACTGATGGAATATATCTTCATACGAATCTTTTTGTTTATTTGTTTCTTTATTTGTGTATGGTAAAGATAAGCTCGACATTGTATTTTCTATTATTATCTTTACCTAGAATAGTTGATCCGTAGCTTATTGTACAAGACTTCTTAATCTATAAAAGAAGATCTTTTAGGTTAATGTTGATCATCAGTTATCATAAGTTTTCACAAGTTAAACCTCTTTCATTGTAATCAAGTTCGATCATTCTAATACAAGTGAAAGTTTGTTTAACATCTTTGTGTTTTAGATTAAGTGTTAATTCCGCATAACACTTAGTTACTTTATTCATAAGCAAAGGTTTCTCTACGTGTATTACTTGATCTAATCTCGTATACACAAAGCTTAATCGATCTAAGTTTGGGATCAACAAGTGGTTAGCTTGTTGAGAAACTTTTGATCTTTAAGTAACGCAAGAACCCTAAAACACCAAAAACCCTAAAAACCCTAAACTTCTCAAAACCCTAAAAACATCATGTCTGGCACAGATCAACCTCCTGCTCCAGTTTTGCTACAAAACAACACCACAAACCCTAGTATCAAAATTCCCATGTTTGATGCCAGGAACTTCGAGCTTTGGAAGTCTAATTTTGAGCAATATATAGCCATCCATGACTACACTCTTTGGGAGATTGTTGAATATGGGAACACATTCAACAAAGCTCAAAAGATTGCTAATGCTATTGCCACAAGGATAGCTGTTCCTAATTGTCCTGAAGCTGATAAGAAGGAAAAGCCTGAAGATGGAAGAGTTGTATCTGCTGAAGATATAGCCAAGAAAAGGGTGGACATGAAAATCTTGAACATCATGAAACACTCCTTAGGTCATGAGAATCAGCACAAGTACAAACGCTTTGAGTCTGCAAAAGAGCTTTGGGAAGCTCTTGAAGTAGCACATGGTGGCAATGCTGACACAAAAGAAGAAAAGAAGAAGCAACTCATGCATGAGTATGCTGTCTTTAAGGCTCAACCCAATGAGAATCTCAGCAGTGTGAGAAGTAGACTGCTTGACATCACAAGTCAACTTTCCTTCATGGGAACACAGATTGATGACCCTGACTTGAATGCTACTTTTCTCAAAAGCCTTGGTGATGTATGGAAGATTGAGACAAGATCCATTCTTGTCAATAACACCCACAAGACCTCCAGGTTTGATGACATCTTCAACAAACTAAGACTGTTGGAGAATGAATGGCTTTTGGAGAGTGATAATAAATCTTCCAGTAGCAACATGGCCTTCTTCTCACAAAGTGAAGGCCAATTTGATTCCATGAACTCCTATGGACATCCAGTCACTGGATCTCAATGTGTCAACGCTGGATCACAGTCTGTCAGCGCTGGATCATATCCTGTCAACGCTTCATACTCAAGCGTTGACACTCACAACTTTGGCGCTGATAGAATTAAACCTGCTGGTTTAGATCTAGATACTGTGTGTGCATTCATTGCTTCTTTGCCCAGTGATTCAAGGATTACATATGAAGATCTTGAGCAGATAAGTGATGAGCAATTGGAAGAGATGGACATCAAGTGGACTATGGCTCTTGTAAGTTTAAGAGCAAACAGGTTTAATAAAAGGTTCAAGAAGAAGATGACCTTTGATGCTAAGGATGTCGCTGGATTTGACAAATCCAAAGTTGAGTGCTACAATTGTCATCGGATGGGGCACTTTATGAGGGAATGTAGATCTCCAAGAAGATCTTATGCTGGTAAGCCTTCAAGCCAAATGGTTAAGAGCCAAGATTCCAAGGCCATGGTTGCTGTTCAACAAATTGATGGTGTTGGAGGATGGGACTGGAGCTGGAACTTTTTGGCTAAGGATGAGGAAGAGGACAGAGCCTTGGTTGCTGAAGTTAAAGAAGAGCATGTTGAATATGCTCTCATGGCACACTCCTCCTCTTCATCAGATAATGAGGTATATGATGATGCTTTCTGTTCTAAGGGCTGTCGTTTAAATACTGAAAAACTAAATCAAGAAATAGTAAAATTATTAGATGAGGCAAGTGCTGAAAGATGCAAAGTATCTAATTATCAAATTGCTCTCACCCAAACAGAAAAGACAGTAGCTGAGTATAAGAAAATGGAGTTTGATTTAAAGGATAAAATAAATATCTTAAAACATGAGTTGCATCAAAGTAAAGATATTCCAGATATCACAAACAGGGTTAATCTTAATTTGATAGCTCAGTTAGATGAGGCTAACAAAAATAAAGATAATGTGAGTCTTAAAATCCAGAGATTTGATAAGGCCACACAATCCCTAGGAGAGTGTGTTAGTAAACAAAGAGACTCTAAGGACATGAGTGGGATTGGGATGAAAGATTATACTGGTGTTCCACCACCAGCTGGGGATTTCTATGGTGTCCAATCAAAGGACTTATCTTGGACTGGCTTGCCAGAACTCCAAGAGAAGGAATTCATTCCTCCACCTAGAGTGACTTCCCCAGTTGAAGAATACAAACAAAAACTGACTGACCTAGATGAGTGGAAGAAAGCTAACCACACTTTGTTTGTTAAGGGAGGGTTGTTGTGTGAAAGTCCAAATGAGCCCACACCAATCACGAGCCATGATCCTACACCTATTAAAATCACACACCCAACCACTGGCAAAGCTGTTGACCTTGGCCCACAAACTGTTAGAAAACCTAGTGTTAAGTATGCAGAGATGTATAGGAATACTAGGTCACCAAAAAGCCAAGTTACTAACTATGGAACAGGCTTCTTTGCTTCTAGACCTAAGACTATGTCTAGAAAAGCTTGTTACTCATGTGGTAGCTTTTCACATTTGGCATACAAATGTGTCAACGCTTCCAATGTCAACGCTGATAGGAACCATTTCAGCGCTGACAAAAGTCAACATAGGTCAAACACTGTCAGATCCAATACCTTTGTGAACAAAAGTTCACAAGTTGTTAGACCAGCCCCATTCTTTTCTAGAAGGTCTAACACACAAGGCCTAAGACCTTTCCAAAAGTCAAACACTTGGTCCAATAGGCAATGGGTTCCTGTAGCAAACCCTAGGTTCAACGCTGATAAAGGCAATCGGGGCGCTGACAAGAACAATTTCAGCGCTGACAGACACACTGCCAAACCTAGGTATTTGCAACCACAGGGAAATGGGTCTAAAGCTTCTACTAGCTTAACATGGAGACCAAAACAAGACCAAAACCCTAATTCTACTGGTCTTTCTATGACATGCAACAGGTTTCATTATATTTCAAAGGTCATGTCAAGACCAATTGGGGTTAATTGGGCATTTCATCCAAAAAGGGATGAAAATGGGGTTGTTATGAGAACCAAGTCTGTTCCCAAAGAAAACTAATGTGTTTTCTTTATGTGCAGGGCATTCAGAAGAAGATCAATGATTATGGATATTGGGATAGTGGATGCTCAAGGCACATGACAGGAAAGGAAGACTATCTGACAAACTTCACTCCTATTCAAGATGGTGATAAGGTATACTTTGGAGGGGGCTATGGCACCATCACAGGAAAAGGAACCCTTATTACCAATAATCTATGTTTTGAGAATGTCTTCCTGGTAAAAGAACTGGATTATAATTTGTTTAGTGTATCACAAGTGTGTGATAACAAAAATAAGGTTCTTTTCACAGATACTGAGTGCTTGGTGTTAAGCAAAGATTACAAGCTCCCTGAGGAGAAATACATAGAATTTAGAACACCAAGGCATAAAGACATATATAATGTGAATCTTAATGGAATTAGGATGAATAATAAAATGATGTCATGTTTTTATGCTAAAGCCTCAGTAGATGAAAGTAATCTTTGGCACAGGAGATTAGGGCACATAAACTTTAAAAATATCAATAGACTTGTGAGGCTTGGTTTAGTTGATGGTTTGCCTGAAAAGGCTTTCCACAATGACCACTCTTGTGTTGCATGTCTTAAGGGCAAGCAGCACAAGGTCTCATTCAAATCTAAACAGGTGCACTCTAGTTCTAAACCACTTCACTTATTGCATATGGACCTCTTTGGTCCAACTAATATAGAAAGTTTGAAGGGTAAATCATATTGTTTTGTCATCACTGATGATTTTTCCAGGTTTACATGGACTTTCTTTTTAGCCAAGAAAAGTGAAACTGCCCAAAGTTTGATTAATTTCATTACCCAGATTGAGAAGAAGAATGGTAATGAGGTCAAAATTCTTAGAAGTGACAATGGGGGTGAGTTTAGAAATCAGTTGTTAGATGATTTTTGTGCCAAGAAAGGGATTACTAGGGAGTTTAGCATAGCTAGAACCCCACAGCAAAATGGGGTTGCTGAAAGGAAGAATAGAACCCTAATTGAAGCAGCCAGAACCATGTTGGCTGATGCCCACTTTCCTATAGCCTTTTGGGCTGAAGCTGTTAACACAGCTTTTTATGTTCAAAATAGGGCATTGGTCAACAAAATACATAATAAGACACCTTATGAGTTACTTTGGGGAAGGAAGCCAAATATTGGCTTTCTCAAACCTTTTGGTTGTCATGTAGTTGTTTTAGAAACTAGTGATGCCCTAGGTAAATTTGATGCAAAAGGTGATGAAGGCTACTTCATGGGTTATTCAGTGCAGAGCAAAGGATATAGGGTTTACATTAAAAAGGAAAAACGTATACTTGAAAAAGTACATGTTAGGTTTTTAGAGAGTAAACCTAGTGATCCTGAAAGTGGTCCAAATTGGTTGTTTGACTTAGAACCTTTATCTAGAGCTTTAAATTATATGCCTGTTACTAATCCAGACATTGTGAAGGTAACTTCAAGTGTTTTGGAAAAGAGAATTGGTAATGTTTCAGGTATACAGGTTGCTAAGAAGGATGGACCACCAGCAGTTGAGTCATCTCCCACACAAGAATATGTTACACTTCCTATATGGACAGATGAGTATTATGCTGCTGCTAGAAAGGATAATGGTGGTTTCCATATACCACCAAATACAAACATGCATGGTTCTTCAGGCGCTGACAAAGGCAAATCAAGCGCTGACAAGAGCAATTCAGACGCTGATGGCTCAGACGTTGACAACAACAGTTCAAGCGTTGTTAGCCCAAGCGCTGACAAACAAGGTTCAGACGTTGATGACACCTTTGCACATCTTTTCTCTTCCCATTTTGAACAAGGTGAACCTTCAAGAATAAATGAAGAGGTTCAAGATGGAAGAGAGTCTGAAGAAGATATTAGCAACATTGAGGATGATATTGAAGACAACAGAATTCTTGAACATGGAATTCCTAGATCTACTTTGCAGAATCATCCTCCCTCTCAAATCATTGGGAATATCATGACTCCTGTTCAAACTAGAAGATCTCACCAGACTCATGATAGCTTCATTGCTAATATCCACAAGAAGGTTGATACCCCTCTTGTACAGACATGTTTGTTTGCATGTTTTCTGTCACAAGAAGAACCCAAGAAGATTTTTGATGCTTTCAAAGAACCTAATTGGGTGGAAGCAATGCAGGATGAGCTTCACCAATTTGCTATACAGGATGTTTGGGAGCTGGTTGATTGTCCTAGATATGTGAGACCAATTGGGACAAGATGGGTTCTAAGGAACAAGAAAGATGAAAGGGGTATTATGGTCAGAAACAAGGCACGTTTGGTAGCTCAGGGATATACACAAGAGGAAGGTATAGATTATGAAGAGGTCTTTGCTCATGTTGCAAGAATTGAAGCTATAAGAATTTTCCTAGCTTATGCCTCTTGTATGAACTTCACTGTTTATCAAATGGATGTGAAGAGTGCTTTCCTCTATGGAACAATTGTTGAGGAGGTATATGTTATGCAACCTCCTGGTTTTGAAGATCTTGAGAATCCAGACAAGGTTTATAGAGTGAAGAAAGCTATGTATGGACTTCATCAGGCCCCAAGAGCATGGTATGGTACATTGTCCACCTACTTGGTGGAAAATGGTTTTAAAAGGGGCACCATAGATCAGACATTGTTCACAAAGAAGAAAGGTAAGGATGTCTTACTTGTCCAGGTCTATGTTGATGATATCATTTTTGGATCCACCAATCCAAAGATGAGTGAAGACTTTTCCAAGCTTATGACAGATAAATTCAAGATGAGTGCAATGGGTGAGATGAACTTCTTTCTAGGCTTACAAGTTCAGCAGAAAGAAGATGGAATCTTCATCTCCCAAGACAAATATGTAGCTGAAATCTTGAAGAAATATGGTTTTTCTCCACATGAAAAGAGTGCTTCCACTCCTATGGATAGGGAACACCCTTGGGGAAAAATTGGAGCTGGAAAGGATGTGGATGTTAGGTACTATAGATCAATGATTGGTTCATTGATGTATCTTACAGCCTCAAGACCTGACATCATGTTTGCTGTGTGTGCTTGTGCACGCCATCAAGTGACTCCCAGAGAATGTCACCTTTTTGCTGTGAAAAGAATTTTTAGGTACCTAAGATGTTATCCAGATCTTGGATTATGGTACCCAAAAGATTCTCCATTAGAGCTTATTGCATATTCAGACAGTGACTATGGTGGTGACAAGTTTGATAGGAAATCCACAACTGGTGGATGTCAATTTCTTGGGAGTAGACTGATATCTTGGCAATGCAAGAAACAAACAGTGGTGGCAAACTCTACAACTGAAGCAGAATATGTTGCAGCAGCTGCTTGTTGTGGACAAGTCTTATGGATTCAGAACCAGCTGTTGGATTATGGGTATAATTTCATGCATACCAAGATTTTTGTAGACAATAACAGTACTTTATGCATTATTAAAAATCCTGTACATCATTCTAAAACCAAACACATAGAAATTAGACATCATTTTATAAGAGATTGCTTTGAGAAAGGTTTAATACAACCAGATAGGGTAGCCACAGAAGATAATGTGGCTGATTTATTAACTAAACCTTTTGATACTGGAAGATTTCAATATTTGGTAACAAATATTGGAATGGTTAATCTCACTTAATATGTGTTTTGGAACCTTTTTGTAAAAGTATGTACAGGATAATGCATTGTTATTGGTCTTTGTGATGATTTAGATTTTTCCACTTTATTTTTCTAACACTGACAAAGGTAAATGTAACGCTGATAAGTGTTATTTTGCCGTTTTTAGAGATATTATTGTCTAACGCTGACAAGAGTTCCTTCAACGCTGATAAGTGTTGTCGGGGCGCTGTCAGCAACAATTGTTAGTTTTGTGGTTTTCAATCTAAATGTGTAGGTGGTGATAGCTTTATGCCATTGGATACAAAGTTGCTTATGGATCTTTGAAGAGCTATTTGGACATGTGTTTGTTTATGGATGATGGTTGGAATATTTATATTCCTATCTTGACATAAATTTTTAATGTTCATATATATTTTGAGAAACTCATGTATCATAGTTTAAGGGGAGGTTTAAGGAACCTTTAGGACTTTTGGGTATTCTTATAATACTCTCATCACAATTCTAGATTGTGTCCACAGGTGAGTATGGGTTAGTTTTACTAAACCATGAGGCACTGTAGCATGCAAAGTTGACAAACTATGCCTGCTGCCAAGACATTTTTGGCCTAGAATTGGTTGTGGTCTGATGGGAGACTTGGGAATAGTTTTGTTATGGGTTTACCTGGGAGTTACAAAGAATTTTATGAAATAACTTTGTTGGTAAGTATTTTGGTTAGCAAGGGACACTTGAGGACATTTGTGTCTATCTTGCTTAAGCAAGTGTGCATAAATGGACAGTGCTTGCCGCCCAGTAATTATTATCAACTTGCAAGATATTTCCCTTAGGATAAATTACTTTGTTAAGGTCTTTTTCTTTTTAAATATTTTTATTTTTTAGACGCTGACAAGTTTTTCTCCAAACGCTGTTACGTCCAATCGTGACGCTGACAAGGCTTTAGGCAAACGCTGACAAGAAAATATAGCCGTTGGGCGTTGATGGGCTATTTTTGACCGTTGACACCTAGTGGGCCCTACCCAGTTGTTGTTTTTGACTAATCTTTGACCGTAATTTTGGGAGTTGTTACTTTTAATTAATGCATGAGATAAGTTATATTTGATTCAATATTTTCATCATTACTCTTTGAATATAACTGCCTCATTTTTTACCAATCCAAATCATGCATCTCTCCTATAAATTTGGCTAAACTTTTTGTTCTGGGTATTCATATTTTCTTGTCTAACATTTTTCTCCTAGATTTTTCCCATATCACATAACCTAAACAGCTTTTAACATGGCACCAAAGTTCAACTCAAACAATCTGACATTGGAGTTCAAGAGCCAACATAATATGGTAGCTTACTTGGCCGCTGATAATGATTTGTTCCCTCAGTATTCACAGATGGTGGCATTTTTAAATGCATCCTCATTAAGGTATGCACTTTCTCATGAACCACTAGTCCCTGTCGCACACATTAGACAGTTTTGGAATAATGTAAGTTCCACAACAGCTAATGGAGTGACCACATTAACATCTACTGTTCATGGAAGAACATGGGTGGTCACTGAAGCCTTGGTTCGCCAAGCTTTGCGTCTTGATGACGCTGATGGTGTGACTACCCTTGCCATTGCAACAATAGAACAAGGTCTTAGGGAATTGGGTTATCCTATTCCTGCTGGTAAAACTTTAAATAAATATCATAAGCAGGAATTTCCCTCTGACTGGAAATATTTGATACATGTCCTTCTTCAATGCGTAAGTCCAAAATGTACTGCTTTTAATGAAATAAACAGGTCCATTGCAAGTGCTTTGGTTTGTATGTCACGTGGGCTTAAGTATAATTTTTCAAAAATGATTTTTGAAGGGATGTGTAAAAATAAGGGAAGTAAAATGACTTTGGCTTACCCAAGATTTTTGCAAATGGTGTTTGATTTACAAGCATATTGTACTAGGGATCATGACACTTTTTATGAGATCCCTAAGCAAAAGAAAACCATTTTTGACAAAATGAGCTCCACAAACATATCTATCCCTCTCACCCAAGCTATGCTTGAAGTAATTCAGGCTGCTCAACCACAACCAGACCCTGCACCTCAACTTGAGCCTATCCTTGAACAATTACCTTCACCTGACCACATGAACGTTGACCAACCAAATGTCAACGCTGACACTCAAAATGTTGGCGCTGACACAGCCAATCCCAACGCTGATGACATCCCTGCACAATCCCAAACACCCCTTAACCAACCAACACCCACACAATCTACCTCATCTTCCACCCCATTACAATCTAGGTTGAATAAACGCCAAAGGACTACTGGAGTGTTCTCCTCTAGTGGTCCTAGCCTTGTTGCAGAGAGAACCACCTCCACAAGTGTGGCTGGTGACATGGATGAGGCTGGGGCTATTGACACAGGCTTAGAAGCTGGTCAAGACAGTCCCAACATCATTAAGACCTCATCCATGCCCTATGATTCTATTTTGGGAGGTCAAATTCCCATTCTAGCTGAGGGCAGATTGGAACCTATGACATTGAATGAATTGACGGCTGTTGTCATTAGCTTGCAAAAGCAAAATGTAAGCCTTGTACAAATTGTCAATAATCAGGGCCGTGAACTCCAAGTATTGAGGGAGCGGGTAACTGTTTTGGAGAATCCAAGTAGCAGGAGTAGAATGGAGGAATCTTCCAAAGGGGAGGATGAAGAGGATGAGCTGATTCATACAGCCAGTGAGAAGAGTTCACAATTTAGTGAATCTTTAAATGTTGCTGAAGCACTCACCAACTTGAAGAAGCACCCCATTATTGATACATCCAAGGTAACTCCATTGAACTTGGAAGGATCTTTCACAGCAACAATGGGCGCTGATACAGGTTTGAACGCTGACACATCCAGCGCTGACAAAGGTAATCGGGGCGCTGATAAAGGTAACTTGAACGCTGACAAAGTTGCAGGTGGTGTTGATGTATTCCAGTCATCAGCAATCATCAAAGATGTGTCCACACAGGTTTCTTCTTCTACCTTACCTATTATTGATCCAAAAGACAAGGGTAAGGGGATTATGGTTGAAGAAGATGTTCCAAAGAAAGATGCAGCACAAATTGCATTTGATGAACAGTTGGCTGCACAACTTTTGGAAAGAGATTTGAAGAGGAGTGGTAGATCACCATTTGTTGCCACTTCTGAGAGTGAGGAAGAGAGTGGTGATGAAAAAGAAGGAGATAGCTCAGATTCAAGTGTTCAAATTATTGAAGATCCAGAAAGACTTGAATATAGGGATGAGTTGGCAAGAGAAAGATTGAGTGATATGAAGAAGCAGGTTGATTGGGACCTTCCAGAAATCACCAGAATGTACCATGCTTGGGAAGACAAAGTAATGGACAACCCAGGGATGAGCTTATCAGATCAAATTTGGGGGTTGGAAATTCTTCTCAGGGTACAAGATGATATAAAGGTGATTTTGAGGTTTAATGCACAAGAGGTCAAGACTTGGCTTAAAAGAGATAGAAGGCAATTGTACTACAAGTTGCTTAGATGCCATCAACCTAGATGGACATACAAGAAGTTGCTGGCTTTATCTTTTGAGGAGCTAGAGTACAGGGCACATCCTATTTGGAGGAATGTGCAAGAACAAAATGTCTTACAGTTTCTTTCAGAAGAAAGGAAACAAGAGCTTGTTGAGGAAATGAAGATTCAAAAGGAGATGAGGATTGCTCAAAGACCAGTGAAGAAAGGAGATCCTCTCCAATTTCCCAAAGATATGGATGTGTATTATCCAACTGAAACTGTCATAAGGAAGCATCTCAAGCTTTCTCCATTGGAAGCTTCAGATTTGGTTAATGTAGTACCTCTAGATGACAGAAATCCAATCATAAGTTTTGATGAAGATGAGTGTGGATTTTGGAAAATTGGCAGGTTTGGAAAGGAGGTACACACTTTCACTTCAATTATTTCTATCTTTGCAAGCATAGACAGAGAAGACTTGGTGCATCTATGGAGATTGATAGAGGCCAAGTATATAGCTGAAGCACCTACTTCAGCAAATGGAATAAGACTATGGCACACATTTTTGACTTTGTGTGGTCCAAAGGAAGCAGATCCTGCCATATGGAAGGATCTTGAAGATGACCTCAGTAATCTTCATTGGAGGCTTTATTCTACTTGTGGTGTATTTCATTTGAGCTCTACAAAGTTTTCAGAGTATCTACTTGTGGATGCTAACTATTTCTTGTCCAAAGAAGTATTGGAGAAGATGGAGGAGACACCCTTGGAGATTGATTATACTAGTGACGTGGCCAAAGACTTGATAAGATATGTTTATCACCAACATAAGAAGTTTTTGTAAGATTCCTCCTAAGCCTTAAGTTTTTATTCAGAAACTTGATCATTGGAATAGATATCAAGTTTAGGGGAGGATTGTTGGGAATAAATTATGGGTCAGTTCACTAGACGCTGATAGGAAGAATTCAAGCGCTGATAAGATGACATTGGACGCTGACAGCCAAGCGTTGACATTTGTAGAAGTCAACGCTGACAGCCTTGAAGATTAACACTGATGGAATATATCTTCATACGAATCTTTTTGTTTATTTGTTTCTTTATTTGTGTATGGTAAAGATAAGCTCGACATTGTATTTTCTATTATTATCTTTACCTAGAATAGTTGATTCGTAGCTTATTGTACAAGACTTCTTAATCTATAAAAGAAGATCTTTTAGGTTAATGTTGATCATCAGTTATCATAAGTTTTCACAAGTTAAACCTCTTTCATTGTAATCAAGTTCGATCATTCTAATACAAGTGAAAGTTTGTTTAACATCTTTGTGTTTTAGATTAAGTGTTAATTCCGCATAACACTTAGTTACTTTATTCATAAGCAAAGGTTTCTCTACGTGTATTACTTGATCTAATCTCGTATACACAAAGCTTAATCGATCTAAGTTTGGGATCAACAAGGCTCTGATACCAATTGTGGAGTCTATATGATCGTATACACAAAGCTCTGATACCAATTGTGGAGTCCATATGATCGTTAGACTCAATGGTTAAGAACCATTATATCTAGGTTGATCATCATTCATATGATAACATAGCGGAATAGAACATTGATCATAACAAGGTGTTTAGGCACAAAGAACACATGAAATACTCAACGATTGTTCATTATATTAATAACAAACAACCACTAGACGTGTATACATTAAATCCCACGTCTAGTGCGACACACACTTTAGGTTTACATTGTGAATGAATGATATGAATAAAACCTAAGACTCTTGTTCCTTTTATAGTGGAAGGAACAGAATCTACAAGAGATAAAATCAAATAAACATCTAAATCTTCTATTTAGATAAACTATATATTGTGTATATCATAAATAATATACTCAATATATTCCCTAAATAGAATTCTCTATCAAATCTTCAATATCCATCAGCGTTTGACTTTTTGACTGCGTTTGACTTTTGTTGACTTTCTGTCAACGCCTGAATTGCTCTTGTCAACGCCCAGATTGCTCTTGTCAACGCTTGAACATATTACTTGATATTTTCTTCGATTTTGAGTTTCTGCCACATCAACTTTTTGACCCAACAATCTTCCCCTAGTTGATAGTGGCAAAACTTCTATGTGTATCTCTTGTAAGTTGTACATGATCTTCAAATTGCTTCCCCTCAAGTGTAGCATGCGTATCTTCCCCTTTTTGTCACATCAACAGGGAAGTAAACAATGTATGCAATCATTGAAGATTCTCCAAAAGTAGGCTCTGTGTAATGATCTTGAAGAAAAATAACTATAATATTTTTGATGTAGAAGTAGAATAACCCAAACCTATGTTCCATATCTTGTAGAATGTGATGAAGTGTGTTGCTGATACAAAAATCCTCATCCTTTGTGAGACACTGAGCACGATAATGTAACTCCTTCAAGTGATAGCAAATATGTGCATAGAGAACCATAAGAAAAATCACATATTTCTAGACCTTGTATCACTTCATCAGTAACCATGTAAGCATAAACAAGTTACCTTTAAAGTCTATGACTGGAAGTGCACGACTTTAAGATATGATAGAACACAAACTCGCGAAAATCTTTTTCAATCACCAAACTTACCATAAGAATTCTTCCCCTTAAGCTAACACCTCTTCATGACAAGTCTTAATGAACCAATATCCTCATATGTAAAAGTTAGAAGTCGAATAACTCTTTCACAAGGCTATCCCGATTACATATTCGAATATTAAACAAAGTCTTCATGAATTATTGCTAACTTACTTAAAAACCATTTACTCCTTGTAAAAATATCTGAGCCATAAATATCATCATGATATTCTAAATTAAAACGGAGATTCCATGTACCTTTGTGTGTATAATACTCCTTTTGTATGCTTAAAACGTACCAGTTTTCTCAACAGCAGCAAACTTTGTGTTGTCCAATATCCTCTTCTGCCCAATATCTTTGGCAGATGTATTGTCCAATATCGGACAATACCTATCAGCGTTGAAGTTTATATATCGGACGACACTGTCAACCTATCAGTGTTGACTTATTATGTCAGCGTTAAAATTCTTCCTGTCAACGTCTGGATTTCAAATGTCAGCGCCAACCATAAACCTTGTCAGCGTCTAATGAAGTCTTGTCAGCGTCCACGCCTTTTTCACTTGTCAACGTTGAATTAAATATCAACGTTGAATTAAATAAGTAAATAAAGGTTCTTTTGATCGTGTACCCGCATGTCCATAGTAAGCACATGAACCCCCAATTGTTCCACCAATGGAAAATCTAGTACCGTGTGAACACAGTTTTAACTTTCATCTTTAGATCATGTGTACGCAGGTGTATACTATAACCATGTGAATGCAACTTTTCTTCACAAATAAGAAACAAGCCGTGTGAACGCAGATATCAATAACTAATCAAAAATCCTTTCTTTTTACCGTGTGAACGCAAGTCTTCTAAACCAATCATAGTCCTCAAACCGTGTGAATGCGTCTTCCATGTCCAAATCATTACGTCTGGGATTAACCAATCAAAACAATGTTATTCCTGTGGACCTTAACAAACTAGCAGCAATCACACAACTTGACATAGACCCTGCGTGAACACCATCATAACAAGTGCCTTTGTGTTTTCACCAATGAAAAAGCTTTCCTCGTGTGAACACTAAGCTTATTCCTTTTAAATCGTTTGAATGCAGCGAGAATGGTAGAATCCGTCTTCCAAACTCGATCATCACGACAGCAACTCTTATGTCTTGAAAACTCAATCTAGGGTTTATAGAATTTGAGCATCGAAACCCTAATTAGGGTTTGTAAATAATCCTAGCTCGACTCTTCTATCATAACAGCCATAGGTTTACAATCTTTCTGCCTTTTTATGGTGATCTAGGGTTTGAAGAAACCCTAGTTCATGATTTCATGTGAAAAGCAAAAACATTAATACCTTTAAACAGTGAACTTCGACCTTGAATAACTTCTTCCTTAGGGCTCAGATCGAAGATCACTCCGGTGAGATTCAAGACACAAGTGCCAAGAATCTACAGTTCAAAAATCACGAAGATCCAACGGTTAACGAAGGAGAGATCGTGTTTTGAACATGGCTGTCCACAGAAAACTGCATATACCCTGCTGCTGACTTTGACGCTTAATAACTTTTGCCTGGGGATAAAACTCGACAATCCCTCCAGTGGATGTTTAGATCTATGTATGTAGAACACACATATAAAATTTCGTGACGATCCAACGGTTCAATCAAAAGTTATGACCTTCTGAATACTGCTGCGCACACAAAAACGTCCAGAAAAACCCGATACGAATTTTTCTTCTTCACAATACACGAACACCTCGTCGGACCTAGATATCAAGAGCCTTCAGCTCTGATACCAATTGTGGAGTCCATATGATCGTTAGATATAATGGTTCTTAACCATTGAGTCTAACGATCATATGGACTCCACAGTGGGGGCCGTCTTAGGACAAAGAGTGAATAAGCATTTTCAACCTATACACTATGCTAGTAAAACCATGACTTGTGCACAACTTCATTATACTACCACGGAAAAAGAGTTGCTTGCTATAGTATATGCTTTTGAGAAATTTAGACCATACCTTGTGCTATCCAAAACCATAGTGTATACGGATCATTCCGCTCTCAAGTATCTCATGACAAAGCAAGATGCTAAGCCTAGGCTTTTTAGATGGTTTTTGTTGCTTCAAGAGTTTAAGATAGAAATTCGAGACAAGAAAGGAGCCGAGAATTTAGCGACGGATCACTTGAGTAGACTTGAGCATCCTTTTCAAGGAGATTTTCCTAATAAAGAAATCAATGAATCCTTTCCATTAGAGGAGCTCATGTCTATCTCTTCTCAAGAGGATGTCACCCCTTGGTTTGCGGATATAGCAAACTATCTTGTGGGGAATGTGCTTATAGAGGGTCTTACTTCCCAACAAAAGAAGAAGTTTCTTAAGGAAGTTAAGTACTATTTTTGGGATGATCCTTATCTTTTTAGGCAATGTGCGGACCAAATCATTAGACGGTGTGTAGATGGGCCCGAGGCATTTAAGATTTTAGAATCTTGTCATAAAGGACCTACGGGTGGACATTTTGGGCCCAACTATACCGCCAAGAAAGTCTTCGATTCGGGTTACTATTGGCCTTCCATTTACAAAGATGCCCAAGAGATGGTGAAATTTTGTGATGTATGTCAAAGACAAGGAACAATTACGCAACGTGATGAGATACCACAAAATTTTATTCAAGAGTGTGAGATTTTTTATGTATGGGGCATAGATTTTATGGGACCTTTTCCATCTTCTAAGGGAAACAAGTATATACTTGTAGCGGTGGATTATGTGTCCAAATGGGTTGAGGCTAAAGCCTTACCTACCAATGATGCTAGAGTTGTTAGATTTGGTGTACCTCGGGCCATCATAAGTGATCGTGGTACGCAATTTTGTAATGATCAATTCACGAGAGTTATGAAGAAATATGGAGTTAATCATAGACTTTCTACTGCGTATCACCCTCAAACCAATGGTCAAACCGAGGTCACAAATCGTGGTTTAAAGAGAATCTTAGAGAGAACGGTGGGAGAGCATCGAGCTTCTTGGTCGGATAAGCTTGATGATGCTTTGTGGGCTTTTAGGACGGCTTTTAAGACACCAATTGGTTGTACCCCTTATAGGCTTGTCTATGGAAAAGCATGCCACCTCCCATTCGAGTTAGAACACAAGGCATCTTGGGCTCTCAAGTGGGCTAACTTTGATTTAAACCAAGCCGGTTTACATAGAAAGGATCAACTTAATGAGATGGATAAATTGAGAGCCAATGCCTATGAGAATTCTTTGCTTTACAAGGAAAAGACTAAGAAATTGCATGATGCTAAGATCAAGAACCGTGAGTTTAAAGTTGGAGAGCCGGTTCTCCTCTTTAACTCAAGGTTTAAACTTTTTGCGGGCAAGCTTAAGTTGAGATGGTCCGGTCCATTCACTATTGCTCAAGTGTTTCCATATGGAACTATTGAGTTGTCACAACCCGATGGTCCAAATTTTAAAGTGAATGGTCACCGTGTGAAGCACTATTTTGGGGAGGAGCTTTCCGTTGAAATGGTCCAAGAGATCCCCATTTTCCCCATGAATTAATTCATTGTGGGAAGAGTCGAGCTAGAGACTCCTTAAATCAAGCTTGAATAACTAGGTTTAGAAGTTGTTAGAATTAGAGTGTTGTAGGTTAGAAATAAGGATAGCAATTTGTTGAGAAGTGTTGGAGTAGACCTTCTTTTGTCTTCATGATGTTTGTAGGGTTGCTCACTCATTTCATGCCTTGTAGCTTATGGAGGAGGCCCTTGTATCCGGTTGAATTCACTATAGTTGATCTTTCCTTAACTTGGGTTAAGCAAAGTCTATTCATTATCATAAGTATAGGGGAAGTTTTTATACTTCCATGCTCTTAAACTTTGAGGAAAATGTTTAGCTTAAGTGTAGGGGGGTCTTCTATCGAAGTGACCTTACCTAGAACTTGTCATTGACCTTCATGATAACTTGGAGAATTAACTTTTCAAACATTTTTCAAATTTTTGATCTACTTTGGCCAACAAAAATATGCATTCATAATTTTTGCATCAATCATTTTTCATTTGCATAACACATTTGCATTGTATATATTTCTTCTTTTATTTTTCATCAAAAATATATAAAAAGGAAAAAAAATATAATAAAAACATGGTTTAACAAGTTTAGACTTCTTTGACATATTAGGCCCGCCATGGATATTTTGACTCAACCCGAGTTTGCTTATCTTAGCACTCTCTAGCTAGTATCCTTAACCATGTAGTCCTTCATTGGCTATTAGGCTAAGCATCCACCAATCTCATTCTTTGAGATTTTAAATTTGTGGAGAATGGGAAATGATAGAGTTGAAGCAAGTATAAAAGGGCTAGATAAACTTCATGATAATTACTTATGGCTAAACCCTTCTCTTCTTTACCTCTAATTTCTTCGCATGTATATATGTTAATAAATAATCAAGAACAGTTTTAATCGGTTTGTAATCTCTTATGCATTTTTGTCTAATCATTCATGGTTGATATAAGTACGTCTTAAGATTCTAAGTTAGAACGTTTTATGTGTACTAGACTTATGTCATGTTTAATACTTAGCAGGTGTTTTTCCTTTTATTCTTTTCAAATCTCTTTGTAAGGAATAAAGAAAAATAAGAGCGGCTTATAAAAAAAATGAGTGGCTAGAAAAAAAAAGAAAAAAAAATAATTATACAAGACTCCCAAGAGGGGCAGTGAGGTGTTAATTATAGTAACTATTAGACTCCAATATTACCTTGACGGGTTGCGGGGATTTAATAGTTGCTCCAATCCAATATTACCTTGACGGATTGCGGGGTTGAAGATCCAAAGTCTCAAAAAGATGGCGGATGTAAATTATTGCGTGAGTTTTATTTTTCTTTCCTTAGCGAGTGTGTAGCTACTTATTAATGCATGACATGCGGATTTTACACATAAGGCGAATGACTTATTACTCTTGAAACAGAATTATATTAATTGTGAGCGGTTTTTCAAGTAATAGATGAGAGGATTACTTAGGATTAAAATCGTGCTTCCTTATTTTTGGATTTTGCATTTCTTATACTTCACGCTTGAAATAATGACAAATTTGCCCAAAAGCAATTTTCTCAATTAATAACCGGTTTCACATTTAATTCTCATGAATAAGTTGATGCACTTTTTACTTGTGAATACAATGATCCCATTTGTAAGCTTGGTATGGGGAAAGTGAAACTTGAGGGTGATAAGTGTCCATGGTACCCAAGCCCTAATCAAAAGTCATTGGTTTCTTTATGAGTTATTTCCATCAAAACCATTTCAAGAAAATCCAAAAAGATATAAATAGAATTGTTTCTTTTGCATTGCATTGTTAAAAATCAAAAGCATGCATCATATAGAGAGTAGTGTAGATGCATTCCATATTGGCCAAGGTGGATTAATTATGAGGAGAATGTAAATTTGTGCTTTAAAATATAGCATTGCATGAGGTCATGGCAATGTTCAAGTGTAGAGGATTTGATATGAGCAAAAACTCATATCAATTAATCAACAAATCACCCTAAAACACAAGAATAATACCTAAACTTTGTGCTATAAAGCGGAATTATGTGGTATGTTTTGTGTTTGTGTACAAATAGGTAAGAAGGATACATTTTCAAGCAAACAAGAAGAAAATCAAGCTAATTTAGATGAAAAGACAAAGAAGGATCAAAAGTGACAAGCCATTTGAAGACAAAGGACCTATCTTGACAATATTCAAAAGATGAAGGACTAGAGTGCAGTTTTTGGAAAAGTCAAGATCAAAGTCAAACCTGGTCAACTATCAAGTCAACCAAGTAAAAGGGCTTAAATGTTCAAAAATACAAGTTGAAGGATTGAAGTTGTCAAAGAAATGAAGATTATAACTCAAAAGATCAAACTGCCAAAGTTGAGGGGTTAATTCTGCCATTTTTGGAATTTATTTAGTGCTTAATCCGTGTGTAAAAGAATGGACCAATGAGAGGCCAAGAATTCAGTCACAAGGATTGCCTAATCCTCCACTAGCAGCCGCCAATCATTTAATAACCAGATGCACTACATCCATTTCCAGCCAATCAGCTTTCGCCAACCAATAATATTTTTATCCAATTTGGATAACGATCCGTGTGATCATTTCTTTCCCAATAAGAAAGTGCCACGTGGCCTTCTTCTTCAACACAACCCAGATGCGAATTGGAGTTACACTTGATTTCAGAAAGAGTTACCTATATAAAAAGTGATCTTTTTCAAGAGATAAATACAATGAACACAATCAATTAAGCTCAAGATCAAGGAATTAAAAATCCCCAAATTATGAAGAACGAGAAGATGAATACTTAGCAGTTCTGTGACACGTGGCAACAAACTAATGATGGGAACACGTCATCAACTCTAGGATTTCCTCACAATTTGCCTATAAATAGGATGCTATTCTCTCATTTGTACAAGTAGTCAAAGTGTGTAAATTTCACACACATTTCCATTCTCTCTCAATCTTAATTGTTAGTTAGTTAGCTCAACCAACTCAAGAGTCTGACAAGCTCTTGAGTTAGTTAGCTTAGTTGTAACCACTTTACCTACTTTGTAACAAACTTTCTCCTTAAATCAATAAATTCACAACTCACTTCCTCCATTACTGTTCATACATTGAATCCTATTATCATTGTGTTACTGTTAGCTTGTTATGATCATAAATGATCATGATTAGCTAAGTTTGAAGAATTGAAGCTGTTTTTGATCCTGTTTTGTTCAAGCCAGTAGAATTCTTGTTGATTTTGAAGTTTTCCTGTTCAACAATGGTGAATTTGATGATTTTAGATGTTGATTGGTATATGTAAATGCTAAGGTGGTGGTTTAGCATTGATTAGAAAGCTCAGCGCTTCTCTACTCCCCAATGAAGGCCTAAGCTAAAAGGTTTTGAGTTACTGAGTTCTTGTTCCACTAAATAGCATTTGCCTACTCAATACTTAGCTAAAACCTGTATGATTGCATGATAAAATGTGTTTAGATAGCATTTGAGTTGATCTTGTTGTTTGAGTAGCTTAAGTGTAGCTTAATAATTGATCATTAGCTTAAAACTTGTCCTGTTTTTAGCTTTTATCAGTCATTTTCAGCTTAATAGTTCATTCTGAGTTCCAGCCTTGTAAACTGTTAGTTTTTGGGTTATTTGCATTGCATTTGGGTAAACAAACTTAGCCTGATATCATTCTTAGATAAGCTTAGCTTCTAGCTTAAGTTTCTTTCACAAAAGTTTGATAAAAACCAGTTAATTAGTGTTTGGGATTAGGTCTTAATCTGTGTTCAAGTGTTAGTAATTGGCTAATTCTAGTTCTCTTTCAGTCATTAAGTCATAGCATAAGGTTTTCAGTCATTTTCAAGTCAAGTTTTTAGTCAAACAGGCAAATTGCATCAAAAATAGTTTGGGTTAGTTCTTGTTAAGCAAGTTTTCAGAAAGTTCATGGTTTCAATCACTTAGCATTTCTTTAATAGTGGATTAAATTTCTTCAAACCACTTTCTAATCATCACTCAATATCTGTAGTTTTAGTGTGTTAAAGGAAAATCTACAGTATCCAGTTTTGAAATAGAAATAAGCATTTGAATAAGCACTTTAGCAAATGTTAGTTTCTGAGATAAAAATCCAACTGATTTCTTCAACTAGCATTTCTACTTCATAAACTTGTTAATTTTCTTTCACAAACCTTGTTAGAAAGTGTTCCTGGATAGGTTTTGAAGTTTTCAGCTTATTGAAAAATCTGGTCAACGAACGTCAAATAAGCTTGTTTTTAGCTTATTTCAATTTCCTGGATTCATTACTGGACCAATTTTGATTTCAAAAGACATTTCAGGCTTCTCATGGCTTGATTAACAGGTTTTAACAAGAAAATTAGAATGTGCATGTTCAGCTTATTAGATAGCTTAATATTGGCTTATTAGGAAATTGCTTATTTGAGTTTTACTTGGTTTCAGCCTAAATCCTTCTACAAGCCTAGCTAAAATCAGATTTTAAGTCTTTTGCAATTTGTTAGAGCTTATTTGGTTCATTGGTTTGCTTATACGAGCTTATTTTTCTTCTTAGCCCGTTTTTGTTAAAACTTGTCATTTAATTGCAATCTAGTCCTTTGATTTGTAACTGTTTGCATAATTAGCTAATTTTCCACTTAATTAGGTTTTGCAAATATTCAGTCCTTGTAATTTTGGAACTTTACAAAATTAGTTAGGCAGTTTTGCATATTGTTACAATTTAGTTACTTGTTAGTTACTATTGCATAATTAGTCCTTGTAGTTAACTGTTTTGCATTTCAAGCACTTTAATTTTCAGAATTAACATTTTCAGCCCTTTACTTTCATAGATTTACATTTTTTGTCTTTACTTGAAAAACAAATGTGGTATTTGACAATTTGTTTTACGGTTACGTAGTTAATATTTTCCATTTTTACTTGATTGTTCAAATAGACATAGCAAAGCCAAATAACCCTATCAACCAAAAATGATTATAAACCCGAGCTTGTTAGGACTTTCAATTTGTTAAGAACTGAGAAAACGAACTTCAATTATACACAATTTCAGTTAGCTTATTGGTGTTTTTCTTGGCTTATTGTCCTTTAAAATTTGAGTTTTAAGTGCTTATTTTTGTCCTTTTACGAGTTCCTAATTTTTAGGAAGATCTGGCATAAATTCGCAACTTTTTCCAACATTGCAGATTTGTTCTTCTAGCTCATTCCGAAATTAGTGCAAATTCCGCAAACATTGCGAATTTAGTGCAAATTCCGAAAGTATTGCGAATTTAGTGCAAGTTCCGCAATTATTGCGAAATTAGTGCAAATTCCGCAATTATTGCGAAATTAGTGCAAATTCCGCAATTATTGCGAAATTAGTGCAAATTCCGCAATTCTTGCGGATTTGATGCAGATTCCTATTGCGGATTTGATGCATTTTCTAGCAATTGCGGATTTAGTTCACAATTTTGCAATATTGCGAAATTGTGTGTTTAGCATTTTGCGAGATTATTGTTTTATTGCGAGATTATTTCATTTTTGTCCAATTTAATTTTTAAATTTATTTTTCCCGCCATTTTTACTTAGCTTTAATATAATTGTTTTGTCTTATTTTTCTTAAGCTTTATTTTAATTTTTCGTTTCTTAGTTTAATTTTAAACGAGTTTTATTTTCAAGTTTTCATTTCTTTACGTTTTAACTTCTCGTCATTTATTTTTAAGAGTCTTTATTTTTAGTTTAATCTTTCTTGCTTTATTTTTATTTTTATTACTCAACGACGCCTTTTCTTTTAATTAGTTTTAGACAACGACACCCTTTTATTTTATCCACCAAAGACGACTGAGTCACACTTTTAACTAGTAATCAATTCGAAAAGACTGGATCAACGAACTTTCATACGAGAAAACCTTGTATTAATATGCCACATGCATAGCCTATGAGTTGTTATGTACCAACAAGCTTTAATTTAACCAACACATTTACACTTACCTACAAGCTTTAATTTAAACCAAAATGGGTACTTTCACATCTCTAGTCACATACTCAAACTTATTTGCAAGTTCACAAGCCACAAGCAGCAAGCACTGCAACCCACACACCTACATCACGTTCAAAAGGCATCTCCTTTACCAGTTTCTCACCTTCCTCAGTCTCACCCGATTTTCCAATAAATCCACTATACATAATTTAACCAAAATACTAAATGCACAAATTGGTTCACAAAATTACAAGCGTCTAAGAGAGTAGAAAAAGTAAAATGGTTCAGACGTGTTCCTGGTTTAGGCATCAAGATATAAAAATAATGCTACAGATTCAATGTAGTTCTCAGATTATATATATCCTTTTAGAAAGGGGTATATGGAGGCATTAACACTGACCTCACAAACACATTGTCATGTTCTAAGTGAACTACAAGACCATGAAGCTTGGAAACAAGACACCAAAAGCGTTTGAAAACCCGCTAATCACAGACGAAAAGTAAACAGGTTAGGAGTTTCACCAGCTTGCTTCATTAGCAAGAAACCCAAAAGACAAACCATTAAAAATGACAGATGATCTTAGCTTCTAGATGTAAGTAAATCGAGTTTGTAAGCGTGGTTCGATTCGTATCATTTATAACCAAAAATAAATGCGGAGTTACAGATCCAACCACCCCTATGAATTCGAAACAACTAGCCTTATTTCTCTTGGTATAAAAATCTATTTAACTTGTATTTGTAATATTGTTTAAGCTTCGTGTGTTGTGCATGTAATTACTCAACTACTTACATCAATGGAATACATAATTTCGCTCAAACAGGTTGTCGCTATAACGATTGATATTTGTAGAAATAATCAAATACAACTAAACATTGAATGTTGCTCTAGATCTCTTCTGTTGTATTGCTCTATTTATTTTCTTATAGACATATTTAAATTTATAAAAAGAAATCAAACCTAAAAACAACAGATGTTTAGATACAACAGATGATTACAATAATCTTAGGAACATTACAAATATTCTTTGTCATTCCAAACTATTCTACTGGAAACAACTCAATCAATAAAGCTTTTCGCGCATGAAGAAATTACTAAGTACACCTAAATGAAGCGCACCTAATAATAACAAAACCAAAATTTCACGCACAAAGCAGCTCTAAAAAGCAAACTAGCGTAACAATCGATAAAGCTTTTCACGCACGAAGGAGCTCTAAAAAGCAAACTAGCCTAACAATCGAAAAAGCTTTTCACGCATGAAGAAATTCCTAAGAACACCTAAACGAAGCGCACCTAATAACAACAAAATCAAACTTTAACGCACGAAGCAGCTCTAAAAAGCGCACCTAATAACAACAAAACCAAACTTTAACGCACGAAGCAGCTCTAAAAAACAAACTAGCCTAACAAACGATAAAGATCTTCGCACATGAAGAAATTCCTAAAAACACCTAAACGAAGCGCACCTAATAACAACAAAACCAAACTTTAACGCACGAAGCAGCTCTAAAAAACAAACTAGCCTAACAATCGATAAAGATCTTCGCACATGAAGAAATTCCTAAAAACACCTAAACAAAGCGCACCTAATAACAACAAAACCAAACTTTAACACACGAAGCAGCTCTAAAAAGCAAACTAATAACACCAGAATGAAAAAAGGCCTAAAAACACCACAATGAAGCGCAACTAATAACAACAAAACCAAACTCTCACGCGCGAAGAAGCTCTAAAAAGCAAACTAGCCTAACGAAATATAAAGATCTTCCTAAAAACACCATAATGAAGAAATTCCTAAAAACACCAGAATGAAGCGCAACTAATAACAACAAAACCAAACTCTCACGTGCGAAGAAGCTCTAAAAAGCAAACTAGCCTAACGATAGATAAAGATCTTCGCGCGCGAAGAAATTCCTAAAAACATCAGAATGAAACGCACCTAATAACAACAAAACCAAACTTTCACGCGCGAAGAAGCTCTAAAAAGCAAACTAGCTTAACGATCGATAAAAATCTTCGTGCATGAAGAAAATCATAAGAACACCTAAATGAAGCGAACCTAATAAAAACAAACCAAACATTCACGCGCGAAAAAGCTCTAAAAAGCAAACTAGCCTAATGATCGATACAAATCTTCGCGCGTGAAGAAATTCCTAAGAATACATAAATGAAGCGCACCTAATAACAACAAAACCAAACTTTCACGCGCGAAGCAGCTCTAAAAAGCAAACTAGCCTAATGATCGATACAAATCTTCGCGCGTGAAGAAATTCCTAAGAACACATAAATGAAGCGCACTTAATAACAACAAAACCAAATTTCACGCACGAAGCAGCTCTAAAAAGCAAACTAGCCTAACGATCAATACAAATCTTCGCGCGTGAAGAAATTCCTAAGAACACATAAATGAAGCGCACATAAAAAAACCAAAATTTCACGCGTGAAGAAACTCTAAAAAGCAAACTAGCCTAACGATCGATACAAATCTAATAATAGGACACCGCAACCAAAAAAGTTAGACTACTTAAATCCAAACAATCAACAACATGAAACCCTAACAATAAGTAAATAAAATCAATAATTAGACCAAAAATTATAGATCCGCTATGCTACGGTGGTTGAAAATGGTTGAAGACGACTGATACGAAGAAATAGAGATCGGGAACGATGAATTAAAGATCGGGGACGGTGGATAATCGACGGGGACGATGGTGTGTGTTTACTGTGTGTTTTTGTGTGTGTTTGTGTGTGAAAAAAGAGGCAGAGAGAAAATTTTGGAATTTTTTTTTTGGAATGCAAAAATGAGAGCACTGCAAGCAGACCCCTAAAGTTTTAACTTTTAATAATTGCAAAAAGGTCCCTCCATTTTTTAGTGTAAAAGAAGATATAATCTCAGCCATTGAATCAAAAAAAGGAAGGGGTGGATGGAAGGTTGAGATGATATCTCACCATTTCACAAAAAACCTCATTCTCACATGAACGCCCTATATATCATTATTTTATTACATTATATATAAGAGGAGGGAAATGCCACATAAGCATGCTTTTAATCCACCTCAGCAATATTATGACGTCATCACTATGCATAAAATTCGGATTTGTTAAAAATTTAACCATGACAAGATTCGAACTCAGATCTAACAGATCAGAGACAAGTGCCTCAACCAGCGAAACAAGCTACTGATTGTTGATGAATTGTTGAAAACAAAATTATTATACCGTTTGAAAACACAATTTTATATCAAAACTTTAAAAGCAGTATAATTCGTATATTCAAACCATCTTCCATTGGTATCTACAAAACACCATTCATCGTCTCTTCTTCTGAAAAATTAAAACCAATAGCCACATAATCATTCTTCCAAATCACTCTCATACAAGATCCTTGTGATTGACGGAATCACATAATTATGTTCTCGTGATTTGTAATTAATAATGTTTATGGTTTTCGTAGGTTGGATTTGGTCGGATTGATTAATATGATTATTTTTATTTTTTATTCGAGGTTTCCTGTAGGTGATTTGAATCGTGTGATTTTGAGTTGAGATTTTTTCTAGCTGACAACAATTGTGTGATTTTGAATTAGTTTGAATTGCTAGATTAAGGTTTTATTATTGATGAAACTGTTTCAGAGAAAAGTGATTATGTGCTTAGATTTAAGTTATGTTTTGGAAGTGACATCGTTAAAGTATGTGGACGATGCGGATGTTTTAAAGTTTTGCTTAGAGAACAAGGGCTGATAATTGCGATTAGATTTAGGTGTTAAAAAGATCTATTAACTGGTGATGTTTAGATAAAATCTTGGAGATGTGTGATATGTGTTCATAAAGTTGGTTTAGGTTTTTGATGTTGAAGCATAAAGCCACTGATTTGGTTGTGACGTTCAGTTTTGAAAAAAATGTTCTAGAATTTGATTGAAATCTAAATTTTAATACAGTTGGGGTAACTCTTCATAAGCCTATCTCTTTTAGAGGAGCCGATCCTTTGTACTATTCATAAGCGAGGATTATGGTATATTAACACTAAGATCTTAGATATTGGTTTAACAAAATTAGATGAAGAAGAGATACTCATATCAGATACTCATGAATTGCTATTATAATGTGTTGGGATGCATTTTAAATCTGAGCTGTGTAGGGTGTAAATTTTTAGAGGCTATATAGATGCGGGGATACAATAGGCTGTGAAGTAAGGTTTAAGTAAATTAGCTTAAGTGTATTAGATTAGGTAAATGCCCATCTTTGTGAGAGGAGTCGATCCTTTGAATTGTTCATAAACTGATGATTGTCGTATATTAACGCTAAGATAACAGATTTTGGTGTAACAAAATTAGATGAATCATATCATATATTTTGGTGTAACAAAATACTCAACATAAATACGAGTTGCTATAACAATGTTGGCTTTTATCATACAAAATATTGGAATACCTGCAGTATTTCTGATGTAATGGCTCGCACTTTAAATATGCGTAATGTAGGGTTTAAATA
Source organism: Glebionis coronaria (assembly GCA_025667525.1). Taxonomy (NCBI): domain Eukaryota; kingdom Viridiplantae; phylum Streptophyta; class Magnoliopsida; order Asterales; family Asteraceae; genus Glebionis; species Glebionis coronaria. The sequence goes on from CM046875.1 coordinate 136,307,292, forward strand.
TGTTTAGGCTATATGGCTCCAGAATATCTGATGAGGGGATGCAGTATGCAGTGAAGTAGGATTAGGTAAATTTGATAACCGATTGGGTCACATTTGGTGCTTAGTGATTATATTTTAGCTACCATAAGCATGAGTTAATTGAATTAGGTAAATCCGAGTTCTATTAAAGATATTGGGGTTGCTGTTCATAATCTCATCTTTGTGAGAGGAGCCGATCCGTTTCTTTTTGTCTGATAGTAAGTCGTTGTTTCTTTTTTTTCTGATAATAAGCCATATGTGTTGCTGTCATATGTTGTGCCTACTTTGAAAGGGTGTTTGGCTGCTACTGAACAAGTTAAAAATAGTTAATAAGGATATGAAGTTTTGAATCATGTCTACTGTATTTGCGTTTTCGAGTACCTTTTTACTTTGGAGCGATTTTGACTATTTGTTTTAAAGCTATCTGCTCCTTTTTACATTTGAACATGTATTTGAAAGTGGTGAAATGAGATTACAAGTAGTGATTTAGTTTTAACTTACAAACTTCAAACTTCCAAATATGTTCTTTTTTCTTTAGTGTCAACACTAAATGGATTCAACTAATCTTTATTTGAAGGCCATATTCTAGATTCACTATCTAATCTTTATGCATCTTGAGGAAAGGACTGTTGGTATTATAAAAGTTTTTGTCAAATCGTCTTGGTAATTTTTTTGTGAAAAATGCAGGATTTTTCAAGCTTATGAATTAAGTTCGGATTGTTACTTCCGTAAACTTAGCTCATGGTGAAAAAGAGCCATCTGTTGAAAGTTTTCCATCTAAAAAATGATGACGGTGATTCAAGTATTAGCTCATAGAAAATACTAATTGAGTTTAAATATGCAATCATATGCCACTCATTAACAAAACCATCTGTTTGTTTCTTTCATGTTTTTATCCCCGGTAAATGTTATGGAATTTTATTAATGCTATCGGGACAAATGGGTACATAAAAAACATACCTAAAAGGAAAATGGCTCAAAGAGGCCAAAAGTTTCTATTGTCCCATCGCATACGTGTTTATAACTTTATAAATTGCTATTTTTCATTATTAGAAACTTCCATTCATCATTAGACAAAGTAGATGTTGTAGTACCAGATTTGGTAAATATAGAATGTGCTTATATCCAGGCAGAACATACCCTTACAACTGTTGTAGAACAATTTGAGATACATGTGACCGTCTGTAACGAACTTTGATCCGTGTTCTTTTCTTGCCCAAACTCAAACTACGAACTGGATACAAGATTAATCAAAATCATTTTTTTCTTAATCTACCATAAGAGAGTTACTAAGTTGCCCTCAAGGCTCTGGCCAATATATTTAGCGAACCACCAACAGAAGGTGAAGCCTGAGATAAATACCTGTGCAGTGAGCGTGGTTGACAATGTTCTCCTCATTCATCAAGTGGATGCAAAGGTTATCATATTATTTGGCGTTTGTTCGCTCTATCAGATAAGCCAAGACAATAGTAAATTAGCATGCTGCTATAGTAAGAAATTCAAGAGATGAAGTTGCATGTCTAAAGATGGGCGTGTCTGGTGGGTCGGGTAATGGGTCAAAACATGCGATTTTAGTATAGGTCAATGTAAGTTAGATTGGGTATCAAAACACCCCTTTAGGAGAAGACTAAAGCTTTATAGGTAAGGCTCAAGGAAAAACAGTAGCTCTGCATCTTGTCCTAATGATGGGCGTGTCTGCTGTTTGTACTTCTTTTGCATCTTGTCTCAAGGAAAAACAGTAGCTCTGCATTTAGCATCCATCCTTATGACTTCTCATACAGTAGCTTTATTGAGAACAAGAACAATCTGCTTGAAGAATCAGTCTCTGAATCGTGGCAAACTGTAATACCCATGTCATCAATGACCAAAAAAAACATGGACTGTCTCAGCGTGCTATAAACCATTTATTAGTCATGGTATTTATTAGTCATTTATATATGTTACAACTTTTTTCTTGTCAAGGGTAACTAGCTTGGTTTATTTTGAAGATATTTTGGTGAAACTTATTTTGATGACTATTAATCAGTTACGAAGTTAATCGTTAGTCATTCGCCCATTTCAAGTTAACATTTTTGATTATATCTTATTATCCTCTTTAGAAAAGAGCAAGGTGTAACATTTTGTGGTTTAAATTTAGTTCACAAAAACTAGCTTAAGTGACTGCTTGATGGTCGTTTGACACAATTAGCTATTCGCATTGAGGTTCACGGACTTCACCAACCCTATGCTTCATGTCGCAAATTTGTCTCAAATTCGGCAATCGACACTACTGGCCAGGTAGCCCTTCAAATTTAAAGTGACTGAAGAGTGAAGTTTTGTTTCATTGGTTTTCGTGAGCAGATTTTTTATTTACAAAATATTTATATAGAGTTCAAGTTGTAAAAATGTAGACTTAAGCATTTTAGTCACTTGTAACGTGACAAAATCTTTTCAGTAAAAATTATCCAGACATTAGACAGTAAAAGTATTCTTTTTCCAGCTCAGATGTTGATATTGAAGAACACATGTTTGCAAAGCTCCGTTTTTATCCGTTCTATTCAGTATCGACTCACTTGAATTTTCCCTTCTTTGCTGGTTACACATCCCTATTTTCTAAAAATACCCATCGATGAACTTAAAATCAAAACTTATTACTCTGACTTTTGAGATATTCTTGTATGGAAATCATTGATGCAGCAGATGCTACTGGGCAAGGTGAGGTTGCTTGGGAAGCTATTAAGAGGTTAGCAGCTGGTGGTGTGGTAAAGGGTGCTTTACATGGCCAAGGGTTACGTGGTTTAGCTTTACGTGTTGTGAATCATGGAGAGTTGACGCGTCTTGGTGTATGTTCCAAAATATGTCCTTCTGTTATATAACAACCTATGCCTGTACTCTGGATCTCACTAAGCTATGTGACTTATTTAATGATAGGCACTGGTGAATAATCCAATATCAGGGGTCTTTGGACGTGAAGCCGCATTAGCAGCTGTCATTTGGGTGACAATGCTCTTACGGACAAATCATGACAGGAACAAGTTGTACACACTGATAACTTCTATCTTTATTTATATAAATGCATGTCTTACTTTGTGTTTAAAATTTGGTTTTCAAGTTACAGCAAAGTCTGATAAGGAAGTCCTAACGTTAGGTTCATGTGCAGTTTACCCTGCATCCCGATCCCCACTTATGTCATGTCTTGATTACAAGTCACCGAAAAAAAGTACCAAACGATGTTCACATTTATAACAACAATTAACAAACATCAGTGTACAAGTCTGTGCCATTGGCCGAAATATTTCTCCCAACAAAAAGAACACAAGATTCGTGTGAACAGGTTCCTTGAGTTTTATTGAACCACAAGTTTTCCGTGTATGAGACTGACACCACCCACCAGATGCTAAAAAATTCGTCGAGTTGAGTAGCACTCAGTTTGTTCCATCAAATCTTAGCATGGTTATTAGCTTTGTTTCACTTGCACCAACCATTTTTCTTTGTTCTTTTGCACTTTCTGATGCCACTTCTTTTCATATTATATGCTTGGATTATAACTTCCACTCTTGAGAGGCAATTTGCTTTGATGTCTAAAAAATGGATTGCAGATTTCCAGTAGAGGAAAGTTGTTGCTGAATATAACTCGGCTGTCCAAAAGAAGAAAATGGAGCAAAGGATATCAGCTTGTATTGAGAAGCTAAAGGTTAGCTGTCTGCTACTTTTCCTTGTGGTTTATAGGTGCAATTTGACTAATAATCTTAAAGCTCAAGTATTAGAAGTTGATGATCACGTGAATCTTGTTTTAGAAAGCAATAAATATGAAAGAAGCTTGTGGAAAAGAGGCATTCACTATTAAACATCGAAGAGGCACTCACTATTAAACATGTTGGAACAAAGGGAGTTCATGTTGTACAATAGATTAAGACGACATCTATTTTTTTTAGATTACGTTGAATTCGTAAACTTATGTAAAAAATGTGCTACTTGCTATAAGATTGATTGCATAGAATGATAATCATGATAAAATATTGCTTGATGTGCCAACACATTTACAATTTAAAGTTCACATACATCAAGTGTTTTGAAATTCTTACTTACTGATTCAACTTAAATGATCAAATTGTAACATGAAGCGGCAGATTAGTGGTTATAAGTCGGTTGGAAGTCATTATAGTTTTTTAAATCGATTCCCAGTGTGATCATTATTTTATGGTATTCTGAGCATAACCCGGACCAACCCATTACTAAATGTATTTGAAATTATGCGTTAGCTGTGTTTAGATTATCAAAGTAGGAAGTTCAACGTTTTGCCAACCCATCTGAACAAGGACCTCTATAATCTTTGATAAAATTGTTAGCAAATAAATCAACTAGAAAGATACATTGATGACATAAAGACCCAAACAATGAATGTTTAGCAATCGACTTACAAGACTGGGCTCTAAAAACAAGCAGAAGCAGCAAAAGTCATGTGTTAAACAAGTCAAAGGTGTTGAACTTGTCGCTTAATCTTGGGGACAGTGTTTTTTACTCTATATTATTGCATTTGGAAGAATGGTATAATCAAGAAGTTGGTATAATCAAGAAGGTGCTGCTCAAATTCTTGAATGGAGCATTTACTAATGGGGGTCATTTGGAAGAATGATTCTGACGAGCTTTATCAATCATGAATGATGAAAAGAGGTACTTATTTTGTTAATACATTTATCATTCATTTACTTAGGCTATCAAGAGTTGATATATATCAATTACTTTTACTCAAATGATAGGTATAAGCAGCAAGAGTTACTTTCTATGGACACGACTTCTGAAATTCTGGTGAAGCCATCAAAACCTGCGGCTGAAGACCGATGATAGTGATTTCCATCAAGACAATAATGGCCATAATCAGTTTCGTTTAGGAACATTATATGCCTTCGTTGGTGGCTGGAGACGCAATAGCTATATACCCATTTCACCTGTTTCTTTTGGTTAAGATTGAGAACGGACACTCCATTCAAGAATTTGAGCAGCACCTTGAGCATTGGCAACGCAACACCAATAAAAGTAAAATAAGCGAAAGAGAACTGAGCGTGACTTTAAAAGGATGCAACAAAGGCAAGGATTATCGTTTGGTGGCAAATCAGTTGTCTCACAAAAATGAATATGTATATGATTAACAATTAGTCAATTACTATACAATCTAATTACAATTCGATTAAACTTGCTCTTCTTTTTGTGTGTATCACATGTCATTATGTTCCCCAAGATGACTTTAGATTGAGCTCATGAGATATAATTCTACCTTGGTACCCATGATTCAATCTGCCTCCAAATACTCCAATTCTGTACAATTTAGTATCATATTTTGACCCATGTCCGGTATTAAAAGACCACTTACTTTTACCAATACAAATCATAAGTTACAACCATCAAAGCCATACAAACTAAGAATGACCCAACAAAAGCTGAAGAATTGTAATTTTCAACAATTTATCTTCAGCTTCAAAACCCAAAACATTCTGTAGTAGTGTTGTGGAATCATTAAATCTGTGAAGAAGATGAGATTTTACAAGCTGTTCAAGCTTAACAACAGAATTTGATTCCTTATCGGAATTATTATGCATCTTTGTAATAACTTCAACATACTACATAAATCTTTAAAAGGAAGATTTCCAAAACCTGGAACAATGAATTTTTTTTGCTTTCAATTGCAGATTGAGAACTTGACTTCAAAGAGAACTTTTCGACTATTAACCTCCATGTGAATGTTAATGCCTTTATAAGCAGTTTACTTCTTTACTGCTCTTTGTTAGACATTACACTTCCAAAGAAGAAAGTTCACTTTCCCTCTTAGCAAATAATAACATCTTGCATAGACGTACCTTTGTGAAAATCTTCATAATAAATTTCAAAGATTGATCAATGGAGTAATGATCAATATCAAGCATTATTATAAATTATTTTAATAGATTATTTTTGAAATTCTTCATAATAATAGATTATTTTAATATTTTTGAAAAACCATTATTATATTAATTTATAAAATTAACGAAGCAATTGATTTATACCGTAATTTTTTTATTTTAAAGATCGTTAATAGATAACGGTTAGCCTACGATTAGATTGTCTATATTTATGTGAAATTGATGGTTGGTTCGATTAAAACTTTTATTTTACCTAAAATTATATTTAAATAAAAAACTAAATACATAATTTGGTTCAATTTCATGAATTTATCTTACAACTAATTGTTTATATAACCAGCCAAATGCGTAAGAATATATAAATAATTTAAATTGTCAATTCGTGGTGGCATGTAACCAACATTCGCAAAGTGTATGCAATTCTAATTGATACATTAAAAGATCACAAACCGATATCAAGCATGTCATCTTTAGTTGTTTGGGTGTTTGGCAAATCCTATAACCAAAGGCCTATTGGCCAGTGGTATGTGAGTGACACTCTAACCTAAAGGTTGTAGGTTCAAATGTCACTGAATACATGTGAGATAGAATTTATGAGATAATTTGTGTGAGTTATAAAAATTTACCGTTAAAAAAACCAACAAAAACCTATAGTTATGACTTATGACTGATGCTTCTACACCAAGTGAGTTAAAAAATACACGCCGATGATTGTTATGATAAATTCACAGCATCAAGTTTTATTTTTGCAAAGTTTATGATAATTGTTTTTTAAAGATTTAGTATTTGATTATCAAATCACAAAATACTACACTTACCCCGGTTAATATGGATTTCAGGTCCTAAAAACTGAACTTCAAAACAATATAGGAAAGACACTTGACATCTATGAGAATTTATTTAATATAAGAAAGACACTTGACATCTATAAGCTTTTCGTAAATAAGAGAGTTATACGTAACAGCGTGGATTGAATTTTATTATGATAAATAAGGCCTATCTTAAAAGTGAAAAGTAAGAAGTGACTAAAAATTCTTTATAGTAATAAAGATGGTAAATATACAACATCAACAATTTATCTCGCATTTGATTTGAAAACATTCAATAAGTGAATGGTATGTTTAAATTACTTATTTTTAACCTAACATTTGTAAAAAATATTCACAAAACAATATTTTATTAAATAGTGTCTTAATTTTTGTAATATTTTTTAGTAGCATTTAGGCCTAAAGTTTTTTTTATTAAAAATAGAAAAAAGCCAACATTTTTGGTAAATAAGGTTGCAAAGTCATAAAAAAATAGATTATTTAATCACATGTGTAGATAATATGTCTAACCATAACCCAAATTGATAATATATCCGTTTAACATCTAATATGTTTAACCATAGCCAGTAAATACAAAAAAAACTAAAAACAAAAAAAGAATGATTTTATAAGTTCATATTGAAAAATCTAATTAATTCATGTCGACTAATAATGCATTAAAAACTAAACGTACTCAAATTAAAAACTTAAAAACATTTATTTTCGTACATGAAAATTAAAAAAGACAAATACAAAACATGTGAACAAATAATACATTAAAATACAAGTATAATAAATGATAAACAAAAAACAAATATTTAACATATAAAACAAGTTAAACGACAATCAGAAGTCATATCCGTTCATCGGACGGGTTTTGCCACTAGTATATATATATATATATATATATATATATATATATATATATATATATATATATATATATATATATATATATATATATATATATATATATATATATATATATATATATATATATATATATATATATATATATATATATATATATATATATATATATATATATATATATATATATATATATATATATATATATATATATATATATATATATATATATATATATATATATATATATATATATATATATATATATATATATATATATATATATATATATATATATATATATATATATATATATATATATATATATATATATATATATATATATATATATATATATTTTAACTAATCTTCTTATTCGATCTTAACTCTCTCTCTATATATATATATATATATATATCCCAGGTTTATAGACCAAGTTGTTATTTATGAATGAAATATATCTGATGCAGCTCAGACTCTATGGATACACGGTGAGTTCATAGCCTCACTAAAGTTAACTATATTGTGAATGATTTGAAAACCCGTGTATGAGATATATGCTAAATTAGAATACAAGTATTTTGGTATACTTCCAGGATATGTTTATTGACATTATGTTTACTGCTGACTTAAGTCCCTTTTTAATCGTGAACCGCTCTAGAAAATGAGCGTTAATATTGTAAATAGTACTATTTGGGGTTTCACATCCCTTATCCGGGCAAGTTGCACTTGCTGGAATGCTAAAGGTTCCTATCTAGGTTAAACGGATATACTTTATTTTGCTAAACTCAGGATAGTTTGACAGACTTCCTGCATAAGGGCAATTGTTGGTTTATGATATGTCTAACGGCGGGGTCATGAGCATAGTGTAGTAGAACAATTATTTTATGTGGACGAATAATAACGTAGCTCAAGAAAAAAGATCTTGTATTCAAAATAATTTTAAACCTATGAATTCACTCAACCTTTATGTTGATTTTTAAGCATATATCTTAGGTATTAAATAATGATGGCATGAAGCAGCACAAAGATGACATGAAAGGAAAAAAGCTTGAAATTATTATTCTAGATTTTAGGAACCTTATATTATAAAACTCTGATTTTTAAATGATATATAAAGAAAGTTGATTTAATCACTCTTTTGAGTTGTTTTCTATCATTATGACTTGTGTTCTATGAAGTAATACCCCAGATCAATGTTCCGTTGCGTTAAAATAAAAATGGAGGTGTTACAAATAAATGTATGAATGTTTTGTTACAACCCTTAGACTATACAATATTAACACTAGCCCGTTTTTGATCCACCACCGTTTCATATTACTAACACTATAATTAAAGATTAAAACGTTTTTGTTACAACCCTTAGACTATACGATATTAACATAAAAGGCCCTTAAATAATCAACCATCTTCAATTGAAATATAATACTAACACTATAATTAAAGATTAAAACGTTTTTGTTACAACCCTTACACTATACGATATTAACATAAAAGGCCCTTAAATAATCAACCATCTTCAATTGATATATAAACCCCTAGACAATTGTATATTAACATAAATACCCTAAAACCATCAAAATTATATAATTTAGAAATTAGTAATACTAAATATTGCAATTTGTTCAAAATTAAGATCATAAAAGACAATAATCAAGAACAAATAAATCCGCCATGATAATTTCAATCTAATGACAAATAATACTACAATAGTAAACACAAGAAGAACAATGTCATGCCCCCTTAGTACAACGTATGAGTTTTGAAAGCCTCATAGCCTAATAGGAGTTAGTACACATGAGAAGATCAATTAAAATAAAAGAATGAGAAGAAATCATAATCATACATTTCAGATGCATTTCTAAAAATTGATGAATTTATTTAAAATATTTTTCCTTTTTTAAATATATAATTAAGAAAATTTTTATTCTTTTTATTTTTTTAACGACAAATTTTTATTTTTATTTATTTTCATTTTAATTTCTTTTCTTATTTGATCCCTAACATAGTAGCATATTACTTGAGTAAAATCTAATGAACCAGCTGAGCTAACTCAGTTGGTCATTAAGTGTAAATTTGATGAAGTATTTTTTGAGAGGTCTCAAGTTCGAGTCTCATTAAAAATTTTTAAGAGTTTGAATTAAATAAAAGTATGAGTAGAGTTTATCCTCTAAAAAATGTTCGAAACTTACATATTGTCCAATTAGATGTCATTGTAGGCTCGAATCACTAACAAATAACCTATCGTTAAAAAAAAGTAAAAGTCTACTGAAAAGAAAAAATTAAAATGAGATAAACAAGGATAAGAAAACTTTTTAGCTATATATTTTAAAAAAAATTTAATATATATTAAAAAAATGTATCTAATTTATAAATGCATCAAAAATGTGTGATGATGATTTCATTTTATTTTTTAATTAATTGCAACTAATTGGTAACAATTTTGTTGATAATAAAATAATTGAGAATAATACAAGTATGCTGAACATAGATCAATTAATAAAGAAAAATAAATGGCGATAAGGAGAAACGTATTGTTATGGGATATAAAACATTAATGAAATTTGCAATATCTCATAATGCTTCACAATATATCATTTTTGTTCTCTTTTAAGTTATAAAACACAAAAGCTTTCTATATATGACGACGTTTTTTGAAAGAAAACTGTAAAAAAACAACTCTAACAAAAAAATAACAAAATGAAAATCAATTTTAGGGTGTTTATTTTTACGTTATGAACTAATTTTTCTATTTATTTTATTTTTAAAATTAATTTAATTTAAAATAAGTGTTTGACAAAAAAGAAAGAATAATTATTTATTTGCGTTTTGAAAGACTTAAAATGGAGTTTTACTAAAATATTAAATTATTTAGAAAATTACAAAATTATCCTCAAACACTATTTTTTAACAAATAATGAAATTCAAACAATATATTTTAAAATTACGTTTTGTTACAACTTATTATCTAATTATTTATTTTCAAAACGAATAATGTATTTTAAATAAACAATTTCATACACTCTAAAAGGATCAAAAAGTACGGGTTTTTTTTTAACGGCAGTTTGGTGCAGCGGAGTATCTTGCGTGTCACCGAGGCACCAAGTCTCTCGACCCGAGTTCGAATCATCTCACAAAGAGAATATCAACCCCATGGCATCCAGTTTCCCATTAAAGGACTTCAAGACATTGCGATGGGATTCAAACTGGGCTGTCAATTCTGTGAAAATCTCCCACATGAGAAATGACAGGAGTCGAACCCCTGACCTACCCTAGAGACTATAATCAAATGCATCCATCCAACTAAATTAGACTTCATTTGCCAAAAAGTACGTTTATTGATATAATTTATTTGACGAAAAGGCTATAACTTCACGTATATTATATATGAGACTAAAATATGATGGTCATGTAACTTGCATAAAATATGATGGTTAAGTCACAATTTGCATTTAAAGTGAAGAAAATCTCAGCTCGTCATTTTATAAAAACCAATGTTTTAGCTTTAATAATATATTTCTAAAAAAATGAGTTAAGTTAAAAATAAGCATTATATTCGATGTTACTTTATAAAGAATTCCAACATGAATTTTGCACTCATAATTTTACATTTTATTTCTTATTTTTGGCTTCAAAAGTCTGACTTCGATTTCTTTAGTCTTCACTACACTTTCAAATGGTTTTCTCTTCTAGTTTTAGGCTCACGTCATAGAAAGTCCATTCCAATTTCCTTTTTGAGATAAGTTTTTTTAAATATCCATGTCTTTGTTACGACTATATATAGACATTTATTTTACTTTTTTTATTTTATGTAATTCATAACCCAGAGGATATGATACGACACGTGGTGACGTACGAGAATGCTAAGAATGTTGCAACGTGTAGATGTTGGGTTTCCTGCTTTATTGGTAACTAGGGTAGATGCCCGCGCTCCGCCGCGGGTTTTTTTGTAGACGTTGGTTGGGTCGTAGCGTAGTTATGACAGTAGGTCACATGACACATAGGTCGCCATGACATATAGGTTGGCGAGTGTCTTAATATACACACGATACACACATAGTGCATTAGGTTTTTGAGGTATTAGTCGCTGACGGGCAGCTTTTTTTGTAGAACAATATCGATAGCAGTTTAAGTTACGGTGGTTGACGCCCATCAGTTTTTGCAAAACAGTATTGGAAGCTAGTTGGCCGCGAAGTCTACTTAGTTTTGTACAAAAGCTTGCAACATGCTGTTGTTTCCACCTAGTTGGTTACATGCGAATCTATCATGTATAGAAAATTAAATAATACTCTGTAACAATATACGTTCGTTCACTTGCAGCCTGATGGTGTTTGATTCAGTAGTTGTACTAACATTATGTGCAGCTGCACATTTGTACATGAGTGGCAACACGCGGTATAACCGCCCGAAGATGAATAGAAATATTTGTATATGCATTATTAATTCCTAAATTTTTGGGTGACTTCAACCGATACTTTTTCCAACCGAACCCCTACTTGGACCCACGACCCAGACATGTATATCAGAATATTAATCTATTAATAATAGTACATCTAAATGGACAAAATAAGTGTCATTTAAGTGTTACTACAGAGTACAGACTTAAAACTAAATTGTTATACATAGTTGCTGACTCGAATACTATCAAGGAATGTGGAAAATTAATAGTTGGAACTTGGAAGCTGCTAACGATATATTGAACATGACCCACAACCTAATATGTATGTATAGTAGAGTGTCCTACTGAACTTCGTTTGGTATAGTGCGAGTAAGACGTACAAATGCAGAAACTCAAATAGAAAAAGTGGCAGAGGCTTAAAGATAAGCCAGTATGCAGAAAAACAATCCGAAGCAAACCTTGATGATAAGAAACGTATGCAAAATCCGTAGACACCATGCTGAAGGTTTAACGCAACCCGGATACCCTTCTTAATATGTACATCTGCAATTCACAATTAGCAATTATTAAATAGTATAATTCAACCCGCCCCCAACCCAATCAGTCTAAAAAGAGTAAAAAAAAAACACATTTTGCGAACAAAAATAGCTCAATCTTGTCTCTCGATTATAAAACTTTATCAGAATCCTTACATATTAAAAACAAAGAACCCACAAAACCAACGACCTTTATCATAAAATGAATCTTTATTAAAAAAAATAGATAAAAAATGATAGAATCTCTTTAAAAAAAACAGATTGCAATCCCGAATGGTCCCAAAGTTTTTTTCACTTCACTCAAGGTGCACACTTTTATTGATTATAGTACGGGGTCAAATGCGTCGTTTTTCCCTGACCATTTGTAATCAAACATCCCATTTGCAGCAGAAGGTGTGTTTGACAACTGTTTTAACAGCAGCCAAATACCCCTTTTGCAACAGGAGGGTGTTTCGCTAGTTTTATATCGCTACACATGAAAAAGAAATATCTGATATGACGTATCATCATACACATCTCTCAACAACCAATTCCCTACGTCTATCAAAATGTTTATTTTCCTGTTAAATTATGCCAAACGTGCAAACCACAACTATCGTAAATGTAAAATCACTTTCAAAATTCTTCTATCAGCTTATGCAATATCTTGATGATTTTGCTACATTTTAAAATATCGCATAAAAAAATTGCAACATTTTTTCTTGAGACATATCTTACTTGCCATATTTTAAGGACAAACCTTTATCAATATATGAAGTTTATTCTATATATCTGATTAATCGAAAAAAGTCACTTAGGTATATGGTCTATATATTATTTCATCTCACAAAAGTTAAAAACATTTTGTTTGGGAAGCTTTCACCTTTTATTTATTTGGTCACTATAGTAATTAAGATTTCTCATTTTATCGTAAATGTAAAATCACTTTCAAAATTCTTCTATCAGCTTATGAAATATCTTGATGATCAGGGGCGGACACACCCTTTGGGTACGGGGTGGCGGCGCCCCCCATAGCTAGATCAAAAATGCGAAACTATAGTGTATTTTTTCGTTAATTTTGAGCGTTTTTTTAAAGTGCCCCCCACTCGAAACTCAAAGTGCCCCCCATTTACATATTAAAATCCAATATTTAACACTCTAAACTTAAAAATCAGCTACTTTTAAGTTAAAATACTCGATTTTTTATTCGGATTTTAAGTTTTTCGTCTTGCTATTGTAATAAAAAAATTGCCCCCTACAATAGGATTTCCTGCGTCCGCCACTGTTGATGATTTTACCTCTTTTTAAAATATCGCATAAAAAATTGCAACATTTTTTCTTGAAACATATCTTACTTGCCATATTTTAAGTACAAACCTTTATCAATATATGGAGTTTATTCTATATATCTGATTAATCGAAAAAAGTCACTTAGGTATATGGTCTATATATTATTTCATCTCACAAAACTTAAAAACATTTTGTTTAGGAAGCTTTCACCTTTTATTATTTGGTCACTATAGTAATTAAGATTTCTGATTTTATTTTGACTGGCCATCTCTTGATATTTGACAGATATAATATTTTCGAAAATCACCTTTGAACTATTGCATTTTATCACTAATCCTGAAATCATAAAATTAACCTATTAGGAAAAGATAGGCAAACATAAGATTCCACTTCAACCTCATTTTGACCTATAGAGTCGTTTGCATTACTTTTGTATGCAAGTGGATTTTGGTGAATGTGATGAACATTCTGAAATGGTCAAACAGGCTTTATCAGCAGCTATCTACTGGTTGAACTTACAGGTGGCTTCGTTTAATTGAACATGTTACAACCCCCAAGTTCATGCTTGAATTTTCTACGTTAATGCTGGTTCTTCTGCTCCTGAACAAAGTCGTGAGCTAGATGACGTTAAAAGTCAGTTGGGAGCGTCATGACTTATACAGATACTACGGAGATAATCTTGAATCCTCAAAGAAAGCATAGATTTTGCATCATTATTCATTGGTAAGACCCTGTTCAGCAGCGATTTTTGTATGATCCAACATTTGTCTAGCTAAATCATGGCTGAACATTAGGATGATAAAAAGCTGAAGTATAATGCAAAAGTAATCTGTACCTTTTGCGTCGGAAGTTTTACACTGATATGACCTAACCCTGTAATTAGTACCACAAACATTGGTTACACTATTTTTACTATAATATAAAGTGTTTGTGGAGCGGAACCAAAGGCTCGCCCGTTTTAGACCATAAATCGAAATACTCACCTATGTGAGCTTGCAAATTCCATTACTTCTCTATCCCACCTGCATTGAAGTTTGAAAAAAAATGAAACCTGAATTTATTAATATCTAAGGAAACCCAAAACAACATTAATTTACAAAAGAAATGCCTGCGATTATGAACGATAAATTAAAACTTTTTTTCAAAATTTGTAAAAACTGTTTACATCTACTAACAGTGTAGTAATACACGGTCGTGAAAAACTCTTGCAGCGATGAACTTTATCGTCGTGAGTTCCTAAGCAAAGCTAAACATCTAGCAAAAGTAGCCACTCGTAATAAAGTTGCGAAAAGCTAACATTTGAAGCACACTTACCTATATAACATTTTTGTGTGGTATCTTTCACTTAGGTCTGGGCCAAGTCAGTGGGGGGACCTTGTTGCTACTCCAGCAGGAGTGAGTACTTTTCCCATACGGAAATCAGGCCTTGTAGACTCTTTTTTGACCGTCTGATCCAAACGCTTTCCAACTATCAAATATTCCAATCGTAAGCATAGTGGATGGGTCGTACACTCTACATGTATAGTACTGCTCGTTCCATTTAGGATCCAGGTTATCATACATTGCTCGTGTTCGTACCCATTTGTTACCATATTTAGCTACAGCATAAGCATCAGTCGACCCCTTACCATTTATTGACTTTATTGGTAGCATATTCTTGCACTCGACTATCCCTAACTCAATTGTGCCAATTGGGGGTTTCCAAAGTTGCTTTGCAGTGGGTCGATAATTGCTACAAACATGAGCTGATTCGCCCGTCACGTGGTACCCAAGGGATACCCAGATCCCCAAATTGTGCGGTATCCGAACCTACACATATAAAAATGATAAATTATAAAACAATCTAGAAATTTCAAAATATTAAACATCACAACAGTTAAGCTTTCTAAACAATCAGAAATTAAAACCTCATATATACTTTATAAGAAATTTGAAGGGGAAAACATATATACCACACCAAATTGGTCTAACCTCAAAAAAAAAAATCAGGAATGACAAACATTCCTACACTCGCGGCAGAGACTTCGATTGGTCACCTTTGCGGCAACTCAACCACGACGGGCGTTGGAGGTAGTGATTGCCAAGTGTGTTTTCCTGATTACCTACACATAAAGACACATATTGAAAGGGGAAAACAAAACCTTTATAGCAATTTGATCACATTCATCATCAATATACTAAAAAACTGAAAAGCAACATTTTTCATACAACATTATATTACCAAATCGTTACCTTTTATCAAACCAAAGAATTTCATGATTTCCTTTTTCTTATCCGTGACCCTCGACATCTCACATAACATCTCAAGAGCATCCATCAATTCACCAATCAACAATATTCTGAAATAAACTTATCGAACCTTTAACCATTCCAGAAATCGCACAACGACATCTTCAACCTGTAACCCATACATAATTAAAAATTACTGTAATACCTTATTCCTATTCCATCAAGTGCATACTGCTACAACATCTAAACCCCAAAAATGAATCACAAAAACAGAAAGATAAAAAGTTAAGATGATCAATAATTAAATGAAGCATCCAACTTACTTTGATCAAAAGGGTCTTCAAATCTGAGAAGCCTCAAAATCAAGTCAGTAGCACACGATACCATAATCCTGTTTTCAATTCATGATCCTGCATAAATGAAAATTTATGAGTAAAAATTGTCATAAAACTAACTAAAGTTATCTGATTAGAGGAGGTGTTTCACATGACTTATTAAGAGCTGTTTGGGCATACTTATTATAAACCTGGTATCGACCCTTTTACAGTTTTACCAAACCCGACATAATGCAACTTTTCCGAGTAAATCATATCAAGCAACCTCGAATGATTTTCTCTGTACCAGCCTAGTTCTCGCTTAACAAAGTGTACTTAATTTCGAAAAATGGAGGCGTCTTCACTCCGATGATAAATCGGCTTTTCTCATAGCCTGCATATGAGCACAAATGATATCATCTTAATGCAAACCATCTTTTTTACTAATATGGCGCCATAAACTCAAGTAAGAAAACCCCGTAAGCCCAAAAAAAAAGCTTATCAACTTTACCAAAAAATAAGCTCTTAAGCCGAGAAAATAAGCTAATCCAAATATCCTCAAATCATTTCTTATAAATAAGGCATAAGATCAACAAAACAACCACACAAAATTTATAAAGCCCTAAAATTGATAAAAGAAAGCCCCGAAATTAGAAAACCCCCTAAATTATGCAAGCCAAACCATCAATCAGAAAAACAGCCTTAGATTTCAACTATTGAAAACATAAAAACTAAAACCCCTAAATTATATAAGTCTTAAGTACCTGATAAAACGATTGTCCATCTTATGTTGTACTGAACCTAAATATATGAATCTTGAAAATCTCGTATCCACCTTCAGTTTTGAGCCGAAGCAGCACCGTTTGGGTTGTGTGTGTGTTTTTTTACGATTTGGTAGAAGTTTGAGTTTTGTGTTTTTTAGATCGAACAGAGCATCGATCGTTAGATCGATCATTAGATCGTTAGATCACGGAGGATCAGGGTTTTCATTAGGTGAGATTACCTGAGATTAGGTGAGATGAGAGTATGTGTGAGAAGAGATTGTTTTTATACGAAACCAAACGGAAAACGGAGGAAAGCCCAATTTAGATGCACTCCGTTTTCACCACTAACAAAGAGAACGGAGAAAGGAGAGAATCGGACGGTCGTGGTCAATTTTCAGCATAGTGTGGCATCTATGAGAGAAGTTTGTGAGATGAATCTGAGGAGGAAACAGTGCAACAAATAATAAACAAAGTGAATGTGAGGGGGGAGAATAAACAAATGGGTTTGTGAGGGGATCACTGTTCCTAGGGAACGTGGTTCCCCTCTATTATTATAGATACAATTTGGTATAAATCTCAAAAGTGATCCGATATCCCCAAAATCTTGGATATATCAACTGTATCGTGAACTGTGTCGATATCAAAGTAGTCGTCGTGTGTCCATGCCCACACGTATGCGTCGTGCGATGTTCTATTGGTTCAGCATCCACACATTCCCAATCTATTAATACTCGTATACAGTTTTTCTGTCTCAAAATTACTGTTTTTTTACAAAATGTATACAATTTTACAAAAGTAATTTTAAATAAAAGTAATTTATTAAATTTGATCAAATTTGTATTATTAGTAGTGAACAATTAATTTGTGATATCTCAAATAAGAAAAATGGACAATAGAAATAAGATGGAAGGAGTAACACATAGTGCTAACTGCTAAGCATATCGAGAAATGTGAATTGAATCAGATCAAATTAGATTGAATATATTTTGATTCGATTTTTGGTCCATGTTTTTTTTCTTAAATTTGGTATTGATCCGTTTGGTATACTTCGGTCCCATAAAAATAATAACGGTTACGTTTTGTTGGACCACACCAGACGAAATCAAAACAAACCGGTCCATTTCGATCAAGTCCTCTATTCTAGTGTTCTAAACAAATTGAGTTTTGTTCTAGTCCGGTCTTTGTCAATCTGGTTTAGTTTTCGAGTCGTGATCACCTTTAGAGTAGTCGCAAACAAAACACATAAGTTATCTCTCGTATTAGAATAGTGTTAAACGTAAAAGCGATGTTACAAGTTTACACATAACTCACTAACACATAGCTACAAAAATCATTAAACCTTAGCGCATAAGTTTGTGGTGGTGGCGCGAGAGGCTAGGCATGGTTGTGGTTTCATAGTGTAGACCTACTAGTTACGTCATGTTTTAGCACCACCGACCTCAATTGAAAGTCTCAAATATATGTCAAAAGGAAAACAAATAACTCTTAAGTACAAATAATACAAGTTATAATTTTTCAATCGTGTAATGTTTTATTAATATACAACAAAGTAAAATTGTCATAGATGACACTTGTTGAATGACAATGTAAAACTATCATTTGACAAGCAAGCTTGACAAGAATACCAAATTTATAGGCAAATTCTTGTAATTCGTTGAGTGATTTCAACTGTATATTATGTGAGTTCAAGAAAGAATAAATACATAAAATAAAAATACAACAATAAGTGATAAACATGTACTCCCACAAATATTTACTATTTATATTAGTACGATGTTGACTTCTTAGTGATGGTAGTTGATACGTGTCAACTTTTAGTGGTCGACGTATAGTAACATCTAATACACGTCCATTCTTATAAACACTTTAACCAACATTATGTGAACCGCTCTCTCAACTGTTCACAACTTTCACAAAGTCTTTCTAAGCACTTTAACTCAACAATGTTCTTTATCCCGCCATAAATCCCTTTTGTTGAATTCTTCCACTTAAAATGTAAAAGGATAATACTAAGTCCAACTTGCTTATCTTCAAAGGGTAGTGACTAAGGTCAAGCTATTTCTACCATAAGTCCATTCCTACTATATATCAGCAGTTATCCATCACAGCTGACGAGTATGTTTTCCGGTAATCTTCTACTTCCTTGATAATATATCTAACTTGAATGACCGAGGCGCCTACTGAGGCTGTGCAGCTGTGCCATCAGTAAGTTTGTGTCCATCTCACTGAGGCCTCTTCAACGAACCATAACACTTACTTTAATTTATGCTTAAATTTAGTAAGAGACTATCAGACACTCAATTAACTCGACAAAGTTTTTTACTCTTTTTTAACAAAATCACAAAACACTTGTGATATGTGATATGTAAAATAGAAGTTTTTAAGGGTCTGTCTGATCTGAAGTCGGGTTTTACTTTAAATGTGGGTTTATAAAGTTGAAGATTTAGGATTAGCTATCCTTAAATGAAAAGTAATGCTTGTTTAGTTAAAAGTTTGAAATATTATGTTATTTTAATCTTTACATAAAAATATAAAATATAAAATTTTGAATTAATTATCTTTATTTATATAAAAAAATCAACTTAAAATAAACAAATAATTAAAATCAACGAGTTTCATTACACTGTCAGAAAAGCTGGGGATAGAGGTCACTTTTGATAAAATCCTAAATTAAGGGCATCACTTTGGTAGCTACAATAAAGTAACCAAACATTGATTTTTTCTTTAAGGCTAAGTATAAATATGGACACAAGTATATTACATGGTCCTTTACTCAAACTTTCTTTTTTAAAATTCTAAAAAGAGACTTGTAATTTTGATCAACTGATCTACCTACTTAATACTTCGTCACGTGTCCAACTGATCAACTTTTTTTATTCACAAATATAACTTAAATTACAAATATACCCTCATCTTTATCTTTTTATTCCCACCCTTACCACTCCATCACCACCACCACTACCAACCTACCATTTCATCACCACCACCACTACCAACCTACCACTTCATCACCACCACCACTACCAACCTACCACTTCATCACCACCACCACTAGCAACCTAGCACTTCATTTTGAGAAAACTAAAAAAGTTTAAATCTATACGTCCCAACACTTTTTTATAGACATTGTTAATTAATTAGTTGGTTATTTTTCTCTTATAAGATTGGTTTTGATTTAAATCATCATGTCTTACTTTTTTATGGACGAAGCTATAAATTTTTCTTAACAATGTTTGATCTTCTACAGTTACGAAGCTATAAATTTTGCACAGTTATATGTAGGAAATAGACTCTATAAAGAAAAAACTTACCTCCTGCATGGTTACCTGTTTTTTCGAATCTTTAAGTCTAGGTCTTGTGATAAATTCCATTTTCCCGTAAAACAGAAAAAAGTTAGAACATTGAAACTTCTTTCCTTATTAGACAATCTAAACTAGGAAGATGCTTGATCATAGAGTGGTTGTATAAGTATCATTGTACTGGTACTTTTGAATACAATGTATAACTAACAATTTTTATCATTATAAAGTTAAAGAAAGGGAAAAAAATGCTACGGAGTGTAAAATATGAGTCGTCCATTTGTACAAATTGTTAGTAAGAACTCGCCGCAAATTGTTAGTAAGACATGATGATTTAAATTAAAACCAATCTTATAAGCGGATGTTTTTCAGTATGTTTCCGGAAGCAATAAATTTTTTTTTAACAAGAAGCAATAATTAATGAAATAGCAATATATAGCCAGAAGTTTTGATGATTGGTAGTGGTGGTTGTGATGAATTGGTAAGTTGGTAGTGGTGGTAGTGATGAAGTGGTAGGTTGGTAGTGGTGGTGGTGGTGAAATAGTAGGTTGGTAGTGGTGGTGGTGATGAAGTGGTAGGTTGGTAGTGGTGGTGGTGATGGAGTGGTAAGGGTGGGAATAAAAAGATAAAGATGAGGGTATATTTGTAATTTAAGTTATATTTGTGAATAAAAAAAAGTTGATCAGTTGGACACGTGGCAAAATATTAAGTATGTAGATCAGTTGATCAAAAGTATAAGTCTCTTTTTGGAATTTAAAAAAAAAAAAGTCTGAGTAAAGGACCATGTAGTGTACTTATGTCTATATTTGTACTTAGCCTTTTTCTTTATCCAAAACGTACAATTAATATAACCGGAAACAAACGGGCCCTAAGTCTCTATTGACAAGAAAAAAATAGTTGAAGACATATAAGGTTTGTAATTCAAAATTTAAAATATAAAGATGGTTATAAAATTCAATTGATTCACTAAAAAGAAATAATAGAAATTGTTTTTTCTCTTCAAAACGACAACTAATTTTCTCGCAATATAATTACAACAATTTTTTCTCATACTCTTAAATAGGTCTTAAATTCGTAACCATTTAATTGAAGACTTTCTCAGGCAAATATAAATATATTGTCAAAATTTAATTCGTGACTACAATGTCACATTGATAAATTATTGTTTATCATCGTACATTGTCGTTTTTCGCAAGTATATTATAGGGTTAAGTCGATATATTGGCAATATATTTAAATAATGTATTAATCAAACCGGCTAATATTTTCTAATATAGATAATATGATCGGCTCAGTTTGCCAACTAAATAAATAATTTTCACGTGAGTTTTTTTTTTAATCTTATTATCCACCTGTGTAAATCCTATACCCTAAAAACCCAACCCGACCCGTTATTAACCAAAACCCAACGTGTCCCCATCTCCTTCATCTCTTTCACCCGACTAACTAATCATTAACATCACAAACAACAACATCACGATTGATAAATACAACCCACACCAACCTAGATCCACATCACAATAAACAAGAAGACTAAAAATCAAGAACACCATCTTCAACCTCGGAGTAATAATACTACAAATCAAGGACACCATAAATCAAGGACATCATCTTCGAGTACTAGTATAAATACCTAATTCAAAAACCATCTCATATGGAAACCAGCGACGACGGATATGATGATGGCTCAGACGTTGGTACATGTTAGACATGAATGGATATTATTATGATGGGACTAATTACAATGGTGGTGAAAATAATGTGGGTTTGTAATTAAAGACTAAAGTGAAACGGGTTTGTTGTAGATCTACCCAAAAATTAAAATGGGTGTTGTTATTGAAGATCTGAATCATTAGGAATGCAAGTACAATAGAGAATTTATAAAGTAATGAGAAGACGATAATAAAAAAATTGTTGAATTTTTCTATTGTGAAGGTAAAAAGATTATGTGAAGTGATGTTGGATCTCTTGAAGATCTGCTGCTGCAACAAACAATGAATGATTATCTTTTTATTAAAAAATATATACTCCACTAATATCAACTTAAAAAGGACGGATGACATGTTAGTCAATACAAGTCAAAAGCCTAGGTGGTATATCCACGTTAGATAAAACAAAATTACGACGTGGCGGTAATTTTCAAGTTGTAACTGGTTACCAGCCGGTCATATTACCTATATTGCAAAATATTAGCCGGTTTGCATACCTATATTAGTAATAAAATTAGTAAATTACCTAAATGTGTAAACGATGGAGAGTAAATTGCTAATAGATGGACTTAACCTTATATTATAATATAAATATAAATAGACAGAAAGTAAACTATTAAGATTTATGTATTTTTACTACATTAGGGACTTCGGTCGTTGCGCCTTATCTTGCGTTTTCACCAAAACACCACCAAAACGCTACCTTTATACTGACTTTTGTGTTTTTGAGTGTCAAGCCGTAATTGTTAGTCCAAATGATCCGAAAAAATTGCCATACGACGACCCCACAACCACACCTTTCCTCGCGTTTTTTTGCGTTTTTTGTTATTTTTTTTAGGTTGTGTTTGTGTCTTTGTAATGTGTGTGTGAGTGTGATGTGTGCAATGTGCGTTTTGTTCTTTTGTTTTTTTACAGTGGGAGGTAAAAAAATGTATTATTTTGTTAAAAAATATGAATTGGATTAATTATTTTTTTTTTTTAAATATATTTTTTTAGTTGGAAAAATATGTAAATGTGGAGTTATGATAACATCATAAAGTGTGATGATGTTAATTAAAAAGATATTTTTTATTGTTACGATGATGTTTGGTGTTATGAAAAAGAAAATGATATAATATCACTTTTCATCATGAACGAGCACGATGACTCCATTGTATCTTAAGCTCTTTGACTTATTACGGAGTAGTTGTGTGGAAGTAACATTTAATGAATTCACTAGTTCATATTCATATAAATTTAAGGATTACAATTATAGAAGTTGTTGTTAAAATAAAACGTTTATGTTAATTATTTGATGATTCCTTACTTAAAATAAGCTTAATACCCATGTAGTTCTAGTTAGCAAATTCTCGACACAAATCTTCAACTTTCATATCAACTTTAATTCAATAGATGTGATTAAATAAAAAATCTATTTTCGATATTTTTTTTAAACATTAATATTTCTTAAACCGTTAATTATTTTATAAAAAAATATATTGTTACGAATATCATTTAATTATCTTTCTATAAATATGTTTTATGATACAACTTTCGACAAATTTTTTTTCGTTTTTTTCACTTTTTTTTCATTGTCGAAAATGATCATATATGATACTAATATTATATATACCAGTATCATAAATGATATAACTTACCATATCTCATATAAACAAATATCATAAATGATCTAATAATAATTTATGATTTAACACTAGTATCTTATATAATAATATTATCATATATGTTATAACTTATCATATATGATATAAACCAATATCATATATGAGTTAACATTGTTATCATATATGATGAAACACTATTATCGTATATAATATTTTACGTAAATTTTAACAAAAAAAAAAACATGAGTGAGTGTGATACCAGCTGACTATTTTACCCCTGAACAGTATATGGGTTCATTGGTTTCGGATCAGACGAACCCATGTCACCGAGCTCCTGATCCATTGCAGACTGCTTTGGCATCGAAAAACCAAACCCAAAACCACCTTCTGTCCCATAAGTATCTTGCTGATTTTCGCTTTGTGGCTCAGTTTTTATCAAACTCTGAGATACAACATGTAAAACCCACTTTAAAAACCCTAAGATCATTAAATGCACGAAATTACGGTTAAAATTTAAACTTTTTAATTAATTAATATACGGCATGAATCATGAATATTTATTACGAACGTTGATGACGTATAGTCCCTAGCCGGGTCAGGAACCCGGCCCACGGGCACTACCCGTATCCGGCCCATCACGGATGGGTGGGAATAATGTCATTTGAGCTTACGGGCTTGGATGAACAGTAACCGCACACATGTGTGCGGCCCACGGCCCGGCATGACCGGTACAGGGTTAGACAGAATCATATTCTATCTCTGAATACGATTCACTCCAAAGAAGAGGATATTCACTCACTATAATTAGAAGATAACAAACAATCTAATTTTGGTGCTTATCTCTTCCTTGGGGCCGAAGCATTAGTGACAGCCCATTAGGGTTTCACTGCCTATAAAAGGAACCCTCAAAGGTTCCACAAAGGTATTACGTTCTATACTCTCAACTCACATAAACCCTAACCGATTACTTACTCTCACGCCGGAGTCTAATCGTGGGAAACATTCCCACGGTAAGCCTAACGCGTGTTGTTTAGTGTGCATGATCTCAACCAAACAGTTCACTTGGTGCAGGAGCCGGAGCCCAACCAACCCGAATTAAGCCTAATTCGGGTCTAGCAAGGATCACCCAACTTTTGCATCAACAAGTTGGCGCCATCCGTGGGACCCATTACACTAAGCTAGAGCAAAACCTTATCTTGAATCTCCAATGACGAAGGGGCATCCGCAAGCTAATCCCAGGAACACAAATCCTGGAAATCGGAAGTCCCAAGGGGAAGGGATACTCATCCCCAATCAATCCCCTAGCCGCCTAGCGGGCGGACCTGGTAACCGCGGTGGTTTTCAGTCCATGGGGGTGACGAGCACGATCTCCATAACTCCCCCACCTACTTCAACCCTGGACAACCCTGATCCAGGGAGTGCGCCCAATCCCCCTAACAAGGAGCCGCGCGGGCCAGCGATTGAGGAGGAAGTAGAAGTCCAACCACTCAGCGAGGAGGACCTCACTCGAGTTCTCACGCAGAACTTTGATAGGATCGTCCCAGGGATTGCATCAAGGTTGAATCTAGGGAGAAACCTCCAATCTAGACTCAACTTTGGCAATGTCGGACCAATCACCTCTTCCCAGAATCAGGGGAAAAGGAAGACTCGGCCTCAGGAGCAGAGCATCTTCGAGGAAACTCCTTAACCTAGGAATGTGTTCGAGCGCATAGGAGATCGCCTCATAGAGGAACTAACACGGTCTCGAGAGGGGAGAGAGAAGTCCGACGGTTCACCCGAGCGACCAGACCGAGAGCTGACTAGAGCTGTTCGCCGCACAAGTGTGTGGGATAGGATGGACACCGGGAAGAAGGCTCCCGGCTCTTCTCAAAAGAGTGGACCTTGCCCAAGAGATGGGGCACCACCCCCGTCTCCAGATCCGTCGGGAGAGGACTCGGATGACCATCCGCCCAAGCGTCGCCGACCTAGGCGTACCCCTCCACCACCACCAAACAATGATGAATATTATGGTGGCCCTTATTATCGAGAGGCAGAAGCGGAGGATCTTTCCCGCCCGTGGTGTGACCCATGGGATGACCCTAGGCTCACCCGTCCATGGGCGAATCCCAGGGAAGACCCATTCACTCTCCGTATACGGAACTACTCCGAGGACACCAAACGTCGCATGCCGGTGTGTGTCAAGACCTATGATGGAACAGGTGATCCGGATGATCACCTCAAAATATTTGATACGCAGGCTAAAATTGAGCGATGGCCCATGCCTATATGGTGCCAAATGTTCAATTCGACTTTGATCGGCAATGCCCGTGACTGGTTTGAGGGACTCCCTCCACGAAGCATTGATAGCTTTACGGAACTACGCATTGCGTTCAAGAATAATTATACTTAGCGGAAGAAGTATAATAGGGATCCGGTCTCATTGGCAACTGTCAAGCAACGGCCAGGGGAGTCTACAGAAGCCTTCACTGAACGCTTCAACGACGAGTGCACACGCACAAAGACAATGCCGGAACTCCTGAAAATCTCTGACTACATGCACGCCATAACAGACAGGGAATTGATCAGGCGTGTCAATGACAAGCGTCCAGAGAGATATGATGACCTCATGGAAAGGGTCAGAAATTTCATAGAGGGAGAAACAGCTGTTGCCGCGGCTTACCCTTCCAAAAGAAACGACTACCGGTCAAACGACCAGTCCCGGAGACAGTCGGGCGGTCAAAGCAATCAGAACAATAGCAAGGGCTCAGACTATAAGAGCCAAAACAGAGGAGGACGGCCGGACGTTAAGTTTACCCCCCTAAAGATGTCCTACCGGGAGATCTTGCTGACGGAAGGGGCAAATTTCCGAGGCCTCCCCCAATGACAACTCCGCCAGACCGTCGGCAAGGAAATCGCTTCTGCGATTTCCATAATGACAAGGGCCATGGTACGGAGGAGTGTATCCAGCTCAAGAAGCACATTGAGTCACTGATCAAATCAGGTAAACTCAAGCATTTGGTTAAGGATTGGAAGGATGGAAAAGACAACAAGAAGTATGACAAGAAGGATCCCCAAAAGGACAAACCTTCGACCATATACATGATCCAATCTAGACAACGCCGCACTAGACAGAAAATTGGCCAAAAATTTTCACGCGGCAGGGAAATCTCATTCCCTCCCATCACAGCAAGCGATGTGATTGATGCGCCTCTCACTATTGA
Organism: Glebionis coronaria; assembly: GCA_025667525.1. NCBI lineage: Eukaryota > Viridiplantae > Streptophyta > Magnoliopsida > Asterales > Asteraceae > Glebionis > Glebionis coronaria. The sequence continues at coordinate 136,334,185 of CM046875.1, forward strand.
GATAAGCATTGGAACACACAATGTCCGTCGCATGTATGTGGGCGGAGGGTCATCAGACGAAGTACTGTACGAACACTGTTTTGTGCAGTTACGGCCAGAAATAAGAAGCCAATTAGTACCGGCCACGGCGCCGCTCACTGGCTTTAGTGGAGACACCATCTGGCCGATAGGGCAACTGCGTCTGCTTGTGACCATTGGGAATGAGGAACACTCCACTACTGCGTGGATGAACTTCATGGTGATACGCTCACATTCTCCGTACAATGGGATCATAGGCAGACCAGGTATTCTGGCTATACGGGCGGTACCTTCCACGGCACACGGAATGATCAAGTTCCCTGTTGAGGGAGGAATCGTCACCATTTACAACACAATCGTACCAGCATCCGAGTATCATGTCGTGACAACACCGGCTCCACCTGTTCCACTCAAGGATGGATCACCACCTCCCAACTGGAAGGTGGTAATCCATCCTGACTATCCGTAACAGGAGATATCCATAGGGGGAGCGCTCTCGGATGACGGCAAAAGGGCCATGTGCTCTCTTTTAGGTGCAAATCTAGATATATTCGCATGGGAGCCAAAGCATATGACAGGCGTACCACGCGCGATAGCAGAACATAAGCTCCAAATCCGCCAGGGGTACCAACCCGTCAAGCAAAAGAAGCGCGACCAGGCGCCTGAGCGCAACCGAGTGATATTGGAGGAAGTACGAAAACTAGTGGATGCAGGTATCATGCGCGAGGTGTACTACCACGAGTGGTTATCCAATCCGGTCATGGTCAAAAAACATGACGGAAGTTGGCGCATGTGTGTGGATTTCACGGACCTAAACAAAGCCTGTCCACGGGATTGTTACCCGTTACCGGAGATTGACTGGAAGGTGGAATCCCTATGTGGGTATCCCTTTAAATGCTTCCTGGACGCATATAAAGGATACCACCAGATCCAGATGGCGGAGGAGGACGCAGAAAAGACGGCGTTCCATACTAGTCAAGGCGTATATTGTTATACGAAAATGCCGTTTGGACTAAAGAACGCCGGTGCTACATACCAGCGGCTTGTGGACAAAGCTTTTGAATCACAGATAGGCCGCAACCTGGAAGTCTATGTGGATGACTTAGTCATAAAAAGTCATACGGAGGATGCATTTCTCCGGGATGTCCAAGAGACATTCGACACATTGAGGAGGATTAACATGAAGCTAAATCCAAAGAAATGCACGTTTGGGGCAACAGAGGGAATGTTCCTTGGATATATGATTGATCCAAATGGTATCAAACCTTGCCCAGAGAAAACGGACACAGTAATACAGCTGCCATCCCCTCAGACACGGAAGGAGGTGCAATCCTTGAATGGGAAGCTGGCCGGGCTAAATAGGTTCCTATCCAAATCCGTAGAGAAGTCATTACCCCTATTTAAGACACTCAAGAAGTGCATTAGGAAGGGAGACTTCCGGTGGACAAAGGAAGCTGAGGAAGCTTTTGGCCAACTCAAGCAACACCTTGCATCTCTCCCTATGCTAGTAGCTCCCCGGCCAAAGGAGGAACTCATTATGTATCTCTCAGCCACTCATGGCGCAATAAGTGCGATACTCATGACAGATAAGGATACGGTACAAACTCCGGTCTACTTCATAAGTAGAACATTGCAAGGGCCGGAGCTGAATTACTCCTCTATGGAAAAATTGGTTTTGGCACTAGTGTTTGCTACAAAGCGGTTGCGCCGATACTTTCAGGCGCACCCAATTGTAGTCATTACGGACCAACCAATAAAGCAGGTCATTTCTAGACTGGATGTGGCAGGGAGGCTACAAAAATGGAGCATCCTATTGGGGGAGCATAATATATCTTATAGGCCAAGGACGGATGTTAAATGCCAGATCTTGGCAGATTTCTTGATAGAGAAGCCGGATGAGGAAGGACCAATCGTTAAACAAAACGAGACTCCAACAGAACCATGGGTGTTATTCACGGACGAATCTTCGTGTACGGATGGGTCAGGAGCTGGTCTCATCCTCACAAATCCAGAAGGAATGGAGTTTACGTACGCCCTCCGTTTTGAGTTCACAGCCACCAACAACGAAGCGGAATATGAAGCATTAATTGCGGGTTTAAAAATCGCCGCTAGAATGGGAGTCCGCAACCTTGAGGCCTACGTGGACTCACGACTTGTAGCGAACCACATTCTAGGTGGATATGTGGCTAAGGAGGACAACATGGTCCGATACTTGGAGAAAGTCAAGTCGCTCATCGCGGCTTTCAGCAAGTTTTCCATCAAGCAGGTGCCAAGAGGTGAGAACAAGAAGGCGGACGCTCTTAGCAAGATTACATCCACGAGCTTCGCCCACTTGTCCAAGCAAGTTTTGGTGGAAATACTCAAGGAGAAGTCTATAACAGAAGGGGAGGTCGCTACTATAGTTCAAGAGGATGGACCTATATGGATGACCCCGATTATAACCTATTTGACTAGTGAAATCCTTCCGGACGATGAAAAAGCGGCGCGACGCATCAAAAGGAAGTCGCAACACTTTGAACTCCGAGAAGGTATCCTTTATAAGCGCTCTTTCTTGCAGCCGTGGTTGCGGTGTGTTGGACCGCGTCAGGCTACCTATGTAATTAGTGAAATACATGAAGGGTTGTGCTGCATGCACGCAGGCCCACGATCCGTGGTAGCTAGAGCCTTACAGACAGGATATTATTGGCCTACCATGCACAGGGACGCGCGCGACATGATTCGCAAGTGTAGTGATTGCCAAGTACATAGACCAGTGCCGCGACATCCGCAGCAAGAGCTCACACCTATCACATCCCCATGGCCATTCTATAAGTGGGGAATCGACATCGCAGGACCATTTCCTGTAGCTGCGAGGGGAGTTAAGTTCTTGATTGTCGCGATGGACTACTTCACACGATGGATATAAGCCAAGGCAGTCAAATCCATCACAGGCAAACAAGTTAAAAAGTTTGTTTGGGAGCATATTGTGTGCCGTTTTGGCCTACCAGGAGAAATCATCTCGGACAACGGTAAATAGTTCGCGAATAATCCATTCAGGGACTGGTGTGCATCATTGAATATCAAGCGGCGCTTCGCGTCTGTTAAGCATCCGCAGACAAATGGCCTTGTGGAACGAGCGAATAGAAGCTTGGGAAATGGCATCAAGGCACGTCTGGATGAACGAAGTGCCAAATGGGTGGATGAGTTACCACATGTTCTATGGGCGCATAAGACTATGATCAAAACAGCCAACGGAGATACTCTATTTGCATTAGCCTACGGCACTGAAGCTGTTATACCAGCAGAAATAGGAATGCCTACCATCCGCACGACGGAGGTTAATGTCGTTATGAACGACGAGCAGCTGCGGATCAACCTGGATCTGTTGGAAGAAAAAAGGGAGATAGCAGCCATTAATGAGGCTAAGTCCAAGGCTAAAATGAAGGCTTACTATGACGCCAAGGTTAAAGGTGTTTCTTTTCGACCGGGAGATTATGTCTATCGTGCCAACGAAGCAAGTCGAGCGGAGAATACAGGAAAGTTGGGCCCTAAGTAGGAAGGACCGTATGAGGTCACGGAAGCTTTGGGACGAGGCGCGTACAAGTTACGTGACATGGATGGCCGTGACCTGGAACGCACGTGGAACATCTCCAATCTCAAAAGGTGCTATCTTTGAAAGCTACGGCTTCCGCATGGGTACTTCGCTATATGTGGCTTTAATGAAGATCCATGCGCTCTATCTGTTTTGCTTCTTATGTTTTGTTTAGGTTCCTTTTTTGTTTTTAGGACTTATCATTCTTGTTCAAACAAAAAATGTAAACGTTCTAATAAAATGCCGTGGTGCCTAGCTAGCTCCACGGCTTGTTTTGTGCAAATTATTTTTTAGATTTTTGTTAGTCATATGAATTTTAGTTATTATTATAATATGTCATGTTTCATTCATATGCATTCATTCAAATCACCGTACATGTACTATACGCCTCCAGGCAGGGTAAGAGGATTAAGTGAACCTACTAATTCAACTTGCCGTATAAGAGGGATGCAACCCCAGTGGCGCGGATCATGTATCCTTACTAGACACCTTACTCACAAGACGTTGTGATAAGTTTCCGTATGCCGTACTCACGTAGTGCTTTGCATAATAAAGACGCACGTCGCATGTCTAGTAAATTATAGGCTTGATTGTATTTTTTCCTTTTGTGTAAGACGTGACATGTCATGCAGTATCGGTATACGGTATTTAACAAAATAAAAATACACAAGTTTCCAAATAAATAACAAAATGGCCGTGGTCATCACAGACCTACATACAAAGGACAGTTATTTCACACATGTCTTAGCCGTATACATGCACGGACGAATATAAATCACAAATGTTTAGAACTGATAAATTACAAGGGAGGTAGGAATTCCCCTATGTCTTTCTTTCCTTCTTCAATCAGAGTATGGATGGCCTCCCCGCGAGCATCCTTCCCATCTTGTGCCTTGACCGCAGTCGCATCCAATGCCTCCGCAAGTAGCTTTCCACCCTTCACCGTTTTTGATACGGAGTCATAAGTGGGCAAGGTCAAAGGGATGGGATCCGCAGTAAGCCGGGACATTATTGCCTCGTTCGGACCGTCTTTAAGTGCCTCAAGCTCATCCAGGAGAGGGTGCTGGATTTCCGCCAATGCATTCATCGATGCGGTCATATTGTCCGCAGCTGAGGGATTATGGTATGGATGCTGCATGATGTCTTCATTCTTACCTATCAGTTCTGCAGCTTTGACCAAACCCTCATGTCTACCACGGTCGATTCCATCGGATACGACCCCGGCGAATGCCTGCAGTAGGTGCGGAGCTTCCATGGCCTTGCTTACGGCGAGGCGCATCCCTTGCCCAATCATCCACCTGCGTCCAGCTATGGCGGATAGCAGGGGAGGACACAGTCTTTCAACACAACTTGTGGCCATCTTGCTTAGCTCCTCCTCCGTTGTTGCAGTTTGCTCTTCCAAATTGGTCCGCACCTGTGTTAGCTCATCCTTCAGCGCATCGCGCTCTTGGGCGATGTTGAAGGCTTGTACGGTAACGGCCTTGGTGAAAGCTTCGGCCGCAGACACCTGCATATAGAACTTTGAGTTATCGCAAGGATAATATATTCTTTTTCTTGGGTCGGATAAAAATCAAGGCAAGAGTATATGTATAAAATTTTTGAAAGCATACCTTCTCATTCGATGCGGCTACAAGGGCTTCGAGCTCGGCAATGCGTTTCTCTCGGCTGTCGGCGTGATGAGCTTGCTCTTTCACTGTAGCCTCGGCTGTCACCAGCGCTGCTTGCAAGGACGCCATGGTCTTCTCATTCTTCACAACCATTGCCTCTCGACGAGCTATCCTTTTGTCTGCCCGCTTCACATTCGCCAGGGCCTTGATCAGACGGCGTCTTAGTGCGGCACCCACCGTCACTTGATGCGCGGACGACACGTCAAACTTCTCCAGAAGGGATTCATGATCCAACTCGTCTAAGTCTTGTACAAGGGCTGGTGGGGTAATGTGCTCGATGAATTCTAAGCACTCAGATTCCGCTTCCAACCTTGTCAGATTGAGAGGTTCCATGCTAGGCTCAAGCTATTTTCTGGCCCTTCGTGGTGTGGCTCCTCGGCGTGTGTCGCGGCAGGGGATGGGGGTCTGTTAGTTGGTGCGCGGGATGGATTCCTCTCCACTTCTTCCTCTTGGGCTACGGCCGACGGATCCGCCCTGTTATTGACATGGCAAATTTTGTTTAGGCATTATATATTTTACAAGTATGATGACACGACTAACATTCGAAGGGTACTTACGTGGTATCAATTGCAGGTTCTGGGCCAGTAGGAGCTACGGCGCTCACGGGGGTAGCTCGCCAGACTGGCTCTCCCATGTGCGGGGTAGAGTCGGCCTGAGCAGTCGCAGTACCACTTCCCTCTTGGTACTGCGGATGATCCTTCCTCAGTTTCTTTGGGGGAGCATTCGAGGCCCCGGCCTCATCCCCTACCTTCTTCGCCACCCTCCTGGTGGTCTTTCTCTTCCTAGATGTGAGCGGGGCGGACCAGAAAGCTTGAGTGGTGTCTTCATTGAGGAAATCATTTTCATCTTTCTGGTGGGTTGCGGTCCCCTCCAACAGTAGTTCTCCACCATCTTCATTATGGAAGTCCAATGGGGATTTCTCAATGATGGGATCCCCTTCATCTGATCTGGGCTCGGACGTCTCTTCGAGTGGCATGGTGCGGTCAGCGGTCGCCTCCAGCAGGGGGAGCTCATTCTCCTTCAGAGGGCGGAACCCTTCGGGCACCTTCATTGGGTCGCCCTGGCGTATTAATCCGTGTAGGTTCATTTCTGCGGACATTTATAAGTATACGGGTTAGTACGGTTCTACAAATACGCTTGACATTTTAAATTTACAAGGTATAAGTAAACCTACCCTCTCCCTGTTCTGTCAGGAAGCACGGATATAAGTCATCCCTCCCAAAGTAGCGGCGGCTTATTCCTACTAAGCACAGAAAGTGTTCCGGCAACCCCCTATGGAATTATGTGCGGTGGGTGTCTAGTATTTTTAAGTCTTTGCTACTATAGTCTTTGGCTTTGGGCGGAAAGTCTTTGGGTGCTTTGGTTTTGAGTACGAAAGGAGTAGGGAATACCTTCTCATCAACAAAGAAGTAATGGCCGTACCAGTTCTTAAGGGAGTCTAAAGGCTTCCTATACGTCATGGGGGCGTTCCCATGTCGCTTTTTAAACGATAGCCACCCATTCACTAGCTGGGGGAAGTAAAAAGCCCTAAAAAGGTTCACGGTTGGAGTTACTCCGCAGGTATGGCATGTAATTTCAAACTGGTTGATTTTACACGCCCCTATGCAGTGAAGCTGGGTTATGTGGAAGTCGTAATACAATAGCAGATCTACCAAGAATTTGGACAGGGGGATACGGTAATTGGCCGAATCAAATAGGCGCGTGTACACGCCTATTTTCCCCGCCGGTGCATCCGTAATCGCCTCACCTTCACCTGGATAGGTGGGGTGTACGCTTTCGGGAATGTAATACTTCGACAGAAAGTCGATGTATTTTTCCGCCGACATCACGTTAAGGACATCCGTGATAAGAGGGTTGTCCTTTACCATGTTTTATAAAAAGATTTTGAAAGGCGTGATGATCTAACCTGCAGCAGAGGAGATCCGTGGAATCGAAGGCAAAGTTTTGGAGGTAGAAGCTTGAAAATAACAATGGCGGAAGGAGGGGTGAATTGTGTGTGTAACAAACACACACACCAACTCTTATATAGGGTTGCCTCGGTTTCCGAGGTAACGTGGATGTTCGACACGTGTAGGCCACCACGCCTATCCAACGGATGGGATTTCTGACACTTCTGCAAAATCAGAAGGGGCCCACGGGTCACTTCTTGGCAGTTTTACGTGGCTCAATGGTGGGCATTAATGGTGCACTTTTGCAGAAGTGCGGCTGACCAGTTGACTACCATTAATGCAATTATTCTTGTGTCGGGTTATGCGGTCTTACGTAAGACCATATTCAATGTTACATTTAATTTGTCTCGGCCGTTACGTGCGGCTGAGGTGCTATTAGAATAATATTCCTAAGTCAGGTTGCCACGTGCGGCCAGAACGAATTCTTGGACAACTTATCATTCCCTAGGTCTTTCTTGGTACGTCCGGGGAGCATCTTGATAGTCTAGAGGTTACGCCTACGGCTGTAACAACTAGACTGGGGGGACATGATGACGTATAGTCCCTAGCCGGGTCAGGAACCCGGCCCACGGGCACTACCCGTATCCAGCCCATCACGGATGGGTGGGAATAATGTCATTTGAGCTTACGGGCTTGGATGAACAGTAACCGCACACATGTGTGCCGCCCACGGCCCGGCATGACCGGTACAGGGTTAGACAGAATCATATTCTATCTCTGAATATGATTCACTCCAAAGAAGAGGATATTCACTCACCATAATTAGAAGATAACAATCAATCTAATTTTGGTGCTTATCTCTTCCTTGGGGCCGAAGCATCAGTGACAGCCCATTAGGGTTTCACTGCCTATAAAAGGAACCCTCAAAGGTTCCACAAAGGTATTACGTTCTATACTCTCAACTCACATAAACCCTAACCGATTACTTACTCTCACGCCGGAGTCTAATCGTGGGAAACATTCCCACGGTAACCCTAACGCGTGTTGTTTAGTGTGCAGGATCTCAACAAAATAGTTCACTTGGTGCAGGAGCCGGAGCCCAGCCAACCCGAATTAAGCCTAATTCGGGTCTAGCAAGGATCACCCAACTTTTGCATCAACAAACGTTATGTATATTAATTAATTATTGTAAGTATTACATATTTAAACATGAATGTAAATGCACGATAAGTATTCACGTATAATACTTAAAATATGCAAGACATAAAAAGACAAACATTAAAATATACACACACGATAATATTAAAGTCACACAAAATAAACAATGTGTATGTATGTGTGTGTGTAGTCGGCGTCCAAACCAAAGGAGGAAGGGCCTTTGGTCCAATCCACTAATTGTCCAATCCATAAACAAATAAGGGTTTCAGGGATTTTTCATAAAAACACAAACACATAAAAACATAAAAACCCTAAAACCTTTTTCTTTCTCCTATCTTTGGCTGCGCCAAACAACAACCTCCACAAGGACGATTTTTGGTTTTTAGTCGTTGATAATTACGTGTACGTGTTCATCATTCCATTCTTAATTCATCTACGCATTTGGTGTCACTCGAATCCGAACCTTTTTAATCTTTTTATTTTAATTAGGGTTACATGTTCATGAATCTTAAAAACTTTAATTAAAAACAAGTTATATAAAAGATTAAAAACAAGTAAGGTGGGGTTTGGTTGGTTTTGTCCCGATCGCACGCCAACCGAGACCACATAGGGTCTCGGTGGTGTTTGTGTTCCATCAGTCTCAACCCCATATAGGGGTCGACGTTGGTTTTGTTCCCACCAGCCGCAACCAAAAGGTTGGCAGTGGTGTTTGTTTGCTGCCAGCCGCAAGCCAAGAACCCCAGCAATGGGAAACTTGGCCAGCCAGTGGGAACCGAGACCAAGTGTGGTCTCGGTGGGGGTGTTTGTTGCGACAGTGGGACGAACATCAACAACCCTGGCTTGGCCAGGGGCTGCGTCGCAGCGTAGTGGCACCGACACCGTGGTCGGGGCTGTTGTGGTTTCGGCTGCAAGCCACGTGTTGCGTGGGTTTCGAGGCAACGCCGAGACCTCACGGTCTCGGTGGGGGTTTTGTTCGGGATTCGGTTAAGGGGTGTTTGGCTAAACTTTTTCTAAAACATGTATGCATTTAATAGTTAATTAGTTTAATTAAAAACTTTAGTTAATTAAACTAATTAATTTATGTTATGACTTAGGTTATAATTTTATTTAAATAAAATCATGATTATTTTGTATGTTCATTTTATTTAAATAAACTTATGGTAAAATAATTAAGGGATTAATTATTCATGTACACTAAATTAATTAATTAAAATTTAGCTTAATTAACTAATATCTTTTAAGATAAAGTTTAATATTATTAACCATGCAATATTATTAATTAATAATAACTTATGATAACATGATATATCATTATTAATTAATAATAATAAGTTAAGCCTAAGTATTTATTTTATTAAACTTTACAATATAATTATACATGACATAATATAAGCTTATTAAACTATATGTTATATCATTATATTATTTAATAAGCATATGATTAAGTATGGAATTATATTAATTATGGCAACATGATGAATAAGGAAACATATTAAATATGGTAACATGCTATGTATAGAAACATTCTAAATATGGAAACTTTCTATTCTTGAAAACTTACTAATTATGAAAACTTTCTATTTTTTAGAAACTTACTATATATGGAAACCTGCTATTTTTGGAAAGTTACTCATCATGTTATAACAAGTACTAAAACACTTAAAACATGAATTACATGAATCTAAAACACTTAAAACACTAAGAAATACATGCTTAAACATGAAATAATAAGAAAAGATAAGAACAAGTATAATAAGTATGAACATGTCAAGTAAGCAAAGTAACAAGTATGTATAGGTAAAACCGACACTCATTCATGTCACTTATTATGTAGCCATTGTGAAGTCGGAGTGATCTTTTGCGTTCATTTTCGTCTTCATTTACTGGACATAAGGTACGGATATTCCGTCCTTCAGTAAGGACATCTTTCTTCCTATATTAGGATTTCCGTGTTTGCAGCCATCTGTTTTCCCTAGTAGTTTAAGTGTCTTAAACACATCAATATATGTATGATTATTTTAGATTGCCTAAGCTATATACATGCATGCCAGTTTCACCTAGTTATGGGGGTTCCTTAACCATAACACTGGAGGCACCGACGTTAGCTCTTCTGCGGTGAGAGTGATTGCTCGCAGCGTCCCTTTACAGTTTTGGCCAGTATTATTATTATCATGTGGGGCGAATGGGTGCATCCTAGGACAATTAGTAAGATTTCATGGTAACTGCGGTGTGTGCCTTGCATCCGTTACAGGAGCTGACCCCTCCACTCATATTATATATTAATTAGAGGCATCCCCTCTAATCGCATGACGAGGTCACCCCTCCAATTATTCATGCACGTGGATATAACATGACCTATATGGGCTCTCGGCATATTTAAAATACAGATTTTCAAGATAAACTAAACATAAGTCTTTTCAGAAATATAAACCAGTCTTATGAACTTAAACCAGGTTTTTCCAGGACATACATTTATTCCGCTGCTATTCATGTCATTTCATTATTTGCTTATGTTTATGCTTTACATTCTATGTTATATATCTGCACATTGAACATATTGCTCAGCCGTATTTCTCTTTCCATGTCCCAATACGACAGGTACTAAAGGGCAAAGCTAGGAATCCAAGAGTACGTGCATGGAATGAGGCGCCAGCTTTCTTTCATTCTTTAATGCATTTACATACTTTTGCTTTGCTGGAAATTGTTTAGTCCTTTCCTTACATTCTATACTTATGCATTTCATGTGTGGAGCCTATGTGGATACGATGTTTGTTTTTGGATTCTTTTATGTTCATTTAATGTTTTAGACTTTACCTTGTATGCTTTGACGATATGCCATAATTATCTTGTGATATTTCATTTATCAAAATGGGGTGTTACACAACAGGCTCATCAAATCCGCTTTGATCCATTCCATTTCCTATATTATTTATCATTTCAAGTAGCTCCTCCACATCGAACATCTCATTAACATTTGGCAAACTGATGTGCTCGTTAGTCTCTACCGATTCATCCTTGATTATAATATTCTTCACATCCTCAACAGGCTCTTCCTTAATTTCATATTTAACTATACTATCTTCACGTTTTGAGTCACCTTCATCTTGTTTAATCATATGCCTACTCGAACAAGCTTTAGAATCATCCAAAGAATGACAAAAAGTCGTAGTCGAGTCACATCTTGAAGTACTACAATTCGACATAACCATCTGACTATACTCATTCAACGACCTAGAATTAGGTAAATTAAGCCGAGCACAAGACCCATACAGAACTCTAGCTGCTTCATCATAAGCCGAAGCAGCCCCAACACCAGAATTGAAAGTCCCTAACCACACTCGCCTGTTTCTGTTCGGTTCTCGAATCTCGGCCACCCATGATCCCCAAGTCCGTTGTCTCACTCCACGAAACTTCCATCTCGAATTCTCGGGCCCACCTTTACCTTTCATACAACCTCTTTTCGACCCTTTAGCCGGACCTTTTCAGGCTAGCTTTGCTTTTTCATCTAGTGAGTCAATTTTATTGTTGTATTCTTTCCATTTTGCGAGTGTTTCAGCTACCCCTGCTGGCCCACGTCTGCGTCTTTTCCTTAAGGAATCCATTGATGAATAAGGTGTGGTTGAAGGTTGATCCAAATGAGTCATTCTCGTATCTACGAAAGTAAACAAAAAACCCCAATACACAGTAAACAAACAACATTCATCCTCTAGAAAACTAAATCAATATACTAAGAAAATTTATAAAAATGACTTGAGACCCATCAAATAGTGGTTCAGAAAAACGCCACAGAAAATCAACTTTGCTTGGTGCTTGAAGTGAGGACTATTTTTTCCAAGCATTAAGAGGGTGTATATTTAAGCTTATATGTGGTTTATAAGCTTATTTAATTTTTCGGCTTATTTTGACATGTATGGGCTTATATAAGTTGTTTAATATCATAATAACCTTATATAAGCCCACAAGTTTCTACTAAGCCGGAAAATTGAGGGTTGTGAAATATAAGCCGAAAAGCAAATAAGCTCATTAGTCACATATAAGCTTAAACAAACACAGCGTTATACCATAGTTATCCACCACCTAATTATTAAAACCCTAATTTTAACTTTCTCTTTTATTGATAAATTAATTTTGCAAATTGTTCAAATTTCGTATCCATTTCAATTAAAAAACAAAAAGTAGTAAAATACAAATATAAATCAATCATACCGAAATAAACAATAATATTGTCTCAGACCAAACAATAATGAAACAAACATATTAAAAGAATAAAAGTAAACACCAGTTGATAAACATGTGTGATGAACATGAATCAATCGCTGTTTAGCTTGCTTTAAATCACTAGTTCTGAAAATAAGAAATTGTATTTGTCCGTACAGATATATCGATATCTTTAAAAGGGTATAAAAGGGTATAAAAGGACGTTGTTACTTGTGAGTTTTAAGAAACATTTTGGAAAAATTTGAATGCAAGGTTTTGAAAACAGGATTTAGACCCGAGTTATCAAATTATCTTATCGGTTTAATCGGATCAATCACTGAATTAATCGGGTCTTTTATTGTACTTTTTGCAATTATTGGAAAACAAAAATTTATATTCATCATAAAATATTTTATATAATAAGAATAAAAAATATTTACTAAGATATAACATATAAGAATAAAAAATATGCACAATTAAGATGTTTTATATGTAAAAATACCAAAATTGGAACCCGCCAAGTCAAGTCTTGACAACCAAATCGACTCAGTCATTTCAAACCGTTAATTTTAACTGGATTTCGAAAAAGTATAACTTGTTTAACGACCAGTTTTCGATAGGAAATCTGGTCTCCTTTTCATTTTATTAATTACATAAATCCTTTTCAAACTTTTAGAATTACTTTAGTATTCTTTTCGCACTTTTGAACACTAATACATATATATTTAAGAAATGATTAAATCGTAATATGTTAATTTTAAATTTTAAAATTAATATGCGTATCTTATTTATCTTTTATATGGATCATAATTATATTTTATATACCTGTTTTAAAACCTCTAGTGATGAAAGTTAATGATGATATCATTACATGTTACATATAAATATAGAAAATGTAGAAGATTAATCCTACAACCCTAGAACTAGATGCGGAATTAACAATCGATCTTGAAGAACACGCACAACAGAATCGACAAAAAAAAACACAAGGTAAATATCCCTAATCGAATTTGATTAGTATTATGAAACAATGACGTGAATATAACCTTCTCCCCACCTCTTTTTATAGAGATGAGGGGGACCGAATCTTATAATGAATCCGTGTCGGGTTGGGCTTAGACATAGTCAACCGACCTTTATTCTTAGCTCTTAAGCTACTCGACTCTTAATCCCTAGATACGACTTAGGTGAAAATATAAGACTAGATATAACATTTTCCACCTTAGACTTATATTAGCCTATCCCAACACTCAGTAACTCCAAGCAGTATTGTAACTTACGTCCAAGTACCACCTTCGTCAAGGCATCCGCATCATTATATTCAGTACCCACCTTCAGAACTTCAACCGTCTTCGCTTCCAATACTTCTCTGATAAAGTGATAACGCACATTGATGTGCTTAGTCCTTTCATGAAAAACATGATTCCGCGGTATTACAATTAACTGCAACAGTGTTGAGCTTCACGCCCAAATCTTCCAAGAGTCCCCTTAGTCAAATTGCTTCCTTCATAGCCTCTGTAAGGGCCATATACTCCACCTCTGTAGTTGAAAGAGCCACCACGTGTTGTAGTGTTTCCTTCTAGCTTACAACACATCCCTGTACTAAAAATGCATAACAAGTGAGAGACCTACCTTTATCCGGATCCTTAGCATAGTCTGAATCAACAAAACCTGTTATGTCCACATGGTTTCCACGAGTTGTCCCATACACCAAACCCACGTTTACAGTGCCTTGTACATATTTCATAATCCACTTCACTGCTTCCCAATGGAATTTACACGGATTCGTCAAATATTTTCTAACTACACTCACTGCATACGCTATGTCTGGCCTCGTGCACACCATCAAGTACATCAAGCTCCCAACCGCATTTGAATATGGAACTAATAGATGACTCTTGCATATGTGTACTCGTTCGTTCTCGGTATCTAATCTAATTGATCACGATTTAGGGTGGAATTATTGGTGTTGGTCACTAAAAGGGGGAGCTTTTGATTATCTATATCTACTAGTAATGTAAACATTAAAGCTATTAAACATAAAAATAAAAGAAAGATGTCTAACCTTGAGAGCTTATCCGGAATGAATGCTGCACAGTAAAACTTGGTAAAAGAAACTAAAGGTGGTTATCTATTTTAGAAAATAAAGTTGAAAACTTGAAAGGATTAAACTAAAAATTAAGACTTTTAAAATAATTGATGAAAGATTAAACTTGATAAAAAGTAAACTTAAAACTTAAAACTTTATAAAAATATAAACTTAAAAATAACTAGGACAAAACACTTTGAAAATTAAACTAAGTAAAATTGCGGGAAAATTTAAGTTTGAAACTAAAACAATTCGGGAAAACACAAAATGAAATAAGTCGGGAAAACTCAAAACTTAACCTAGTTCGGAATCCCTAAATTCTAACTAATACGAAATCAATAATAAACAAACTATCCGGAATGCATATATGAAAAACAATCCGGAATAGGCCTTGATACAATCCGGAATGCGTGTCCCAGCATTAATCCGTAATAAACACAAATATGACCTTATCCGGAATATATGAAGAAACAACAATTCGAAATCCAGTTGTGGAAACAATCCGGAATCCAAATGTTAGGAGTAATCCGGAATACTAATCCGGGAAAACCCTACTCAACCTAATCCGGAATAATTGTGTTAAAAACAATCCAGAATATGCCTTTTAATAGTAATCTGGAATAACCAGATTGCTTATAATTCGGAATCCATTGGCTGCATCTAATCCGGAATCAAACCTTGAACATAATTTGGAATACTTGAGTAAATTCATAAGTCGGAATGCTAAGAAACTAAAGTAATCTGGAATATTTATCTTGCACTCAATCCGAAATTAAACACTTACACACAATTCGGAATGAAATGATTCAACACACAATTCGGGTCAATTTAGATTGCAAGCAAGTCAGGATAATGCATACAATAAACAAGTCGGAATAAAAGGGTTTTAAGAACCCGGATTATGAAAATAAGCAAAAATTTCAATAAGCACTTACCAAAACTTCAACCAAATTGATTTTAAGAAAAAACAAATAAGCCACAAATTTAAAACTCTAAAAACGCCAAATAAGCTAAATATTAAAACTAAACTTTTTATAAAAATATTAATCTACCAAAATCAACTTATTTAAAAACTAGAAAAACATAAAAAAAAGCAATAAGCACAATAATCTAAAAACCTCAAACACAACAAATCAATAAGCACAATCCGATAAGCAAATGAATCACATAATAAACAAGATAAAATCAACTACATGATTAATAAAGCAAAACAATAGATTATGATTAAGAAAGGTAGAATGATAATTAACTAAAAAGCTTGATTAAATTGAAGATTAAGATCCAAAATTACGAGATTAAGATGAAAGATTAATAAACTTGAAAGAAAAGCTAGAGAGAGAAAGTAAAACACATACTCCTAATTACCTAACAAACTAAAAATAAAGACTACTCTCCTAATGACATATTAGGAAACTATATATAGGGGAAGGGGAAGGTGTTGTTTCTTACTTCTTTCTTCTTGTCTTCTCGTCTTTTAAATAACTCGTCTTTCTCGACTTTGTCTCGGGATTAGTCGAATGATAACTTGAACTCGTCTTCTAATTTTCTTCTTTTAGTAGACTTGGTTCTTCGACTTCGTTAAACTTCTGTCTTTAGACTTTTTCTTCGATAAATCTTCAGAATAGGCCTTTGACTTCCGTTCTTCTTGCACTTTTGATCTTTTGACTTCTTCTTTTGTCTTTTTCTTCGATAAAAGCCCGTGAAAGCCCGTGTTTTCTTCCTTTTTCATATTTTTGTCCTAAAACACAATAAAAACACAAACCACGCATAATTCCTCCTTTTACGACATTAAATACACGTTTTGGTCTTGTTATTATTAAAAATAAGTGGTAAAAGGATAAGTGTTTTCACACTTACTAAATCTCATACACTTGACTATTGCAATGCCCTCATGCAATGCATTAATTTCAAAGCACGGTTTATATTTTTCATCATAATTAACCACCTTGGCCTTTATTAAATATTAATCACTAAGGAAACTAAAAAAATAGAAAATTAAAAAATGTTAGAAGGAGGAACAAGTAAAGAGATCGAAGACTTACATTAGGGCTTTGGTTGTCATGAATGTTTATCACCCTCAAGTTTCACGTTTCTCACACCAAGCTTAGAAACGAGATCAATGTTATTATAAGTTAGTAAGCTAACACTCACTCATGTGGCTCAATTATTCGCTTAGACTCCCTTATTCATAGGTGTATCTCTTATATTTTATTATTGTCTTGAATGATCATGAGGATGCATTGTTGACTTATTTTGATAGTTATTTAGGCTGAAAATAAAGTAGGACGATTTAATCAATAGTTAGCTAAAGGACAAAATCTTTTAAAACTGCTTCTCGGGACCTCATAAAGTTCATATCATGGCATAACTCGCTTCATGATTTGAGACCATTCTCGGACCGATATTTGACATTGACTTCATACTTCAAATCTTGAGAGACGTTCTTGAAATAATAGTCTTCTCTTCATAATAGGAATTTCTTCACTTGAAGTTTTTGAGAGATTCTTCATACTTAGACCACGACTTCTTCATTTTTCTCCAATATTTATTTGGGATTTTGATATACAACGATCCGCCTCCTTTTAGGACTTGGATCTATTTATCCTCATACCTTGCTAGGGTCTTTTCGGATAAACATCTCCATGATCTTTAGGGGAGTATTTGCTTTTCGTCGTGTGTCTCGATCCTTCATATTGATTTTTGATAAATGATCTTCACATCATTTTGGATCTTTAGCAACAAAATGTAGACCTCATGCCTTGTTAGGGCCTTTTCGGACTCGCCAATCTTCGCATCCCTGATACAAGGCTTTTGGACCGTATAAAAATTAAAGTTCTTTGTCGTGTGTCTCTTCGAATTGAAAAACTTGTGTTTAATGTGTGACTCTATTGATCTTTGGTGAAACAAAAATGTGTCGTTGTAGTGCTTAAAATAAAAGGTGCAGAACAAATAAAGTAAAAGGGCAATTAAAAGTAAATCTAAATCTAATAAGGTAAATGGTGCAAGTAATTAAAAGCGAGACAAAAATTAAAGGGGCACTAAAAGTAAATAACGCAAACTTAAATCTAACTAAGGCAAACTTAAAACGCAACTAAAACTAAATCTTAAACTAAGGCAAATAAACTTAAAGTGCGATAAAGGAAAAAGGCGGGAAAAATAAAAGGGCAGAAACTTAAAAACTAAATTAAAGAGACTGAAAACAAGCTCTATCCGGAATAAACCCTATTCGGAATATATGGCAATTCGGAATATGTCACCTACCCTGAATAATACCCTACTCGGAATAATGGCCTATTCGGAATACTATCCCTATCCGGAATAACAAGTCTATTCGGAATAAGTCTCTATGCGGAATATTGTCACCCTATTCGGAATATAAGCCTTACTCGGAATCAACTTCCTATTCGGAAAATCCAGGTCTATTCGGAAAGATTTCCTATTCGGAAAACCAAGTCTATTCGGAATATTGTCACCCTATTCGGAATAAACTTCCTATTCGGAATAAAAAGCCTTACTCGGAATGTATTCCCTACTCGGAATAAGAGACCCTATTCGGAAAACCAACCCTATTCGGAATAATGGATATTCCGAATAGCAATCTCTACAAAACACTTACGCGGAATAATTCAATATTCCGAATAAACAGCCTTTCAAAACCTTGATTCGGAATAAATGGAGCTGCGTCCAGGGAAAGAACAGAAACAAGATCCGAAGAACAAGGGATAAGAAAATAGCACGAATTAAACCAAAACAAAGCTAAATCAAACACAAGAAATCAAACAAGCAAATAAACACATAAACAATCAATCCAAATCAATCAAACTCACAAAACTTAATCAAAATAATCAAAACCCACTTAAATAAATCAACAAAAATTAAGAACATGAACATAAACAAATAAATCAAAGATTAAGAAAGGTAGGATGAGATTAACAAGATAAAGATAAAGATTAACAAGAATTAAAAGAAAAACTTACTTGAAATTAAATGGTAATTAAATGCAAGACAAGGTAATTAAATTTTACAAGTATTTAAATTGACAAGGTAATTAAAGGTGCAAGGAAAGTAAATGGTGGAAGACTAATTGTCACACTTAGCCAACAAAAACAAATGAACACACTAATGGTCTATTTATAGGGGAGGATTAAGGAAGCTTCCTCCCCTCTTTCATTTCTTCTTAATTACAAGCTTAAGTCCCTCCTTTTATTAATCTTCATTAATTGCGTCATTAGTCCTTTTCTTCTAATCTTCTTTAAACTTGGACTTAAGGGACTTTTGGCTTCAGGATTTCTTTTGAACTCGTCTTTAATTTCTTCAATAAAATAGACTTGAACTCTTCGGCTTTTGATAAACTTCCGTCTTTTGACTTTTTCTTCGATAAATCTTCAGAATTGGTCGTGGACTTCCGTTCTTTTTGCACTCTTGACTTCTTGACTTCGTCTTTCATCCTTTTCTTCAATAAAAGTCCGTAAATGCCCGTGAATGTCCGTGTTTTCTCCACTTTTCACCTTTTCGTCCTAAATCACAACAAAAACACAAACCACGCATAATTCCGACATAAAAGACATAAAATACACGGTTTGGTCCGGTTATTATTGTAATTAAGTGGTAGAAAAGATGGGTGTTTACACACCTATCAAATCCCCTACACTTGACCATTGCAATGTCCTCATGCAATGCATTAGTTACAAAGCAAGATTACACTTTTCATCATAATCAATCCACGTTTGCCTTTATTAAAGAAATAGAAAATAAAAAATAAAGAAATCAAAAAGCATACCTTGGGTTTTGGAATAGTTATGAATAATCATCATCCTCAAGTTTTCACTTTCTCCAAACCAAGCTTAAAAACGAGATCATTGTTATTATAAGTTAGTAAACTAACACGAACTCATGTGGGCCAATTATTCACTTAAACTCCCTTATTCCTAGGTGTATCTCTTATATTTTATTGTTGTCTTGAATGATCACGAGGATGCATTGTTTGACTTATTTCGATAGTTATTTAGGCCGAAAAGAAAGTGAACGATTTAATCAATAGTTAGCTAAAGGACCAAATCTTTTAAAACTGCTTCTCGGGACCTCATAAAGTTCATATCTTGGCATAACTCGCTTCGTGATTTGAGACCTTTCTCGGACCGATATTTGGCAGCGACTTCATACTTCAAATCTTGAGAGACGTTCATGAAATTATGGTCTTCTCTTCATATAGGAATTTCTTCACTTGAAGTTTTGAGAGATTCATACTTGGACCACGACTTCTTCTTTTTTCTCTAATCTTTATTTTGGACTTTGATATACAACGATCCGCCTCCTTTTATGACTTGGATCTATTTATCCTCATACCTTGTTAAGGTATTTTCGGATACACTTCTCCATGACTTTTGGGGAGTATTTGCTTTTCGTCGTGTGTCTTGATCCTTCATATTGATTTTCGATAAATGATTCTTCACATCACTTCGGATCTTTAGCAACAAAATATAGGCCTCATGCCTTGTTAGGGCCTTTTCGGACTCGCCAATCTTCGCGTCCCGCTTCAATAAGTTATGCCTTGGCTATGAACTCTAATCCATACCGAGCAACTTTTAAACGATCTGGGGCTAGAAGCTAAGTAACTTTTCAAATCGTACAACCTTATCTATTAGCAGATAAATTTATTAGCAAACGATGGGAGAATAGGCTCATAATTAACTCACATAAATTCACGAAAGAATACCGAACTTATAATTGGCTCTATCATCTCTCGTTCTCCACAGTTTAAAATCTCAAGTAATGAGACTCGTGGATACTTAGCCTATTAAATCAAAGTTTTGGGTTTTCGAGTCGCCTATAGGATCTTGCAAATCCTTAGACTTTTTCAAGTTTAGAAATCGCATTTTAAAGTTCCCTTGATAAACGACTCTCTTGGATCAATTATAGGAACTTGCGAAAAGTTCTTGTTCTTAACCCGTGAGAGTTAAGACTTTCGCGTTTTATAGCTCCCTATATAAAAGCCTAGCAAAACTTGACTTAAACACGTTAAGGATACTAGCTAGAGTAAACTCGGGTTGAGTCAAAAGATTCACAACGTTTGAAAATTAAAACCACTTATTAATACATTTATTCTAATAAGGAAAGAAAATAACTATACAATGGTAAAAACTAATAGGCCAAAATAGATCAAAAATTTTGAAAAATGTCGAAAAATTGATTTTCCGGTTAAAATGAGGACAAATACAAGGAAAAGACCACTTAACTTCGATAGAAGTCCCCCCTACACTTAAGATAAACATTGTCCTCAATGTTTAAGCATGTGGGAGTAAACTCCCCTACACTTAGGACATTGTGCACGTTGTTTAAATCTCGCTAAGGAAAAGACCACTAAAGAGATTCCTATTTTAATATTGAGAAAATATAAAATAGTGAATCGAAAAGAGTTTAGGATAGAACCGGGAAGAAGTAGAACACGGAATCACGGGTCATCAAGAATCATCAAGAGTGGATCATTGAAGCTCGAATCCCTGATTAAGAAGTGAGGAGAGGAAAACAAACCAAAGGGTCCCCCTACACTTATGGTAAAGAAAGCGAAAAGATAGATGCATGGGTTGCCTCCCAAGAAGCGCTTGGTTTTTGTTAACCGAGTTGTGAGCCTGACTCGACCTTGATCATCAACGGAAGAAGCGTGAAACATATCCACCAGGATCAAAGACATAGTTTTCATCGAGCAAATAACACAAGCTTAAGGCGAACAAGGCAAGCCAAAGAAGAGTAGGCAAGGATCCCTTAAGCAGTGATGGAGCACGGTGAGAGCAAGGGTGAAGTGGTGCAAGCATGTCTTCAAGATTCCCAAAGATTTTTCCTTTTATTTCATCAGGTGGATACTGAGATGGCTTAAATACTTCAATACCGGGGTCGAACACCTTTTCCTTTAAGTGAAAATAGCACTCAGGCTCAGCCGAGTGTGAAGAAGATCCGCAAAGAAGCACAACCTCGTCCTCAGAAGGGGGACAAAGAGGTGTCAAATCATATGTGCAACGGACTTCGGTGTCGACCGGTTTCTTCTCCTTTGACAGAATGCTCTTCAAATCCAAAGTAGGATCAAGACGATAATCTTCAAAGTCATAAGAAGGGGCATCACTCTCATGAGGGAAGTAAGTGTTGAGAAATTCAGAGAAGTCTTCCTCAAATGAGTAATCGTCCAAAGTAGGATCGAGTGATGGCGGAGGATCTTCAGCATGTGAAGAATCGCTCGAGAGAGTATCGGCCTCATCAAAATCATTGAAAGTGGGCAGCTTGGGATACTCAGAAGTACAATCAAAATCATCCGAATCTGAGCTAGAATAATCATCATAAGCATCAAAGACCGGTGGAGAATCATAAATGGGAGAAGCGTCCAAAGTAGAGTGAGAATCATCCACATTAGCTTCAAAGAGTGGATTATCAGTGGAAGACTCGAATAGAGGATTGTCATAGACGGTAAAGTCATCGAGCACATTTATCATATTCACTGATTCTCGGCCTCCAAAGGATTTTCCTGTAAGCTTCCCCATTTTAAAAACTTTTGAATCATCCCCGACTCGTAAGATTAACTCACCTTCGGCCACATCTACTAAAGCTCGTCCGGTTCTCAAGAATGGACGACCAAGTATTAAAGGAATACGAGGGTCCATTTCATAATCAACTACGACAAAATCGACCGGGAAAGTAAATGTGCCAACTTTGATAAACACGTCTTCGGCTATACCAACGGGGTAAGCGACAGTGCGATTTGCAAGTTCGAGAGTCATCTTTGTTAGAATGAGGTCGGGTAATGATAGTGTTTTCCAAACACTCAGAGGCATCAAATTAATAGCCCCGAGATCAGCAAGGGCAGTAAATTCTTCAGTTTTGTTAAACACGCAAGGCAACACAAAACGACCGGGATCTCCAAGCTTTTCCGGTAATTCTTTAAGAATAACTGTTGAGCAGTTTTCATTTAAGCGTGTGTTGGCGAGTTCAATCAGCTTCTCCTTCTTGCTAAGCAATTCCTTGAATGCTTTGACAAATTTCGGCATGTGGCAAAGTGCTTCAACAAGGCTAATGTTGATGGTCATTTTAGATAGCATATCCACATATTTCGATACTTGACAGTCATTCTTGGTTAGATCATTGGTCTTGCCTATGCGAGAAGGGTATGGGATTCTGGGTTGATAGGGAGACGGTGAAGGTGTAGTTGGTGAAGGTTGTGATGTTGAAGGGTCCTTACGAGATACATCGTCATGACGAGGCGGAGACGGTAATGGTGTACTAACACTAGGTGTAGGAGGAGTAGGGATACATGGTGGTGGAGGAGGTGTAGATGATGGTGGTGGGGTAGGTGGACTGACAATGGTAATTCCACTACGCGTAGTTATAGCACTCACATTAGCTCGCGGATTGGTGACGGTGTTTGAAGGTAGAGAACCCGAAGAAGAAGGTTGAGCTTCGGGTAAGAAACTAGCCAATAGATTCTTTAATTCAGTCGTTTGAGTGCTGAAGGAAGATTGGATATTATCACGAACCTCGGTTCTGATGTCATTTCCTTGCTTCAAGATATCTCCTTTCAAATTGATTATTTGGCTCTGTAGATTCTTGATTTGCTCACCTTGAGTTCTCATGATGGCATCAACATCGGTGTTTATGGGTGGGTGTTGTTGGGTGGGTGGTTGATAAGGGTTAGAAGCTCTTGGTGGGATTTGATTGCTTCTATTGTAGTTGTTGGCGGGGTTTTGGTTTTGAGGAGAAAAACCGGGTGAAAGGTAATTGTTGGAACGGTAACTCAGCAGATTTCTATCCCCTTGTTGTCTAGCTTGGTAATTTTCCGGTGAATAATGACCATAAGCTGCATACACATTTTCCGGATTTCCTTGTGTCGAAGGACAATCGGGGTATGAGTGAGGACCGCCACATGTTTCACAAGGATTAGCAACCGCTTTAACTTGTTGTTGTTGTTGGTTTGAAGCGAGAAGCGTAATACTTTTGCTCATTTCGGCCATCATGCGGGTGAGTTCGGTCATCTCAGGGTTTGCTGAGGTAGAAGAAACATTGACTCTCGGGTTGTTCCTTGAAGAAGCAGAGGAATCCCAGTTCTTGTGGTGAGTAGTCATGTTCTCAATTAACTCTCTACACTCCTCGGGTCTCCTTTTCATGAATGTGCCACCGGCGGCTGCATTAATCGTATCACGATCTCGAAAAGTCAATCCGTTGTAGAAAGTATCAATCAATGTGACGGGAAGCATGTTGTGGTTTGGACAACGGTCGATCAAGACATTATATCTCTCCCAAGCGTCAAAAAGAGATTCATCAGGGTCTTGCATGAAACCGCTGATCTGATTGCGAAGGCTTGTGACCATGGATGGTGGAAAGTAGCGTGACAAAAAACGTTGAGTCATATCATCCCAAGTGTGAATAGAATTCTTCGGGAGACGATCAAACCATTTCTCGGCATGATGCGATAAAGTATGTGGGAAGAGTTGTAGGCGAAGAACATCCATTGTGGCCCCAGGCAACTTCATGCTTTGGGTGATTGTAATGAACTTGTCGAGGTGTTTGTTGGCATCATCATCAGGCAATCCACGGAATGGGTTTGTTTGTACTTGCTGAATCATGTGGTGCTTCAACGAAAACTCAGGAGCGTTGATTTGCATCGGCGCAATCGGTCCTCCTCGTCCAAACATTGTTGGTTGACAAAGTTCCTCCATGGTCCGAAGATCGGGCTGTGGAAGAGCATTGTTGTTATTATTATTATTATTGAGGTGCGGTGGAATGTTGTTGTTGACACCTGCCATATCTAAATCTTCTTGAGGCTCGGGCTCTTGATAATTAGAAGATCTAGTACGCATACACCTGAAAATTCAAAAGAAAACAAATCCAAACACAAAGACAATATATATACACAAGAAAGATAAAATCTTTTTGGATTTTTGAAATTTTTTAATTTTTATGTATTTTTATCAATTTTTAATTTTTATGATTTTTTTTTTGAAATTTTTTAGACAAGAAAAATAACGCTCTCAAGTGAACGGATCCCAAAAAGCAACGTGTCTCTCACAGAAAACCGTCAATCTTTACGAAAAGAGCCGGCAGCGGCGCCATTTGATACAAGGCTTTTGGCCCGTATAAAAATTAAAGTTCTTTGTCGTGTGTCTCTTCGAATTGAAAAACTTGTGTTTAATGTGTGACTCTATTGATATTTGGTGAAACAAAAATGTGTCGTTGTAGTGCTCAAAATAAAAGGTGTAGAACAAATAAAGTAAAAGGGCAATTAAAAGTAAATCTAAATCTAATAAGGTAAATGGTGCAAGTAATTAAAAGCGAGACAGAAATTAAAGGGGCACTAAAAGTAAATAACGCAAACTTAAATCTAACTAAGGCAAACTTAAAACGCAACTAAAACTAAATCTTAAACTAAGGAAAATAAACTTAAAGTGCGATAAAGGAAAAAGGCGGGAAAAATAAAAGGGCAGAAACTTAAAAACTAAATTAAAGAAACTGAAAACAAGCTCTATCCGGAATAAACCCTATTCGGAATATATGGCAATTCGGAATATGTCACCTACCCTGAATAATACCCTACTCGGAATAATGGCCTATTCGGAATACTATCCCTATCTGGAATAACAAGTCTATTCGGAATAAGTCTCTATGCGGAATATTGTCACCCTATTCGGAATATAAGCCTTACTCGGAATCAACTTCCTATTCGGAAAATCCAGGTCTATTCGGAAAGATTTCCTATTCGGAAAACCAAGTCTATTCGGAATATTGTCACCCTATTCGGAATAAACTTCCTATTCGGAATAAAAAGCCTTACTCGGAATGTATTCCCTACTCGGAATAAGAGACCCTATTCGGAAAACCAACCCTATTCGGAATAATGGATATTCCGAATAGCAATCTCTACAAAACACTTACGCGGAATAATTCAATATTCCGAATAAACAGCCTTTCAAAACCTTGATTCGGAATAAATGGAGCTGCGTCCAGGGAAAGAACAGAAACAAGATCCAAAGAACAAGGGATAAGAAAATAGCACGAATTAAACCAAAACAAAGCTAAATCAAACACAAGATTAAATCAAACAAGCAAATAAACACATAAACAATCAATCCAAATCAATCAAACTCACAAAACTTAATCAAAATAATCAAAACCCACTTAAATAAATCAACAAAAATTAAGAACATGAACATAAACATAAACAAATAAATCAAAGATTAAGAAAGGTAGGATGAGATTAACAAGATAAAGATAAAGATTAACAAGAATTAAAAGAAAAACTTACTTGAAATTAAATGGTAATTAAGTGCAAGACAAGGTAATTAAATTTGACAAGTATTTAAATTGACAAGGTAATTAAAGGTGCAAGGAAAGTAAATGGTGGAAGACTAATTGTCACACTTAGCCAACAAAAACAAATGAACACACTAATGGTCTATTTATAGGGGAGGATTAAGGAAGCTTCCTACCCTCTTTCATTTCTTCTTAATTACAAGCTTAAGTCCCTCCTTTTATTAATCTTCATTAATTGCGTCATTAGTCCTTTTCTTCTAATCTTCTTTAAACTTGGACTTAAGGGACTTTTGACTTCGGGATTTCTTTTGAACTCGTCTTTAATTTCTTCAATAAAATAGACTTGAACTCTTCGGCTTTTGATAAACTTCCGTCTTTTGACTTTTTCTTCGATAAATCTTCAGAATTAGTCGTGGACTTCCGTTCTTTTTGCACTCTTGACTTCTTGACTTCGTCTTTCATCCTTTTCTTCAATAAAAGTCCGTAAATGTCCGTGTTTTCTCCACTTTTCACCTTTTCGTCCTAAATCACAACAAAAAAACAAACCACGCATAATTCCGACATAAAAGACATAAAATACACGGTTTGGTCCGGTTATTATTGTAATTAAGTGGTAGAAAAGATGGGTGTTTACACACCTATCAAATGAATAAGTTATGCCTTGGCTATGAACTCTAATTAATACCGAGCAACTTTTAAACGATCTTGTTCTAGAAGCTAAGTAACTTTTCAAATCGTACAACCTTACTTATTGCAATTATATTTATCAACAAGCGATGGGAGAAAAAGCTCATAATTAACTCACATAAATTCATGAAAGAATATCAAACTTATAATTGACTCTATCATCTCTCGTCCTTCATAATTTAAAATCTCAAGGAATGAGACTCGTGGATGCTTAGCCTATCAAATCAAAGTTTTGGGTTTTCAAGTCATCTATAGGATCTTGCAACTTCTTAGACTTTTTCAAGTTTAGAATTCGCATTTTAAAGTTCCCTTGATAAACGACTTTCTTGGATCAATTATAGGAACTTGCAAAAAGTTGTTGTTCTTAACCCGTAAGAGTTAAGACTTTCGTGTTTTAAATTTCCCTATATAAAAGTCTTGCAAAACTTGATTTAAACACGTTAAGGATACTAGCTAGAGTAAACTTAGATAAGTATACACGGGTTGAGTCAAAAGATTCACGACAGGCCTAATATATCAAAGACGTCTAAACTTATTAAAACCATTTATTAAAAATTTATTTCTCTCTTTTGACTTTATTTTTGAAATGAAATATATACATACGATGCGATAACAAAAGGAAAGAACATAAAAGAGAATAAATGAGAAATACTACTAGGCCAAAATAGATAATTTTTTTTTGAAAAATGTCAAAAAATTAGATTTTCCGGTTAAAATGAGGACAAATTAATGGAAAAGCCCACTTAACTTCGATAGAAGTCCCCCTACACTTGATATAAACATTGTCCTTAATGTTTAAGCATGTGGGAGTAAACTCCTCTACACTTAGGACATTGTGCACTTTGTTTAAATCTTGCTAAGGAAGAGACAACTATAGTGATATCAATGTCAACATATAAGATATGAAATATTGAATCACAAAAGTTTAGTATAGAACCGGGAAGACGGGAACACGGGATCACGGGTCGTCAAATATCATCAAAAGTTCTCTTTGAAACTTTAATCCCTACGCATCATAAGAAACAAGACAACAAACACCTACATAGCTCCCCCTACACTTATCATGAAAACGGGTAAAAAGGATAGATCATTGGGTTGCCTCCCGAGAAGCGCTTGTTTTTGTTAACCGAGTCACTAGCCTGACTCTACCCAGAACTAATTCAAGGGAAACACGGTGAGGGATGGAGTCATCTCATGAGAGATGTCCTCACCAAAGTACAACTTAACACGCTGGCCATTCACTTTAAAATTTAGCCCATTTGGTTGAGATAGCTCAATGGTGCCATAAGGGAAGACTTTAGCAACGGTGAATGGACCGGACCAACGGCTCTTAAGCTTGCCCGAAAAGATTTTCAACCAAGAGTTAAAGAGTAAAACTTGATCACCTATGTGAAACTCTCGGTTCTTAATCCTAGAATTATGAATGAGCTTGGTTTTCTCCTTGTAGATCAATGAATTCTCATAAGCTTCATTCCTCAGTTCATTAAGTTCATTAAGTTGGATCTTCCTAAGATCACCGGCTTTGTTGATATCAAAATTAGCCCATTTCAAGAACCAATAAGCCTTATGCTTCAACTCAATGGGGGAGGTGGCATGCCTTTCCGTATACAAGACGATATGGAGTGCAACCAATAGGTGTCTTATATGCGATACGGAAAGCTCACAAAGCATCATCTAACTTATCGGCCCATGAGGCACGATGCTCTCCCACAGTACACTCTAAGATTCACTTATGTCCATGGTTAGAGATCTCGGCTTGACCATTAGTTTGTGGATGATACGCGATGGAAAGTCGGTGATTGACACCATACTTAGCCATGACTTGAGCAAATTGATCACTGCAAAAATGAGTCCCGCGATCACTAATGATAGCACGAGGAACACCGAATCGAGCAAATAATTGTTTCAGAAAGTTCACAACCACCCTCGCATCGTTCGTAGGTAAATCCTTTGCTTCAACCCTTTTGGATACGTATTCAACGGCTACGAGGATGTACTTGTTCCCTTTAGATGATGGAAATGACCCTATAAAGTCGATGCCCCATACATCAAAGATTTCACATTCTTGGATGAAATTTTGAGGCATCTCATCTTTATGTGTGATCTTGCCTTGTCTTTGGCAAGCATCACAATGCTTAACCATTTCATGAGCGTCATGATAAATGGTGGGCCTATAAAATCCGGAGTCGAAAACTTTCTTCGCGGTATAGTTAGGACCAAAGTGACCACCGGTGGGTCCTTTGTGGCAAGCTTCAAGGATTAGTAAAGCTGTCGGCCCATCAACACACCTACGAATGACAAGATCCGCACATTGCTTGAAAAGGTAAGGGTCGTCCCAATAATAGTGTTTAATGTCCTTGAAGAACTTTTTCTTTTGTTGGGACGTTAACCCTTTCATAAGAACACCACCCGCTAAATAGTTTGCAATGTCCGCGAACCATGGGGTATCGTCAAGATTGGAGTTAATCGACATTAAGGCCTCAAGGGGAAAAGATTCATTAATCTCTTGATTTGGAAGTTCCCCTTGATAAGGATCCTCGAGTCTACTAAGATGATTCGCGGCTAGGTTTTCTGCTCCCTTTTTATCACGAATTTCGATTTTGAATTCTTGTAGGAGCAAAACCCAACGGAGGAGTCTCGGTTTAGCATCTTTCTTGGTCAACAAGTATTTCAAGGCGGAATGGTCGGTGTAAACGATGGTGGTGGAAAGCACAAGATAGGGGCGGAATTTCTCAAAAGCATACACTACGGCTAAAACCTCTTTTTCGGTAGTGGTATAATGTAATTGAGCCCCCGTCATTGTCTTGCTAGCATAATGGATTGGTTGGAAGTGTTTGTTCACTTGTTGACCTAAAACCGCTCCTACCGCGAAATCACTAGCATCGCACATGTGCTCGAAAGGTAACTCCCAATTTGAAGAGACTAAGACCGGTGCCTTAGTTAATTTACCTTTAAGAAGTTCGAAAGAATCGAGACATTCTTGAGAAAAGATGAAAGGAGTATCCTTTTCTAAGAGGTGAGTCATAGGTCGAGCTATCTTAGAGAAATCTTGGATGAAACATCGATAAAATCCCGCATGACCTAAAAAACTTCTAACTCCTTTGACGGTGGTAGGTGGAGGTAACTTAGCAATGACATCAACTTTAGCACGGTCGACTTCGATACCGGCTTTGGAAGTTTTGTGACCTAGAACAATGCCTTATTTTACCATGAAATGGCATTTTTCCCAATTAAGAACGAGACGAGTGTCTTCACACTGTTTAAGCATACGTTCTAAATTGGCAAGGCAAGAAGAGAAAGAATCACCATAGACCGAGAAATCGTCCATAAAGACTTCCATAGTTTGTTCAACCATTTCATGGAATATAGCCATCATACACCTTTGGAAAGTCCTAGGAGCATTGCATAAGCCGACAAGGATTCTTTTGTAAGCAAATATTCCATAAGGACAAGTGAATGTGGTTTTCTCTTGGTCTTTTGGATTGATGGGAATTTGAAAATACCCGGAAAAACCGTCTAAGAAGCAATAGTAGTCATTACCCGCTAAACACTCGAGCATTTGATCCATGAAAGGAAGAGGAAAATGATCCTTACGAGTGGCATCATTGATCTTGCGATTGTCTATGCAAACTCGCCAAACCGTGACAAGTCAAGTAGGAATCAACTCGTTGTTTTCATTGGGAACAACGGTTATTCCGCCTTTCTTAGGCACACAATGGACGGGACTAACCCATGGCGAATCCGAAATAGGGTAAATCATTCCGACATCAAGAAGTTTGATAACTTCTTTCTTGATGATGTCATGAAGTTTTGGATTAACCCTTCTTTGGCTTTGGATTGCGGGTTTAAAGTCATCTTCCATGAGAATTTTATGAGTACAAAAGTTAGGATCAATTCCGCGGATGTCGGAAATTTTCCAAGCTATTGCTTTCTTATGATTTTTGAGCACGTCGATAAGTCGAGATTTTTCATCCTCTACTAAGTCCTTTGCAATGATGATGGGTAACTTCTTATTGTCTTCTAGGAAAACGTATTCAAGATGGGACGGTAAATCCTTAAGCTCTAAATCCGGAGGATTGTCGATGGAAGGCTCAGTCAAATTCGGATCATCATTTGTAATTTCCATAGGAGAAGGTGGAGAAATATGGTCCTCATTGAGAAGTTTCTCAATGGTACGAATGTCTTCGTCCCAATCGGAGGGAGAATCGTCATATTTTAAGTCCACATCCCCTAAACTTGCTTCAAATTCTTTCAAAACAAAATCACTTTCTCCAAATGGAGTCAATGAGGGAGCAATAGAGGCAACGGTCTCAACAATCGGTAGAGAAGAAAAACGAGTTTTACAAGCGTCTTTGAAATGTTCTTCACAAGCCTCATCAAGTACGTCAATGAAATTAACGTTCTCGTGTTCAGAAGGTTGCTTAGAAAGTTTACCCATGTTAAAGACGATTTTGTCGTCACCAACTCTCATGATAAATTCGCCCGCGGCTATATCAATAAGAGTGCGACCGATCCTCAAGAATGGACATCCAATGATTAATGGAACACGGGGATCCATCTCGTAGTCAACGACAACAAAATCCGCCAAAAAGGTGAATTTGTCGACACCGACGAAAACGTCTTCGGCTATCCCCACCGGATAAGCAACCGTACGGTTAGCTAACTCCAATGTCATTCGTGTGGGGACTAGCTCGGGTAGAGATAATTGTTTCCAAACGCTTAATGGCATTAAGTTGATACTAGCACCTAGATCGGGTAGGGCCATACAATTCTATACCCCGGGAAAGTTGCAAGGAATGAGAAAATGACCCGGATCACCAAGTTTGGTTGGTAATTTCCTTAAGAGAACCGCAGAGCAACTCTCATTAAGTTGGGTTTGAGCAATATCAAGAAGTTTTTCTTTGTCACTTATAAGATCTTTTAACATTTTAGCATATTTAGGTATGTGAGCGAGCGCCTGGCAAAGGAGATGTTGAAATTCAATTGTTTAAACATTTTAAGAAAGTTTGAAACTTTAATAACATCCTTGTTCTTCAACTTCTCTTTCCTCAACCTTGAAGGGTAAGGTATGTCGGGTTGAAAGGAAGGCTTTGGAATAGAATTCTCACTCACATCCTTGGGTGGTGGAGGGGTGGAAGTAGAAGGTGGAGGAATTAGTGAAGGGGGCTCGTTATCCTTTGTCACAATCACCGGAGTAGGTTTAGGAATCTCGGGTTCCTTATAACCTTTTCCACTTCGGGCGGTGATTGCTTTCATCTCCCCTCTTGGATTAGCAACGGTGTTACTCGGAAGAGAACCCGAAGCAGAGGTGTGATTACTTGGGAAAAAACTAGCCATCATATCCCTTAATTCATTCGTTTGACTGCTTAAAGAGTTTCGCATGTCATTCCTAAGCTCGGCTCGAAGATCATTCCCTTGTTTTCCCATGTCACCTTTCAAGTTAATAATTTGACTCTGAAGATTCTTCACCAGCGCGTCATTAGTCCTCATGTAAGTTTCAACCTCGTGATTAAATGTCGTGGGTTGGTTGGGAGGAGGAGCTTGGTAAGCGGGTGGTTGATAGGTGGGTGGTTGGTAAACTTGATTATTTCCTTGAGGTGGATATGGGTTTCTTTGGGTTTGATATTGAGTAGTAGCTCGAGGTTGGTTTTGATTGTTGCGATTGAAGTTGTTTTGGTTTTGAGGAGGAAAACCGGGCGGTGAAAGAAAATTGTTTGAACGATAACTTAGCAAATTGCGGTCACCTTGAGGACGTGCTTGATAGCCTCCCGTGGAAAAATTACCGTTAGCCGCATACACGTTTTTCGGATTGTCATGAGTAGAAGGACAATCGGTGTATGAATGAGCACCACCGCAAGTCTCATAAGAAAGTGCTACAGCTTTAACTTGTTGAAATTGATTCGTAGCCATGGTTAAGAAATTTTTGTTCATCTCGGCTATTTGGCGGGTGAGTTCGGTTAACTCGGGGTTTGATGAAGTAGAAGAAACATTGGCTCTCGGATTATTTCTTGAAGATGCGGATGAATCCCAATTTTTGTGATGAGTGGTCATGTTCTCTATAAGCTCTCTACACACCTCGGATCTTCTCTTCATAAATGTACCACCGACGGCGGCATTAATCGTATCACGATCACGAAAAGTTAAACCATTGTAGAAAGTATCAATTAAAGTGACATGGAGCATATTATGGTTAGGATAATGATCGATCAAGACATTATAACGTTCCCAAGCATCAAAAAGCGACTCATCGGGTTCTTGAGTGAAACCACTGATTTGATTACGAAGACTAGTTACCATGGATGGTGGAAAGTATCGGGACAGAAATTTTTGAGTCATTTCGTCCCATGTATGAATCGAATTTTTAGGAAGACGATCAAACCATTTTTTGGCATGGTGGGATAAATTGTGTGGAAAAAGGTGAAGGCGAAGAAAATTGGAAACACCGGGAAATTTCATGCTTTGAGTGACGGTTATGAATTTATCGAGGTGTTTGTTGGCATCATCATCCGGTATCCGCGAAATGGACAAGCATTTTGAACTTGTTGGATCATGTGATGCTTCAACGAGAATTCGGGAGCCGTGATTTGCATCGGCGCAATCGGTCCTCCACGTCCATTCATAGTTGGTTGACATAGCTCATCCATCGTACGAAGGTCAGGTTGAGGGTCATGGTTGTTATTATTCATATTGGGGGTGAGGTGGGTTATTATTATTAAGCACACCAGCCATATCTAAGTCTCTACGAGTCTCGGGCTCAAGATAAGACGAAGATCGAGTACGCATACACTAAAAATGCAAAAATATTTTTGATTTTTTATCTTTTTAATTTTTTTTGGATTTTTGAAAATTTTATATTTTTTTTGTATTTTTTGAAAATTTTTATGCTATAAAAATAACGTTCCCAAAAGAACGGATCCCAAAATCCAATTTTTCACACTTAAAACCGTTAATCTTTACGAAAAGAGCCGGCAACGGCGCCATTTTAATAGATGACTTTTTCATATGTGTACTCGTTCGTTCTCGGTATCTAATCGAATTGATCACGGTTTAGGGTGGAATTATTGGTGTTGGTCACTAAAAGGGGGAGCTTTTGATTATCCATATCTACTAGTAATGTAAACGTTAAAGCTATTAAACATAAAAATAAAAGAAAGATGTCTAACCTTGAGAGCTTATCTGGAATGAATGCTGTACAGTAGAACTTGGTAAAAGAAACTAAAGGTGGTTATCTATTTTAGAAAATAAAGTTGAAAACTTGAAAGGATTAAACTAAAAATTAAGACTCTCAAAATAACTGACGAAAGATTAAACTTGATAAAAAGTAAACTTAAAACTTAAAACTTTATAAAAATATAAACTTAAAAATAACTAGGACAAAACACTTTGAAAATTAAACTAAGTAAAATGGCAGGAAAATTTAAGTTTGAAACTAAAACAATTCGGGAAAACACAAAATGAAATAAGTTGGGAAAACTCAAAACTTAACCAAGTTCGGAATCCCCAAATTCTAACTAATCCGGAATCAATAATAAACAAACAATCTAGAATGCATATATGAAAAACAATCTGGAATATGCCTTGATACAATCCGGAATGCGTGTCCCAGCATTAATCCGGAATAAACACAAAGATGGCCTTATCCGGAATGTATGAAGAAACAACAATTCGGAATCCAGTTGTGGAAACAATCCGGAATCCAAATGTTAGGAGTAATCCGGAATACTTGATCAATACACAATCCGGGAAAACCCTACTCAACCTAATCTGGAATAATTGTGTTAAAAACAATCCGGAATATGCCTTTTAATAGTAATCCTAAATAACCAGATTGCTTATAATTCGGAATCCATTGGCTGCATCTAATCCGGAATCAAACCTTGAACATAATTCGAAATACTTGAGTAAATTCATAAGTCGGAATGCTAAGAAACTAAAGTAATCTGGAATATTTATGTTGCACTCAATTCGGAATTAAACACTTACACACAAGTCAGAATGAAATGATTCAACACACAATTCGGGTAAATTTAGATTGCAAGCAAGTCGGGATAATGCACACAGTAAACAAGTCGGAATAAAAGGGTTTTAAGAACCCGGATTATGAAAATAAGCAAAAATTTCAATAAGCACTTACCAAAACTTTAACCAAATTGATTTTAAGAAAAAACAAATAAGCCACAAATTTAAAACTCTGAAAACGCCAAATAAGCTAAATATTAAAACTAAACTTTTTATAAAAATATTAATCTACCAAAATCAACTTATTTAAAAACTAGAAAAACATAAAAAAAAGCAATAAGCACAATAATCTAAGAACCTCAAACACACCAAATCAATAAGCACAATCCAATAAGCATATCAATCACATAATCAACAAGATAAAATCAACTACATGATTAATAAAGCAAAACAATAGATTATGATTAAGAAAGGTAGAATGAGAATAAACTAAAAAGCTTGATTAAATTGAAGATTAAGATCCAAAATTACAAGATTAAGATGAAAGATTAATAAACTTGAAAGAAAAGCTAGAGAGAGAAAGTAAAACACATACTCCTAATTACCTACCAAACTAAAAATAAAGACTACTCTCCTAATGACATATTAGGAAACTATATATAGAGGAAGGGCAGGGTGTTGTTTCTTCCTTCTTTCTTCTTGTCTTCTCGTATTTTAAATAACTCATCTTTCTCGACTTTGTCTCGGTATTAGTCGAATGATAACTTGAACTCGTCTTCTAATTTTCTTCTTTTAGTAGACTTGGTTCTTCGACTTCGTTAAACTTCCGTCTTTAGACTTTTTCTTCGATAAATCTTCAGAATAGGCCTTTGACTTCTGTTCTTCTTGCACTTTTGATCTTTTGACTTCGTCTTTTGTATTTTTCTTCGATAAAAGCCCGTGAAAGCCCATGTTTCTTCCTTTTTCATATTTTTGTCTTAAAACACAATAAAAACACAAACCACGCATAATTCTGCCTTTTACGACATTAAATACACGTTTTGGTCTTGTTATTATTATAAGTAAGTGGTAAAAGGATAAGTGTTTTCACACTTATTAGGAACCCTACTCATTCTTTCAACATCACAATCCCTAACCGGGTAATT
This sequence comes from Glebionis coronaria, assembly GCA_025667525.1. Classification (NCBI taxonomy): domain Eukaryota; kingdom Viridiplantae; phylum Streptophyta; class Magnoliopsida; order Asterales; family Asteraceae; genus Glebionis; species Glebionis coronaria. The sequence continues at coordinate 136,369,854 of CM046875.1, forward strand.
TTTCAACGACAACTTGAATTGCCCATCTAATGGTGTCTGAACCGACTTCCCATTGTCCATTCTAAACCTGTTTATAACTTTAGAAATGTACCCGTTGTGACACCCTCAAAATCTTGCGACTCTGATCCCTGAAGATTTCCATACGTAGAATCTTCTTTGCTTCCCCGAGCTCTTTCATGTCGAACTCCCTTTTAATCAAAGACTTGGTAGACCCAATCTCAGCCTTGCTCTTACAAGCAATCAACATATCATCTACATATAAAAATAGATAGATATACTCCCCTGGTGCATAACTCCTGTAATATACGCAACTGTCGTAACTGCTACGCTTAAACTCGTTGCTTGGCATATACTCATCAAACCTCTTGTACCATTTCCTAGGCGACTGCTTCAAACAATAAAGAGATTTGTTTAACAAACATACCTTTAACCTTGTTCAAATCCTGGTGGCTGCCTCATGTAGATCACTTCTTCAAGATTTCCATGTAAAAATGTCGTCTTTACATCAAGCTGCTCTAGCTCATAATCTTTACAAGCACTCAATGCAAATATAACCCTAATAGATGTGTGTCGAACTACAAGAGAAAATACTTCGTTGTAATTAATACCTTCCCTTTGTGTGAATCCATGAGCCACCAACCTTGCCTTGTACCTAGGCTTTGAACACCTTCAATCCCTTCCTTTATTTTGAACAACCATTTGCAACTCACAAGTTTTTTCCTAGTTGGATGATATACTAACACCCATGTCTTATTCTTCCTTAGAGAATCCATCTCTTCTTTCATAGCAGCTTTCCACTTAGAACTGTCTTCACAAGCAACTACTTCTTGGTATGTCAATGGTTCATAAGTATCTTCTTCCTTTGCTGCAGCAAACGCGTAAGCAACCATATTAATCTCATCCTGAAACCTTGCCGGTTTCGTTCTTGTCCTTGGCTCTCTATCCTGAACCAATTGATAATCTGTGGGATCTGGTGGAAGATCAATTTCTTGAACCCCTGCTCTTCATCATAGCCATCTTCCTGATCTTCCTGATCTGTCTTGTCTTCTTGATCTTCCTGCCGTGTCTGATCTTCCTCAGGCGTATGATTATTTAACCTCTACAGTTCCACCTCAACTTGTAATTCCTCCATAGATTTATCTTTACGTGCATCAGATGCCTTCAACGTGTCTTTGTACATGACACTTTCATTGAAGACCACATTCCTACTTGTGACTATTTTAGGTGATTCATTATCAATCCTATATAGTCTGTACCCCTTCACACCTCCAGGATACCACAAAAGAACGTATTTTACGGATCTTGGCTCAGGTTACCTTGTTTAACGTGTGAATATGCGACACAACCGAAAACCCTCAACATCCCATAATCACTAGGATGTCCCGACCACATCTCCATAGGTGTCTTCTTCTCAATCGCTGTCGATGATGACCTATTTACATGATATGCGGCCGTACATGTTTCTTCCGCCCAGAAGGTCTTCGGCAATCCAGACTATATTAATAAACAGCGTACCTTGTCCATGAGAGTTCCGTTCATCCGTTCTACTAACCCTTTCTGTTGCGGCGTCCTGAAAACTGTCAAGTGTCTAGCAATCCCACTCTTAGTGCATAGCCGATTAATCTGCCGGTTACAGAACTCAAGACCATTATCCGTCCTAAGCTTCTTAACCATCCTCCCAGTCTGATTCTCTACTAACTGCTTCCACTCTTTGAACTTCCCAAATGCTTCGTGTTTGAACCTGAGAACATAAACCCATACCCTCCTAGAATAATCATCAGCTATAGATAAGAAATACCTCTTACCACCCAATGATTACACCTGAGACGGAACCCACAAGTCTAAATGAACATAGTCTATCACTCCTTGAGTAGTGTGACTTCCTACACCAATACTGACTCGATGTGACTTTCCTAGAACACAATTCTCATAAAATCAAGCTTACCTAGACTATTCTTGCCAAACAAACCCTTTTTTAATTTCCAACACGTGTAGTCCCGTCTCACTGATATGTCCCAGTCTTTTATTCCAAACCTGCACAAGACTGTCTTTTTCTTCAACCCTAGCATTAATCTCACCGGCCACTACATGGCCATCCAAAGAGTACACACAGTTCTCCCTTTGGGTTCCAAATATAATAACCTAGAACCATTAATCACCTTGACTTTGCCCGACTATAATTTTACGGTATATTCCTCTTTTTCAAGAGTTCCCAGCGATATAAAGTTTCTTTTCAATTCAGGAATAAACCTGACATTGTGTAACACAAAACTTGGCCCATCTTTCAGTTGTACCTTTACCTTGCCAATACCCCTGATCTTGCACTCCATGTTGTCTCCCAATAGTACCTTGCCCCCATCGCATTCCAGAAAATAAAAAATACATCTAACCTAGGTGACATGTGATATGAACCTCCTGAATCCATGATCCAATCTAGCAGTCTCTCTTCACTCATCACTATCATCACCTTAGAACCGTCATAAATCAAACCACTGCAGCTTGGTTTATCATCTTTCTTGATGTAACCTTTTGACTTCTTGCGATTATTCTTCGGACAGCTTCTTATCAAGTGCTCCTCAGATTGGCAAATATAGCATTTGAGTCTTCCACCTCGAGACTTGGATCTTGACTTTCCCCTTGACTGGTGCGAATCCTTGCTACCAGTTCTGCCCCTCACAAACAAAAATCATCCCCTTTCGCCTTGGACCTTTCTTTGATTTCCTTTGAATTTAGTGTGGCCATCACGTCTTACAAAGTCAAATATTCCCATCCATAAAGCAAGGTATCCACAAAGTTTTCTATGATTCTGATAAAGAAGTGAGTAATAATAAAGCAAGATCTTCATCCTCGAATTTTACCTCAATATTTACTAAATCAAGAACAATTTTATTGAACTCATCTATATGCTTGGAAATCTTCCGTCCAGTCGGCATGCAGAATGTGTACAACTTCTTCTTCAGGTACAACTTGTTGGCCAATGACTTTGTCATGTACAAAGTCTCGAGCTTTGACCAAACCCCCATTGAAGTCATCTCCCCGGTAACCTCTCTCAGAACCTTGTTACCTAAACACAAAATCATGGCACTATGAGCTTTCTTGTCAAGCTTAGATTTCACTTCAGCTTCCATAGTCGCCGGTAAAACCTCCAGAGATACTTCACATTCGTTCTGGATTAACAAAGCACGCATCTTGATTCTCCATAACTCGAAATCACTAGTTCCGTCGAATTTCTCAATGTCAAACTTAGCTCCCGTCATTCTTTATCCCTTTGTTGATTTGCTAAACCTTGTTATAAACCCTCAAAATCACAAACCAATAAAGCCCCTTCCGATAATTCACTAAACCTTGTGATAAACCCTCACAATCACGAATTACGAAATCACTTTGTGCAAAATCCCTACAAAGTATTCACCTTTTTGTTTTATTAAAATCAAAACAAAACATAAATAACTGTAATAAGCCTTTTATAAATTTAGCCCAAAAACATCAAATTAATAGTAGGCTTAATATAAACCTTAGGCCCAACACCGGCCCAAAGAAACCCTTGTAGTATTCTGTCGTTGACTTTGTTTTTTATAAAAAAAAACCTACGACATTTTCTTATCTTCTTCCTCACAACACACATGTGGCAAAAACAAGAAAGAAAACACACATGACCCCTTTTATGTCGATCACCAGCTGCTGCTCCTCCGATGATGTCCACGAAACCCAAACACCAATACCTTCTTCGATCGATGCTAGAACCAGAAGATCTTCGACACCAGAAGCTCTTGATACCACTTGTAGAAGATTAATCCTACAACCCTGGAACTAGATGCGGAATTAACAATCAATCTTGAAGAACACACACATTAGAATCAACAAAAAACACAATGTAAATTTCCCTAATCGACTTTGATTAGTATTATGAAAGAATGACGTGAATATAACCTTCCCCCTCACCTCCTTTTATAGAGATGAGGGGGACCGACTCTTATAATGACTCCGGGTCGGGTTGGGCTTAGACATAGCCAACCGACCTTTATTCTTAGCTCTTAGGCTACTCGACTCTTAATCTTTAGATACAACTTAGGCGAAAATATAAGACTAGATATAAAAGAAAAATATATTCCACACAAGGTTCTAGATAGTGTGGCGTGACAGTATGACAAAGCCTCACGTCTTTACGAGCTATGTCAAGTCATTGCGTTCTTAAGACGTGAATTAAAGCGTCACAAAATATAAACAAATATATATATATATATATTTATATATTTTTATCATATTATAAATATATTGATTTCATTGTAATACATAAGAAATATAGTTAAGGAACTTTTTTTGAATGTAATCATTTTAGTTTTTCTATTTATATACGATTTTTATCAAAATTGAAGTTTATCGCAACGTATCACGTTTTTTACTTATCATCTCACCTTAAGCTTAACCCTTGGTCTATTGTGTGGTACGAGCCTTTTAAAACCTTGATTACACATATATGACTTGCTCATATTTATTTTTTGGCTTCGAGTGGTGAAATACCATATTGATTTTTTATTATAAATGAAAAGTAAAATGTTTGAAGAAAACATTGGTATAACTACGAATGCTTTTTTAAAGATATTAATATAAAAGTAAGAATGTTATTAATGTAATATTATACTTTCGCGAGGATATATATCTAAATGCTAATTTCATCTAAATTGCAGTATTAAGTTTCATATATATGAGTGAATTTGTGGGTGGAAACGAGTAGATCCGAGCCCGAGCTTCAGAGGTCGAGCTTGGATCGTTTAAGTTTTATAGAGTTTGGCTTGTTGCAAGCTTTAATATTTACGATCGATCTCGACTCGTGGTATGTTACACAGGCTCGAGCTCCGCTCGTTTATACGATTTAGCAATGAAAAATTAAGTGTGGATCAAGCTCGGCTCGTAATATATCTATTCTGAACTCGTTAAAAAGTTTTTTTATTGAGCTTGTTAATATGCTCCCCGTAATACAAATGCACGGTGTTTTATATATGGTTAATTAGCTCCCATCCCCGCTTTATAATGTAAAGTTCGACCTCGATTAATAAAAGAATTGAAAACTAGGCTCGAGCTCGGGCGCAAGCTCGGCTGGTTCGAATTTTTTTCTGATTCGATCCCAAGCTTTTCGCTAACAGCTTGCTTCATTTCCATCTCTAGGCGTGATCAACGGTAATAGGAGACCATCAAGTATGTTGATCATCCGAGAGTACACACCGAATATTGGTAAGATGATTGTCCTTGGCTAGTACAAGCGAAGGTTGATCTATAACCGTTAGTGACAATGACAGACAACAAATCCTTTACATGAGTAGTCATGCGGAGAGGATAAGTTACCAGGCTAAACATAATCTGGGTTTTATTAGTGAACGCCATCAAGTGTTTAGCTAATGAGTGTTTTTCTTAAGCTTGATTCGATCATGTTATTAATGGCTTGGGCCATCACGTGATTAGCTGATGAGCCTTTGTCTTAAGTTTGATTTGAGCATGTTATTAATGGCTTGGGCTATTAGCATCGATATGATATCAATCTATTTTATTCTATTAAAACAAGGTTTATGCTTATGTCATCTTTATCTAAGTGTACTATTTTTATTGGTTAATTTAATTAAAAAATACTAAATGATGATGTCACAAATCTTCATTAAATAGTATTTTTTTTTAGTTTCACGTATTCTAGAATTTCAAAAGCACTTTTAAATACTACGTAGGTGAATGCATAAAAAGGTTTATTGAAGAACACAAACAATTTGTTCCAAAAAAAAGAACACAAACAAACACTACTCTGATTGGTTATTGTTAAGGTGGCTTCGGGAGTAGACCATTGTTTGAATTTTAAACAAACAATCACCACTCTGGTCACAAACTAAAAATTTTCATGAAGTTTTGCAATTGAATGCTTACACAAGGTAGAAACTTCTTCCTCAAACCAAAAGGTCTTATTGCAATGAGTGCGTTTAACTTTTTTGTACCCACTGATATTATGTTTCAGTTTTAATTTTAGATTTTACAAAGTTAGCTTAGTCTATATATAGAGTTTGATGATAGGTACTTATATGCGCATTAAGTGTTTGATGAAATGTATGAATGAAAAAATAGAGCATATCTTTATTTTATAACTAAATGTGGTTTTGGTAAGGGTGTAAGGCTAATCTTTTGATTTTTTAAGTATTTAGATTTATGGTGTTGATTCATGAGGAAAAGTATAGATGTATTCATGGATGGTATGTCCATCAATTCAATTCGACAAAAAAGGTATTTGTTTGTTTGCAATTTTAATTTCATTAGTTTTGATAAATTGTTGTTGTGTTGATTTTGTGAAACATTAATCTATATATATGTTGGATCTTTTGAACCCAAGTACCCTTTGATATGCAAATTGGTATATCTGATTATCTTTCTTCTTTGTAATAATGTTTGTTGTTACTTAAAACCTTTCTGTATGCATTTATTAGCCTTGATCATATTTGTTTTTGAGTAACTATACTATTGGTGTGGTTCTATTTTTGTACTTCCAATAATGCAAACATAATCAAGTTGGAAATTTCATTTACTTTCAACTATGGTACTTTCTGGTTTCTATATTTGACTTTTTTTAGTCTAACGTATTTTTTAATTTTGATTTTTTGGTTTGTTTTAGTTTGAGCAGGTCTTAGCAGCCGATGCTAAAGACTCAACTTAGGTTATGAATAAGGAATGCAAGGTTCATCCTTCTAAGCTAAAATTAAGGTGATTTCATGTATCTTTTGGGCATAGATATTTTTCTTTTGAGCGTTTGCAAGTACTACTTCAATTTGTACAACTTAAATCCAGTGTTTTATAAATATTCAAATATAGAATTTAGCGAAATGGACCAAGTATATATACATAGATCTTAAAGTTGGTACTAAATCGATGTTGGAACCCTTTTAGTATTGCTTTTATAACGCGATTGAATGATCGCTTATTAATGATCATAAATTTTCAGTGCAAGGGTTAGCTCATGTGTTTACCTGGCTTTTTTTGCAGACAAATGTATTCGTTGAATGAAAGGGTTTTTCCATCACAATTTAACAATATAATGGTTCAATTATTCACTTGAAGTTGCTTAAGGTACATGTTTCTTAACCGAATAGTAGTTAAGTAGGACACTTTTATATGACTGTGTACTTTCTTTTTGTTGAAATTGAAGAAGGGCTAAATACCCTTATTATGATACTCCATAAAAGACGAATAAAGTACAGTAGTATTTAGCTACTCAAAAACCTAAGGCGTCTCACAGATATTGTTTATTTATTTTTTCTAATGTATGCTTTCTATAGTTTTATAGTTAAGGTTATTCTTTTATAGTTAATGCCTTAATGGTAATAAATACTATGCGTAAAAGCGATCATAAAAGCATAGTTAAACAACTGACTTTTTTAAAGAGCAAATTTTTTTCTATTTTTAGAAACAATTGCTCAATGGAGAATGTTACATATTTTCAACATCAGGTAGTTATCATAAGTCTAAATGAGTTTCTAACAAACGCCATACTTCTTTAATTCTTTAGCACTATAAGAGATATTTAGTTTTAATTTGAGCCATATGGTTTACATTTATGCTAATGCGTCTTACATTTATATCTTGATTAGTCTATTATGCTACTGTTGATTACTAAATGGAACATGATGAATGACTGCACCTTTTGGCTTGCTAATTGAACCATTACTTTGAATGCTCAGCCAATATTCAATTTGCATATTAATTTAAGTTTGAACTTACAATATTTATATTAGTGATGACATTTATCACTACAATAATGAGATACGTTAGGTACTTAAAAAGTTATTTTATATTGAAAACGCTATTAAGCACGTTCAAAGTGTTTGGGTAAACTTTTTTTGAAAGTCTTACGGCTTTTCGAAGGACAAATAAGCTATTGAGCTTAATATGTTTGATTGGGTCTATCTAATAATACACCAGCTTTTTTGCATGCTCATACCAAAACACCCGATTAGTAGCATAAATTTTGGTTACATGGTTTGAATGTTAGTACTTAGTAAGATTGCACATTATATACAACTAAACAATGTTTCAGACGCAATTTGTTGTCTGCAACAGTGAGTGAAGTATCACTGGACTATGAACTTCTGAATATTAGTTTTCTCTCCCTCATATAATGTTGCATAGTCTGATATAAAGTTGTGTATCATGTGTGTTAGAGATAGCAATTCTGGATCTATCACTTATGAACGGGTCAACACGAGTAATTTTTTTATAGGGGTTTAATATATAAAATGAGAAAGTTTGCTTATAAATAAATCAACCATGCATAATTAGGTTGATAGATGCTCAATGTGTATTTTTTAAATCATGGATATGTGACACACTTTTGATTTTAACATGCAAACATTCGAGAAGAAAAACATCTTGAGTCGACCTAAGACCCAAATCATGTCAACCCGTATCATAAACTGGTACAACCTTTGCTTATTTATGAATGGCTAAACCAGGGTATATTAGTTTCAAAAGAGTCATTTATATGTTGAGCCAACAATACGTTTTTGAAGGGTCAGACTTATGCTTATAACGTTGGTTTATACCATGTGGTCATTTCCATGACCTTTATATCATGTCTTTCTATCTTACTTTAGCAACTACTCTGGTTTTCACGCGCTAACCATTATCGGGGGTAAGAGAACCGGCATCTCGGTTCAGCACATCCTTCATTGTTAGTTATGTTTTAAACTTAACCGATTTCATCAGTGACTTTGCTTTAAGTGTTATTCTATGGTGCATCAAATTTCTGTGGACAGATAAGAAGTTTTACAACATTAGAGGAATACACATCAATTTAATAGATACCATTAAGAAAATGCAGATAGAGTAGTGCATAAGATATAATGTTACGTGTTAATTTCCAATCTCTTAATTGGGAAGGAATAACACATACTTAATTCTTAGAGAGTTCCCTTATATTATTTTTTTGGCATAATATATTTGTGCATGAGTTACCGATAAACGCAAAAGTTGTGTGGCCAATTTTACGTTAAAATTGCAGCTTTTAGTGTACTTTGAAAAAAAACAAATAAATCGTATAGGTATTGCCATCTACCGAATGTTAAGTTACTTATTCGACTTCATGTGTTACTTGATTTTCATAAAAAAAATAAATCTTTAAACTACCCGTGTATTACACGGGTCTTAAACTAGTAAAAAAGAAATTGAAGAAACATTATGATTTCTGTTTTACAAAAGACTAAAGACAATGGGCGTGAACCATCAATTTTTACCACCCACTTCATGTGCAAACCCCATTGTGTGTAGGGATAAGCATGATGGACCGCATATCAGATTAAATTGAAAATCCAGCTTAAACTGAACCCGACCGGACTAAATCGAACGTATTTTGATCCGGTCTTCAGCCCACACTCTAACTCATGTTCGGTCTTCGGTCTGATCATATGAGCGACTTATCATTATGCTTTTTTCGGACCAGACTGATCGAAAAACCACGATTCGGTCCTTGGTTCATGATTTTAAGCTAGGTCACCCTCGATCGGTTTCGACTTTTTTCAATCTGGTTTGAGTTTAACCTGATGCTAACCTATACTATTGTTTCCTTTGTCACGCGCCAGCAACCTAGAAGAAAGAGTGAAAAGTGACATGTGTTCAAATTAGGGATGGAAAAAGGACTCGAAACCGATGGAGAAAATCAAAACTCAAACCGACCGGGTCGGGTTCCGAGTCGAGTTGGCGGGTTTGGATGCGGCTTTGGTTTGGGATCTTCTATTTTTCGCGGGGCCGAGTTCGGGTTCTAGTAATACCCGTTCAGTTTACCAAAATCCATACCGTTTTTATTGTGATTTTATATAAGTTTAAAATTTGTGCGAAATAGTAGCGGAAGATTGTTAAACAAACGAAATGCTTATATTAGTTACATTTCGTATGCATTAAGATGTTTGTGATCAAACATATTTGGATTTTTAACTATAGATAAAAATAATGATTTATTCGATACATTAAATTGCATGATATGATACTGAATTAGTATTCTTCATCTTCTAAAAACTAAAAAAGCTTAAAAAAATATTAAGTTATTTTGATTGTTTTTCATTGGTTTGTCTTAACTTTATACGCACAATTATGTCCAACGAAATTTAGTTGTGGATCCCGCTACCCGCGGGTAAAAACCGAAAATCCAATGAGTAATACTAATCTGGTACCCGTCGGTATTGGTTTTTCTTAACTCGTGAATAATTTGAAAACTTTTGTTTTTACATAAATGAGTTTATGGTTTGTCGTAATCAAAAAGAGGGAGATTGTTAATGCAACTGATGCCTAAAAACATTATTTGTAATAACTAATCTAACTTAGTTTTGATGACGATAAAATGTAAAATCATTTATCGTCAAAGATAACCGTAAGACTAATTATTAAACGAACATTATCAATAAGGTAATAATTATTTAAGCCTTACACAAACATATCTTATACATGTTTGATGATCATTAAAAGTGATTAACCTTAAAACTCAAATTTATACAAATGTGACAAAATATTTTAATAAACTTTCTTTTTAAGAAAATGTTTTATTAAAAAATAGAAATTTGAATTTGGCATATTCCAAATGGTCTAGGAATATCCTATTTAGGTATAATATTCACCAGATGGTATGCTCCCACTAAAAGACAAAAAGGAGCGTAGTCTAGAGCCTGCATATCAATATAGGTTTCTTCGGATCATTAGCGTTATGAGCCGCATGCCTATTTAATGAGTCGCGCTTAGACTAGATGTTGAACCTTGTCTCTTATAAATAGTGGATCATTTCTCTATTTTCCAAGGAACCTTTTTGGGCAGACTTTTGCTTCTAATCTCTTTTATATATTTCAATCATTAGTAAATGATCACTGAGTTTGTTAAGTATGTTTACTTATGATTATACCTTTAATCCCCTTCTTTATATGTTCAAAAAGAAGACCACTCACACATTTGTGATGTAATAAAATATGAAGCCTTGATGAAGATCATCTTTTCGTAGATCTAGTCATATACATCATATTATTTATTTATGTCTTGTGTAGATCCAAGGTATTTGTGAATACTTGGATTAGTCTTATGTATATCCAAAGTATAAGTGTATACTTGGATGTGTCTTGTGTGTTAGTTATCACTAAACTACAAAGTGATGTATTTGTATTTGTGTTTGAGTTCTCACTTATAACTAAACTACAAAGTGATGTATTTGTATTTGTGTTTGAGTTCTCACTTAACTAGAAAGTGATGTGAGTGAAGATTGGTTCTAGGTTTGGATTAGAAATCGACATCTAGCCTTGTGTCGGAAAAGAAAATGGGCGACGAAGACTGGTTCTAGCTTTAGATTAGAACTCGACATCTATCCTTGTGTCAGAAAAGAATATGGGCGACGAAGATTGGTTCTAGCTTATGATTAGAACTCAACATTTAGCTTAGTGTTGGAAAACATTGTATGCAACGTTGTAAGGTTTTCTCCGCCAAGAAGGGAGCTTGTGGATATAGTGGAAATCTTGAGTAAGGTGTACTCGAGGCGTGGCGTAGGAACAAAGAGAGAGCGCCACTATAAATCTTTGGTGTCTTTCCTTAGGTTGTTTCTTTCCTTACTCTTTACTAACTTGTCTTTACATTTAAGCATTCCATGATCATAATCACTAGATATAACAAATGTTTTGAAACAATAGATGTTGGCCTAACTATTATGAACAAGTTTTCAAGTAATAGTCATTTCTAGTGACGAACATAATTTTAATTAGGGAAACTATGGAACCCTTCCCCCCCTTCTAGTTTCTATAATTGGTATCAGAGCGATGGTCACACAAGATCTTTGAAGTATATTGTGCTTTAAAACTTGAATCGATCCATTGTCTCTACTACCTAGAAGGGTTGGTTGCTTCATAGTCTCCTTTTTGATCAAAACGTTTTTTCATTGAGAATTGATCTTAAAATTGAATCTAATCTACTCATATTGATTATGATCTTATTAGTAGCTTTTATGTATTTTAGAATTTCTCTTGAAATGTATCTACTAGTTTGTATCTTTCTTTTGTGTAGGTACTCATGAAGGCTAATCATTAATTTGATTATGGATTTAGTTACTAACACTTGTTGAAGAATCATCTCCCTTTGATCTCCAACATCATGGGATGATGATATCGAGAATGATGGATGCGATACTAGTCCTAAAAGACTAAGTATGGATCTTGGTCAAGTTTGGCTGTTGTATTAGTCCATAGAAGACCAGGGATGTACTTTGTGGCTAAGGTACTTTTTCGTCCTTCCACACGCCCTTTGATCATTCTTTTGATCATTACTTGACTCTGCGATTGATCTTGGTATCCTTGCCTTGACATTTGTTTGTGGTATATGGTTCTATACTTTCACCCTCTCAAACCTTCATGGTCTTGGATACTTGACTCACATGGGTGGTGTAATGTGCGTTAGTAGTAGCTTAAAGTATCAAGCATGATATTCATGGTTTGCAACCTAATACGGTGAGTAGGCCCTATATCATGTGTATAGTGTGCAATTGAGCTCATTTCTTATGTGATTGATTAATCCTTTGAGATACCAAATTACATTATATGATGTAGTTAGGACATTACACATTTGGAATTGAAATATTCCAAGGATATTGTTATTGTTGTCCTTAACAATGATATTAATCCGATCACGAGGGAGAGCAAGTGAATCTATATCATTGCTCATGTTTGTAAAATTTTAAGTCATTTATTTTTAAGTTCTCTTGATCTATATAACAAAAAGAGCTTGACGTTGTTCATTACCAAAGCCGTTTCGCCTTACGCCGAAAAGGCACGTCATGACCCACTATATATGACAAAATCTCTTCGTCTCAACAACTTGAAGATTTCCATTCATCTCTTGAGCATCGATACTTGGTTTGATTCACTCTTATTTGTTTCTCTCTTTCCTCTCTTCGTCTATGAGTAGTCGTTTCTTTGTTTTGGTCTTATTCGGTTATTTTCGGTCTCGATTCCACTCGTAATCCTTCAATAAGGCATTCTAACCTAGTATTGAAGTGGTCCAGTGATTTTCAAAAGGCTTAAAATATGTTTTAAGTATTTTAGAAAAACTTGGTTTGAAAAATTTCTTTCATTTTCATGAACTTAACATGGGCTTTGACCGCGGTTCATTATTTATGCGCGGTGGTATATGCGGTTCGATATCGATATTGAGCCGCACGCCCACTAGGCATAATATATTCCATATTTTATTATTTTACAAATTTTCAAAATACCCTTTTTCTTCTTCACTCCCGGTGCGACGGATACCCCTCCAAAACCTCCATTAACACTTTTCATAACCTCCAAAATCACTCAAATTTATTGGTTTCAAGATAAGGGTTTCATCTATCCTTTATCTATCATTAATTATTTGTAAGTATTTCGATTCAATTTCAACTAATTTGTTCTAGGGTTTTTAATTTCATAATTGGGGATTTTCGAAATTATATTGAATTAGAAACAAATTAGAAATATAGGTACCCATAGTTTTAGTTCTATGATTCCTTTAGGTTCATATTCCTTGAGATTTCACAAAATCGGCTTATAGAACAAATCCGAAATTTAATCAAATAAATTTGGTTTAATGTTGGAATTGATATGAACTCTTAATGAACTGGTAATTGCATTTTTAATACTTACCTAAAAACGAATTTTGAAAATTAATGTGAAATTTATGGTTGATGTGGATAATTCATATGTATTTGTAAAAAATGAAATTGGTTACATTATGAACATGAAAATGCTAAGGAATCATCATTTGGTTAGTCTAGTAATTGATTAAACACATTCTTATGGCTTTAATTTTTACTAATTCAGATGTAACATAGAGTGATTGTGGAATAATCTTTGTTTAATATAGGTACTTATCATGTCATTGGGAATTCAAAATGACCATGACAAAACTGGAGAGTACATGCCTATTCTTTCCAATTCGTGTCATTCTAGTTCCCTGAACATACCCTTCGATCTTTAGAAAATTGATGTTTCTGTGAAGGACGGTTAGTCTCACCCAATCTTGTTGGCATTAAGCTCACTCGCTTCATGTTCAAGTCCATTGGCTTTGATTGTTTACTTTACATTGATGAGCCAATATTTCCCTCGTTTTTAATCGAGTTCTTTAGTTTGTTCTCTTTGATGTGTATTAATAATTATTTGTCTATAATATTTTACATTAAGGGGAAAACCATTGTATACTCAATTGAAGAATTCGGTCGAATTCTCAAGGTGCCATATGATGGCCAATGTAGGTTCACTTATACTTTTGATGTACACTATGTGACCAAACTTTCATCTCCCTTATTCATTGCTAGAGCTATCTCTAAACCTCGTGGGCATTCTTTTCTTGGTGATTTTCAAGTAAACATTCGCACTCTCACTCCTTGGGAATTGCTAACTAGTGAAGTTAATGATTTCATGATTCCGTGGGCGGAAATCATTAGGTAAAACGCACTATGTCTTGGTGGTGATCGAAATCACGTACCCGCATGTCTCAGACATATGTTGTCTTGCGTTGCTACCTCCACCCCATACAATCTTGCGTATTTCATTGCTAGTAGGATTAGCTTTGTTCTCATCAAATCTAAATCTAGCCTTCCCTTCGCTATGCTTCTTACTCGCTTTCTTAGAAGGTTTAATCAAGATTCTCCTCATCTAAATGTGTCATCCTATTGCTCCATTGACCGTGTCATGCGTTTCATTGAAGGAAACCTTTTATACAAGAGCCTAGGAATAACATTTGTGGAGAGTAAAATGATTTTTGAGAGGAAACTCATGAGGTTGGGTTCGAATCAAGTTCAACTCTTTGTGAGGAAATAGTTGAAATCAATACGGGCATGAGTTCTCCAAGTATTCTCCCACCATCAATGTATAATTACGTAAATGGTTCACCTCTTGAGCATCGTTCCTTCTCGTCTTCCTCTAACTCTTTCGAGGCTCCTCAAGACATTAGGCTTGAAACTATCTATTTTCAAAATATTCATCTTCAGGAGCAAACAAGAGATGGATTTAAGTCTATTGAAGAATGTTTAAGAGAATGAGTGAGTGGAAGAAATGATTCATCTTAGTGCCACGTTGATTGTCTATTTTGGCTTAGACTTTCATTTTCTTTTATTTGTAATAATACTTAATTGTTTAGATTTCTTATATTTTAATCCTAACTTTGTGTAAAATGTGTTAGAACTTCCTAATTACATGTTTATTTGCAATTATGTGTTATTTAGCTATTTAGATTTTGGTTTATTATCTATCTTGGCTTGAATAATAAGTGTGTAAAATCTGGGTTTTTAAAATTTACTGGAAGTCCCTTTTTCTAAACCTACTGTCCGCGGATCAATAAACCTGACGGATCAATATTGATATTGAGCCACAGGTATATTTATTGAGCTACATGTGGTAATTTCAAACGGAATATTTTCTTTACATTGTTCTTTCTAAATCCTTATAAAGATGGATAAAACTTTTGCTAAACACCATCTCTTTCCCAGTTAAGCTTGACAAATTTCATTATTTACCAAAACCATTTTTATCCCATTACTACTTTGGATCATCCTCTTCTCTTTTTAAACATTCTTGTTCTTCTTCTTCCTCACCATTTCTAAGCCTTTCTAAGCCGTAAATACTCAACCATGGTGTCCACAATATCCTCTTCCTCCTAAAATTCTTCTACTAGAAAAGGCCTTAAGCTTAAGATCAAGATACCTAAACAAGGTTCTTCTTCTTTTATTACACCAAGGAATGAGACTACACCCATACCAATTCTCATTTCCTCATCACCTTCACCACCTCTTGCTCCATGCAAGACTTTCTCACCTCATGGTACTAACCATTCACATAGTTATACCTCATCTTCATTCAAATCAAGAACGAATGAGTTGTCATCACCTTTCTCTCCAAGTCCTCTCTTGGATGAGAACCCCTTTCCACTCCAAAGCATTCTCTTTAAGGATGACTTTGTTGAGCCTTCACCCATATCACCTTTGGACACCATGCCCCCTCCTCCTAACACTCCTATTTTGGGTGTTCCTCTTTTTAATCCTTTGGGTGATCCATATGTCTTTGGTTTTCTTGAGGCACATGATACTAATTGTCCATGTTGTCTTTACAACAACTACATCATCTAATCTTATAGGATGGAGATGTTTGAACTTCATTCAAGGTTGTAAGAGTTCTTGCTAACTTTGTTTACTATTCCTCCTCTACCTAGGGGATGGAATGATGATATTTTTCTAGAAATATCTTTTAAATACTCAAGACAAAAAGAAAAATTAATCAAGATTAGAATAGCTAGCTTTAGTTAGTTAGTTGTTTTTCATTTCATGTATCTTTTCCTACATGAGTTTTTCATGTAGTTGTTTTCTGGATTTAGTTTTTATGTGTTACAACCTATTGTCACCTATAAAAACTTGACTAAAATTGAATCAAAATGTTATCTAAATATTTTGTCACCTTTTGTCAAGATACTCTTATGAGTATGTTGCTCTTTATGCAACCATAGCCTAACCTAGTGCTAATAGAGGTATACATCCAAGATTTTCTAAATATGAAAAAGTCTTGTCTTTTCTTAAACTTTCAGAAAATTGTATTTTGGCGTCCACTGTGGGCGGTTCAATAAATAACCCGGAGGATCATTATCAATAATGAGCCACATGCCCATTTAACTAACCACAGGCAATGAACCTGTTTTTGGCCGTTTTTGGTCCTTCTCCTTTGACCAGTTTTCTTGAGGATTCTATGTTCGCCTCTTTGAGCTAAACATTCCTTGAAACGTTTTGGTTTTCTTTTTATTCTTTGCCTTCTCTACTTTATTTATACTCTCTTCTTTTGGGACCTCTCTTCTCACCACTCACCATGTCTTCTTTTTTTAAACTTAACATTGACATTTCTTTGTCACAACCTTCTCAACCCAAAGCTTATTCTTCTAAGCTTTCCAAGAAACCGAAAATTTTGGTGTAACCCGTTTGGATAAAAAATAACAAGGATCTCTACGAGCCTTCTTCTCCCAAACCTTTCAAGACATTCAACTTCTCTCTTAATAAGTATTGGAATGAGTTACTCAATCAATCCAATTACCGGAGAAAGGGAAAGCTCTTCCGCCACCACCTAAATCTTTCAACACACCTCAACTAAATGTCCTCTCTTCTTAACCTAACCTCACTAAGTATTGTGATGGAAACCTCTTTCTTGTTAATTGTAGTAAAAATACACCCTTTTAGAAAAAAAATGTATAATCGTCAAGTATTAGTCAACGCTTTTAGGAAAACGTGAAGACCGAAAGTGAGTTCATTCTCCAAGGAAGGTACCTTATTTTGTTAGTGCCAATATTATATTTACATAATTTGGATTAGTTTGTTTTTGGAAGAAAAAAGGGAAAAGCAAAGGACGATTATGCTAAAATTACACTAAGACGTAAAAAACATAAAATCGTAAAACGTGACGAAAAATAAAAGTTGACTAAAAAATTTATAAAAATTACAAGCAAATCATAAATAATATAAATGAGGTTTAGAAATAAGGAAAAACTTTTTTAAACTTTTTATTTTAATTAATATTTAATTTTTAAATCTAATTAAAGACCTAAAAATCAAAAATAACAAATAAAAAGTCCAATCAAAGATTTTAAAGTTTGTAAACCTCAAAAATATTTATCTAATGCTAAAAAGTATTTTTCAAAAAATTTAAACTAATTAAATCTATTTTTAAATGCCAAAAAATGATTTTTAACTTAAAATAATGCTAATAAATAAAAGAAAAGTGAGAAAAATCCCAAATCAATTTTGAAATTCTAAAAAGTTATATAATATCAAGGAAAATGAAAGAAGCAAAAAGCTAATAAGCATAAGCTAGGAAAAAGCAAAAGATAAGTTGTTTTGGTTTATAACTAACAGTGTCTAGGAAGCAACTGAAAGCACTGGGAAGATTGTTCCCACTGTCTTTGTTAACTGGCCAGAGAGTTCTAAGGCCTTGATTCTTGGTGTTTTAGTGCTTGTTATTGGGAACAAAGGCACCCCCACAAGCTTTCTACTTCTGGGGAGTCAATGTATGCTAAAAACACAAACCAGATAAGTCCTATAATCTCAATATCAGCATAGTGCACACAACAGTCAAAGAGAGCTTATTCAGTGTTGTCCGGTATCTGTCAGAGGACGATGTCCAGTTCTGGCCGATATCGGACAAAACTACAAAAACATGGATCTCGGACATATGCAGTTAACAAAAAAAATATGAACTTATGATTATCCAATAAGCTACAATAAGCCACCAAATTCTAAACAACCTACAAGCAGACCATAACAGACCTAGTATCTACTAGCTTGCAAGATTTCAAGGATTAAAACACACTAAATCAATAAAAAATGTCCATTGATGGTTTTGCACTGTTTTTACAAAATTTCTTCCAAAACTCACTTAGAAACTAAATTGTATAAAACAAAGGCTTAAAACTAACTATTTTACCACATATAAAAAGATTACAGGTTAAAAAGGTAGCACTTGTTGTCACCCAAGGGCTTTAAACACCTAAACCAAACACCCCTTTAACAGTTCTTAGCCAAAAATTTTCAAAGACTTTTTTAACAAACCAAATTGAAAACTCTTGAATCTAACACGAACACTCATAAAATAGTCAAACAACCCAAATCAAACAATAAAACAAACACATTGGGAAGTCAAACACAATTTCCACACAAATCACAAAAGATCGAGATAAATTTAGGGGTTACCACATTTAGGCTTGTTCAGCCTAAATACACACCAAATCCTCAATCAACCAAGTTTATGGGAGATGTGGCTATGATTGGAATGGCTGTTGCTATGATATGAGAGAAGGGGGGGGGGGGGGGGGGGGTAGACTACAAAAGTCAAAACCCCCAAGATGTCTTCTATCTTGTGCCTGTTATGAAACACACCACAAAGAAGAGAACAACTCCAAGTTCACAAAACAATCCCACAAGCTGTTTGTCAAGCAGCTTGTGGGGTTAGTTTATGAACAGTAAGCAACTATTAATAATGAATAAAAGATTTTTTGGAAAATCTAAAAACCAAAGAAATTTTTTGCAAAGGAAAATTAAATGTTTGCAAGAAAAATAACACTAGGCTATAAGCCAAATGCATAAGCCGTGGTGTCAATACAACTTATGCATAAGCTTGTAGCTTAATGGATCTCAAAAAACTTTTTGACCAAGTGTCCTTGAATCAATAAAATGTTTTTGATAAAATATTACACTAGAATTTGTATAAAAGTAAAATTCTTACACTAAAACATAAATAAAAATAGCACACAACAATTTGTAAGATTTTAAGAAATTACACTTTCATTAATTAAAAAAAGTACCAAATGCTGGATCAAGAAAAATATGAGACAAAGGCGTCTCATATTTATACAACAGCTTAGAACAATCTAGAAAACAAGGAAAGGTGTAAACCCTAGCCATCTATTATTCCAGAAATGCCCTTTGTTGAATAATTTAATCTTGGTTAAATATAAGGCGTGTGTAGATTCTGTTGTTAGCCATGTTATGTGAGTTGTCCAAGAGTGATCTTAGCCATTGCTTGGAGAAGTAGTGATGAAGCAAAGAGTGTGGACCTTTGATTCACTGTCCAGATTCGAGTTTTGCTATACTGGGAGTGACAAGGGGGCATGGGAGGTTGTGGTGGGGACCAGGGGTGATGTGGCATGGTAATAAAGGGTAGGGTTTTGTTAAGGTGAAGGTGAATTAGGGATCTGGAAATATGGGGGTTTTAATTTGATGGATTCATGGGGATTAGGGTTTTAGGCTTTAGTTTCATAAGTGTGTGTAAAAGTATGTGTTTTGATGAAGATTTGGGAAAAAACGTGTTACTCGCCACTTTTATATATTAATTTAACCAGTTTAAAAAGGTTAATTAATATTAAAAATGGGGTTAGTGGGGTGACGTGTAGTAGGCTTGTTCCCCCCGGCTTGTGGGTTGTTGGGCTGGGCTTGGGTAGGGAAAAGGGTTTGGACGGGTATGTTTAAGGGTATGGGTTTGATAATGCACGACTTCCCCCTTTTAGTTTCATCCCTTGTTAATTTTTGGCTCCCAAACTTCCAACAGCAGATTAGGGTTATTTCTTTGTATTAAACTTTGACCTAATTATAAAATTCACATTTATAACTTTGAAATCTTGGAATGAGGACCACACTTGTAATTTTGGCATTCTTCAAGGGCTGTTTTTTTCATTTCTTGAAACTTAAAGAACCAAACTTGTATATTTGAGATTTACAAGGGCCTAAAGTGACAAGACTTCAATTATTGAGGAACCAATCTTTTCAATTCTTCAAACTTCCGGTTCTTTGTGCGGCTTAGTTTCCCGTGTTCATTTTTGCTTGATTCTTTTGATCTTTTGTTGAATTCACGATATCCGAACCTACAAACACATTTGAACAAAAACAAAGGGTTTTGCACGGTTTTTATGATATTTTAGCACATTTTAAGCCCGATTTGGACGACGAGACTGTATAATTGAAGTCTCATCACTTGTCTTCTCCACATTCTTCTTCTCCACCTTTTTTCTATAATGATGGATATCCCATATATAATGATTTTGTTTTGCATCATGGAAGCTCGTGTGCTTGTTATAGATTTCAACAAATTGAACTTGCTCATATCTTTGACAAGTTAAATTTTCTTGAATTTCTCCTCACTCGACCTCCTATTCGAGTATTTGTTCGTGTTAGCAAATCTTCGGAAGATGCACCTTCGTCTTATTTTACCGGTTAAAACACATTTTGTGTTAAATAGTTTGAGTCAAGATAAAAACCTAAGAAATCTTGAAAGACTACTTCTACTAGTATATTTGTTATGATTATGTTGTTTATTTTACTATTTCTTGTTTTAGTATTCATATTTCATATATGAATATTGTGTTGTTTGTAATTTCATTTTTCTTGAATATGATTTTTGTGTGTGTTTATTGTTTGCTTTGCTTATTCCTTTATCACACATATTGTTGAGAGTTGATTTTGGTTAAACCTTGAATTTTCTTGGGCGATTCCAAAAATTCTAAAGCCTTTAACCCTTTGACAAAATATATTCAAATTGTTGGATGTTTATTTTCTACATTTATTCCAGCAAATGTGAATTGATTTTGTCAAAAACTATCCTTGGACATACTTAGCAAATACTTACTTCTTAATTTCAGATTTCTTATATTTCTCCCTCTCAAGTTATTTAGTAAGTAGTGACTATTTCCTATACATGGGTGTTTCTTTTATTTCTACTAACCCTTGTATGTAGCTTGTCACCATAGCTCGATCACTTGGTGCGCCAAGCTAGAGGAGTAAGCACCAAGGGGGAGCTACTAGCAAAGTTGATTCTTCTCTTATTCAAACACTTGTGCTAACTTTTTTGCTTTGACAAAAGGGGGAGAAATGGTAGTGATAAACTAGTTAACAATTCAATTTTTTTACATAAATGGGTTTATGGTTTGGTGTAATAAAAAAGGGAGAGATTATGAATGCAACCGATGCCTAAAAATATTATTTTTAATAACAAATCTTTCTTAGTTTTGATAACGAGAATGTGTAAAAACATTTATCGTCAAAGATAACCGTAAGACTAATTATTTAACGAACACTATCATTATGGTAATAATCATTTAAGTCTTACATAAACATATCTTATACATGTTTAGTGATCATTAAAAGTGATCAACCTTAAAACTCACATTTATACAAATGTGATAAAAATAATTTAATAAACTTTCTTTTTAAAAAATGTTTTATTAAAAAGAAAAATGGAAATATAAATTTGGCATATTCCAAATGGTCCAAGAATATCATATTTAGGTATAATCTTTACCAGATGGTATTCTCTCACTAAAAGACAAAAATGAGCATAGTCTAGAGCCTATGGATCAAGATATGTGTGTGCGGATCATTAGCGTTAAAGAGTCGCATGCCTATTTAATGAGCCGCGCTCAGACTAGCCGTTGGACATTGTCTCCTATAAATAGTGGATCATTTTCCATTTTTCAAGGAACCTTTTGGACAAATTTATGCTTTTAATCTCTTTTTTATATTCCAGTCACTAGTAAATGATCACTTAATGTGTTAAGTATGTTTACTTATGATTCTCCCCTTGATCCCCTTCTTTATATGTTCAAAGAGAATATCACTCACATATTTGTGATGTGATAAAAGATGAAGCCTTGATGAAGATCATCCTTTCTTAGATCCAGTCATATTCATTATATTGTTTATTTGTGTCTTGTGTAGATCCAAGGTATTTGTGAATACTTGGATTAGTCTTGCGTAGATCCAATGTATAAGTGTATACTTGGATGTGTTTTGTGTGTTAGTTCTCACTAAACTACAAAATAATGTATTTGTATGTGTCTTTGAGTTCTCACTTAACTAGAAAGTGATGCCAGTGAAGATTGGTTCTAACTTTCGATTAGAACTTGACATCTACCCTTGTGTCGCAAAAGAAGATGGACGACGAGGATTGGTTCTAGCTTTAGATTAGAACTCGACATCTAGCCTTGTGTCGGAAAAGAAGATGTGCGATGAAGATTTGTTCTCGCTTAGGATTAGAATTCGACATTTAGCTTAGTGTCGGAAAACATTGTAAGCAACGTTGTAAGGTTTCTCCGCCAAGAAGGGAGCTTATGGATATAGTGGAAATCTTGAGTAAGGTGTACTCGAAGAGTGGAGGAGGAACGATGAAAGAGATTCATTTCCGAACCACTATAAGTCTTTGGTGTCTTTCCTTAGGGTGTTTCTTTCCTTACTGTTTACTTACTTGTCTTTACATTTAAGCATTCTATCATCATAATCACTAGATATAGCAAATGTTTTGAAACATTGGCCTAACTATTATGAAACAAGTTTTCAAGTAATAGTCATTTCTATTGACGAACATGATTTTAATTAGGAAAACTATTCAACTCCCCCCTTTCTAGTTTCTACAGAACCGAGTGATTGCTTGGAAATTAATAGATCGACAATGCTGTTAACAATTAATGTATCCACATGTATCAGCACACCTTATTCATATCTTTTACTTTGTATTTCCTGTGATGTCTGTCGCACACCAAATACTTCTGTCATATCTCTCTTTTTATTCACTAGCTCCGTAAGCCTCAGTGACATAAAGCTCTCGATGATACGACCTTCTAGGATAGTATCGGGATAAGGCACCACCATAGCGTGTGCTGGATCCATAAGAAAGAGAGAAAAGAATATTTAGAGAATTATTTGCCTTTTGAGATTTATTTGACTTTTAACTTGATTGACTACTTTCATTAACAATTACAAAACCTTAACACTCTGTTCCCGAGTCTAATGAGGAAAGCAGGTGATGTATATAGGAAGATGAGGAGGGGAAAGAAGAAGGAAGTATTGTATTTTTGTGTTCCTGAGTAAAGAAGAAAGGAGAAGAAGACATATATATTTTGTGTTCTCGAGTTGGAAAAGAAAGAAGTTTTTTTAATTTTTTTTTACAATTGTATCCTTATAGATATATAAATATGATCTCTCCACCAATATCTATTGTTGAGTTCTGATGTTTTACATGACTTATATAAATGAGTTACTGTAGCTTGTTCAACTAATGGTTTATTTGAGATTGCTCTATTAAGACCTACTCATATGCTACATTGTATACTATGCAAGTCTCAATCTAATAATGTAACAAAATAGCGAGTCATCTATGTCACAAGCATTATCTTTCACCAAAATGATGAGTCATTGGATGCTCAGACTATAATCAAGTGTGAACAAGGCTGATGTGTTGTTGTGATAAAAAATGTGTGCTGCTTTTGAAGGTGTACGCATATAAGAGTATAGAATAACAATGTGTACCAGAAAATTGACATTCATATATACATATATACATAGAATTGAAGAATGATGTGTACTTGTGGTGAAGAAGCTATGAAAGCGTGGCTGCTGCAACTCATACGAAGAAGAAAAATAATAGAATATATATATCAGATGCATTAGGTCAAGGGTACTTTGGGTATATCTAAAAAGCCACACAGGCTCTATTTTATTTACACTTCAAATCACTCAAATTTTGGAAGTAAATTAGGAGAGTAATTTTGCTGAGATTTGCTACCCTTTACTTTCCTCTCCCTTCCTAGAAAATCTAGGAACATGATTTTGTTTTTATTTTCATCTCAAATCATTCCGTTTCACTCTAAAAATAAACTCGAGAATAGAGTGGAAGTAGACTTGTAGAAATTGATAACCTATGAATCTATGAAGTGGGTTGATGTTTTCTAGTGAGAGAAACTAGAGAGAGAAAGTGAGAGAATAAATGGAAGGTTTTATTAATATGAAATGTTTAGAATGACAACAACCAACCCCTTTCCTTAGTGGAAAGGGGTATTTATACTCCAAGTCATAAGTGGACTTGGGCCGGTCCATGACAAGCCCATGGACCGGTTCTTACTTAAGTTAATAAGCAAATGATACCTAATATCTAACTACGAGCTATTACAACATGAATATTATTGTGGAGTGACCGATACTTTTAATATACGTAAAAACGTATTTCTAACAATCTCCCCCTAAGGGAGGTCACTCCACGTTACAAAGTTCTAAACCTAGCATACTATACTAAGTCTTCGTTCTTTAGCTCGTAGTCTTTTCTTCTTTTCTTTCTTTTGTTGTGAATATGTTGATTTGATCTTTTTGGCTTTGACTTGAGAGCATTGTTCTTTGGCCTTTCACGTGCGATCTTTGCCTTTCTTGTGAATTTTGCCTCCTCGTGACTTCATGTTCCACACACTTACGTCTTTTTGTTGAATTCTTGAAAGCTTCAGAGTTTGGTACAGCGGAAGACTTCATCTTTTACTTTCTTGAATTTTTGCTAAACTTTGTTGCAAAAGACATAAGCATGTGGGAACGACTTTTACCGGTACACCGCAACACCACCGTCTTTACTGGTACTCAGCAACGCCACCGTCTTCAACAGGTACACAGCAACGCCACCGTCTTTAGCAGGTACACAGCAACGACACGAATAAAATGGCTTTGAACATTTTATTCTAATTCGGTAGCATTTTACCTCCGGTCGGTGAAGACCGTTGGACGATATTAGATATCGTACCCGTGACGGATAGTTTCAATTAAGTAACTTCCTGACAGGATTTCGCGGGTAAACCCGTTCTCTTTATTCGACCGTCCAAAGCTGACTGCGAACATAAAGAGTGAATCACTTGGATAAATTATCCTTGTGATTAAAAGCCGTCAATTCATGAAACCTGGAACAAGTGAATTTCAATTAAGATTTTCACCATCGTTGCTTTCCAGTTGTCACGAGCTCAATTCATAAAGAATCTTGCGCGTTACCTACCAAGTGCTGTTTGATGTTGACACTAGAAGGATTTCCACTCGTCACTGTGGTCAATAAAGAGTCACTCTGAGTGTTCTGGCAAGATCATATGATAATGCGAAGAGGCCTGGAACGAGTTTAAGTTCAATTAAGAATTAAACCACTGTTACCTTCCAGTTTTTCACAAGATTGGTTCTAAAAGAACCGCACGTGTAACCTACCATGAGCTTGTTTGATGTTGGCTCAAGCAGGATTTCCATCTTCATTGTAATACTTGCGTATCACTCGGATGTTCTGGCAATATTACAAGAATACTGCGTAGGACTCATGAAAATCTCTTACTTTTCACAGTGTGTGAGAAAGCAAGGAATAAATGGAAAGTGTCCTAATGAGACTTTTGATGATCTCTTGGCTCTAGACTCGATTGTGCGTTTTGATTTAGTGAGCGATGGCTGGAGAGGAGTGCCACCTTTTCAATACCAGTCTATTCGGAGTGAATAAACCAGTAGATTACGTGTTGATCTCCGTGTGATTAAAACAAATACCTTTTGAGAGATATTTGAGTTAGCTGGGGAAGGGTTGTGCATTGCATCACTGGGTCCATGATGTCTTTCTTCAATACCGAGAATCATTAGCAAAAATGACCTCAATAGCATATGTATTGACCCGGTTTCTGCCTAAAGTTGTAAGGAGGGCTTCTTTCTTTACACCCTTTATCTTTACATTTCTTTTTCATTCTTCAACCCCTTCAATGCTTACCAATACGTCATCACTAGCACCTTGTTGTGATTGTTCCAGTGCTAGCTTAAGTACTTGGTCGGCATTCAGCTACGTTCACATTCTTTCTCCATCTTTCCTAGGACTTCTAATTCTAACTAGGGAATTGTCCTTGGGAAGATTCCATCGGCTCTGATGAATCATTGGACTAAACCTATTCCTACCACCCTTTTGTCACCACATCCGTCGTGAATTAAGCGTGTTTTGGGAAGGAATTGCCACCATGAAAAATCATTGAAAATCACCTAAAGTACTTGTGATATTGAAATCAAAAGTTTTGTACCTTAGGTGTTTTGTTCATCAAACACGCTCCCCCTTAACACGTGCTTAACACATATTAAGTTGGATAATCTTTAAGTCTTTTTCATCTTTTAGCCAAGTATCACTTACGTCTCCTTAATCCCATTTTCTCCCCTTATCCAAAATGTTAACCATTAATATTTGGGATATTGAATGGATTAACCGGTCTTTGGGTAAAAATGAAATTGTTGTTTGGCCATAGAACAAACGATTGCTCCCCCTTAAGTTAATAAGGGGTAGTTGTAGTGCTTTAATATGATATATTTTGAAAGATTTAGAATCTCGTGAGAAATTCTTGAAAAATTATCATACTTTAACACTACAACAAGCCATTAACGCACATTATTCACAAATATACATATTCACAAATAATACCAATATAGAGTGACCTGAAATGTACGACCCTTCAGATGGATCGTTGCAGTGTCCTGTAGTGCACTCCATATGGTCTACCACCCACAAATCTTTCCAAGCTCCTCATCAATCTACGTTCACGGAGCTTCTGATCGATCTTCTTGATGACATACTTCGCCATCTGCCGGTAACCTGGATGCCAATCCTCCGTCATTTCTGGCAAAGTTCCACCCTGGTTCAGATGCTCCAACTTGTCTCTGACTTGTATAAGAGTGCCATCACTATACTTGTGGAGCTCCCCCATCCTCATAAACTTCATCAAACCTCGACTGTTTAAGTAGAAAATGCCGTAATTCGGGACCGAAATGCCGGTATAAGGACATCTTGCTACATGTTGAGGTAACACTTTGTTCACAGGACGGGTTAAATTGAGCTTCCTCTGATAGCTTTCGACTCCCAACTGAAGGTCTTCAACTCTTGACTTAATGACAACGCTTCGTGTGAACATACGAAGTGCTGTATTCAACGCAATCAGGTCTTCACGAGGAATATGTGTCAGTTGATCTCTGGTCATCAGAAGCAGCATATCTTCGATATCCTCAAGGCGAATGATGGAAAAATCTCCCTGCTGGATTTTGTATTCCCTGTCATCCTCCCTTTTCAAACGAATCTCCGTCACATGATAGTAGCCATTCTTGGCTTCTGTTTTCATCCCTAAAATGCTGGAGATGCGGATATCGGATCTAACTGAGCTTCCAGAATTGACTAAGCAGCAACACCTGTACGCCCTTCTGACTCGTTCGTCCCAATGAGATGCACCTATGACAGCATACATATCATAATTACGATTCATTTTTGGGACCCAGAGTCGGTTTACCTTTTCCTCGATGAAGGGTATTGTCCCCCAGTTGGCAGCTTTCAGCAATGTCAGGGATGTTGCGTACTTTGATGACCCCTTCAGTAGATACACCAGATCATTGGTGACAAAGAAGTCAAGAGCAATCTGATTATCTTGATCCATTGGAGGTGGAGCTCGTTCTGATTCATGAAGACCTGGCCGTTGAACGGTGTTCAGAGCCTTCAGGATCTCCTCGGCATAATATTCGAACTCCATTTGGGGCAACCGGGTTTTGGCGCGAAGTCTTTTATCCTTCAGTACTTTCTTCACCAATGATGGAGTAACCGAAGTCTTATACTCATGAGCAAGAAATGCACATAAGTCAATCGGACTTCGGATACGAAGGTACAGGACATCTTTGTCGGCGTCGGTGATCGGATCATACTGCGCCGCTGCCATGATCCAAGCCTGTGGTGGAGCAGTCTCGTCGATTTCCAACGTGTCCTCCCAGTTCCTTGTGCTTGGTTCAGGAACAGTGGATTGTGGGTTTTGTTGCAGAGGAGTCGAGATGTGAACATCTGCTTCAGATTCAGGCATTTCAGCAGTGTCATGGATGGGTGAGTGTTGAGCAGCTTCTGGTTCTGTAACCGATTCTGCAATCACAGGAGTAACAACACAAGAACTAACGGGGTTAGTGGTAACAGGTATTGATTTATGGATAAATGTACCAGGAATAGATGACCCTGTAGTGGCATTCACGTCATGGCGCCACTTCGATCGTCTGGATTCCGTGGATGTAGATTTCTCCTTTGGTGCTGCAACCTTCTTTGACTTGGTGCCAGACTTAACCACTTTCTTTGAGCTGGCGCCTTTATCCCCTTTCTCACTCTGTTCACCTTTATCCGCATTGCTCCCCTTAACACTCTCCTGGTGACCATCACCACCATCGTTACCATCATTATCATCATCATCCTCATCATCACCATCCTCATCCTCATCATCACCATCCTCATCATCATCCTCATCTTCATCATCATTATCACTATCGTCCTCATCATCCTTATTATTCTCATCCTCATCCTCCTCCTCATTCTTATCTTCTTCTTCTTCTTCTTCCTCCTCTCCACCAGTACCCTCGTCTTCCTCACTCTCTTCCCGTTCTTCTTCAGGGAGAATGTGGTAGGGAACCACACTTCCAAATGTCTTGAACAACCTATCATCCTCCATGATAGCGTCATTCAGGGATTTGAAGAGAGCTCGTTGTTTCCTCGATTTATCAAACGAACCAAGTTCCTTCATTCGAGCCTTAAGGATCTTCTTCAGTTCAAAATCCGTCAAGTCATATGCGATCTTGTAGGCAGCTTCTGAAGGATTGGATGACTTGATCATCAAGTTATCAGCAGCAAGCGTCTTCAAGTCATCACGCAGTTTAGGCATTAAGGATTCAACTGAGTCTTTTACTTTCTGCTCAATAGTAGCTTCAAGAGCGTCGTTTTGCTCTTTAAGGTCATCCTTAATAGCTTTAAGTCTTGCAATTCGTGCTTTATGCCTATTAGCTTCATCCCTTTTTACCTGAGCAAGTTCCTCTGCATGAGCTTTACGTGTAGCTTCCATGTCTGCAGCGAACTTGGCAATCAACTCTTCTTGAGCTTTCCTTGATGCTTCTTCACTTTGAGCTCTTTGATTTAACTCTTGGCGAAGTTCATTCATTTCTCTCTTGTGAGCATCCACATGTTTATCCAACATCTCGCCCAACACTATTGCTGCCATTGCAGATGTTGCAGATGTTGTAGATGTTGATGGAATAGGCTCGGTTGTGACTGCGGTGCTAAGGATGGGCTTTGGTGGTGGTGGAGGAAGTGGTGTAGAAACCTGTTTGGTTGGTAAGGGTTGAGTTGGTGGAGGTTGAGTTGTTAAAGGTTGAGTAGGTGGAGGAGGTGGTGTAGAAACAGGGATTGATTGCTCCTTCGAAGTGGAATAATTCTCAGGTGACCCAAACTCATCAACATCATGAGGTTCAATATACTCATCCTCAACGTCTATTCTGACACCTGAACCACTACCACCAGTATCTTTCCTGCTCCTGTGAATGGCTATCTTCATCATTTGTTTCTCAGTTTTCTCAATATCAGGATCAGCAATATTTTCTTCGTCACGCAGACGCATCAAGTCCTTACCCTTTCCCTTCTTACCCTCTGTCTTCTTCTTCTTGGTTTTGGGCTCAGGTAAATCTGCTTGCTTCCTTTTACCTTTGCTTTTAACCGTAGTAGATGAGTCTTCACCTGCTAGAAGGCTTGCTCGTTGTTTCTCAATTTCCGCGAGCAAGTTCGTGTAGTCATCGGATGCAATAATCTCATCGGTCAGAAGATGACTGGGAATGGGACCAGGAATAACCGTATTCGAATGAGTCTCCTGCCTTAAGTCTACCAAATCATCATCATCTATCATGTGGTGACGACTACCTGCAAGCTTGTTAATGGATGCATCGTTTTCCATAAAGTAATGTATGATCAACTTAATAAACCTAGGATACTGATAAGTTTTAACTTTACCCTTGGTGTTAGTGAAGAGTTGAAAAGTAAACTCCTCCCACAACAGTGATGCATAATCAACACCCATACCTTTGAACATACCATAAAACATTTTGATGATCGGTGGACGAACAGCATCATACCCAGTTGTCTTGGGTGTCAAGCATCGGCTAAGGATCCCAAAGATAGCTTTCCATGGTTGACCAATTTTGGCAGTAGTAAACTCAGACGGGGTTCGAATGTCAAGACATCCAATAGCAGTGAACATCTCCATCATCTGGTCCTTGGTTGGGTTGGGAGAGTATGCTGCTAGACCTTTGAGAATCGGTCGAAAGCCAAAGATCTTCCTGAAGTCTGACACTGTAAGCGTCTGCTGCTTGTTGTCCAAGGAAAAAGTGATCTTGTTCGACGTCCTCTCTTTGGTAGCCCAGAACTCGTAAAGGTAGTCATATGGCACCGAAGCACTTCTCCTTAGCGCATACTTGAAGTGAGATTTATCAAGCATGGCTGTAGCTACCTTAAAGCCATTATGGGTCGAGTGAGATACCTCCTTCAGACGGTAGTTGTTTGGAACAAACTTAAGAGTCTTGGCTTCAGCAATGGCGGCAGCTCTGTCGTCTTGTAGTTGTTGTACGGTAGGGTTAGTCATCGTCTCTGCTTAAGATAAAACACAAGAGTTGATACAAACAAGTATGAATATCATTATGACTTTAAACCTAAGCATTGTACATATGACATAATCCCTTAAGCTTTGAAATCAATCAAACATCTTCTATTCGGAATAATCACACCATTCGGAATAATAGGCCTATGCGGAAAAACTTCCCTATTCTGAATAAAAAGGCTATTCGGAACTTTTAACCTATGCTGAATAAATTCCCTATGCGGAACATTTGGGCTATGCGGAATAAATTCCTCCATTCGGAACATTTGTGTCATGCGGAAAAAAATCCTTATTCGGAACATTATCCTATTCGGAACATTATCCTATTCGGAACATATCCCTATTCGGAACTTTATCCCTATTCGGAACTTTATCCCTATTCGGAACTTTATCCCTATTCGGAACTTTTATCCCTATTCGGAATTTTTATCCCTATTCGGAACATTTGCCCCATTCGGAATATTTGTCCTACTCGGAATATTGGCCCTACTCGGAACATTTGACCTATTCGGAATTTTTGCCTTATGCGGAACTTTTTTCCTATTCGGAACAATTGCCTTATTCGGAACTTTCTTTTTTTTTTTTTTTTTCCCTATTCGGAACAATGCTCTATTCGGAACATTTTTCTATTCGAACAAAAACTCCTATTCGGAACATTTTCCAACACTTATATTTTCTAATTGAGCATGCAATCTGTTTGATTTAAGTGTTCTCAGGCCAGATTAGTGCAATTATATGTGTTCCGAATACAACCCAAGCAAAACCCCCAATTTAGTTAACCCTAATTAAGCAGTAATTGAATTCGTTTGTTTTTCATTTAAGCAGTTAATTAACTAGATGTATATGAGAGATTAATCCGATTAATACCTTTGTTTTTGTGAAGATCTTGATCTTAGAAGGTGAATGATTTGATTCGAGTTTGATTTGTGTGAGTGTTTGTAAGCTTTGTTAATGGCGGCAAAGAGTTATGTAAACAGTGAGGCAATAATAGAAACGGGGGGGAAGGTTTTGACTAGGTCAAGATTTCCACAAGTTAGACCTAATGTCAACTTTGCCCCCTGAATTTTCTTTTTGCTTCATTCACTCATTCTTTTGGT
The DNA here is from genome assembly GCA_025667525.1 of Glebionis coronaria. Classification (NCBI taxonomy): domain Eukaryota; kingdom Viridiplantae; phylum Streptophyta; class Magnoliopsida; order Asterales; family Asteraceae; genus Glebionis; species Glebionis coronaria. The sequence goes on from CM046875.1 coordinate 136,401,737, forward strand.
TACTAAGTTTTAACACTTGCCATTTTTACCCTATCTTATGTTAACTATTCGAATCTTAGTGATTAGCTTAACTTAACACAAGCACAAAACTCTCCACGACAAGCTTATAAGCAACAACACTACAAATGTCAAAGCAATCCAACCATTAACATTTTAAGCTTTATGAATTTCCTTGAAAACTTTTTGAAGATCTTTTTGATGTGAAAGATGACGAAACATTTTCTCCCCCTTAAACGATGACCCGTTTTCTATTTAAAGAGCTGTAGTCATTGTTTAACGAGGCATATGATGATGAAAAACATTTCCCAATTGATTTCTTGAAAAAGTTTGATTCGTGGTGTCAATAAGATTTCTCTTATTTTAACAAATTAATGCACTGAGACGTACACAAATTCGTGTCAGACCAAGTTATAAAGTAAACTTGATCCCTTTGCATGATTTGGCTTGTAAATCACGCCCGAGAAAATTAATTCCCGTTCTGAGCCAACGTTTTCCAAAGAAATACGTGACTTTAATATGAAAACCGGGTTGCAGTCTGAAATAACTACAAGCCAAAATGGGCATGTTTTAAAAAATGTACAACTTTTATACGGACTCTATTTATGGCACCGTGTCAATATTGATCGACATTTCTAAGGCCGTAAATATTACCGTACTAAAAGACATGCCCGATTTAAAACAAAAAATATTTTTGGTTTTTCTTGATTTTATACTTTTTATGGTTTTTCTATGTTTTATATTTTTTATGGTTTTTCTTGGTTTTATATTTTTGTATTTTCTTTTTGTGGTTTATATATTTACGATAATATACATGATCACAACCAAAGGATACTCTGAATAGTTTACCACGACTATTCAGCTGATTCTTCTGCCAACTCTTTGAGTGTCGCTGGAGTGAATGATTTCATGCCAAGCTTGTCGATCAAAAACTCGATTCGTCCTCGATCTAAGGCTTTGGTGAACATATCCGCCAGCTGGTACTCAGTAGTGACAAAATACAGCTCGATCACTCCGTTCTCCACCTGCTCCTTGATGAAATGGTAGCGAATGTCTATGTGCTTGGCCCGGGAGTGTTGAACATAGTTGCAGCAAAGGGCAATGGCGCTCTTGTTGTCACAATACATCGGGATTTTGTTAAATCCAAGACCGTAGTCAGTTAATTGTGATCTCATCCAAAGGACTTGAGCACAACAACCGGACATGGCGATGTATTCAGCCTCCGTGCTTGATATTGCAGCGCTTTTCTGCCTTTTTGAAGACCAACTGATCAATCTATCTCCAAGGAGTTGCACAGATCCAGAAGTGCTACGCCTCGTATCTTGACATCCAGCATGATCGGCATCTGCGTATGATATTAAAGCAATCGAGGAATCTTTCGGATACCATAGACCACGATGAAGTGTTCCTTTTAGATACCGAAAGATCCTTTTAACTACATGTAAGTGCTTTTCGGTAGGCCGAGCCTGATACCGGGCACACATGCATACAGCAAATTGCAAATCAGGCCTGCTAGCAGTCAGATAGAGAAGGGTGCCGATCATTCCACGGTAAAGTTTCGGATCGACAATAATCCCATCCCTATCTTCATCTAACTTGGTTTTCTCAACCATTGGAGTGTCTACGGGGTCACAATTCTCAAAATTATATTTCTTAAGTGATTCTAGAGCATATTTGGATTGATTTATAAAGATGCCTCTGGGATTCTGAGAAATCTGTAATCCTAAGAAAAATGAAATTTTTCCCATCATCGACATCTGAAAGCGTGTGGACATTATCTTCTCAAATTGTTTAGACAATTCTATGTTAGTGGCAGCAAAAATTATATCATCAACATAAATTTGTACCAGAAGCATGTCGTTGCCGTCCTTGAGAGTGAATAGAGTGGGGTCCACTTTGCCTTTGGAGAAGCCTTCCGACATGAGATATGTTGACAGGAGATCATACCACGCGCGTGGAGCTTGTTTCAACCCATAGAGAGCCTTCTTAAGCTTGTACACATGGTTAGGAGACTCCGTACTCACGAACCCATCCGGTTGACTAACATAAACCTCTTCCCTTAGTTCACCGTTCAAAAATGCCGTCTTCACATCCATTTGATAGACGATCATGTTCATATGAGCAGCAAACGCAAGGAATAGTCTAATCGCCTCCAATCTAGCCACAGGAGCAAAAGATTCCTCAAAGTCTATACCCAAGGCTTGTTTATATCCTCTAGCGACCAATCTTGCTTTATTCTTCAATACCGAACCCATCTCATCAAGTTTAACCTTATAAACCCATAACAAAGTAAGGATGTTAACCTTGTCAGGGCGAGGAACCAATTCCCATACTTCTAGTCGTTTGAATTCATTAAGTTCCTCCTGCATAGCTTCAATCCAAGATGATTGGGTCATAGCCTGCTGCCAATTTTTGGGTTCAACTTCAGAGAGAAATGCATCAAAGTAACAATATAGTGCACTCTCTTGTAGTTGATGGCGTGTAGAGACTGGTCGATCTAGATCTCCAATAACATTCCTAATTGGGTGATCTTTTGTCCATTTAGTGCTATGGTTTTCAATCCTAGGTGGTCTGGAGTGAACAATAGATGGAGCTTCTTCTGAGGTAGAGGCGGCTGAAGGGTTTTCAGGGATCGCTACACCAAAGAAAGGAAGCTCTTGCAAGTGAGCATATTCCAGGTCGTGATCAGTAGTATCCTCTTCTACATCATTAGGCACAAGTAGGGGTGATGATTCAGGTGAAGTTTGAGAATCACTTGGTGAAGGTGCATCCGGTTCATTGTGAATTGTAGATGCATTAGATAAAGGTTCATTAACTTGAGCAACCACTTCAGGTATTGGAGCAATCACTACAGGTATTGGAACTTCATCAGTCGGGGGATCGAAGAATTCATCAAACAACGGTTGAAACAATTTATCCCACTCAGGCCTAGTTGGTGGTAAAAATGATGTAGAAGTAGGATTGTTGGGAACTAATCCGGAACTTATAGCACCGGGTCCCATCTCATGAAGCGCGGGTTCAGAGCTGTGTTGCTCAGAAGCCATCGCTGTCAGCTCGTCGAAATCAGCGTCCATAGTTTCTACAATCTTGCCAAGACAACGGTTATAGATTCGGTATGCTCTTTTGGACGGTGAGTAACCAATGAAAATACCTATGTCGGCTTTTGGTTGAAGCTTACCCAAGTTCTCACTATTGATGTTTGGATAACACAGAGCACCAAACACATGGAAAAATGAAACATCGGGTTTGCGGTCATGTAGAAGCTCATAAGGTGTTTTTCCATGGCGTTTCCGAATGATTGAACGGTTTTGGGTGAAACATGCAGTAGAAATAGCCTCTGCCCACAAGAACAATGGAGCGTTCGCATAAATAAGCATGGTCCTAGCAGCTTCCATAAGTGTGCGATTTCGTCTTTCAACGACACCGTTTTGTTGTGGAGTGCGTGCAGCGGATGTTTCATGTGATATACCAACTCCTTCATAATAATCACGAAGAGTCTGGTTGACGAACTCTGTACCATTGTCTGTACGAATACGGCGGACAGTGGTATTCAAACGTACCTGAATGAACTTCAGAAAAGTGATGATAGCTTTCGGAGCTTCATCCTTTGTACGTAGAAATCTAACCCATGTAAACCTTGAGAAATCATCCACAATGACGAGAATGAATTTCTTACCGCTCACACTTTCAGTTCTCATCGGTCCACAAAGATCCATATGCAAAAGATGAAGTTTTTCTTGATTAGTGTCTTCAGCTTTGGGTTTGTAAGATTTCTTGGTGCTTTTCCCTCTTGAGCACGCGGAACATAAATGATCCTTGTGAAATTTAAGCTTGGGAAGACCACGAACTAACTCGTTTTTAGCCAGATGATTAATAGCATCAAAATTAAGATGGGATAATCTGCGATGCCATAACCATGACTTGGTCTTAGAAGCTTTAGAGAGAAGACATACTGGAGAAGCGGCCATCATGTCTTGTAAGGACAAAGTGTAAAGATTTGCACCACGAGATCCCTTCAACAAATCTTTTCCTTCCAAGTTGCGGATGAAACAAGTATGTTGTCGAAAAGCAACCTCAAGGTTGGAATCACAAAACTGTCCTACTGAGAATAAGTTATGACCAAGACCTTCAACATAGTATACCCTAGAAATCGTCACGTTTCCAATCTGATATTCACCATACCCCATAATCTTTGCTATATGATCATTCCCAAATTTAACCGTACCAAGAAACTTGCTGACGAAATTTCGGAGCATCGAGCGATTTCCGGTCATATGTTTTGAACAACCGGAGTCCAAATACCACAGGATGATTTGGACCACCTGAAAATATCACCACACAACGACAATGTAGAGGTATCGGAATCTGAGTGTTCCTTGTTATTAGCAGGTACAGATTTAATAATCTTAGATTTGCTAACTCTAGGTTTCTTAGATTTCCTAGCCTTCTTCTTCTTAATTGGTGGTGTAGATTCTAATTGGCTCAAATCCTGAGGTATTTCTACACTGATAGGCACTATAGTGGGGGCTGACCTAATTAAAGGGCGCTGTTTCCTTACTTGAGTGCAAGTGTTCCTAACTAAAGGACGCTCAGACCTAACCTCAATGGATGCATTCCTAGTTAAAGGACACATTTTACCATCGAGAGTAAAGGTCCTACCAGTGGGACGCCATTGCCAGCCAACTTGGGCACGAGTTCTACCCGTTGGCTTCCATTCAAGACCATTCTTAATAGCATTCATTTCATTAACGTGATCAATCAGACACAAATCATGACGCTGTGAAAACATACATTCATTACAATTCCAGCAATTTAAATCAGAATTCACGAATGGTTTAGGCTGCTGCATAGGCGCAGAGCTTTTAGTCTTAACATGATTCGTTTTATTTAAAACTGAACTAGCATTCCTAGTGTGGACTTCTACTTTCTTCTTTGTGGCACTACTAGTGGCGGGCTTGATCTTATCTTTCTTGAGTGGCGATCCTTTAGCCTTAGTAGTTGCTTTTAATCCTGTAGAAGGCAAATTGGGAACATTAGCAGCAGGTTTTAAAGATGTCTTACTTGATTGTGCCAATGACGGTTTCGCTCCTGGAGTCTTATTAAATGGAGTGACAGCAATGGGCCTATTATTAAGTAGTGCAGAACCTGGTGTACCTATGTATTGCAAATAAGCCAAGCAATATTGAACTCGCTTAACATATTCATTAGCCGAATAATAGTCGCTACTTGAGGGATCTAAGGCATAAAGATCGTCTAAAATATCCCTAAGAAGATCGACATGCTTAATGGCATTCCTCATATAATCATCGTATACAGCCGGGTTTCTCTTATGAAGCGGATTCTTATAAAGCACTACTTTCTTGGTTGTTGGAGCACTAGTGGACGGTGCAGAGTCGGTAGCTAAGTTATCAACTACTTCTTGTCGGGTGAGAAGAAGTGTCTCCTTTAACTCAGCCAAAACCATATTTTTGTCTATGAGCAGGATGTTCAAGTCAGAGATTTCTTCGCACTTTTGGTTCAGTTGTTCAATATAATATTGTTGCTGTGTCGCATTAAAAGCGAATCGATCTTCTAGTGAACCATAAAGAGCGGATAGTCCCTGCCTTGTCCGATCCATCTCCCCTAGAACAGTTGATAGTCTAATTTCTAAGACTTGGTTTTTAGACTCTGCGGCCTCTAGTTCCATTCTGAATGTTTCCTTTGATGATATCTCTCTCTTCAATCTCATGATTTCTTCCTCTAATGTCTTAACAATTGCAATCATCTTGTCACTTGTCTCAACACCGTTTTCACAAACATTTGATATCAAAAGATTTTCATTTTGAGCTTGTTGTTTTAATTCTAAAGATATACAATGTTGTTCTAGTTGATTAAAGCGTTGAGAAAGTAAATTATAAGAATCTTGTAGCTTTAAAAACTCAGCGTTAGATTCGTGACAAGAATGACTATCTACCTCATTTACAGTTTCAGCAACATTTACAGAAATATCACAAACATCATCACAAATATTCACAGCATCACAATTCATCATAGCGGATGTAAGCTCATTTGAATATTTAACATTTACAATAGTAAGCACATCACACGAGATTACTTCAGACAAGAATCGGTCATATTCGGTTGAAATCTTTTCTTTTTCAATTAGTTGCAGTTCGTAAGCGGTGTCCATTTCATAAAACACTTTTTGAACTTCACCAATTTCAAACTGAAGATTTTCCTTAAGAGATGCAAAACTTCCTTTTAGACTTTCGATAAACGGATTGATCTTAGTTTTAAACACCTCGTTCATGTGTTCGAAAGCCCATTCTCCGGCGTTTAAGCCATTTGAAGTCGTACATTCCAAAATGACCTTGTCAAAGTTAGTAAAGTATCGGTTAATCTCTTTCAAGTTTAACCATACAGTGCTAACAGGTGGAAGATTCTTTGGAATTTCCTTAGGACCTTCCATGTTGACAAGTGTAGGAAATGTACTAGGGCGTTCTTCCTCTAACATGTAGGTTGGTGCTGTAATGAGATCTTTATCCATATGGAAGCGAACTCTAAAATCAGTTTTAGCAAGCTCCTTATTCATTTTAAAATAATCACACTCAGGATATTTTTCTGAATTGTATGACCGATCCTCATCAACTAGAGCCTTACTTGTTCGATCATTGGGAAAAACAATCGGGTCTAACGCCAATCCTAATTGAGTTGCATTATAAAGTCTAGGACTATGTCTTAAAGCTTGTTTTGCATATCGTGGATTAGGGGGAAGGCCTTTTAGACGTGATAAGTTAAACTCTTTAAACGAAGCATCAAATAAGTGAACTAGTTGTGAAGCAGCGTATTGTCTTAACAGCAAGTAGTCTAGACTCCTAATCTTATTAGTAGCATTAATCTCCATTTCAGTCTTCTTAGATTCGAGTAATTCAAAATCAGTTTGAAGTTTTTGAAAATTAGTGACCACTAACTTCTTTTCTTTAAGTTCACTAGACAGATTTGCTCTTAAGTTTTCGATTTCTTGCAAGTGACTCATTTGTTTGTTTCTAAAGTGATCATATTCGAGATTTGTGAGAACACTAGACGAAGGCACTAATTCCAAAGTTTGTACTTTCTCATTGCTTAAGGTAAGCTCATCAGACAAATTCTTATTCTTAGCTAAGGTTTCTAAGAGTGCAGCATTCATTTGGCTAAGTAGTGTAGCAGGAACCATGACCAAATCTTGTTGAGCAGGAGTAGGCGTATGCGAACTGGGTCCCGGTTGTGATTCACTCAAAGTCTGGGAACTCACATTGATATTGCTATCATTGTTTGTCTCCTCGTTTGAAAGACTCACCACCGAAGATTCATTCGAGTCAGCACTCTCTTGCCCAACTTGATGTGGTTGAATACTAGCATCAGTGGCATTATCGGTGTTATTAATAAGTACCTCAGATTTCTTATCTGGCCCTAAGCTGGAGAAAGTTGCCATGAAAGCAGCCTTTGCAGTTTGAAAGTCATCACAGTCGGAATCATACGCATCAAGATCATCGGCTTGGTAAGCTGCATTTTGCGTGGTGACAACGTCTTGTTCAGCAATCCCTGGGTCAGCAAGAAATGCAAGCTCCTCTTCATCGAGTTCCCTTCCTTGCGCCTGAGCATTTACCAGATAGATTTTTTCTGCAAACCACTGTCCATCCCTTTTCCTCTTGGGTTTCTTACAATCCCTGGACATATGACCCTCTTCTTTGCAGTTGTAGCAGGTAATCATTCTCAACTTGCCTGTATTAGCCCGTGGAGGATTGTTGACCATTGGAGCAGGAGCAGGAGTAATTGTGCGAGCATTGGTTGAAGATCTCCCCTGATATGGTTGAATTGGCTGAACCATGACCCTGCCATTCTCAATTGTAGCTTGTTGGCGAGAATTGGATGAATTCCTCAACTGATTGTTGGTAGGAGCTGATCCTCTGTATCCTCGTTTGCTCAAAGTTCTTGTGAGATATGCAGACATAGTAGTTAGCACTTCAACTGGGTCAGCTCCTTGTTGAAAAACAGGAACAGGGACTTCTTCATCATCACAATACAATGCTTGATCTGGATGAGCTGCATACTCAGTAGAAGGAATACTCATTTGATCAGGGTAGCTTGTTTGATATGCTGCATTCTCTTGATAAGACGAATATGAAGGCTGAGCATAAGGTGCAACATTTGCTGGATGAAGTTGTGAACCATACTGTGGTGAAGGTGCATTGAACCGATATTGTTGCTGATGTGAGGTGGGAGGTTGTGGTAAGATCGAATATTGTGGAAAAGTTGGTGTTATGTAAGGTGATGGATGATAGGCTTGATGTCCCAAAATATAAGGTGTGTTGTTGTGTGATAAGCTTGGTTGATTCGCCATCAAAGCTAAGGAATCTGGGTACATACCGCGAGGAGAACGGTGCATAATCACATGCTTCTCATGTTGCTGAAGAAAAGCATAGATTTGATCTAAGTTGCACTTATGCAAATCCCGGGTTAACTTCACATCGGTAATATACTCACCCCATTCAGCTTGAGGTAAAGTATTCAAGAACTTGGTGTTAACCTGGAATGGAGCAATTACCAGATTGTATACATTCAGATCATTCATTAAAGTAGTGAATCTGAAGTAGTAATCGTGTAGTGTTTCCCCTGGGCTGTATGTGAATCGATCAAACAAATCATACAGCTGACACTCCCTTTCTTGTTTGGTGAGCGACGTGCCTTGTAACAACACCTTTAACCGTTCCCATAAATCTTTTGCCACTGTATACTGACTCACCATCCTATAGATGTCATGGGGAAGAGCTTGGAGAATTGTTTGAAGAGCTTTTTCATCCGCATCTGCAACAAGTTGTTGAGCTGGAGTGAGTTCTTCAAATTCTCGTGGTCTAGTCACGTTGTCAACCGTAATGGTACCATAGTCGAGTGGACCATTCAAAATCGATTTGACCATAAGCCTTCCGTAGGTCGGTTTCCCCTTTAGATATTGCATCATTCGACCTTGCCATGCCTCAAACACCTCTTTAATAAGCATCGGTGGACGACTATCAGTCCCCGTTATGATCGAAATATCCGTAAGAGATGTCATCTGAGGCATTAATGAACTTGGATTCATTGTGATCACTTAACAGACTCAAAGATTATCGTTTGATCGAGCAGTGAAGAAAGGTTGAGAATTTGTGTTGTGTTGGTTAACTCAAGATTAAATCCACTAAAGATCGTCGAAAAACCTCAAATACCCCTTGAACTTGCTTATACGGAATAACCCAAACTCAGAATAAACCCTTATTCGGAATAATGCCTATTCGGAATAATCCTATGCTGGAAATACTCTATTCGGAATAACCTCTATGCGGAATAACCCTTATGCGGAAAAACCCCTATGCGGAATATTTTCTTCTATTCGGAATATCTTGGCAATTTGGCTTATTCGGAAAAAAACCTCCTATTCGGAAAATTTTGGCTATTCGGAAAATTGGTGTCTATTCGGAAAGATTGGCTATGCGGAAAAAATCTTCTATTCGGAAAGATCTTCTATTCGGAACAAACTTCTCTATTCGGAAAATTTTCTTCTATTCGGAAAATTTCTCTATTCGGAAAATTTCTTCTATTCGGAAAAAAAAAAAAAAAATTCTCTACTCGGAAAAATTTCTTCTATTCGGAAACTCCTCCTATTCGGAATAAACTGTCTATGCTGAAAGTCCTCCTATTCGGAATCCTATTCGGAAAAAACTGGAAGAAATTGTTTCCGAGACTAAAAAAGAAGCTTTTTACCCCGATTTTTGATCCAAAACCACAAAAAGTTTTATGATTTTTACCAAAATAAGCTAAACCCAATCCTTATCAATCAATCCCAATAACAAAAACACCAAAAATAACAAGATTCAAGATAGATTTTTCCTAAAGATCACTAATAGATTCAAAAACTAAAAAAGTAACACAATCCTTACCTTAAATCACCCCATAGCTCTTGATACCAAATGTAGAAATTGATAACCTATGAATCTATGAAGTGGGTTGATGTTTTCTAGTGAGAGAAACTAGAGAGAGAAAGTGAGAGAATAAATGGAAGGTTTTATTAATATGAAATGTTTAGAATGACAACAACCAACCCCTTTCCTTAGTGGAAAGGGGTATTTATACTCCAAGTCATAAGTGGACTTGGGCCGGTCCATGACAAGCCCATGGACCGGTTCTTACTTAAGTTAATAAGCAAATGATACCTAATATCTAACTACGAGCTATTACAACATGAATATTATTGTGGAGTGACCGATACTTTTAATATACGTAAAAACGTATTTCTAACAAGACTCTTATGAGACAACTCTCATAAACACAAGACTTATCCTAAAGCATTATAATAACTTATCCTAACACATATCCTAAAAAATGATAATATGATGGTTATCCTAACCCATCATGAAACCTCGTCATGGTTATCTATAGGCGTATCATTCTCCACTCCTTCAAATTCACCTTTCCCTCAAGGTGACGTCTAAAATAATCTTGATACCAGGATCCCAGATATTTATACCCTGATCACTTATTATACCATAAGTAATCTTCACGCGCTTCACATGAATATATTTAATGAACACATTATTGATCTTTAAAAATATATCTCGACCATTATTAACGACTGGTGGTAGAGACAATATGATTTTATTCCAATCATATATAAAAACATGTGACTCCTCCTCGTAAGTGATTTGGTTATCCATTGTATCCATGTTATGTGTCCCAATACTTTCCTTAGTCTTCTTAAATTCCTCCCCAAGTTCTTGAACATGTATTGTTATGTTGATGTCATTTGATTCGATGACAGTTGTGGTAGCCCTCTTATCCTCAAGACGAGCCTCATTGATATGGGCTCAGGCGAAGGCTTCACCTAAAGTTGCGGGACTTGACCTCCACATATCCCGTTGTAATGATAGTTTAAGTCCGGATGTATAAAATGATATAAGTAAATATTCAGAATACCCCGTTACTCGCTTTATAAGTTTTTGAAACTCACATTCATATTCAGCTACGGTGCCCATTTGTAAAATCTTACACAATGCCTCTTTTGCATCCTTCTCTTTGCCGCCAGTTATCAATATAGGGCACCATTTCAAGCGTGTGGTGGCTCCTTAAGAACTAGAGAAGGGAAACTAAGAATGTTTATTGATTTATTTTATTGACATATATAACAACGATGGTATTTATAAAACATAGAAACCCTAATCCTAAGATAGATAATAGTGGCCCGTTCGGCCTAACTCACAGAAACACTGGCATAACATTCCCCACTCATTTGAAGTCACCTTTCGCTTAAGTTGACGTTTTGAAAAGAACTTTTGATTTTGGGATCCCATATCCTAGTCATATCCGAGTCTCGTCTTTTAATCTCACAGTTCTCCACCCAAATAGTTCTCTAGCCTAGTTTTTCTCCACCCACAAAGTTCTCCAAGAAATAGTACTCCAACAAAGGTAGTTCTTAATACGGTTTGTTCTCCTTCCCAGTTTGTTCACCAACCTTCTTCTACCGAGACCAACATCCTTTTTCCGCCTTCCATTGCCTTAAACAAAACACAACATTGTTCTTCCACATCCTGATACCCAGACCGTAACACCCCCCACTCCTTCATAAATCGCATTTCCCTCAAGGTGATACGAAGAATATCCCATAAGCCCGTGATCACCACCGATGCCTATTCTTCCCTATAGTTGTCGAACTCGCGAACTTTCATGAGAGACCAACGAAGTAAGTATATGAATTATCTTATTGTCCGCTAATTCCTCGTTTAGATCAAATTTTATTTCGTCTTTAAACGATCATCAAAATTACAACCTCCTACCTCTTCCACACTTTCTTTATTTTTTGAAAATTCGGCAAACGCATTACGAACTTTCATGCCGTCCATATTACTTTGACCAATATCGAAAACACTCTGTAATGTGCTATTAACCTTATCAACACCAAAAACTTCATTGGGGTCCCTTAACATCACGTGTAGCTTTTTCACTTGGCCATGATATAACGGTATCCAGTTTTTCTTCAATGTTCAACTCTTTCTCCAAAATCTTCGCAAAACGAGCCTCTAATATACGGGCTAAAGAAAAGGCTTCTCCTAAATTTGTAGGCACCGTCTTGAGAATACACATTATAAAAGCGGTTTAAGTCCACATACATAATAATATGTTAGTAAATCTTAAAAAATCCTTGATACTCGAATTGCAAGTATCACAAATTCACTTTAATATTCTGCCACTGTACCCTTATGTAAGAGCTTATATAACGCATCCTGATTGCTGCTGCCCAATGCAATATCGAAAAAACAATAAAAAGTTTTTTTTTATTTTTCCGAAGGAACAGTACCTGATGAATAGTAGCATCGATGAATAGTAACCGTATGAACAACGTCGTCGGATGAATAGTGTCTTCGGATGAACGGTATCGTATGATGAACAATACTATCAGATGAACAGTACCGAATAGTACCCGTCTAATGAACAGTGACCTCGATGAATGGTAAACGACTTTTTTTATGATTGGAACCCTAGATCAAAAGCCCTCAACTAGAATCCCAATGAAAGCACCAATTGATACGACCTAGTTAGGGTGTATCAGGATAGGGCACTACTTCAAGCGTGTGTTGGCTTCTTAAGAACTAGGTATTCAGTGACCTACGATGACTTGAACCGATCACCGCCTCAACTTACACCGAAAGAAATCTCGATAGTTCGATCCAAAGACAAATTCCCCTAAGAAATAGTTCGTTTTCCTACTCGGTACAGTGGTGTGGTGCCATAGCCGACACGTAGGCTCTGACACGAGAATGATATGGCACCACATTTACTGGGATAGCAGTGAGTCATGCAAAAAGTGGTGCCATATAGGTAAAAAGTAGTATAATAGGTCCACATGTATCCAACTTAATTTAATTAAATTAACATAAAACAAATAACAGATATAAATAACAGAAGAACAAATACATGCATAATTAAAAACGATAATTAAATAAAACAATAAAATAATAAAAAGACTTAGTAAATCACCAGCAAGTCGAGGCACGCGTAAGACACGCTTAGAACTAAAGAGCCGAGACACGTGTTTGACACGCTTCCCTTAAAGTAGATTCGTCGTCTGTTTCCCAGGGTACAACAGCCGAAACAAAACTGCCTGGACTTTCACCTTTTCAGATGCATACTCCATATGTTGGAAATCAATAACAATACTTATTGATTTGATGTGTGAAAAAGCTATGGAATTAGGCCTCTATTTATACACAATAGACTCCTTTTCAGTTTACTCATCCCACCGATGTGGGATAAAAAAACTATTTTCTCTTTAAACATGGTACCAAATGCCTAACTTTGAGACACGATATCTCATTCACATCAGCTTCATTTTGGACACATAAAGGCTCATTGTGAAGCTCTCTTCAAGGAGAACGTGAACCTATAAAGTATCACTAATATATATGATACATACATATACATAATTGTGTCCAAAGTTGGTCAAAAGTCGTTTTGCCAACAATATTTTCCAACAATCCCCCACATGAATAGAGATCGGTCGTAATACACAAAAGTTTCAATAAAATTCCAACAATTGAGTCTTACATAGGATAGGTAGGTGTGACCCTTTGAACCTTCCCTTGTGAGATGCACTTAGTCTCCTAGATCTGAGTAGACGTGATGTCTTTGAACTCAGTCTCTGTTTACATAGACGACAATACACACTCACATAAGACTCTCCCTGACATTGTCAACTCCTAATAGTCGTGTTCGTTATGGTCATGAACACTAGCCTGGTTCTGTAAGAGCTCTTAGGAACTGCGCCCCCCACATTTCCTTTCAAAGCGACCTCACTTCTCTCTCACATACGTGATTTCATCTTCAATCATTAAAAACATATCTTTGTTATTTCAACTTGAGTCATTATGATTTATGATTTCATCTTGAATCATTAAGCCATATGCTTAACCTCTCAACAAGTCACATTGTTATTGGAATGGACTAGAAAAGTTACTATTTTAAGTAACTCCCTCATATTGATGTGACTTTCCTCACATTTCTATGATTAGGTTGTCCTATTGAACCCAGATCTTGGGATCTCCAGTCAACTGGGTTAGGTTTTCCTTCATAGAAACTTATTCCTTCAAGGGATTTAGTCTCATTCCTTTAGACAACTCACTAACTAACTCTCTGATTAAGCCTTTTATAAGCGGATCCACGATATTATCATTTGACTTTACTTAGTCAGTCGTGATAACTCTAGTTGAGAGTAGTTGTCGCAACAATCACAATCTATGATGAATATGTCTTGACCTACCGTTTTACATTATGATATGAGCTCTGTCAAATTCTATTGACTATCACACTTTATAAACATGGCTGTTACCGGTATACGCCATCTTGGTATGTACTTTGCAAGTTAGCGTGAACTTTCCCACATATTTTATAAATTTATCTCAAATAATAAATTCATATTCCATCGTATATTTAGATATAACAATCTCTTTAAAATACTTTCAAGATTTCTAAGACATAGCTTTCCACTTAGCATAAATACATCCGCTCTAGTGGATCTAGATTCTTATATGTAAGAATCCATATTTGCATTACTCTATCACTTGATAGTAGTCGAATATTCCATAACGCAACATACTTAGTATTATAGTACTCAAGAAATACTTATTCAAATGGTCCGCACTTGAATTACTAATATATTTGTTTAACCTGATTATAAGTTCTAAATTAGGTCACACACATGTAATTAGACATATAAGATGCCTACTATTCTTTGAGTATTCAAAATGAGAAACACCTTTACCAATAGATTTAAAAAGATGCACCGAAATCCCCCACATTGAACCACTCAATAATATTATTTTCTTAATGTTTGACTTCAAAACAAACCAAACAACTAGTGAAGTTCATGACAAATCTTGACTACACCATATCATTAGTGGATTTATTCATCTTGTTATCACTTCTAGTGATAAATATACCATCTCTGTATAAACACAAGAGTACATATTTACTATTGATCACACATACATTACTTTTGAATTCACATTCTAACATGATATGGTCAAAAAGTTTGATGTCATTGTTTGGGAGCTTGCCTTAAATCATATGATGACTTAATTAGCCTACAAACCTTTCTATCTAGTATAGGAACCATGAAACCCTCAGGTTGGTTCATGTATAGTTCCTTTTCTAAATCCGCGTTTACAAATATCGTTTTCACATCCACATAAGGAACTTCCAAAATTTCTTAATGCGACAATGAAGTACCATCCTAATTGAGGTTATTCATGTAACATGCAAAAAAGTATAAAAGGAAGTTAGACCTTCTCATTGTCTAAATTCTTTGATTACCAATCTTGCTTTGCACATGTCAATGGTGATGCCATCGAATTTCATCTTGTTCTTAAAGATCCATTTATAACCTATTGGTTTACAAACTTAAGGTAAATTTACGAGCTTGTAAGTTTACATTTGTAAAATAGAATCTATTCCACTTTTAATGGATTCTTTCTATTGATTCCCTTTCAAAGAAGTTACCGCTTCTCAATAAGAAGTCGACTCATTTTCTACCATAAAAGAAACAAAAACCGAACTCAACAAATCTCTCGGTTCATGCCATTTTGTTTCTTCTAGGTTCAACCTCTCCTTGGTTCAATCTTGTCTCTCATCTAAGAGATCATATCATCGTGTTGTCTCTAACCTTTGACAACCTCTTCATCTATTCTAGATGATCTTCCAATTTCCTTCGTAAACAAGGAAATATATTTTCAAAGAAGGAATCATTCCTTAATTCCATTACTGTGTCTATTTTCGATTCATGTACAATGAAACGATAAGCAATGTGTAGAAACTAGAAGGAGGGGGGGGGGGTTGAATAGTTTCTTATATTTACTTGTTAAAATATGGTTTTCAAAAAATCCTTTTTCAAAAACTTAGGCTTGAGGAAATATGTGATATCTTCTTATGCACAATATGAACAATGATAGTGTAACTAAACTAATACTAACTAATGTATATGCACAAAGAATAAAGAATGTAAAGAGTTAAGGATAAAAAAGATGAAACCAAACACCAAGGATTTATAGTGGTTCGGCAACGAAGCTCACTCCTCGTTCCTACTCCACTCCTCGAGTACTCCTTACTCGAGAGTTCACTACACAACAAGCTCCTTATGGTGGAGAAAACCGTACATGTTGCTTAACCAATTTCCGACTCTAAGCTAAAAGTCGAGCCCTAATCATAGCTAGGACCAATCTACACAACTATACTTAGTACATACACAACTTCTAAATAGACACAACTACTTGGATCTTCACAACTATGACACAACAACAAATGTATAAGATTTGATCTTCAAAGGATCTTTGGTAGTGGACTCAACACTTCACAAGGATAGTGTTCTTCTCTTTGAACTTGGAGAGGAAGGGATGGATGGGATAGATTCACTTCTAAACAAGTAGTAATCAATCAAATGATCAAGGATTTGAGTGATTTAAGAAGTATGTTTGAATCTGGAAATATATGTGCAAAAGAGGTGAAGAGAAAATCTGAGAATGGTCCACTATTTACAAGACAAAGGGCCAACGGCTATATCTGCCTGCGGTTCCTTATCTCAGCCGACGATTCCTTATCGATAAGGAACCGCATAGGCACTAGGGAACCACCAGAGTAGACTCCGCTCCCTTTTTGTCCTTTAGTGGTGGAGGTCTTATCTGATTATAAAATATCCTGAAAGAATATTCCAAATCAAAAAACAATATGCCATTTTCAAATTTTCAAATATTTAATTTATTAAACATTTTCTTAAAAAGAAAGTTTAATAAAAAAACTTGTCACACTTAATAAAAAGTGAGTTTTAAGAAAACATTAAATCACTTGATCACTTGATTAAGGTTAGTACTTGTTTATTCATACCTTAAGTGAAAATGGGTAAAATGAAAAATACTTGAACTTAAGAATTCGTTTTTGTTGTTTTCGTAAATGCTTGTTTTTACATATTGTCGTAATCAAAACTAAGCGACACCGAAAAATGCAAGTAACGTTTTCAGGCATTATTGCATTAACAATCTCCCCCTTTTTGATTCCGACAATACATTAACTCAATCACACAAAAACAAGATTTTAGAAGACCAGTATATTCATTTCTCCCCCTTTGTCGAAGCAAAAAGGTTGCACAAGTCGGTGTTGAAGAGACGGACTTTGCAAAGACTCCCCCTTGGTGCTTACTCCCCCGTGCTTGGGGCACCGAGGAATAGAGATATGGTGACAAGCTACATAGAAGGATTAGTTGAACAAAAGAGACAACCAAAAAGTGATAGCTATAGGTCACAAAAAATAAAATAAAAAGAGAAGAAAACACAAAAACTAAGATCCAAGTGAAGTCATGTCAAAAAAATCATACAAAGATGTATAAAAAAAGGAAACAAGCCAAAAGCATAAATCTAATCCTAGTTAATCTAGAATTCTAAGATTAGCTTGAACTAGGTGTCTTGTGGATAAGCAACCAATGCTTATATGAAAGACAAGGTAGTGGCGGAAGGTGGTGGTGGTGGCTCGGTGCAGATCTCATAATCAAAGTGAAGAGGAGGCTTGATTAAGAGACTCTTGATGTAGCTCAACTCCTCATAGATGTGTGCCATAGCAAGATGTTGATTTAACACCCCCAAAATTTACACGCAGCGGAATACATCTTTGGGTGCTAAACAATGATACAACAATACATAATTTATAAAGAACGACTCGAAAAGAGACGTTTTAGATTTATCGTTCCCAGAGTAGCGTAGTCCCAAGACATCGTAACCGAAGTACAACCAAAACAAAAGATTTAGATTGTTTTGAACAAAAGGAACGACAAACATTCAAAGAGTTTATATACAAAGTAGTGCACAACATTCATTCCCGTGGCTTCCAAGCTTCAGCCTTCTTGATTACCTGAAATACATGTGAGAAAATCATCAGCAAAAATGCCGAGTGAATCTATAGGTTTATATAATCATTTTGAACACAAGCAAAGATTATAAGTTTGTGGCATGCTTAAAGGCAACAAGCATCAAATAATAATTTGCATCAACAATAATAATTGTATATAGCATAAATTGCAATAAGCTCATGGAACCGAGCCCTTAGACACTCCCTTTAGAGGTCTGATAAGACAGGAGATTTATTAATTGTCAGTTACCTCCAGATTATTGGTACATTGCCGTATACCTGACTTCTCAATACAATATGTTCAAACAGTGTGGAGGTCGGGCCTAAGCTTCTATGACAAGTCCA
The DNA here is from genome assembly GCA_025667525.1 of Glebionis coronaria. Classification (NCBI taxonomy): domain Eukaryota; kingdom Viridiplantae; phylum Streptophyta; class Magnoliopsida; order Asterales; family Asteraceae; genus Glebionis; species Glebionis coronaria. The sequence goes on from CM046875.1 coordinate 136,420,010, forward strand.
CAAAAACTAAACCGGGACGGCTTCCCCCATAGATCTATTAATTGTACTAGCGGTTAACCCATCATAGGTTAATTAACGGTCCATAATTGAGGCTTTAACTAAGGCAATCACTTAATGCAATTTAAAGGCAACCACAGGTCCATTCATAAAGGGACAAGCATACCATAAAAATCTTGTGTTCTAAGTTTACAAAACATGTATTCCCCCTCGCGGGTTTTAAAATAATTGAATGAGCTCAAACGAGGCTATAGACTCACCTTAGTACTTATAGTAGTTGAAGACAATCGCCGACGATAGTAGATGCCAGATAATCACGATAACCGCAACCTAGCAAATAAGGTGCGTACTTCAATAATAGACTCGAGAAATAAATAATACTTAATAAAATCAAACTCAAGTATAAAATCAAGACAACTCAAGAGAAAACGAAGCAAGTGGTTCTATTATACTCTCCTATATATTCATTTTATTATTATATGCCTTTAATAAAAATCTGCCGGAACATACCGAATGTCCAAGCCGTTTTCCCATACTTAAACATATCAAATTTTTATGATACTACTCAGAGAACTTACTTACTATATATAGAAAGTCCTCTCAAAAGCCCATTAAAAGATTTTACTTCTAAAGTTCCCTACCCGACTCATCTTTGAATCACAAAATCCGAACAGTTTAGCGACCTTGACTTACGAAACCATTTTGACCATTTTAAACAACTCCATTTGTAAAACCGCCACTTGATTCTAAAAATAGACTCAAAATACTAAACTTGGAGCCTGAGAACAGCCCTTGAATCATTTTGAAACTTATTTTATAGTCCCCGAGATTCGATCCAAATATCGACAACAATTTTCGGATTATGTCGACACTCGTCTCCCGGTACACGAAAATCAAACTAGTGTATCTTCCACCTCGTTTGGAGTTGGAAGGCCTACTTTATATCAAATCGAAGCTAACGAAATTCTCTACGACATAATCCCATAATAACAACCTATATTCAGACTTAAGATTTCCGAAAATGACCTCAAACCTACTGCCCAAAATTGACTATTAAAATCTCTTACAAAATCATGTTTTTGATCAATTCCAACAACTTTTGTCATCAACCTAAGCCCCTAATATCATCATAAACCATTCCTAACACTTGCATCATCATCAAAATCAAAAACCCAAAAATTAAAAATCAACTTTTGAACAAAAACATAGCATGAAAATCTTTTGATCATCACTACTAACACATGTATACAACAAATTTGGATCAAACATAACCAACTTTTCTTAAAAAATTTATATGGTTGCATGTATGAAAATTTTATACCAAATTGTAGCCCTTTGAAAATGGAGGATGGCACTTTGCTTGGTTTCTCTTGGATCAAGCTAGAAAAATTTTGATCATGGTGTTTTTGGTGTGGATGGTGGACGGCTAAAAAGGAAAAGGAGGAGGGTGGAAGAAGTTTTTGGTTGAATGATTTTTTTAAAGGAAATGTGGTAGTGGAAATGTTATATATAGTGTGGGGTTAGGGTAGTTTTTGTCAATTTGTGATAGTTTTGGTCCAAAATGTAAATATTAGTTAAAAAGCGGGAAATGACTAAAAGTCAATTTTACAAATATTTACGGGACTCGGGTTTCGTAAAAATACTTAAAAGTTTAAACGCACACGAAAAATAATAATATAACGACTCGATACGTAATTAAAACGATATCGTCGAAAATATTAAATATCGAAACGATTGATAATAAAATATAAAATTGTGGGCATCCGTCGGTATCGCGATCACTAGTAGTCCTCGTTGCTCGTCAAAATATTAAAATAAAATATTTAATATCGGTTTCAACTTAAACCGTTAAACATAATAATATTTAATATTATAAAATACTTCAAAAATATTTGAAAAGTAAGATTAAGTAATGACCTTATTTTGTGGGTTTTACATCCTCACCACCTTAGGAGAGCACCGTCCCGGGGCTTACTTCTCCTTAGGTCCGTCTACGAATAAATGCGGATACTTGCTCTTGAAGTAGTCCTCTCGCTCCCAAGTGTATTCGGGTCCACGTCCGGAATTCCATCGCACTTTCACTATCGGGATCCGACTTTGCTTAAGCCGTTTCACCTCTCGATCCATAATCTCCACCGGTTCTTCAATAAAATGCAGCTTGTCGTCCAGTTGAATCTCCTCAAGTGGAATTATCAAATTCTCGTCCGCCAAACACCTCTTAAGATTAGAAACGTGAAAAGTATTGTGAATAGCACTTAACTTCTCTGGCAATTCCAACTTATATGCTACAGGACCAACTCGATCAATAATCTTGAATGGACCAATATAACGTGGACTAAGCTTTCCTCGCTTGCCAAATCGAATTACTCCTTTCCAAGGTGATACTTTCAACATAACCATATCGCCAATATCGAACTCCAATGGTTTTCTCCTCTTATCTGCATAACTCTTCTGCCTACTACGAGCTGTTAATAAACGATTCTTGATTTGCACGATCTTCTCAGTCATTTCTCTAATCAATTCAGGACCCGTCAACTGACTTTCTCCAATCTCACACCAACCAACTGGTGATCTACACTTTCGCCCGTAAAGTGCTTCAAAAGGCGCAGCCTTAATACTTGCATGATAACTGTTGTTGTATGAGAACTCCACCAAAGGTAAGTGTCGATCCCAACTACCTCAAAAATCTATTACACACGCTCGTAACATATCCTCCAAGGTCTGAATAGTCCTCTCACTTTGTCCGTCCGTTTCCGGATGATACGCAGTGCTCATATCCAACTGAGTCCCCAAAGCTCGCTGAAGCGATTTCCAAAACTCAGATGTGAACCGACTATCTCGATCAGAAATAATTGACAAAGGAACCCCATGTCTACAAACAACTTCCTTCAAATACAACCGAGTAAGTTTGTCTAAGTCATCAGTTTTCTTTATCGGCAAGAAATGAGCCGACTTAGTCAACCGATCAACAATCACCCAAATCGTATCATAACCACTAGAAGTCCTCGGAAGTCCCGAAACAAACTCCATAGTGATCTTCTCCCATTTCCATTCTGGAATTTCAGGTTGTTGCAGTAAACCCGAAGGTCTCTTGTGCTCAAACTTCACCTTAGCACACGTCAAGCATTTACTAACATAAGTAGCAATGTTAGCCTTCATATTCGGCCACCAGTAACATTTCTTCAAGTCTTGGTACATTTTATCCGATCCTGGGTGAATCGAATATTTAGACTTATGAGATTCGTGCATAATTAGATCTCTCAGTCCTCCATACACCGGTAACCACACACGATTCTCGAAATATCGAATTCCGTCATCACGAATTTCGAATATAGTTGTCATCCTTCTACCCAAGTCTTCATCTCTCACATTCTCTTCCTCCATCGCCTTAGTTTGAGATTTAAGTATTCGATTAGATAAATCAGAATAAGTTTTCATGGCTAAAGTTCTAACCCTTTTGGTTACTTCTCTGTCCTTCCTACTAAGTGCATCGGCAACTACATTCGCCTTACCGGGATGGTAGCAAATTTGAATGTCATAATCACTCAACAATTCTACCCATCTTCTCTGCCTCATATTGAGCTCCTTCTGATCTAGAATATGTTGCAGGCTTTTATGATCGGTATATACCACACTCTTTGTACCGTATAGATAGTGTCTCCAAAGTCTAAGAGCAAAGACAACAGCTCCTAATTCCAAATCATGTGTAGTATAATTCTCCTCATGCTTCCTCAATTGACGAGATGCATACGCGATCACTTTCTCCCTTTGCATCAACACAGCACCAAAACCCTTACGTGATGCGTCACAATATACCACAAAGTCTTCAGCTCCGTCGGGTAAAGCCAAAATTGGTGCAGAACACAACTTCCGCTTCAAAGTTTGGAATGCTTCTTCTTCTTCTGAACCCCACTCATACTTCTTATTTTTCTCGGCAAGTCTAGTAAGAGGTTTAGAAATTAAAGAGAATCCTTCTATGAATCGTCGGTAGTATCCAGCTAATCCCAGGAATTGTCTAACTTCAGTCGGGGTCGTAGGCCTATCCCAATCTCTAATAGCTTCAATTTTGGAAGGATCAACATGAACACCGCTACTATCGATCACGTACCAAGGAATTGGACTGAATCCAACCAAAAATCACACTTGGAGAACTTTGCATACAACTTATCCTTCTTCAACAACTCTAAAATAATCTTCAAATGAATTTCATGCTCCTCCCGACTTTTAGAATAAATCAGGATATCGTCGATAAATACAATCACAAACTTGTCGAGGTATGGTTTACACACACGATTCATTAAATCCATGAATACCGCAGGTGCGTTAGTTAACCCAAACGGCATCACTTGAAATTCAAAGTGTCCATAACGCGTCCGAAAAGCTGTAATAGGTATGTCCTCCTCTTTAACACGAAGTTGATGATAACCCGACCTCAAGTCGATCTTCGAGTACACACACGAACCTTGAAGTTGATCGAACAAATCATCGATCCTAGGAAGTGGATAACGATTTTTGATAGTTAACTTGTTCAACTCTCGGTAGTCTATGCACATTTTGAACGATCCGTCCTTCTTCTTCACGAACAATACTGGAGCTCCCCAAGGTGACGAACTTGGTCTAATGAACCCCTTCTCCATTAACTCCTTCAACTGATCTGCCAACTCCTTCAACTCAGACGGTGCCAAACGATAAGGTGCACGCGCCACCGGTGCAGCTCCTGGCACTAGATCAATCTTGAATTCGACTTCTCGCTGAGGCGAAAGCCCTGGCAAGTCATCGGGAAATACTTCAGGAAAATCACGAATAACCGGAACATCCTCCACACGCCTAGCCGATAGTTCCTTCTCCACTACTTGAGCCAAGAACAGGTGACAACCTCTTTCTACATATTTCTTCGCCTTGATACAAGATATCACCGTCAGACGAGATCTACCGACATCACCTTTAACTACTAACACCTTACCCTTAACCGGTATGTGAACAACTTTCTCCCCACATACAATTACCGCATCATGAACAACCAACCAATCCATACCAACAATCACATCAAACGAACCCAACTCAATCGGCATCAAATCAATTTCAAACAAATGATTTGCTAATTTCAAAGGACACTTCTTAAATATAGTGGTAGTACTAACTAATTGTCCATCAGCTAACTCGACCTCATAACTAGCATTTAGGCTTGTTGGCTCAACATCAATTAAACGACTAAAGTAAGTGCTTATAAAGCTCCTATCAGATCCTGAGTCAAACAACACACTAGCATAACGATGGTTGAGTAAGAACGTACCCGTCACCACATTTGGACCTTGTGCCTGATCAACATCCTTAACAACATAAACTGCCCCAACAGCTTCACCTGCTTTCCTGTTCTTCCACTTCGGACATTGAGGACGAAGATGATCACGTTCTCCACATTCAAAACAAGTCCTGATCGGAATAGCATTCGCTCCAATAGCAGGAACCCTTGTCTTGCATTTCTCCACAACATGACCAACCTTTCCACACTTAGTGCACCTCGGTGGACAATTACCAAAGTGACAAGCACCACAACTCTTACATTTCTAAGCTGGTCCCCCATGATCAGCATTATCATTCTTGTTAGTTGCAGCTCTAGCCCCATCATTTCTCTTCTGATTGTACTGCCTATGGCGGTTACTACCTTGATTACCACTCTGCGAATTATCCTATTTCCTTTTACTACCTTCAGCAGCTCTCTCAGCCCTATCTTGAACTTTCTACCCCATGAGTGTATGAGCCATTCTTATAGTCTCAACAAAGTTCTTGGGTCGAGATGAGGTTGTCTCACCTTTAATGTACCCAGGCAACCCTTTGATGTATTGATCCATCTTTTTCTTCTCAGTAACAATAGCATCTGGACACAACAAAACCAATTCATTGAATCGACTAGTATATGCAGCAATGTTGTTATCTTTCAGCTTCAGGTGCCTCAACTCATCCTCCAAAGCAGATAACTCTTCTTCTGGACAGAACTCCTCTTTCAACAACCTTTTAATTTCATCCCAAGGTTTCCTGTTTGCAGCTTCTAAACCAACTGTAGCAACTTGAGTCTTCCACCAGCTTAAAGCTCGATCCTTGAAAGTAGCAACTGCGAACTTAACCTTGTTCCTTTCTGAGCAATCACTAATCTTAAATGTTGTTTCTGTTTTCTCAATCCACCTGAATAATTCCAGTGCTCCACCAGTTCCTTGAAATATAGTAGGTCCACACTTCATGTATCCAGCAAAAGTACATTCTTTAACCGCAGCAGCAGCCGGAGCAGCCTCATCTGCAGGATTCTCAGCCCACCTGCCCCAGCAGCTTCTGGTCCAGCTGGTTCACCTTCACCTTCAGCACCCGCACCTCCAGAGCCACCTGCTACTTCAGTGTTAACACGCGCAGCTCTATCCACAGCTAATGCTTTCGCAACCTCTTCAGCAACTAGCCTTGCAATGGCATCATTTGTCATTCTCCTAGGTGGCATGATTCTGTCACATCACAAAGAGAAGATAAAATGAATGAGTTAATTGTATTCATGGTATAGTCATATCATGTACAAAATCAATCATCAAATGCATACACATTATCAATACAAGGATTCACAATCATTATAAGGATCAAAGGAAACTATTATCATCGATCAACAAGGAATGATCTTAAAGACAAATAGAGTACAACGACACAAAATAATAAACACTAGTCACGTGGGGATCCACATGGCTTAGTTGACTGTGTCTCGCTTGCAGCAGTGAAACCTGCTTCCTCCTCATCGAAGACGTAATTTGATGGTGGTAAATTTCACAAAATAGGTATAAGGTCATAATAAAATGAAATAGAATAATTTCCAAAAATTTAAATACATATAGAAAATCCTTCAAATTAATTACAAGAAAATTTCAGAAATTTATTTAAATAAATCATTAATAAATGATAACTATTATCGAAAAGTTTAACGATATCAATATATATCGATAAAAGATTATAGTATTTATTTATAAATACTTAGTAATAAGGCATACATAATAATGTATACTAAAGTTGTAATCGAATAAGTAGCTTGAACCTGAAGTCACGCGAAATCATGTGCACCGACTCTTTGAAAAATAAAAACCGACAGTTATAGTTTAGGTTTTTAGAAAAAGACCTAGTTCTCTATAACTCATGGCTCTAATACCAATCTTTAACACCCCCAAAATTTACACGCAGCGGAATACATCTTTGGGTGCTAAACAATGATACAACAACACATAATTTATAAAGAACGACTCGAAAAGAGGCGTTTTAGATTTATCGTTCCCAAAACATTTGTCAGAGTAGCGTAGTCCCAAGACATCGTAACCGAAGTACAACCAAAACAAAAGATTTAGATTGTTTTGAACAAAAGGAACGACAAATATTCAAAGAGTTTATATACAAAGTAGTGCACAACATTCATTCCCGTGGCTTCCAAGCTTCAGCCTTCTTGATTACCTGAAATACATGTGAGAAAATCATCAGCAAAAATGCCGAGTGAATCTATAGGTTTATATAATCATTTTGAACACAAGCAAAGATTATAAGTTTGTGGCATGCTTAAAGGCAACAAGCATCAAATAATAATTTGCATCAACAATAATAATTGTATATAGCATAAATTGCAATAAGCTCATGGAACCGAGCCCTTAGACACTCCCTTTAGAGGTCTGATAAGACAGGATATTTATTAATTGTCAGTTACCTCCAGATTATTGGTACATTGCCGTATACCTGACTTCTCAATACAATATGTTCAAACAGTGTGGAGGTCGGGCCTAAGCTTCTATGACAAGTCCACAAAAACTGAACCGGGGAGGCTTCCCCCATAGATCTATTAATTGTACTAGCGGTTAACCCATCATAGGTTAATTAACGGTCCATAATTGAGGCTTTAACTAAGGCAATCACTTAATGCAATTTAAAGGCAACCACGGGTCCATTCATAAAGGGACAAGCATACCATAAAAATCTTGTGTTCTAAGTTTACAAAACATGTATTCCCCCTCGCGGGTTTTAAAATAATTGAATGAGCTCAAACGAGGCTATAGACTCACCTTAGTACTTATAGTAGTTGAAGATAATCGCCGACGATAGTAGATGCCCGATAATCACGATAACCGCAACCTAGCAAATAAGGTGCGTACTTTAATAATAGACTCGAGAAATAAATAATACTTAATAAAATCAAACTCAAGTATAAAATCACGACAACTCGAGAGAAAACGATGCAAGTGGTTCTATTATACTCTCATATATATTCATTTTATTATTATATGCCTTTAATAAAAATCTGCCGGAACATACCGAATGTCCAAGCCGTTTTCCCATACTTAAACATATCAAATTTTTATGATACTACTCAGAGAACTTACTTACTATATATAGAAAGTCCTCTCAAAAGCCCATTAAAAGATTTTACTTCTAAAGTTCCCTGCCCGACTCATCTTTGAATCACAAAATCCGGACAGTTTGGCGACCTTGACTTACGAAACCATTTTGACCATTCTAAACAACTCCATTTGTAAAACTGCCACTTGATTCTAAAAATAGACTCAAAATACTAAACTTGGAGCCTGAGAACAGCCCTTGAATCATTTTGAAACTCATTTTATAGTCCCCGAGATTCGATCCAAATATCGACAACAATTTTCGGATTGTGTCGACACTCGTCTCTCGATACACGAAAATCAAACTAGTGTATCTTCCACCTCGTTTGGAGTTGGAAGGCCTACTTTATATCAAATCGAAGCTAACGAAATTCTCTACGACATAATCCCATAATAACAACCTATATTCAGACTTAATATTTCCGAATATGACCTCAAACCTACTGCCCAAAATTGACTATTAAAATCTCTTACAAAATCATGTTTTTGATCAATTCCAACAACTTTTATCATCAACCTAAGCCCCTAATATCATCATAAACCATTCCTAACACTTGCATCATCATCAAAATCAAAAACCCAAAAATTAAAAATCAACTTTTTAACAAAAACATAACATGAAAATCTTTTGATCATCACTACTAACACATGCATACAACAAATTTGGATCAAACATAACCAACTTTTCTTGAAAAATTTATATGGTTGCATGTATGACAATTTTATACCAAATTGTAGCCCTTTGAAAATGGAGGATGGGACTTTGCTTGGTTTCTCTTGGATCAAGCTAGAAAAATTTTGATCATGGTGTTTTTGGTGTGGATGGTGGACGGCTAAAAAGGAAAAGGAGGAGGGTGGAAGAAGTTTTTGGTTGAATGATTTTTTTAAAGGAAATGTGGTAGTGGAAATGTTATATATAGTGTGGGGTTAGGGTAGTTTTTGCCAATTTGTGATAGTTTTGGTCCAAAATGTAAATATTAGTTAAAAAGCAGGAAATGACTAAAAGTCAATTTTACAAATATTTACGGGACTCGGGTTTCGTAAAAATACTTAAAAGTTTAAACGCACACGAAAAATAATAATATAACGACTCGATACGTAATTAAAATGATATCGTCGAAAATATTAAATATCGAAACGATTGATAATAAAATATAAAATTGTGGGCATCCGTCGGTATCGCGATCACTAGTAGTCCTCGTTGTTCGTCAAAATATTAAAATAAAATATTTAATATCAGTTTCAACTTAAACCGTTAAACATAATAATATTTAATATTATTAAATACTTAAAAAATATTTGAAAAGTAAGATTAAGTAATGACCTTATTTTGTAGGTTTTACAGTTGATATTGACAACAATGACAATATGTTCCATGGTGAATGACATTATCATGAGAAGGAGGAAGAAAACTAAAGGGTGGTGGTGGAAGAAAAAATGTTCCACAATCAACATTCTTGGTAGGAGAAATGTGATTAAGAGTGTTCTTGGGTGAATTTGGATTGAAAGTGTTCTTGGGTGAGTTGGGATTGAAAGCAATGGGGAAAATGGAGGAGAATCAAGGCTTTCATTAGGATAATAAGACATTTTGGGATGTGAAGTATGGCAAAATGCTTATGGTTAAATAGGGAAGGCTCAAGGTATTTTTAGGGTGGTCAAAGGGTTGAAACAAAGATTCCCAAAAGTGTTGGAACAAATTTGGAGTTTCAGAAATACCCGAAAAAGGAAGCACTGTACGCGGTTCCTTATCACTTCTAGCGGTTCCTTATCGCTAAGGGACCGTGGTTCATATATGGAACCGCCTACAGAGGCTGTGTTTTGGTGGTGAAGGAAGATTTTTCGATTCATCAAATCTTATTTTTCTAGTCTAACTAATCATAGGGATATGCTTAAAAGCAAAGATAGACAAAGAAAACACATACGAACTCACGAAATAGAGATTTGACCAAAATACATGAGTTTTAAAATAAAAATCGATGTAGGAGGTGTGTAAGACAAGACCTTAGGTCACGACACAATGATCCTCCATGATTCTATCTTGTTCTTGCTATGTTTGAGAGAATCATACATATGAATTATGTAAGCTCGAGATTAATAGCAAGAATCTATGAAAAACGTTTTTAGATTGAATTAACAATGTCAAAACATTTCTCGACCATTTTCGAAAGAGACTTTCAGAATTTTGAAAAGGAGAAGAGAAGATTTTCAAGAAGAGTTTAGGAGACTCAATGACTCAAAGTGATAAAAGACTCAAAAGAAAATAAGAGACTCAATAAAAGGAAAGAAATTAAGGAATATGTTCCATTAATCCTAGACCTAGACGCAAGTAATTAAAAGGTTCCCTCTTAAGTGGCTTAGTGAAGATGTCGGCTTAGTTATCCTCGGAGGGTACCTTCTTAATCGAAATGTTCCCCTTTTGAACATTATCCCTAAGGAAATGGTGGCGAATTTATATGTGCTTGGTTCGCGAATATTGCACGAGATTCTTGCTAAGGTCTATAGCACTTTTATTGTCGCACATGATGGGAACATCATCAAGAGAAATCCCATAATCAACAAGCGCTTGCTTCATCCATAGAGCTTGTTGGCATGCTTTTCCGGCACTCACATACTCGGCTTCCGTGGTGGATATCGCAAGAGCGGTTTGTTTCTTCGAGAACCAAGAAGTTAAACAACAACCCATGAAGGTAGAAACTCCACTAGTGCTTTTCCGGTCCACATAGTCTCCCATCGTTTCTACGTCGGTCCCTTTAGGATACCATAATCCTAAATGTATAGTGCCCTTAATGTATCGGAAGATAAGCTTAACCGCTTCAAGGTGAGAGGTTTTGGGAGCCTCTTGGAAGCGAGCACAAAGGCAAACACTAAACATGATATCCGGTCAACTTGCCGTTAGGTACAACAAACTACCAATCATACCTCTATATTTGGTGTTGTCTACCGACTCATAATCATCATCTACGGTGAGTTTAGTATCCGAGGCCATTGGGGTCTTCATTGGTCTAGATTCTTCTAATCCAAATTTCTTTAGCATTTCTTTAGCATACTTAGATTGACTAAAGAAAATACCATCATCCATTTGTTTAATTTGGAGTCCTAAAAAGAAGTTAAGTTCTCCCATCATACTCATTTCAAACTCATCATGCATGATTTTGGCAAAGTCATCACACAATTCTTGACAAGTTGAGCCAAATATAATGTCATCAACATATATTTGCACGGTTATGAGGTGAGAACCTTTCTTCTTTGTAAAGAGTGTGTTGTCTACCATCCCCATGGTATACTCATGTTTAACAAAAAACGCTTTAAGTCTATCATACCAAGCTTTGGGTGCTTGTTTAAGACCATAAAGTGCCTTCTTAAGCTTGTAAACATGATCCGGTTTCACAAAATCAATGAAGCCGGGAGGTTGAGCCACATATACCTCCTCATTGATCAAACCGTTAAGAAACGCACTCTTTACATCCATTTGTTGAAGCTTAAAGTCTAAGGCACAAGCGTAGGCTAAAAGGATTCTAATTGATTCTAATCTTGCTACCGGTGCATATGTGTCGTCATAATCAATTCCTTCTTGTTGATTATAGCCTTGAGCTACAAGTCTAGCCTTGTTACGAGACACAACACCATTCTCATCTAACTTATTCCTATAGACCCATTTGGTTCCTATAATGGTAGAACTTCTAGGTGGAGGAACAAGTTCCCAAACATCATTAGCAACGAATTGATTCAATTCTTCTTGCATCGCAGTGACCCAACTCTCATCCGTCAAAGCTTCTTTAACATTCTTTGGTTCAATCAAGGAGACGAAACAAAAGAAGTTGCTTTGGTTTTGGACTTGAGATCTTAGGGTCCTTTTATTTAAGTCACCAATGATATTATTGAGAGTATGATCCTTAGACTCCTTAATGTTTACTTCCTTTTCAACATTAAGGTCTTCAACTCCTATTTTTCTAACCTCTTTGCCTTTAACTACTTTTATTTCATCCAAGTCATCATCAACCAATGGTGGTGTCTTGGGTAAAGGAGGGGCTTCATCAAAAGTCACGTTAAGTGATTCTTCAATTACGCCCGAGGTTCTATTGAGGACTACGCAGGCTTTGCTAGTTTGGGAATAACCTAAAAAGATACCTTCGTAAGACTTTGGGTCGAACTTGGTAAGGTAGTCTTTGGTGTTAAGGATAAAGCACTTTCTTCCAAACACCCTAAAGTATTCCAATGAGGGTTTCTTACCTTTAAGAATCTCATACGGGGTCTTTCCTAGGAAAGGTCGAATAAGAATTCGGTTGAGAATATAAGTCGATGTGTCCACGGCATTGCACCAAAACTTTTGAGGCAAAGATTGCTCGTTTAACATCGTCCTACTCATCTCTTGGATGGTCCTATTCTTCCTTTCAACTACCCCATTTGATTGTGGAGTGCGAGGAGCCAAGAAGTTATGGGTAATACCATGAGCTTCACAAAAGGCACCAAATTGCACTTCATTATCAAATTCCCTACCATGATCCGTCCTAATAGAGACAATTGGACATCCTAGTTGATTTTGAATTCTTCGACTAAAGATTTCGAAATGATCGAAAGCTTCATTCTTAGATGCCAAAAATCTAGTCCAAGTGAATCTAGAATAGCCGTCAACTATAACTAGGGTATAAAGGTTACCTCCATAACTCCGTATGGCGGAAGGTCCAAAGAGATCCATATGTAGGAGCTCTAAGCACCGAGAGGTTGAAACCAAATTCTTGGCTTTGTGACTTGAGTGAACTTGCTTTCCAACTTTGCAAGCATCACAAAAGTGACTATCAAACTTCATCTTGGGGAGGTGTCTTACCAACTCCTTAGAGACTAAAGATTTAATGAAACACATATTAGCGTGACCTAATCTCCTATGCCAAAGAGTAGAACTATCATCTATAGTCGCAAGACATATATTGTCTTTTGACTTCTTATTGACCTTCATGACATAAAGCCCATGCTTTCTAACACCTTTTCCAATGACCTTTCCATCTTTTACGATTTCACTGTCATGTTCCGAAAAGATGACCTTACACTTATTGTCACAAATTTGACCTATACTTAAAAGGTTAAACCCTAAATTATCTACGTGCTCAACATTTTCAATGGTCATGGAGTCAAGAGAAACCGTACCTTTGCCAATGATATTACCACGTAGACTACTAGTGAATGTGACGTTACCTTCATCATATGCTTTGTAGTGCGAGAACAAACTTCGATTACCCGTCATGTGTTTAGAACAACCACTATCCTTAATCCACTCGTCGGGTTCCAAATCAATTCCCAAGCATATCTAGGTAACAACATACAAGATCAAACATTTGGTCCCCAATATCTCATGGGTCCAAAATTGTTAATTCCAAACATCCCTTGCATTTGGTTGGGATGCATGAATAGAGGAGCGGTTCCCCATGGGGAATAAAATAGAGGAGGATAATAATTCATATAACCATTTTTTTGTTCATTATTTCTCCTAGGTGTATTTGATCTTGGTTTAGAGTTGTGGTCATTCCTTCTAGGTGTTAGAGTTTTACTTCTAGGTCGTGAATTGTTTTGACTATCTCTTCCAGGTGTTGTCGTTCTACTTCTAGGCCTAGACTCATTCCGTACTCTTGGTGGAGTAGTGGATGGTCTTGATAAACTTCTATTTCCCATTAGAGGTTTACTCAAGGGCTTATAGAACTTATCAACAGCATTGTCGTCAAGTATGGGTAATTTGACCTTGTTAAAAATAAGATGCTTTGGTTGTTCACCTAAATTTGACATTTCAGAAAGTTTAGGATTTTCAGCAAAACCTCTTTCTGGCCGCGGTTCCTTATCTAGGGCGGCGGTTCCATAGTGATAAGGAACCGCCCCATACAATCCGGGACCGCGTACAACAGACGATGTTTCTGAAAATCTGACTTGTTTAGGTTCACTAGTTGATGCTTCATTTGAGTTAAAACCTACACAAAGTCTTTTCTTAGAATGAATTTTTTTGTTTAACATATCATCAAGAGCACTAGTACCTTTCATGAACTTTTCCAATTTAATGGAGGTGCTCTTGAGATCTTCATTCTCTAATCTAAGTTTCTCACAACTTAAGCAACCTAAATCAACTTCTTTATTTTTCTCAAGCTTGGCTAATTTCTCCCTAAGTTCATTGATCTCATTTTCAAGCTTAGTTTTGGTTGATTTTAAGGTTTTGTTCTTTTCTATGAATTTGAGGCTAAGTTTGTGTAAATTATCATATTGGCCTTCTAATTCAATATCATATAAGGTGGAGCTATCATTGCTATAATATTCGGTTTCAGAATGTACCTCTTTAGAAGTATGAGCAATAAGACATTTCTCCTCTTTGGGGTTGTCATCAACATCTTCACCGCTATCGCTCCAAGAACCACTAACGAACGCCGTGTGATTCTTATCGCGTGAAGGCTTTGGACAATCACTAATGAAATGATTTGGATCACCACATCTAAAGCAATTCCTATCACCTTTTTCGTTCTTGGCAAACCGATTCTTTGAGAATGGTTTCTTGTTTGGGTTGCCTCACGTGTTGACATCGTCTTTTAAAGAACTTCTTGAAATCTCTCACCGCCAATGCATACTCCTCGTCATCGCTATCCGAGGAACTATCATGGTCGCTTTGTGCCTTCTTGGATTTGAGTGCAAGAGACTTCCTTTCACTCTTGGTTTTCACCAATTCCGAGTCCTTCAAAATTATCATCTCATGAACCTTCAAGTTGCCTATGAGTTCATCGAGTGATAAAGTTGAGAGATCTTTCGATTCTTCAATCGCCGTGACTTTTGCTCTCCACTTCGGATGTAAGGCCCTTAGAAACTTCCTAACATTGTTCTTGTTAGAAAAACCTTCATCAAGTGCTTTTAGACTAGTAATAATAGTGTTAAATCTAGCAAAAGCACTATCAATAGTTTCATCTTCTAAGATGACAAATTGTTCATATTGTTGGACAATAAGATTGATTTTGCTTTCTTTGACTTGGCTATTACCTTGGTGGGTTACTAAAAGAGTGTTCCAAATATCTTTAGCGGTTTCATACATAAAAATCCTTTCATACTCTTTCTTAGGTAAAGCATTTTAAATCACCATTTTAGCCTCATTATTTTTCGAAAGTTTCTTTTTAGTATCGTCATTAGCTTTGTCAAAAGTGACCAATTCTTTTGTTTTAGAAACTTCATTAAATTGATAAGGTAAAAAATCACCATTGGTAATAACATACCAAAGATCTAAATCATTTGATTTCACATAAGTCTCAAATCTATTTTTCTAGTAAATAAAACTATCGTTTTCAAAAAGTGGTGGTCTTTGCATTGATTGCCCTTCTAGGTACTTGTTGGAATCCAAAGATCGATTCAAGTTTTAAAATACAATATACTTTAAAAATTCTTGAGCAACCTCGCTCTGATACCAATTGTAGAAACTAGAAGGGGGGGGGGGTTGAATAGTTTTTTATATTTACTTGTTAAAAGGTGGTTTTCAAAAAATCCTTTTTCAAAAACTTAGGCTTGAGGAAATATGTGAAATCTTCTTATGCACAATATGAACAATGATAGTGTAACTAAACTAATACTAACTAATGTATATGCACAAAGAATAAAGAATGTAAAGAGTTAAAGGAAAGAAAGATCAAACCAAACACCAAGGATTTATAGTGGTTCGGCAACGAAGCTCACTCCTCGTTCCTACTCCACTCCTCGAGTACTCCTTACTCGAGAGTTCACTACACAACAAGCTCCTTATAGTGGAGAAAACCGTACACGTTGCTTAACCAATTTCCGACTCTAAGCTAAAAGTCGAGACCTAATCGTAGCTAGGACCAATCTACACAACTATACTTAGTACATACACAACTTCCAAATAGACACAACTACTTGGATCATCACAACTATGACACAACAACAAATGTATAAGATTTGATCTTCAAAGGATCTTTGGTGGTGGACTCAACACTTCACAAGGATAGTGTTCTTCTCTTTGCACTTGGAGAGGAAGGGATGGATGGGATAGATTCACTTCTAAACAAGTAGTAATCAATCAAATGATCAAGGATTTGAGTGATTTAAGAAGTATGTTTGAATCTGGAAATATATGTGCAAAAGAGGTGAAGAGAAAATCTGATAATGGTCCACTATTTATAGGACAAAAGGCCAACGGCTATATCTGCCCGCGGTTCCTTATCTCTGCCGGCGGTTCCTTATCGGTAAGGAACCACATAGGCACCAGGGAACCGCCAGAGTAGACTCCGCTCCCTTTTTCTCCTTTAGTGGTGGAGGTCTTATCTGATTATAAATTATCCTGAAAGAATATTCAAAATCAAAAAAGAATATGCCATTTTCAAATTTTCAAATATTTAATTTAATAAAACATTTTCTTAAAAAGAAAGTTTAATAAAAAAAACTTGTCACACTTAATAAAAAGTGAGTTTTAAGAAAAGATTAAATCACTTGATCACTTGATTAAGGTTAGTACTTGTTTATTCATACCTTAAGTGAAAATAGGTAAAAAAAAATACTTGAACTCAAGAATTCGTTTTTCGTTGTTTTCGTAAATGCTTGTTTTTACATATTGTCGTAATCAAAACTAAGCGAGATCGCAAAATGCAAGTAAAGTTTTTAGGCATTATTGCATTAACACAATGGTATATGAATTTCATACGGATATCTTAGCTAGACATCCCCCACATTTGTAAGTATGTAAAACCCGCATTAAAATACCATGAACAGTACACGTGAACAGTAAATACACGAAAATATGATAAAATTAAAACTTTCCATTTATAATATATTACATGTGTCACGAGATTTAATAACAAGTAATTACGTATATTATAAATGTGACATGACCACGATATTAATGCACGGTATTTAAAACACGACACTTGGACACGAACACACATGAATAATATAACTAAACATGAAAAACTATGGTTTTACCTTGTTTGGGTTGTGTTGGCCGAGGCATAGAAAAGAGGAAGGAAAGAAAGGGCCTTTGGCTAATTAACCAAAGTTTAATCCTAAACTAAGTAAAATTCCAGGGAATTAAAACATTATTTAGTTTTATCAAAATCGCAAAACCCTAATTCCTCTCCTTCTCCTTGCCGCCGTTTTTTCAAGAACACCAAGGGTGTTCGGGTTGATTTTGATCCTTGGTTTTTATAGCTACGTGTTCGTGTTTATTAACCTTTTTCATCCACGTCATCGGTATCATCAAAACTCTTATCTTTTATAATTGTTTTGTTTTTATCAAGATCATGCGATTAAATCATAACAACAAACAAGGATAACATGTTAGTAAATCAAGGAAAACAAAATGAAGGGTTCATGTTGTTTGGTTTTGTTTAGCCGAGACCCAAACCGAGAGCCGAAGCTCTCGGTGGTTCTTGTTTCACCCAGCCGAGACCTAGTGGTCTCGGCGTGTGGTTGTTTTGGCTCGGACGCAGGGAAAAATGGAACCCCGACATGGCGTCGGGGTGTGTTTGGCTTGTTATAGTGTCACACGAGATCACTAAGATCTCGGTGGGACGAAGCTTCGGATCAGTGGGAACCCCGGCTTGAGCCGGGGTGTACTTAGGCTCGGCAGTGGCTAGCCGTGGCTCAGCAGGGGGAAGGATTGGCCATCAGTGGCAACCGGCTAGCCGGTCTAGCCACTGATGGGCTGTTTGGTTTTGGCCGACGGCTGACACCTCTAGCCGCCGGCTATGTGGTGGCGGCTAGGTACGTTTCGGGCTCGGGATTATTTTAGAACACGGGTTCGGGCTCGGGAATTAATAAAATCAGTTATTTTATTTATTTGACAATACTTAGGTTTTAAATATTAAAAGTAATATTTCATGATTTAACATAAGTATTTAATTAGCCTAATTTAATTAAACATGTTATTTTAATTAAATTCATATAATCTATAGTTTATTAAATTGGCCATGTTAATTATTTAATAAGCTATAACATTTACTCCATGACTTGTATTTTTACTAATAAGCTTAAACTTATATTTTTAGCTTAATAATTCAACTTATTTCTAAATATGGAAACTTACTATTTTTGTAAACTTTCTATTTTTGGAAACTTACTGTTTTAGGAAACCTGCTACTTTTAGAAAGTTACTTAGTATTACAATACAAGTATTATAATACCTTATTACATGAATAATAAACAACAGAACACAAGTATAACTACAGATAATACCACTAAACAGTAAAACATGACACAACATGAATAATAAGGTAAAAACACACAAGATCAGTAGACAACTCATACACTTTCCTCATCTAATGTATTATTATCTGTCAACGCGGAGTAGGTTCTTCAGCGTTTCCCTTAGCTTCTATTGGACACAAGGTACGGATTTCCCGTCCTTCAGTAAGGACACTCTCTTCCTTTATTAGGATTTCTCTTATGCATCCAAATATTTTCCTAGTAGTTACAGATTTAAATGCTTATGTTTTATTAGTTACCTTAGCCATATACATGCATGCCAGTTTCACCTAGTTATGGAGGTACCATAACCATAACACTAGAGGCACCATTGTTATGACTTCACCACGGCGGAGTGATAGCTCATGGCGTCCCTTTAGTTTATTTGGCCTATATTTATTATTATATTATCATGTGGGGCGTATGGGTGCATCCTAGTTACAGTTTCAGTCAGGATTTCATGGTGAATGTGGTATGTGCCTTGCATCCTTCACAAGGAGCTGATCCCTCCTACCCAGACAATATTAATTAGAGGCATCCTCTCTAATTGCATGACGAGGTCACCCCTCCAAGTATTCATGCACGTTGTTGACGTCATGACCTATATTGGCTTTTGGTATATTAAACTAATACAAATTTTCATAAGTAAACATAAGCTATATTTTCAAAACTAAAACCATTAAACATGTTATACGTCTAGGTTTCCCAGGACTTATTCATTTCCGTTGCCATTCATGTTAATCATGCTTTATGTTCATTTCTTCTTTCATTATTCTATGTCTTTCCATGCTTTATTGTATATTCGTGCACTGGGCGTTATGCTCAGTCGTTTCTATTTTCCATGTTCCCGAACGGTAGGTACCCAAGGTCGCAAGTAGGATCTCAAGAGTATGTGCATTCGGATGGAAGCTTTCCAGCCTTCTTTACCTTATGTATTTATCCTACTTTCTCATACTTTATTTCATTTGGACATTGTTTAGTCCTTTCCTTTACAGTACTTATATTTGCTTGTGTTTGAGTTACTTGGACTACCGATGTTTGTTTCCGGTATTTCCTTTTATGGTCATGAATGTTTAGACATTTACCTTTCATGCTTTGATGACACGCTATAAATTACTATGATATTCCATTTTACCAAATGGGGTGTTACAATTATGGTATCAGAGCCAAGGTTTCGACCTGTAGCTCTGTAAAACATGACCTGTGACTTACGGGTAGTCACCAACGTCTTCCTAGAACTGACAGTTGGTTTTCATGCATCCATTTCATTTTCAAGAATTTCATGTAATCATATTTATGCATTCATCTCATTGTCGCAGGAATTTTGACTAAGTAATGGTTGGTACAGGACTGGCCCTATTTAGTCGCATGTGTTTTTATCGAAATATTTTATTTGTTTAGTGGACCGACCCATAGGCGTCCACACTTGCCTTTTTGTTTTGTGAACCGACCCATAGGCTTTCACTCATGGACATATCATCATATTTAATTGACCATGCATTTTAAAACTATTTTGTGCATCATAAATAAATTCATGTTTCATTTTTATATTCATGTGATATTTTATTAGACTCATTATTTATGTTGCATTTTATTTTAAACTGTCAGATGGTATACACACGCAATGCTCAAGAATTGGCTGCAGCTGTCAATGCAACTTTCCAATCCCTCCTTCCTCAACTTCTCAATGAAATCAGGGACGAAGTTCATGCTGAAGTCCAGGCTCATGGCAATCAGCACGACCCTTGTTAACCTCAAAATATTGCGTCAAACAATAATGTTCGTTCATATGTTTATTATGTATCGTATTTAAGAACGTTGTAATACGTAGTAGATTAGTCGTGGTTTACGGGCTTAACTTTAAGCTAAGGTTCATTCATACGTAAATAACGCCTAAAAGCAAAGCCCGGCCCATTATCATATAGCCCATTATGCCACATGTAGGCAAGGCTATAAATACCTCTCCTTGCATGTAAGGAGAGGTTGTTGGTCCATTTTTCTCTAATTCTCTAATCTAATATTCACCAAGTTTCACACATTTCTCTCTCTTTTCTCTCTCTACTTTCTCTCTCTAGAATTCATCTATCTTCTACCTTTCTTTCTTGTTTAATCATCATTTTATATGGGACAAAAATTGGTATCAATCGCCATGGGGTAGTTTTGTGATTCATTGTTGAGATTCTACTTAGTTCGCATGATTTACACTAAAATCATCTTAGATTCAAGTTTTTCTTGTGCAATCTGTGCTCTAAATCTTGCTATATATCTCTAAATCTTTCATACGTGTGGTAAGGATTTGGTTATTGTGGTTTGCTTATTATCACGGATTTCTTGTAAAAAATCTCAAGTTTTTACCTTTTGTCTCGGAAGTGTTCTCATATTTCGATAAGGGCTTCAGTATTCCGATCACAAAAACCTTAGGGTTTCTACATTGTGATCATGGATTGCGATCACTATATTGCGATCACTCATATTTCGATCACTCATATTGCTATCACTCATATTGCAATAACTCATATTGCGATCACTCATATTGTGATCACTCATATTGCGATCACTCATATTGAGATCACTCATATTGCGATCACTCATATTGCGATCACTCACATTCCGATGACTATTCTGATGACATTTCGATGACTATTCCGATGACAATTTTGATGACTCTTCCGATGACTATTCCGATGGATTAAATATTTTTTCAAAAACGTGTTTTTGAAAATTTTTATTCGTGTGTTTTTTGGTCTAGAAGATTTTTTTTGGTTTTTGAAGAACAACTTTTAAGGGATTTCAACACTTTTTCTCTTCAACAACAATCACTATAACATCTACTTAAGATCCATATTCACTTCATCATTTCAGAGAATTTTGAGATGGATTCTACTACAGAATATCGTGTGACAAACAACAACATAATGGTGGCGGGTAACAAAGAGAGACTACCAATGCTTGTGTCGGGTCGATATGATCAATGGCAATCCCGTTTTCTACGTTATCTTGACACAAAACCTAACGGTGATGCTATAAGGCACTGTATTTTTGATGGACCCTATAAACTCTCAAGGATTCAAGTTCTTGGAGTACCAGCCACAGACACAACTGAAGAACAACTCGCATATGAACGTGAAGAAAAGAGAAATGACCTCACAACAGAGAACCGTGCTTGGTTTGATGCAGAAAAGGAAGCAATCTACTTAATTCTCAGTGGCATTGAAGATGATATTTATTCCATGGTTGATGCATGTTCTACTGCTAAAGAAATGTGGACGGCTATTGAAAGATTGCAACAAGGTGAATTACTTAACAAACAAGATATGAAAACTAAGATGTTTGGGGACTTTAGCAAGTTTACTTCAAAGGATGGCGAATCAACTGATTCTTATTACTCCCGATTCTACAAAATGATGAATGACATGACCCGAAACAACTTGCAAGTTTCCACCATGCAAGTCAATGTCCAATTTCTACAGGAACTTCAACCAGAGTGGAGACGGTTTGTCACCTTTGTGAAACAACAAAAAAAGTTAGATGAAGTTTCAAATCACACACTCTTTGACATTTTGAAATAATTTCAAAATGAAGAAAATGAACCTCAAGCTGAACGTGCTGCAAAGGTTTTGCAAATCCACTTGTTTTGGTGTCTACCACTCAACATTAACCAGATTATCATTCTCGGGCTCCAAAGACTGACTCTACTCAGTCATCATCACCACGATCATCCCCTGTTTCTAAGTCACATGCACCAACAAGATCCCGAGGCAAACAAGTTACAAGAGCACCATCACCCACACCTGAGCAATCATCCAAAGAAGACAGTGATGAAGAATTAGCTCAAAAGTATACGGAATTCAAGAAACAAATGGCTTTCATTATGAAGCAATACAGGAAAATCTACAAACCCACCAACAACAACCTCAGAACATCTTCAAACACAAGGAACAACTATGCTTAGAGTCCTCCAAGGAATGATACACGAAGGCGTGCTGAGAGTCCTCCTAAGTATGATCGACAACCCACAAAGTATGATAATCAAAGGGTTGCTACTGTTGTTAGTAATAGGGAAACTGTTGGTACTCAAGTTGTGCAACAAAGTGGGATTCAATGTTTTAATTGTCAAGGTTATGGGCATTTGGCTAGGGAATGCAGGCATCCAAAGCGGGTTAAAGATTATGGTTATCATAAGGAAAAGATGTTGATGTGCAAGAAAATGGAAGCTGGGATCAAGTTATTAGCTGAGGAAGGAGAAATGGTTGACGATACAGATGATGAACTCTTCGACCAAGAACTCGAGGCACATTATTCATATATGGCAAAGATTCACGAGGTCCTTAACGTCACTGAAGATGACAATGGTCCTATCTTTGATACCGATCCAATTGATAAGGTACAACACGATGATGAATATAATGTGTTTGGTGATACACATGAGTATAGTGATCTACCAACAACAATTACTGACATGTGTATGATGGAAACGGTTGATAGCAATACCGCACCTGATTCATCAGACATGTGCAATAATGAGTTTGAGGATGATCAACATGTTAATGAGTATGATGACGAGGAGCGTGTCATGCTTTCTAATTTAATTACCAGTTTACAAAAGGATGTCAATGAAAATAGAAAGAGTCAAAAGCAATTAAAGAAGGCAAACGCATCGCTCACTCAAAACTATGAAGAAAGTAGAGCCGCTCTTATAAAATCTAGTGAGACAATTGATAGTTATAGGGCTGAGCTTCTTCAAAAGACCGAAGAGCTTGAGGGGTACAAAAGTCGTGTTATTAACGTTAAAAAGGAGATTTTGAAAATAAATACAACGAATCTCTTGCTTTGTTAACTAAAGAAAAACGTCAACTTAATGTTTTATCAAGTGATGAACGTCAAAAAACGTACCTTTCCAGAACAAAAGTTAATGAACTTGAACAGAGGCTTTCTATGAATACCACCGATTCTGCTAAAATTCTTGACGAAAAGAAACAAGAGGTTAAAAAATTAAAAGAAGATTTCAAAAATAGACAAGGCAAAGATACTGAAAAAGTAAAGGATCTCGAAGAACAAGTCGATTTTAAAAAAAAAGTTGTGTATAAAACGCATGACTCTATTCAAACAATTAGAATGATAGCCCATCGGTCGTTTTTCAAGGGTCAACCTAGTTTTGCAAGCCCCAAGTACCTCGAACAAGCTCAAGCGGCTAACCCTCACTTATATCTTGATGAGTCCGAATGGACCGATCATGATTGGCAAGTAGCTAGCCTCGATAGTGAAGAGACGTCCCTTTGGGATGAGGAGAGTAGATCACCGGTCAACAAAGACTTTGTGACATCATATAATTATGCTTATGAAAACAGTCTTTATGGTCTTTTCACTCCACAAAAACAGAAGTCTCGTGAAGAATTATTTCTTGAATGCAAACAATGAAGAATTCAATGGAAGAAAATTTTTGCTACTAACAAATAAAATGTTTTTAAATATATTAACTATTTGCCTCTTGCTGCTTCTAAAAGCAAAAGTAGAAAAACACTTGGTTTTCTTAAACAGTACATTGATAATGTTCAATCAATTGTTGAAAGCGATTGGGAAAAACGTCAAAAGGATAAGTGGAAAACAGAGATTCCTCACGACATAACTGTACTTGTGAAAGAACTTTTAATACCAAATACGAAGATAATAAAAGAACATGTTCTTGAGTTTGAAAAATTAATTCGGTCTGAAACGTTTGATGATTTGAATTATGTTGAGTCTCTTGAAAAAGAAATTGACGAACTTCAAAATGATAAATCAGATTTTTCAAACGAATATGATCTACTCTTAGAAGAATGTCTCTCCAAAGATATTTTGTGTGTTACTCTTCAATCTTGTGCTGATATCGATGAATACTCTGATGTTGCAGGCAAATATCTTGATAAGATCAAAGAATGTGAGCGTCTTGAACTTGAGCTTTCAAAACTTAAAGAAAATGTTGATAAAAAGGTTTTTGAGTTACTTCAACACAAAACTGATTTCCTTTAAAAACATTGTCATTCTCTTGAACTTGCTTTGCAAAAAGACATAGGAAGTTTTCCACATTATAATAAATTACAAGAAAAACTTTCCCAAATGTGTCGAGAAATGAATGAAAAGATTTTGGAAATTAAAGAGTTGAAGGCTCAGTTACAAGACAGGATAATAGCGATAACAGAGTTGAAGAAACTCGTTGCTAAGATGGGTGGGAAAATTGTGGAACCTAGTGTTAAGAAACATGTTGTAAGACAACCCAATGCGCACAAAGTAACTAGACCCTCTGTCTTGGGAAAACCATATGTTTTCTCTAATTCTGCATTTGCAAAACCTACATTTTCCCCCAAGACGGATGAGAAGGATAGGTTACCACAGAATACTCTCAAAACACATATTCGATCACAAAGCATCAAGAACACAAATGTGATTAAACCAGGGATGTATAGATTGGCCACTAAACCCACACACAACAAAGAAAGTCAATCACCTCATACTTCTAGAAACACTATTAGACGTGTGTCTTTTACTATAGGAGTAGTCCCCACTGCTAGTGTTAGCCGGCCTCAGCTTAAGAGCACTCGAATGAATGAAAAGTTTTGGCAAAACAAAAGTCAAGGGAAGATGAAGGAAGTAGAAGACCATCCTAGGATTTTCAATGTTTCTAAGAATAAAACGTCTGTAATCGCATGTAATGACGATTTGAATGATTCGACTTTGAATGCTTTGAATGTTAAGTTTGTTTGTATGAAATATGGAAAGTGTGCTAATGCTAATCATGCTATGTTTGTTTCGAATTATGTCAAAGGCGTTGATACTAGAACTAAGAATCAAATTGCGATGCCTATTAGTGCTAGAAAACCCAAACACAAAGTGAACCAATCTGGTGCCCCCCCCATGAGAAACGTATTGCATCCGACTCCACCACTAAGAACCCTAGAAGCAGAATTAGGGAATTATATGAGTCTGCTAGTAAGTCTTAGAAATGGTGGTTTACTAATCAATGTCCTATAGGCTTTAAATGGATGCCTAAGGTTAGGACAGAATGTGACTACGTGCGTTAGTGTGCCTCTAAGTGATGAAACTAGGGAAACTAATGAATCGGAAATCACAACTAACATGGAATCCAATTTAGCAAATGCTCCATCGTGTTCTAATTCTTCTACAGGTGATCGAAATAATTCTCTTCATACTGGATTCCGGATGCACGAAGCACATGACGTGGAATCTCAAGCTTCTAATCAACTTCGTGGAGAAGTTCCTGGGTACGGTCCGATTCGGAAATGATCAATTTGCACTGATCCTAGGATATGGAGAATTGGTTCAGGGGAATATAACAATCAAAAGGGTTTACTACGTTGAAGGGCTCAATCACAATCTTTTCTCGGTTGGTCAATTCTGTGATGCGGATTCGGAGGTTGCTCTTAGAAAGAAGACGTGTTTTGTTCGTGATTATGATGGGAATGACTTACTTACCGGTTCACGGGGTACTCATCTCTACACCATTTCACTACAAGACTCCACATCTTCAACTCCAATCTGTTTCATGACTAAAGCTTCAACGACTCAAGCTTGATTATGGCATCAGCGTTTATCTCATCTTAACTTTGATACCATCAACTTGCTTTCCAAGAAAGATATTGTGAGAGGCCTTCCAAATTTGGAATTCATCAAAGATCATCTTTGTTCTTCTTGTGAGCTTTGTAAAGCTAAACGGAGTAGTTTCAAGACAAAGACTACGCCAATCTCTAAAAGACGGTTAGATCTTCTTCATATAGATTTGTATGGCACCATGCGTGTTCAAAGCATCAATGGGAAGAAATACGTTATGGTAATTGTCGATGACTACTCAAGGTACACGTGGACTCACTTCTTGAGATCCAAGGATGAAGCACCTGAGGTTCTCATTAACTTCCTTAAGCTGATACAACGTGGTCTTCAAGCTCAAGTAAAAGTGGTACGTACTGATAGAGGCACGAAATTCTTGAATTCAACTCTGAAGAATTATTTTGAAGTCGAAGGGATTGAACACGATACATCTATTGCTAGAACACCTGAACAAAACGGCGCTGTTGAAAGAAGATACCGTACTTTAGTTGAGGCTGCTCGAACATTATTATCCGCTTCAAAACTACCATTATTCTTTTGGGCCGAAGTCGTATCAACCGCATGTTACACACAAAACCGTTCCTTAATTATCCCAAGACACGAAAAGGCACCATATCACATAATTAATGATCGCGAACCTTCACTCAAACACCTTCATGTTTTTAGATGTACGTGTTACATTATTCGAGATGGTGAAAATCTGGACAAGATGAAAGAGAAAGGCGATGCATGCATTCTTGTGGGATATGCAACTCAGTCTAAGGGATACAGAGTGTATAACAAGAGAAGAAAATTGATAGTCGAAACTATTCATATCAGATTCGATGAATTGCAAGAAATGGCACTTGAACAAAGCAGTTTAAGTCCCGATCCACAACGACAAAATACTTATGTGCACAACTCCACGGAACTCGGAACTCAAGACCACAACAATGAACCATCAAGTTCAAAGCTGGTTCCTGAACATGTTCCTAGAGCAGATATGACAGTGGACACGACACTTAAAGAGTTGGAAATGTTATATGGACCAATGTTTGATGAATATTTCATGGGGGAGAAACATGTTGTATCAAAGTCTTCTGCTATCACTCATGATAAGCATGATGATACCGATCATCGTCACCAAAAGGATACAACTTCATCCACTTCAACACGGGTTGCTGCAGATTTACTTCCTCAAAATATCACTTGAACGATCGATCCTACAACATCCACAACTACTGTCATTGCTCCAGAGAACACAAATCAAGCAGACGATGCATTATCTGACGAGGACGATTTTCACAACCCATTCGGTACACCGGTACACGAAACTGGAGAGTCTTCTACTAGCCATGTTGATCCGTCAAATATGCATACGTTCTACCAATGACATACTTCAACACATCATTGGACCCGAGATCATCCTTTGGTTCAAGTAATTGGAAACCCTTCACAGCCTGTTCGTACAAGACGACAATTAGAAACCGATGGTGATGTTTGTATGTTCGCACTCGCCGTGAGTACAGCTAAACCGAAAAACATCAAAGAAGCCATGGCTGATCATGCTTGGATTGAATCGATGACAGATGAACTTCAACAATTTGAAAGACTTAAAGTGTAAAACCCGTATTTAAAATCCTAAAATATTAAATAGGCAGTCTCATTCTATTTAAATACTACAAAAAATAATTATTCAGAAAATGATTATTGAGTTTAGAAAATATTAAATATGTATTATTTATTTTACAAAAAATAAGTAAACGTTAACAGTAATTACGTAGTCCAGTTTAATTAAAATGTTACGTAATTAATTATTAAGAGTAATGATAACTATCTACGTATCACGTGCGGGTTATAATTCAGGAAATAAATAATACGTTGCAAAATCTTAACACGAAATTATAACATGAAATATTAAACAAAAAAAAATTAAAAAAATAAAAGTGAACATGTATGTATTTGTGTACTAGAGGTGGCATTTAAACTAGAATCAAAGAAAGAAATGTAGGCTTATAGCCCGGCCCACTACCCAAGCAAAACAAACGGGGGGTTATTTCCATCACCCTTTGTCAAACAGTAAACAAAAGAAAAAAAAGAAAGAAATGAGAGATTAGGGTTTTCCCCTTGGGGTGCCATCGGACAGAAAAAAAAGAAAAAAAAAGGGTGTCGAGTGTTTTGACAGTTGATGCGTGTGTGTGTGTGATTTTGTACCTCAAATCACAAAAAGGTAAACCTTTCTCCTTTCATTCATTTAATCACATAATCCATGTGTTAGAAAAAGAAAAAAATATATATGTTAATTAAAACAGAAATCGTGTATTGAAAGAATTAGGAGGTCGGGTTGTTTGGTTGTACAAAAACCGAGACCATTATGGTCTCGGTGTGGTTTCTGTTTTGACCAGCCGCAACCAAACAAGGGGTGTTTGGCTTTTCGAGCAGCAGCAAAGATCTGCAGGCGTGTTTGGTTTATAAACAGTGGGTAAATAAGGGGGTGTTTGGGTTTGTCAACAGTGGGAACAAAATACAGAAAACAGTGGGAATAAAACAAAGAAAACAGTGGGAATAAAACAATGAAAGCAGTGGGAACGTATAGAGAAATCAGTGGGAAGAGTTGGGCAGAAAAGGGAAGTTTTATTTCAAACTTAGCGACAGTTTTCTGTCACAGATTGTCACGACAGTGTTTATACAATTTTTAAAATGCAGCTTTTAGCGACACTTTTAGTGACTCAGATTTCTGTCACTAATGTATTTAGACAAATTTTAATATAGTTGTTGAATTGTTTAGTGCGACCGAGAAGGGAAATCTCGGTAGGTTCGGGGCATAATTATAATAATAAAAATGAAGATTTTTATATTATACCTTTTTATTACTTGTTTTATAAATGTTTTAAATTCTATTTAAATGAATTAAATTAAAATAGTTTTTAATATTTTAAAAGGGTATAAATTTATTATATAAATTAAATTGTTTTAGAAACTTTCTAATTAGAAACCTTATGTATTAACGAGTTAACTATTTTAGTATTAAATAACGTCAGAACGTGTTAGTATCATAATTATTGGTAGGTCGTTAACATATTAGAAAGAATTATTATAAGATCATGTTTATCAGTTAAAATACGTACAGAATTTCAGAAATAAATAAATAAATAAAGATCAGATCACTTAATCGCGTCAATTATTATTGTAGCTTACGTGAAGACCGAGTAGTTTCGTTTAGTCTTCCATTCAGTCAGTTACTGGACAAGAGGTACGGATTTTCTGTCCTTTCAGTAAGGACTTCCTTTCTATGCATGATTAGGATTTCCCGTCTATAGCCAATTGTTTTCCCCAGTACATGTTACAAATTATCAGAAATTATTTAAATAACTAAGATATTGCATGAGCATTATATACAAGCATGACCAGTTTATGTACTAGTTACGGAGGTACCGTAACCATGGTACTAGAGGCACCGGTGCCGTGACTCACATGCAGGAGAGTGATATCCTGCATCGTCCCACTCAACTTAGCTTGACCATTTTATCAATATTATTAGTGGGTGTATGGATGCATCCTAGGCTTACCAGTTTATAGTTTTCAGGTGAATGTGTTGTATGCTCTACATCCTTCACATTGGAGCTGATCCCTCCACCCAACACAGTAATTAGAGGTCACCCCTCTACAGCATGACGAGGTCACCGCTCTAGTTATTCATGCAACAGTTTTTTAGCATATGACCTATATAAGCTCTTGGCAATTAAAATACAGTAAATGCATGTTTTCAGATTTAAAAGATAACAGTTCAGTTTTATTATTTATAAATCAGACTTATCAGATTTTCTACAGTTTTCATCACACTCCACATATCAGTCTTTCAGCTTCAGTAATTAATAAATTTTTTTCAAGTTCATTATATTCTTATCATGCATTATATGCGTTCACTGAGCGTTATGCTCAACCGTAGTTCTTTCATGTTCTAACGGCAGGTACACCAGGACACTCTTAAGATTCTAAGAGCTTTTACATTGGATGGAAGCAATCCAGACTTCTTTAATTTATGCACTTCATTATTATATTGCCTGTTGGACATTGTTTAGTCCTTTCTTTCAGTATTTTACTTTTCATGTTTTGAGCTTATGTTGGATTACCGATGTTTGATTTTGGTATTTACGTTATGGTCAGTTAATGTTTTAGGACATTTACCTTATGCTTTGATCACACGCCATAAATACACGTAACGGTCCACTTATCCAAGTGGGGTGTTATAATTATGGTATTAGAGCTATAGGTTCGGCCTGTAGGCTCTAAAACTTGACTTGTGACTAGTGGGTAGTCACAAGGAACTTCCTAGATTTTGGCGTTGTTATCTTTCATGTTTCTCATGGATTATTCAGTCAGTTTTCTGCATTTATCAGTCAATTTTCTTAAAGTTTTGACTAAGTAAAAAGGTTGGTACAGGACTGGTGATATGAGCTATTTTAGTCATATCAATTATATCATAAAACAATGAATAAGTGCATAATATGTATCAATTTTGCCTTGTATATGCTTGTTTCTTGTTTTTATGTGTGTAGATACCAAGTTTGCGAAAACCGGCACGAGTTTGAAGAAAAAGATCGATGAAGCCAAAAACGAGCTCAATTTTAGTGGATTCAATCATTTAAGAAGTTTTTGAGAAAGTGGGACCTACATTTGGGAAATGGGCTTAAAAGCCCATTTGGAGTTCAAGAAAGGATCAAAATACGTTTTTATATCCAAATGGCCCAAGATGGGAAGTTTATTATACGGATGGGAAATTTAACCTTGGCCCATAAAAAGCCAACACCAAATTGAAAGGAACAAATGAATGAAACGAATTGGGCCTTAGGGTTTTGTAAACAAACGTGTAAACTCTACTTTTCACTTTAACAAATAAATAAAACGTCCTATGCCACTCACCAAACCATTTATCTCAGTCACACGTTTTCACATTTTTCCCACACAATAAAAAATATACTTTGATGCTTTCTATGTGAAACCTTTCTTCCCCAAAAAAAATAACCAGTTTAACCTAGCCAGTATTCATCACAACCCTAATTTTTACTACACCAATATCATCAATTAATTTGGGGCTTTTAATCACACGAGTGATTCAAGTGTGGGGGAATTAATTCCCCTAATTTTAAGGAAGAGAAGATGGCTAGCAGAGGCTACGTGGCAGTTTATTATTGGAGATGACACATCATTCTCTCCAATCATCCAATCAAAAGGCTTCAAAGAAACACAACTATCACACACGGATGCCACGTTGGCAATCCGTGTGCTAGTTGTAAATTTACAACCATCCGATTAAAACAAACAGGAGAGAGAGATGATCCAAGGGATTATATGAAGAAGGAATATGCTCAAGAATATCCGAATATTCTTCCTCAACAAGCCCTGGGATGGCTATAAAAACCCCTCATTTCTTTTGTAATCATCATCCCTTTCTTTAGTAGTAATGTTATAATGATAATTTAGTTTTAGAGTTTTTATTATGTAATGATTTTGTAATAAGTTCTTATTTTAATAAATAAACTTTAATTAAGTTTTGCTTCAAACGTTTGTGTTAATCTGTTATTGCTCTCGAAGATAATACTGCTTTTGTTATTTTTATGCTAATTTTTATCATTAGAATATTGATTTTGGACTTGTAAGCTAAGAGATAGCTTATTAGTTTGATTTGCTGAGTTTGGGATATTGGTTTATCATATTGATAAATCAATTTAAAGAATCATCTTGGGTTCATTTATGTTATAATAGAAGAGAAAATCATGATCCATGGTTCGGTAATGTTTCTGTCGATTCGAGGTGCTTTGTGGTTCAAAAGTATGATTCAGTTATGGTGATGTATGGTGGTTCGGGTCGAATGAATGGCGTAATGGTGGTCGCAGTTTAGTAACAAGGGGGTTCAGCACCCACCTTCTTCCCAAAGGTTTTCATCAAAAGGTTTCATTTCCTTTTATTTTTCATGAATTAGATAAGTTAATTAATATGTTGTTTTAATCTTTGAATGTGGAATCTGTTTAGTTTGAATGTGGAGTTAACCGATTGTTTAGATATTGCTAGTTTAGTTATACCTTCGTTTACTAGCATAAATTACATGCTTAGTTGCTGCTAGATTGGAATATTGTTGATATATTGATGTTTTAGGTATTAGGACTGTTAGTATTAAGCTGCATTGCTGGTTAGTTCGAACTCTGCGTGATGTCTGCTTGTTCATTTGACTTCATCCTACGTTTTCATATTTTGTTGGATTGAATAAGCTTATAGAGTTCTCACAAAGTGCTGCTAATTTGCTCTAAAATTGCTGTTATGGTTGCTTCTCTTCTTTTGAGATGAGTATTTTAGATTTTAGATTTGTTAGGGTTGGATTTAAGAATTTCAGGATGTATTGATGCTTACTGTATTGTGAGAGCTGTATTTTCTTTTTCTTTACTGGTAAAAAAATATTATACGCATTCATCTCAGTTTTGTTATACTGTCATAACTCATTTCTGTGCGAACAATAAACGTCCAAAAAATTATGTCTCTCACGAGACTCGACCTCGTGACCTCACGAACACACCACCAACACGCTTACCAACTCTACCAGCTTAGCTTTTTAGTTTAATCATCCTCCTTTTAATTAATATAGTGCAATAGTGTAGTGGCAGATTTATTAGTAATTACTTAGTTTACTTTAATTACAAATTTTCAATAGAATTTATAAAGCAATGATTTTAGATTTTAGATTTTAAATTTAATATTTCAATTAAAAGTTTTACTTTAATTTAGGATTTATAAAATAGTTTTTATAAATGTTTTTCTTTTAAAATAGATTTTGATAAAGTTTTATTTAATTTTTCTAAAAAGTTTTGTTTTAGAGTAAAATTGTATTTCTTTTATAAAATTAGTTTTATTTAATAAAGTTTTTAATAGTTTAATTTTTAAAGTAATATTGAATTTTAATATAACGTTAGTAGAAAAATAAATAGTGGGGTTTACGATTCATGCACTTTAGGTTAATTTTAAATAGTTTAAAATTGTTAGAATAGTTTCTAGTTTAAAAACCGAAAACCAATTCAAATCAATTGTCCAAATCGAATCAAAACGTCTCAAATTCACTCGGTCTTCGTGTACAACGAACTTGGTTCATCACGTGTTTAATTAAATTCGTCGTTGGTAATATTAGTCTATTACTTTTTCCTAAAGGTAATTTTCTAATTTACCCTATAACGTAATCTAATTATCACTATACATATCTCGATCACATCAAAAATTTTGGCGCCGCTTCCGGGGATCTAGTGTACGATTCGCTTTTGTGGAGATTTGTTGATCGTTGATTTGAAGACCCTTTTCGTCCTCGAAAAGTTTTGTTATTTTTCTATTATATAGTATGTATCGTTTTTCTCGTTTTTTTGTGAATAATATATTGTATTACGTAGCACAATAAATTTACATACTTTTCAAATAAGGCCTTAGTTGGGATTTCATCACCTAGCTATTGTAGTCGAATCCAAAACAAAAATAAAAGGCAAAATAGATAAATACTAATAAGAAGTTTGAACTCGATTTATACAAACTATAAGGTGGGTATAAGGCGACGTGCTATAAAAGGCCGTCTAAGGAAAAAGGTTTTTAAGTGTTTTGTGCCACCTCGTTTCCCCGCTTGCTTGTGCGTATATTGAGAGGGACGACCTATTATTGGTTTGCCGACTCAAGTAGTAATAAATCTTACTTTTGTAGTTTACTTATTCAACCTCGAGACGTTTAGGTTTTCACCTATCGTTTCAAAGTCGACCGAGGGTAATTTACTTCTATAGTAGTTATCCTTATTCCCTGTTTTTTATCGATCATTATTGATTGAGCAATACCAAATAAAATACCAAAAATAATCTTCTTCTTGTCTAAATTCTTTTCTTCAATCCTCTAAATTCTCGTCTTTGTAGTGTATGCAATTACGTTCTTCTCGTCTTGTGATTGATTTTAATAGGCTTGAAAATATTCCTCGTAGAAATAGAAATCGTCAACAACGAATAGTGGAACCCGAGCTTCCACCTATTATTGTTGAGATGGCCGATAACCGAAAAATGGAGGAATTGCTCCGTGCACCCACCGAAGGGTATGGGGAAGCAATCGTTGTGCCGGCTATTTTGGCGGATCATTATGAGATTAAGACGGGTCTTTTATCGCTCATTCGTGTCGACCAATTTCGTGGCAATGAGACCGATAACCCGCACTCTCACATTCGGAATTTTCTTCGAATTACCTCGACTCTCAAGTTTAGAGATGTGCCGAATGACGCGATTAAGCTCATGCTTTTTTCTGTTCTCGCTCGAGGGTAATTCTAAGATTTGGTATGAGAAAGAACCACCGGGTTCGATCTTAACATAGGATGATTTAGTGTCTAAGTTCATGAATTATTTCTTTCCACCATCTAAGAGAACACACTTTAAGAACGAAATCACTAAATTTGAACAAAAAGTGCATGAATCGTTTGGGGTTGCTTGGGAAAGATTTAAAGATTTGTTGAGACAATGTCCACACCACGGTTTCTTGGAATTACATCAAATTAATACTTTCTATAATGGGCTTAATATGATTGAACAAGATTCTTTAAATGCCGCCGCGGGTGGTAATCTTTTAAGAAAAACTCCGAGAGACGCGTGGAGAATAAATAAGGATAAGTCGAGAGCACAATATTCACGAAACACACCGGTTGTTTCCAATGTGAATCCCGAAATTGCTAGATTGGACTCTAAGATTGATAGTGGATTTGCGACTTTGTTGAGTGAGATTAGGAAGAATCCTCATGGATCCATTAATATGGTTAAGAATGTCTGTGTATCATGTGGTGGAGCACATCCTAATCATGCTTGTTTAACCACGGGGTTTGATCAAGCTAGTTCTTTTTCCGCGACGGGAACTTATGGCTCCAAAGGTCAAGTTCCTCGTCAAAATCATGTTGCTCCACCGGGTTTTCCACCGGTTCAAAATAGGTACAACAATGGAAACAATGGGAATAATTTTAACCGTGGTAACCAAGGGAATTATAATCAAGGAAATGGGTTTAATGCTAATCAAAACAATCAAGGTTTTCAAAGCAATAACCAAAATGATTTGTCAAGCTACATTAAAACGAATGAGGCAAATTTGAAAGCTTTTCAAAATAATCTTCAAGGACAAATGGCAACTTTGAAAAATTAGTTTCAAATATGATTAAAGGGCAAAATAATAAGATTGAGCTTAATCAACAAAGGCTAGAACAAAACCAAAACCGTTTTGAGCAAAGATTAGAGCAAAGTCATAATCGTATGCAACAAAGTTTGGAACAAGGTCAAAATAAATTGCTTTCGATGTTTGAGGGATTTATGTCTAAACCATCTACTTCTTCGGGTTGCTTACCTAGTAATACCATTCCGAACCCGAAGGGAGAGCTTAAGGCCATAACCGTTTATGATGATTGTGAAAATTTATATGAAGTTGAAGTGATTGAGTTTAGTCCTCCACCTAAGGAAACTTTTCTAGAAGTCACCAAGGCTACTTTGAATGTGATTAGTACCTCGGTTTTCTTTGATTTCTTTCCCGAGAAATATAAAGATCCGGGTCAATTCTTGATACCTTGTGTTTTCAATGAGCTTGGGGTTTGCAAAGGCCTAGCCGATCTAGGAGCTAGCATTAACATAATGCCCCTAGCCCTTTGGAAGACTATTGATTATGCACCACTTAGTACCACTCGTATGATCATTGAGCTTGCTAATGGTACCACCACTCGACCGGTTGATATAGCGGAAAATGTCATTATGAAAGTGTGAAATTTCTTGTACTTAGCCGATTTTGCTATAGTTGATTATGAGACCAATCCTCGTGTGCCAATTATTTTAGGACGACCATTTTTGTGCACGGCTCAAATTCAAGTTGATATGAGGAAAGAGGAAATTAAATTGTTTTATGGTGATAAAAGCATTGTTTTTAAACCGGAAAAGATTCCAAGATTTGCTTCTAAAAAGTTGAAAGTGTTAAACTTGTTGAAACAATTGAAAGTAATAAGAAAGCTCTTTTTGATAAAGGTGTTTTTCCAATTTTGGAAACTTTAATTTGTGATAAAGGAAAGTTGAATTCAAATGAAGAAGCTTGCTTTGTTGAAACATGTTGTAACCTTTCCTCATCTACACTCACTCCACACGAGGATGATAGTTCTAAGATTGTAAAACAAATTGATGATTACTTAAGTGAGCCATTTGATGCTAGTGAGTTTATTAGTGAGAATTTTGATCCCGAGAGTGATATTGCTCTAATTGAACAATCTTTGAAAATGGACTCATTTTCACTCTCATCTAAGGATCATGTTGATGTTCCTAAGGCACAATCTTCCGTTGAAGAGCCTTTGATTCCTAACTTCACACCGAGTGAGGTTAGTGACTATTCATGTGATAAGTTCATCGATGAACTTTTTGCTATCATTGATCCACTTTCACGGGGAAGTGAAGACGTTATCGATCTCGAGATCGAGCGTGATTCTCGTGTTTTACCTACCATTCGCGAGGAATTCGCCGATGAATTGCCTTCTAATGAGAATGATGATCTTGTATCCGAGTGTGACACACTCGATACTTTGTCGGATATCTCTTGTGATGACAAGGATGACGACACTTTCGTGACTTACTCAAATCCTCTCTTTGAAGTTTCAATGAACAAAAATCCATTGTTTCAAGAGGATTTTGAGAGTATCATACCTCCTACATCTCACAGCCTTTGTGATGATGATCTTCCCTTGAAGGAGGTTGATGAGTTTCTTTATATAGACATTCCTTCGGAATTTGAGGAAGAGTCTAATGACGGTGATGAAGACTCTTGGTTTGATCACCCGATTTATGATGATGATAATGTTGACCCGGAGGGAGAAATTACTTTTGCTCCAATTATCCTTCCCACTCGCTTTGATCTTAATGTGCGGGTTTTTCATGCGACTCGTTTTGAGTACCATGACCCCTTTGTTCACATTCATAAGAGTGATAAGGTCAACAAAGTCATGCAAGTTGAAACCACTATGGTTGAGACTTTTACCACACCATTATTATGTGCCTTATATGATTTAGGATTAGCATGGGGGGACGACACCTTGTTGTATATTCCTTTCTCCACCGAGGACGAGGTGTTCGACCCCGGAATCGTTGATTTAGGGAAATCTCGGCCTTTCACCGATGCAATAATTGAAAGACTTTTTACTCATCTTGGTGCGAGTTTATCTCGGGGAGCATGCTATATCCATCTAGTGATTTGTGACTACCATCTCTTGTTAGAGATTCGTGTTGGAGTTTTATCCTTTCGTTTGTCATCCGACAACGAGGATGTAATCTTTAACCCCGGCATCGTGCTTCATTTTGGATTTTATTCCATTTGCCGGTTTTCACCATTTTCCCTAAGGACCAATGAATGCGGGGATCGAGTCGAGCTCATGACTCGGTTAACAAAAACGAGTTGTCTTGTGGGGGAGTCCCATACATTCTATCTTCTTTCTATTTTCTAACACTAATAAGGCTTGATCTTTCAAGCCCGTGCTCATGTTTTGTTGTGTTGTGATCTTAGGTATGACCCTAATATTTGAAGACTCTCGTGTTCGGTTTTTTCCGGTCCACTTGATCTTCCATTCTTTGAATGCCAAAAAGGGGCACACTCTCTATCCTTTGATTTTTATCGACTAACGTTTTATCTTGAGGCATAATTAATAAACGGCTTATAGATTTGCGTGCTCTTTCCATGCTAGGATTTTGCATTAGACTCTTCGTGTTTTAGCAAGGGGGTGTTACTCTTGAGCTAAGAAACATTGAGGACAATGTTTGGTTTTAGCATGGGGGAGTCAATCGATATAATCGCTTGCAATTGCTTTTGTCGTGTCCAAACGTATTGTTTTTCTCATTTTTCAATAAAATTTTAAATTTTTAGTGATTTTTTAAGTTTTAATAAATAAAATAAGTGCTTTTGACACGAATGTAGGCTTTCCGTTGGTGAAAATAAGAATAGTTTTTTACTCGACTCGGTTTTTAACCTTAGCTTTTCCTTAACGTATTTGAATTAAGTTTTTCTAGGCTTTTATATAGGGAGCTTTAAAACGCGAAATTCTTAATTCATACGAGTTAAGAACAAGAACTTTTTGCAAGCTCCTATAATTGATCCTAGAAAGTCGTCTATCAAGGGAACTTTAAAACGCAAATTCTAAAACTTGAAAAAGTATAAGAAGATGCAAGATCCTATAGATGACTTGAAAACCCAAGACTTTGATTTAATAGGCTAAGTATCCATTTATTTCACATTTTTGAAATTTTACAATATGGAGAACAAGAGATGATGGAGTTCAATCATAAGTTTCTAAGGTTAAATTCTTCTTTGTGCAAGTATTTTTGTGTTTGATTTAATCTCCTCGTACTTACTTTCCTCGCTTGAATAATAGTTGCTTAATAAATGAAGTTTTTAGCGGTTTAGGTTTGATATCTTAACTCGTAACTCCTTCTTTTTCTTCCCTTGTAATTAAAGTGAGAACACATTAAGGGTGTCAGCGTCATGGACTTTTGATCATGGGATTGCGGAAATTTGGCTTACTATAAATATCATATTAATAAAGAAGAATAAATAAAAACATGTTCTCTAGGAGCCTTCGGGTGGGAGTCATGTAGCACTAACCTTGTTATTAGAGCCTTAGGGTGTATGTCAAGGGGCGTGTTGAATAAAAATTGCTTCATCATTATGATCCGTAAGGTGGGATGGTGAAGTCAATTCCCTTATTTTTGTCCAAGGAGCCTTAGGGTGTGGATTTTAAATAAGGAGCACAATTGCATCTTAAAGAGCCAAAAGGTGTTATGATGTAGTTGTTGCTAACTCCTTTAATAAGGTCATAATTGACTTTGGAGGTTTTATCGTTGCTTTTAAGTAGCCATATTAGCCAAATTTTGGGTCCGGGATTTATCTCTAAATCGTGTTAAGTTATCCTTGATGTGGGCTTTCTTTAGTGACAACGGTTTTTGAAGTCGAGGTTAGGTTTTGAGTGTTGAGTTTACACCGTTCTTGTCTTCATTTTTGGACTAATAAATATTAAATAAAGTCAAATGATCCTTTGGGTGAATGACAAATAAAATCTAGAGATACAATTAGGAATAATAGGAGATTGAGTTTAACACAAATTACTTGTATGAGTTGGTTTAATTTTGGGGCTTATGATTGACAATGATCTTGTTTTTGCACTTGGCATGGAAAAGTGAAAAGTCGGGGACGATGAATCTATTTGAGTTTTATGATCCTTAAAGTTATTTTTCAAATAATGAAAGCAATACATTATGTCTTTGCAAAATAAAGTGTCATAAGTCAAATAAAGGTGTAGTTAGTGTTTTATTTTATCATTGCGTGAGGACACGGCAATTGCTTAGCAAGGGGGAGTTTGATATGAGCTATTTTAGTCATATAAATTATATCATAAAACAATGAATAAGTGCATAATATGTATCAATTTTGCCTTGTATATACTTGTTTCTTGTTTTTATGTGTGTAGGTACCAAGTTTGCGAAAACCGGCAAAACCGGCACGAGTTTGAAGAAAAAGATCGATGAAGCCAAAAACGAGCTCAATTTTAGTGGATTCAATCATTTAAGAAGTTTTTGAGCAAGTGGGACCTACATTTGGGAAATGGGCTTAAAAGCCCATTTGGAGTTCAAGAAAGGATCAAAATACGTTTTTATGTCCAAATGGCCCAAGATGGGAAGTTTATTATACGGATGGGAAATTTAACCTTGGCCCGTAAAAAGCCCAACACCAAATTGAAAGGAACAAATGAATGAAACGAATTGGGCCTTAGGGTTTTGTAAACAAACGTGTAAACTCTACTTTCCACTTTAACAAATAAATAAAACGTCCTATGCCACTCACCAAACCATTTATCTCAGTCACACGTTTTCACATCTTTCCCACACAATAAAAAAATATACTTCGATGCTTTCTATGTGAAACCTTTCTTCCCCAAAAAAAATAATCAGTTTAACCTAGCCACTATTCATCACAACCCTAATTTTTACTACACCAATAAATCATCAATTAATTTGGGGCTTTTAATCACACGAGTGATTCAAGTGTGGGGGAATTAATTCCCCCAATTTTAAGGAAGAGAAGATGGCTAGCAGAGGCTATGTGGCAGTTTATTATTGGAGATGACACATCATTCTCTCCAATCATCCAATCAAAAGGCTTCAAAGAAACACAACTAGCACACACGGATGCCACGTTGGCAATTCGTGTGCTAGTTGTAAATTTACAACCATCCGATTAAAACAAACAGGATAGAGAGATGATCCAAGGGATTATATGAAGAAGGAATATGCTCAAGAATATCCGAATATTCTTCCTCAGCAAGCCCTGGGATGGCTATAAAAACCCCTCATTTCTTTTGTAATCATCATCCCTTTCTTTAGTAGTAATGTTATAATGATAATTTAGTTTTAGAGTTTTTATTATGTAATGATTTTGTAATAAGTTATTATTTTAATAAATAAACTTTAATTAAGTTTTGCTTCAAACGTTTGTGTTAATCTGTTATTGCTCTCGAAGATAATACTGCTTTTGTTATTTTTATGCTAATTTTTATCATTATAATATTGATTTTGGACCTTTAAGCTAAGCGATAGCTTATTAGTTTTGATTTACTGAGTTTGGGATATTGGTTTATCATATTGATAAATCAATTTAAAGAATCATCTTGGGTTCATTTATGTTATAATAGAAGAGAAAATCATGATCCATGGTTCGGTAATTTTTCTGTCGATTCGAGGTGCTTTGTGGTTCAAAAGTATGATTCAGTTATGGTGATGTATGGTGGTTCGGGTCGAATGAATGGCGTAATGGTGGTCGCAGTTTAGTAACAAGGGGGTTCAGCGCCCACCTTCTTCCCAAAGGTTTTCATCAAAAGGTTTCATTTCCTTTTATTTTTCGTGAATTAGATAAGTTAATTAATATGTTGTTCTAATCTTTGAATGTGGAATCTGTTTAGTTTGAATGTGGAGTTAACAGATTGTTTAGATATGGCTAGTTTAGTTATACCTTCGTTTACTAGCATAAATTACATGCTTAGTTGCTGCTAGATTAGAATATTGTTGATATATTGATGTTTTAGATATTAGGACTGTTAGTATTAAGCTGCATTGCTAGTTAGTTCGAACTCTGCGTGATGTCTGCTTGTTCATTTGACTTCAGCCTACGTTTTCATATTTTGTTGGATTGAATAAGCTTATAGAGTTCTCACAAAGTGCTGCTAATTTGCTCTAAAATTGCTGTTATGGTTGCTTCTCTTCTTTTGAGATGAGTATTTTAGATTTTAGATTTGTTAGGGTTGGATTTAGGAATTTCAGGATGTATTGATGCTTATTGTATTGTGAGAGCTGTATTTTCTTTTTCTTTACTGGTAAAAAAATATTATACGCATTCATCTCAGTTTTGTTATACTGTCATAACTCATTTCTGTGCGAACAATAAACGTCCAAAAAATTATGTCTCTCACAAGACTCGATCTCGTGACCTCA
Organism: Glebionis coronaria; assembly: GCA_025667525.1. Classification (NCBI taxonomy): domain Eukaryota; kingdom Viridiplantae; phylum Streptophyta; class Magnoliopsida; order Asterales; family Asteraceae; genus Glebionis; species Glebionis coronaria. The sequence continues at coordinate 136,461,744 of CM046875.1, forward strand.
CGAACACACCACCAACGCGCTTACCAACTCTACCAGCTTAGCTTTTTAGTTTAATCATCCTCCTTTTAATTAATATAGTGCAATAGTGTAGTGGCAGATTTATTAGTAATTACTTAGTTTACTTTAATTACGAATTTTCAATAGAATTTATAAAGCAAAGTCGAATTTTATAATAAATACGTTTTGATTTTAGATTCTAGATTTTAAATTTAATATTTCAATTAAAAGTTTTACTTTAATTTAGGATTTATAAAATAGTTTTTATAAATGTTTTTCTTTTAAAATAGATTTTGATAAAGTTTTATTTAATTTTTTTAAAATGTTTTGTTTTAGAGTAAAATTGTATTTCTTTTATAAAATTAGTTTTTATTTAATAAAGTTTTTAATAGTTTAATTTTTAAAGTAATATTGAATTTTAATATAACGTTAGTAGAAAAATAAATAGCGGGGTTTACGATTCATGCACTTTAGGTTAATTTTAAATAGTTTAAAATTGTTAGAATTAGTTTCTAGTTTAAAAACCGAAAACTAATTCAACTCAATTGTCCAAATCGAATCAAAACGTCTCAAATTCACTCGATCTTCGTGTACAACGAACTTGGTTCATCACGTGTTTAATTAAATTCGTCTTTGGTAATATTAGTCTATTACTTTTTCCTAAAGGTAATTTTCTAATTTACCCTATGAAGTAATCTAATTATCACTATACATATCTCGATCACATCAACTGGCCATATTTAGTCGCATGTGCTTTTCATTCGAATTTTGTTTTGGTGAACCGACCCATAGGCGTTCACCCTTGCAGTTAAAATTTTGTATGGGTAAACCGATCCTTATGCGTTTACCCTTACTCATGTCAGATTCATGTTTTCAGTCAAATATTACTGAGTAAACCAGCCAAAAACGTTCACCATTTTTTAGGTCAAATTTTCATGCTATTTAGTCGAATGACGTTTTGTGAACCGATCCATAGTTGTTCACCTTTGTCATATCAGGACATTTCATAAACTTTGACAAGTATGGATTGGACTACAGCCAACCATATTTAGTCCCAGATTATAAATTTCTATACATGACAGTTCTCAGAAAATTTTGACAAGTATGGATCGAACCAGAATCGCCCATACTTAGTCACATGTTTTTGTTCCTTGAATATGTGGATTGAACCATAGCCATCCACATCAATTGATGTTAAACCTCAGTTGATCATACTCTTATAGTCTTTATAATAATCCAGTTCGCACAATCTCAAGTTGATGTCGCTTCCACGCTGTTTCAGTTTCATGTCTCCTTACGAGGGTTTTATGTTCAGCAGAATGATAAATGTCTTCATGCTAGGACACAAAAAGGATTTCAGTAAAATCTTATTTTCATGATAAATCATGTTTGGCCTTCATTAATCATGTTTCATGCTAACCATTGTTGGAACTTCAATTAAACCATACTTTCGAGCTCTCTATACGACCAGCATTAAGTCTACACAGAAATTGTCAGCCTACCATATTACTCAATTCAGTTCAGTTTGTTAACCGTTTAAATAAAATTATTTCTTTAATCATGTCAGACAAGTGACACTAGTATCGATCATTCCATAAAATTTCCACCAGTGCCATGTGCAGTATTCCATATGTACCCCATGTACAGTGTCTCAATTACACTCCATGTACAATATTCATGTGTACCCCACGTACTCCAGGTGCAGTATTCATAGTGTACTTCATGTAGGTGTACTTCATGCACCCTACTCCATGGATATTGCTAATCGATCCTTAATTATCTCAGGCGTCTCCACTTGTCGATATTCTACCAGATGCTGATGCTGCTCGTGAGTTGAAGATTTTACCAAATGCTGATGTTGTTGATACTTTGGAGATTTCTCAAGATGCTGATGCTATTTATACTATGAAGACTCTGCAGAACAAGGACGAAAACAATAAATTTGAAATTTCTGACAAGAATAAATTTCAACCATCAGACAATACCATTCCATTCTATGCTTTTACCTTCTCAGCTAGGTGTCACACTTCACTCAACTAACCTTTCATTCAAAAGAGTGGGAACCAGAACCCAGTCGGCCACTCAGCAGAATAAGTTATATGAATCACGATCAAGAACATGACCGTCATAAATTGACAAACAAAGCAGTAGTGACAACAACCGTGCTTATAATTAAAAAGTCAGTAACCATCGGAACTCCGGAACGGATGTGACCATAAATACAGAGGTCAGTAGTCTAACCGGTCCGCTAATCTTAGCAGTTACCAAATTTTTCCAGCCTTATTCAGATTCATCTACTAAAACACGTGTCAAGACATCAGTCAAGACATAAGTCTCAGGTATCATTTCGGAAGACACGTATCAGGACACCAGTCATGGTATACGTCATATGAATATTTTCTCAGAGTACGAGTCAGAACTCATAACTCCGTATGTTCTAAACCAGGCCCTCGGAACTTCAGGGTACCCTCCAAGGGGGGTATACCCGTTGTGTCATGCCACACATAAATCAGACCATTAAAAATCCAGTCACCACCACTGGAGTATTACTCAGGTTAGACACGCAGTGTTCATTCTATGAGAGTACAGACAAACACATTCAGTGAAACTTGCCACGTTTACTTCACGTATTCCTATGACAGCTTTATTTTAAATCAGGTAGTTACCTGTCTTTCAGCCAGAGAAGACTCCACAGTACTAACCATGGTTATTAAAGTTATCCTTTCAGTTAATGATGGGATCTGTCTTACCAACTCCTGAACATATTCATTTTATTTCTGGTAAAAAATCAGTACAAATTGTTTCAGCTTGATCAGCACGTCAATTATTATCTTATAGCTGCAAAGACTTCTAGTCACCAGTCATGATGCGAATTCTGAAATTCCTTAAATTCATGATCAGCAGATTATCTTAAAGTTTCCAGATGTCATCCCAGGAGGTTTTCAAGAAATTCCTTCCTAACCACGAGACAAAATTTAACATCGAGTTAGTCTCAAGAACGAAACCTGTTTTCAAAACTCTTTATTGCAGGGTTTCAGCTAGGTTAAAGAGTTGCAGCATTTGCTGCAAAAGTTACCGGAACGAGGCCTTATTCGCCTTAACGCACCACCAAAAAGTGCACTATTTCTGTCTATTAGAAAGAAGGTCGGTAACATGAGATCATGTATCGACCACTGGAAAATTTACCAGTTCACCATTCTTAATCGATATTCATTCCACGTATAGAAGGTTTACCTGACCTGCTATGTTATCTTAATTATTTTTCCAGAACAATTCGCGACCATTCCACCAGCAGTGGTGAGAGAAGAACATGATGTTTCCTCGACTACTGTTGCACACGTTATAGTCTCTCTAAAATTTTGATTTATACTGTTGAGCTCCCTAATACTCCAGTTATAGTATGAAATTATGAATAAAATTTATTATGACTTCTCAGACAAAATCGTCAGTATATTCATTATCACATTCTAATCTGCTAAATTCTAGATAAGAACACGAGAATCATCTTCTCACAGTTGTACAGAATATTTGATAGGAGAAAATTTTATACACAGCTTTCCAGATATGAATTTCAATTGAACAAAGTGGAATTTCTGAGCCACCCTATTTCAGTAGAAAGAAATTTCAGACAATCACGCGAAGGTGAAGGCCATCACCTGATGGTCCCGACCGACGCTTGTGAACGAAGTACAAAATTTTTTTGAACTCAATTGACTGTTACCGTAGAAATTGCCGACAGTTCTCCCTAAAAATTTCTTCCATGGCTATTCAAACAGATTTCCACCAGAATGTTCCATAATCTCAGGCAGGATGTTCATAGAAGCAGTATCACACATTGATGCAGCTATGTTCATATCTAGATGCCTGACATACCACATGTTCGAGATAGAACGACGTCATGTTAATGAGTTACTACAATCTTTAGAAATTTCTGAGCAAAAATGAGACGAAATTCCATGAAATTGTTTATCAGTTACGACAGACTCAGAAAAGTATGGTACTCTCTAAGTCATTGTTAACCATGTCATCAGCTTGCGCGGTTTCTTTCATTCGAAGGGATTATGCGGTAGCAGACCTGCATAAAATTTAGCAGTAAATTATTCGAATTCAAGGTATTCCATCGACCATCATACCAGACAGAATTCATGTTCACAATCATGTGTATGTTTACGTTCACCTTACGTTCACGTTTATTTTCACTTTCGCATTTACGTCTCATTCACAGTATGATGTTGTTTCAGTTCATGTTTATGATATCTCATGATTTAAATTCACGATTTGCGTTCATGACATTGTTCACGATCAGATTCGTGTTCTATCTCACGATACACATTTCACAGTTTATTACCGAATTCGGTTACAGGAAGCTTAAGGAACCAGACTCAAGTTAGCAGAGCTTCTCCATACCCAGGCTGACGTTTCACGTCTCAAGTTGTATCGTTTGGCATTCTTTCCCCAGTCAGCATATGTTCATGATATTTCCTAGCATCACGTTCACATAATGTTTCATGTATTATCGTGGACAATATATTCCATACCCAGCATTCCTCATATAATCGTGAACCACGTTCACAATTGCTCATGTATCACGTTCACAATTGTTCACGTAGTTCGTCCCTATATGTTTCAGCAGCTTACTCGGAGATATAAATGTTATCTTTGAGGATACTTGTACGTACCGCTTCATGAATCTTACATGCTATGGCGTCTCATTATATCAGATTCAGAAAATCCATCTTAAGAATGGAACAAAAAACTATTTCAGCACCATCAGGACATGGTCATCAGGACCAAGATTTTCATTGTGTTTAGACCTTGAAGGAATCGTTTCGAGCGGGAAGCCACTCGAAACGGAGGAGTCCATCCGGACCTCTCATCCGTTTTCTTTCAAAAGATTCAGTTAAGTCCTTTCAGTCATGTTACGTTCCATGTCCTCTTCAGCCTTGTCACGTTCCATGTTCACGTTAGTCATGTCACATTATACCCCCTTCCAGCAGCATTATGTTCTAATTAGAGGACGAATTACCTTTTCAGCTTACATGTCTTTTCAGCCTTCATGCTCTTTCAGCATATATGTCCTTTAAGCTTGTATACCTTCACCAGCTTATTACCTTTAATTCGAGGACGAATTTCTCCTTTTAGAGGGGAATAATTGTAAAACCACGGCATAATCGTATCCTTAATTCAGGGACGAATTATTTTTTTAGAGGGGAAGAATTGTAAAACCCGTATTTAAAATCTTGAAATATTAAATACGCAGTCTCAGTCTATTATTATTCAGAAAATAATTATTGAGTTCAAAAAATATTAAGTAGGTATTATTTATTTTAAAGAAAATAAGTAAACGTTAACAGTAATTACGAAGTCCAGTTTAATTAAAATGTTACATTATTAATTATTCAGAGTAATGATAACTATCCAAGTATCACGGGAGGGTTATAATTGAGGAAATAAATAATACGTTGCAAAATCTCAACACGAAAATATAACATTAAATATTACACGAAAAAATAATTAAAAAAAGAATAAAATAGAACATGTATGTATTTGTGTACTAGAGGTGGCATTTAAACTAGAATCAAAGAAAGAATGTGGGCTTATAGCCCGACCCACTACCCAAGCAAAACAATCGGGGGGTTATTTCCACCACCCTTTGTCAAATAGTAAACAAAAGAAAAAAAAGAAGCGAGAGATTAGGGTTTTCCCCTTGGGGTGTCTTCGGACAGAAAAACAAGACAAAAAAAGGGTGTCGAGTGTTTTGCCAGTTGATGCGTGTGTGTGTGATTTTGTACCTCAAATCACAAAAGTTAAACCTTTTTCCTTTCATTCATTTAATCACATAATCCATGTGTTAGAAAAAGAAAAGAAAAAAAATATGTTAATTAAAACAAAAATCGTGTATTGAAAGAATTAGGAGGTCGGGTTGTTTGGTTGTACGAAAGCCGAGACCATTATGGTCTCGGTGTGGTTTCTGTTTTGACCAGCAGCGACCAAAACAAGGGGTGTTTGGCTTTTCGAGCAGCAGCAAAGATCAGCATGGGTGTTTGGTTTATAAACAGTGGGTAAACAAGGGGGTGTTTGGGTTTGTCAACAGTGGGAACAAAATATAGAAAATAGTGGGAATAAAACAAAGAAAACAGTGGGAATAAAACAAAGAAAGCAGTGGGAACGTATAGAGAAAGCAGTGGGAAGAGTTGGGCAGAAAAGGGAAGTTTTATTTCAAGATTAGTGACAGTTTTTGCGACAGATTTTCTATCACAGATTGTCACGACAGTTTTTATGCAATTTTTAAAATGCAGCTTTTAGCGACACTTTTAGTGACTCAGATTTATGTCACTAATGTATTTAGACAGATTTTAATGTAGTTGTTGAATTGTTTAGTGCGACCGAGAAGGGAAATCTCGGTAGGCTCGGGGCATAATTATAATAATAATAATGAAGATTTTTATATCATACCTTTTTATTACTTGTTTTATAAATGTTTTAAACTGTATTTAAATGAATTAAATTAAAATAGTTTTTAATATTTTAAAAGGGTATAAATTTATTATATAAATTAAATTGTTTAGAAACTTTCTAATTAGAAACCTTATGTATTAACGAGTTAATTATTTTAGTATTAAATAATGTCAGAACGCGTTAGTATCATAATTATTAGTAGGTCGTTAACATATTAGAAAGAATTATTATAAGATCATATTTATCAGTTAAAATATGTACAGAATTTCAGAAATAAATAAATAAATAAAAATCAGATCACTTATTCGCGTCTATTATTATTGTAGCTTACGTGAAGCCCGAGTAGTTTCGTTCAGTCTTCCATTCAGTCAGTTACTGGACAAGAGGTACGGATTTTCCGTCCTTTCAGTAAGGACTTTCTTTCTATGCATGATTAGGATTTCCCGTTTGCAGCCAATTGTTTTCCCCAGTACATGTTATAAATTATCAGAAATTATTTAAATAACTAAGATATTGCCTGAGCATTATATACAAGCATGACCAGTTTATGTACTAGTTACGGAGGTACCGTAACCATGGCACTAGAGGCACCGGTGTCGTGACTCACATGCAAGAGAGTGATATCCTGCATCGTCCCACTCAGCTCAGCTTGGCTATTTTATTAGTATTATTAGTGGGGTGTATGGATGCATCCTAGGCTTATTAGTTTACAGTTATCAGGTGAATGTGGTGTGTGCTCTACATCCTTCACATTGGAGCTGATCCCTCCACCCAGTACAGTAATTAGAGGTCACCCCTCTACAGCATGACGAGGTCACCCCTCCAGTTATTCATGCAACAGTTGTTTCACCACACGACCTATATAAGCTCTTGGCAATTAAAATATAGTAAATGCATGTTTTTAGATTTAACAGATAAGTTTAGTTTTATTATTTATAAATCAGACTTATAAGATTTTCTACAGTTTTCATCACACTCCACATATCAGTCTTTCAGCTTCAGTACTTATTAATTTTTTTTTCAAGTTCATTATATTCTTATCATACATTATATCTGTTCACTGAGCGTTATGCTCAGCCATAGTTCTTTCATGTTCTAACGGTAGGTACACCAGGACACTCTTAAGATTCTGAGAGCTTGTGCATTGGATGGAAGCAATCCACACTTCTTTACTTTATACACTTCATTCTTATATTGCCTGTTGGACATTGTTTAGTCCTTTCTTTTAGTATTTTACTTTTCATATTTTGAGCTTATGTTGGATTACCGATGTTTTATTCCGGTATTTCCGTTATGGTAAGTTAATGTTTTAGGACATTTACCTTATGCTTTGATGACACGTCATATATACATGTAACGGTCCACTTATCCAAGTGGGGTGTTACATAAAGTCTGGGAACTTGTTGACAGACCATACGATGTGATTCTATTAAATCTTCGTTGGATCTGGAAAAACAAGATGGATGAAGAAAACACGATCATCAAGAACAAAGCTAGGCTAGTGGCTAAGGGGTATGGCCAGAAAGAGGGAATTGATTTTGACGAATCATTTGCACTAGTTGCTCGTATAGAAGCGGTCAGGATTTTCCTTGCTTATGCTGCACATAAGGAATTCACTGTCTATCAAATGGACGTAAAGACGACATTTCTTAACGGTCGTTTGAATTAAGAAGACTATGTTACGCAGCCGGAAGGATTCGTTAACCTTCATTATCCTGACAAGGTGTATCGTCTCCAAAAAGCAGTTTATGGACTCAAGCAAGCTCCAAGGTCGTGGTACGATGAGCTCTCGAAATTTCTGGTATCCAAAGGTTTCTCAAAAGGTTCCATTGATCTAACCTTGTTCACTTATAAATATGAGGATGACATTTTGCTTGTGTAGATTTATGTTGATGACATTATTTTTGGGTCTACAAACCCAAAACTTTCAAAATGGTTTGAAAAAGAGCAAATTTGAAATGTCAATGATGGGCGAACTAAAATTCTTTCTAGGAATTCAAGTTCACCAATCCCCAAGTGGTATCTTTATAAACCAAGCTAAGTATTGTCAAGAGATAATCAAAAAGCATGGTATGACTTTATGTGACCCCGTTGGGACACCTTTATCAACCACATCGCTAGATGCTGACTTGGAGGGAAATGCCATAGATCAAACGAGATATCGTTCCATGATCGGTTCCCTCATGTACTTGACAGCAAGCAGACCTGATATTCACATACTACGTGTTATTGTGCGGGATATCAAGCACGACCCACTGAAAAGCACCTCAAGGAGGTTAAACAGATCTTTCGGTACCTCAAGAATACCATTCATTTGGGACTCTGGTATCTGAGGGAAACCGGTTTCTTTCTAACGGTCTATTCTGATTCTAATCATGTAGGGTGTCTTGATACACGAAATAGTACTTCTGGTGGTGCACAATTTCTAGGTCAAGATAAGCTAGTGGGATGGTCTTCCAAGAAGCAGGATTGCACGTCACTTTCATCAGCCGAAGCGGAGTATGTGTCTCTGTCTGCGTGTTGTGCTCAAGTTCTTTGGATGAGAACACAACTCACGGATTATGGCTTCTACCTTGATAAAGTACCTATGTACTGTGACTCAAAGTCGACCATAGCCATCTCCTGCATTCTGGTACATCATTCCCGCACGAAGCACATCGATGTCAGATACCACTTCATAAAGGAACAAGTTGAAAGAGGTATCGTTGAACTATATTTTGTTGGAACGGATTACCAATTAGCCGACTACTTCACGAAAGCTCTGTCGAAAGATATATTTTAGTACCTAGTTAGGCAAATTGGTATGAGATGTTTGACTCCAGCAGACCTGAATATTCTGGCAAAGGTGCATGCTTGATTAATCTATCAAACATTTACTTGTAAATATCTTTGAGAAGCAAAATACAAAAATATTCTTCTCGACATGTCTTTTAGTATCAATAATATGGACGTACCTAGAAATGTCGCTCAATAACGACACGGGTGTGTACATAAAGCTCGAATGAAAGTTGTAAATATTTTTAAAAACTTGTCATTTCTACTTTAAATAAAGGAAAATGTCTATTTTGGACAATATTTCCACATAACGGGTAGAGCAATCTATCTTGGGTTGAGCATGTCACAAAATATTCAACGTTTTGAGCTCAACACTATGGCTTGTAGTCACTTTCAGATTGCAACCCGGATCGATATTCACGGGGAAGTGTACGATTTAGTACACTTACCCTCGGCAAAAGAAGAGAAATCTTCTTACACTTGAATGGATTAGTCAAGACATTCAAATTCTATGAACTCAAGTTTATGCTTTAGAAAAACCTTTTCGCCAAAAAGAAATAGGATTTTTTAAAAAACGTTGAACACAATTTTTTCAAGAATTTCTCAATGATTTTTCTAAATCTTTCAAATATTGTGTGTTCAACAACTCCCATCCTCAAAAAGCGAAATGTGGATCAAATCCTCACAATGACAAGTCAATTGGATCAATTTTTGAGGGGTAGCATTTCAACTTCATGCAATCATTGACACATCTTTCTCCCGGAGATTTTCAAGACTATTTTTCAAAATATATTTTAATCAAATTTTGTATCTCTAATATCAAAAGATTTTATATATTAGAGATAGGGGAGAAAATGTGATCTTATATAAGACTCAGGCACTTTAACTCTTACCTACATGTACAAAACACCTTCGATTATCGATGCACATGTGAAGGGGGAGCATTTCTGAAACGACAAAACTAGCAAGGTGTTAAATGTTTCTCAAACAATTTGTTAGAGTTTAAAGTGGTTTATGGTTATGATCTCATACCCACAACATCTTTAATTCACGACGTTATTGGTGTCAAAAGGTGGTTAGGTTTAAGTCCTATGATCCAACCAGAACCGAATGAATCTTCCGAGGGACAATCCAATAGATTATTAGAAGTCCTTAGGAAAGATGGAGTAGAATGTGAACGTAGTTGAATGCAGACTAAGTATTGATGCTAGCACTGGAACAATCACAACAAGGTGCTAGTAATGATGTCTTGGTAAGCATTGAAGGGGTTGAAGAATGAATAAGAAATGTAAGGATAAAGGGTATAAAGAAATTAGCCCTCCATACAACTTAGGCAGAAACTGGGTCAACAGATCATGAAGACAACTCATCATGGACCCAGTGATGTAATGCACAACTCTTTCCTAGCTACTCAGGCTTCTCTCAAAAGAAGTTTGTTTTATTGTCACGGAGAACAACATGAATTCTATTAGCTTTCTCACTCCGAGATAGTTGATATTGAATAGATGGCATCTGCTCCAGCATCCGACCACAAAAAGTGCACAAATCGACTCTAGATCCTAGAGATCAATCAAATCTCATTAGGGCACACGGAATGACGATAAAGACAGTCCTACGCTATATCCTTGCGATATGTCTAGAACACTCAGAGTGATACTACTTAGTATTCACAATGATGAGTGGAAATCTTTCTAGTGTTAACATCAAACAGCACCGCGGTAGGTCATATGTAAGATTCTTTATGAATTGAACATGTGTAAAACTGAAAAGCAACAGTGGTTTGATTCTGAATTGATTTAAACTCGTTTTAGGTTTCTATGCAATATCTTTATGGGCTTGCCAGAACATTCAGAGTGATATTCATTAATATTCACAGTGACGAATGGAAATCCTTCTAGCGTCAACCTCAAACAGCGCTACGGTAGGTGACTTGTGAGACTCTTATGAATCAAGCTTGTGTCAACTGGAAAGCAACAATGGTAAAATTCTTTATGAATCACACTTGTTCCAGGAATTTGAATTGATGACTTTAATCAAGCGGATATTTATCCAATTGATTCATTCTTTATGTTCATAGTCTTGCTTTGAGACGGTCGAGTAAAGAGAACGGCTAGTAAAGCCGCGAAACCCTGTCAAGGAGATTCTTGATTGAATGTACCTATCACAGGTACGGTATTTAATATCGTATAACGGTCTTCACCGACCGGAGGTAAAACGCTGCCGATTTAGTACGAATGTCAAAGCCATTCAGTCCGTGTCTATGTTTTGTCTCGAGAAGGTGGCGTTACGGTGTACTCAACAAAGTCAAAGATTCAAAACCACATACTCATGCCTCAAGACATATTCAACAATTAATAGTGTGAGCATGTGGATGAAGACACAAGATCGCAAGATGGCAAAGACAAGTCAAGGATGATTTGAAGATCTAAAGATCAAAAGACAAATTCGAAAGACAACGACAAAGGCTCAAAGATCATAGCATGAAGAAAAAAGACTACTATTACACGTTCAAGACTCATTTATGGCGAGATTAGTAATCTCTACAAATCTCCAAATGACAAAGGGTAATGACCTCTCATAAAGGGTAATGACCTCTTATTGGGGGAGATTGTTAGCCTCCAAATATTGAGTCAAACAAGAATGTTCGGTCATATGTTTATTATGTATCGTATTTAAGAACGTTGTAATAGGTAGTAGATTAGTCGTGGTTTACGGGCTTAACTTTAAGCTAAGGTTCATTCATAAGTAACTAAAGCCTAAATGGAAAGCCCGGCCCATTATCATATAGCCCATTATGCCACATGTAGGCAAGGCTATAAATACCTCTCCTTGCATGTAAGGAGAGGTTGGTTGGTTCACTTTTCTCTAATTCTCTAATCTAATATTCGCCAAGTTTCATACATTTCTCTCTCTTTTCTCTCTCTATTTTTTCTCTCTAGAATTCATCTATCTTCTACCTTTCCATCTTGTTTAATCATCATTTTACATAGGAAAACAGCCCTCATCCGCAGAACAACAACAATCCTCCACCTCCCCCACCTGTTACCCTTATGACTTGGTTTGAGCGATTCAACAAACAGAGACCCTGTTCATTTGAGCAGACTGACAGCCCCTCTGAGGCTGAGGCTTGGATATCTCACATTGAGAAGATATTTGATGCGATGGGTTGTGATGGTGTCTTCAAGGCAAGGCTGGCTTGCTATTAGTTTGAAGGTGATGTGTTGCAGTGGTGGAAATCAGTCAAGTAGTCCAACGGTGGTGATGATTAGGTTGCACTGTTGACATGCGACCAGTTTAAGGAACTCTTCCTTAATCAGTACTTTCCACATGCTGAACAGGAGAAACTCAAGAGGGATTATCATAATATCCGACAGGTTTCTGGAGAGAACAATGAATTCATGCAAAGGTTTCTTCATTTGGCTGGATTTCTAGGCGCAACAGCTGGTACTGCTGAGGAGAAAGCTGAGAAGTTTCATTGGGCTCTTTGCACTCCGGTTGCCAATATTTTGGTGTGTGCTACGTTCACTGCTGTGGCACAGGTGGCCGATGCAGCCCGTAGCTTGAGATGCTTCAGGAACGAGAGAGGTTTGGTGATGATCGATCAGTGAAGAGGTATCTTCAATCACCAAATGTTAAGCATTCATTTCTTTCAGTATTTTCATTCTTATAGCATCCTCTGTTAACTCTATATTTCAGATAGAAGACTGAGGACCGGAAACCTAAGGTCGCTCATCAATAATCATCCAAGGGAAACAGTCAGTCCTATGACCGTTCTGCTTCAGATAGGCGTGGCGATAATGACAATTACCGTAACAATGCCAACCACTCTAACAACAGCAGGAGCAATGGCAACAACATGGATCAGGACCGTAGAGGTTTGTAGCCTAACCGTTCTGCTTCATCGGGTAACTAATTAAACCTTTTATGTAATCATGCTTATGTTCCATGATCATGTCTCATGCATGCATCCTATTTTCCCTACTTGTTCGCGCAGACATGCTGGTGTTTGCCGCCGAGGTACTGGTGGTTGCTTCAAGTGTGGCCAGCCAGGCCATCAGTAGAAGGATTGTCGCCAAGGTGATATAGAAGGCACCTCTGGACATGCATACTCCAAACCACCTCCTACTTTAGGTCGCTTGTTCACTACTACTAGGGATCAGGTGAAAAAGACTTCAGGTACCATCACTGGGAATCTCTTTATGAACGGTCTGGCAGCATGCATTTTGTTTGATACTGGAGCGACTCATTCAGTCATATCCACTGTTTTTGCTACACGTGTTAGGATTTCCCCTATGCTATTAGATAATGCCTTAAGTATTTCCACGCCACTTAGGGACTCTATACGAATCACCCAGGTGTACAGAGATCTTCCCCTAGAATGTGAAGATAAAATCCGCAGAGTTGACGCACTTTCATAAGACATGTGCGATTTTGACATGATATTGGGCATGGAATGGTTATCCAAACACCAGGCTACGATAGACTGCCATACTTATCGGGTTATTTTTGGTGATGTCAAATCTCCAAAGTACATACACCATGGTTTTCTACCAGGGAGGTCGGTAAAAGTTATTTCACCCAAGCAGGCGCGTGCATTACTAGCACACGGCTGTCAGGGCTTCATAGCCAATATTCATGACATTACTGCTGAGTCTCCATCGATTCAAGATCAGCCTATTGTGTCAGAATTTCTTGATGTATTTCCCGATGAACTTCCAGGCATACCACCTGTTTGTAAAGTCGAGTTTGGAATTGATCTCATTCTAGGAGCAGAGCCAATTTCCAAGGCTCCTTACCGCATGGCTCTCATTGAGCTCAAGGAGTTAAAAGATCAGCTGCAGGAGCTTCTGGAGCGAGGTTTCATCCGTCCTAGTGCATCGCCATGGGGTACACAGGTACTATTCGTGAAGAAGAAAGACGGCATCATGCGGTTGTGTATAGACTATCGTGAGCTGAACAAGATCATGATCAGGAATCGTTATCCTTTGCTGCGTATTGATGACCTATTCGATCAACTTCAGGGCGCCAAGTATTTCTCAAAGATCGATCTGATGTCCGGCTACCATCAGTTACGGGTTAAAGAGCAGGATATTTCTAAGACTGCTTTCCATACACGTTATGGGCACTACAAGTTCGTAGTCATGCCATTCGGACTCACAAATGCTCCAAAAGTCTTCATGGATCTGATGAACCGTGTCTTCCATGAGTTTTTGTAAAAGTTTGTTATCGTTTTCATTGATGACATCCTGATTTTCTCCAAATCCAAGGAGGAACATGAGGTACACCTTCATACAGTTTTGTAGATTCTTCGTCTGAAGCAGCTGTATGCCAAGTTCTCCAAGTGTGAGTTCTGGTTAAGCAAGGTGGCATTTCTAGACCATGTTGTATCTACAGAGGGGATCACCATGGATCCTACAAAGGTTGAAGCCATCACTAAATGGTCGAGACCTACATCTGCAACAGAGGTCAGAAGTTTTCTGGGATTAGCTGGCTACTACCGCAGGTTTGTAGAGAATTTTTCATGGTTAGCCTTACCTTTGACTAAGCTGATGAGAAAAGGAGAGAAATTCGTCTAGACTGAAGAATGAGAGGAGAGCTTTGAAGACCTTAATAAGAAGTTAGTATCTGCACCTATTCTTACTCTTCCATCTGTTATAGGTGGATTTCAGATCTATAGTGATGCTTCAGGAAAGGGTCTAGGCTGTGTTCTCATGCAACATGGGAAAGTTATTGCATACACATCACGACAGCTTAACCTTATAAAGAGAACTATCCTACACATGACTTGGAACTTGCAGCAGTTTGTTTTGCATTGAAGATCTGGAGGCATTACTTGTATGGTGAATCATGTGACATCTTCACAGATCACAAGAGTCTCAAGTACATCTTCACCCAAAAGGAAATAAACATGAGATAGAGAAGATGGTTAGAGCTGCTGAAGGATTATGACACCAACATTCAGTACCATCCTGGTAAGGCGAATGTGGTGGCAGATGCTCTAAGCAGAAGTTCGGGTATAATTGTTAGCATATGGATTGCTAAGGAGATCATTCGTGACTTGGAGATGACAGACATTGAGTTTTATGTACAAGGACAACATGGTTACTGGGTGAATCTTAGAGTGGAACCAGACTTACATTCTAGGATCAAGGAAGCTCATAAAGATAATGGTTAGATTTAGGCTATCATTCAGAACCTTGATCAGCAGACGGAGTTTCGTGTTGATGATGATGGTATCTTATGGCAGGGCACTAGATTAGTTGTTCCTGATGACTCTACACTCAGGAAAGTTGTGTTGACTGAAGCTCACAGCTCTCCATTTACCATACATCCTGGTTCCACCAAGATGTACCACGACATCAAGTATCATTTCTGGTGGAGTGGTATGAAGCAGGATGTTGCCACCTTCGTTTCTAAATTTATGGTCTACCAACAGGTTAAGATGGAACACCAGAGAGCTAGTGGTTTACTACAACCATTATATATTCCAGAATGGAAGTGGAACAAGATCTCCATGGATTTTGTTACTGGTCTTCCGGTGACTCAGAGGAAACACGACGCCATATGGGTTATTGTTGATAGATTGACCAAATCTGTTCATTTCCTGCCAATCCGCAAGGAGCATCCACCAGAAATCATCTCTGACAGAGATCCTCGTTTCACCTCACGTTTTTGGAAAAGTCTACAGAAAGCTTGGGGCACCAAACTTAAGCTCAGCACTACCTTTCATCCGCAGACCGATGGACAGTCGGAACATACAATTCAAACATTGGAGGACATGTTGTGGGTGTGTGCTCTAGAATGGACAAGAAGTTGGGATGATTATATCTATCTAGTGGAGTTTGCATACAACAACAGTTAGCACGCTAGCATCAAATGTGCACCTTTTTAGATGTTTTATGGTAGGAAGTGTCGCGCCCCAGTTTGTTGGGATCAGGTGGGCGAAAGACTGATTGAGGGTCCAGAGATGATTGAGGTGACTAACGAGAAGGTCGTCGTCGCCATGGCGAAGCTACAGGAAGCTCGTGCTCGACAGATAAGTTATACTGATAAGCATCATAGAGATCTATTCTTCAACGTAGGTGATCATGTTTTTCTCAAGGTATCACCAGCAGGCGGAGTCAAGCGTTTTGGAATCAGAGGGAAGCTCCGTCCTTGCTTCATCGGACCGTTCGACATCATAGAACGCGTTGGTGAAGTGTCATATTGTTTAGCGTTACCGCCTCAGCTATCACACGTTCACAACGTGTTCCATGTCTCCTTACTCAGAGGATACAACTATCATCCCATTCATGTTGTTCAGTATCCCCTTGATCAGATTCGAGAGGATCATTCTTATGTCGAAGAACCTGAGAGTGTTCTTGAACGACAAGATCGTGTCATGCGGAGGAAGACGATCCCATTCGTCAAAATCGTCTGGAGGGATCATCCTGAGCGGGAAGCCACTTGGGAGACGGAGGAGTCTATACGGACTTCTTACCCTCATTTCTAGTTCTGATTCGGGTATGTTTCTTTCGAGGACGAATTATTCTTTTAGAGGGGAAGAGTTGTAAAACCCGCATTAAAATACCATGAACAGTACACGTGAACAGTAAATACACGAAAATACGATAAAATTAAAACTTTCCATTTATAATATATTACATGTGTCACGACATTTAATAACAAGTAATTACGTATATCATAAATGTGACATGGCCACGATATTAATGCACGACATTTAAAACACGACACTTAGACACGAACACACATGAATAATATAACTAAACATGAAAAACTATGGTTTTGCCTTGTTTGGGCTGTGTTGGCCGCGACATAGACAAGAGGAAGGAAAGAAAGGGCCTTTGGCCAATTAACCCAAGTTTAATCCTATACTAAGTAAAACTCCAGGGAATTAAAACATTATACAGTTTTATCAAAAATCACAAAACCCTAATTCCTCTCCTTCTCCTTGCCGCCGGTTTTTCAAGAACACCAAGGGTGTTTGGGTTGATTTTGATCCTTGGTTTTTATAGTGTTGGGTCTATTGGATGTAGATCTTGCAGCCTGTCAGGAACGGTGAATGACTTCTGTAATCACAAGTCAATCCACAGAGAGACTCTATACTCAATATGAATGCAGAATACAAATATAATAAAGAAGAACAGAATAACTATAAAGACTTGATCCTTTCTAAGGATTTCTAATATTGATAATCACTAGAACTATGTTTTATCAAGGTGTGTAAAACCTTTCTGCCTAAGGTTCCTTTTATACTACAAGGAAACCCTAATACAGCATTAAACAAAACGTGTAAAACTGATATGCATATCCTTTCCTAACATATCTCATGCATATCCTAACAGAATAATAAATAAATAATAAAGTTTGACTTTAACTAGGACCAGGAGCACGACTTGCTCCTACTACTACTAGGACCAGGAGGAACTACATACCTCCTAGTCTACCTATTACATTTAACTATTCCAATGGTCCTAACAATCCTCCCCTAAACTTGAATTTGACCTGTTGAGTTCAAGTTTCCTGGAAAACGTGCAATAAAGCTCGAGGATTGAATCAACAAAAGTAAGAGCAGCATCAGCAAGATAAGAAACAGAAGAACCGCCGCAACATGAAACACTAGAAGCTTCTCTAAAGCTTGAAACAAATCAGCATCGTGTTGAATCTTTACAGCAACATGAGCAGATTTGATGAGCCTTTACCAAGTAGCTGCTCGCTCTTGGGCTAGCCAGTCTTTCTGGTGGAATAAACATCACCCTGGGAGACTAGAACGTAGCCCAACTCTTAGAACGTGAATCAATGGTGAGTGGGGGTACCCTGATGATTTTAGGCAAATCATCACAGCCGTCAACGGATTTGATATGTCTTTACCAGAAGCCGTACCCCTCTGGACTCGCCAACTCTTAGCAATGAAGCATCGGTGAGTTGAAAACCCTATAGCTTTAAGCAAGCTATTAAAGCTATCAACGAATTTGATAAAATCATTACCAAGAGCCGTACCCCCTTGGATTAGCCACTTTTCAGTCTAGGACCATGGCTAGTGAAAACCATCCAGTTTTGGGTAACCTGGCAACCATCAACGGATTTGAGAATCGCACCAGGAGCCGTACCCTCAAGGTGAATCAACTCTTTCTTGTCGATTAGACATGGTGAGTTGAGGACCATTTGTTGTGAGGACCAAGTCCAACACCAGATGAAACCAGTAACCAGCACAAGGACAATTCAGCAACCAGAACCCAAAGTGTGAATCAGCAAATGGTATTATATTCACAAGTAGAAAATCCATGATGTGTTAAAGTATAAGCAGATATTATATAAAAAGTATATTTTTTTGTTCATTTTTTTCATTTTTTTTTAATTATTTTTTTTTAACTATAAAGAATGAAGTTCACCAATCACTTTACATATTGGTGAAAAGAATGATAATAAGAACAAATGATCAAAAACACAAAACAAAAACACTTACAAACCAACCAAAATCAGAGACCAGAAGCAGCCTTCTTATCTGCTTTCAAATGAGCCTGGATTCCTTCCACCAACGCAGTTGCCATAGAGGACTCATTCCCTGAGGGAGCATTTGAAATCTGCAAGTGACTAGCCAACATAGTCTCCATTGAAGCAATCGTCAACGGATAATCCACGTCTGTGAGCATGAAGACCATATGACCAGATTCCAACTCCAACATATGCACACCATATCCCGCATATAACTTCCATCGCTGAATAACCCATTGCATCTGATCCTTCCATATACCAGAAACAGGAGCATGAGGAGGTGCATCAAGCATCATCTTAAGATCAGCCCATACTCGCAGACTAGGCCAGGAAGACACAGCCATGGGATCAACAGGCATGCCGGTATCCACAAACCCATATAAAGCCATAAGATCCTTACGATCAGCCCAAGACAAAATACCCTGTAGACCCGAAGCTAACCGCACAGACCCATCACTAAGAGTAATTCGATGAGATACCGTACCAGGAAGAGTCGTGGAACGCGCAACCGTCCAACCAGTAATATAACCATTTCCCAAAGGCAAATCAGAATCACTGTCAGAAGCTGCATCAATCAAATTTTCAGGATCACGCTTCTCATAGGGGACCGTCTTGCCACGTCTAACACGTCGAGCCAATTTCTGGCGAAGCGAACGACGAGGTGTGGTATCACTAGGTGAGGGTTCAACCTTTACCTTTACCTGAGCAGCAGCAGTGGGAGTAGGGGAAGTAGACTCAAGAGTTTGCCCATCCAAGGGATCAACAGGAGCTGCACTAGAAGAAGGAATAGGTTGAGAACCAGTAACTGGTGGTGATGGTGATGCCATATCAGGTGTAGGAGTAGTGGTGGTTGTGGTAGCAAAGGTGGTGGTGGTAGCATGTGTTGTGGTGGTAGCAGGTCCTGAAGAAGAAACCAGAGGAGCAACCAAAGGAGTAGTGGTGGTACCAACTGTAGAAGCAACAAAAACCGAGGGAATAGCAGCAGAACCAGGAGTAGGATCAGATGGAGGACCAGTAGTAACAGCAGGCGAAGAAGTGGTCACCACACGTGGAGAAGGACGGTAGATAAATCGTTCCGGAATTGGTTGACTCGGATGCTTGACCATACGTTCATAGAGTGCCTTGAGCTCATCAAAAGACAAAGCCCGAACCCTGTCCCACTTCCAACCAGCTTGAAAATAAGCAGCCGACTGATACTTCACATATCGCTGCATCTGCTTCCGCTCCTCAGTTCTCGACAAAGGTCTGTTCCTACGCTTCTCACGAAGCTGTGCAGCAAGCGCCAACTGATGCTTGCGCATCAACACCATAGCTCTTGGAATACAGTTATGCTCATCCACATCCGCACCCAAAAGATCAGTGAACTGGGAATAATCCCTGGTAAGAATAGTCAACACCTGCATCCAATCACTTTCATTCCAATGCATTGCATCATGCTGCACTTGTTCTCGTCTCTGCTGTTGAAGCGCTTCCTCCTCAGCCCGAGCAGCTTCATCAATTTCGGCTTGCATCCGTTGAGCAGCCTCCTCACCCAACCTATCCTCCTCAAGCTGTCTGCGTGTACGCTTGCGAGGTGGTGAGGGAGCATCAGTCATATGAGCCTTCCCCTTTGGATCACGAGATGGACCAGCATTGGAACCAGCAGTAGGACCAGAAGCACCATCCATAGGAGTGGAAACACCAGCAGGAGAAGGAACGCTGGAGGATGTCGGAGGAACCGGCAAATCATCATACAATTTATCAGCAAAGGCAGCCTTTGCCAACAAGGTTAAACCATCCTCAACACGATCCTTAACTTCCTCATCAGAATCAGAATGAACCACATGCTTCTTTCGTCGTCTTTGCTGAGTCTCCAAAGCTTTGATGCGATCAGCCAGAGGAAGAACAAACTCCCTAGTAAGTTTCCGGTGTTGATTCAAATCAGCTTCCAAGGAAAGAATCCGCGCATGATACCTGTGCATAAGATCAAGTAACGAAATAAGTGTAATAGGCTCCTCCGCCTGCCCACCAAGAGGACTTGGGTCAGGGAAGGCGTCATTGAAGCCCGAAGCAACAGACGGGCCAACATTAGGAGTACTAGCACCAAAAGGCTTATCAGAAGAGTGTGGAGCAGGACTAGGAGGGGGAGTCTCCACAAATGGAGACTTATGTGGTACTAAAGAAGGACCAGCCTTGGAAGTGAATGGTTTGTCAACCACCACCTCCTCAACCAGCTCCTCCTCAACCACATGAGAAGCACCACCAGCAGGAGCCTCCTCCTCCATATGGTCATCATCAAGTTGAGGTTCCTCATCGGCTTGTTCAACCGGAGGAACAACAACATCAGGAGGACCCTGAGCCAGCCCCAACATGGCATCAGAAAGGAGCCTCCACTCCCCACTAAACCCATGGACCGTATTATAATACACCTTGCCAGTAAGCTTAGAAGGCACATGCTCAGTCCTATCACGAGGAATGCAAACCAGTATTTGTTGTAAAAAACCTAGGATACATCAGAAACTTCTTTCTAGAACCAGCACTAGATAGATTACTAACCATCCCCTCAAACAGATAATGAGAGAAATTAAATACCCTACCCTGGGCTAAGCATATGAGACCAGTAGCCAAGGGAGTAGGGAAAGCATCCCAACTCTCAGACTTGGGACTTAAACAATGAATCAGAAAATGCACCAGAAGCTTCCATTGGGGGGAAAACCGATTTTTCTGGAAGTTAAACTTCCCCCCATGATTGTACCCTATAGCAGCCATCCCCTCCAATACCTCCGAATTGGGGATGGACTCAATATCACCCTCATCTTGAAGATGAAGGGAAGATCGAATAGAATCCTCAGACACCGCGTATGAACGTCCATCTATGGTAGCATGGAGTTCTCATGGACGACCAACCACAACCAGAAGACGAGTAGATGCCCAAAACTGACGAATGACACTATCACAAATAGTGGGACATACAGTAAAAGCATACCTTAGATTCGAAGCCTCAATGAAGTCCAGAATGTCAGTAAAATCATCATGATGTGGACCATCTCCTAGATAGGCGACCTTGTTGTGAGCAGGTTGGTATACCAGGGAAGCCATGGATCTTGATTGATTGAATGGAGGATGATTTTGGTTAGGGTTGAGAGAGTAGGATCGGTTGTGTGTGTGTAATGAGTGGAATGAATGAGTCAAGGGGGGTTAATTGACCATAAATAATGAAGGTAGTAACTGTTCATTGACCTCTATTAATGGGGGGTTGCCCTTTCAAAGTAGACAATTATTACATAGTAACCACTTGCCCCTTTTAAGATAATTTCCAAATTCCAATTTACCAAAGTTAAATAAGAGTGTAAATACCAGAATTGGAAGCGTTGACTAAAAGTCAAAACACACAATGGTCAGTACTAGAAGCAAAATGTGGTCAACAAAAGTCAATAAGAATGAACAGTGTCCCAGACCAGTACCAGAAGCCAATCATCACTTGACAAAGAATGATTTTTAACCACCAGAAGCCAACCAATAATGACTAGAAGCTAACCAATTAGGACCAGAAGCCAGTCATGAAAGAATATAACCACCAGAAGTGAGCAAAATCCTCCACCAGGAGTAACACACACCACCAGAACCAATGCAATATGTTGTTAAAATCTACCAATATGTTAGTCTGTGCAAAGTAATATGTACACGAAGCCTCCCCTCAATCCTAGACCTCAAGGATTGACCATTCCAATGTGAACCACTAAGTGGTTGAACCGAGGACCATCAAATGCTTTTGTCAGCAAATCAGCAACATTATTATCCGTATGAACTTTAAGAACCTGTATCAACTTCTTCTCATTAGCATCCCGTATAAAATGGTGCCTAATTTCAATATGCTTTGTTAGCTGATGAAAAACAGGATTCTTCACAATGCAGATAGTACTTTGATTGTCAATAAAAATTTTGGTGTTCATAAAATTGAAACCATAATCCAACATTTGATTTTGGATCCACAAAACCTGTCCACAACAACTAGCAGCAGCAACGTATTCAACTTCTGTTGAAGAAGTAGCTACTATTGTCTGTTTTTTGCATTGCCATGAAATAAGTCGGCGACCCAAAAATTGACAACCACCAGTAGTAGACTTTCTGTCATTATTAGCACCTGCATAGTCACTATCACTATATGCTTCTAGAACAAAAGGTGATTCTCTAGGATACCATAAGCCCAGTTTAGGTTGAGCCTTGATATACTTGAAAATCTTCTTCACTACATTCAAGTTCGAAACAGTTGGAGTCACCTGATGTCTAGAACAAGCACTTACTGCAAACATGATATCCGGACGTGATGCAGTCAAATACATGAGTGAGCCAATCATAGACCTGTACATGTGAACATTGATCGGGGGTCTGGCTCATTATTGAGTTTGACTTTATCAACTTCATAAGGAGTTGCTGTTGGTCGAAGAGGATCCATGTCAAACTTCTGAAGAATCTCATGAACATATTTATCTTGACTGATGAAGATCCCATCCGACTGTTGCTTGACTTGTAGGCCAAGGAAGAAGGAAAGCTCTCCCATAGCACTCATCTGAAACTCGCCTTTCATCAAGTGTTCAAACTCATCACACCATTCCTTCTTAGTAGAACCAAAGATAATGTCGTCCACATAAACCTGAACAAGGATTATGTCCTTGGTATTCCTCCTAAGAAATAGTGTTTTGTTAATAGTACCTCTTCTATAGCCATTCTTTAACAAGAAAGTTGAAAGACGCTCATACCAAGCTCTAGGAGCCTGATGTAATCCATAAAGAGCCTTGACCACCTTGTAAACTTTCTTGGGGTGAAGTGGATCTACAAAGCCCTTAGGTTGAGTGATATACACCTCCTCATCAATCTTGCCATAGAGAAATGCACTCTTGACATCCATCTGAAACACCGTAAAGCCCACATAAGAAGCAAAAGCCAAAAACAGACGAATGGCCTCAATCCTTGCAACCGGAGCAAAAACTTCAGTGTAGTCAATGCCCTCTATTTGAGTGTGGCTCTGTGCAACAAGCCTAGCTTTATTCCTCACGACAATTCCCCGTGCATTCTTCTTGTTCTTGAGAATCCATTTGGTATTGATTGCTGTCTTTCCATCTGGTAAGTCAACTAGAACCCAAACATTCTGAAACAAGAATTGCTGCATTTCCTCCTGCATAGCCTCCACCCAACTTTGATCCTCAAGAGCATGAGAGACTGACCTAGGTTCCACCTGTGAAAGAAAACAAGCAAACAAACAGTGTTGAAAGTCCGTATGATTATTACGCTTTTGATCTTCAATATAGCTCACAAGAGCATGATGATCAAACGAGGCCTTCTTCTGCATTCTGCGTGTCTTGACAGTAGAACCAGGATCTCCAATGATTTGAGTGGTAGGGTGATCTTTGTGTGATTGCAAGACTGGATTGGAAGCTACCTCCACTTCTGGTGCCAAGTTATTGAGATCACCAACAAAGTCAGCATCATATGAAGCAGCGTTGAAAATCCCATCTACCGGTTGTTTATGAATATCATCCAGCTTGGTAGAAGACTTATTTTGATGGTTCCCCAAATCAGAAGGACTGGAGAATCGAGTATTTGAAGCAGACTCACTAGCTGGAGTACCAATAGGAGATAAGCTAGCACTAGAAGCAGAAGCTGGGGTACCAGGAGCAGCTTTGTCAGTAGGCGTATTCAAGGGAAACTCAAAACCACCTTGAGTAGCTGCTGTAGTAGCTTCTTGTTGTTGTTTGAGTAGAGTGTCAAGAGCTACTTGGGAATCTAGTACGTCCAATGGAGTTGCATCACTAGGAGGAATAGGAGAGACTGTGGTGGAGTAGGATGGAACCACAAAAATGTCATCCTCGTCATCTGAATCAAAAAGCTAGAAGTAACACCTGTACTAGAAGTTGCAAACACTTGTGGTCCTGCATCATGGTTAGTTTTGAAACGAAAATATCCTTACGAATCACTAAGATAATCAAGATCAAAATACCATTCAGGACCCTTGCCTTGGATGTTTGACTTCTCTTCAAAATACCTGAGATTTATAGTTTCAATGATCCGCTTGGCTTGGAGATTGTAGACACGGTAAGCCCGAGAGTGAGCTGAATATCCCACAATGTATCCTTCATCTGCCTTGCCATCAAACTTCCCCAAATAGTCACTAGTATTCAGAATGGTTACTGGACACCCAAAAGGCTTCAAATGAGCAATATTTGGAACTTTGCCCGTTAGAAGCTCATAAGGTGTCTTCTTGTGAGGATTGGTAATATAAACCCTATTCAAAACATAACTTGTAGTATTAACAGCTTCTGTCCAGAACATGGTTGGAAGCTTGGAATCGGCAAGCATTGTTCTTGCTGCTTCTATTAGAGTCCTGTTCTTTCTTTCTGCCACACCATTCTGTTGAGGAGTTCTTGCTGCACTATAATCTCTTTTGATGCCCTTAGCATTACAAAGTGCTATGAGGTCTTTCTTTTTGAACTCAGTTCCATTATCACAACGAATACCTTTAACCTTCTTGGACAACTGATTCTCTATAAGGGTGAGAAAATCTCTAAGAATTGAGTAGGTGTCACTCTTGGCAGCCAAGAAGAACACCCACGTAAACCTGCTATATCCATCAGTTACCACCAGACAGAATTTTTTGTGGTCAATGCTCCTAATGGAAGTAGGACCAAATAAATCCATGTGTAGTAGTTGCAATGGTTCAGTAATAAGACTAAGAGCAGTAATGGCCTTGAAGGATGCTTTATGCTGTTTGCCTTTGCTGCAAGCAATACAATTTATATCATTCCTAAATGACTTGGGAGGTAAACCAGAGACCAGATTCATATTTGCAAGTTTGTGAATGGTCTTGAAGTTCACATGCCCCATCCTTCTGTGCCATTGAGTAGCTTCATCTTCTGAGGCTTTAGCAACCAGACATGCTAGTTGACCAGTAGGGTTGACTTCATTCAACTTGATGCTATAGAGATTGTGTCTTCTAGGGATTCTGAGCAGAACTTGTGAGTCATCCGGAAGCTGAAAGTCTTTGGAGAGCACAAGTGCATCAGTTTCCGTGAAGAGAACAAACTGCTTCTTGTCACAAATCTGAGAGACAGATATCAAGTTGAAGTGCTGAAGTGCTTCCACATAGTAGACCTGCTCAAAATTTAGATTAGGCGTCTTAATCGTTCCTTTGCCAGTCATCCTGCCTTCACCACCACCAAAATAGACCTTGCCGCCTTGAAATGGTACAAAGTTAGAGAGAAGACTTTTATTGCCTGGCATGCTCCTGGAGCAACCACTATCAACAATGCCTAAACTAGGATCTTGGTATGGAGTAACCTACAACAACAAGATAAAAAAGAATGCAAAAGTTAGTGTCTTAAGGGGACCCAAACCTTTTCAGGTTTGAGCCTGCCTTGTGGATCTTTAGTAGAGAGCCAAGAAGATTGATGAGATCCACCGTTGTTCCTTGGTTGCCTATGCATCATATGGGTATTATTGTTTGACCAAGAACAACCTGCTGAGGGCTTAACAGCAGTTCCCAAACTTCCCAAACCAAAATACATGTGGTCAAGATTATGTGGATAAATTGGATTAAAATGTTGAAAATAGTTATTGGTGGATCTATTTGTTGTTAATCCAATGTTTCTCCAATCATCAGAAGGTAATGGAGAGGACCTTCTAGAAGAAGAAAACGATTGAGCACTAGGATTGAGTCTTCTAGAAGTATATGTGGCAGCTCCTGATGGACCAGGAGCAGGAAATGCTTGATTAACAGAAGCATGTGTGTCATAAAAATCACAATCTTTAATCAAATGAAATGCACTTCCACAAACAAAACATGTTTTAATAGACCTTTTATTAGAATGACTTTGTTTCATACTGCTAACTTTATTACACACAATTCTAGGAGTAACATTATTCCTAGGACTCAATAAACTAGGACCAGACACACTTGACTTCAAAGCAACTCTTTCTTCACACATCCTAGCACCAGTAGCAGTATGATCATTCGACTTGGAACTTGTAGGTCTTGACTCTTCACTTGAACCACTTGATGCAGAGTCACTGGTTTTGTCACTGAAATTACATGAGACAAAGTCATTAGAATTAGTAGAACTTTTTGGGGACTCATGCATCTGTGATCCATCCAAGTCATTATGCCAAGAAGTGGACATGAAAGTTCCAGTAAGAGGGGGAGGGACAGCATGCATTTCTGCTGCTGGTTTAAACCTATTGTACCTAGGTTCTCCCTCTTCCTCTTTGTCGGCATCAAAGACACTCGAAAAAGATAAATCAAACACATCTTCTGAATCAATATATTTATCAAATCCTAACCCTCTTTTAGTCCTACCAGACATGCTACTATCTATTAATTTTGAAAGATTTTTAGGTGCCTTTTGCCATTTTTCAAATCTCAACATTGTAGCATCTAATCTTTCTTGCATCTCCTGTTTTTCTTTTATACTGGCATCTTTTACCTTTTCTGTATATTTAAGCATATTAGTTGTGTTTTCTAAATCGATGCTCAGAATCCTAATTTTGTCCTCATACTCACGTTGAGTATCTTGTAGCCACCTCTTTTGTTGTTCCAATGTGTTTAATGAAGCCTTATAGGCTTGAACCTCTAAAAAATATTTATCATTCTGTTCATTTACTTCATTAAATTGGGACAACAATTCTGAGTATTTATCATGACAACCAAGAGGACAATGTTGTACCTGAGGTGAAATGCCCATTAGCGCAAACTCGTCTGCTTCTTCTGCATCAGATAGATTTCCAGCAATCATTGCAAACACGTCAATCGAGGATTCAGCTGATACCAAAGTGGTAGTCTGATGATCATTCCAGTTGACCATAGAGTCAACAGACACCAATGCCTTCTTGTCATCTTTTACCTCCTGAACCTTGAAAGCTGAGTACCTGCTCTTCTCCTGGTCATTCTTGCTAGGGCATTCCCTTGCAAAGTGACCTTGTTGCTGACAGTTATAGCAGCGAACCTTACTCCTGTCGAATCTTGCTGGCTCCCGTGGGTTGTAATTGAATTTTCGACCTGCTTTCTTCTCAAACTTGTGAACCCTAAGAGTGAGCATGGCCATCTGCCATTTAAGGTCCATTTCATCCAGGTCAAGTTTATCGACCTGTTTGAAGTCATCAAAAGCAAGTTGTTGTTGAGCATCAACATCAGCCACAAAAGAATAAAGAACGGCTTCTACCATACTACCAGATTTGGCAGTAGGATCAGGAGCAGAAGTATGTTGAACGGTATGTTGAGAAGACACAGTATTGCTTGGACTGCTAGCATATGACATGGGACTGGATGCCATAGAACTCACAAAGGCAGAATTAGCAGGAGTGGGAAAAGAATCACTTGAATATCCTCTCACATGAGGTTCAAAAGTTTTGAGCTTATGAAATAGATCATCAAAATTGAGATAGTCAAGCCCACCTTTTGCTTTGAGAGAGATTACCACATGATTCCATGAGTAGGGTAAGGATCTAAGAAACCTTGCATTAATATCCGCATCGTCAGGCTTTGAACGAAGTTGATTCAATTGGCTCAATATCTTTTGGAACTTGTCATACCCTTGATGTAAACCTTCAGTTTATGAGATTTTGAATTCTGTGAATTCATCTCTCAGCATGGATCTTCGCATTTTCTTTGACTCCTCATTCCCACCAAACCTTGCTTTAGTGCCATTCCAGATCTCTCTAGCATCATCCAAATGGGTAGAAGTCACCCATGTGATCATCAGGAAGAGATTGAAGCAAAATAGTTTTTGCTTTGACCTCCTTCTGAATAGCTATGATTTCTTCATGAGATTTAGGGTCAAGAAGAGTAATATTACCATTCTTGTCTCTTCCAGATAGCTTCCTGCTGTTCCCATTCAGAATAACCATCCAAAGGTCTTGATCAGTATTGGTGATCCACCATTCCATCTTCATTTCCCAACTATCATATTCATCCTTTTTCAGAAGATGGAATTTACCATTCGTGTTGGAAACCGTAGCAACGATCTGTTGAGGTTGCACAGGTTTAGGAGTGCTGTCTTCTCCTGTTTGAGTAGAAGTTGAGGCAGACATGATAAAAAAAATTTAGTAATAAGAAAACTTGATTCTTCTTGTATAGAGACCCTCCCAGGCTCTGATACCACTTGTTGGGTCTACTGGATGTAGATCTTGCAGCCTGTCAGGAATGGTGAATGACTTCTGTAATCACAAGTCAATCCACAGAGAGACTCTATACTCAATATGAATGCAGAATACAAATATAATAAAGAAGAACAGAATAACTATAAAGACTTGATCCTTTCTAAGGATTTTTAATATTGATAATCACTAGAACTATGTTTTATCAAGGTGTGTAAAACCCTTCTGCCTAAGGTTCCTTTTATACTACAAGGAAACCCTAATACAACATTAAACAAAACGTGTAAAACTGATATGCATATCCTTTCCTAACATATCTCATGTATATCCTAACAGAATAATAAATAAATATTAAAGTTTGACTTTAACTAGGACCAGAAGCACGACTTGCTCCTACTACTACTAGGACCAGGAGGAACTACATACCTCCTAGTCTACCTATTACATTTAACTATTCCAATGGTCCTAACATATAGCTACGTGTTCATTTTCATTAACCTTTTTCATCCACGTCATCGATATCATCAAAACTCTTATCTTTTATAATTCTTTTGTTTTTATTAAGATCATGCGATTAAATCATAATAACAAACAAGATAACATGTTAGTAAATCAAGGAAAACAAAATGAGGGGTTTAGGTTGTTTGGTTTTGTTCGGCCGAGACCCAAACCGAGAGCCTAAGCTCTCGGTGGTTCTTGTTTCACCGAGCCGAGACCTAGTGGTCTCGGTGTGTGGTTGTTTTGGCTCGGACGCAGGGAAAAAGGGAACTCCGACAGTGGGAACCCCGGCTTGAGTCGGGGTGTACTCAGGCTCGGCAGTGTCTAGTCGTGGCTCAGCAGGGTGAACGATTGGCCATCAGTGGCAACCGGCTAGCCGGTTTAGCCACTGATGGGCCGTTTGGTTTTGGTCGCCGGCTGACACCACTAGCCGCCGGCTATGTGGTGTCGGCTAGGCATGTTTCGGGCTCGGGATTATTTTATAACACCGGTTCAGGCTCGGGAATTAATAAAATCAGTTATTTTATTTATTTTACAAGACTTGGGTTTTAAATATTAAAAGTAATATTTCATGATCTAACCTAAGTATTTGATTAGCCTAATTTAATTAAACATGTTATTTTAATTAAATTCATATAATCTATAGTTTATTAAATTGGCCATGTTAATTATTTAATAAGCTATAACATTTACTCCATGACTTGTATTTTTACTAATACGATTAAACTTATATTTTTAGCTTAATAATTCAGATTATTTCTAATTATGAAAACTTCTTTGGAAACTTTCTATTTTTGGAAACTTACTATTTTAGGAAACTTGCTATTTTTAGAAAGTTACTTAGTATTACAATACAAGTATTATAATACCTTATTACATGAATAATAAACAACAGAACACAAGAATAACTACAGATAATACCACTAAACAGTAAAACATGATAGAACATGAATAATAAGCTAAGAACACACAAGACTAGTAAAATACACGTATCTCAGACAACTCATACACGTTCCTCATCTTATGTAATATTATCCGTCAAGGCAGAGTAGGTTCTTCAGCGTTTCCGTCAGCTTCTATTGGACACAAGGTACGGATTTCCCGTCCTTCAGTAAGGACACTCTCTTCCTTTATTAAGATTTCCCGTATGCAGCCAACTGTTTTCCCAATAGTTATAGATTTAAATGCTTATGTTTTTTTAGTTACCTTAGTCATATACATGCATGCCAGTTTCACCTAGTTATGGAGGTACCATACCCATAACACTGGAGGCACCAGTGTTATGACTTCACCAAGGTGGAGTGTTAGCTCGTGACGTCGCTTCAGTTTATTTAGCTTATATTTATTATTATATTATCATGTGGGGCGTATGGGTGCATCCTAGTTACAGTTTCAGTCAGGAATTCATGGTGAATGTGGTGTGTGCCTTGCATCCTTCACAAGGAGCTGATCCCTCCTACCCAGACCATATTAATTAGAGGCATCCCCTCTATTTTCATGACGAGGTCACCCCTCCAAGTATTCATGCACGTTGTTGACCTCATGACCTATATTGGATTTTGGTATATTAATCTAATATAGATTTTCATAAGTAAACATAAGCTATATTTTCAGAACTAAAACTAGTAAACATGTTATACGTCTAGGTTTCCCAGGACTTATTCATTTCTGCTGCCATTCATGCTAATCATGCTTTATGTTCATTTCTACTTTCATTATTCTATGTCTTTCCATGCTTTATTGTATATCCGTGCACTGGGCGTTATGCTCAGCCGTTTCTATTTTCCATGTTCTCAAACGACAGGTACCCAAGGTCGCAAGTAGGATCTCAAGAGTATGTGCATTCGAATGGAAGCTATCCAGCCTTCTTTACCTTATGCATTTATCCTACTTTCTCATACTTCATTTCATTTGGACATGGTTTAGTCCTTTTCTTTACAGTACTTATATTTTCTTGTGTTTGAGTTACTTGGACTACCGATGTTTGTTTCTGGTATTTCCTTTTATGGTCATGAATTTTTAGACATTTACCTTGCATGCTTTGATGACACGCCATAAACTACTGTGATATTCCATTTTACCAAATAGGGTGTTACAAAGTACTTATAAGATAGTTTTCTTCTCACCCATAGTTCGTAAGAAGTATCTTATTTTATTTACAAGGGATCTTATCTAAAAGATAAGTAGTCGATATAATCTCTTCCCCAATATCCCATGGCTTAAACATGGACTTAAGAACATGGCATAAACCATATTTTCTAAGGCACAATTCTTTTCTAGATCAAGAGCATTGAATTTGTGTCTTATTCTAATTTTAACATATAAATTTAGAAATGGAGACACATATTCAACTCCAATGACCTTGAATCACCTTGTTATCGATAATAAGTTGGTTCTCAACTTACTTATATAGATCATCTTGTCTATATACTTACTCTCATGTAAGTGTAAATAGCAATATTTTGTACCACAATCAGCCAATATGATAAAGTACCCAATATTCGCTACCTTAGTAGGTATCCATTCCAAATCACATAAAACCATGAGAATCATATCAAGGTTTTCGGTTATTTCTGTTTAACCAGCAGAAAAGACTTGTCAATTTGGCTTCAACGTAGTTTTTAATTTTGTAGTCCGTATCAATATAAAAATGGGTATCCAATTTGGTTTAATTGGACAACATGTTGATTAAAATTTAAAACATGTCAAAGTAAGTCATACCATACTTTTAAAAAACAAACAAATAAGCCGAATTCACCCTCATTTTTCTAAAATGACCATTTGAAAACATAATCAACTTAAACATTTTAAAAGCGTAACTGATATGCACTTAATTTATGTTATTCGTTAACTCGAATTTTATTTGATTCACACAAAAATGAAAGCTAAATTTCATTAAGAAACCCTCTGGACACAAGATTTATATGAATCTCCAGCACACACAATGTTGGTTAACTTAGTGTCTTTTCCAAATGTGAATCACATCTTCTTTTTGCTTGATATTCGCAGTTGGAGAGTTGCTCAAACTCGTTCTCTCCATTCTCAACTGCATTATAAGAGTTAATCAAACTCTTATCACCATATACATGACATGATACTGAAGTGCTAATGCACCATTATATATGGTTGGATTCACTCATGGCCTTAGTTTTCATTTCCTTCTATACATTTAACACATAGTTACGACACCAAAAGGTTTCTGAATGCTTTAAAGCATCTACCATACACATAAATTGAGTATCGGTCTCCCTTTTTACAAGTAAGGGAGCAGATCCTTTAGATGTCACTCGTGACATTCCAAATAATTTGTTAATCCGATGTCTCATAATTAGTTTGAAACTAAATTTTGTTACTATTAATAACATTCTAAATCATATAGTGTTTCTTATCCAAAACGAATTAAATCGAATTTTGTTTCAAACCACTAATGTGTTGTAAGATCCCACAAAACCACTTTAAAGAAAGTCTTTCGACTAAACAATTAAAGAATGTCTCCTACAACGTAATCTTTGTAACAAAACCACAGATTTTGTCAATCTTCATCACGAAGATCTTAATAGATCAATTTAATATGATCAATTTCTACAATGAATGTAAAACCCGCTTTAAAAGCCAACGAACATTAATTACGTACAGTCACAACTTTAATTTAAACGTTACGTAACGATTTATTCAGATAATAAATAACAGTATTTATTCAAGTATTACACAAATATTATTTATTCAGGGGAAATAAATAATCCATGTCAGAATATATCACGAGGATTAATATACGAACACGTACGCAATGTTTAAAACCCACAAATATTAAATATACGCAGTCTCAGCTTTAATTAAGCGCTAGGAAAATAATTATTCAGAAAATAATTAATATTAGCTATTCTAAAAAAAGATTTTTGTTTTGCTTATAAAAATAAGTATCTCAATGTAAACTTGAACAATTACCATATATGTTATCCTTGACTTTCATGGAGTTATAACTAGCATTGCAAAAAGATCGGCTTACTAATAAACTTTGTCATATCCCATTTACTACATTTGATAGCGTTTCTCTAAATAACGTATCCCATTTACTACCTCGCTCCATGAGTTTTTGTTTTCATTTTAAAATGATTTCTTTTCATTCTTCGTACGGCGATATATATAGATATATAAAAATCTCATAAACTAAAACAAGGTTTACGCGATGTGCATAAAAAATCAAAGGTTGAGTGCGGGTACGGTTCACGTTGTACTTTTCAAGTTTGGATCTCTTTTTCGGTTCACATTAGGCCTTGAAGTTTTGATTTAAATCATTGGGGGTTAGAATCGGTGTGTTCTATTATGTCTGTCATCGCTAGACTTTCGCTTCTTGTGTTTGTGTCATGTTTCGATCCATCGTTCGAAGATAAAAATAGGCTGTACTCTCACGATGACATGGGTCGAGAGTCGACCTCTAATCGGATCGATTATGTTTTAAGGTTCGTGGGTTCGTGTCCGAGCTAAGCCAACCGCCGTCTTTCCGCTCATATTGATACGCCTGTGTTTCTGTTTAGAGGTAAAATTTATGTCTTACTAATGCATACATATTAGTCATATGTCATGCCATCCATAAATTAGCTACCTGATTTCGTATGAAATTAATCAACATTTGATAATATGATAGTAACATGAAGTTTGAAAGCTCATAATGGTGTATTGATATGAGTTGATATATTAAATGTAAAAGAAGATAAAAAGCATGCATAACTAACATGTTTAAGAATTTTATATGATGTATATGTAACTAGTCAGTGTTTTTAGGACTATTATATATATACAATAATGTCTCGTAAATGAAGGATTTCCGAAACTTATTTGATTTATTTAAATCATGACTTATTAATATAATACTTATAATTAACCATGGCTTAATAATTTATGACTTATAAGAATTTGTTTATTTAATATACTTATTAACTATGACTTATATAATCAACTTATTCGATGATCAAGATAAATTACTTATGTATATTAAACGAGCTTATTACTAAATGTGGAAACTTTCTATTTTAGGGAACTTTCTATTTCATGAAACTTTATATTTTCAGCAGGTTACTTCTAACAATAATATAATACAAAAGTACATGATATACATTAATCAGAGTACAGGAAATACACTAATCAGTAATACACAAGAACAGTCATATTTACCATATTATACACAAGAACCGTTAGACTTACCAAATCATACATAAAACAGTACAACAATACAAGAACATAATAAAGCAAGTTAAGAACAATAATAATCAGTAAAAGTATACAGTTATCAGACAACTCATCTGCATCCTCTACTCATGTAGCTATCCGTGAATTCAGAGTAGATCCTTCAGCTTTCATTCTCACTTCATTAATGGACACGAGGTACGGATTTCCCATCCTTCGGTATGGACTTTCCTTTTCTAAGCATGATTAGGATTCCCCGTCTGCAGCCATCTGTTTTCCCAGTTATATGTTTTAAAACTTTACATGATTGCCATGATAACTATATTAATTGCATGAGATTTATATACATGCATTATCAGTTATTACTAGTTACAGAGGTACCGTAACCGTGACACTTGAGGCACCAGTGTCATGACTCCTCTACGGGGAGTGATTTCTCGCAACGTCCCTTTTATTTCAGCTTGGCCATTTTATCAGTGTTATCGGCGGGGCGTATGGATGCATCCTAGGTTATCAGTTTACAGCTTATATGGTGAATGTGGTGTGTGTTTTACATCCTTCATATTGGAGTTGATCCCTCCACCCAGCTTATCAATTAGAGGTCACCCCTCTACAGCATGACGAGGTCACCCCTCTATGTATTCATGCAGACATTGCTACAGCACATGACCTATATAAGCTATTGGCACTTAGAATACAGTAAATGCATGTTTTAATATTTAACAAATAATAGTTCAGCTTTACTAATTATAACCCAGACTTTTCAGAACTTACACAGTTTTATTCCGCTATTGTTACTTATCAGTCTCACAGCTTCAGTATTTTCTTATCTGCTTCATTTCAATTTTCTTATCATGCTTTGTATCCGTTCACGGGGCGTTATGCTCACCGTAGTTCCTTTCATGTTCTAACGGCAGGTACACCAGGACGCTCTTAGGATTCTGAGAGTACATACATTTATTTGCCTATTTGGACATTATTTAGTCCTTCCCTTCAGTACTTAATCTTTTATATATGAGCTTATGTTTGGATTACCGATGTTTGATTTCGGTATTTCCTTTATGGTCAGTTAATGTTTCAAGACATTTGCCTTGCATACTTTGATGACACATCATAAATACACGTAACGATCCACTTATTCAAGTGGGGTGTTACAATTATGGTATCAGAGCCCAAGGTTCGACCTGTAGGCTCTAAACTTGATATGTGACTAGTGGGTAGTCACTAGGAACTTCCAAAATTTTGGCGTTTGTTATCTTCCATGTTTCTCATGTATTTATCAGTCACTTTTATTAAATTTTGACTAAGTAAAAGGTTGGTACAGGACTGACCATATTTAGTCGCATGTGCTTTTCAGTCTAATTTTGTTTTGGTGAACCGAACCATAGGCGTTCACCATTGCTCATTTCATGTTTTTCAGTCGAATGTTGTTTTGTGAACCGATCTATAGGCGTTCACCTTTGCCCATATCAAGATGTTTCATTATAATTTTGACAAGTATGGATCGAACCAGAATCGTCCCTACTTAGTCACATATCTTCTCCTTTGAATTTTTTGGATTTAACCGTAGTCATCGACACCAGTTGATGCTAAACCTCAGTTGATCATCCTTTATGTTCCTTATAACAATCAAGTTTTCATACTCTCACGTGGATGTCGTTTTCATGCTGATTACGTTTCATGTCTCCTTATGAGGATTATGTTTTAGCAGGGAGATGATGTTTTCATGCTAAGATACGGAAGGATTGCTATAAAATTATGTTTTCATGATAAATCATGTTTGGTCTTCATCAATCATGTCTTCATGCTGACCATTGTTGAAACTCCGTTTAATCATACTTTTGAGCTCTCTATACAACCAGCATTAAGTCTATGTAGAAATTGCCAGGCTATCATGTTACTCGTTTCAGTTCAGTGTGCTACCGTTTAAATCAATTTATTTCTGTTGACCATGCCAGACGATTGACACCAGTACCGAATATCCTATAAAATTGCCATCAGTGCTATGTACAGTATTTCATGCGTACTCCATGTACCTTACTCCATGAGTATTGTTAATCAGTCCTCAGTCATCCCAGGCGTTTCTACTTGTCGATATTCTACAAGATACTGATGCGACTCATACTTCGGAGATTTTACAAGATACGGATGCTGCTCATACTTTGGAGATCTCACAAAATGCTGATGTTGTTCAGAATATGAAGATTTACGGAGCAAGGACGGAGACTATAGATTTGAAATTCCATACAAGAATATACTTCAACCATTAGGCACTACCATCCCTTTCCATGCCTTTACCTCCTCAGTTAATGCCACACGTCACTCAGCTATTATTTCAGCCAGGAGAGTGAGAACCGGTACCCAACCGGACACCCATCAAAATAGTTACACAAACCACGGTTAGGAGGACAACCATCGTGCTAGAATAAATGAGTCAACAACCATCGGAACTCCGAAACGGACGTGACCAGAAATATAGAGGTCAACAATCTAACCGGTCCGCCAACCCTAGCAGTTACCAGAATTTTTCAACGTTATTCATATCCACTTACCAAAACACATGTCAAAACATCAGTCGAGACACAAGTCTCAAGTATCATCTCGGAAGACACATGTTAGAACACCAGTCATGATACATGTCATGAGAATATTTTCTCAATGCATGGGTCAAGACGTACAACTACAGTATGTCTTCTAAACCAGACACTCAGTAATCCAGGGTACCCTTCAAAAAGGGGGTATATACCCGTTCTGTTATGCCACGCATAATTAAACCATTAAAAGTTCAGTTACCACCACTGGATTATTGTCCAGATTAGACACGCGGTATTCATTATGTGAGGTTACAGACGATACACATTCAGAAAGATCTGACACAGTTACCTCACGTGTTCACATGTCAGCTTTATCATAAATCATGTATTACCTACCCTCCAGCCAGAAAAGACTTCATAATATCACACAGATTTATCAAACTTTTCCTTTCAGTTGACGACGAGATCCATCTTAGTAACTCCTGAATACATTCATTATTTTACTACCAGAAAAATCAGTACAAATTATTTCTGCTTTACAAGCGTGCAACTTAATATCCTATAGATGTGAAGACTTTCTAGCTATCATTTATGACCCGATTTCTGAAGTTACTTAAATTTATGATCAATAGATTATTCAAGAGTTTTCAGATGTATTTTCAGAAAGGTTTCCAGAAATCCCTCCCCAAACCATGAGACGGAGTTTAACATCGAACTTATCTTAAGAACAGAACCTGTATTCAAAACTCCTTATCGCAGGGCTCCAGCTGAGTTAAAAGAGTTGTAGGATTAGCTGCAGGACTTGTCAGAACGAGGCTTTATTCTTCCTAGTGAACCATCAGGAAATGCACCATTTCTGTCTATCAGGAAGAAGGTCGGTAACATGAGATCATGTATCGACCACCACAAAGTTTACAAGATCACCATTCATAATCAATGTTCATTCCACGAATAGAAGGTTTATCTGATCTGCTATGATGTCTTAACATTTTTTTCCCAGAACAATTTATGATCATGCTACCATCAGTGATGAGGGACAAAATAGGAAATATCCAAGACTGCTTTTGCACACGTTATGGTCTCTTTAAAATTTTGTTTTATGCTACTGAGCTCCCAAATGCTCCAGCTATATTACGGAATTAATGAATCAAATTTTCCATGAATTCTTAGACAAGTACGCCAATATATTCATCGATAACATCCTGATCTGCTAAACTCTAGAGAAGAACATGAGAATCATCTTTTCATGATTCTGCAGATTCTCCGATAGGAGAAAATTATATACGCAGCTTTCCAGATGTGAGTTCCAGATGAACAAGGTGGCATTTTTGGACCATATTATTTCAGCAGAAAGAAATTTCAGAAATCCTGCGAAGGTGAAGGCCATCACCAGATGGTCACGACCGACGTTTGTGACCAAAAGTAAGAAGTTTTCTAGAATTTAGTTAGTTACTACCGTAGAAACTACTGACAGTTCTCACGATTAGCTTTCCATGACTAAGCTTACGGGTAAAGGAGAGGACCTACACTAAAAATTTGTATTCCATAAGATCCTATGCTAGAAGAGGTCTAATTTACCAAAACTCTTAGTTCTTCTATGACTATTCATCCAGACTCCACAAGAATGTGCCACAAGTCCAGATAGGATTTAGATAGAAGTAATATAACACATTTATGCAGCTATGTTCATATCTAGGCGCCTGACATGCCAGCAAGGTTAAGATAGAACACCGACATGCTAGTAAGTTATTACAACCATTAGAAACTTCTGAACATAATTAAGACAAGATTCCATGGAGGTTGTTATCAGGTTACTGCAGACTCAGAAGAAGTATGATACTAGCTAAGTCATTTTCGACCAGTTAACCCAGCCTACACGTTTCTTTCATCCGAAAGGATTACATAGTAGCAGATCTGTAGGAAATTTAGCAATAGATCGTACGATGTCAAAGTATTCCATCAACAATCATGTCAGATAAAAATTCAAGTTCGCGAATCACGCTCACGTAAACGATCACGTGTACGTTTACGTTCACCTTCAGGTTTACGTCTCACGTTCACATTATGATGTTGTTTCAGTCCATATTTTGTGCTATTTCATGATTTAAATTCACGTTTGCATTCATGACATCGCTTACGTTCAGGTTCGTTTTCCATCTCAGTATATACGTTCCAGGTCTTGTACCGGATTTGGTTACAGAAACTTTGAGAAACTAGACTCAAGTTTAGCATAGCTTTTCCATACCCAGGCAGATGTTTCACGTCTCAGGCCATATTGTTTGGCATTCCCTCCTCAGTCAGCATACGTTTATGATATGTTCTGGTATCACGTTCACAGTATGTTTTACGTCACATTCACGATATACTCCATGCACAGCGTTCCTCATATAATCGCGAACCACGTTCACAATTGCTCATGTAGTACATTCACAATTGTTCACGTAGTTCGCCCCAATATGTTTTCAGCAGATTTGCTTAGAGAAATAAATGTATCTTTTCAGGCTATTTGTACGTATCATTTCATGTATCCTACATGTTATATCTTACTCATTCGATCAGATTTAGAAAATCCATTTCAGTATGGAACCAGGAACTGTTCAGCATCGTCAGGACAGGGTCACAACTTTAATTTAAACGTTACGTAACGATTTATTCAGATAATAAATAACAGTATTTATTTAAGTATTACACAAATATTATTTATTCAGGGGAAATAAATAATCCATGTCAGAATATATCACGAGGATTAATATACGAACACGTACGCAATGTTTAAAATCCACAAATATTAAATATACGCAGTCTCAGCTTTAATTAAGCGTTACAAAATTAATAATTCAGAAAATAAATAATATTAGCTATTCTTAAAAAATTCGTTTTGCTTATAAAATTAAGTATCTCAATGTACACTTGAACAATTACCATATATGTTATCCTTAACTTTCATGAAACTGGCATTGCAAAAAGATCGGCTTACTAATAAACTCTATCATATCCCATTTACTACCTTTGATAGCGTTTCTCTAAATAACGTATCCCATTTACTACCTCGCTCCATGCGTTTTTGTTTTCATTTTAATGTGATTTCTTTTCATTCCTCGTACGGCCATATATATGGATATATAAAAATCTCATAAACCAAAACAAGGGTTACGCGATGTGCGTAAAAAAAATCAAAGTTTGAGTGCGGGTACGGTTCACGTCGTATTATTCGAGTTTGGATCTCTTGTTCGGTTCACAATAGACCTTGACGTTTTGATTTAAATCATTGGGGGTTAGAATCAGTGGGTTCTATTATGTCAGTCATCGCTAGAATTTCGCTTCTTGTGTTTGTGTAATGTTTCGATCCATCGTTCGGAGATAAAAATAGGATGTACTCTCACGATGACATGGGTCGAGAGTCGACCTCTAATCGGATCGATTGTGTTTTAAGGTTCATGGGTTCGTGTCCGAGCTAAGCCAGTCGCCGTCTTTCCGCTCATATTGATACGCATGTCTTTCTGTTTAGAGGTAAAATTTATGTCTTACTAATGCATACATATTAGTCATATGTCATGCCATCCATAAAATAGCTACCTGATTTCGTATGAAATTAATCAACATTTGATAATATGATAGTAACATGAAGTTTGAAAGCTCATAATGGTGTATTGATATGAGTTGATATATTAAATGTAAAAGAAGATAAAAAGCATGCATAACTAACATGGTTAAGAAATTTATATGATGTATATGTAACTAGTCAATGTTTTTAGGACTATTATATATATACAATAATGTCTTGTAAATGAAGGATTTCTGAAACTGATTTGATTTATTTAAATCATGACTTATTAATATAATACTTATAATTAACCATGGCTTAATAATTCATGACTTATAAGAATTTGCTTATTTAATATACTTATTAACTATGACTTATACAATCATCTTATTCGATGATCAAGATAAATTACTTATGTATATTTGAAATTAAGATTTTACTCGTTGAAAAAGTTCGTTTTCTCGGTGTCTAATCGAATTGATTTCCGGTTAAATGTGTGACTCAGTTGTTTTTAGTTAAGAAAAAGGGAAGTTGATTATCTAAAACTAATTAAAAAGTAAATGCGAAAAGTATTTAAAAACACACTAAAGACAAGTACAAATAATAAAAGTAAAACAAGGTGAATATTAAAAACTAAAAGTTAAAACGATATTAAAACTAATAGTAAAACAAATAATAAAACGTAATTTAAAGCGAAACAATTAATAAAAATAAAACTAAAAGACGTAATTAACTATCGACTTGAAAATAAAGTTTACTACACGAAAAAGGAGAGAATAAAACTAAAATGGTACTTTAAAGCTAAACGAGACAAAACCTAAAGCGGGTACTAAATAAAAGATAAAACTTGAACTTTACGAAAAAATATTAATTTTAAAATTAGAAGAAAAATATAACTAAAAATATGTAACTTTCAGAAATAAAATCGGAACAACTTTCAGATTAAACTAAACAATTACGGAATAAAAATAATAAATAGATAAGCAAGCAAGCTAGCTAGCTAGCTGCTCACTTTTTTGGCGCCAAACAGATTCCATCGCAATGTTAGACTTAAAAAATTCTATCGGAATGTTGTTTTCTAATAGTAGTATCGGAATAATTATATATATATATATTATTTTTTTTTATTTTATTTTATTTTTTTTTTTTTAAACTATCGGAATGTGAAAAAGAGAATCTATCGGAATACTAAAAAGACGAACCATCGGAATGTGTTTAAAACTAAAGCTATCGGAATGTTTAAAAAATGGTCACCATCGGAAAGTGGCTAAAGAAAATTGGGCAGCATCTCGACTTAACAAAGACCTTAAGACCCGTCGGAATATGCGATCGCAATGAGCGATCGCAATCCCGATCGGAATAAGGGGGATTTACCAACCTATCGCAAAGTAGAACCCACACTTGGGTTATTGCGATACAAATCAAGAAGTCCGTCGGAATGTGATAAAACCCTTATATTGCGATGAACACCAACAAATCCGAAAATGGAGATAAGCAAAAATCTCAATAAGCACATACAATAAGCTACCAAACCAAAACTTGAACAACTTAATAAGCATAAATTTGAAAGCTTTTTAAAAGACGAAATTCATAAACTTTATAAAAACACAAAATGAGAAAACAAAATAAGCAAACTTTAAAGAGACTAACTTTCTAAGAAAACTAAAAAGCAAATAAGCTAAGTACAAAATAAGCCAATAAGATTGTCAAACTTATAGCTTATTTCATACGAAAACTTATATAGAAGTAAAAAGGTGAACTTTTTACTCAAATAAGCAATATGATTAAGCAAAACCAAAACTTAATCCGAACCAAGATCAAATCAAAAACAAGAAAAGTAGGATGAGAAAGATAAATAAAAGCTTGATAAAAGGGAAATTAAGATCCAACAATTAAATTAACTTACTTGGAATTAAACGGTACGAAATTTAAGACATGAAATTAAAGTGACAAGAAATTAAAAGGTACAAGTAATGAAAATGGTGGAAAGACTAATTTTGTCAAAATTAGCTAACAACTACAAAATGAAGTCCTAATGATTTATTTATAGGGGAGGAGGAGGATTAGTGGAAGGAAGCTTCCTCCCCTCTTTCATTTCTTCTTAATTGCGTCATTAAGTCCCTCCTTCTTTTAATCTTCATTAATTGCATACTTAGTCCTTTTCTTCTAATCTTCTTTAAACTTGGACTTAAGGGACTTTTGGCTTCGGGATTTCTTTGAACTCGTCTTTAAATTCTTCAATAAAATAGACTTGAATTCTTCGGCTTTTGATAAACTTCCGTCTTTTGACTTTTTCTTCGATAAATCTTCAGAATTGGTCTTGGACTTCCGTTCTTTTTGCACTCTTGACTTCGTCTTTCATCTTTTTCTTCAATAAAAGTCCTTAAATGCCCGTAAATATCCGTGTTTTCTCCACTTCTCACCTTTTCGTCCTAAATCACAACAAAAACACAAACCACGCATAATTCCGACATAAAAGACATAAAATACACGTTTTGGCTCGGTTATTATTGTAATTAAGTGGTAAAAAGGATGGGTGTTTTCACACCTATCAAATCCCCTACACTTAACCATTGCAATGTCCTCATGCAATGCATTAGTTACAAAGCACGTTTTACACTTTCCATTATAATCAACCTACCTTGGCCTTTATTAAACAACTAAGGAAAATCAAAAAGATAAAAAATAACAAGATGCAACAAGGAAGAAACTTGTAAAGAAATCTAAGACTTACATTAGGGCTTGTGTGTCATGAATGTTCATCACCCTCAAGTTTCACGTTCCCCATGCCAAGCTTAAAAAACAAGATCATTGTTAGTACAAGTTAGCATAACAAACATTTACTCATGTGGTTCAATTAATCACTTAAACTCCCTTATTCCTATGAGTATCTCTTATATTTTATTGATGTCTTGAATGATCACGAGGATGCATTGTTGACTTATTTCGATAATTTATTTAGGCTGAAAGCAAAGTAGGACGATTTGATCAATAGTTAGCTAAAGGACAAAATCTCTTAAAACTGCTTCTCGGGATATCAAAAAGTTCATATCTTGGCATAACTTGGTTCACGATTTGAGACCTTTCCCGGGCCGATATTTGGCATGTACTTCATACTTCATATCTTCGAGAGACGTTTTTGAGATAATGGTCTTCTCTTCGTTATAGAGTTTCTTCACTTGGAGACTTTTTGAGGAGTACTCCATCTTTGTTGACCACGACTTCATGATTATTCTTCAATCTCTAATTAGGATATTGAGATACAACGATCCGCCTCCTTTTCGGACTTGGATCTATTTATCCTCATACCTTGTTAGGGTCTTTTCGGATAGACTTCTCCATGATCTTTATGGGAGTTGATTGCTTTTCGTCGTGAGTCTTGATCCTTCATATTGATTTTGGGATAATGCTTTTCACATCACCTTGGATCTTCAGCAATAAAATGGAATCCTCATGCCTTGTTAGGGCCTTTTCGGACTCGCCAATCTTCGCGCCCCGCTTCATAAGTTATGCCTTGGCTATGAACTCTCGTCATTACCGAGCAACTTTTAAACGATCTTGGGCTAGAAGCTAAGTAACTTTTCAAATCGTACGACCTTACTTATTGCAGATAATTTATTAGCAAGTGATGGGAGAAAAAGATCATAATTAACTCACATAAGTTAATGAGAGAATACCAAACTTGTAACCAACTCTATCATTTCTCGTTCTCCATAATTTAAAATCTCAAGGAATGAGACTCGTGGATGCTTAGCCTAATAAACCAATTAAGGTCTACATGGTTAAGGATACTAGCTAGAGTGAACTTGGATAAGTAAACTCGGGTTGAGTCAAAATATTCACAACGGGCCTAATATATCTAAGATATCTAAACTTGCTAAAACCATTTTATTAAAATGCTAGAAAGTAACAAAAATAAAGGAGACTACAACTAGGCCAAAATAGATTAAAAATTTTGAAAAATGTCGAAAAATTGATTTTCTGGTTAAAATGAGGGCAAATACAAGGAAAAGACCACTTAACTTCGATAGAAGTCCCCCCTACACTTAATATAAACATTGTCCTCAATGTTTAAGCATGTGGGAGTAAACTCCCCTACACTTAGGACATTTTGCACTTTGTTTAAATCTCGTTAAGGAAAAGACAACTAAAGAGATTCCTATTTTAATATTGA
The DNA here is from genome assembly GCA_025667525.1 of Glebionis coronaria. Lineage (NCBI taxonomy): Eukaryota > Viridiplantae > Streptophyta > Magnoliopsida > Asterales > Asteraceae > Glebionis > Glebionis coronaria. The sequence goes on from CM046875.1 coordinate 136,506,529, forward strand.
GAAATATAAAATAGTGAATCGAAAAGAGTTTAGGATAGAACCGGGAAGATGGGAACACGGAATCACGGTTCGTCAAAAGTCATCAAGAGTGTGTCGTTGAAGCTCTAATCCCTGCACATGATAAGAAAGAAAGCAAGAAACACCACGGGGCTCCCCCTACACTTATGGTGAAAATAGATAGATAATTGGGTTGCCTCCCAAAAAGCGCTTGTTTATATTAACCGAGTCACGAGCCTGACTCGTCCCCGAATTAAATGGTCCATGGGGAAGCCTCGAATGTAATACCGGGATCAAAGACCTTGTCCTCGTTCCCGGTTGACATCAACAAAGGAGAGGCGGGGGGATAAGTCTTGAAAGGGAGAAAGGTCCTTTCAACATACGTATTGTATGTGAATTCAGGATCCACGGGAGGTGGGGTGGGTAAAGTTATCACATTGTCCTCCCCCAAAGACAATGGATGTTGAGCAAGCGGCAAAGCCGTATTGTTATCAATGATAGCATAATCAATGTCACCTCCCGGGTCAAAGCACTCATCCTCCGAAATAGTGGCTAAAGGGGAGGATGAAAGGTGCTCGGGAGGGGGACTTGGGACAATATTTTCTTGTAGCAAATTAGCAAAAATAATGTCCCCCTCCAAATCATCGTTATCATTACCTGGTGGTATGGAGTGAATGTCAATTTCTTCCGGCAATGGGTCATTATCTTCAACGGTAGGAGTAGATGGAGGCAAAGACTCGGAAAGAGGAGGAGAAGTCAACACTTCAATTTGAGCAATAAGAAGGTGCACTTTCCGTAATCTATCGCGAAGAAGCACGTCTTCAACCTCATCCACATGATCAAGTTCATAGGTGAACTTCTCGTAGGCCGAAGAGAATAAATCGTCATCACCCGCATCTCCCGGTGGAGATTGAGAAATTTCAAAGGTGAAATTCTCATAGCTTGGAGAAAAATCGTCATCACTAGGATCGACCTCTTTCGTAAGAGCAACGTCGTCCTTAGGCTCCATTGCAGTCGGTATGTCACAAACCTCATCATCCAACACTTTATCAAGACCAACATTACTAAGCTCAGGCAATGTATCACACTCCTTAGACACGTTTGGGATATTGAAAGGAGGGATAACAATCGCGCTAGGACATTGAGCAGTAAGATCATTCCAAGAAATAGTAGGCTCATCGTCATCATCATCGTAATAGTATGGATACACCGGGGGAGGAGTATAAGTCTCGATATTCGATATTTGCTCCTGTCGTTGATCCTCTTGATATTTTTCGATGAACTTGTTCCAAGATTCTTGAATTTGTTGAACTTGCTTAACCAGATTGTCCCGTTGTTCATTGGAGCTCAATTGTTCGAAGGAGGGTTGATGATCGATGATGTGCTGTGGGGGTTCAAAATGTTGAAAACCTGAATTATAGCATGATTGTGGCTCATAGTAGTTCATTGGTTGAGAAGAATTATAAACCGGATTTGGTTCATAATAATCCATTGGTGAAGAAAATTGAGGACACGGATTTTGCTCATAATAATTCATTGGTTGACAATAAGAAGAATCATGAGGACCCCCACAAGTTTGGCAAGAAGGGTAAGGAGAAAAGTCGGGTGCGTCTTGTGGATAGTTATTTTCATTGTCATAATTGTACCCCGGTTCTTGCCCGTAATCATACGAGTATTGAACCGGGCACGAAACATGCCAAGGAGAATCGCTTCCACAATAGATGCACGGGGAAAGAGTAGGTGTGTTCAAAAAGGACGAATTAATTGAGGGACACAAAAGACAAAATCCTGGTATTGATTGTGTATCTTTTATATCGTTTCCGCACCGCTCACATGTACACCATTGACAAGAGTCGTTCCCGTACAATCGTCTCCCACAGCCGACGCAATTGACATAAAAATCCATAGAGAAAGATAGATGAGCAAGAAGAATATTTTTGGTGCAAAACTTTGAAAAAGAAATGCGTTTTAAGATTTTTCAAATGTTTTTGGAATTTTTTTGAAAATTTTTGATACGAAAAATAACGTTCACGAGTGAACGGATCCCAAAAGCCAACGCATCTTTCACAAAAAACCGTCGATCCTCACGAAAAGAGCCGGCAGCGGCGCCATTTGAAATTAAGATTTTACTCGTTGAAAAAGTTCGTTTTCTCGGTGTCTAATCGAATTGATTTCCGGTTAAATGTGTGACTCAGTTGTTTTTAGTTAAGAAAAAGGGAAGTTGATTATCTAAAACTAATTAAAAAGTAAATGCGAAAAGTATTTAAAAACACACTAAAGACAAGTACAAATAATAAAAGTAAAACAAGGTGAATATTAAAAACTAAAAGTTAAAACGATATTAAAACTAATAGTAAAACAAATAATAAAACGTAATTTAAAGCGAAACAATTAATAAAAATAAAACTAAAAGACGAAATTAACTATCGACTTGAAAATAAAGTTTACTACACGAAAAAGGAGAGAATAAAACTAAAATGGTACTTTAAAGCTAAACGAGACAAAACCTAAAGCGGGTACTAAATAAAAGATAAAACTTGAACTTTACGAAAAAATATTAATTTTAAAATTAGAAGAAAAATATAACTAAAAATATGTAACTTTCAGAAATAAAATCGGAACAACTTTCAGATTAAACTAAACAATGTTAGACTTAAAAAATTCTATCGGAATGTTGTTTTCTAATAGTAGTATCGGAATAATTATATATATATATATATATATATATATATTTTTTTTTTTTTTTTTTTTTTTTTTAAACTATCGGAATGTGAAAAAGAGAATCTATCGGAATACTAAAAAGACGAACCATCGGAATGTGTTTAAAACTAAAGCTATCGGAATGTTTAAAAAATGGTCACCATCGGAAAGTGGCTAAAGAAAATTGGGCAGCATCTCGACTTAACAAAGACCTTAAGACCCGTCGGAATATGCGATCGCAATGAGCGATCGCAATCCCGATCGGAATAAGGGGGATTTACCAACCTATCGCAAAGTAGAACCCACACTTGGGTTATTGCGATACAAATCAAGAAGTCCGTCGGAATGTGATAAAACCCTTATATTGCGATGAACACCAACAAATCCGAAAATGGAGATAAGCAAAAATCTCAATAAGCACATACAATAAGCTACCAAACCAAAACTTGAACAACTTAATAAGCATAAATTTGAAAGCTTTTTAAAAGACGAAATTCATAAACTTTATAAAAACACAAAATGAGAAAACAAAATAAGCAAACTTTAAAGAGACTAACTTTCTAAGAAAACTAAAAAGCAAATAAGCTAAGTACAAAATAAGCCAATAAGATTGTCAAACTTATAGCTTATTTCATACGAAAACTTATATAGAAGTAAAAAGGTGAACTTTTTACTCAAATAAGCAATATGATTAAGCAAAACCAAAACTTAATCCGAACCAAGATCAAATCAAAAACAAGAAAAGTAGGATGAGAAAGATAAATAAAAGCTTGATAAAAGGGAAATTAAGATCCAACAATTAAATTAACTTACTTGGAATTAAACGGTACGAAATTTAAGACATGAAATTAAAGTGACAAGAAATTAAAAGGTACAAGTAATGAAAATGGTGGAAAGACTAATTTTGTCAAAATTAGCTAACAACTACAAAATGAAGTCCTAATGATTTATTTATAGGGGAGGAGGAGGATTAGTGGAAGGAAGCTTCCTCCCCTCTTTCATTTCTTCTTAATTGCGTCATTAAGTCCCTCCTTCTTTTAATCTTCATTAATTGCATACTTAGTCCTTTTCTTCTAAACTTCTTTAAACTTGGACTTAAGGGACTTTTGGCTTCGGGATTTCTTTGAACTCGTCTTTAAATTCTTCAATAAAATAGACTTGAAATCTTCGGCTTTTGATAAACTTCCGTCTTTTGACTTTTTCTTCGATAAATCTTCAGAATTGGTCTTGGACTTCCGTTCTTTTTGCACTCTTGACTTCGTCTTTCATCTTTTTCTTCAATAAAAGTCCTTAAATGCCCGTAAATATCCGTGTTTTCTCCACTTCTCACCTTTTCGTCCTAAATCACAACAAAAACACAAACCACGCATAATTCCGACATAAAAGACATAAAATACACGTTTTGGCTCGGTTATTATTGTAATTAAGTGGTAAAAAGGATGGGTGTTTTCACACCTATCAATATTAAACGAGCTTATAACTAAATGTGGAAACTTTCTATTTTAGGGAACTTTCTATTTCAGGAAACTTTCTATTTTTAGCAGGTTACTTATAACAGTAATATAATACAAAAGTACGTGATATACATTAATCAGAGTACAGGAAATACACTAATCAGTAATACATAAGAACAGTCAGATTTACCAGATTATATACAAGAACAGTTAGACTTACCAGATCATACACAAAATAGTACAACAATACAAGAACATAATAAAGCAAGTTAAGAACAATAATAATCAGTAAAAGTATACAGTTATCAGACAACTCATCCGCGTCCTCTATTCATGTAGCTATCCGTAAATTCAGAGTAGATGCTTCAGCTTTCGTTCTCACTTCATTACTGGACACGAGGTACGGATTTCCCGTCCTTCAGTATGGACTTTCCTTTTCTAAACATGACTAGGATTCCCCGTCTACAACCATCTGTTTTCCCAGTTATATGTTTTAAAACTTTACATGATTGCCATGATAACTATATTAATTGTCTAAGCTTTATACATGCATGATCAGTTATTACTAGTTACGGAGGTACCGTAACCGTAACACTTGAGGCGCCGGTGTCATGACTCCTCGACGGGGGAGTGATTTCTCGCAGCGTACCTTTTATTTTAGCTTGGTCATTTTATCATTATTATCAACCGGGCGTATGGATGCATCCTTGGTTATCATTTTACAGCTTATCAGGTGAATATGGTGTGTGCTCTACATCCTTCACATTGGAGTTGATCCCTCCACCCAGCGTATCAATTAGAGGTCACCCATCTACAGCATGACGAGGTCTGATATGAGTGAAATCTCATATCAATAATATCACAAATCACCCTAAAACATAAAGCAAATACCTAACTTTTATACATAAAAGCAGTATTATGGGGTATGTTTTGTGTTTGTGCTTGTTTAGGTAACAAAGATACAAATTTGGATCAAACAAGTGAAATCAAGCTATAAAGATGAAGAAAAGACAAGAGAAGGATCAAAAGTGACAAGCCTTGCAAAGAAAAGGACCTATCTTGACAACATTCAAAAGATGAAGGACTAAAGTGCAATTTTGAGAAAGTCAAAAATCAAAGTCAAATATGGTCAACATTTAAGTCAACAAGTCAAATGGTGATTTATGAACAAGATTGAAGTTGGTAGGATCAAAACTGCCCAAGAAATGAAGCTTGGAGCTTAATTATATAATCTGCTAAACTACAAGGGTTAAACTTGACAAAATGTTGCTAATTTTGGGCTTAATCCGAGTGAAATGGAATGGACCAGTGAGGTGCAAGTATGAGTGATACTTTGATTGCCACATATTCCACTCAGCCTCCAGTAATAAATAAGCAGAATCCAAACAATAATACCCACTCAGCTCAATTTTGACCAATAAGAACTCGCCATGCAATAATAAATATATCCAATATGGATAACGATCCGTGTGAACATTATCAGACGAATCACAACATGCCATGTATCATCTTCAAGCTAATACAAGCCCAGGAACGAGATTTCGCTACACTACATATCAAGTGAACATATAAACATGGAAGTTGCTTGAAATCAAACAAGGAATTCAACCCAACAACTTAATTGGACTGAAATTCATTCATTCAAAAATCCCCAAATTTGTTCATGAGCTGGAATTTGCAATTGACCAAATTATTACACGTGGAAGATTCTTATTGGCTTGGACACGTCAACATCCCCAACATTCTCTCAATTCAGTCTATAAATACCCTGTTCTTATTTCATTTCATGTATGTCGCTTAGGTGTGAAAACACACACCTATTAATCTCTTTCTCTCTAGTGTTAGCAGTTATCTAGTTATAACTAATTAGGGTGATTGACAACCACCCCAAGTCAGTTAGTTAGGCAGTTAATAACTACTTTGGAACCAATTTTAATTCATTAATGAAATTTCCCCTTCACTTTCACTCAAATCTCTTTCTTATACTTGCATTACTATAATCCTAGTATTACTATGTTGTTCTTTTGATCATCCATGATCAATGGAACTTGATTGATGTTTTGAAGACTTGTAGCTGGTTCAGAATCGATTTGCAGTTCATTTTCAGTCCATTTGTAGCAGTGTAGTAGGGTAGATGATTGTAGCAGATTATGGGATGAAATGATGGTGATTGGATGATAATTCATGGCGTTTTGTTTATCTGAATAAGCTCAGAGCTTATTACTCCATCAAAGGAGGCTTCACTAGCTAAAAGGAACTCATTCTTGTTTAAAATTCCACTTAACTGTCTTGCATGCTAAATACCTAGTGTACCTCTTAAATGCTGAACTGAGAGTGTGATTAGCTTAATTGTAGTGTGATCTTGTTGATTTGATTGGTTGCTTGTAGTTTAACAGCTTTTCATTAAGTTTTACTTGGTTACATTTGGTATTTCATCAGTAATTGTTCATTAGAATTCATTTTGTGGATTTGCAAGTAAACCTGTTAGTTTTTGACTCAAATCCAGTTCATTTCATCTATAGAACAAGTTTAGATAAGTGCCTTAATCTGTCATACACTTGTGCTTAAAAATCTTTTGAAAAAGTTCTTATCAGCTTTTTGAAGTGGTGTTTGGAATTAGATCAATTTGGATAATAAGTTTGTAAACCTATCATTCTAAGTTCACTTATACTCAAGAAGTGAGTATAAGTCTTTTTGGTCAAGTTTTGTAGTCAAGTAAATGGTCAAAGAAGCAATTGACCTTGAAAAACTTTGGGTCAAGTCTTGAAAAAGTGTATCAGTCAAAACTTGCAATCTTTGATTCCTCACCATTATTTAGTTTCTTGATGTTTCTAGCTAAAACCCGTTTACACTTATAGCTTAACATCCAGACTTTCATAGCTTATTAGGAAATCATACAGTATCAGTTTTTGAGTGAGATTTCAGCTTATTAATAAGATTTAGAGCAAATTGCATTCTGTATGATAAAAAGCTTACTGATTTCTTAAAACTCACAATCTACTTCATTAATCAATTGATTTTCTTTCACAAAACCATTAGCAAACATGTCTTGAGTGAATCCTGAGATTTTCAGCTTTTAGATATATTTGGTCAAACCTTGGTCAAATAAGCATTTTTGGCTTATTGAGGATTCCAGCTTATTCTGTTGATGATTTTCAAAACTGAAAGACATTCCACGCTTCTTTAGATTTGATTAATCAGTTTTTGCAAGAAAATCACATATTGGATGTCTGGATTCGTTTTGAGCTTATTGTGAGGTTATTGTGATAAGCTAAATCGAGATTTAACAGCTTTTAGCAAAATTCCTTTTACCAGTCTAGCTTAAATTGGATTTTAAGCATTTTAGAAAAAACCAGAATCATTTTGGTTGGGAAATAAGCTCATTCTAGCTTATTCGAGTTTTATAGCCCGTTTTGTGAAAAGTTTGTACTATTATTGCAATTTGGTCCCTAGCTTTTCTAAGACTTGTTAATCAGCTTTGAAAGTTTAATTTTTCTAGGGTTTGCATTACTTGGTCCCTGGAATATAGTTTGTTACAATTTTGGTTAGTTAGTTTTGAAGTTTGTTAGTTTGTTGGATTAGTTTGTTACAATTTTCATATTTGGTCCCTATAGTTTCTGACTTTGCACATTTAGTCCCTATAATTTTATTTTCTTTACATTTCAACTACTTTTACATTTAATGCATTAAAAACTTGTACTTTGTGAATAATTTGTGGTAATTGCACTTTGTTTTACGGTTAAGTAGATCTATAATATTTTCTAATTTTTACGTGTTTGTTTGAATTAGACCTAGAATCCAAATAATCCTTTAACAACCAAAAACAATTTGAAACTTGATATTAGTGGGACTTTCGATTTGTCTTGAGTCGAGAAAAAACGAACATGCAAATACTCAATATTAAATGACGCCGATGCCGGTTCATGACATTAAGAGAGACTATTGATTGACGGTTTCGATTGGATTTTGGGATCCGTTCCCCGAGTGGACGTTATTTTTACGTATCATAAATCCAAAAGATAAAAAATTAAAAAATATAAAAATATAAAAACTAAAAAATAACAAAATTAATTCTTTTCCTAAAGAATTGAACTAAAAAATAAAAAATCCAAAAAGTAATCTTTTTCCTAAAAGATTACACCCAAAAATATATATTATATCGGTTTTCATCGTTTTTACGTACATATAGTATTTTTCTTAAAAAAACCCAATAAATACAAAATTATTTTTGATATATTATTATATGTAGATACGTATACGTATACGAACAGTCAATATACATACTTCCCTAAGTATTGCTTTTGAAATACACCGTGTTCGGGAGCGTTCCGGTCCTTGACACGTGTATCGATCAAATTTAATTAAAGCAAGAATAGATAAATACTTCCAATAGGCAAGAATTTGAAGAATTCAAACTACAAAGTGAATAGAAAGGCGATGTGCTATAAAATGCCGTCTAACGGTTAATAGGTACTTAAGTGCTTCGCGCCACCTAACCCCCGTTCACTAGTTAGTATTCTAAGAAGGAAAGCTTGATTGGGGGTCTTGCACCCAAGTATTACTTACATATACTATACTTTCTTCTGGATATTACTTATTGAACCTCGGAAAGGATAATCCTTTCTTTTCCAAAGTCGAACGAGAGCTTCTATCTAACTCCTTGATTTGAGTTGCATGCTCACCCGAGGGCGTGCACAAATACCTTTTGGTGTACAACCCCTTCCTCCCAAAAGGAAGAAAAAGAGAAAGAGTAAGAACAACACCGTCCATCAAGCCGATCCCGAGAATCGTGCTTTCAACAACACACAAGAAGCCATGGCGCCGTTGACAATAGAGATTTGATGGAGCACCTTCAATCAAATGTGCAAGGATATGCTGATGCTATTGTTATACCCGAGATACCCGCAAAAACCTTTGAGCTTAAGACATCCATGATTACCTTGGTTTCAAATACACCATTTTTCGGGAGACCTAATGATAATCCACATGATCATATCAAGAAGTTTATATCCCTTTGCAATACCCTTAAGTACAATGGAGTTCCCCATGATGCCATTAAGTTGGTCCTAGTTCCATTCTCATTAGAGGGCAATGCTAAGTATTGGCTAGATAAACAACCACCTAAGAGCATTACCACTTGGGATGACTTTACTAAGAAGTTTTTGAACAAGTTCTTCCTCCATCTAAGACCACGGCTTTGAGAAACCTAATTATTGGATTTCAACAAAAACATAATGTTGGAAATACGTTTTACGTATTAGAAAGGATCGGTCACTACAACAATAGTCTAAGTAATAGCTCGTAGTTTAGTTTTACTAATATTAAGTAAACAAGGCTAAGCCTAGCCTACAACTTGTGTAGGCCGGCCCACCATGTAAGCCCAAGCCCATCTTATGGGCTTGGGTATATAAACCCTCTCCTTAGATGGAGAGGGTGTGGATTCATTTCATTTTACACATAGTTCTTACTTTCTCTCTCAAGAAGTGTGTTTGATTCTACTAACTTTCTATCTCTTTCTCTCTCTAAAACATAAGCTAGATTTACAATATCCTACAAATGGTATCAACAGCCATGGGATGATTGTTTGGTTTATGTGTTTGTGTTCTTGATTCATACGCCTAGTTTGATCCAAAATCATATGTACCAATTTTTTTGTGTTTTTTATGGTTTAATCTTGATATACATCATCTACATACTTGTAGTAGTGATTTGGTATTGTTACTTTGGTTAAAAACACAGAATTTTTGGGTGTTTGATTAATTTTTAGGCTAAAAATCTCGAATTTGTTGTGTTCTAGTCCTATCCGAGAAAAGTGGTACTTTTGATTCCATAGTATGATCTGAATATTGCGATCGCATAAACCTGGGGTTTCTAGTTGCGATCGAATATCACGATCACATCTCACGATCACGTGTTACGATCAGTGACTGCGATCCTTGTTACGATCAGTGACTGCGATCAGTGTTACGATCAGTGTTACGATCAGTGACTGCGATCACGTTACGATCAGTGACTGCGATCACGTGTTACGATCCAGTGACTGCGATCACGTGTTACGATCAGTGACTGCGATCAGTTGTTACGATCACCCATTGCCATCAGTTGTTACGATCACCTATTGCGATCAAAGGTTACGATCACCCACTACGATCAAAGGTTACGATCACCCACTGCGATCAAAGGTTACGATCACCCACTGCGATCAAAGGTTACGATCACCCACTGCGATCAAAGGTTACGATCACCCACTGTGATCAAGAGTTGCGATCCAACATTTTTCAAAAACGTGTTTTTGAAAATTTTTAATCGTGTGCAATTTTATCTTGGAATTTTTGGTCTATCGAGAACAATTATTAGGGGATTTTAACATTATTTTTCGACTTCAACACACAACAACAAACACATTTACTTTATCTCATTGTTCGATCAACATTTTTAAATCTTAACTTATCGAAATGGAGTACACATCTCTTACGGATAAGTCCATCCTCTCGGGTACGGATAATCGTCCACCAATGTTGGTGAAGACTATGTACGACGAATGGGCTTCCCGAATGGAACTTTATATGTTGAACAAATAAAATGGACATCTCATTTGGGCATCGGTGCTCAATGGAACATTGGTATATGGTACTGTAACGGAAGGTGTTGTTACTCATCCTCGCACAACGGGTGAATTAACTAGAGATGCTAAGATTCAAGACAAGTGTGATAAACAAGTTACAAACATCATTCTCCACGTCCTTCCTCCCGATGTGTACAAACTTGTGAGTAAACATAAAGTTGCCAAAGAGTTATGGGATAGAATTCGTGTTCTTATGCAAGGCACCTCGTTAACTAAACAAGAACGAGAGTGTAAGCTTTATGATACTTTTGATAAGTTTGCCTATGTCCCTAAGAAGACTCTCAATGATTACTATTTGAGATTCACTCTCTTGTTGAATGAGCTTAACATCTATGGCCTGGCAATTCCTACATTTCAATTGAACACCAAGTATTTGAACACTCTTCCTTCAGAATGGAGCAAGTACGTGACAACTGTTAAATTAGCTAAGGATTTGCATCAAAGCAATGTGGATCAACTTTTCTTCAACAACTCGAATGCCATGTGATCGAGGCTCAGTTGTCTACACCACAAGTTCGTGATCCACTTGCCATGTATGCTTCTCAACAAATGAATCCCCAACAAAACATGGCGTACACTTATCAACAACCATCATACTTGCAGCAGTCACCACCGCACACCTATCAGCAACCACAGCAACCATCTTATCAACCACTAATGATGCCACAACAAGCATTTCCACAAAGTGTTCTTCAACAGCCTTATCCACAGCAACCAGCACATCAGGCATCTCCCTCACAAGCTATCATTTCTCCAATTGGCTATACTCCTCAGCAAGGATATTTTCAATTTGAAGCACCACAAGCACAAGCCCTCTACTCCAATGAACTTCCACCAATTGAAGCACCGGTCTTTACTCCAAATGATACGCCAACTGATGTTCTAAACCATATCACTGCCTACTTGTCAAAACTTGTTGCAACTAGAGGATTTCCACCAACAAACAATCAGCTCCGCACCTCTTCAAATCCTCGACAACAAGCCACTATTCAAGATGGTCAAGTAACAGTGCAATTCATTCAGGGTAGGCAAAATTCATATGGACCTCCTACAAGGACCGTAAACGCAAAAGCTGTGACTACTCATGCTACTGGAAATGGAAGCTCTATTGGTCCTCAAAAGGTTGTGACTTGCTACAATTGCCGAGGACAAGGTCATACGGCGAGGGCATGCACTCAGCCAAAAAGGAGAAGCGATGCAACATGGTTTCGTGAGAAGATGTATTTTGTCGATGCTCAGTCTAAGGGGAAGATTTTGGATTCAGAGGAATTAGCATTTCTTGCAGACCCAGGGGCAGCATATAACGAAGGCATTGCAGTCATCTCTACTTCTAATGCAGCATATCAAGCAGATGATCTTGATGTATATGATTTGGATTGTGATGATATTCACTCAGCCCAAGCTGCACTCATTGCTAATCTCTCTCACTACGGTTCTGATGTCGTTAGTGAGGTACCAACAACATCTAATAATGTTCATGATAATCCACATCATGTTGAGTATGAAAATGACAACCTCGAACAGCATTCGGGAACTAGTAACTCAAATGATGCGATATCCAATCCAACATATTTGAGTGAACCTCAACCAAATGCTACGACAGGTATGGAATCTTATGATCAACGTGATTTGGTAATGGTGCCTAAACATATTATTGATAACATGAATGTGGTCGTTCGACAAACCATAGATATGAATGCCAACCTAACCGCTGAGCTTGCGATGTATAAGGAAAAGGTCAAAGCTATTGAAATGGTCCCTCAAGCAGATAAAATAACTTATACTGAATTTGACCAATTTTGTTTTGAAAAGATTGAACACTTAAACGAAATAGAATCATTAAAAGCTACTCTTTCTAATGAATTAAAAGAAAAAAAGTCGGTTGTAAATGATTTTTAGAAACTTAAAATGGATTTCGAAACTCTCGAGTCTAAAAAGTTTTGTTGGGAATCTAAGTTTGTTATATTCCCTGATCATAGATTTAAACATAATTAAGCTGTTAGATAGTCCCTTGCTTGTGCCTAGGAGGCAGGCAAGTATCACAAGACTCACAGAGATCCAAGTCTCTATGAGCAACCTCAGAGGAGTCCATGTCAGAGACATTGTCAAGGAAGTCAAAGATTACTTGAAGACATACTCATTGGCTGTGATGGATAACAGCCAAGATGTATCAGGGACTCTGAGTGGTTGACGGTTAACAGGGGTGGCAATACCCTGTTAACACTCAGCACACTTTGGACATGCTATTTATGTGTTCGAGACAATGAAGAAAAAGGAAACTGTTTCAAGATTTGTTTCCTTAAAGCATAATGGCAGACTACCAAGAATAGAAGAGCATCATGTGACTGATGTCTGAAAAGTGAATATCTTGTGTAGTCACCATCAAGTACTATTTAGGTTAACCTCGTATCACTATAAATAGGATGTGTATCCCAGCATAAATGTTTAACACTTTGAGAATATTCATAACATTAATGCTTAGAACTTATTGAATCAAACAGCTGCGACTGTATTCATAAGTTAGGGTTTATAGTTGTTCAAAGTGTGCACAACACATTGTCATCAAACGGTGTTATCCATAACACTTGTCATTCTTTATTATACAATAATAAGATTACATTTGAAAATTATTAACTTGTGTTGATTAGTTAAGTTTAGTGTTTCTAGCATTGATTAGGGACTTTCAATTGGTATCAGAGCGGTGTTTAATATTAAAACCTTCAAGAAACATCGTTCTCAGTTTTATAATCAAGATCCACCATGCCAGAAACTTCTAACCCACCACATTCACCTTCTGGTAACAATAACAATGCAACACCATCTTCACCAAGACTCACCCTCCTCCTAATGACGATGATATACCCCAACTTCTTGACTCAAGAGGTGGATCTCATGTCACAAGTGTACCAGTCTTTGATGAAGAAGATTTTGCTAGTTAGAAGAGTCAATTTCTTGTGTATCTCGATGGACTTGAACCATTTCTTCTAGAAATTTTAGAAAATGGTCCTTATGTTCCCATGGCGCTTACCTCCACTGAAGAAAACCCTCTTCCCAAACCTCTCAAACAATGGACTCCAGCTGATAGAAAATTGGCAAACCAAGATAAACGTCTCAAAAGCATCATCATATCATGTCTTCCCAAACACATCATGAAGTCTGTCATTCAGTGTCCCACAGCCAAGCAAATGTGGACAGACCTCATCCTTGGCCATGAAGGACCCTCTAAAATCAGAGAAACAAAGATTCAGACACTTAGACTTTAGTTTAATGCTTTCAAGTCACTTGAAGGTGAAAAGTTTCAGCAAACCTATACAAGGCTGAAGATTCTTCTCAATGACCTAGCTATGAATGATGTCACCATAGGTCAAGCTGAGATTAATGCCACATTTGTCAACAACCTTCCAAGAAAGTGGTTGAGTATGAATCACACTCAGAGAGCAAACAACTCAATCAAGAATGACACCTTAGCTCAGCTTTATGGAAAGTATAATTATGAAGAAGGGCTGATTGATACTATATACAAGTCAGATACTGAAAGATTTGTAGTTCAAGGAGCATCTTCCAAAGCCTTGATCTCTGCACCACATCCTCATGACAGCGACTTTGATGTTGAAGAAGACACCCACAGCAGCCAAGAGTTCTTAACAGACCTTAATGCAGAGTTTCATGAAAGAGCCTTGCTAGCGAACCAAAGAAGATTCTTCAAAAGATCAGGGAGAATAGGATCAGCTAGTAAACAAACTGATAGATCAAAAGAAACTTGCTTTGCCTGTGGAAAGCTTGGACACTTCCAAAAAGACTGTCCTTCCACCAAGACATCCTCACCTTCCTATCCATCATCTTCCACCAAACCTTACAAGTTCAAACAACAACACAATAACTCATCTCACCAATCCAACTCATAAGACAATGAGAAGAAGGATTACAAAAACAAGTACAAGGCACTTAAAGCCAAGTTAGAACAGATGAATTTGAAGCTTAAAGCTCTGTCTAAGAAGAAGGGAGGTGATAAAAAGACAGAGAAAGGGTTGGTTGCTGAAGCTTATGATTGGAATGATGAGCCACTGACTTCAGATGAGGAAGATACTACTAGAGTCAGGGCTTTCATGGATATAGCTGAGGATGAACCAACTATTGGAAAAGGTGATGCAAGATCAGGACAATGGGTTGACATCACAATGAAAAAGGTACACACGCTTTTATCTATGTCTGATAGTGATGAACGCAAACATGTCCTTGACTACACCATTGTTGATTTACACTTTGTTGAGGAACAAAGAAAGAACCTACTTGATAAGTTTCACTCTGTTAAAACTGAACTGCTAAATGCTAAATCTGAATGTGAAACTCTCAGACGGGTTAATTTAGAGAAAATATCCCTTCAAAATGAAGTCACTAGGTTAACCTTGAAAAACATTGCCTTAAATGATCAAGTTTCTGAATTAAACAAGGTTATTGAAAAATGGATGTGTAGTAGGTTCACTATAGATCAATTGCTTAATGATGAGCTGCCTGCTGACATTAAAAGGGATATATCTGCTAAGAAAAATAAGCTGAGAATTCTCACCAAACCCAAAGACATTGTTTTCAAATCTACAGAGACTATTCATTTGTCAGATCCCATTTTGACTGATGACCCTGTCTCTGAAGATATGGCTGAATTACCACCCTTGCCCAAACTCTCTGGAGTTGAACCTAGGAGTTCCTCACGAGCTGCTAAGGGTGAAATTAGAACAGATGTTGAGAAACCACCAGCTAAAGTATGTAATGTACCTGTTAAACAATCTGGTAAGCAAGTTGCTTTTAAGCCTGTCTCAACTAAAGCTGTGAACAAGGTTGACCCTTCCACTGAAGAACGCCTGTTGTCTCTAATGAAAGAAGTAGAACTCTTAAAACAACACATTAAGCCTTCCGCTGAATGCTCTACTTCTCGTGAACCTAAGTCTATCCTAGGTGAACCCAAAGGGGAAAGGTTAGTCAAACCTTATTGCAATATATGTAAGAACTCTCACCACATGACCTTAGATCATGATAGACATATGGCAATTAAGAGAGCTCAGACACCCTCTAGGGATAGACAACAGGGTTCAAAAAGACAACAGGGAAACTACAGACCTTATCCTCCCTGTAAATTCTGTGGATTCACAGACCATCACTCAGACGAGTGTGGTAACTTCCCATGTTGTGATATTTGTGGAAGTTTTACCCATTAGACAGCTAATTGTCCCTCCCATCGCCAAAAGTTCTACAGGAACACAAGAATTGCTAATCAGCAATTCAGGGAACCCACTGGAAAGTGGGTTCACCATAGGAACTAACCTGTTTCTTTGTATCTGTGCAGAAACATCTCAAGGAATCGGTATGATATCTAGACAGTGGTTGCTCTAGACACATGACAGGGATTCAACAATACCTACACAGATACTCAAGGGAGCCAGGTCCTAAAGTGGTGTTTGGAGATAATTCTTCAAGTGACACAGAGGGATACGGCTCAGTGAATTGCAATGGGTTAACGTTTACCAGGGTTGCATATGTGAATGGTCTTAAACACAATCTTATTAGCATCAGCCAATTGTGTGATGCTGACTACAAGGTTTTGTTTACTAAGACTCAGGGAACCATATTCAACAAAAACAATGATGTTGTGCTTATTGCACCTAGAAGGAGAGATGTTTATGTCATCAACACGGCTGTTTGCTCTGAAGACAGCTCAAATTGTTTTCTTGCTAAAGCCTCTGAAAGTGTCAATTGGCTGTGGCACAAAAGACTGTCTCATCTCAACTTCAAGAACATCAACAAGATAGCCACACAAAACCTGGTTGCTGGTCTACCTTCAGTGATGTTTTCTAAAGACAAGACTTGTTCTGCCTGTGTCAAAGGAAAGCATCACAGGTCTTCATTCAAGACTAGGCAATCATTCTCTATCGACAAGTGCTTACATCTCCTTCACATGCATTTGTTTGGGCCTGTCAAACCTCAGACCATTAATCACAACAAATACACCTTGGTCATAGTTGACTCTAACATCATGTCCTTTATCAGACAGGTTGAAAATATGAATGATGTTAGAGTCAAAGCTCTAAGAAATGATAATGGTACTGAATTCAAGAATCATCAACTTGAATCTTTTTGTGATGAAAAAGGTATTTCACAAAACTTCTCTTCAGCTGGCACCCCTGAACAAAATGGTGTGGCTGAAAGAAGAAACAGGACTTTGATTGAAGCAGCCAGAACCATGTTGAATGGTGCAGCCTTACCAAAGCAATTTTGGGGAGAAGCTGTTCACACTGCCTGCTACTCACAAAACAAATCAATCATTGTCAAAAGACATGGTAAAACTTCCTATGAAGTTTTCAGAAAAAGATCTCCAGATGTCAACTATTTTCATGTTTTTGGATGCCCTGTGTTCATTTACAACTACAGGGATAAACTTGGAAAATTTGATGAAAAAGCTGATGATGGTTTCTTCTTGGGATACTCTCCAACAGCCAAAGCCTTCAGAGTATTCAACATCAGAAGACAAGAAGTAGAAGAAACCTTTCATGTCAGATTCAATGAAGATGATGAAGTCATACAGAGAACTGGAACAGAGGGTGATGAAATTGATTTTAATGAAAATGTGTCTTTCCCAAGTGATGAGTTCTCTGAACCTAGACCTGCCAGTCTTCACCATCATCACTCCAACACTCTCACTCCTTATGTTCCTGCTTTTGACCCTCTATCTACTCACAACATAGAAGTTCCTACCTCTCAGGAACTTGATAAAGAAGAACCACAGACCTCTTGTAGTCCTTCTTTTTCTACTGCTATTGATGACTCACCAATTCTTCAAATCCCTGAAGAATCTCCTGCTGATAATGAACTTGTACCTCTTGATATGGCTGAAGTAGACTCTGACACTGAAGTAGTCTTAGAAGAAAGCCCTCCTAGTCAGCAGGATGAAACTTAAATAGTACCAGCTGTCCCCACAAGTGTTCCTGTCATTGAGTCCCCAGCTCCTCAAAATAAGCGGTCAAGAGATCAACACATTCTTCTTGTCAACATTATTGGGGAACCAAATGCAGGGGTTACCACTAGACAGCGAATTCATGACTCAGAATCTGCATCAGCCAATGAATGTCTCTTTGCTGCATTTCTCTCTCAAATTGAACCTAAGAGAGTAGCTGAGGCTCTTGTAGAAGATGGGTGGGTAGCTGCTATGCAGGAAGAAATCAATTAGTTCAAAAGGAACAAAGTATGGACACTAGTGCCAGCTCCACTTGGAAAGAATATCACAAGCACTAGATGGATCTATAGAAATAAGATGCATGAAATTGGAAACATCATCAGAAACAAGGCCAGGCTGGTGGCACATGGGTATACTCAGACTGAAGGAATTGACTATGATGAAACATTTGCTCCTGTTGCAAGACTTGAAGCCATCAGAATCTTTCTGGCTTATGCTGCTTATATGAACTTCACTGTGTATCAGATGGATGTTAAGAGTGCATTCCTCAATGGAGATTTGGCTGAGGAAGTGTATGTTGAACAACCTGAAGGATTTGAGAACAGTGAGTTTCCAAATCATGTGTACAGATTACACAAAGCCATGTATGGGCTGAAACAAGCTCCAAGAGCATGGTATGAAACTCTCTCTAATTTCTTAACTGAAAACAAATTTGTCAGGGGTTCTATTGATAAAACACTCTTTACATTCAAGGATAAGAGTGATTTCATCATTGTGCAGATTTATCTGGATGATATCATCTTTGGGTCAACAAATGTTAATCTTAGTAAACATTTTGCTAAATTAATGACCAAGAAATATGAGATGAGTATGATGGGTGAATTAACTTACTTTTTGGGTTTTCAAATTAAATAATGTCCTAAGGGAATTTCAATTTGTCAAGAAAAGTATGTTAAGGATTTACTTAAAAAATATGACTTAGCTGACTGTGCATCAGTGAAATGCCCCATGCTTCCACCCAACAACTTGGGTCCTGATGAGTCAGGGGTCTCTATTAATGAGACTTTATATAGAGGAATGATTGGGTCACTCATGTACCTGACAGCTAGTCGTCCTGATATCCAATTCTCCACATGTCTCTGTGTAAGGTACCAAGCTAACCCAAAAGAATCCCATCTAGTGGCTGTTAAGAAAAATTTTAGGTATCTCAAAGGAACACCATCCCTAGGTCTATGGTATCCCAAGGAATCAGGATTTGATCTCAAGGCCTATTCAGATTCAGACTATGCTAGATGCTGTATTGACAGGAAAATCACCTTAGGCAGCTGTCAAATCCTAGGAGGAAAATTGGTGGGATGGAGTGCTAAGAAGCAAAACTCTGTGGCTATGTCTTCAGCTGAAGCAGAATATGTCGATACAGCCAGTTGTTGTGCTCAGGTGCTCTGGATGAAAAGTCAATTGGCTGACTATGAAATTTTATATGACAAAGTGCCAATCTTTTGTGACAACACCAGCGCCATTGCCATATCCAACAACCCTGTTCTTCACTCTCGTACCAAACACATTGATATCAGGTATCATTTTATTAGGGATCACATAATGAAGGGAGATATTGAGCTGCACTTTGTTCCCACAGAGCTGCAACTAGCTGATATTTTCACAAAGCCTTTGGCTGAACCTTCGTTCAACAGGCTAGTTGTTGAGCTAGGGATGCTCAATATCTCAAAGCCTGTGGCTTGATAATAAATGTGTTCATTAAATGACTGATTCTATATTAAATGTTTTTCACATGAAACTAGGTAGTTACTTTCCAAGTAAATGCAAAAAACATTCTCAATATTTAATCATTTATTTTTCGAATAACGAGGAGACAAATAAGTTTTGAAAGGTCAAGGGACCCACATGAGCAGTCATTTTCCCACTTAGCATTAAATGCGATTGAATAACTGTTTACATATTTAAATATATATATTGTCTCTCGTCTCTCCTCACCTACCACTATGCTCATTTCACAAATCTATTTCTCTCTCTAAACCCATCCTCCACTTTCATTCTTCTTCGACCTTGAATCCATGGCTTTTCCCGTTCCCAAGGCAGCAAACGTTAACTTCGAACTCAACGAAAGCATCCTTGCATCAAATAACTCCATTGGATGGTTCAAGGCTCCAAATGACACCTACTTAGATCTGGTTAACTTCATGCTAAATTGTGATGTTATTGAAGCATTCACAAAATCCCCAACCACCTTCTACCAAGAATACCTTAGGGAATTTTGGTACTCTGCTGAAGTAGTTGATGACACAATGACCTTTAGCCTCTCTTGCAACGAACACCCATTTGCCTTCTCACTCAAAGATTTCTCTAGTGTGGCTAGTTTAAAACATGGTGATGAATGCCTAAAGGTGGTTGATAAAAAGGCTGTTAAGGATGCTCTGGCCACACTTAAACCCTTCCATGATGTAAACCCTGCTCTTACACCCGTTGAGGTCCTCTCGAAGTCTCCTCTGAAGATTAAGTACTTTACACCTATGTGGCGTGTCCTCTTCACCAACATAGTCAAATCCCTAGGAGGAATGCAGGGATCCCAATATCAGATGTCCTTCAACCACCAATCTATAGCTTATGTGCTGATCTGGGGAGCTGATGTTGATGTAGGAAGCATTCTCTTTTCCAACCTAGTTGAACAGCTGAAAGGAAGGAACCAAGTCAGGGAAAAGAATATTTGCTATGTTCGCTTTTTGTCGCTGATCTTTGAAAGCCTGTTGGGAGACAACTATCATAACTATGCTCTCACTACTCTGAAGCCCTATCGCATCACATGTGCCATCTACAAAGAAATTGGAGCTGAAGATGTCTCTATCACCTCCATATGATGAACGTTGCTAACAAACAACCCTCAGCTGAGAAGTCCTTGCTCCCTTCTTCTGAGAAGGTGATTACCTCTGGTGTGTCTGGCAAGTCTAAGTCTTTGACCTCTGGGCAGCACACCACGACGTCCAAGGCTTCTTCTGGCCAACAGCCTAAGAAGAAGAAAAACCCATCTTCTTCCCACACCAAATCTGTTGCTAAGGCCAAGGGAAAGAAGACTGTGAACCAAGACACCTCCTCTGTTCCAAATACTCATGTGGAATCAGAGACTTCGGCTGACCAACAACAGGGGTCTAGCGTCTCAATGTCAGCTGAGACAACAGGAAACCAACCAAATCCAGCTGATATCACACAGGTAATCAGTGTAAATTTTTAGAGGTACACAAGCAGCCACTCTCAAATGTTTGTAGGTGAGAGTGGTAAAGTTAGGGTAATCCTCGACCCATAGAAGTCTGTCTATGCACTTAGAACTCTTTAAGACTTCTGTACACCCTGTCTATGCACCAGGGAATGATTCATTTGTGTTTATAAAGCACCCCGATGACCCTGCACCCTCTAGACAGTATTCAGGCTAACAACAACCTGAATACACATATGTCTCAACCGTGATCAGTTGTACTTCACACAGCCTCTTGGTTCCC
This sequence comes from Glebionis coronaria, assembly GCA_025667525.1. Classification (NCBI taxonomy): domain Eukaryota; kingdom Viridiplantae; phylum Streptophyta; class Magnoliopsida; order Asterales; family Asteraceae; genus Glebionis; species Glebionis coronaria. The sequence goes on from CM046875.1 coordinate 136,527,760, forward strand.
TCAGAAAAAGAATCCCAAAAGTCTTACTTTTAGGGGAGCTGAATAATCATCCTCAGCTCTTCTAGGGACAGCGTAACAGGCGACCTTAACCCACATATGTTTCACTATTAAAAGAGTCCCAAAGGTTTCTTACCCTTTTGGGGGGCTGAATAATCACCCTCAGCCTTCCTAGGGGCAGCGAATGGTGATCCTTAAACAACATATGTTTCACAATCAAAAGAGTCCCAAAGGTTTTAACCTTTTGGGGGGGGCTGAATAATCACACTCAGCCTTCCTAGGGGCAGCGAATGGCGATCCTTAAACAACATATGTTTCACAATCAAAAGAGTCCTAAAGGTTTTAAGCTTTTGGGGGGGCTGAATAATCACACTCAGCTTTCCTAAGGGCAGCGAATGGCGATCATTAACCATATATTTTTCACACTTAAAAGAATCCCAAGGATTTATCCTTTGGAGTGGCTGAGTAATCACCCTCAGCCTCTCTGGGACAGCGAAATGGCGACCATTCCCCTTACTTACTTCCCTGTTACTAAAAACAACAACTTGCAGGCTAAAAGTGTACAGCCAGACACATCATCCCTGGAGCAACAGGAGAAAGAGGCTGATACAATTATTCAGGACCAAACAAATGACGAAGAGCCTCTGCTTAATATTGAAGAAGAAATGTTGTCATTAGTGGATGATGTTTATGATCTTGAATCAATGCCTGAAGATGAAATCCCTGAGGGGATGTTTGAGGAGGAGGATGAAGAAGAAGAAGATGATCAACAATCTGTCTCTCCTCCCAAGGAAATAGCTATGTCCACTCCAGTTGGAAATAATACTCCTCCTCCCAAGGAAGTGTTGTCACTCCCAACTCTGATACCTCCACAACCACAGTCTTCCAACGCCCTGCCTATGATCCAACAGATGAATTTCTCATGTTTGATCATCCTGCCCAAACTAACTTTGATATTTTACCAAGGGGGGATGATTATGCTCAACAAAGCCTGAACATTCATAATCTTCAGCCTGTTCATCATCAATCTGACATTAAACGTTTATCAAGAAAGCTGGATGTTATCAAGTCTGAAATGCATAACTTCACTGTCACATTTCCAGGGATCATAAAAAAGGCTGTTACTGATGCAGTTACTGAACCCATCAAAGATGGTGCAAGAAAAGGTGTAGCACAAGGACTTAGTCACTTATCCACAAGAATCAAGGATGTAATTGACACAAAGGTCCCTGCCTTATTTAATGAACATGAGTTAACTATGCACAGAGAGTTTGAAGCCATTCGAAACAGGCAATATCGTCATGCAAACTTCATCGTTAATCGTGTTCAGGACAATACAAATGGAAACTACAACCTCCTGCTGAAGATTGCCAGAGCTTTAAGGAAAACGCAACGTGCTATGGATGCCTCTGTTGAACAAGATTGCCAGGCACTTTCAAACACGTTCATCCAAACGTCTGAGTAGACAGGATGAACGTGAGGGGGAGAAGGAACAGGTACTTAAACTTGAATCTGCTAAACAGGGCTCTACATCCGCTGACAACACCATTTCTTCACCTGTCCCCCTCCAAGTCATCACACCTGTTATCATACCTGATGATGAGGATAACACTCAGAGGGAGCAACAAAATCAAGATGGAGTTGATTCATTAAAGTCCCTGACTTTGGTTAACACCAGCGAGTCTGGGGATGATGGTGAACCAGCTACCAAGAAGCTAAAGTTCACTGTTAGCTCCCTTCCCAAAGCAATACAAACTCAGGCTCAGACAGCGTTTATCAGAAGAGCTGAAGTTTTGAATAACATGAGTATGGAATCCTCTGTCTCGAAGAAAGGAAAGGAGATAGTTTTGGTTTATACAGACACCAAACTAAAGAAGATAGCTGCGATGCTAGAGACAGGAGGATCCACCACAGACCTTTCCCAATTTTCAACCTTTACACCTTCCAATGAGAATCCTTTAACACCTGAAGAAATAGAGAAACAGGCTAAGGAATTCAAAAGACTAAATGAAATCATGACAGCCAAAGAACTGAATGAGGCTACTCTGAGGAATATGACTCCACCTGAAAGGGAGAAGCAGAGACAAAGGTTGAGGGAAATGGAAGCTAAACGCGCAGAGGCACTAAGAAAAGTCAAACCTGATTATGATGTCTGCGTTAACAGCAGGTATGCACCTGGCAAGACAACCAAGTTCAAATACACAATTCACAAATCCACCAACACCTCATAGATGATCTTGTGGAGAGACAACCAACAGGGAAACATGAATGTATTTGACGACTTCAGGCTAAAGACACTTGGGTTATCTGAATGGTTTGAACTTGAAGCCTTAGCTGCCAAAAGAACTGGACAGGCTCATTTTCTTCTACTTAAGACTCTTAAGGCTAAGTTTACCTAGATCAAAGAAATGGCTGCCAAACTCAAAATAGATCCCCCACCACAGCTTTTTGAACAAGAACCCCCAAAGACTGGTAAGAAAAGAAGAAGAGTTTCTCAACTTGTTAAGGAAACTTTTGTCACAGATGATGTTCAAGTGGATGGAATGCACAGGGATTTGATCCTACCAAATGGTATAATTGGCCCTGTTGATGGTCAGACATACATAGAGCCTGAAAGAGGAATGGCATTCATGAATAGAGCTTGCCAGTATGCATTTCAAAGAGAAGATGAGCTTGGCTTAGCATCAACAATTCAGCTGCTTTGTCTCAAGAAGGGACTCAAGATTAACACAGAGTATTCCAAAGTTTTTGCAAAAGCTTTGCAGGCAGAAGTGGATACTAGATCAGACATAGCTGAAGCTGAAGAAAAGATCAAAAATGATGACTATTGAAGAAATTCACAGCTCAATTTTACCTTCACATTTTATTTCACTTTTGTAATGCACTTGTAATTTTCTTTAAGTATGAATAAAATCATGAGGTATGTTTGTTTAGATCTGTTATGAGTAAGAAGAAGCTGTTAACTCACTTACCTTAACTTAGATAGATCTAGCTATATTTATGTTTAAATAGGGGGAGACTGTTGGAAATCTAAGTTTGTTAGATTCCCTGATCATAGATTTAAACATAATTAAGCTGTTAGATAGTCCCTTGCCTGTGCCTAGGAGGCAGGCAAGTATCACAAGACTCACAGAGATCCAAGTCTCTGTGAGCAACCTCAGAGGAGTCTATGTCAGAGACATTGTCAAGGAAGTCAAAGATTACTTGAATACATACTCATTGGTTGTGATGGATAACAGCCAAGATGTATCAGGGACTCTGAGGGGTTGAGGGTTAACAGGGGTGGCAATACCCTGTTAACACTCAGCACACTTTGGACATGCTATTTGTGTGTTCGAGACAATGAAGAAAAAGGAAACTGTTTCAAGATCTGTTTCCTTAAAGCATAATGGCAGACTACCAAGAATAGAAGAGCATCATGTGACTGATGTTTGAAAAGTGAATATCTTGTGTAGTCACCATCAAGTACTATTTAGGTCAACCTCGTATCACTATAAATAGGATGTGTATCCCAGCATTAATGTTTAACACTTTGAGAATATTCATAACATTAATGCTTAGAACTTATTGAATCAAACAGCTGCGACTGTATTCATAAGTTAGGGTTTATAGTTGTTCAAAGTGTGCACAACACATTGTCATCAAACGGTGTTATCCATAACACTTGTAATTCTTTATTATACAATAATAAGATTACGTTTAAAAGTATTAACTTGTGTTGATTAGTTAAGTTTAGTGTTTCTAGCATTGATTAGGGACTTTCAAGTTTGAATCAGAAATTAATGCTACCAAACTTCTTAAATTCAAGGAACAACATCTTTTAAAACAATACGCTTCCAGAGAAAAGGTTCATCTTTTAACTAAATCGTTCAAAGAACTCGAACTTAAGCTTCTTCAAGATTTACCACCTAATCCCGGTTATGCAAAACAAGCTCAGGAATATATTCCTTGTCTATACGATGTAACAATAATTGGCAGATCGAAAGATGCACCTTATGTTCGTAGTACTGAGGAGACACAGTCACTTGCAGAAGAAACTCATTCTAAAATGCTTTCAAAATTCCATAAGCTTGATTATGTCCAGCACAATAATGATCAATTTTCTAAAAAGACCCGTATTCGTTTACAAAAGGAATTAGCTCAATTAACAGTTTTTGTGCCTCAAAGTTTGTCAACCGAAAACCTTCCTAGTACGTCTCCTACACTTGTCAAAAACGATTTAACTAAGTTAATTCCACCGGTAAGTAAGGTGTCAGTTAACTTAAATGCAGTACACCAACACTTTGCCGATTTTGACAAGGTCATTACGGAACGTACGACTGCCACGGCCATAACGGAATGTGAATGGAATTTTGAGCACACTAGAGCTGTGTTCCGAGATGAAATTGTTCCATTTGTAAACAATGTTAAAGCTTGTCTTAGTAATATTGATCAAGATTTGCTTTTGGAAATAGAAGAAGTTAGACGTGTTTTCAATGAAATGGATGATGCTTATGAAAACAGATCACTTGAAATAGAACGAGTTTCACGCCAAAATGATCAGCTTCTGAAGCAAGTGATCTCTCATGATATTGTTTCTGTCTGTGTGAATAAAAGTGTTGATAATGATTCTATTGTGCATAATGTTGAAACTGTGGATAATGTGGTAGATAGTACTTGTCACAAATCTAACGCTGAATTTTTAAAGCTTCAAGATTCGTATTCTTCGCTTTCAAAACGTTTTAATGAGATTCAAACACATTGTATTTCACTTTGAATGCAAGAAACAAATTATTCAAGAAATTTTTGAAACGTCATTCGAAGGTGTTAATATCGATGATGAAAATTTTCAAAAGAATTTTCGATTGAATTTACAGCGTCAGCCAAGTGACAATGTTGCTAAATCATTGCCGATAGACATAGAGAAATCTAAGGAGCTTAACTGTGTGAACGTACTTAAGGCCGCTGATAATATCAAACTTGATCTAGATAATCGAGTTTCCAAGATTTTGTCCAAAGTTGATAACTTAAAACAGAAAAATACACAACTCTTCGATTCAGTAAAGCCCGCATGTGCTAATACCACTACACATAATCAATCATTGATTGAATGATTGAATCGAAAGTCAGTGGAAATATCTGATTTGAGGGAACAAATTTGTGATAAAAATCTGGCTTTGGCTAAGTTAAAGGAAACACTTCGTACTCTAAAAGGTAAGAATGTTGTGGATAACGCAGCCACTATCTCAGCATCGTCCTCTAGTGCAATCAAAAGGAACCTCATCGCCGTCACACCACTTAACAAGGGCCCTAAGACTAAACTATCTCAAACACTGGTCACTAAAGATAAGGCAAAATCAAAACCAGCTTCTAATATTCCCGTGTTTCCTTCTACAGGAGTAAGCACCACTACTAAGGCTCAAAGATCTAAGCTTAAAAGAAACAAGAAGAATGATAGGATCTTGCCCCCATCTAGTAGTCAAGTGAAGAAGAAAGTAAAAGCGCACCCTAGGAATGTTATTTCTGTTTTGAATAAAAAGAATCATGTAGCTAAACATAAAGGCTCTGCGGTTGTGCAGCGTTCTAAGCCTACTGTGAATTCTAATTTAAAATGTTGGAATTGCAATGAATGTATGTTTTCTAGTCGTCATGATTGTTGCCTTATTGACCATGTGAATGAGATTAATGCCTAGAAAAATGGATTCGAATGGAAACCGACTGGGAAAGTGTTAACCCAAGTTGGTTGGATGTGGCGCCCCACTGGTAGAATTTTCACTATAGTAGGAAATACGTACCCTTTAACTAGGATCACTCCCACTAAAGCGAAGAAAGTGTGCCCTTTAACTAGGTGTACCAAGGCTACCAAAACTCAAGCGTGTCCTTTAACTAGGAACACCAACACTACCGTAGGAACCAAGTGCCCTTAAATAGGTCTACTCCCACTGTAGTGCCCGCTAATACTCCAAAACCTCAAAAAGTTGGAACAATAAAACCTGTTAATGATAAAACTCACATTAGAAAACATAGGAAATCTAAGGGTCACACAAATGTTAGCAGTTCTGATAATATCATATTTGTATCTGCTAACACTCCGGAACCAATAGTTTCTAATGCATTGTATACTATTGTTACTGAAAACAGGTGGTCCAAATTGTTCTCTGGTATTTGGACTCTGATTGCTCTAAGCATATGACCGGAGATCGCTCTCAGCTCAGAAATTTCGTCAGCAAGTTTCTTGGTACGGTTCGATTTGGAAATGATCATATTGCAAAGATAATGGGTTACGGTGAATATCATATTGGGAATGTTATAATTTTAAGAGTGTATTATGTGGAAGGTCTCGATCACAACTTATTTTCTGTGGGACAATTTTGTGATGCAAACCTAGAAGTTGCTTTTCGAGAGCATACCTGCTTCATTCGTAATTTGGAAGGGGTTGATTTATTGAAAGGTACTCGAGGGAATAATTTGTACACTTTGTCTCTACAAGATATGATGGCCACTTCTCCCGTATGTCTTCTCTCCAAAGCATCGAAGACTAAGTCATGGTTATGGCATCGACGGTTATCTCATCTTAACTTTGACGCTATTAATCATTTGGCGAAAAACGAACTTGTTCGTGGTCTTCCTAAACTTACATTTCACAAGGACCATTTGTGTTCCGCGTGTACTATGGGGAAATGCACTAAGAAATCATACAAACCCAAAACTGAAGACACCAACCAAGAGAAACTTTATTTGTTGCATATGGATCTTTGTGGGCCAATGCGAGTTGAAAGTCTTAGTGGTAAAAGGTACATCCTCGTCATTGTCGATGATTACTCTCGGTTTACATGGGTGAAATTTCTTACAACAAAAAATGAGGCACCTAAATTCATCATCGGATTTCTCAAGATGATTCAAGTGCGTCTCAACACTACTGTCCGACGCATTCGTACAGATAATGGAACTTAATTTGTGAATCAAATTTTGCGTGATTATTATGAAGAAGTTGGCATATCTGATGAAACATCCGTTGCTCGCACTCCACAACAAAACGGTGTCGTTGAAAGGCGAAATTGCACACTTATGGAAGTTGCGCGAACGATGTTAATTTACGCAAAGGCTCCATTGTTTTTATGGGCAGAAGCAGTATCTACAGCAGTTTTCACCCAAAACCGGTCACTAATTCGTAAACTCCATGGTAAAACACCTTATAAGCTTCTCCATGGAAAAGTACCAGATTTATCATATCTTCATGTATTTGGTTCTCTTTGCTATCCAAATAATGATGGTGACAATTTTGGAAAACTTCAACCAAAGGCTGATATTGGTATCTTCATTGGTTATGCACCCAAAAGAAGGCATACCGAATCTACAACCGTAATTCTCGAAAGATCCTCGAAACTATGAATGTTGATTTTGAAGAGCTGACGGAATTGGCTTCTGAGCAAAGCAGCTCTGAACCCGCACTTCATGAAATGGGATCCAGTAACATTAGCTCTGGTCTTGTCCCAAATAACCCTACTTCATCATCATTTACACCACCTTCTCAGAATGAATGGGATACGTTGTTTCAACCGTTCTTTGATGAATTCTTTACTCCTCCAAGTATTGTTGCTCCAGAACCTGAAGAAATAGCTCCGGTTACCGAAGTTGTTCCTCCAGCAACCGAAGCACAATCGGATACGTCTGCACCTACAATTGGTCAAGATATACCTTCAACGAGTAATTCTCAACCAACTACCGAATCAACTACCCATGTCATGCCTATTGATTATGAAGAGGATGATGATGATCACGATTTAGAATTCGCTCAAATGTGTGAACTTCCATTCTTTGGTGTACCAATTCCCGACTCTAATCAAGCTGGGTCGTCCACCTCAGAGGAAGCTCCTAGTACGGTCTACTCCAATCCAAGAATTCTTGAACATGACAACAAGTGGACAAAGGATCATCCTATAGATTCTATTATTGGTGAACCTAATCGTCCGGTATCCACAAGAATTCAGTTACAAGATTTTGATGCCTTTCTCATTGAAGTTGAACCTAAGACATGGCAACAAGCATTTACCCAATCTTGTTGGACAGAAGCTATGCAAGAAGAACTTAATGAATTTATACGTCTTAATGTATGGGAACTTGTCCCATGCCCGGTTCAAGTGCAGTTAATCACTTTGAAATGGGTCTACAAGGTGAAACTCGATGAGTTAAGCGGAATATTGAAGAACAAAGCTCAACTAGTAGCTCGTGGATACAAGCAATTATTGGGCATCGACTTTATGGAATCCTTTGCACCTGTTGCCCGTTTGGAAGCTATTAGACTATTCCTTGCTTATGCAGCCCACATGAATATGATCGTCTATCAGATGGATGTGAAGACGGCATTTCTTAATGGTGAAATCAAGGAAGAGGTCTATGTTCAACAGCCGGATGGTTTTGTGAATCCTAAATATCCTAATCATGTGTACAAGCTTAAGAAGGCTCTATATGGGTTGAAGCAAGCTCCACGCGCATGGTATGATCTATTGTTACAATTTCTCTTTACGCAAGGCTTCTCTAAAGGAAAGGTAGATCCCACGCTGTTTATTCAGAAACGAGGTAAAGATATGATTATGGTACAAATATATGTTGATGATATTATACTTGCTGCCTCGACCCAAACCTTATCAGATGAGTTTGGGACACTCATGTCTTCCAAGTTTAATATGTCAATGATGGGCAAGGTATCATTCTTCTTAGGTCTTCAGATATCTCAGAGTCCCAGAGGCATCTTTATCAATCAATCCAAGTATGCCCTTGAATCGCTTAAGAAATATAAGATGGAATCTTGCGACCCCGTGGATACTCCAATGGTGGAACGAACTAAGCTAAATGCAGATCCACATGGGATTGTCGTTGATCCGACATTTTATCGTGGAATAATCGGTACCCTTCTGTATATTACAGCTAGTCGACCTGACCTTCAGTTTCCTATATGTATGTGTGCTCGGTATCAAACTAGGCCTACTGAGTTACACTTAGCAACTGTTAAACGGATCTTTTGGTATCTTAAAGGAACCATTAATCGGGGACTTTGCAACTAATAGGAGATCGACTAATCAGTTGGGCATCGAAAAGGTAGAAAAGCGCTGCAATTTCAAGTACAGAAGCAGAATACATAGCTATGTCCGGTTGTTGTGCTCAAATTCTTTGGATGAGATCACAATTAACCGACTATGGTCTAGGTTTCAACAAAATTCCGATGTACTGCGACAACAAAAGTGCAATTGCCTTATGCTGCAACAATGTTCAATTCTCCCGATCGAAGCATATTGACATTCTCTACCACTTTATCAAGGAGCAAGTGGAAAATGGAGTGATAGAGCTTTAATTTTTCCGATCTGAGTATCAATTGGCGGATATTTTCACGAAGGCTTTAGATCGCGCTCGAATGGAATTTTTGGCCGACAAGCTAGGTTTGAGAACCTTCTCGCCTGAGACTCTTAAGGAACTGGTAGATGAAGCGAAAGAATAGTGGTGGTAAACTATTCTCCGTGTCCTTGGTGATCATCTGTATATATTGTTTATATTTTTATCTACAAAAGCAAAATACAAAAATATAAAACCATATAAAAACTATAAAAATTGAAAAATTCTGGAAAATCAAAAAAATATTTTTACTTTATTTTTCAAAGGCATGTTTTTTGGTACGATAATATTTACTGCCTTAGAAATGTCAATTAATATTGACACGACGCCATAAATAGAGTTCGTACAAAAGTTGTAAATATTTCATAAAACATGCCTACATGGCTTGTAGTTATTTCTGACTACAACCCGTTTTTCATATTAAAGTCAAGTATTTCTTATGAAAGCTTTGGCTCACAATGGGAATTAAATTTCTCAGGCATGGTTTACTTTATAACAATGTAAGGGATTGTGTTTACATTATAACACAATCTAACACGAATATATGTACGCTTTAGTGCATTTATTTGTCAAAACAAGAAAAGTCTTGTTTTTATGGAGCTATCATCTCTACAACCATAGCTATCTACAATTGGTATCTACATACTCAACGATGCGACTACTCAAACGACGACTACAGCTCTTTCGATAGAAAACGAGTCAACAATTGAGGGGGAGAAACTGTCAAGCAATTAGAATCTTCGATGCTGAAAGTGCCAAGTTCACTAATTGGTGTCAAGACAACAATATCAATCGTACATGTGGTGTCAAGAGATGACTTCAGAAGTGACGAGGCGACCAACATTTTCCCACAATAACCATTTGATCTTATCATATGATATTCTCATCAATCAGGTCCAACCTTGTCATTTTTTTCTAATATGGTGAATCTGTTATCATGCTACAAATTGGTATCATTTCTCACAAATTGGTCTCATGAAGATTAAATGGACTTGCATTTTTCTTCCCAAAACCTTTCTAAAAGTTTTATTAAATCAATTGATATTAAAAACATCGATTGGGTTAATATTTTTAATATGGGGGAGAAAATGTGATTTACTATGGGAAATTATCACAAATGGTTTGACTTAACGTGATAGCTCAACCTGACATGTGCGAAATGTTTTCGAATATCGTGGCATATGTTAAGGGGGAGCAAAACGGATTTGCTTATCGAAATGGATTTTCATGGTGACATATACTTACCCAAAACCCATTTATTTCACGACGATGAAGATTGTGGTGTTATAAGGATGGTAGGATAGGTTAAGTCCAATGATTCTTCCAAAACCAGAGGAATCTTCCCAAGGACATTCCATAGATAGAAATAGTAGTCCTTAGGAAAGATGGAGAAAGATTGTGAACGTAGCTGAATGCCGACCAAGTACATAAGTTAGCACTGGAACAATCACAACAAGGTGCTAGTTATGACGTATTGGTAAGCATTAAAGGGGTTAAAGAATGAAAAAGAATTGTAAAGATAAAGGGTGTAAAGAAAGAATCCCTCCTTACAATCTTAGGCAGAAACCGGGTCAACACATATGCTATTGAGATCATTTTAATGATGCTCGATATTGAAGATAGACATCATGGACCCAATGATGCAATGCATAACCCATCCCAGCTAACTCAGATATCTCTCAGAAGATATTTGTTTTAATCACACGGAGATAACGCATTATCTATCAATTTATTCACTCTGAGTAAATTGGTATTGAAATGGTGGCACTCCTCTCCAGCCTCCGATCACTAAAATTCAACATGCGCGATCGAGTCTAGTGCCATTTGAGATCATCAAATATCTCATTAGTACACACTTTCATAATTCCTTGCTTCTTCACACTCTGCGAAAAGTAAGAAAGATATTAAGAGTCCTACGCAAAATCTTCATGATCTTGGCTGAACATTCGAATAATACGAAATTATTTACAATGAAGATGGAAATCCTTCTTGAGCGAATATCAAAAAGCTCATGGTAGGTGACTTGTGCGATTCTTTATGAATCAAGCTTGTGATAACTGGAAAGCAACAGTGGTTTAATTCTTAACTGAACTTAAACACGTTCCATGCCTCTACGCAATATCTTAGTGATCTTGCCAGAACACTCAGAGAGACACTCTATAGTGTTCACAGTGATGAGTGGAAATCCTTCTAGTGTTAACATCAAACAGCACTTGGTAGGTAACTTGCAAGATTCAGTATGAATCAAGCTCGTGACAACTGGAAAGCAGCGACGGTGCGATTCTTTAATGAATCAAACTTGTTCCAGGAATCAGAATTGACGGCTTCAATCATGCGGATAATTTTATCCAAATTATTCACTCTTTATGTTCGCAGTCAGCTTTGGACGGTCGAGTAAAGAGAACGGGTTTACCCGCGAAATCTTGTCAAGGAGATTTTTAATTAAGTCTACCTGCCACAAGTACGATATTTAATATCGTCCAATGGTCTTCACCGACTGGAGGCAAAATGATACCGAAATAGAATGAAATGTTCAAAGCCATTTTGTTCGTGTCTACTTATGTTGCTGCATTTGAAGACGGTGGCATTGCGGAATCCGAGAAGAAGTCGTCCCCGCATGCTTATACTTTATGCACTTAATACTTCATCTAATTCAAGAAAGCCTAAAGTCAAGTCTTCCGCTGTATCAAACTGTGAAGCTTTCAAGAATTACAAAGGTATAAGTATGTGGGACTTGAAGTCACGAAGAGGCGAAGATCACAAGTGAAGGATGCACAAGATCAAGGCAAGAGATTAATGCTAAAGATTGATATCAAAGATCACATCAGCATGTTCACCAAAAAATAAAAAGAGAAGAAAGACGAAGACTACGAGCTCAAAACAAGCATAGTATGCTAGGTTTATTTGTATTATTGTAACTTGGATAACGCCCTTGCTTGGAGTGACCTCCCTTAGGGGGAGATTGTTGGAAATAAATTTTACGTATTAGAAAGGATCGGTCACTCCAACATAGTCTAAGTAATAGCTCGTAGTTTAGTTTTACTAATATTAAGCAAACAAGGCTAATCCTAGCCTACAACTTGTGTAGGCCGACCCAACTTGTAAGCCCAAGCCCATATTATGGGCTTGGGTATATAAACCCTCTCCTTAGATGGAGAGGGTGTGGATTCATTTCATTTTACACATAGTTCTTACTTTCTCTCTCAAGAAGTGTGTTTGATTCTACCAACTTTCTATCTCTTTCTCTCTCTAAAACATAAGCTAGATTTACAATATTCTACACATAGTCAAACCTTTAGTGATGCTTGGGAAGAGTACAAGGAGTTATTGAGAAAATGCCCCAATCATGGATTCAATGAAGTTCACCAAATCAATACCTTCTACAATGGATTAAGACCACATCATCAAGATTCCCTCAACTCCTCCGCGGGTGGGAGTATTCTTTCCAAATCCATTCAAGAGGCATGGGACATTATTGAGACTAAATCCATAGTGCAAACAAATACCCAAAATGATGAAAGAGTCCATGTTGTGCAAGATAGTTCTCACATATCCTTTGATAATCAAATCCTCAAGAGTCACCAAGAGATAATTAAAACAATGGAAAGAAATCAAGAGATGAATCTAAATACAAATCAAGATATAGCCCAAGCCCTTAAGAACCTTTCCTTGAACAACTTTTCCAATGATGTGAATGCCATTTCTATTTCATGTGAGACTTGTGGAGGTCCTCATTCTTACCTACAATGTGACAAGGTTCAAAATTACCAAGGTGAATGTTATGCTTATCAAGATGAACATAGAGAGCACTTCAAACCTAACATCAACCCAAACAATCTCTCTTACAAGTCAAATAACTACCTTGATCCACCCGGCTTTCCACCCCATCCACCCACCCAAAATCAACCCAATCCTCCTCAATTACTTCAAAGAAATCAAGGGCCTAGGCCAAATTACCAAGGAAACAACTATAGAGCACCCAACAACTTTCAACATCAAGGGAATTATTTTCATACAAACAATCAAGGATTTAACCAACCACCTCCATCTCAATATCCAAACCAAGGTTTTTATCAAGGAAATGTGCAACCTAATCTCATGGATTTGATTCTTCAAAAGCTTACTTATTATGAAAGACAAATGAAAGAGGCTCAAGAGGAAAACAACAAGAAATTTGCTCTTCTACAAAACCAAATTATGCACACTCAAAGGCCACAAGGGGCTCTACCTTCAAACACACAAACAAATCCAAGGGCTAATGTCAATGCTATCACAACAAGAAGTGGAAAGACAACTAATGATCCTTCACCTCCTATACCCACTTTGGTTAAGCCTACTATGGTTCCACCTTGTGATAACCTTCAACATCATACTCACCACCTTCAAGCTCTACAACCTCAACACCTACAACTTCTCATCCTACACCCACTACTCATTTACCTTATACACCTTCCAATGAAGAAACCAACAAAGAGAACCCTTCCACAACAATAACTACTCAACCTACACCAAAACCAAGCCTTCCTTACCCTTCAAGATTGAGAAAGAAGAAACTTAAAAACAAGGATGATATTCAAGTCTCTAACTCTCTGAGGATGTTCAAGCAACCTAACATAAACATATCCTTTGCGGAAGCTCTTGCATATATGCCAAAGTTTGCTAAAATTTTCAAAGATCTCCTCTCAAATAAGGAAACGTTGGTGGGTTTTCCTAACACATCACTTAATGAGAATTGCTCCACCGTGTTTCTCAAAATCTTACCTACAAAACTTGAAGATCCGGGGCGATTTTTGATTCGTTGTAATTTTCCCAGGGTGGAAAATTTCATGGCACTAGCGGATCTTGAGACAAGCATTAATCTCATGCCTTTATCGGTTTGGCAAAAACTCTCTCTTCCCGAGCTCACTCCTACTAGGATGACCCTTGAGTTAGCTAACCGTACCATAGCTTATCCGGTAGGCATTACGGAGGATGTGTTTGTAGGGGTTGATAAGTTTACCTTTCCCGCGGATTTTGTAGTGGTTGATTATGATATAGACCCGAGAGTTCCTCTTATTGTTGGTAGACCATTTTTGAGGACGGGTCGTACTCTTGTAGACGTGGCGGAAGGAGAACTAATTATGAGAGTTAAGGATGAGAAAGTGGTGTTTAAGCTAGGCAAAGTTACTAAGACCTCTCAAATTTGTGAAACAATTAACATAGTGGATGTTCTTGATGAGGTATGTGATGAGCATTTTCATGAAGCTTGTAAGAATGATAGTGAAAACATGCCTCATGTAGAGACTGTTGCCTCAATTGCTCCCTCCTTAACACCATTTGGAGAGAGTGATTTTATCTTGGAGGAATTTGAGTCCAACTTCCTTGGTAATGATGATTCTCCTATTAGTTGGGAAGAAGACATTCTCACTATCCAAAAGTTGCTCAATGAGGATCCCATTCCTTCACCTATTCCACAAGAAGTTACCATTGATGATCCATCCATAGTGAAACCTTCCATTGAGAGTCCACCTTCCCTTGAACTTAAGGATCTTCCATCACACCTTGAATATGATTTCTTAGAGGTAAAAGACCAATTACCTATGATCATTGCTAAAGACTTGAAAGATGATGAGAAGGAAAAACTTATAGAGGTGCTTAAGAAACATAAGCAAGCCATATCATGGAAAATATCTGACATAAGGGGAATTGATCCAAATTTTTGTACACACAAAAACCTTATGGAGGATGATTACAAACCCTCCATTCAAAGCCAAAGAAGAGTTAACCCAAAAATCCATGAGGTCATCAAAAAGGAAGTTATCAAACTCCTTGATGCGGGCATGATTTACCCCATTTCCGACTCTTCATGGGTTAGCCCGGTACATTGTGTTTCTAAGAAGGGTGGAATCATCGTAGTACCGAATGAGAACAATAAGCTTATTCCTACTAGACTTTGTCACGGGTTGGAGAGTTTGTATCGATTATAGGAAGCTCAATGACGCTACTAGGAAAGATCATTTCCCATTGCCTTTTATGGACCAAATGCTTGAACGCTTAGCAGGAAAATAGTACTATTGCTTTTTAGATGGATTCTCGGGTTATTTCCAAATACCCGTTGATCCAAAGGATCAAGAAAAGACCACATTCACTTGTCCCTATGGTACATTTGCTTAAAAGAGAATGCCTTTTGTCTTGTGCAATGCACCGGGGACATTCCAAAGGTGTATGATGGCAATTTTTCATGACATGATTGAGCACACTATGGAAGTTTTCGTGGATGATTTTTCGGTCTTTGGAGATTCATTCACTTCTTGTCTCTCCCATTCGGAGCGTATGCTTAAGAGGTTTGAAGAAACACGTCTTGTTCTTAATTGGGAGAAGTGCCATTTCATGGTCAAAGAGGGGATAGTTTTGGGACATAAGATATCTAATAAGGGTTTAGAAGTTGATCGTGCTAAAATTGATGTTATTGCTAAACTTCCCCCCCCCCCCTACCATGGTGAAAGGAGTTAGGAGTTTTTTTGGGTCATGCGGGTTTCTATAGACGTTTTATACAAGATTTTTCTAAGATTGCAAGACCAATAACCCACCTCTTAGAAAAAGAGGCTCCTTTCATTTTCACCGACGAGTGTTTAGAGTCTTTTGAGATTCTTAAGGAAAAGTTGACTAAGGCTCTCGTTTTGGTTTCTCCAAATTGGGATTTGCCTTTTGAGCTCATGTGTGATGCTAGTGATTATGTCGTGGGGTCGTGTTAGGACAAAGAGTGAATAAGAATTTTCAACCTATACACTATGCGAGTAAGACAATGATGGGTGCTCAACTTCATTATACCACCAGGGAAAAAGAGTTACTTGCTATAGTTTATGCTTTGAGAAATTTAGACCCTATCTTGTGCTTTCAAACACCATAGTGTATACGGATCATTCCGCTCTCAAGTACCTCATGAAAAAGCAAGATGCTAAGCCTAGACTTTTGAGATGGGTTTTATT
The DNA here is from genome assembly GCA_025667525.1 of Glebionis coronaria. Taxonomy (NCBI): domain Eukaryota; kingdom Viridiplantae; phylum Streptophyta; class Magnoliopsida; order Asterales; family Asteraceae; genus Glebionis; species Glebionis coronaria. Next base: position 136,544,094 of record CM046875.1, read on the forward strand.
GCTGCAAGAGTTTTCCATTGAGATACATGATAGGAAAGGAGCCGATAATTTAGCGGCGGATCACTTGAGTAGACTTGAGCATCCTTTTCAAGGTGAATTGCCTCATAAGGAAATTAATGAATCCTTTCCATTAGAGGAGCTCATGTCTATCTCTTCACAAGAGGATGCCACCCCTTGGTTTGCGAATATTACAAACTATCTTGTGGGGGATGTGCTAATAGAGGGTCTCTCTTCACAACAAAAGAAGAAGTTTCTTAAGGAAGTCAAATACTACTTTTGGGATGAACCTTACCTCTTTAGGAAATGTGCGGACCAAATCATTAGACGGTGTGTAGATGGGCCCGAAGCATTCAAAACCTTAGAAGCTTGTCACAAGGGACCTACGGGTGGCCATTTTGGGCCCAACTATACCGCCAAGAAAGTATTTGATTCGGGTTTCTATTGGCCTTCAATATACAAAGATGCTCAAGAGATGGTGAAATTTTGTGATGTATGTCAAAGATAAGGAAAGATTAATCAATGATATGAGATGCCACAAAACTTCATACAAGAGTGTGAGATTTTTTATGTATGGGGAATAGATTTCATGGGACCTTTTCCATCATCTAAGGGAAATAAGTACATACTCGTAGTTGTGGACTATGTTTCAAAGTGGGTTGAGGCCAAAGCGTTGCCTAATAATGATGCTGGAGTTGTAGTGAAAATTTTAAAGCAATTATTTGCTAGATTTGGTGTATCTCGGGCTATCATAAGTGATCGTGGGACTCATTTTTGTAATGATCAATTTACAAGAGTCATGAAGAAGTATGGTGTTAACCATAGACTTTCTACCGCGTATCATCCTCAAACCAATGGGCAAACCGAGGTCACAAATCATGGTTTAAAGAGAATTTTGGAGAGAACGGTGGGAGAGCATCGAGCTTCTTGGCCAGATAAACTTGATGATGCTTTGTGGGCTTTTAGGACGGCTTTTAAGACTATAATTGGTTGTACTCCTTATAGGCTTGTCTATGGAAAATCATGCCACCTCCTATTCGAGTTAAAGCATAAGGCTTCATGGGCTCTCAAATGGGTAAACTTTGATTTAAACCAAGCCGGTTCACATAGAAAAGACCAACTTAATGAGATGGATGAATTGAGAGCCAATGCTTATGAGAACTCATTGCTTTACAAGGAAAAGACTAATCAATTGCATGATGCTAAGATCAAGAACTGTGAGTTCAAAGTTGGAGAGCCGTTTCTCCTCTTTAACTCAAGGTTGAAACTCTTTGCGGGCAAGCTTAAGTCAAGATGGTCCGGTCCAGTCACTATTGCTCAAGTGTTTCCATATGGGACTATTGAGTTGTCACAACCAAATGGCCCAAATTTTAAAGTGAATGGTCACCGTGTTAAGCATTACTTTGGGGAGGATATTTCCATGGAAATGGTCCAAGAGATCCCCATTTTCCCCATGAATTAATTCATTGTGGGATGAGTCGAGCTAGAGACTCCATAAATCAAGCTTGAATAACTAGGCTTAGAGTTTTTAGACTTAGAGTGTGGTAGGATAGAAATAAGGGTATAGAGTTGAGGATAAGTGTAGGGGGAGACCTTCCTTTTGTCTTCATCTTGTTTGTAGGGTTGCTCTCTCTCATCACGTGCATTGGAGCTTATAGAGGAGTCCCTTGTATCTGGTTCACTTCGTTACTATTGTGATTTTTCATAACCACATTGTGCTTAAAAATGAATTCACTATAGTTGATCTTTCCTTAGCTCAAGTTAAACAAAGTTATCAATGTCCTAAGTGTAGGGGAGTTCACTCCAATACTCTTAAACATTGAGGACAATGTTTATCTTAAGTGTAGGGGGGTCTTCTATCGAAGTGACCTTACCTAGAACTTTGTCATTGACCTTCATGATAACTTGGAAATTAATTTTTCAAATATTTTTCAAATTTTTGATCTACTTTGGCCACCAAAAATATGCATTCATAATTTTTGCATAAATTATTTTTCATTTGCATAACACAATTGCATTGTATATTCTTCTTTTGCTTTTCATCAAAAATATATAAAAGGAAAAAATATAATAAAGGATATGGTTTAACGAATTTAGACTTCTTTGACATATTAGGCCCGCCATGGATACTTTGACTCAACCCGAGTTTGCTTATCTAAGCATTCTCTAGCTAGTAGCCTTAACCATGTAGACCTTTATTAGTTTATTAGGCTAAGCATCCACTAGTCTCATTATTTGAGATTTTAAACTGTGGAGAATAAGAGATGATAGAGTTTGAAATAAGTGTAAAGGGCTAGATAAACCTCATATTCATTAATTGTGGCTTTTATATCCCCTTTCGTAACCTTTACTTTCTTGTCAACGCATGTATATATGTTAATAAATAATCAAGAACGGTTTTAATCGGTTTGTAGTCTCTTATGCATTTTTGACTAATCATTCGTGGTTGGTATAAGTACGTCTTAAGATTCTAAGTTAGAACGTTTTATGTGTACTAGACTTATGTCATGCTTAATACTTAGCGGTGTTTTTCTTTTTATTCTTTTCAACTTTCTTTGTGAGGAATAAAGAAAAATAAGAGCGGCTTATGAAAAAAAATGAGTGGCTAGAAAAAAAAAAGAAAAAGAAAAAGAAAAAAAATTATACAAGACTCCCAAGAGGGGCAGTGAAGTGTTAATTATAGTAACTATTGAATTCCAATATTACTCTCACAAGGGTTGCAGGGATTGATAGTTGCTCCAATCCAATATAACCTTGACGGGTTGCGGGATTGAAGATCCAAAGTCCCAAAAAGGCGGCAGATATAAATTATTGCGTGAGTTTTATTTTTCTTTCCTTAGCGAGTGTGTAGCTACTTATTAATGCATGACATAAGGATCTTACGCATAAGGCGAATGACTTGTTACTCTTGAGTCGGACTTATATTAATTGTGGGCGGTTTTTTGAGTAATGGATAAGAGGATTACTTAGGATTAAAACCGTGCTTCCTTATTTTGAGATTTTATATTTCTTATATTTAACGCTTTAAATAATGACAAATTTGCTCCCAAGCAATTTGCTCAAATAATAACCGGTCTTAGAGGCATAATAAGTAGCGGTATGAGAGTAACACAATTAATCTATATGAATAAGTTGACGCAATTTCACTTGTGGATAACAATGATCTTTTTTTAAGCTTGCTATGGGGAAAGTGAAACTTGAGGGTGATAAGTGTTCATGGTACCAAAAGCCCTAATCTAAGTAACTGATTTCTTTATGAGTTATTTCCATCACAACCATTTCAAGAAAATCCAAATATATATAGATAGAATTGCTTTCATATGTATTGCATTGTATAAAATCAAAATCATGCATCGTATAGTGTAGAGCAGTGTAAAAGCATTTCATATAGGCCAATGTAGATTAATTATGAGAAAAGTGTAATTGATGCTTTAAAATGTGGCATTGCATGAGGTCATGGAAATGATCAAGTGTAGGGGATTTGATATGAGTGAAATCTCATATCAATAATATCACAAATCACCCTAAAACATAAAGCAAATACCTAACTATTATACATAAAAGCAGTATTATGGGGTATGTTTTGTGTTTGTGCTTGTTTAGGTAACAAAGATACAAATTTGGAGCAAACAAGTTAAATCAAGCTATAAAGATGAAGAAAAGACAAGAGAAGGATCAAAAGTGACAAGCCTTGCAAAGAAAAGGACCTATCTTGACAACATTCAAAAGATGAAGGACTAGTGCAATTTTGAGAAAGTCAAAGATCAAAGTCAAATCTGGTCAACATTGTCAACAAGTCAAAGGGTGATTTATGAACAAGATTGAAGTTGGAAGGATCAAAATTGCCAAAGAAATGAAGCTTGGAGCTTAATTGTATAATCTGCTAAACTACAAGGGTTAAACTTGACAAAATATGGCTAAGTTTGGGCTTAATCCGAGTGAAATGGAATGGACCAATGAGGTGCAAGTATGAGTGATACTTGGATTGCCACATATTCCACTCAACCACTAGTAATAAATAAGCAGAATCCAAACAGTAATACCCACTCAGCTCAATTTTGACCAATAAGAACTCGCCATGCAATAATAAATATATCCAATATGGATACACAGCATGCCACGTATCATATTCAAGCTAATACAAGCCCAGGAACGAGATTTCGCTACACTGCATATCAAGTGAAGATATAAACATGAAAGTTGCTCGAAATCAAACAAGGAATTCAACCCAACAACTTAATTGGACTGAAATTCATTCATTCAAAAATCCCCAAATTTGTTCATGAGCTGGAATTTGCAATTGACCAAATTATTACACGTGGAGGATTCTTATTAGCTTGGATACGTCAACCATCCCTAACATTCTCTCAATTTAGTCTATAAATACCTTGTTCTCATTTTATTTCATGTATGTAGCTTAGGTGTGAAAACATACACACCTATTAATCTCTCTCTCTAGTGTTAGCAGTTATCTAGTTATAACTACTTAGGGTGATTGACAACCACCCTAAGTCAGTTAGTTAGGCAGTTAATAACTACTTTGTAACCACTTTTAATTCATTAATGAAATTTCCCCTTCACTTTCACTCTAATATCTTTCTTAGACATGCATTACTATAATACTAGTGTTACTGTGTTGTTCTTTTGATCATCCATGATCAATGGAACTTGATTGATGTTTTGAAGACTTGTAGCTGGCTCAGAATCGATTTGCATTTCATTTTTATTCCATTTGTAGCAGTGTAGCAGGGTAGAAGATTGTAGCAGATTATGGTGATGAAATGATGGTGATTGGTTGATAATTCATGGCGTTTTGTTTTTCTGAATAAGCTCAGCGCTTATTACTCCATCAAAGGAGGCTTCACTAGCTAAAAGGAACTCATTCTTGTTTAAAATTCCACTTAACTGTCTTACATGCTAAATACCTAGTGTAACTCTTAAATGCTGAACTGAGAGTGTGATTAGCTTAATTGTAGTGTGATCTTGTTGATTTGATTGCTTGCTTGTAGTTTAACAGCTTTTCATTAAGTTATACTTGGTTAAATTTGGTATTTCATCAGTAATTGTTCATTAGCATTCATTTTGTGGATTTACAAGTAAACATGTTAGTTTTTGACTCAAAACCAGTTCATTTCATCTATAGAACAAGTTTAGATAAGTGCCTTAATCTGGCATACACTTGTGCTTAAAAAGCTTTTGAAAATGATCTTATCAGCTTTTTGAAGTGGTGTTTGGAATTAGATCGATTTGGATAATAAGTTTGTAAAACCTGTCATTCTTAGTTCAGTTATACTCAAGAAGTGAGTATAAGTCTTTTTGGTCAAGTTTTGTAGTCAAGTAAATGGTCAAACAGGCAATTGACCTTGAAAAACGTTGGGTCAAGTCTTGAAAAAGTGTATCAGTCAAAACTTGCAATCTTTGATTCCTCACCATTATTTAGTTTCTTGATGTTTTTAGCTAAAACCTGTTTACACTTATAGCTTGACATCCAGACTTTCATACCTTATTAGGAAATCATACAGTATCAGTTTTTGAGTGAGATTTCAGCTTCATAATAATCTTTAGAGCAAATTGCATTCTCTGTGATAAAAAGCTTACTTATTTCTTATAACTCACAATCTACTTTATTAATCAATTGATTTTCTTTCACAAAACCATTAGCAAACATGTCTTGAGTGAATCCTGAGATTTTCAGCTTTTTGATATTTTTGGTCAAACCTTGGTCAAATAAGCATTTTTTGCTTATTGAGGATTCCAACTTATTCTGTTGATGATTTTCAAAACTGAAAGACATTCCAAGCTTCTTTAGACTTGATTAATCAGTTTTTGTAAAAAAATCACATATTGGATGTCTGGATTCGTTTTGAGCTTATTGTGATAAGCTAAATCGAGATTTAACAGCTTTTAGCAAAATTCCTTTTACCAGTCTAGCTTAAATTGGATATTAAGCATTTTAAAAAAAACAGAATCATTTTGGTTGGGAAATAAGCTCATTCTAGCTTATTCGAGTGTTATAGCCCGTTTTGTGAAAAGTTTATACTTTTATTGCAATTTGGTCCCTAGCTTTTCTAAGACTTGTTAATCAGCTTTGAAAGTTTAATTTTTCTAGGGTTTGCATTACTTGGTCCCTGGAATTTAGTTTGTTACAATTTTGGTTAGTTAGTTTTGAAGTTTGTTAGTTTGTTGGATTAGTTTGTTACAATTTTCATATTTGGTCCCTATAGTTTTTGACTTTGCACATTTAGTCCCTATATTTTCATTTTCTTTACATTTCAACTACTTTTACCTTTCATGCATTAAAAACTTGTACTTTGTGAATAATTTGTGGTAATTGAACTTTGTTTTACAGTTAAGTAGATCTATAATATTTTCCAATTTTTACATGTTTGTTTGAATTAGACCTAGAATCCAAATAATCCATTAACAACCAAAAACAATTTCAAACTTGATATTAGTGGGTCTTTCAATTTGTCTTGAGTCGAGAAAAAACGAACTTGCAAATACTTAATATTAAGGTCACCCCTCTATGTATTCACGCGGACGTTGTTACAACACATGACCTATATAAGCTATTGGCACTTAAAATACAGTAAATGCATGTTTTCAGATTTAACAGATAATAGTTCAGCTTTACTAATTATAAACCAGACTTTTTAGAACTTACACAGTTTTATTCCGCTGCTTTTACTTATCAGCCTTACAGCTTCAGTATTTTATTATCTGCTTCATTTCAATTTTCTTATCATGCTTTGTATCCGTTCACTGGGCGTTATGCTCAATCATAGTTCCTTTCATGTTCTAACGGCAGGTACACTAGGACACTCTTAGGATTCTGAGAGTACGTGCATTTGGATGGAAGCTATCCAGACTTCTTGATTTTATGCACTTCTAACATTTATTTTCCTGTTTGGACATTGTTTAATCCTTCCCTTCAGTACTTAATCTTTTATATATGAGCTTATGTTTGGATTACCGATGTTTGATTCCGGTATTGGCCAGTTAATGTTTCAAGACATTTGTCTTGCATACTTTGATGACATGCCATAAATACACGTAACGATTCACTTATCCAACTGAGGTGTTACAATGAAACTCAACAAGGTTTCAGTGGATTCATTCTTCTAAAGAAACTCAACACGGTTTCTATAGATATGCCTTTAAATCAACAATGTTTCTATTGGTATATCTATAAACTCAACAAGATTTTAATAAGTATATCTATAAATTCAACAAGGTTTCAAGAATATATATGGTTTATAATTAAACTCAGCTTAATTTAAAATAAATTACGCAAGTCAAACAAACACTTCCACTTATTTAGTGAAATAGTGTATGTAATTTGATATTTAATGACAACTCTTACCATTGTCGATATCTTGTTTCAAAAAAGTTCTTCTTGATTTCATTGAACACGTTCCAACATTCTAATAAAATAACAACTTTCGTTTTATAAGATCGATGAATACATTCTATTAATCTCATAAAATATCAACTTATATTATACGAGATTTGTGTCAAAGAAACTCCACTTGGTTTCAATGAATCTAAATTCATCATGATTTCAATCATGTTGTAATTGACGCACCAATTACATTTACAAGATACACTAGAGTTACAATTGTGTTACCACGAGTTCAGGACTATTAAAAATCTAATAAACACAACATGGTTTATATAAACTTGTACCAAATCTGATTCAAAGAAACTCAATCGTGGCTTCAGTAAATCTAGGCTAAAACTATAACATATGTAATAAACAAACTAAACGATCAGTTTGGAAACAAACTCATCATGGTTTCAATACAAACTGATACAATAACCCAGTTTTCAAAATCGTTTATAGATCTGTAACACCAAATCTGTTAATTAAAATTTTGTTTACTTAAAAACTGATTTTCTAAAGAAACATAATCTTGGTTTCGAGAGAATACAATTTATATAAAAATCTGTTAATTAAATTAACATGTTTTTAGCAAAAAAAAAATGTTTATTTCTGTTACACAGAATATGTTTTAAGACTGTAGAGAACTATAACACTTTTATTTATAAATCAAATAAATAAAATTAATCAAATTAATTAAATAAACATAAAACAAATAACATAATATAAATAACAGAAGAACAAATACAGATATAATTAATTAAATAAAACAATAAAATTATAAAAAGACTTACTAAAGCACTAGCAAGTCGAGGCACGCGTAAGACACATTTAGAACTAGAGAGTCGAGGCACGTGTTTGACACGTTTCCCTTAAAACAGATTTGTCGTCTGTTTCCCAGGTACAACAGCCGAAACACTACCTTAACAAAACTGCCTAGAATTTTATCTTTTTAGATGTATACTGCATATGTTGGAAATCAATAATAATACTTATTAATTTGATGTGTGAAAAAGTTATGAAATTAGGCTTCTATTTATACACAATGAACTCCTTTTCAATTTACTCATCTCATCGATGTGGAATAAAAAATAAACTATTTTTTTACTTTAAACATAGTACTGCTTAACTTTAAGAAACACGGTATCTAATTCACATCAGCTTCATTTTAGACACATAAAAGCTCATTGTAAAGCTGTTTTCAAAAAGAACGCAAACCTATAAAGTATCACTAATATATATGATACATACATATACATATGTGTCCAAAGTTTATCAAAAATCATTTTGCTAACAATATTTTCCAATGTATCCCCACTTCATGAATTAAAGAAAAAAAATCAAAACGCCACTTTTTCCGTGGGATGAGAATTACGACGCAAGGACTAGCGACTCGCTGATGTGGTGAGCCAGGCAATTGTTGAGCTGTTAAGCTGAGGCCAGGGATAACACCATGGTAACGTGGGCTCTTAGCACGTTGACAACGCCATAAATTGAATAAGAGAATCAGAAATCGAGTTCAATAGAAGAAGATATGTGCTTATAAATGGAAGTTGGATCTATAGAAGTACAACAAATATGCACAGAACTAGATGTTTATATTAGGCATAGGAAGTTCCTGATAAGCGACATATACACAGTACTCGGAGTAGATAGCCTAATCTTAATTTAGTTTATAACGACCATACCCGATAAAGAAAAACAAAGAAACATGCAACTACCACTAGACCACCAACTACATTTACAAATTGGTGTTCTCACAATCCAGTATTGAACAAGGACCAGCAATTTCAGGCACTCAGTTTCTGCAAATTAAAGAAACAAGCTCATTATCGACATCTCACACGCCAAAATCAGCTCCCAGTTCGAACCCCAACTCCTGGAATGTGAAGTTACAATCTTCAGGCCGTCCCGGCATCAAAAAATCAAAACCATAATCAGCAACAGCATCGCAATTACCTTCCCACTTGGGTCTAGTATACGGGTTCATTGGCTCCTGATCGAACCAACCCATGTCACCATGCTCCTGAGCCGTTGCAGGCTGCTCTGGCCTTGAAAAACCAAACCCAAAACCACCTCCTGTCCCAAAAGTATCTTGCTGATTTTCACTTTGTGGCTCGCTTTTTATCAAATTCCGAGACGAGCCATGCTCATCAAATCCATTTCGACCCATTCCGTTACCTGTATTCTCGGAGTTCCTCTGGCCCATCATTTCCAGTAGCTCCTCCGTGTCGAACATGTCATTAAGATTTGGCATACTGATGTCCTCATAAGTATCGACCGGTTCATCCTTGATTCTGATGCTCTTAACTTCCTTAAGAGGCTCTTCCTTTAGTTTAACTTCATGTTTAAATGTAGTATCTACGCCTTTCGAGTCACTTTCATCTTGTTTAATTAATTGGCTACTTGAGCAAGCTTTAGAATCGTCCAGAGAATGACAAAAGGTCGTAGTCGAGTCGCAGCTCGAAGTGCTAGCATTCGACACAACCATTGGACTATACGCATTCGACCTATAATTAGGTAAATTAAGCCTAGCGTAAGACCCATACAGTACTCTAGCGGCTTCATCATAAGCCAAAGCAGCCTCAACAGCACAATCGAAAGTCCCTAACCACAATCGACTCCCTCTATTCGGTTCTCGTATCTCAGCCACCCATTTTCCCCAAGTCCGTTGTCTCACGCCACGAAACTTGCATCTCGAATTCTCAGGCCCACCTTTACCTTTCATACAACCTTTTTTCGACCCTTTAGCCGGAACTTTTCGCGCTGGCTTTGCTTTCTCGTCTAGAGTCTCTATTCTCTTGTTGTATTCTTTCCATTTTGCTAGAGTTTCAGCTACACCTTTTGGCCCATCACGTCTGCTCCTTGATTTACGCTTTCTCGAGGAATCCATTGATGAAGAAGGTGTGGTCGAAGGCTGATCCAAATGAGTCATTCTCGTATTTCTGCAAGTAAACAAAAAACCTCAATAACAATACACAAAGCAACAGGCCTAAAAAGCTAAAGCAATAAACTAAGAAAATACATAGAAAGGACTATCAAATAGTGGTTCAGAAAACGCCACAGAAAATGAACTTTGCTTGTAGCATAGGACTATTTTTTCTAGGCATTAAATATGACGTACCAGAAATAACAAAAATTCTACCTTGGAGCCTACGTTTTCTTTGGCCCAAAGTTATCCAGCACACAATTTATTAACTTCCCTTTAACAATTATAAAATTAATTCTGTAAATTGAAACTTCTTAATAAATTGATTTTGTAAAAAAATTGCTAAAACCACGTAGAAACTACAAAATAATTTCCACGTAACACTTGACCGATGTTTTTTCTTTTCTTTCATCGTCTCTTTCTGCTATAAGAAACAATTTTATTAAACTATCATTATGTGAAATTTTTTGTGAACTTCATATTGATGTAGTAACGCTAATTTGTAGATTGTTGCATTATTTTAAAAAAAATTGTATCTCAATAACAACATAATAACAACAGATTCATATGTTGTATCAATGTTTTTGTTTTTCAAATTTGATATCAACCGAAGTTTCCATGCCCCATATAGTAATTCATTTCAGTTCAAATGCAGTGTTATCAACCGAAGTTTCCATGCCCCATATAGTAATTCATTTCAGTTCAAATGCAGTGTTATACTACCATGTTTAAAAATCAAAAACAGTCAAAAACCGTTCCATAACACAAAATCATCAACGTTTTCTAAAATTTATTAGAACACTCTTATTTACGTTTCAAGTGATAGTACAAAATTTAAACCGTGCTTTATATGCTTGTACAGTGTGCAATCAGTTAGTTAAGTATACTAATCAGAGTATCTCTCCCATGTAAATATACAATCATATCAATCGTTTTTTATCAAAATAAGATGCCTTCCTTAATTGCAAAACTATTTTTTTAAATATAAATGGTAAATATTCTTTTTGAGAAAAAGAAAATTCTTCAATAATTGTAATTTATATGATTAACGAACACCAAACTGCTCACTCTAAAAAACCATTTGTTATGATTTTGAAAAGAACATTTGTTACGATTTTGAAATAAACACTAAAAGACAAGCACAAGAATGGAACAAAAATGTGATATGAAAAGGAATAAAACTAAATACCTGTTGATAAACATGTGTGATGAATATGAATCAATAGCTCCTTTAGCTTTGCTTGAAATCACTAATACTGTTGTTCTGAAAATAAAAATCTATAAAACTGTCTTTATCCGTACAGATATATCGAGATAAAGGGTATTAAAAGAATCTTGTGAGTTTCAGTAAACAAAATCGGATTCGTCGTGAAATAAAATTATGACAGCTGAGTCAACAAGGTCGAGATACTTATAGCCCTCTCTAGATAATGTAAAAAGTATTTCTATTAAAATGTGATATTTTTTATAAAAAATAATATCTGGATGGTAATTAAGATGACGTGTTCCATGATTTGATGGATCCGTGGCTTTTTGAAGTCCGGGAGTTTGGACACGTGGCAGTTGAATAGAAAGGGTTTCTGATTTGCGGCTCGTTTCTAGTAGCATCATTTTATCCTTTCTTGCTCCCGAAGAGTCTCTGACTATTTTACATTCTTTGTGATGTTGCCACCTGTTTTCACGTCATTGCATTTACATTTTTCAGTAACTAAAACTCACCCAATGGTGGTCAAAAATAAACTACGCTTTGGATAAAGGTTGATAAACAAAAGATGCTTTATATATTGGTCAATTCAAAAAATGTTTCGCGATGACTATCTACTTGTCTTTTTTCATCGATCAAAACTGAATTTACTTAAACACTGTATTTGTGTAATATATGTGATTCGATTAAAAAAAAATTAAAATTCTATTAATTTAAAATCAACTTGATTAATCATGTAACCAATCACAATTTAAATAAAAATAAAAATATTTTTATTTTAATAAAATATAAGGAGTTCATACGTAGTTATTTTCATTATTATTGGACAACTTAACTTGTTAAGTTGACTTCATTAACTCAGTTGATGCAGCTTGATATATCTTTGGAGATTTTAATGAGGTAAGAAACATAGAAGAATAAACTTTAATAACTTTGTAAATGATTGAATGTTTGATTGATGGGAAATGCTAACAGTAGCCCTTAGGGCTGTCGATAACAACACTTTTTCCGTAAAATATGTTATATTTAAGAAATGTTCCGAAACATGCTCCGTATTTTTCGCTAATATAACCAGTGAGAAATATGAATTGAATTCGTGTGTGCGAAATTATAGGAGGTTGTTGGTGATTTTGAATGATTTTATTTGAACACTTTACATTGTCTTAACATAAAATTTTGAAAATGAGTTGTTAACAACAACCTTAAAGGCTGTCGTTAGCAAAACCCTTGATTGATATACCAATGGGTGGGAAAAAGTTCACGAGAATAAGTGATGATGGTTTAAAGTTTAGTAAGATCGACAAGTTTTTAACAAATTCACTCTTTTATTAAAACTGGTTGTTACTTGTGGTACTTGCAAAGGAAAGAAAGCTCTCGGATCACTGCCCACTAGTTCTTATGGATAAAAATATTGATTTTGGTCTTAAACTGTCGGTTTCTTTGATATGTGGACGAAAGAAAAAGAATGTGAAGATATAGTGACACGTTGCTGGAAAAAAGGGTTTTTTTCTCTCAATCCTAATTCAAGATTTAGAGATAACTTGAAAAATGTGGAAGGGTTGAAATCTTGGGAGTAAAATCAACTTCGGTTGTGATTTACGTGAAATAGAAAGTCTTAAGAATGAAGCTACAAAATGGAAGTTAATTTTTGAATCAAGAGATCTTGATGAGGTGGAACTGGATAGATGGAAAGAGGCGCGTAAAAGGTAGGTTGAAAAAGATAAATGTAGGAATGACATGATCAAACAGAAAGCGAGATCAAGGCATTGGAAGGTGACGATAACTCAAAGTTTTTTCATGCATGCATGAGAAATAACACGAGAAAGACTAGCCTAACGGGGTTGCTGGTAGATGGAAGGTGGTGTGAGGACCCGACAACGTTAAAGACAAAAGTTCATAATTTCTTCAAAAATAACTTTAAGGAAACAAATGAAGACATACCCTTTTTAAACAACAACATGTGTATTGAATTTCACCTAATGAAAAAGAGGATTAGAAAGAGATGTCGATGGAAAAGAGATATGGTCAACCGTAAAACAGTGTGGTATGTAGAAGGCCCCGGGTCCTAACGGTTTCTATTTTGGGTTTTTGAAAGAATATTGGGCTATTATTAAGTCTGATTTGGTCACTACTATCAAATGGTTTTGGAGTACGGGAAACATCTCAAATGAGTGTAACTCGTCTTTTATAACTGTAATTCCCAAATTTCAAGACCCGTTAAATTTAACAGATTATAGATCAATAAGTTTAATTTGGTACTACTATAAGATAATCTCAAAGATTCTTTCCGAAAGGATGAAACGAGTTATTAGTAAAATGATTGGCGAAGAACAAAATGCCTTCATCCAAGGAAGGTATATTATTGATGGTGGACTAATTGCAAATGAAACGTGTAATTATCTAAAGAAAGAAAAGAAGAAACCATTCCTTTTAAAAGTTGACTTTGAAAAGGCATACGACAATGTTAATTGGAATTATTTAAAAACGCTTGTTAAAATGGGCTTTGGAGAAGAATGGTGCAAGTGGATTCAAACTTGTAAAGAATCAGCGTCTGTTTCGGTGCTTGTTAACGCACCCCTGACGTTGGAACTCAAGATGGATAAGGGCGTTAGGCAAGGCGGCCTGCTCTCATCATTTCTTTACCTTGTGACGGCGGGACGCCTTATTGTGACTTTAAAAGATGCTGTTATAAATGGTGTCACTAAAGGGGTGAAAATTGGTAGAAGCGATATTCCAATTTCTCACCTCCAAGGCACGTTTGGTAGAAAAAATTTCAGAGATTAGAAATAAAGTAGAGAGTTGTATTCTTAGAAATGAAATCCAAGGAAATGATGTATTAAATTCCTTTGTTTGGTGGCATCAAATATTTGAAAAAAAATACTTATGCAAATCTCTTTTTTCTTTAAAAAACTATTAAATGGAAATAATAAATAAATAATAATAATAAAAATTATTATTATTATTATTATAAATAATAAGAATAATAAAAATATATAATATATAAAAAATAAATAATAACAATAATAAACTTTAAAAATGTTAATAAAAATAATAATATTAAAACAATAGTTATAAATATTAATAAATAATAATAAAAAGATAAATAAATAAATAAATAAATAAATAAAATAATAATAATATATAATGTGTAATAAATAAATACTAATAATAAAATTTAAAAATAAAAATAAATAATAATAATAATAATATTAATAACATTAATAATAAGTCTTATCGGCAGTGTTTATAAGGTTATTACTAAGGTCCTTGCTAACCGGATATCTTCAGTGATTTCGGATCTGGTTTCAGACTCTTAATCTGCTTTCATTGCCAATCGACAGATTTTAGATGGTCCATTTGTGTTAATTGAAACTTTATCGTGGTGTAAACAGAAAAAGGAAAAAGCTCTTATCTTCAAAGCTGATTTTGCAAAAGCTTACGACTTCGTGCATTGGGACTTTCTTTTAGAAGTTCTTCGCGGGTTTGGTTTTGGTAATAATTGGTGTAAATGGATTTGAGGTATCTTCACGTCCTCTATGGCGTCGGTTCTCATTAATGGTAGTCCCACTACCGAGTTCCCATTTTACCGTGGCTTAAAACAAAGTGATCTCTTGCCCCTTTTTTATTTTTTTTTATTATGGAGTCTCTTCACATTTCAGTAGCTAAAGCGGAATTGGAAGGTGTATTTAAAGGCCTTACTCTCCATGAGTCATTCACTTTATCTCATCTTTTCTACGCGGATGATGCTGTTTTTTTCGGTGAGTGGTCTCAAGATAGTTTGGATAACTTGGTGCGTATTCTGAAGTGCTTATTTCTTGCCTCGGGGTTAAAGATCAATCTTCTTAAAAGTCACGTCATGTGTGTTGGGGTTCCCAAAGTTGAAGTCTATAATGGTGCTTCTCTTATAGGTTGTGTGTGTGAGAAACCCAGAATCTGACATGGAACAACTAGGCAACGAGGAGATCACACGTCAAGGTACAAGTAACAATGGGTTATAAATGACACAAAAATGACGCAATAAAAGACTTATATATTACATCATAATTTATCAGAGTTTTACAGCATCGGTCCCGCAAGTTTTAAAACATAACAAAGTACCATTACACCATGGTTTAAAGTTTTAAGATAACAAAAGATCAGCGGAAGACTTTAACAACGTCATTTCTAACAAAAGCATAAACATAACACAACATAGATCTTTCCAAGCTATCAACATCCTGCAGTACCTCATCCAAGCACATAAAGCATTATTACCTGAGATTAAAACATGTAAAACCCGTCAACAAAAAGTTGAGTGATATTCACAGGTTTAGAAAACTAAGTAATGGAACACAATATAGTTTGTAAAACAAGTAATGGGGGGATGACTATGTACATTCTCCATAGTCATGGTATATTTTTGCTATTTAGTTCATGAATCGAAGCTTAACTCAATGTAAGTTCCTCTAGTGAGTATCCAGCCTAAATACTCAAGTATAAACAAATGTAAGTGCGTCAAGGTAATCGGGAAGGGGATAGTCAATCCCGATGGATCCACCCACAACATGCGCGCTTCGCGCAATGCACACAGGACAATTAACGGTTCATGATCAGGAGAGGAAACTTAAGGCTAGTGACTAAAAGCAATAATATCAATGAATTCATCTGGCAGCATACACTTCTGGATAGCATACAGTTTAAAAGATTGTGTTCCAACAGGATAATCTCACCCCGTGTTTTGAAATAATGAACAAGTAGCTAAAGGGGCTATGAACTCACCTTAGCTATAAGGTGGAATCAACACAAAACTGGAAGGCTCAGTAGTAACAATAGAAAATCAAGCAACGTTAAGTCATCCGAGACCTACGATAACGGGACGCGAAAGTTTAGAAGATATGAAAATAAATGTTTATAAAACACTTGAAATAAATGAGTACACAAACCAAATTATGACATATGAGAAAAACCATGCAAGGGGTACTTATAGACTCCATCTAAAAGTATACTTTTACTAGACAATGCTCTCGATAAAAACTACCAGCACATACCGAATGTACGGGCTGATTTACCTCGCTTGGACATGTCAAATGTTTGTGCTACTAACTGAGAAGCTCACTTAATATCTATAGAAATCCATATAAAAAGCTCTTCAAAAGTTTTTACTTCTAAGACTCCCTGCCCGATACATCTTCGAGTTACAAAAACCGGACAGAACTACGTCTTTCACTCGTAAAACCATTTTGACCTTTCTAAACAATCCCGTTTATAAAACCGACCCTTGATTTTGATAATAGACTCACAACCATAGGTTTATAGTCCAAAAACAGCCTTTGAGTATTTTTAAAACTCAACTTATAGTCCCCGAGATTCGATCCAAATATCGACAACAACTTTAAATTGTGCCGATACTCGTCTCCGGTACACGAATAATCAAACTATCGCTATTTCCAACTCGTTTTGAGTTAGAAGCTCTAATTTATATCAAATCGAAGGTAAGAAAAATCTCTACAGCCCTGTCTTATTAGTTCAATAATAGACCAAGCTTAAGGTACCCAAAACCAACCTCAACTTTCTGCCTAAAATCAGCACTTTGAAAATCATGTAAAAACACTTTTTCAACGCAATCCAACCTTTTTTCTATTGCTACTAACATCCTATAATCATCCTCTAACAACCTTAACCCTTGCATGCATCAAAACAAAAGATCAAAATAAAAACTTTGATTTGTAAACATCAAAACCATAAAATTTAACCATGATCATGCTAAAAACAATTATCAAACATCATACTACCCATAAAATCACCAAAACATAAAAAGTTG
Organism: Glebionis coronaria; assembly: GCA_025667525.1. Taxonomy (NCBI): domain Eukaryota; kingdom Viridiplantae; phylum Streptophyta; class Magnoliopsida; order Asterales; family Asteraceae; genus Glebionis; species Glebionis coronaria. Next base: position 136,561,405 of record CM046875.1, read on the forward strand.
TTGCATGTGTATAAATTTTGTATCATTAGATGCACCTTAAAAATCTATGATGTGGTCTTTATTTTGTTTTGAATAATTCAAATTGGATGATGATGATTTGGGGTTGTTTTTGGGTTGGGGTATCACGACAAAGAGTAAGGGGAGGTGGTGTTTGTAATTTTTTTTATAAATGGTTATGTGTGTGATTTAGTGGAAGTAAAATAGTTTATATATGGTGGTTAGGTGAAGGGTTAAACCTGTTAAGTTTAAAACTTTTAGACTAAATAATAATTTCTTTGTTAAAAAGGTGGGAATGACTATTAGTCAATTTTACAAATATTTACGGGGCTCGGGTTTCGTAAAAATACTTTTCAAAAGTTAAAACGCACCCAAAATAAGATAATATAGACTCCCGACTCGACTTAACACGTCATTAAAAGAAAACATCGAAAACATCAAACATTGAAACAATCGACAGTAAAGATATGAAATACAAGAATTTATTACTGTGCCCGTTATCGGTCTAGACTTAATACACTGTAAAGATTAATATCTTTAAGTCGAAATATTTAGCCCTCGGTTCTCGTTCCGTTGATTCAAGTAAACTTTTATAAAAATGCACGCGGGTGATTTTAAATTAAAATATTTGATTTAAATAAATATGGAATTATAAAATAAAAATAGTTTTATAATTTCGAATTAGTATTAACAATGATTAAAATAATGAATAAGAGTAAAATAATTACCAGAAAAATACGAGATCTCACAGTCTTGCCCCCTAAAGGAACTCTGGTCCCTCAGAGTTTAACTGGAGATGGAAGAAGAAGACGAGAACAGATAGGGATACTTAGTCTTGAACTGGTCTTCGCTTTCCCAAGTGAACTCAGCACCCCGACGTGAATCCCAATGTACCTTAACGATAGGAATCTAACTACGTTTCAACTTCTTGATTTGGCGATCTACGATCTCTATCGGTTCTTTAATGAAGTGCATCTTCTCGTCCACCCTTATTTCTTCTAACGGTATCTGAACATCTGATTACGCTAATCATTTCTTATGGTTGGAAACATGGAATACATCGTGAACACAACTTAACTCCTGTGGTAACTTCAGTCGATAGGCCACCGAACCAATACGCTCAACGATCTCGAATGGTCCTACAAAACGTGGTGCAAGTTTTCCTATTTAGCCGAACCCTACAATACCCTTCCATGGCGATACACGTAACAGCACACGGTCTCCGACTTGAAACTCAAGAGGTCTGCGTCGTTTGTCTGCGTAACTCTTTTGACGACTTCTAGCAGTTTTCAGTCTTTCCCTAATCTGTACAATCTTGTATGTAGTTTCTAGAACTAATTCAGGTCCTATCAGTTGACTTTCACCTACTTCGTTCCATATCACTGGTGATCTGCACTTACGTCCGTATAAAGCCTCGAATGGCGACCCTTGACACTTTTATGATAACTATTATTATAGGAGAATTCAACCAAAGGTATATGAGTGTCCCAGCTACCACCGAAATCCATAACACATGCCCGCAACATGTCTTCCAAAGTCTGGATAGTGCGTTCACTTTGTCCATCCGTCTCTGGGTGATATGTTGTACTCATTAATACTTGCGTACCCAACGCCTTTTGAAGTGCTTTCCAAAAATGAGATGCAAAACGACCATCCCTATCAGAAATAATAGATATCGGTACTCCATGTTTTGCAACGATCTCGTTGATGTAGATTCGAGCCAATTTATCAGTTTTATAATCATCGCGTATAGGGAGAAAATGAGCAGATTTGGTAAATCTATCAACAATTACCTAAATTGCATCAAAACCACCACTGCTCCTAGGCAGCTTTGTAACTAAGTCCATTGTAATCCTTTCCCATCTCCATTCAGGGACTTCTGGTTGTTGTAAAAGACTTGAGGGTTTCTGATGTACTGCTTTAATCTTTGAACAAGTTAGACACCTGTTAACGTATTCTGCTATGTCCTTCTTCATACCTGGTCACCAATAAATATCCCTTAAATCTTACTACATCTTATCTGCACCAGGGTGAATCGAATATCTTGAAGCATGGGCTTCGTCCATTATTACCTTTCTTAATCCTCCAAAAAATAGAATCCATAATCGTCTAACAAAATAAATTGTTCCATCGTCTTTCCTTTCAAATTGTGCATCTAATCCTCGCAGCAATTCAGCTGGAGCCTTAAAGTTCTTTGCAGCTTCTTTCTGTGCTTCTAAAATCCTAGTCTTGAGGCTAGATTGAATGGTTATGCTCATAGCACACACTCTCCTAGGTTTAAGTCTTTCCTTTCTACTTAGGGCATCAGCCACAACATTAGCCTTTCCTGGATGATACTTAATTTCACACTCGTAGTCACTAAGTAGTTCTAACCAACGCCTTTGACGCATATTCAATTCCTTTTGGTTAAAGATATACTGGAGACTCTTATGATCAGTGTATATCACACTTTTCATCCCATAAAGATAATGTCTCCATATTTTCAAGGCAAATACTATTGCACCTAACTCTAAATCGTGAGTAGTATAGTTCTGTTCGTGGGTTTTAAGTTGTCTGGAGGCATAAGCAATCACTATTCCTCGCTGCATTAAGACACACCCGAAACCTTGGTGGGATGCATCATAATAAACAACAAAATCGTCCGGTCTGTCAAGAAGTGTTAACACTGGGGCATTACACAATCTCTCCTTTAATAAGCAAAAGGCTTGCTCTTGCTCTTCATTCCACATGTATTCCTTGTTCTTTTGTATAAGCAGGGTTAAAGGCTTTGCAATCTTGGAGAAGTTTTTGATGAACCTATGATAGTATTCGGCTAACCCTAGAAATGAACGGACCTCATTAGGCAAATTAGGATATTTCTAGTTCTTAACTGCTTCAACTTTACTAGGATCCACGTGTATACCATCCTGATTTACCACGTTTCCTAAGAACTGAACCTCTTTCAACCAAAGTTCACACAGAATTTGGCATACAACTTTTCTTTCTCCATAAGACTTAAGATTGTTCTTAGATGGTTTTCATGATCTTTTTCTGATTTCGAGTAAATGAGGATGCCGTCAATAAAGACTATGACAAACTTATCAAGGTAGGGTTTGCAAACACGGTTCATTAGATCCATAAAAACGACAGGAGCATTGGTAAAACCGAATGGCATAACGGTAAATTCAAAGTGACCATAACGAGTTTTGAATGCGGTTTTGGAGATGTCACTTTCATGCACTCTTAACTGATGATAACCTGAACGAAGGTCTATCTTGGAGAAACAGCAAGCACCTTGCAATTGGTCAAATAAGTCGTCTATACGAGAAAGAGGGTAACTGTAACACCCCATTTGTTAGGATAGGATGCTACAGTAAATTATGCTGTGTCATCAAAGCATGCAAGGTAAATGTCTAAACATTCATGACAATAAATAGAAATACTGGAATCAAACATCGGTAGTCTAGTAACTCACACACAAGCAATATTAAGTACTATAAATGGAAAGGACTAAATAATGTCCAAAAGAAGTAAAGTATGATAAAGTAGGAATAAATGCATAAGGTAAAAGAGGTCGGATAGCTTCCAATCTGAATGCACATACTCTGGAGTTCCTACTTGGGTCCTTGGCTACCTGCTGTTTGGTAACATGGAAAAGTAGACGGCTGGGCATAACGCTCAGTGCACGGATATACACTAAAGCATGGAAGACAAAGAATATGAAAGCATATAAAGAGTATAAAGCATGAATAGCAACGAAAATGAATACGTCCTGGAAAACCTAGTTGTCTGTCATGTTAACTGGTTTTAGTTCTGAAAACATAGCTTATGTTACTTATGAAAATCTGTATTAGTTAATGTACCAAAATCCAATATAGGTCATGAGGTCAACAACATGCATGAATACCTGGAGGGGTGACCTCGTCATGCAAATTAGAGGGGATGCCTCTAATTAATTGGTAAGTGGGTAGGAGAGATCAGCTCCTTGTGAAGGATGCAAGGCACACACCACATTCACCATGAAATCCTGACTGAAACATGTAACTAGGATGCACCCATACGCCCCACATGATAATATAATAAATATATAATGGTCAAATAACTGAAAAGGGACGCCACGAGCTATCACTCCGCCTTGGTGAAGTCATAACACTAGTGCCTCTAGTGTTATGGTTATGGTACATCCATAACTAGGTGAGACTGATCATGCACGTATACGGCTAAGGTAACTAATAAACATAAGCATTTAATCTGTAACTACTGGGGAAAAACAGTTGGCTGCATATGGGAAATCCTAATGAAGGAAGAGATTGTCCTTACTGAAGGACGGGAAATCCGTACCTTATGTCTAGTAGAAGCTATGGAAAACGATGAAGACTAATCTGCCTCGACGAATAACACTACATAAGAAATATGGACTTGTATGAGTTGTCTGAATTACATGTGTTTTACTAGTTCCGTGTGTTATTAGCTTGTTATACGTATTCTGTAATGTTTTACTGTTTACTGTGTTAATTGTAGTTATTCTGATTTTCTGTTGTGTATTATTCATGTATTAGTGTATTATAATACTTGTATTGTAATACTAAGTAACTTTTTAAAAATAGATGGTTTCCATAAATAGTAAGTTTCTAAAAATAGAAAGTTTCCAAAAATAGTAAGTTTCCATAATTAGAAATAAGTTGGATTATAAATAATAATTAAAGTTTAATTAGTACAATACAAGTCATGGTTATAGCTTATTAATTAAATAACTGTTTAATTAATTAACCTATACGTTACATGAAGTTTAATTAAAAATACTTGTTTTAATTAAATTAAGCTAAGTTAAAATACATTAGGTTATTGATAGGTGTGTAAACACCCATCCTTTTTACCACTTAATTACAATAATAACCGAGCCAAACCGTGTCATTTATGTCGGAATTATGCGTGGCATATGTTTTTGTTGTGATTTAGGACGAAAAGGTGAAAAGTGGAGAAAACACGGGCATTTACGGGCTTTTATCAAAGAAAAAGACGAAAGACGAAGTCAAGAAGTCAAGAGTGCAAAAAGAACGGAAGTCCAAGACCAATTCTGAAGATTTATCGAAGAAAAAGTCAAAAGACGGAAGTTTATCAAAAGCCGAAAAACTCAAGTCTAATTTATTGAAGAATTACAAGACGAGTTTGAAGAAATCCCGAGACAAAGCCATTTAAAGTCCAAGATTAAGAAGATTAAAAGGCTTAAGGACTAATGGTGCAATTAACAAAAGATTAAGAAGAGAAGGACTAAGCATACAATTAAGGAGAAAGGAAAGAGGGGAGGAAGCTTCCTAAGCACTCCTTAATCCTCCCATATATATAGTCATTAGGATTAATCATTTCATTTTGATGGCTAATAGTGACAATTAGTTCTTCCATTTTACTTGCCTTGTCATTTACTTTTCATGTCCATTTACATTAATTGTCTTGCCCCTTAATTACCCTTTAATTTCAAGTAAGTGTTCTTTTAATTCTTGTTTATCATTTATCTTTATTGTTTGATCTCTCATTCTACCTTTCTTTAATCTTTGATCTTTGTCTTTATTGTTCATGTTCATGTTTATGTTTTTGAGTTTTTGTTAAATTTATTAAGTGGGTTTTGATTATCTTGATCTTTATTGTTAGTTTTGTTGTTTTGGATTGTTTGATTATCATTAGTATATGTTTATTGAATAGTTTGATTTAATCTTGTGGTTGATTTAGCTTAATTTTTATCTAGATCGTATCTTTTTCTTGTTTCCTTGTTCTTCGTTGTTCATCTTTATTCCCAGGAAAAGTTCCGGATCAAGCCGGTTATTCCGAGTGAAGGAGTTTTGCTGATTATTCCGTATAAAAGTTGTTCATCCGGAATATTAGATATTCCGGATCAGTTGTGCTCATTCGGAATAATTCATTATTCCGGATCAAGCATCTCACTCGGAATATTAAAACATTCCGGATCAACCTTTTATTCCGGATCAACAGTATATTCCGAACGAAGGAAATATTCCGGATCAACCTAACATTCCGAACGAAGGGAATATTCCGGATCAAGCAAGTTCATCCGGAATAATTTATTATTCCGGATCAAGGAGTTTATTCGGAATATCTTGACATTCCGGATCAAGGGTTTCATTCGGAATATTATTCCGGATCAAGGATTATTCCGGATCAACAGCAACATTCCGAATCAAGACAATTATTCCGAATCAAGACTTTATTCCGGATAAGTGACATATTCCGGATAAAGGATTTATTCCGGATCAAGGGTTTTGGTGAATATTCCGAGTGAAGAAAAACATTCCGAACGAAGGTGACATTCCGGATGAGTGTTTATTCCGAATGAGGGTAATATTCCGGATGAGCTAATTTTCAGGTTCTTCTAGTTTCTGTTTTTAATTATCTGCTTTTAATTTCCAAGCTTTATTTTTCCCGCCTTTTTCCTTAGTCGCACTTTAAGTTTATTTGCCTTAGATTTATTTTAGCCTTGCCTTAGTTTTAAGTTTTAGTTGCATTTTAAGTTTGCCTTAGATAGATTTAAGTTTGCTTTATTTATTTTTATTGCCCTTTAATTTTAGTCACGCTTTTTAATACTCGCCCTTTACATTAAACTAGACTTAGATTTACTTTACCTGCCTTTTACTTTTAAGTTTTGTACTTTTATTTAAAAAAACAACCAAAAATATTTGTTTCACCAAAAACAATAGAGTCATACTTTAAGCCGGAAATCAATTCGTTAAGATACCGAGAACACGAACTTAACTTTCTTACTAGGTAAAAGCCTTGTATTAAATGGCGCCGCTGCCGGCTCTTTTCGTAAAGATTAACGGTTTTCTGTGAGAGACGCGTTGCTTTTTGGGATCCGTTCACTTGTGAGCGTTATTTTCTTGCTTAAAAATCTAAAAAGTCATAAAAAATTAAAAATTGTTAAAAATCCATAAAAATTAAAAATTTGAAAAATCCAAAAAGATTTTATTTTTATTGTGTATATATATTGTCTTTGTGTTTGGTATTGTTTTCTTTTGCCTTTGTAGGTGTATGCGTACTAGATCTTCTAATTATCAAGAGCCCGAGACTCGAGAAGATTTAAGTATGGCAGGTGTTAACAACAACAATATTCCACCGCACGTCAATAATAACAACAATGTTCATCCACGGCCCGATCTTCGGACAATGGAGGAGCTTTGTCAACCTACCATGTTTGGACGAGGAGGACCGATTGCGCCGATGCAAATCACGGCTCCGGAGTTTTCGTTGAAGCACCACATGATTCAGCAAGTGCAAACAAATCCTTTTAGAGGAATGCATGATGATGATGCCAACAAACACCTCGACAAGTTCATTACAATCACCCAAAGCATGAAGTTGCCTGGTGCCACAATGGATGTTCTTCGCCTACAACTCTTCCCACATACTTTATCACATCATGCCGAGAAATGGTTTGATCGTCTCCCGAAGAATTCTATTCATACTTGGGATGACATGACTCAACGCTTTTTGTCGCGCTACTTTCCACCATCCATGGTCACGAGCCTTCTCAATCAAATCAGCGGTTTCATGCAAGAACTCGATGAATCTCTCTTTGATGCTTGGGAAAGATATAATGTCTTGATTGATCGTTGTCCAAACCACAACATGCTTCCCGTCACATTGATTGATACTTTCTACAACGGATTGACTTTTCGTGATCGTGATACGATTAATGCAGCCGCCGGTGGCACATTTATGAAAAGGAGACCCGAGGAGTGTAGAGAGATTATTGAAAACATGAATACTCATTATAAAAACTGGGATTCCTCCGCTTCTTCAAGGAACAACCCGATAGTCAATGTTTCTTCTACCTCAGCAAGCCCTGATATGACCGAATTCACCCGCATGATGACCGAAATGAACAAAAGTATCTTGCTTCTCGGTTCAAACCAACAACAACAACAACAAGTTAAAGCGGTTGCTAATCCTTATGAAACATGCGGCGGTCCTCACTCATACACCGATTGTCCTTCTACACAAGGAAATCCGGAAAATGTGTATGCAGCTTATGGTAATTATTCACCGGAAAATTACCAAGCTCGACCATAAGGGGATAGAAACTTGTTGAGTTACCGGTCAAACAACTACCTTTCACCCGGTTTTTCTCCTCAAAACCAAAACCCCGCCAACAACTACAATAGAAGCAACCAAATCCCACCAAGAGCTTCTAATCCTTATCACCCACCCGCCCAACAAACCCCACCCATTAACCCCGATGTTGAAGCTATCATGAGAACCCAAGGTGAGCAAATCAAGAATCTGCAGAGCCAAATTATCAATTTAAAAGGGGATATCACCAAGCAAGGAAATGAAATTAGATCCGAGCTTCGAGATAATATTCAATCCTCCTTCAGCACTCAAACGAATGATATAAAGAATATGCTTGCTAGTTTCTTGCCCGCAGCTCAACCTTCTACTTCGAGTTCTCTACCTTCAAACACCGTCACCAATCCGCGAGCTAATGTGAGTGCTATTACTACTCGTAGTGGAGTTACCATCATAGGACCACCTATCCCACCCCCATCATCTACACCTCCTCCACCACCATTTATCCCTACTCCTCCTACACCTAGTATTAGTACACCATTACCGCCTCCGCCTCGTCATGACGATGTATCTAGGAAGGACCCTTCAACATCTCAACCTTTAACTATTGCACCTTCACCACCCAAACCCAATATCCCTTATCCTTCTCGCTTAGGCAAGACCAACGAGCTAACCAAGAATGACTGTCAAGTGTCGAGCTATGTGAAGATGCTATCTCAAATGAACATCAACATTAGCCTTGTTGAAGCACTTGTCCACATGCCGAAATTTGTCAAAGCATTCAAGGAATTGCTTAGCAAGAAGGATAAGTTGATTGAGCTCACCAACACACGCTTAAATGAAAACTTCTCTGCAGTTATTCTTAAAGAACTTTCGGAAAAACTTGGAGATCCCGGTCGTTTTGTGTTGTCGTGCATTTTTAACAAAACCGCAGAATTTACTGCCCTAGCTGATCTCGGGGCCAATATAAATCTTATGCCTTTGAGTGTTTGGAAAACACTATCATTACCCGACCTTACTCCAACAAAGATGACTCTTGAACTTGCAAATCGCACTCTCGCTTACCCCGTTGGTATTGCCGAAGATGTGTTCATTAAATTTGGCACATTTACTTTCCCGGTCGATTTTGTCGTTGTTGATTATGAAATGGACCCTCGTATTCCTTTAATACTTGGTCGGCCATTCTTGAGAACCGGGCGAGCTCTAGTTGATGTTGCCGAAGGTGAGTTAATCTTAAGAGTTGGGAATGATTCACAAGTTTTTAAAATGGGGAAGCTTACAAGCAAATCTTATGGACGATAATATGCGAATATGAGTAATGTGCTTGATGATTTTGTCATCTACAACAATCCTCTATTCGACTCTTGCATTGATAATCCACTTTTTCAAGATGATGTGGATGATTCTCTATCCAATTTGGAACCTTCACCCATTTATGATTCCCCACCGATCTTTGATGCTTATGATGATGATTCTAGCTCAGATTCAGATGATTTTGATGATTGTACTTCCGAGTATCCCGACCTGCCCACATATGATGATTTTGATGAGGCCGATACTCTTTCGAGTGATTCTTCACATGATGAAGATCCTCCGTCATCACTTGATCCTACTTTGGACGATTACTCATTTGAGGAAGATTTCTCTGCTTTTCTCAATACGTACTTCCCTCATGAGAGTGATGCACCTCCTTTGGACTTTGAAGATTATCGTCTTGATCCTACTTTGGATTTGAATAAAATTCTTTCAAAGGAGAAGAAACCGGTCGACACCGATATCCGCAGCACATATGATTTAACACCTCTTTGTCCACCTTCTGAGGACGAGGTTGTACATTTTCATCGCGGATCTTCTTCACACTCTGCTGAGCCTGAGTTCTATTTTCCCTTAAAGGAAAAGGTGTTCGACCCCGGTATCGATATTCTTCAGCCATCTCAGTATCCACCTGATGAAATAAAAGGAAAAATCTTTGGAATTATTGAAGACATGCTTACACCACTTCACCCTTGCTTCTACCGTGCTCCATCTTTGCTTAAGGGAACCTTGCCTACTCTTCTTTGGCTTGCCTTGTTCGCCTTAAGCTTCTGCCTCTTGATGGACGAAAACTATGTCTTTGATCCCGGTGGATATGTTTCATGCTTCTTCCTATGATGATCAAGGTCGAGTCAGGCTCACGACTCGATTAACAAAAATCAAGCACTTTTTGGGAGGCAACCCATGCATCTATCTTTTAGCTTTCTTTATCCTAAGTGTAGGGGAGACCCTTGGTTTGCTGTTTCCTATCTTCTACTAATCGGGGATTCGAGCGCTCAATGATCCACTCTTAATGATTCTTGACGAATCGTGATTCCGTGTTCCATTTTCCCGGTTCTATCCTAAACTCTTTTCGATTCACTATTTTATATTTTCCAATATTAAAATAGGAATCTCGTTAGTTGTCTTTTCCTTAGCGAGATTTAAACAAAGTGCACAATGTCCTAAGTGTAGGGGATTTTACTCCCACATGCTTAAACATTGAGGACGATGTTTATATTAAGTGTAGGGGGGACTTGTATCAAAGTTAAGTGGCCTTTTCCTTGTTTTTGTCCTCATTTTAACCGGAAAATCAATTTTTCGACATTTTTCAAAATTTTTGATCTATTTTGGCCTATTAGTTTTTCCTTTTGTATAGTTATTTTTCTTTCCTTGCTAGAATAAATTTTTAATAAAGTGGTTTTAATTTTCAAACGTTGTGAATCTTTTGACTCAACCCGAGTTTACTTATCTAAGTTACTCTAGCTAGTATCCTTAACGTGTTTAAGTCAAGTTTTGCTAGGCTTTTATATAGGGAGCTATAAAACGCGAAAGTCTTAACTCTCACGGGTTAAGAACAAGAACTTTTCGCAAGTTCCTATAATTGATCCTAGAGAATCGTTTATCAAGGGAACTTTAAAACGCGATTTCTAAACTTGAAAAAGTCTAAGAGTTTGTAAGATCCTATAGGCGACTCGAAAACCCAAAACTTTGATTTAATAGGCTAAGCATCCACGAGTCTCATTCCTTGAGATTTTAAACTGTGGAGAACGAGAGATGATAGAGCCAATTATAAGTTTGGTATTCTTTCGGGAATTTATGTGAGTTAATTATGAGCCTATTCTCGCATCGCTTGCTAATAAATTTATCTGTAATAAATAAGGTTGTACAATTTGAAAAGTTACTTAGCTTCTAGCCCAAGATCGTTTAAAAGTTGCTTGGTATGGATTAGAGTTCATAGCCAAGGCATAACATATTGAAGTGGGATGCGAAGATTGGCGAGTCCAAAAAGGTCCTAACAAGACATGAGGGCTATATTTTGTTGCTAAAGATCCAAAGTGATGTGAAGAATCATTTATCGAAAATCAATATGAAGGATCGAGACACACGACGAAAAGCAAAAACTCCCCAAAAGTCATGGAGAAATGTATCCGAAAAGACCCTAGCAAGGTATGAGGATAAATAGATCCAAGTCATAAAAGGAGGCGGATCGTTGTATATCAAAGTCTAAAATAAAGATTGGAGAAAAATGAAGAAGTCGTGGTCCAAGTATGAATCTCTCAAAACTTCAAGTGAAGAAATTACAATATGAAGAGAAGACCATTGTTTCATGAACGTCTCTCAAGGTTTGAAGTATGAAGTCGCTGCCAAATATCGGTCCGAGAAAGGTCTCAAATCGCAAAGCGAGTTATGCCAAGATATGAACTTTATGAGGTCCCGAGAAGCAGTTTTAAAAGATTTTGTCCTTTAGCTAACTACTGATTAAATCGTTCACTTTATTTTCGGCCTAATAAACTATCGAAATAAGTCAAACAATGCATCATCGTGATCATTCAAGACAACAATAAAATATAAGAGATACCCCTAGGAATAAGGGAGTCTAAGTGAATAATTGGCCCACATGAGTTCGTGTTAGTTTACTAACTTATAATAACAATGATCTCGTTTTTAAGCTTGGTTTGGAGAAAGTGAAAACTTGAGGATGATGATTATTCATGACATTTCCAAAACCCAAGGTATGCTTTTGATTTCTTTACTTTGAATGTTTATAATTTTCTATCTTTTTAATAAAGGCCAACATGGATTGATTATGATGAAAAGTGTAAACGTGCTTTGTAACTAAGGCATTGCATGAGGACATTGCAATGGTCAAGTGTAGGGGATTTGATAGGTGTGTAAACACCCATCCTTTTTACCACTTAATTACAATAATAACCGAGCCAAAACGTGTATTTTATGTCATTTATGTCGGAATTATGCGTGGTTTGTGTTTTTGTTGTGATTTAGGACGAAAAGGTGAAAAGTGGAGAAAACACGTGCAATTACGGGCTTTTATCGAAGAAAAAGACGAAAGACGAAGTCAAGAAGTCAAGAGTGCAAAAAGAACGGAAGTCCAAGACCAATTCTGAAGATTTATCGAAGAAAAAGTCAAAAGACGGAAGTTTATCAAAAGCCGAAAAACTCAAGTCTAATTTATTGAATAATTACAAGACGAGTTTGAAGAAATCTCGAGACAAAGCCATTTAAAGTCCAAGATTAAGAAGATTAAAAGGCTTAAGGACTAATGGTGCAATTAACAAAAGATTAAGAAGAGAAGGACTAAGCATGCAATTAAGGAGAAAGGAAAGAGGGGGGAAGCTTCCTAAGCACTCCTTAATCCTCCCCTATAGATAGTCATTAGGATTAATCATTTCATTTTGTTGGCTAATAGTGACAATTAGTTCTTCCATTTTACTTGCCTTGTCATTTACTTTTCATGTCCATTTACATTAATTATCTTGCCCCTTAATTACCCTTTAATTTCAAGTAAGTGTTCTTTTAATTCTTGTTAATCATTTATCTTTATTGTTTGATCTCTCATTCTACCTTTCTTTAATCTTTGATCTTTGTCTTTACTGTTCATGTTCATGTTTATGTTTTTGAGTTTTTGTTAAATTTATTAAGTGGGTTTTGATTATCTTGATCTTTATTGTTAGTTTTGTTGTTTTGGATTGTTTGATTATCATTAGTATATGTTTATTGAATAGTTTGATTTAATCTTGTGGTTGATTTAGCTTAATTTTTATCTAGATCGTATCTTTTTCTTGTTTCCTTGTTCTTCGTTGTTCATCTTTATTCCCAGGAAAAGTTACGGATCAAGACGGTTATTCCGAGTGAAGGAGATTTGCTGATTAATCCGTATAAAAGTTGTTCATCCGGAATATTAGATATTCCGGATCAGTTGTGCTCATTCGGAATAATTCATTATTCCGGATCAAGCATCTCACTCGGAATATTAAAACATTCCGGATCAACCTTTTATTCCGAATCAACAGTATATTCCGAACGAAGGAAATATTCCGGATCAACCTAACATTCCGAACGAAGGGAATATTCCGGATCAAGCAAGTTCATCCGGAATAATTTATTATTCCGGATCAAGGAGTTTATTCGGAATATCTTGACATTCCGGATATAAGGTTTCATTCGGAATATTATTCCGGATCAAGGATTATTCCGGATCAACAACAACATTCCGAATCAAGACAATTATCCCGAATCAAGACTTTATTCCGGATAAGTGATATATTCCGGATAAAGGATTTATTCCGGATCAAGGGTTTTGGTGAATATTCCGAGTGAAGAAAAACATTCCGAACGAAGGTGACATTCCGGATGAGTGTTTATTCCGAATGAGGGTAATATTCCGGATGAGCTAATTTTCAGGTTCTTCTAGTTTCTGTTTTTAATTATCTGCTTTTAATTTCCAAGCTTTATTTTTCCCGCCTTTTTCCTTAGTCGCACTTTAAGTTTATTTGCCTTAGATTTATTTTAGCCTTGCCTTAGTTTTAAGTTTTAGTTGCGTTTTAAGTTTGCCTTAGATAGATTTAAGTTTGTTTTATTTATTTTTATTGCCCTTTAATTTTAGTCACGCTTTTAAATACTCGCCCTTTACACTAAATTAGACTTAGATTTACTTTACCTGCCTTTTACTTTAAAGTTTTGTACTTTTATTTAAAAAAACAACCAAAAATATTTGTTTCAACCAAAACAATAGAGTCATACTTTAAGCCGGAAATCAATTCGTTAAGATACCGAGAACACGAACTTAACTTTCTTACTAGGTAAAAGCCTTGTATTAAATGAGATTAATTTAATATTAATACTTTAGGTTATACATGTAATATTAATTTAATATTTAACTTAAGTCGTGAGATTAATTAAATTAAAAATCTAGTAATTAATTTAACTAACATGTTTTTCTTATTTTAATATTTAACCCGAGACCCGAACCCGTGTTTTAAAAATTAACCCGAGCCTGAAACCTGGTTTACTTATAAGCCGAGCCAAACAGCCCTACCAGTTGCTAGACCGGCTAGCCAGTTGCCACTGCTGGCTTGCGGTGCCCACTGCCGAGCCACGGTTGCCCACCGAGCCCGGTTCACACTGGTTCACACCGGTTGTGACCGGTTCCCCCTGCTTAGTTTTGTTCAGTTCCCACTGTTAGCCCAAAGAAGCCCACACCGAGACCCCATGGTCTCGGTTGGCTCTCGGTCAAAACCAAAACCACACCCCCGACATGCGGTCGGGGTTTTCCCTCGTTGTGCCGAACAACAAACCAAACCGAGCCCCTTGTGGGTCTCGGTGGCGTCGGATCAAAACGAGCCGAGAGTCCCCCGACTCTCGGTTGTGTCTCGGTTAGCCCAAAACAACACCAAACACCCCTTTTGATCATGATTTAATTAATCCACTTGTTTTTATTACATGTTTATAAGATTAATTAAAATAAAACATGAATTCAATAAGGAATTAAAAGAAAAGAAAAAGGTGTTTGATTTACCGAACACATGGAAAGAAAAGCTATGAACACGATCACGTACACACGAATGATTATCTAAGAAAATCGTTCGGTTTGTCTTGTGGTTTATGGTGGCCGGCGGTAAGGAGAAAAAGGAGGCAAGAGAGCTTTTTGTTAAACCTAAGATTATGATGTGTTTCCCTGGAGTTTTACTTAACATGTATTTGGTTAGGTCATGGGCCAAAGCCCATTTTCTCCTTTGTTCCTTGTGTAGTCGCGGCCTATAAGGTGTTCACGGGGAAACCCGTAACTTTTCCGTGTTCAAATAATTACGTGATCGTTTATGTTTTGATGTCGTGTACTTAACACATTTATAATATTTACGTAACTACATGTTATTTAATACCGTGACACGTGAATTATATTATAAATGGAAAGTTTTAATTTTACCGTATTTTCATGTGTGTACTGTTCATGTGTACTGTTCATGGTATTTTAATGCGGGTTTTACAACTCTTCCCCTCTAAAAGAACAATTCATCCTCGAATTGGAGAAACGTAAACTGAAAGAAAACATACACGAATCAGAACTGGAAATAAGGGTAAGAAGTTTGTATAGACTCCTCCGTCTCCCAAGTGGCTTCCCGCTCAAGATGATCCCTCCAGAGGATTTTGACGAAAGGGATCGTCTTCCTCCGCATGATACGATCTTGTCGCTCAAGAACTCTCTCGGGTTCTTAGACATATGAAAGATCCTCTCGAATCTGATCAAGTGGATACTGGACAATATGGACTGGATGATAGTTGTATCCTCTGAGTAAGGACACATGGAACACGTTGTGAACGTGTGATAGCTGAGGCGGTAACGCTAAATGGTATGACACTTCACCAACGCGTTCTAGAATGTCGAACGGTCTGATGAAGCGAGGACTGAGCTTCCCTCTGATTCCAAAATGTTTAGCTCCTCGTGCAGGTCATACCTTGAGGAAAACGTGATCACCTACGTTGAAAGATACATCTCTACGATGTTTATCAGCATAACTCTTCTGACGAGCACGAGCTTCCTGAATCTTTGCCTTGGCGACAGCGACCTTCTCATTGGTCACCTCAATCATCTCTGGACCCTCGAGCAGTCGTTCGCCCACCTGATCCTAGCAGATTGGGGCGCGACACTTTCTACCATACAACATCTCGAAAGGAGCACACTTGATGCTAGTGTGCCAGTTGTTGTATGCAAATTCTACTATGAATATATAATCATCCCAGCTTCCTAACCACTCTAGAGCACATGATCGCAGCATGTCTTCCAATGTCTGAATGGTACGTTTCGACTGTCCGCCAGTCTGAGGATGAAAGGCAGTGTTGAGCTTAAGTCTGGTGCCCCAAGCTTTCTGCAGACTCTGCCAGAAACGTGATGTGAAACGGGGATCTCTGTCAGAGATGAGTTCTGATTGAGTACCATGTAGTCTCATGATCTCCTTCTGGAAAATGTCTGTTAATTTGTTGACCGGATGTTCCTTGCGAATCGGCAGAAAATGAGCAGATATAGTCAACCTATCCACAATAACCCAGATAGCGTCGTTCTTCTTCTGAGTAACCGGAAGACCAGTAACAAAATCCATGGAAATTTTGTCCCACTTCCATGCTGTAATATCTAATGGTTGTATTAAACCACTAGCTCGCTAGTGTTCAATCTTCACCTGTTGGCAGATCATACATTTAGAAACGAAGGTGGCAACATCCTGTTTCATACCACTCCACCAAAAGTGTTTCTTGATGTCGTGGTACATCTTGGTAGAACCAGGATGTATGGTAAATGGAGAACTGTGAGCTTCAGTCAGCACAGCTTCCCTGAGTGTAGAGTCATCAGGAACAACTAGTCTAGTGCCCTGCCATAAGATACCGTCGTCGTCAACACGAAACTCTGTCTGCTGATCAAGGTTCTGAATGATAGCCCAAATCTCACAATCGTCCTTCTGAGCTTCCTTGATCCTATAATGTAAGTCTGGTTCCACACTAAGATTAGCCCAGTAATCGTGCTGTCCTCGTACACAAAACTCAATATCTGTCATCTCTAGGTCACGAATGATCTCCTTTGCAATCCAGATGCCAGCAATCATACCCGACCTTCTGCTTAGAGCATCTGCAACCACATTCGCCTTACCAGGGTGGTACTGAATGTTGGTGTCGTAGTCCTTCAATAGCTCTAACCATCTTCTCTGTCTCATGTTCAGTTCCTTCTGGGTGAAGATGTACTTGAGACTCTTGTGGTCGGTGAATATGTCACATGATTCACCATACAAATAATGCCTCCAGATCTTCAACGCGAAAACAACGGCTGCAAGCTCTAAATCGTGAGTAGGATAGTTTTCTTCATAAGGTTTTAGCTGTAATGATGCATATGCAATAACCTTCCCATGTTGCATGAGAACGCAGCCTAAACCCTTTCCTGAAGTGTCACTATATATCTGAAATCCACCTAAGCCAGATGGGAGAGTAAGAATAGGTGCGGTCACTAACTTCTGCTTCAGATCTTCAAAGCCTTCTCTTGTTCTTCCTTCCAGACGAATTTATATCCTTTCCTCATCAGCTTAGTCAAAGGTAAGGCTAACCGTGAAAAGTTCTCTACAAACCTGCGATAGTAGCCAGCTAAACCCAGAAAACTTCTAACTTCAGTTGCAGATGTAGGTCTCGGCCATTTAGTGATAGCTTCAACCTTTGTAGGATCCATGGTGATCCCCTCTGCGAATACAGTATGGCCTAGAAATGCCACCTTGCTTAACCAGAACTCACACTTAGAGAACTTGGCATACAGCTCCTTCTGACGAAGAATCTGTAAGACTGTACGAATGTGTTCCTCATGTTCCTCCTTGGATTTGGATAATATCAGGATGTCATTAATGAACACAATAACAAACTTGTACAGAAACTCATGGAAGACACGGTTCATCAAATCCATGAAGACAGCTGGAGCATTAGTGAGTCCGAATGGCATGACTATGAACTCGTAGTGCCCATAACGTGTACGGAAAGTAGTCTTGGATATGTCCTGCTCTTTAACCCGTAACTGATGGTAGCCGGACCTCAGATCGATCTTCGAGAAATGCTTGGAGCCCTGAAGTTGATCGAACAGGCCATCAATACGCGGCAAAGGATAACGATTCCTGATCGTGATCTTGTTCAGCTCACGATAGTCTATACATAAACACATATTGTCGTCTTTCTTCTTCACGAACAATACCGGTGCACCCCATGGCGATGCACTGGGACGAATGAAACCTTGTTCCAGAAGTTCCTGCAGCTGATCTTTTAGTTCCTTAAACTCTATAGGAGCCATACGGTTGGGAGCTTTGGAAATCGGCTCTGCACCTGGTATGAGCTCGATTCCAAACTCGACTTCACGAACAGGTGGTATACTTGGAAGTTCATCTAGAAATACGTCAGGAAACTCTGACACGATAGGCTGATCTTGGATTGATGGAGACTCGGCAGTAATGTCATGAATATTGGCTATGAAGCCCTGACAGTCGTGTGATAGCAATGCACACGCCTCCATGGATGAAATAATTTGTACTGACCTCCCTGGTAGAAAACCATGGTGTATGTACTCTAGAGATTTAACATCACCGAAGATAACCCGATATGTGTGGTAGTCAATCATAGCCTCGTGTTTGGATAACCAGTCCATGCCTAAAATCAAGTCAAAATCGCACATGTCCAAAGGAAGTGCGTCAACTCCGCGGATCTTATCATCAAATTCTAGGGGAAGATCTCTGTACACCTGAGTGATTCGTACAGAGTCCCTAAGTGGCTTGAAATGCATAAGGCATTATCTAATGGCATCGGGGAAATCCTAACACGTACATCAAAAGTAGTGGATACGACTGAATGCGTCGTTCGAGTATCAAACAGAACACATGCTGCCAAACCATTCATAAAGAGATTTCCAGTGATGGTACCTGAAGTCTTATTCGCCTGGTCTCTAGTAGTAGTGAACATGCGACCAGAAGTAGGAGGTGGCTTGGTGTCGGCGTGCCCAGAGGTGCCTTCGGTCTCACCATGGCGACACTCCTTCTGTTGATGGCCTTGTTGGCCACATTTGAAACAACCACTAGTACTTCGGCGACAAACACCAGAATGTCTGCGCGGACAAGTAGGGTAGATAGGGTGCATGAATCTCCCAGTAGGCCTCCCAACTAGTTGAGAGCCTGTTTTAATATTTCATGCATGAGACATGATCGTGGGACCTAAACATGATTGCATAGAAGGTTTGAGCATTACCTGGTGTAGCAGGATGGTTCGACTGCGAACATCTGCGGTCCCGGTACCTTCCGTTGCTATTGTTCCTTAATATAAGTGCTGGAGTGTCAGAATAGTGAAATATACGCAGCTTAATAATGATGAAGGTAGAGGTAGGGACCTGCTCTTGTTGGCATCGTTACGGTAATTGTCATTACCGTCACACCTATCTAAAGCAGAACGATCATTGGACTGACCGTTTACCTTGGATGACTGTTGCTGAGTAGCCGAAGGATTCCGGTCCTCAGTCTTCTGTCTGAAATGGAAAAATTAAACAGAGATTGATGTAAGGTGACATACTGAAAGGCTTCACTGGTTTACAAATGGTGATTCAAGATACCTCTTGGCTGAGTTTCCTCACTAAACTCCTCTTGTTCTTGAAGCATATCAAACTTTCGAGCTGCATCGGCCACCTGTTCCACTGTGTCAAAGGTGGAATCCGCCAACTTATTGGGGACCGATGTACGAAGAGCCCATCAGAAGTGGTGTGCCTGCTCTTCAGCAGTATGTGATGTTGTGCCAATAGAGTCGGCCAGACGAATAAAACGTTGCATGAACTCGCTGTTGCTTTCCCCAGCTCTCTGCCTAATTCCGTAGTACTCCCTCATCAGCTCATACCTCTCAGTCTTGGAAAAGGACATCGGTGGTGGAGGATTGTTGTTGCTTAGAGGAAAGGTGGCTTGCAAAGCTGCATTGACAGCTGCAGTCAAATCTGGAGTATGGCGTGAGTTCACCATCTAACAGTTTAAAAAACAAAATGCAACATAAATCATAAATCTAAAATGAGATAAACATGAAAATGCATGAACAATGTATAAATCAATGAAGCAGTTTATAATGCATGAAACAATGTAAAATGCATGATGCAGTTTATAAAACTTTTATATGAACGGGAGTGAACGCCTATGGTCAGTTCACTCAAAAGAAAAGACATGGCGCGGGGACGCCGATGGGTCGGTCCCAAAGTTGAAAGTTTCGATAAAAGAACATGCGACTAAATAGGACCAGTCCTGTACAAACCATTACTTAGTCATAAACCGGCTACAATGATATGAATACATGAATTAAATGAAAATGCATGAATGCATGAAAACCAACTGTCAGTTCTAGGAAGACACTGGTGACTACCCGTAAGTCGCAGGTCATGTTTTACAGAGCTACAGGTCGAAACCTTGGCTCTAATACCATAATTGTAACACCTCATTTGTTAGGATAGGATGCTACAGTAAATTATGGCGTGTCATCAAAGCATGCAAGGTACATGTCTAAACATTCATGACCATAAACAGAAATATCGGAATCAAACATCGGTAGTCTAGTAACTCACACATAAGCAATATTAAGTACTGTAAATGGAAAGTACTAAACAATGTCCAAAAGAAGTAAAGTATGATAAAGTAGGAATAAATGCATAAGGTAAAAGAGGCCGGATAACTTCCAATCCGAATGCACATTCTCTGGAGTTCCTACTTGCGTCCTTGGGTACGTGCCGTTTGGGAACATGGAAAAGTAGACGGCTGAGAATAACGCTCAGTGCACGGATATACAATAAAGCATGGAAGACAAAGAATATGAAAGCATATAAAGAGTATAAAGCACGAATAGCAGCGGAAATGAATACGTCCTGGAAAACCTAGTTGTTTGTCATGTTAACTGGTTTAAGTTCTGAAAACATAGCTTATGTTACTTATGAAAATCTGTATTAGTTAATGTAACAAAAGCCAATATAGGTCATGAGGTCAACAACGTGCATGAATACTTGGAGGGGTGACCTCGTCATGCAAATTAGAGGGGATGCCTCTAATTAATTGGTAAGTGGGTAGGAGGGATCAGCTCCTTATGAATGATGCAAGGCACACACCATATTCACCATGAAATCCTGACTGAAACATGTAACTAGGATACACCCACACGCCCCACATGATAATATAATAAATATAATGGCCAAATAACTGAAAAGGGACGCCACGAGCTATCACTCCGTCGTGGTGAAGTCATAACACTAGTGCCTCTAGTGTTATGGTTATGGTACCTCCATAACTAGGTGAAAACGATCATGCATGTATATGGATAAGGTAACTAATAAACATAAGCATTTAATCTGTAACTACTGGGGAAAAACCGTTGGCTGCATACGGGAAATCCAGTAGAAGCTAAGGAAAACGATGAAGACTAATCTGCCTCGACGGATATCACTACATGAGAAATATGGACGTGTATGAGTTGTCTGAATTACGTGTGTTTTACTGGTTCCATGTGTTATTAGCTTGTTATACGTATTCTGTCCTGTTTTACTGTTTACTGTGTTAACTATAGTTATTCTGATGTTCTGTTGTGCATTATTCATGTATTAGTGTATTATAATACTTGTATTGTAATACTAACTTTCTAAAAATAGCAGGTTCCTATAAATAGTAAGTTTCTAAAAATAGAATGTTTCTAAAAATAGTAAGTTTCCATTATTAGAAATAAGCTGGATTATAAATAATAATTAAAGTTTAATTAGTAAAATACAAGTCATGGTTATAGCTTAATAATTAAATAACTGGTTAATTAATTAAACTATACGTTATACGGAATTTAATTAAAAATACTTGTATTAATTAAATTAAGCTAAGTTAAAATACTTTAGGTTATACATGTAATATTAATTTAATATTTAACCTAAATCATGAGATTAATTAAATTAAAAGTCTAGTAATTAATTTAATTAACATGTTTTTCTTATTTTATTATTTAACCCGAGACCCGAACCCGTGTTTTAAAAATTAACCCGAGCCCGAAATCCGGTTTACATATAAGCCGAGCCAAACAGCCCTACCAGTGGCTAGACCGGCTAGCCGGTTGCCACTGGTGGCTTGCGGTTCCCACTACCGAGCCACGGTTGCCCACCGAGCCCGGTTCACACTGGTTCACACCGGTTGTGACCGGTTCCTCCTGCTTAGTTTTGTTTGGTTCCTATTGTTAGCCCAAAGAAGCCCCACCGAGACCCCATGGTCTCGGTTGGCTCTCGGTCAAAACCAAAACCATACCCCCGACATGCGGTCGGGGGTTTTCCCTTCGCTGCGCCGAACAACAAACCAAACCAAGCCCCTTGTGGGTCTCGGTGGCGTCGGATCAAAACGAGCTGAGAGCCCCCCGACTCTCGGTTGTGTCTCGGCTAGCCCAAAACAACACCAGACACCCCTTTTGATCATGATTTAATTAATCCACTTGTTTTTATTACATGTTTATAAGATTAATTAAAATAAAACATGAATTTAATAAGGAATTAAAAGAAAAGAAAAAGGTGTTTGATTTACCGAACACGTGGAAAGAAAAGCTATGAACACGATCACGTACACACAAATGATTAACCAAAAAAATCGTCCGGTTTGTCTTGTGGTTTATGGTGGCCAGCGGCAAGGAGAAAAAGGAGTCAAGAGAGGTTTTTGTTAAACCTAAAATTATGATGTGTTTCCCTGGAGTTTTACTTAACGTGTATTTGGTTGGGTCATGGGCCAAAGCCCATTTTCTCCTTTGTTCCTTGTGTAGTCGCGGCCTATAAGGTGTTCACGGGGAAACCCGTAACTTTTCCGTGTTCAAATAATTACGTGATCATTTATATTTTGATGTCGTGATTTTTATACGTCGAGTACTTAACACATTTATAATATTTACGTACCTACATGTTATTTAATACCGTGACACGTGAATTATATTATAAATGGAAAGTTTTAATTTTACCGTATTTTCATGTGTGTACTGTTCATGGTATTTTAATGCGGCTTTTATAGTAACGATTCTTTATTGTAAGCTTATTCAATACCCTGTAGTCAATACACATTCTCATTGCACCATCCTTTTTCTTAACAAAGAGCACATGCGCTCCCCACGGCGAATGACTCGGTCTAATGAAACCTTTATCTTGTAATTCCTTAAGCTGATTCGATAATTCAGTCGTTTCAGACGGGGCTAAACGATAAGGGGACTTTGCAACAGGCAGTGCACCCGGAATAAGATCGATACGGAATTCAACTTCACGCACAGGAGGTAATCCTAACAAGTCGTCTGGGAAAACTCCAGGAAATCCACAAACGTTACGAATATCATCAAGCTTTTTCTCATCAGCCTTGATAGAAGGTAGAGAATTCGGATTGTCATCCGACTTCTCAGAGCGAATTTCTAAGGTTTTACCCGAAGAAAGAGGAATACACACGATTCGCTCAAAACAAACAATGATAGCACGATGAGACGCTAACCAATCCATACCAACAATAACATCAAAACTGCCGAGACGCGTCAATAAAAGGTCGATTAAAAACAATGACTAAGCTAGTCGAGGGTACAACCATGCAAGACTACATTGGTACTAACAATCTTACCGTATGCTAATTCTATTTCATAGCTAGTGTCTACAGCAGAAGGAGTAATATCAATGAAAGGAGTAAAAGCAGAAGACACAAAACTTTTCTCAGCACCAGAATCGAATAAAACACTAACATAGTGATCGTTAAGAATATACGTACCCGCGACCACCTGAGGATTCTGCTAAGCGTTATTTCCCACATGATACACCCTGCCTCGAGCTCCATCGTTCTGCGGATCCTTAGCCTTTGTACACATATACTGGAGATGACCTTTTTCACCACAGTTATAGCACACCATATTACAGTACCCGTCCTTATGGCCAAACCTATTACAAACGGTACACCTAGTAGGACACACACCGACAGGATGATGCCAATTGCATCGATCACACTTAGGCAGATTCCCAATATAACCTCGTCTGCCAGCAGGAGTAGCAGGAGTAATAGGAGCAGCAAGAGTAACAGGAGCAGCAAGAACAGCAGGAGCAGTTGCATACATGGTTGTTGTCTCTTGTCTCTTGTTGGCTTGTCGATTATTGTTCCTGTTGGAGTTTCTATTTTTGCCTTGGTTGTTGCTATGGTTATTGCCCTAGTTATTCCCTTGATTGTTTCCTTTATTCTCCTCCCATTTCTGTTCGTTATCAGCATTTTACTTAGCAGCTTTACCTTCCACTGACTACTCGACCAATTCACGAGCCATGTTCACTGCTTCATGTAGGGAAGAAGGTTTTGATGAAGTTATGTATCCTTTAATCCTTTCAGGAAAGCCTTTGACATACCTTTTATTTTCTTTTTCTCATCTGGAACCATTTCAGGACACATTAAGGCCAACTCATGAAACCTATTAGTGTAAGCTTCAATATCATCATTTTTCATTTGTAAGTTCCATAACTCGTGTTCCATCCAAGCTATCTCAGTCTCAGGGCAGTATTCAATAGTCATCGTTATTTTGAACTCGCTCCAAGGGATTTTGTTTGCATTATCAAGACCCAAGGTTCGAATATTCCCATTCCACCATGTAAGTGCAATACCTTCCAAAGTACTAGCAACATAAATTACCTTATCCTCTTCAGCACATTTGCAAGTTCCGAACACTTGCTCCATCTTTTCAAACCAACGTGTCAACCCAACAACGCCTTCGGTCCCTTTAAAGGAGTGTGGCTTTCCAGACATGAAGGTCTTGTGCTAACATCCTTTTGCGCTTGAAGAACCTTCAGCTTTAGTTTGATTCTCTTGGCTCTTTTCGTATTCAGCAATTGCTTTCTTAACCCTTTTAGAAATGATTATTTCCATAGTAGCCCGGCGAGATCTCTTGGGTCCATCAGCTCTACGAATTCTAGTAGGCGGCATGTTTCTGTCAACAACAGAATACAAAATTCAATGTGAACTTGTATAAGTATACTATTTCAAGATTCATGAAAATGGAGAAAATAGAATAATAAGAGATTTTAGATATGCATAACTGATTGTCAACAAGGAATGCAACACTAAGGAGTGGAATATATATATATATATAATAAGCAAGAGGGGGTTGGAAGAAGATAATACGTATCGCAATGAAACCAATATAATATTTCAAAATGAAATCAAGGTATTAAATATTATAGAAATAATTAAGGTAAACAATAAGGATTAGAGAGTTACCCGCGCAGATATTGAACAACATTGGCAGATTTTATGTTTTACACTAGTAAAGCATGAAATATTTTGAAATTTTAGTTATAGACCAAGTTTTGAAAATGACTCAGTTCCATAACCATCGCTTTGATACCAATCTGTGAGACCCCCAGAACCTGACATGGAACAACTAGGCAACGACGGGATCACACGTCAAGGTACAAGTAACAATGGTTTATAAATGACACAAAAATGACGCAATAAAAGACTTATATAATACATCACAATTTATCAGAGTTTTACAGCATCGGTCCCACAAGTTTTAAAACATAACAAAGTACCATTACACCATGGTTTAAAGCTTTATGATAACAAAAGATAAGCGGAAGACTTTAACAACGTCATTTATAACAAAAGCATAAACATAACACAACTCATATCTTTCCAAGCTACCAACATCCTGCGGTACCTCATCCAAGCACATTAAGCATTATTACCTGAGATTAAAACATGTAAAACCCGTCAACAAAAAGTTGAGTGATATTCATTGGTTTAGAAAACTAAGTAATGGAACACAATATAATATGTAAAACAAGTAATGGGGGGATGACTATGTACATTCTCCATAGTCATGGTATATTGATAGGTGTGTAAACACCCATCCTTTTTACCACTTAATTACAATAATAACCGAGCCAAAACGTGTATTTTATGTCGTAAATGTCGGAATTATGCGTGGTTTGTGTTTTTGTTGTGATTTAGGACGAAAATGTGAAAACGGGAGAAAACACGGGCATTCACGGGCTTTTATCGAAGAAAAAGTCAAAAGACGGAAGTTTACTTAAAGCCGAAGAACTCAAGTCTAATTTATTGAAGAATTACAAGACGAGTTTAAATAAATCCCGAGACAAAGTCATTAAAGTCAAAAGATTAAGAAGATTAAGGACTTAATGATGCAATTAAGGAAAGAAGAAAGAGGGGAGGAAGCTTCCTAAGCACCTCCCTAATCTCCTATAAATAGCACCCATTTTCATTTCATTAGTTTTTGTTGGCTAATAGTGACAATTAGTTCTTCCACCATTTACTTTAATTGCAATTTAAATACATGTCATTTAATTAATTGTCTTGCACCTTAAATACCTTTAATTTCAAGTAAGTTTCCTTTTAATTATTGTCAATCTTTACTTTATTGTTTGATCTCCTATCTTCCTTTCTTATTTGATCATTAATCTCTATGCTTTATTGTTCATGTTTATATTTTTGATATTTTATTGATTTGATTAAAGTGGGTTTTGATTATTTTGGTTATATTTGTTAGTTTGATTGTTTTGGATTGTTTGTTTATGATTAGTAGATGTTTATTGATTAGTTTGATTTAATCTTTTGGTTGATTTGATTAGTTTTTATTTAGATTCGTGTTATTCTTGTTCCCCTTGTTCTTCGCTGTTAATCTGTTTCCCAGGTACATTCTGGATCAACAAGTTCATTCTGAATCAAGAGGTGTTGTGATTGTTCCGATTCAAGGGTTTCAGTTGATTATTCCGAACGAAGATTGTTTGTGAATATTCCGAATAAAGGGCTTTCATTCGGAATAAGTGACATATTCCGGATAAAGCTTTTATTCCGGATCCGCGAGTTCATTCGGAACATTCCGAGTGAAGGTGTTCATTCGGAACATTTTCCGAATCAAGGAGTTTGAGTTCATTCGGAATTTATTCCGAATCAAGACTTTATTCCGGATCAGTGGAAGTTCCGAACCAAGAAGATATTCCGGATCAAGGATATTATTCCGAATCAAAGTTTTGTTCAGAAAAGTTCCGAATCAGTAGGAAGTTCCGAATCAGAGTTTTGTTCATCCGGAATAATTTATTATTCCGGATCAAGGGGTATTCATTCGGAATATATTCCGAATCAAGGTTTTTTGGTTAATATTCCGAGTAAAGAAGAACATTCCGAACGAATGTGACATTCCGGATGAATGTTTATTCCGAATGAGGGTATTATTCCGAATGAGCATTTTCAGTTTCTTTTAAGTTTCTGTTTTTAATTTTTAATTTTCAAGCTTTATTTTTCCCGCCTTTTTCCTTAGTCGCACTTTCAGATTACTTGCCTTAGATTTATTTTAGCCTTGCCTTAGTTTAAGTTTTAGTTGCGTTTTAAGTTTGCCTTAGATAGTTTTAAGTTTGCGTTATTTACTTTAAGTGCCTTTTAATTTTCGTCACGCTTTAAATTCCCGTCATTTATTTTAAATTAGATTTAGATTTTAAATTTACCTGCTTTTACTTTTAATTGTTTTGCACTTTCTAATTACTACAACGACACAACTATTTGTTTCACCAAAGAATGACTGAGTCACATAGTTAACCACGATCAATTCGACTAGACCAACACAACGAACAATTAATTTTTATAACTAAAACACTAGTTATCAAATGGCGCCGCTGCCGGCTCTTTCCGTAAAGATTAACGGTTTTCTGTGAGAGACGCGTTGCTTTTTGGGATCCGTTCATTCGTGAGCGTTATTTTTCTTGCTTAAAAATTTCAAAAAACCCATAACAAATAAAAAATTGTTAAAAATCCATAAAAATAAAAAATTTTCAAAAATCCAAAAAGATTTTATTTTCTTTATAGTGTATATATATTCTCTTTGTGTTTGGTATTGTTTTCTTTTGCCTTTGCAGGTGTATGCGTACTAGATCTTCAAATTATCAAGAGCCCGAGACTCCTGAAGATTTAGTTATGGCAGGTGTGAACAACAACAATAATCCACTGCACCTCAATAATAACAACAACAATGTTCTTCCACAGCCCGATCTTCAGACAATGGAGGAGCTTTCTCAACCTACCATGTTTGGACGAGGAGGACCGATTGCGCCGATGCAAATCACGGCTCCGGAGTTTTCGTTGAAGCATCATATGATCCAGCAAGTGCAAACCAATCCTTTTCGAGGAATGTCTGATGATGATGCCAACAAACACCTCGACAAATTCATTACAATCACTCAAAGCATAAAGTTGCCCGGTGCCACAATGGATGTTCTTCGCCTTCAACTCTTCCCACATACTTTATCACACCACGCCGAGAAATGGTTTGATCGTCTCCCGAAGAATCCCATTCATACTTGGGATGACATGACTCAACGCTTTTTGTCGCGCTACTTTCCACCATCCATGGTCACGAGCCTTCGCAATCAAATTAGCGGTTTCATGCAAGAACCCGATGAATCTCTCTTTGATGCTTGGGAAAGATATAATGTTTTGATCGATCATTGTCAAAACCACAACATGATCCCTGTGACCTTAATTGATACTTTCTACAACGGTTTGACTTTTCGTGATCGTGATACGATTAATGCAGCCGCCGGTGGCACATTTATGAAAAGGAGACCCGAGGAATGTAGAGAGCTTATTGAGAACATGACTACTCATCACAAAATTGGGATTCCTCCGCTTCTTCAAGGAACAACCCGAGAGTCAATGTTTCTTCTACTTCAGCAAACCCCGATATGACCGAATTCACCCGCATGATGGCCGAAATGAACAAAAATATCTTGCTTCTCGCTACAAACCAACAACAAGTTAAAGCGGTAGCCAATCCTTGTGAAACATGTGGTGGTCCTCACTCATACACTGGTTGTCCTTCTACTCAAGGAAATCCAGAAAACGTGTATGCGGCTTATGGTAATTATTCACCAGAAAATTACCAAGCCCGACCTCAAGGGGATCGAAATTTGTTGAGTTACCGGTCAAACAACTACCTTTCACCCGGTTTTTCTCCTCAAAACCAAAACCCCAACAACAATTACAATAGAAGCAACCAAATCCCACCTAGAGCTTCTAATCCTTATCACCCACCCGCTCAACAAGCCCCACCCATCAATCACGATGTTGAAGCCTTAATGAGAACCCAAGGTGAGCAAATCAAGAATCTACAGAGCCAAATTATCAATTTGAAAGGAGATATCACCAAGCAAGGGAATGACATCAGATCCGAGCTTCGAAATGATATTCAATCCTCCTTCAGCAATCAAACGAATGACTTGAAGAATATGCTGGCAAGTTTCTTGCCCACCACTCAACCTTCTACTTTGAGTTCTCTACCTTCAAACACCGTCACCAAATCCGCGAGCGAATGTGAGTGCTATTACAACCCGTAGTGGAGTTACTTTAGTAGGACCATCTATCCCACCCCCAGTTACACCATCCACACCTCCTCCAGCACCATTTATCCCTACTACTCCCATACCTAGTATTAGTACACCATTACCGTCTCCGCCTCGTCGTGATGAAGTACCCACCAAGAATCCTCCACCAACCCCACCTTCAACATCTCAACCTTTACCTGCTACACCTACACCTTCACCACCCAAACCCAATATTCCTTATCCATCTCGCTTAGGCAAGACCAAAATGCACACCAAGGATGACATCCAAGTGTCAAACTATTTGAAGAAAGTTTCGGAAATGACCGTCACTTTTCCCCTTGTCGAAGCTCTAGCACAAATGCCGAAATTTGTTAAGATGTTTAAGGAATTGCTTAGCAAGAAGGAGAAGATGGCCGAGTTTGTTAAACTTAGAGATCCCGGTCGTTTTGTGCTTCCTTGTACTTTTAACCAAACCCACAAATTTACTGTCTTAGCCGATCTCGGGGCAAGTATTAATTTGATGCCGTTAAGTGTTTGGAAAAAGTTATCATTGCCCGACCTTACACCCACAAAGATGACTCTTGAGCTTGCCAATCGCACTCTCGCTTACCCCGTTGGTATTGCCGAAGATGTGTTCATTAAATTTGGCACATTCACTTTTCCGGTCGACTTTGTCGTTGTTGATTATGAAATGGATCCTCGTATTCCGTTAATACTTGGACGCCCATTTTTGAGAACTAGTCGAGCCTTAATAGATGTGGATAAATGTGAGCTCATCTTAAGAGTCGGGGATGATGCACAAGTTTTTGAAATGGGGAAGCTTACAAGCAAATCCTATGGAATAGAATCCGTGAATATGATTTATGTGCTTGATATTTTGTCGTCTACAACAATCCTCTATTCGAATCTTGCAATGATAATCAACTTTTTCAAGATGATGTGGATGATTCTCTATCCAATTTGGAACCTTCACCCATATATGATTCTCCACCAATCTTTGATGCTTATGATGATGATTCTAGCTTCGATGGAGATGATTATGATGATTTTACTTCCGAGTATCCCGACATGCCCACTTATGATGATTTTGATGAGGCCGATACTCTTTCGAGTGATTCTTCTCATGATGAAGATCCTCCGCCATCACTTGATCCTACTTTGGATGACTACTAATTTGAGGAAGACTTCTCTACTTTTCTCAATACTTACTTATCTCATGAGAGTGATGCTCCTCCTTTAGACTTTGATGATTATCGTCTTCATCCTACTTTGGATTTGAAGAAAATGCTTTCAAAGGAGAAGCAACCAGACGACACCGACATCTGCAGCACGTATGATTTAACACCTCTTTGTCCACCTTCTGAGGACGAGGTTGTGCATCTTCTTCGCGGATCATCTTCAAATTCTGCTGAGCCTGAGTGCTATTTTCCCCTAAAGGAAAAGGTGTTCGACCCCGGTATCGATATTCTTCAGCAATCTCAGTATCCGTCTGATGAAATAAAAGGAAAGATTTTTGGATCTACTGAAGATATGCTTGTACCTCTTCATCCTTGCTACCACCGAGCTCCATCTTTGCTTAAGGGAACCTTGTCTACTTTTCTTTGGCTTTCCTTGTTCGCCTTAAGCTTGTGCTATTTCATGGACGAAAACTATGTCTTTGATCCCGGTGGATATGTTTCATGCTTCTTCCTATGCTAATCAAAGGTCGAGTCAGGCTCACGACTCGGTGAACAAAAATTAAGCGCTTCTTGGGAGGCAACCCATGTACCTATCTTTTAGCTTTCTTTATCCTAAGTGTAGGGGAGACCCGTTGGTGTTTGCTATTTCCTCTCTTCTTCTATTCAGGGATTCTAGCGCTCAATGATCCACTCTTGATGATTTTTGACAAACCGTGATTCCGTGTTCTCATCTTCCCGGTTCTATCCTAAACTCTTTTCGATTCACTATTTTATATTTTCCAATATTAAAATAGGAATCTCGTTAGTTGTCTTTTCCTTAGCGAGATTTAAACAACGTGCACAATGTCCTAAGTGTAGGGGAGTTTACTCCCACATGCTTAAACATTGAGGACAATGTTTATCTCAAGTGTAGGGGGGACTTCTATCGAAGTTAAGTGGCCTTTTCCTTGTATTTGTCCTCATTTTAACCGGAAAATCAATTTTTCGACATTTTTCAAAATTTTTGATCTATTTTGGCCTATTAGTTTTTACCTTTGTATAGTTATTTTCTTTCTTTGGTGGAATAAAGTTTTAATAAAGTGGTTTTAATTTTCAAACGTTGTGAATCTTTTGACTCAACCCGAGTTTACTTATCTAAGTTTACTCTAGCTAGTATCCTTAACGTGTTTAAGTCAAGTTTTGCTAGGCTTTTATATAGGGAGCTATAAAACGCGAAAGTCTTAACTCTCACGGGTTAAGAACAAGAACTTTTTACAAGTTCCTATAATTGATCCTAGAGAGTTGTTTATCAAGGGAACTTTAAAATGCGATTTCTAAACTTGAAAAAGTCTAAGAGTTTGCAAGATCCTATAGATGACTCGAAAACCCAAAACTTTGATTTAATAGGCTAAGCATCCACGAGTCTCATTCCTTGAGATTTTAAACTGTGGAGAACGACAGATGATAGAGTCAATTATAAGTTTGGCATCCTTTCGTAAATTTATGTGAGTTAATTATAAGCCTATTCTCCCATCGCTTGCTAATAAATTTATCTGCAATAAATAAGGTTGTACGATTTGAAAAGTTACTTAGCTTTTAGCCCAAGATCGTTTAAAAGTTGCTCGGTATGGATTAGAGTTCATAGCCAAGGCATAACTTATTGAAGCGGGATGCGAAGATTGGCGAGTCCAAAAAGGTCCTAACAAGGCATGAGGGCTATATTTTGTTGCTAAAGATCCAAAAGTGATGTGAAGAATCATTTATCGAAAATTAATATGAAGGATCGAGACACACGACGAAAAAAAAATACTCCCCAAAAGATCATGGAGAAGTCTATCCGAAAAGGCCCTAACAAGGTATGAGGATAAATAGATCCAAGTCCAAGAAGGAGGCGGGTCGTTGTATATCAAAGTCCAAAATAAAGATTGGAGAAAAATGAAGAAGTCGTGGTCAAAGTATGAAGAATCTCTCAAAACTTCAAGTGAAGAAATTCCTATTATGAAGAGAAGACCATTATTTCATGAACGTCTCTCAAGATTTGAAGTATGAAGTCGTTGCCAAATATCGGTCCGAGAAAGGTCTCAAATCGCGAAGCGAGTTATGCCAAGATATGAAATTTATGAGGTCCCGAGAAGCAGTTTTAAAAGATTTTGTCCTTTAGCTAACTATTGATTAAATCGTCCCACTTTATTCTCAGCCTAAATAATTATCGAAATAAGTCAACAATGCATCCTCGTGATCATTCAAGACAACAATAAAATATAAGAGATACACCTAGGAATAAGGGAGTCTAAGTGAATAATTGGCCCACATGAGTTCGTGTTAGTTTGCTAACTTATAATAATAATGATCTCGTTTTTAAGCTTGGTTTGGAGAAAGTGAAAACTTGAGGATGATGATCATTCATGACATTTTCAAAACCCGAAGGTATGTTCTTGATTTCTTTACTTTGAATGTTTATAATTTTCTATATTTTTAATAAAGGCCAATATGGATTGAAAGTGATGAAAAGTGTAACCTTGCTTTGTAATTAATACATTGCATTAGGACATTGCAATGGTCAAGTGTAGGGGATTTGATAGGTGTGTAAACACCCATCCTTTTTACCACTTAATTACAATAATAACCGAGCCAAAACATGTATTTTATGTCGTAAATGTCGGAATTATGCGTGGTTTGTGTTTTTGTTGTGATTTAGGACGAAAATGTGAAAACGGGAGAAAACACGGGCATTCACGGGCTTTTATCGAAGAAAAAGTCAAAAGACGGAAGTTTACTTAAAGTCGAAGAACTCAAGTCTAATTTATTGAAGAATTACAAGACGAGTTTAAATAAATCCCGAGACAAAGTCATTAAAGTCAAAAGATTAAGAAGATTAAGGACTTAATGATGCAATTAAGGAAAGAAGAAAGAGGAGAGGAAGCTTCCTAAGCACCTCCCTAATCTCCTATAAATAGCACCCATTTTCATTCCATTAGTTTTTGTTGGCTAATAGTGACAATTAGTTCTTCCACCATTTACTTTAATTGCAATTTAAATACATGTCATTTAATTAATTGTCTTGCACCTTAAATACCTTTAATTTCAAGTAAGTTTCCTTTTAATTATTGTCAATCTTTACTTTATTGTTTGATCTCATATCTTCCTTTCTTATTTGATCATTAATCTCTATGCTTTATTGTCATGTTTATGTCTTTGATATTTTATTGATTTGATTAAAGTGGGTTTTGATTATTTTGGTTATATTTGTTAGTTTGATTGTTTTGGATTGTTTGTTTATGATTAGTAGATGTTTACTGATTAGTTTGATTTAATCTTTTGGTTGATTTGATTACTTTTTATTTAGATTCGTGTTATTCTTGTTCCCCTTGTTCTTCGCTGTTAATCTGTTTCCCAGGTACATTCCGGATCAACAAGTTCATTCCGAATCAAGAGGTGTTGTGATTGTTCCGATTCAAGGGTTTCAGTTGATTATTCCGAACGAAGATTGTTTGTTAATATTCCGAATAAAGGGCTTTCATTCAGAATAAGTGACATATTCCGGATAAAGCTTTTATTCCGGATCAGCGAGTTCATTCGGAACATTCCGAGTGAAGGTGTTCATTCGGAACATTTTCCGAATCAAGGAGTTTGAGTTCATTCGGAATTTATTCCGAATCAAGACTTTATTCCGGATCAGTGGAAGTTCCGAACCAAGAAGATATTCCGGATCAAGGATATTATTCCGAATCAAAGTTTTGTTTAGAAAAGTTCCGAATCAGTAGGAAGTTCCGAATCAGAGTTTTGTTCATCTGGAATAATTTATTATTCCGGATCAAGGGGTATTCATTCGGAATATATTCCGAATCAAGGTTTTTTGGTTAATATTCCGAGTAAAGAATAACATTCCGAACGAAGGTGACATTCCGGATGAATGTTTATTCCGAATGAGGGTATTATTCCGAATGAGCATTTTCAGTTTCTTTTAAGTTTCTGTTTTTAATTTTTAATTTTCAAGCTTTATTTTTCCCGCCTTTTTCCTTAGTCGCACTTTCAGATTACTTGCCTTAGATTTATTTTAGCCTTGCCTTAGTTTAAGTTTTAGTTGCGTTTTAAGTTTGCCTTAGATAGTTTTAAGTTTGCGTTATTTACTTTAAGTGCCTTTTAATTTTCGTCACGCTTTAAATTCCCGTCATTTATTTTAAATTAGATTTAGATTTTAAATTTACCTGCTTTTACTTTTAATTGTTTTGCACTTTCTAATTACTACAACGACACAACTATTTGTTTCACCAAAGAATGACTGAGTCACATAGTTAACCACGATCAATTCGACTAGACCAACACAACGAACAATTAATTTTTATAACTAAAACACTAGTTATCAAATGGCGCCGCTGCCGGCTCTTTCCGTAAAGATTAACGGTTTTCTGTGAGAGACGCGTTGCTTTTTGGGATCCGTTCATTCGTGAGCGTTATTTTTCTTGCTTAAAAATTTCAAAAAACCCATAACAAATAAAAAATTGTTAAAAATCCATAAAAATTAAAAATTTTCAAAAATCCAAAAAGATTTTATTTTCTTTATAGTGTATATATATTCTCTTTGTGTTTGGTATTGTTTTCTTTTGCCTTTGCAGGTGTATGCGTACTAGATCTTCAAATTATCAAGAGCCCGAGACTCCTGAAGATTTAGTTATGGCAGGTGTGAACAACAACAATAATCCACTGCACCTCAATAATAACAACAACAATGTTCTTCCACAGCCCGATCTTCAGACAATGGAGGAGCTTTCTCAACCTACCATGTTTGGACGAGGAGGACCGATTGCGCCGATGCAAATCACGGCTCCGGAGTTTTCGTTGAAGCATCATATGATCCAGCAAGTGCAAACCAATCCTTTTCGAGGAATGTCTGATGATGATGCCAACAAACACCTCGACAAATTCATTACAATCACTCAAAGCATAAAGTTGCCCGGTGCCACAATGGATGTTCTTCGCCTTCAACTCTTCCCACATACTTTATCACACCACGCCGAGAAATGGTTTGATCGTCTCCCGAAGAATCCCATTCATACTTGGGATGACATGACTCAACGCTTTTTGTCGCGCTACTTTCCACCATCCATGGTCACGAGCCTTCGCAATCAAATTAGCGGTTTCATGCAAGAACCCGATGAATCTCTCTTTGATGCTTGGGAAAGATATAATGTTTTGATCGATCATTGTCAAAACCACAACATGATCCCTGTGACCTTAATTGATACTTTCTACAACGGTTTGACTTTTCGTGATCGTGATACGATTAATGCAGCCGCCGGTGGCACATTTATGAAAAGGAGACCCGAGGAGTGTAGAGAGCTTATTGAGAACATGACTACTCATCACAAAATTGGGATTCCTCCGCTTCTTCAAGGAACAACCCGAGAGTCAATGTTTCTTCTACTTCAGCAAACCCCGATATGACCGAATTCACCCGCATGATGGCCGAAATGAACAAAAATATCTTGCTTCTCGCTACAAACCAACAACAAGTTAAAGCGGTAGCCAATCCTTGTGAAACATGCGGTGGTCCTCACTCATACACTGATTGTCCTTATACTCAAGGAAATCCAGAAAACGTGTATGCGGCTTATGGTAATTATTCACCGGAAAATTACCAAGCCCGACCTCAAGGGGATCGAAATTTGTTGAGTTACCGGTCAAACAACTACCTTTCACCCGGTTTTTCTCCTCAAAACCAAAACCCCAACAACAATTACAATAGAAGCAACCAAATCCCACCTAGAGCTTCTAATCCTTATCACCCACCCGCTCAACAAGCCCCACCCATCAATCACGATGTTGAAGCCTTAATGAGAACCCAAGGTGAGCAAATCAAGAATCTACAGAGCCAAATTATCAATTTGAAAGGAGATATCACCAAGCAAGGGAATGACATCAGATCCGAGCTTCGAAATGATATTCAATCCTCCTTCAGCAATCAAACGAATGACTTGAAGAATATGCTGGCAAGTTTCTTGCCCACCACTCAACCTTCTACTTTGAGTTCTCTACCTTCAAACACCGTCACCAATCCGCGAGCGAATGTGAGTGCTATTACAACCCGTAGTGGAGTTACTTTAGTAGGACCATCTATCCCACCCCCAGTTACACCATCCACACCTCCTCCAGCACCATTTATCCCTACTACTCCCATACCTAGTATTAGTACACCATTACCGTCTCCGCCTCGTCGTGATGAAGTACCCACCAAGAATCCTCCACCAACCCCACCTTCAACATCTCAACCTTTACCTGCTACACCTACACCTTCACCACCCAAACCCAATATTCCTTATCCATCTCGCTTAGGCAAGACCAAAATGCACACCAAGGATGACATCCAAGTGTCAAACTATTTGAAGAAAGTTTCGGAAATGACCGTCACTTTTCCCCTTGTCGAAGCTCTAGCACAAATGCCGAAATTTGTTAAGATGTTTAAGGAATTGCTTAGCAAGAAGGAGAAGATGGCCGAGTTTGTTAATACTCGATTGAATGAAAATTGTTCTGTCGTCCTTCTTAAAGAACTTCCGGAGAAACTTAGAGATCCCGGTCGTTTTGTGCTTCCTTGTACTTTTAACCAAACCCACAAATTTACTGTCTTAGCCGATCTCGGGGCAAGTATTAATTTGATGCCGTTAAGTGTTTGGAAAAAGTTATCATTGCCCGACCTTACACCCACAAAGATGACTCTTGAGCTTGCCAATCGCACTCTCGCTTACCCCGTTGGTATTGCCGAAGATGTGTTCATTAAATTTGGCACATTCACTTTTCCGGTCGACTTTGTCGTTGTTGATTATGAAATGGATCCTCGTATTCCGTTAATACTTGGACGCCCATTTTTGAGAACTAGTCGAGCCTTAATAGATGTGGATAAATGTGAGCTCATCTTAAGAGTCAGGGATGATGCACAAGTTTTTGAAATGGGGAAGCTTACAAGCAAATCCTATGGAATAGAATCCGTGAATATGATTAATGTGCTTGATATTTTGTCGTCTACAACAATCCTCTATTCGAATCTTGCAATGATAATCAACTTTTTCAAGATGATGTGGATGATTCTCTATCCAATTTGGAACCTTCACCCATATATGATTCTCCACCAATCTTTGATGCTTATGATGATGATTCTAGCTTCGATGGAGATGATTATGATGATTTTACTTCCGAGTATCCCGACATGCCCACTTATGATGATTTTGATGAGGCCGATACTCTTTCGAGTGATTCTTCTCATGATGAAGATCCTCCGCCATCACTTGATCCTACTTTGGATGACTACTAATTTGAGGAAGACTTCTCTACTTTTCTCAATACTTACTTATCTCATGAGAGTGATGCTCCTCCTTTAGACTTTGATGATTATCGTCTTCATCCTACTTTGGATTTGAAGAAAATGCTTTCAAAGGAGAAGCAACCAGACGACACCGACATCTGCAGCACGTATGATTTAACACCTCTTTGTCCACCTTCTGAGGACGAGGTTGTGCATCTTCTTCGCGGATCATCTTCAAATTCTGCTGAGCCTGAGTGCTATTTTCCCCTAAAGGAAAAGGTGTTCGACCCCGGTATCGATATTCTTCAGCAATCTCAGTATCCGTCTGATGAAATAAAAGGAAAGATTTTTGGATCTACTGAAGATATGCTTGTACCTCTTCATCCTTGCTACCACCGTGCTCCATCTTTGCTTAAGGGAACCTTGTCTACTTTTCTTTGGCTTTCCTTGTTCGCCTTAAGCTTGTGCTATTTCATGGACGAAAACTATGTCTTTGATCCCGGTGGATATGTTTCATGCTTCTTCCTATGCTAATCAAAGGTCGAGTCAGGCTCACGACTCGGTGAACAAAAATTAAGCGCTTCTTGGGAGGCAACCCATGTACCTATCTTTTAGCTTTCTTTATCCTAAGTGTAGGGGAGACCCGTTGGTGTTTGCTATTTCCTCTCTTCTTCTATTCAGGGATTCTAGCGCTCAATGATCCACTCTTGATGATTTTTGACAAACCGTGATTCCGTGTTCTCATCTTCCCGGTTCTATCCTAAACTCTTTTCGATTCACTATTTTATATTTTCCAATATTAAAATAGGAATCTCGTTAGTTGTCTTTTCCTTAGCGAGATTTAAACAACGTGCACAATGTCCTAAGTGTAGGGGAGTTTACTCCCACATGCTTAAACATTGAGGACAATGTTTATCTCAAGTGTAGGGGGGACTTCTATCGAAGTTAAGTGGCCTTTTCCTTGTATTTGTCCTCATTTTAACCGGAAAATCAATTTTTCGACATTTTTCAAAATTTTTGATCTATTTTGGCCTATTAGTTTTTACCTTTGTATAGTTATTTTCTTTCTTTGGTGGAATAAAGTTTTAATAAAGTGGTTTTAATTTTCAAACGTTGTGAATCTTTTGACTCAACCCGAGTTTACTTATCTAAGTTTACTCTAGCTAGTATCCTTAACGTGTTTAAGTCAAGTTTTGCTAGGCTTTTATATAGGGAGCTATAAAACGCGAAAGTCTTAACTCTCACGGGTTAAGAACAAGAACTTTTCGCAAGTTCCTATAATTGATCCTAGAGAGTTGTTTATCAAGGGAACTTTAAAATGCGATTTCTAAACTTGAAAAAGTCTAAGAGTTTGCAAGATCCTATAGATGACTCGAAAACCCAAAACTTTGATTTAATAGGCTAAGCATCCACGAGTCTCATTCCTTGAGATTTTAAACTGTGGAGAACGACAGATGATAGAGTCAATTATAAGTTTGGCATCCTTTCGTAAATTTATGTGAGTTAATTATAAGCCTATTCTCCCATCGCTTGCTAATAAATTTATCTGCAATAAATAAGGTTGTACGATTTGAAAAGTTACTTAGCTTTTAGCCCAAGATCGTTTAAAAGTTGCTCGGTATGGATTAGAGTTCATAGCCAAGGCATAACTTATTGAAGCGGGATGTGAAGATTGGCGAGTCCAAAAAGGTCCTAACAAGGCATGAGGGCTATATTTTGTTGCTAAAGATCCAAAAGTGATGTGAAGAATCATTTATCGAAAATTAATATGAAGGATCGAGACACACGACGAAAAACAAATACTCCCCAAAAGATCATGGAGAAGTCTATCCGAAAAGGCCCTAACAAGGTATGAGGATAAATAGATACAAGTCCAAGAAGGAGGCGGGTCGTTGTATATCAAAGTCCAAAATAAAGATTGGAGAAAAATGAAGAAGTCGTGGTCAAAGTATGAAGAATCTCTCAAAACTTCAAGTGAAGAAATTCCTATTATGAAGAGAAGACCATTATTTCATGAACGTCTCTCAAGATTTGAAGTATGAAGTCGTTGCCAAATATCGGTCCGAGAAAGGTCTCAAATCGCGAAGCGAGTTATGCCAAGATATGAAATTTATGAGGTCCCGAGAAGCAGTTTTAAAAGATTTTGTCCTTTAGCTAACTATTGATTAAATCGTCCCACTTTATTTTCAGCCTAAATAATTATCGAAATAAGTCAACAATGCATCCTCGTGATCATTCAAGACAACAATAAAATATAAGAGATACACCTAGGAATAAGGGAGTCTAAGTGAATAATTGGCCCACATGAGTTCGTGTTAGTTTGCTAACTTATAATAATAATGATCTCGTTTTTAAGCTTGGTTTGGAGAAAGTGAAAACTTGAGGATGATGATCATTCATGACATTTTCAAAACCCGAAGGTATGTTCTTGATTTCTTTACTTTGAATGTTTATAATTTTCTATATTTTTAATAAAGGCCAATATGGATTGAAAGTGATGAAAAGTGTAACCTTGCTTTGTAATTAATACATTGCATTAGGACATTGCAATGGTCAAGTGTAGGGGATTTGATAGGTGTGTAAACACCCATCCTTTTTACCACTTAATTACAATAATAACCGAGCCAAAACATGTATTTTATGTCGTAAATGTCGGAATTATGCGTGGTTTGTGTTTTTGTTGTGATTTAGGACGAAAATGTGAAAACGGGAGAAAACACGGGCATTCACGGGCTTTTATCGAAGAAAAAGTCAAAAGACGGAAGTTTACTTAAAGCCGAAGAACTCAAGTCTAATTTATTGAAGAATTACAAGACGAGTTTAAATAAATCCCGAGACAAAGTCATTAAAGTCAAAAGATTAAGAAGATTAAGGACTTAATGATGCAATTAAGGAAAGAAGAAAGAGGAGAGGAAGCTTCCTAAGCACCTCCCTAATCTCCTATAAATAGCACCCATTTTCATTCCATTAGTTTTTGTTGGCTAATAGTGACAATTAGTTCTTCCACCATTTACTTTAATTGCAATTTAAATACATGTCATTTAATTAATTGTCTTGCACCTTAAATACCTTTAATTTCAAGTAAGTTTCCTTTTAATTATTGTCAATCTTTACTTTATTGTTTGATCTCATATCTTCCTTTCTTATTTGATCATTAATCTCTATGCTTTATTGTCATGTTTATGTCTTTGATATTTTATTGATTTGATTAAAGTGGGTTTTGATTATTTTGGTTATATTTGTTAGTTTGATTGTTTTGGATTGTTTGTTTATGATTAGTAGATGTTTACTGATTAGTTTGATTTAATCTTTTGGTTGATTTGATTACTTTTTATTTAGATTCGTGTTATTCTTGTTCCCCTTGTTCTTCGCTGTTAATCTGTTTCCCAGGTACATTCCGGATCAACAAGTTCATTCCGAATCAAGAGGTGTTGTGATTGTTCCGATTCAAGGGTTTCAGTTGATTATTCCGAACGAAGATTGTTTGTTAATATTCCGAATAAAGGGCTTTCATTCAGAATAAGTGACATATTCCGGATAAAGCTTTTATTCCGGATCAGCGAGTTCATTCGGAACATTCCGAGTGAAGGTGTTCATTCGGAACATTTTCCGAATCAAGGAGTTTGAGTTCATTCGGAATTTATTCCGAATCAAGACTTTATTCCGGATCACTGGAAGTTCCGAACCAAGAAGATATTCCGGATCAAGGATATTATTCCGAATCAAAGTTTTGTTTAGAAAAGTTCCGAATCAGTAGGAAGTTCCGAATCAGAGTTTTGTTCATCCGGAATAATTTATTATTCCGGATCAAGGGGTATTCATTCGGAATATATTCCGAATCAAGGTTTTTTGGTTAATATTCCGAGTAAAGAATAACATTCCGAACGAAGGTGACATTCCAGATGAATGTTTATTCCGAATGAGGGTATTATTCTGAATGAGCATTTTCAGTTTCTTTTAAGTTTCTGTTTTTAATTTTTAATTTTCAAGCTTTATTTTTCCCGCCTTTTTCCTTAGTCGCACTTTCAGATTACTTGCCTTAGATTTATTTTATCCTTGCCTTAGTTTAAGTTTTAGTTGCGTTTTAAGTTTGCCTTAGATAGTTTTAAGTTTGCGTTATTTACTTTAAGTGCCTTTTAATTTTCGTCACGCTTTAAATTCCCGTCATTTATTTTAAATTAGATTTAGATTTTAAATTTACCTGCTTTTACTTTTAATTGTTTTGCACTTTTTAATTACTACAACGACACAACTATTTGTTTCACCAAAGAACGACTGAGTCGCATAGTTAACCAGGATCAATTCGATTAGACCAACACAACGAACAATTAATTTTTATAACTAAAAGCCTAGTTATCATATATTATTGCTATTTAGTTCATGAACCGAAGCTTAACTCAATGTAAGTTCCTCTAGTGAGTATCCAGCCTAAATACTCAAGTATAAATAAATGTAAGTGCGTCAAGGTAATCGGGACGGGGATAGTCAATCTCGATGGATCCACCCACAACATTCACGCTTCGCGCAATGCACACAAGACAATTAA
This sequence comes from Glebionis coronaria, assembly GCA_025667525.1. Classification (NCBI taxonomy): domain Eukaryota; kingdom Viridiplantae; phylum Streptophyta; class Magnoliopsida; order Asterales; family Asteraceae; genus Glebionis; species Glebionis coronaria. The sequence goes on from CM046875.1 coordinate 136,603,659, forward strand.
TGGTTCATGATCAGGAGAGGAAACTTAAGGCTAGAGACTAAAAGTAATAATATCAATGAATTCATCTGACAGCATATAGTTCTGGATAGCATACAGTTTAAAAGATTGTGTTCCAACATGATAATCTCACCCCATGTTTTGAAACAATGAACAACTAGCTAAAGGGGCTATGAACTCACCTTAGCTATAAGGTGGAATCAATACGAAACTGGAGGGCTCAGTAGTAACAACAGAAAATCAAGTAACGTTAAGTCATCCGAGACCTACGATAACGGGACGCGAAAGTTTAGAAGATATGAAAATAAATATTTAGAAAACACTTGAATTAAATGAGTACACAAACCAAATTATGACACATGACAAAAACCATTCAAGGGGTATAATAAGTGTGAAAACACTTATCCTTTTACCACTTAATTATAATAATAACCAAGCCAAAACGTGTATTTTATGTCGTAAATGTTGGAATTATGTGTGGTTTGTGTTTTTGTTGTGATTTAGGATCAAAATGTGAAAAGGGAAGAAAACACGGGCTTTCACGGGCTTTTATCGAATAAAAAGACAAAAGACGAAGTCGAAAGATTAAGAGTGCAAAAAGAACGGAAGTCCAAGGCCTATTCTTAAGATTTATCGAAGAAAAGTCTAAAGACGGAAGTTTAAATAAAGCCGAAGAACTCAAGTCTAAATAAGTGAAGATATTATAAGACGAGTTCAATTAATCCCGAGACAAAGTCGAAAAAGTCGAATAATTTAGAAGACGAAAAGACGTGAAGAAGAAGAATGAATCAACGCATGCTAATCTCCCTAATCCTCCTATAAATACCCTCCTAATGACACATTAGGAGGTGTTGACTATCTTGACAAAATAGTTCTTCCAATTTTAATTCATGTCATTTACTTCATTGTTATTTAATTACCTTGTCTTGCACCTTAAATGTTCCTTTAATTTCAAGTAAGTTTAATTTTGTGTTGTTGAATCTTTAATTTTAACCAAGTTCTTATTAATCTCTCATTCTACCTTTCTTGTTTTTGCTTAATCTTTATGTTTATGTGCTTATTGTTATGCTTATTTGATTAATAGTTATGTTTTTATGTTTTTTTATTGTTTTAGCTTATTGATTTTATAGCTTATTGTATGCTTTTCTTATTTTAATTAAGTGCTTATTAGTTAATTTTTATATAAAGTTGATTTTAAATATTTTTATTATTTAGTGTTTTTAAAAGTTTTTAAATTTTGGTTTAATAGTTTTTTCTTAAAATCAATTTGGTTAAGTTTTAGTTAAGTGCTTATTTGTTTTTAGCTTATTTTTGGTTCTTAGCTTAATTGCATTTTAGTTCTTATCCGGGTTTTATTTAAAACCCTCATATTCCGAATAGGCAGCATTAGATATTCCGGATTTAAGCCAAAACGACATTCCGGATAAGCAGATCCAGGGAATTCCGGATAAGGCAAAGTTTCTGGATTCCGGATAAGTGTCCGAAATTTATTCCGGATTGTGAAAACTTGTGGGAATTCCGGATAAGCTTCGGATCTAACATTCCGGATTGCCACAGGAACGTATTCCGGATAAGCGTCTTTGTGAATTCCGGATAAGCTTCAGCAAAGGATTCCGGATAAGCAACTTGACTGGAATTCCGGATAACAGTTTAATTATTGATTCCGGATAATAGCTCGGTTTAGTTATTCCGGATAGTTAAGTGTTGGTTATTCCGGATAAAACTCCAAACAAGAATTCCGGATAAGTGGTTATTGCACATTCCGGATATAGTGAAGAAAGGGTATTCCGGATAGTAAGTCAGGGTGTATTCCGGATAAGAGTGACAGCCTTATTCCGGATTGATACTCGAACAAGGTATTCCGGATAGCTTGCATTTCTCACATTCCGGATAAGAGTAAGATTGGATTTCGGATAGTGACAATATTTTGGATCCCGACTCAGGTTTTGTTTATCCTCTGTTTTATTTTCAAACATTTATTTTTCCCGCCATTTCTCTTTAGTATTATTTTAATTGTTTTTCTTTATGTTAAAATTTCAAGTTTACATTGTCAAATTAATTTTTCGTCAAGCTTTAATTTTTGTCATTTAATTAATTACTTTTAAAATATTAATTTTGCACCATTTACTTTTTAATCAGTTTTAGCTTTAATTACCCGTCATTTACTTTAAAGTCTTGCAATTTAATTTACTACAACGACCAATCATTTGCATTCACCAAAAGACGACTGAGTCACACTTAAACCAGTAGTCAATTCGTTTAGACACACACAACTAACTTAATTTTTTAACTGGGTAAAATCAAGTTATTAGGATACTTCTAGACTCCATCTAAAAGTATACTTTTACTAGACAATGCTCTCGATAAAAACTGCCGGCACATACCGAATGTACGGGCTGATTTACCTCGCTTAGACATGTCAAAAGTTTGTGGTACTAACTGAGAAGCTCACTTAATATCTATAGAAAGCCATATAAAAAGATCTTCAAAAGTTTTTACTTCTAAGACTCCCTGCCCGACACATCTTCGAGTTACAAAAACCGGACAGAATTACGTCTTTGACTCGTAAAACCATTTTGACCTTTCTAAACAATCCCGTTTATAAAACCGACACTTGAGTTTGATAATAGACTCACAAACCTAGGTTTATAGTCCAAAAAAAGCCTTTGAATATTTTTAAAACTCAACTTATAGTCCCCGAGATTCGATCCAACTATCGACAACAACTTTAAATTATGCCGATACTCGTCTCCCGGTACACGAATAATCAAACTATCGCTATTTCTAACTCGTTTTGAGTTAGAAGCTCTAATTTATATCAAATCGAAGGTAAGAAAATCTCTATAGCTCTATCTTACTAGTTTAATAATAGAACAATCTTAAGATACCCAAAACTAACCTCAATTTTCTGCCTAAAATCACCACTTTGAAAATCATGTAAAAACACTTTTTCAACACAATTCAACCATTTTTCTATTGCTACTAACATCCTATAATCATCCTCTAACAACCTTAACCCTTGCATGCATCAAAATCAGAAGATCAAAATCAAAACTTGGATTTTGAAACATCAAAACCATAAAATTTAACCATGATCATGCTAAAAACAATGAGCAAACATCATATTAACCATAAAATCACCAAAACATAAAAATTTGTTGCATGTGTATAAATTTTTTATCATTAGATGCACCTTAAAAATCTATGATGTGTCTTTATTTTGTTTTGAATAATTCAAGTTGGATGATGATGATCTAGGGTTGTTTTTGGGTTGGGGTCTCACGGCAAAGAGCAAGAGGAGGTGGTGTTTGTAATTTATTTTTTTATAAATGGTTATGTGTGTGATTTAGTGGAAGTAAAATAGTTTATATATGGTGGTTAGGTGAAGGGTTAAACTTGTCAAGTTTAAAACTTTTGGACTAAAAAGTAAATACTTTGTTAAAAAGTGGGAAATGACTATTAGTCAATTTTACAAATATTTACGGGGCTCGAGTTTCGTAAAAATACTTTTCAAAAGTTAAAACGCACCCAAAATAAGATAATATAGACTCCCGACTCGACTTAACACGTCATTAAAAGAAAACATCGAAAACATCGAACATTGAAACAATCGACAGTGAAAATATGAAATACAAGAATTTATTACTGTGCCCGTTATCGGTCTAGACTTAATACACTGTAAAGATTAATATCTTTAAGTCGAAATATTTATCCCTTGGTTCTCGTTCCGTTGATTCAAGTAAACTTTTATAAAAATGCACGCGGGTGATTTTAAATCAAAATATTTGATTTAAATAAATATGTAATTATAAAATAAAAATAATTTTATAATTTCGAATAAGTATTAACAATGATTAAAATAATGAATAAGAGTAAAATAATTACCAGAAAAATACGAGATCTCACACTGTGGTATTATACAAGATTCATTTAAATATCTTGGTGTGATTTTTGGTAATTCAATGGCTCGTGTTTCTACATGGAGTGACATTGTGATGAAACAGTCTAGGCTATCCAGATGGAAAAGCAAGACATTGTCTATCGGTGGTCGTTTGACTCTTGAGAAGTCCGTGTTAGGAGCTTCCCCGTTATATCACATGTCAATTTTTAAAGCTCTCAATGGAGTTTTGAAAGTTCTAGAATCGTTAAGGAGCAACTTTTTAAATGGTATTGGTACGAATGAGTGGAAAATTACTTGGGTTGCATGGAATAACATTTTAGTGTCCAAAAAGAAGGGACGTCTTGGAGTCTCTAGCTTATATGCTTTGAAACATGCCATCCTTGTTAAGTGGGTTTGGCGTTTTATTTCGAATGATGGTTCCTTGTGGTCGAAAGTAATTTCTGCTATTCATGGTAAGTCCTTTGACTCTCACTCTGTACCATTCATTCTCCTTGGCGTACTATTCTCCGTGAAGTGCAGAAATTGACGGGTAAAGGTTTTGACTTCATGTTTTATATTAAGATTCTTGTGGGTAATGGCATTAAAACTAGATTTTGGCTGGAAAATTGGACGAGTGAAGGTCCGTTATACATTCGATTTCCTAGGTTATTTGCTCTTGAAGGATCTAAAGATGTTTCTGTTGATGAGAAATGGAAGGCTGCTAATTTAAAAAAACGTTTCGCCGTGATGTAAGAAGTGGTGCTGAATCGCAGCAATGGTCATGTATGATTTCTTTTCTTAACTCGGTTACCCTTATTCCTGTAGAGGATCGTTGGGTTTGTGACTTAAATCGAGATGGTGATTTTCGTGTCAAAGATATTCGTGAACGTATCGATGATGTTATACTGCCTTCGTTGCAAAAGCCTACCAGATGGTCCATATGTGTTCCTATTAAGATCAACGTCTTCTCTTGGCATGCACGTTTGAATCGTGTCCCCACTAGACTTAATCTCTTTAATCGTGGTGTGGCGGTTGAAAATGTTTTATGTCCGGTTTGTAGGCTCGATGACGAAGTTATTAGTCACATTCTTTTCACATGCGAATTGGCTTCTTCAGTATTCCGTCGAGTGTGTAGATGGTGGGAGCTAGATTGCAGTGATGTTTCTTCGTTCGCCGAATGGGATGAGTGGTTCTTGTAGGTCCGGCTTCCGTTGACAAATAAGCAGTTTTTGGAGGGGACGTTTTGTGTTGCTTGGTGGTTTCTATGTAATTTTCGTAATAGCTCTATTTTCAGCACAGTTCAACCTCGTAGATCGGTGATTATGGATGCTATTGTCTCGCGTTCTTACATGTGGTGTAATAGTAGAAGTTCTCATATTTTTTCTTGGGATGCTTGGTTAAAAATTCCTAATTTGATTTCCTTGTAACTTTCTTTTATCTAGCGCCTTGCTAGTTTTTTTAATGAAATCTTGCCGTTTACAAGAAGTTTAATGGGAGTCTAGACACAAGTTGTGCTTCAACTCCTTTCTGGATACAAAAGCTTACTCTATGAAAGATAAATGCACCATTCCTAACATTATTTGAGTGGCTAATGGATATAGACTTAGTACGTGAAAGTGTATCCAAAGCCTCAATATCGAATTCCCCAAATATAGAAAAAGCAAATAATAAACTTGTATCCGTTGTCTTCACATATGGACACGTACTTCTTTTTTTTCTTCTAAACGGCATTGTGCAAAGCTATCCCAGGAACCTAAGATGTCGCCCCCGTACCAGCAAAGGGAGAGATGCCAGTCACATCTAGACACGCGTCTTTATCTTGGAGCCAATTAAATAGTAAAAGAACTCCGGGTCGTAGATCCTTCCCATCATCTGATATAAAACCCATTGGAGCCTCCTTGCGTAATCCCAATTTTAGAACATATATCAACAAAAATGTCACGCACCAGATTATGACTAAACTTCACACCCACTTCACTCGAGCAGTGGACTGTATAATTTCCACACATAGTGGAATATAAGCAGGAACTGGTTTCCACACCAAACATAGCGGAAATGATTTCCACACTGTTGATCCCAAACTTAGATCGATTAGCTTTATGTATACGAGATTAGATCAAGTATAACACGTAGAGAAACCTTTGCTTATGAATAAAGTAACAAAGTGTTATGCGGAATTAACACCTGATCTAAAACACAATGATGTTAAACAAACTTTCACTTGTATTAGAATAATCTTGTTGATTACAATGAAAGGTTTAACTTGCGAATACTATGAAAACTGATATTAAACTTTAACCTAAAAGATCTTCTTTTATAGAACAAGAAGTCTTGTACAATAAGCTACGAATCAACTATTCTAGGTAAAGATAAACATAGAAAATACATTGTCGTTTCTATCCTTACTAGAAGTAATCTAGAATATAATATACGTGTAGCTCACATCTTTCATCAGTGCTTGTCTTCAATCTGTCAACGCTTGACTTTATCTTGTCAACGCTTATGCTGTCAGCGCTCACATTGCTCTTGTCAACGCTTAAGTTGTTCTTGTCAGCGTTCAAGTGTTCTGGCCTAAATTTATTCCCAACAATCCTCCCCTAAACTTGATATCCACTCTTATGATCAAGTTTCTGAATAAACATTAAGAACTTGGAGGAGTCTGACAAACCTTATCATATTGGTAATAAATAAATCTGATCAAATTCTTTGCCACGTCACTTGTATAGTCTATCTCCAACTGGGTGTCCTTCATCTTCTCCAAAACAGCCTTGGATATGAAATACTGAGCATCTACAAGTAAATACTCAGCAAACTTTGTAGAACTCAAATGGTATACACCTGCAGCTGAATATAACCTCCATTGAAGACCACTGAGATCATCTTCAAGATCCTTCCATATTTCAGGATCTTCTTCTTTTGTCCCACACATTCTTTTGAATGTGGTCCAAAGTTTTATTCCATTGGCTGAAGTTGGTGCTTCAGCCTCATACTTGGTCTCTAGTAACCTCCAAAGGTCTACCAAGTCTTCTCTGTCACAACTTGCAAATAAAGATATGAGAGTGGTAAAAGTGTGTACCTCCTTGCCAAATCTTCCAATTTTCCAGAATCCACATTCATCTTCCTCATAACTTACAATTGGATTCCTGGAATCTAGTGGTAACACATGCACCATATCTGAAGCTTCTAATGGGGAGAGCTTAAGGCTCTTTCTAATGATTGCTTCACTTGGATACAGTTGAGACATATCTTTTGGAAACTCAAGAACAAATCCCTTCTTCACTGGTCTAGGGACTATCATAGCTTTCTTGATTGCCATCTCTTCTGCAAGTTGCTCCTTTCTTTCATCTGAAAGAAGTCTGAAAGTGTTCTCTTCCTGCACTTTCACCCAAATAGGATAAGCCCTATGTTCCAACTCATCAAATGTCAAAGCCTTCAGCTTCTGATGTGTCCATCCAACTCCATGACATTTGAGCAACATAAAATAGAGCTTCCTTCTATCCCTTTTCAATTCAGAGAGAATGTTGCTTGCCCTGTACTTCAACATCACCTTACAATCCTGCTGAACTCTAAGAAGAATTTCCAAACCCCATATCTGATCTGAAATGGTCAAGTCTGGATTATCCATGCAGCTTTCTTCCCAAGAATTGTACATCTGAACTACCTCTGGCATATCAAAATCAATTTGCAACTTCAAATCTCTCAGCCTTTCCTTAGCAAGCTCATCACCATACTCAAGTCTTTCTGGTTCAACAATCATCACACTTGAGTCTGAGCTAGCTCCATCACTTTCTTCTTCAGAAGTCACAACAAATGGTGACTTTTCCTTCTCACCTTGTTCCATCATTTGCTCAGCCAGTCTTCTATCAAATTCAATCTGAGCTGCATGCTTTGGAACAACTTCTTCTACCAACTTACCCTTACCCTTATCTGTTGGTTCAATTGTTGGTAAGGTAGATGATAATACCTGAGTAGGAACATCTTTGATGATAGATGATGACTGGAATACATCACCTCCATATGCAGATCTGTCAACGCCCAAATTTCCTCTATCAGCGCCCAAAATATTTCTGTCAGCGTCCAAACTTGCCTTGTCAACGCCCAAATATTTTCCCTCAGCGCCTTGTGTAACCTCCCTCAACATATATGTAAATGATAAATTTAAATTTGTTGGAGAGATTAAGGACGTATCAAAACCTTTTTGTTCCTTCAATGTAGTAAGAGCTTCAGCAATATCCAATGATTGGCCATCTTGACTGCTCTTATCACTCAGATTTCTTGCTTCCTCCCCTTTGGAAGACTCCTCCATACCTCCCCTTGAATGAGCACTCTCCAAAACAACAATCCTCTCCCTCAATTCTTTGAGTTCAAGGCCTTGGTTACTGACAATTTGTACCAAGTCTGCATTTTGCTTTTGCAAGCTAATGCAGACAGCCGTCAATTCTAAAAGCGTCATTGGTTCCAGTCTGCCCTCTTCCAAAATGGGAATTTGACCTCCCAAGTCAGGTTCATTGGGCATGGATGAGGACTTAATTATGGTGGGACTGTCTTGGCCAGCTTCTAAGCCAGAACCAATAGTCTCAGCCTCATCCAGGTCACCAGCCACACTTGTGGTGGTGGTTCTCTCTGCTACATGGCTAGGACCACCAGAGGAGAACACTCCAGCAGTCCTTTGGCGTTTAAGCAACCTATATTCTGGTGGTGTGGAAGATGGTGTAGAAGATGGTGTAGATGTAGGTTGGTTAAGGGGTGTTTGGGATTGTGATGGTTGGGTGTCAACGTTGGAAATAGGCATATCAACGCCCACATTAGATGTGTCAGCGTCAAAGGGATTTTGGTCTATTTGCATTTGGTCAGGTGAGGGTAAAGGTTCAGGGATAGGTTCAAGTTGTGGTTGAGGGTCAATATGAGGTTGGGGGTCTGGTTGGGGTTGTGCTGCTGCAATAACAGCAAGCATGGCTGGGGTTAAGGGTAGGTCTCTATGAGGTGGTGAATTCATCTTGGTGAAAATAGCCTTCTTTTGTTCAGGGATCTTATAAAAGTCATTGTGATCCCTTGAACAATATCTTTGAGCATCAAAAACCATTTGCAGAAAACGGGGATAAGCTAAAGTCATTTTTGTCCCCTTGTTTTTACACATTCCTTCAAAAATCATTTTAGACCAATTATAATTTTGCCCTGTTGCAATACACACAATAGCAGATGCAATGGATCTATTGATCTCATTGTGTGCAGTACATTTGGGACTCAAACATTGAAGGAGAATGTGAATTAGGTACTTCCAGGCTGGGGGAAATTCCTGCTTATGGTACTTATTGAGAGTACCTTCATCAGGAATAGGGTATCCCAAAGCCCTAAGCCCTTGTTCTATTTCAGATATGGGAAGCATGGTTATACCATCAGCATCATTAAGATGCAAGGCCTGGCGTACCAAGGCCTCAGTAACCACCCAAGGTCTCCCATGTACAATAGAATTCAATGTTGTCACTCCATTAACTGTTGAGGAACTAACAGTGTTCCAAAACTGTTTAATGTGTGTGACTGGTATGAGTGGTGCATGAGAAAGAGCATACCTTAATGGGGATGCATTCAAATACTCCACCATCTGAGTGTATTGAGGGAACAAAGTATTATCAGCAACAAGATAAGCAATCATGTTGTGTTGAGACTTGAACCCCAAATCCAATTCTGCTGAGTTAAATCTTGGTGCCATTGATGAAAGCTGTTAAGTTGATGTATAAAAGATGAAGGTTGATAAGAGAAAAATTGTTAGACAAGAATTATAGATACCCTGTTTAAAATAGTAGCCAAATTTATAGGAGAGGATGAATGCACGTGATTGGCCCAAAAATAGGCAAAGATTTTCAAAAATCAATCATGAAAATATTGAAAAAGTTTATAAGTTATCTCATGCATTTAATGAAAGTAACAACTCCTAAAATTACGGCTTGAAAATATGTCAAAAAGTTACAACTGGGTAGGTCCCATTGTTTGTCAACGGTCAAATATAACCCATCAACGCCCAACGGCTATAATCTTGTCAACGTTCGCCTAAAGCCATGTCAGCGTCCATTTTGGTCACAACAACGCTTGGAAAAATCTTGTCAGCGTCCAAAAATAAAACTGTTTTAAAAAGTGAAAAAATGACCTTAACAAGTAACTTATCCTAGAGAAGATAACCAAAAGCTGATAATTATCATAGGGCGGCAAGCACTGTCCAGTTATGCACACTTGCATAAGCAAGATAGACATAACAGTCCTCTAGTGTCCCTTGCTAACCAAAATTCTTAACAACCAAGTTACCTCATAAAATCCTTGTTACTCCCAGGTAAAACCCATATCAAAAGGATTCCCAAGCCTCCCAACAGACCACAACCAATTCTAGGCCAAAAATGTCTTGGCAGCATGCAAAGTTGATATACTATGCATGCTACAGTGCCTCATGGTTTAGAAAAACTAACCCATACTCACCAGTGGACACAATCTAGAATTGTGATGAGAGTATTCTAAGAATACCCAAGAGTCCTAAAGGTTCCTTAAACCTCCCCTTAAACTATGATACATGAGTTCTCAATAATATATATATGAACAATAAAAATTTATGTCAAGATAGGAATATAAATATTCCAACCATCATCCATAAACAAAACATGTCCAAACAGCTCTTCAAAGATCCATAAGCAACTCTGTATCCAATGGCATAAAGCTACCATTACCTGCACATTTAGATGAAAACCACAAAACTAACATTTGTTGCTGACAGCGTCCCGACAACACTTATCAGCGTTGAAGGAACTCTTGTCAGCGTTAGACAATAATATCTCCAACAATGGCAAAATAACACTTAACAGCGTTGCATTTACCTTTGTCAGTGTTAGAAAAATAATGTGGAAAATCTAAATCATCATAAAGACCAATAACAATGCATTATCCTGTACATACTTTTACAAAAAGATTCCAAAACACATATTAAGTGAGATTAACCATTCCAATATTTGTTACCAAATATTGAAATCTTCCAGCATCAAAAGGTTTAGTTAATAAATCAGCTACATTATCTTCAGTATCTACCCTATCTGGTTGTATTAAACCTTTCTCAAAGCAATCTCTTATAAAATGATGTCTAATTTCTATGTGTTTGGTTTTAGAATGATGTACAGGATTTTTAATAATGCATAAAGTACTGTTATTGTCTACAAAAATCTTGGTATGCATAAAATTATACCCATAATCCAACAGCTGGTTCTGAATCCATAAGACTTGTCCACAACAAGCAGCTGCAGCAACATATTCTGCTTCAGTTGTAGAGTTGGCCACCACTGTTTGCTTCTTGCATTGCCAAGATATTAATCTGCTCCCAAGAAATTGGCATCCACCAGTTGTGGATTTCCTATCAAACTTGTCACCACCATAATCACTGTCTGAATATGCAATAAGGTCCAATGGAGAATCTTTTGGGTACCATAATCCAAGATCTGGATAACATCTTAGGTACCTAAAAATTCTCTTTACAGCAAAAAGGTGACATTCTTTGGGAGTCACTTGATGGCGTGCACATGCACACACAGCAAACATGATGTCAGGTCTTGAGGCTGTAAGATACATCAATGAACCAATCATTGATCTATAGTGCCTAACATCCACATCCCTTCCAGCTCCAAGTTTTCCCCAAGGGTATTGCCTATCCATAGGAGTGGAAGCCTCCTTCTCATGTGGAGAAAAACCATATTTCTTCAAGATTTCAGCTACATACTTGTCTTGGGAGATAAAGATACCATCTTCTTTCTGCTGAACTTGTAACCCTAGAAAGAAGTTCATCTCACCCATTGCACTCATCTTGAATTTATCTGTCATGAGCCTGGAAAAGTCCTCACTCATTTTTGGATCAGTAGACCCAAAAATGATATCATCAACATAGACCTGCACAAGCAACACATGTTTTCCTTTCTTCTTTGTAAACAGTGTCTGATCTATGGTGCCCCTCTTGAAACCATTTTCCACCAAGTAAGTGGACAATGTACCATACCATGCTCTTGGGGCTTGATGAAGTCCATACATTGCTTTCTTCACTCTATAAACCTTGTCTGGATTCTCAGGATCTTCAAAACCAGGAGGTTGCATGACATATACTTCCTCAACAATTGTCCCATAGAGGAAAGCACTCTTCACATCCATCTGGTAAACAGTAAAATTCATACAAGAGGCATAAGCTAGAAAAATTCTTATAGCTTCAATTCTTGCAACTGGTGCAAAAACTTCTTCATAATCAATTCCTTCCTCTTGTGTATAACCCTGAGCTACCAAACGTGCCTTGTTTCTGACCACAATGCCTCTTTCATCTTTCTTATTCCTTAGAACCCATCTTGTCCCAATTGGTCTCACATATCTAGGACAATCAACCAGCTCCCAAACATCCTGTATAGCAAATTGGTGAAGCTCATCCTGCATTGCTTCCACCCAACTTGGTTCTTTGAGAGCATCAAAAATTTTCTTGGGTTCTTCCTGTGACAGAAAACAGGCAAACAAACATGCTTGTACAAGAGGGGTATCAACCTTCTTGTGTATATTGGCAATAAATCCACCAAGACCTTGATGGGATCTTCTTGTCTGAACTGGAGCCATAACATCACCAATGATCTGAGATGTGGGGTGATCCTTAGCTGTGGAAGTGAGAACTCCTCCTTCAAAAAGTCTGGTGTCCTCAACTTCACGCTCCATGTTGCCAATATCTTCCTTAGATTCTTCTTGATCAACAGAGATCTCTTCATGGACATTAGAAGGTCCACCTTGTTCAAAATGAGAAGAGAAAAGCTGTGTAAAGGTGTCTCCAAAGTCTGAACCTTGATTGTCAGCGTTTGGGCTAACAACGTTTGAACTGGTGTTGTCAGCGTTGGAGCCATCAGCGTCTGAATTGGTCGTGTCAGCGCTGGATTTCCCTTTGTCAGCGCTTGAAGAATCATGCATGTTTGTGGTTGGTGGTATCTGAACACCACCATTATCTTTCCTTGCAGCAGTAGCAGCAGCATAATACTCATCTGTCCATATAGGAAGTGTAACATATTCTTGTGTGGGAGATGATTTAGCTGCTGGTGGTCCATCCTCCTTAGCAACCTGTATACCTGAAACATTACCAATTCTCTTTTCCAAAACACTTGAAGTTACCTTCACAATGTCTGGATCAGTAACAGGCATATAATTTAAAGCTCTAGACAAAGGTTCTAAGTCAAACAACCAATTTGGACCACTTTCAGGATCACTAGGTTTACTTTCTAAAAACCTAACATGTACCTTTTCAAGTATACGTTTTTCCTTTTTAATGTAAACCCTATATCCTTTACTCTGCACTGAATAACCCATGAAGTAGCCTTCATCACCTTTTGAATCAAATTTACCCAGGGCCTCACTAGTTTCTAACACAACTACATGACAACCAAATGGCTTAAGAAAGCCAATATTGGGCTTCCTTCCCCAAAGTAATTCATAAGGTGTCTTATTATGTATCTTGTTGACCAATGCCCTATTTTGAACATAACAAGCTGTGTTAACAGCTTCAGCCCAAAAGGCTATAGGAAAGTGGGCATCAGCCAACATGGTTCTGGCTGCTTCAATAAGGGTCCTATTCTTCCTTTCAGCAACTCCATTTTGCTGAGGAGTTCTAGCTATGCTAAACTGCCTAGTAATCCCTTTCTTGGCACAAAAATCATCTAATAACTGATTTCTAAACTCACCCCCATTGTCACTTCTAATAATTTTGACCTCATTACCATTTTTCTTTTCTATTTGGGTAATGAAATTAATCAGACTAAGGGCAGTTTCACTTTTCTTGGCTAAAAAGAAAGTCCATGTAAACCTGGAGTAATCATCAGTGATGACAAAACAATATGATTTACCCTTCAAACTTTCTATATTAGTTGGACCAAAGAGGTCCATATGCAATAAGTGAAGGGGTTTAGAACTAGAGTGCACCTGTTTAGACCTGAATGAGACCTTGTGCTGCTTGCCTTTAAGGCATGCAACACAAGAGTGGTCATTGTGGAAAGCCTTTTCAGGCAAACCATCAACTAAACCAAGCCTCACAAGCCTATTAATATTCTTAAAGTTTATGTGCCCTAGTCTCCTGTGCCAAAGATTACTTTCATCTACTGAGGCTTTAGCATACAGACATGACATTTTATTATTTACCTTAATTCCATTAAGATTCACATTATATATGTCTTTATGCCTTGGTGTTCTAAAATCTATGTATTTCTCCTCAGGGAGCTTATAATCTTTGCTTAACACCAAGCACTCAGTATCTGTGAAAAGAACCTTATTTTTGTTATCACACACTTGTGATACACTAAACAAATTATAATCCAGATCTTTTACCAGGAAGACATTCTCAAATCTTAGATTGTTGGTGACAAGGGTTCCTTTTCCAGTGATTGTTCCATAGCCCCCACCAAAATATACCTTATCACCATCTTGAATAGGAGAGAAATTGGTCAGATAATCTTCCTTTCCTGTCATGTGCCTTGAGCATCCACTATCCCAGTATCCATAGTCATTGATCTTCTTCTGAATGCCCTGCACATAAAGAAAACACATTAGTTCTCTTTGGGAACCCAAGCTGTGGAAGACTTGGATTCATTTGGTTGTTCAACAAGAACAGATTTGGTTCTCATAACAACCCCATTTTCATCCCTGTTTGAATGAAATTCCCAGTTAACCCCAATTGGTGTTGACAATGCCTTTGAAATATAATGAAACCTGTTGCATGTCATAGAAATACCAGTAGAATTAGGGTTCTGGTCCTGTTTTGGTCTCCATGTTAAGCTAGTAGAAGCTTTAGACCTATTTCCCTGTGGCTGCAAATACCTAGGTTTAGCAGTGTTTCTATCAGCGCTGAAATTTCCCTTGTCAGCGCCCCGATTGCTCCTATCAGCGTTGAACCTAGGGTTTGCTACAGGAACCCATTGCCTATTTGACCAAGTGTTTGACTTTTGAAAAGGTCTTAGGCCTTGTGTGTTAGACCCTCTAGAAAAGAATGGGGCTGGTCTAACAACTTGTGAACTTTTGTTCACAAAGGTATTGGGTCTGACAGTGTTTGACCTATGTTGACTTTTGTCAGCGCTGAAATGGTTCCTGTCAGCGTTGACATTGGAAGCATTGACACATTTGTAGGCCAAATGTGAGAAGCTACCACATGTGTAACAAGCTTTTCTAGACATAGTCTTAGGTCTAGAAGCAAAGAAGCCTGTTCCATGATCACTAACTTGGCTTTTTGGTGACCTAGTATTCCTATACATCTCTGCATATTTAACACTAGGTTTTCTAACATATTGTGGGCCAAGGTCAACAGGTTTGCCAGTGGTAGGGTATGTGATCTTAATAGGTTTAGGATCATCAATTGGTTTTGTGATTGGTGTGGGCTCATTTGGACTTTCACACAACAACCCTCCCTTAACAAACAAAGTGTGGTTAGCTTTCTTCCACTCTTCTAGGTCAGTCAGCTTTTGCTGATATTCCTCAACTGGGGAAGTCACTCTAGGTGGAGGAATAAACTCCTCCTCTTGGCATTCTAGCAAGCCAGTCCAAGATAAGTCCTTTGATTGGACACCATAGAAATCCCCAGCTGGTGGTGGAACAACAGTATAATTATTCATCCCAATCCCACTCATATCCTTAGAGTCTCTTTGTTTACTAACACACTCTCCTAGGGATTGTGTGGCCTTATCAAATCTATGGATTTTAAGACTCACATTATCTTTATTTTTGTTAGCCTCCTCTAACTGAGCTATCAAATCAAGATTAACCCTATTTACTATATCTTGAACATCCTTACTCTGATGTAACTCAGGTTTTAAGATATTTATTTGATCCTTTAAATCAAACTCCATTTTCTTATACTCAGATACTGTCTTTTCTGTTTGGGTAAGAGCAACTTGATAGTTAGATACTTTGCATCTTTCATTACTTGCCTCATCTAATAATTTAACTATCTCTTGTTTTAATTTTTCAGTATTTAAACGACAACCCTTAGAACAGAAAGCATCATCATATACCTCATTATCTGATGAGGAGGAGGAGTGTGCCATGAGAGCATATTCAGCATGCTCTTCTTTAACCTCAGCAACCAAAGCTCTGTCCTCTTCCTCATTCTTAGCCATCCAGCTCCAATCCCATTCCCCAACACCATCAATTTGTTGAACAGCGACCATGGCCTTGGGATCTGGGCTCTTAATCATTTGGCTTGAAGGCTTCCCAGCATCAGATCTCCTTGGAGATCTACATTCCCTCATAAAGTGCCCCATCCTGTGACAGTTGTAGCACTCCACCTTAGACTTGTCAAAGCCAGCAACATCCTTAGCATTAAAGGTCATCTTCTTCTTGAACCTTTTATTGAACCTGTTTGCTCTTAAACTTACAAGAGCCATAGTCCACTTGATGTCCATCTCTTCCAATTGTTCATCACTTATCTGCTCAAGATCTTCATAAGTAATCCTTGAATCACTAGGCAAAGAAGCAATGAATGCACACACAGTATCAAGATCAAAACCAGCAGGTTTAATTCTATCAGCGCCATGATTGTGTGTGTCAGCGCTTGAGTACAAAGCGTTGACAGGATATGATCCAGTGCTGACAGACTGACATCCAGCACTGACACCTTGAGATCCAGAGGCTGAATGTCCATAAAAGTTCATGGAATCAAATTGGCCTTCACTTTGTGAAAAGAAGGCCATGTTGCTGCTGGAAGATTTGTTATCACTTTCCAATTGCCATTCATTCTCCAATAGTCTTAACTTGTTGAAGATGTCATCAAAACTGGAAGTCTTGTGGGTATTATTGACAAGAATGGATCTTGTCTCAATCTTCCATACATCACCAAGGCTTTTGAGAAAAGTAGCATTCAATTCAGGATCATCAATCTGTTTTCCCATGAAGGAAAGTTGACTTGTGATATCAAGAAGTCTACTTCTCACACTGCTGAGATTCTCATTAGGTTGAGCTTTAAAGACAGCATACTCATGCAATAGTTGCTTCTTCTTTTCTTCTTTTGTGTCAGCATTGCCACCATGTGCTACTTCAAGAGCTTCCCAAAGCTCTTTTGCTGACTCAAATCGTTTGTACTTGTGCTGATTCTCATGACCTAGGGCATGTTTCAAGATATTTAAGATTTTCATGTCCACCCTCTTCTTGGCTATGTCTTCAACAGCAACAGCTCTCCCATCTTCAGGCTTTTCCACCTTATCAGATTCAGGACAATTAGGAACAACTGTCCTTGTTGCAATAGCAGCAGTAATCTTTGCTGCTTTATCGAATGTGTTCCCATATTCGATAATTTCCCAAAGAGTGTAGTCATGAATAGCTATGTATTGCTCAAAATTGGACTTCCAAAGCTCAAAGTTCCTGGCATCAAACATGGGAATTTTGATACTAGGGTTTGAGAAGTTGTTTTGCAGCAAAGCAGGAGGTTGATTTGTGCCAGACATGATGTTTTTAGGGTTTTGAGAATTTTAGGGTTTTGCGTTACTTAAAGATCAAAAGTTTCTCAACAAGCTCTGATACCACTTGTTGATCCCAAACTTAGATCGATTAGCTTTATGTATACGAGATTAGATCAAGTATAACACGTAGAGAAACCTTTGCTTATGAATAAAGTAACAAAGTGTTATGCGGAATTAACACCTGATCTAAAACACAATGATGTTAAACAAACTTTCACTTGTATTAGAATAATCTTGTTGATTACAATGAAAGGTTTAACTTGCGAATACTATGAAAACTGATATTAAACTTTAACCTAAAAGATCTTCTTTTATAGAACAAGAAGTCTTGTACAATAAGCTACGAATCAACTATTCTAGGTAAAGATAAACATAGAAAATACATTGTCGTTTCTATCCTTACTAGAAGTAATCTAGAATATAATATACGTGTAGCTCACATCTTTCATCAGTGCTTGTCTTCAATCTGTCAACGCTTGACTTTATCTTGTCAACGCTTATGCTGTCAGCGCTCACATTGCTCTTGTCAACGCTTAAGTTGTTCTTGTCAGCGTTCAAGTGTTCTGGCCTAAATTTATTCCCAACACACACAAATTACAAAGGATATAATTCCCTAAGAATTCCACTCTCCACCCTTTTTATTTCTCTATCAACCAAAAAATGGAAATGAAATCATTTCCATTTCTGTACTTCCAGTTCTCTCTACCATACCCACCCCCAATATGTTGATGATACACTGATTTATATTTGGAGAGTGGAAAGAATCAAATGCAACAAATCTTATGAGAATTGTGGATTGTGTCAAACAAACATCGGGTTTGAAAATAAACTCAAGTAGGACAAAAATATATGGAATTGGGGTTCATGGCGAGGAAGTCGAGGGTCTTGCTAACCTAATGGGGTGTTTGGCGGGGAAGATGCCATTTAAGTATCTTGGTACTCCAATTGGTTTAAATATGAAAAAGATCGATAGTTGGAAATTTATTGTTGAAAAGTTATGAAATTGGAATACTAAGATGATCTCGTGTGGTGGTAGATTAACGTTGATAAATTCAGTACTCGGTAGTTTACCCTTTATTTCTTTTCCTTATTTTGTGCCCCGGTTAGTGTCCTTAAATCTCTAGAAAGTGTAAGAAAAAGGTTTTTTTTTTGGGGGGGGGGGGGGGATGATGTAGTAAGAAAAACATCTTAGGTTAAACGAGAAGTGTGTCTGAACAAATTATTTTTAGGTGATTTAAATATTGGTAGCTTAAAAGCCGCCAATTGGGCTTTAGTAGGTAAATGGTGGTGGAGATATAGAGTAAAAGAAAATAGAATTTAGGCTAGAGTTATTACAAGTATTTACGATATGATGGTGGTTTAAAATATGAAGAAGTAAATAGAATAGCGAAAGGTTCAAACTGGGTGATATAATAAAGACCGGTAGAGATATTCAGAATTTGGTTTTTAATTTTTGTATTTCTTTTGAAAAAAACTAGAAAAATGGAATAGTACCTCTTTTTGGTTGAATATTTGGATTGGTGATTACGTAGTTCTTATTAAGAATTTTACTAGGTTATATAGACTATAAATCAATAAAGATAGTACGGTTGGGAATAGGAGTGTGGAAAAATGGTATATGAGATTGGAGGTGGGATTGGGCTAGAGAATTAAGAGGGAGAGGGTTAGGAGATTTTGAGGAGTTGACGGTTATAACTAATTTTTTGTTCCAAATGTGTTGCATGATGATTCTTGGAAATAGATACATGACGAAAATGTTGATTTCAGGGTCAAGCAACTTAGAGAAATGGTAGATGACAAGATCCTAATTCCGAAGAATGGTGCTCAAGAGACAAAATGGTGCAAGATCATTCCAAGAAAAGTGTGTATTTTTGTATGGCGCCTAAAACAAAGAAGATTACCGGTGTACCCTCAACTCGAAATCTTGGGATTGATGTTAACTTAACTCTTTGTCCACATTGTGGAAATGATATTGGAACGGTAGAACATTTCTCCCTAGGGTGCTCTCGGGTAACTGAATCGTGGGGTAAGCTTTTTAAGTGGTAGGAACGGTTTGGCAAAGTGTTCATAAAAAAACAAGGAACGGTTTGGCAAGTGGTGTGTTGGGTGATGTTATATGTGATTTGGAACGCTAGAAATAAAAGAGTCTTTGAAAATAGAGTTTCAAGTATGCCGACACTTAGTGATGAGGTACAAATCCACTCATTTCACTGGATCTTTAATAGAGAAAATGGAACTATTTCATCGTGGATAAAATGGTGCTCGGACCCGATCAAGGCGTGCAAATTCTAGTTTTCATAAGCTGTTTTGGCACAGTGGACGTTTCTTCGGTGTTTGGCACAACGATTCTGTATCAAGTATCTCACTACATTCTTTTTTGGTTTAGAGTGCTATATTGCAGTGTGCATAAAAGTTGGTGTGGCATGTTTAATTTTGGGCATTGTACCTTGATAGGTGTGAAAACACCCATCCTTTTTACCACTTCATTGCAATAATAACCGAGCCGAAACGTGTAT
Source organism: Glebionis coronaria (assembly GCA_025667525.1). Classification (NCBI taxonomy): domain Eukaryota; kingdom Viridiplantae; phylum Streptophyta; class Magnoliopsida; order Asterales; family Asteraceae; genus Glebionis; species Glebionis coronaria. The sequence continues at coordinate 136,623,536 of CM046875.1, forward strand.
TTTATGTCATTTATGTCGGAATTATGCGTGGTTTGTGTTTTTGTTGTAATTTAGGACGAAAAGGTGAAAAGTGGAGAAAACACGGCATTCACGGGCTTTTATCAAAGAAAAAGATGAAAGATGAAGTCGAAAGATCAAAAGTGGAAAAAGAACGGAAGTCCAAGACCAATTCTGAAGATTTATCGAAGAAAAAGTCAAAGACGGAAGTTTACTAAAAAGCCGAAGAACTCGAGTCTTATTTATGAAGAAAATACAAGACGAGTTTGAAGAAATCCCAAGACAAAGTCCAAGTATTAAGAAGATTAACGAAAGATTAAGAAGATCAAGGACCTAAGCGTGCAATTAAGAGAAAGAAGAAAGAGGGAGGAAGCTTCCTACCTCCTCCCTAATCACCACTATAAATAGGACCAACCTCATTTGTTTTAGAGTGTTGGTGGCTTGACAAACCACTCTTCCACCATTTTCATTTATTGTCATTTTATTTTTCGCACTTTAATTAAATGTCATGCACTTTTAATCATTCAATTTTCAAGTAAGTTTTCATTAATTGTTGTTTAATCTTTACTTTTCTTGTCTTAATCTCTAATCTTCCTTTCTTGATTTTGATTTGCTTTTGGTGCGATTACTTATGATCCGTGTTGTTTGTTTATGTTTTCGTGCCTAAAAGTTCATCTTTTTATGAGTTGATTTAAAAAGGTTGTTCATTTTAAGTTTGAAAAGTTGTTATTTGTGCTTATTAGAATTATTTCACTTGAGATTCGTGCTAGTTTTGGGTTTGAGCTTAATCTAATAGCTTATTTCCTTTAGCTTAATTTTCGGATCAAAGAATCAATCGGAAAGGGTTTTACAACCCTTTTCCGATCGTATATTCCGACCGGTGACCTACTTCCACCCTTTCCGATTGAACTCCAATCGGAAAAGGGTTTTGGCGGATTCCGATCGGGTTTTTTTTTTTAAGTATTCCGATAGGTATTATTTGTTATATTCCGATCAGCAGCGTTTCTTTATATTCCGATCCATCATGTTTCTACGCATTCCGATTGGTTGTCGGGTGTGTATTCCGATCACTATCATCTCCCATATTCCGATCAAACGATCGGAATAGTTTCCGATCTGGACCTTCTTGTACATTCCGATCGGATCCTTATGGATTCCGATCGGGTGTATTCCGATGGAGTGTGTTGTTTTGTTTTAGAATTTTGTTTAAGTGTTTATTGTTCTCGTTTTATTTTCAGTTCATTTTAATTTCGTTTTTGCATTTTTATTTTATTGTCAATTTACTTTTAGCTAAGTTTTAATTTTATGTCATTTAATTTCACGTCATTTACTTTTAACGTTTTAAATATTGCACCGTTTACGTTTCAACTAGTTTTAGTTTTAATTTCTCGTCATTTATTTTTAAGTCTTGCATATTTATTTTTCCAAAACCAAAAACGTTTGTTTCACCAAGAACAACTAGTCTCGCACAATTAACCGGAAATCAATTCGAAGAGATCGGTTCAACGAACTTTAATTAATATAAAATCTGAATTTCAAATGGCGCCGCTGCCGGCTCTTTTCGTGAGGATCGAAAGTTTGTTGTGAGAGAAGCGTTGGCTTTTGGGATCCGTTCACTTGTGAACGTTATTTTTCTTGTCAAACATTTTCAAAAATCCAAAAACATTTGAAAAATCATAAAAAGCATTTCTTTTTCAAAGTTTTGCACCAAAAATATTCTTCTTGCTCATCTATCTTTCTTTATGGATTCTTATGTCCATTGCGTCGGTTGCGGGAGACGATTGTACGGGAACGACTCTTGTCAATGGTGTACATGTGAGCGGTGCGGAAACGATATCAAAGATACACAATCAATACCAGGATTTTGTCCTTTGTGTCCCTCAATTAATTCGTCCTTTTTGAACCCACCTACTCTTTCCCCGTGCATCTATTGTGGAAGCGATTCTCCTTGGCATGTTTCGTGCCCGGTTCAATACTCGTATGATTACGGGCAAGAACCGGGGTACAATTATGACTATGATAATAGCTATCCACAAGACGCACCCAGTCTTTCTCCTCAATCGTTCTGCAACAACTGTGGGGGTCCTCACGATACCTATTATTGTCAACCAATGAATTGTTATGAGCCAAATCCGTGTCCTCAATTTTCTTCTCCAATGGATTATTATGAACCAAACCCGGTTTATAATTCTTCTCAACCGATGAACTACGATGAGCCACAACCATGCTATAATTCAGGTTTTCAACATTTTGAACCCCCACAGCACATCATCGATCATCAACCCTCCTTCGAACAATTGCGCTCCCATGAACAATGGGACACTCTTGTTAAACTAAGTCAACAACTTCAAGAAGCTTGCAACAAGATCATCGAGAAATGTCAAGAGAATCATCGACAGGAACAAATATCCAATATCGAGACTTATACTCCTCCTCCGGTGTATCCATACTATTATGATGATGACGAGGATGATGTCTATGATCTCAACCCATCTTCTGAGCTTACTACTCCTATTCTTGATAACACTAATGCGTCTAAGGATAGTGATTCGTTGAGTGAGATTAGTGATTTTGGTCTTGAAGGACTCTTTGATGAGGTTTGTGATCTTACGACATTTGCTGAACTTAAGGATGAGGTTGTTTTTAATGATGAATTCCAATTCGAGCCTGAGATTGCGGAAATTATCGAACGAGAGCTAGCTCTGTTACCTCCGCTTCCTCCTACAAGCGAGGTCGATTTTTCCAACATCGATGCCGAACTTGATGAGTTGGAGCGTCTTATTTTTCATAATAATGACGAACCAACTCACTTGACCAATCATCCTATTCTCGAGGAGTTACCTAATCAACACTCCTCCACTGAGAATTACGTTTACCACATTCGTGCGGATTTGACTTATCAACAATCCCCACAAATGAATGATGGTTTCGTACTTGATCGTGATCTTTTCGAGCGAGTTTCTGAAATCCTCAATGATGGGAACGACAAACCTTGGTTTGACGCACCTATCTATGATGATGAAATCGAAGAGATTAACGTTCATGAGGATGAGTGCTTTGACCCGGGAGGTGCCATTGATTATTTTCTGCTTGATGACCTTACGGCTTTGCCGCTTGCTGCTGAGCATCCATTGTCTTTAGGGGATGACAATGTGATTCCTTTACCCACCCCACCTCCCGTGGATCATTACCTCACATACCTCTCGTATGTTGAGCGGACCTTTCCCCCATTTAAGACTTATTCCCCCGCCTCTCCTTTGTTGATGTCAACCGGGAACGAGGACAAGGTCTTTGATCCCGGTATCACATTCGAGGCTTCCCCATGGACTATTTAATTCGGGGACGAGTCAGGCTCGTGACTCGGTCAACAAAAACAAGCGCTTTTTGGGAGGCAACCCAATTATCTATCTTTACCTGTTTTCACCATAAGTGTAGGGGGAGCCCTGTGGTGTTTCTTGCTTTCTTTCTTATCATGTGCAGGGATTAGAGCTTCAAAGACACACTCTTGATAACTTTTGACGAACCGTGATTCCGTGTTCCCTTCTTCCCGGTTCTATCCTAAACTCTTTTCGATTCACTATTTTATATTTCTCAATATTAAAATAGGAATCTCTTTAGTTGTCCTTTCCTTAGCAAGATTTAAACAAAGTGCACAATGTCCTAAGTGTAGGGGAGTTTACTCCCACATGCTTAAACATTGAGGACAATGTTTATCTCAAGTGTAGGGGGGACTTCTATCGAAGTAAGTGGTCTTTTCCATGAATTTGCCCTCATTTTAACCGGAAAATTTGATTTTTCGACATTTTTCAAAATTTTTAATCTATTTTGGCCTAGTTGTATAGTTGTATTTGCCCTTGTTATGTTTCCCTTGTTAGAATAAATTTTCAATAAAGTGGTTTTAGATTTTTCTTAGTCGTGAACATTTTGACTCAACCCGAGTTTACTTACCTAAGTTTACTCTAGCTAGTATCCTTAACGTGTTTAAGTCAAGTTTTGCTAGGCTTTTATATAGGGAGCTATAAAACGCGAAAGTCTTAACTCTCGCGGGTTAAGAACAAGAACTTTTTGCAAGTTCCTATAATTGATCCTAGAGAGTCGATTATCAAGGGAACTTTAAAATGCGATTTCTAAACTTGAAAAAGTCTAAGAATTTGCAAGATCCTATAGGCGACTCGAAAACCCAAAAACTTTGATTTAATAGGCTAAGCATCCACGAGTCTCATTCCTTGAGATTTTAAACTGTGGAGAACGAGAGATGATAGAGTCAATTATAAGTTCGGTACTCTTTCGTGAATTTATGTGAGTTAATTATGAGCCTATTCTCCCTCCGCTTGTTAATAGATTAATCTGCTAATAAATAAGGATGTACGATTTAAAAGGTTACTTAGCTTCTAGCCCCAGATCGTTTAAAAGTTGCTCGGTAATGACGAGAGTTCATAGCCAAGGCATAACTTATGAAGCGGGGCGCGAAGATTGGCGAGTCCGAAAAGGCCCTAACAAGGCATGAGGGCTACATTTTGTTGCTAAAGATCCAAAAAGTGATGGGAAGAATCATTTATCAAAAATCAATATGAAGGATCGAGACACACGACGAAAAGCAAGAACTCCCCAAAAGTCATGGAGAAGTCTATCCGAAAAGACCCTAACAAGGTATGAGGATAAATAGATCCAAGTCCTAAAAGGAGGCGGATCGTTGTATATCAAAGTCCAAAATAAATATTGGAGAAAAATGAAGAAGTCGTGGTCCAAAGATGAAGAATCTCTCAAAACTTCAAGTGAAGAAATTCCTATTATGAAGAGAAGACCATAATTTCAAGAACGTCTCTCGAAGATTCGAAGTATGAAGTCGCTGCCAAATATCGGCCCGAGAAAGGTCTCAAATCGCGAACCAAGTTATGCCAAGATATGAACTTTCTGATATCCCGAGAAGCAGTTTTAAAAGATTTGGTCCTTTAGCTAACTATTGATTAAATCGTTCACCTTATTTTCGGACTAAATAACTATCGAAATAAGTCAAACAATGCATCCTCGTGATCATTCAAGACAAAAATAAAATATAAGAGATACACCTAGGAATAAGGGAGTCTAAGTGAATAATTAGCCCACATGAGTTCGTGTTAGTTTGCTAACTTATAATAACAATGATCTCGTTTCTAAGCTTGGTGTGGAGAAAGTGAAAACTTGAGGATGATGATCATTCACGACATTTTCAAAACCCAAGGTATGTTTTGGATTTCTTTACTTTGTATGTTTATAATTTTCTATTTCTTTAAATAAAGGCCAATGTGGATTGATTATGATGGGAAATGTAATCTTGCTTTGTAACTAATGCATTGCATGAGGACATTGCAATGGTTAAGTGTAGGGGATTTGATAGGTGTGAAAATACCCATCCTTTTTACCACTTCATTGCAATAATAACCGAGCCGAAACGTGTATTTTATGTCATTTATGTCGGAATTATGCGTGGTTTGTGTTTTTGTTGTAATTTAGGACGAAAAGGTGAAAAGTGGAGAAAACACGGCATTCACGGGCTTTTATCAAAGAAAAAGATGAAAGATGAAGTCGAAAGATCAAAAGTGGAAAAAGAACGGAAGTCCAAGACCAATTCTGAAGATTTATCGAAGAAAAAGTCAAAGACGGAAGTTTACTAAAAAGCCGAAGAACTCGAGTCTTATTTATGAAGAAAATACAAGACGAGTTTGAAGAAATCCCAAGACAAAGTCCAAGTATTAAGAAGATTAACGAAAGATTAAGAAGATCAAGGACCTAAGCGTGCAATTAAGAGAAAGAAGAAAGAGGGAGGAAGCTTCCTACCTCCTCCCTAATCACCACTATAAATAGGACCAACCTCATTTGTTTTAGAGTGTTGGTGGCTTGACAAACCACTCTTCCACCATTTTCATTTATTGTCATTTTATTTTTCGCACTTTAATTAAATGTCATGCACTTTTAATCATTCAATTTTCAAGTAAGTTTTCATTAATTGTTGTTTAATCTTTACTTTTCTTGTCTTAATCTCTAATCTTCCTTTCTTGATTTTGATTTGCTTTTGGTGCGATTACTTATGATCCGTGTTGTTCGTTTATGTTTTCGTGCCTAAAAGTTCATCTTTTTATGAGTTGATTTAAAAAGGTTGTTCATTTTAAGTTTGAAAAGTTGTTATTTGTGCTTATTAGAACTATTTCACTTGAGATTCGTGCTAGTTTTGGGTTTGAGCTTAATCTAATAGCTTATTTCCTTTAGCTTAATTTTCGGATCAAAGAATCAATCGGAAAGGGTTTTACAACCCTTTTCCGATCGTATATTCCGACCGGTGACCTACTTCCACCCTTTCCGATTGAACTCCAATCGGAAAAGGGTTTTGGCGGATTCCGATCGGGTTTTTTTTTTAAGTATTCCGATAGGTATTATTTGTTATATTCCGATCAGCAGCGTTTCTTTATATTCCGATCCATCATGTTTCTACGCATTCCGATTGGTTGTCGGGTGTGTATTCCGATCACTATCATCTCCCATATTCCGATCAAACGATCGGAATAGTTTCCGATCTGGACCTTCTTGTACATTCCGATCGGATCCTTATGGATTCCGATCGGGTGTATTCCGATGGAGTGTGTTGTTTTGTTTTAGAATTTTGTTTAAGTGTTTATTGTTCTCGTTTTATTTTCAGTTCATTTTAATTTCGTTTTTGCATTTTTATTTTATTGTCAATTTACTTTTAGCTAAGTTTTAATTTTATGTCATTTAATTTCACGTCATTTACTTTTAACGTTTTAAATATTGCACCGTTTACGTTTCAACTAGTTTTAGTTTTAATTTCTCGTCATTTATTTTTAAGTCTTGCATATTTATTTTTCCAAAACCAAAAACGTTTGTTTCACCAAGAACAACTAGTCTCGCACAATTAACCGGAAATCAATTCGAAGAGATCGGTTCAACGAACTTTAATTAATATAAAATCTGAATTTCATACCTCAACTTGTTAGTATCTGGGCTCTTAAAGATCCTTCGTCATATGGCTTATTTGTTCTACTATAATGATGTTTGATTGTTCAAGTGTTGCAAATTTTCACCATGTTTTGTTGGCACGTTTTATTTCTATGCTCGGGTTCCTCCCTCTTTAATCGACATGCTTGGAGAGTGGAGGAATGTCGTTTGTTTGTATCGGTTTCTTTTTGTGTTACAATATATTGCCTTTAAAAAAAATCAACGAATGATTATCACATTTCAAATTTGACCCTTAAATATTTGTCCATTGGTTTGCATCTTTAACTCTGAGTATTCTTATTTTGCTTTGGTAATCCGTAAGCAGAACATCCTAAAGTAATACAAATTATAATCATCAATAGTGAATTTAAGTATTTTAAACATGTACGTGTATGAACAATTTTTTTATCTCAAGATGTAAACAAGACACGATATAAAATAAAAAGTGTAGTATTAAAAAATATCATACAATGGCTACAAGTTAGGGGCCGTTTGGTTTATTCATGTGTTTGATATGGATTTGAGTTTAGTGTAAGATATAGATTTTATGTAGGTTTAAAAAAAGTATGAGAGACAAAATATAATATAAATTTGTATTATAAATTAGTTATAAAATAAACGATACAAGAGAAAGAAATATTATGTGGCTGAAAGTTAATAGTTGACAAAGACTTTGACAATGTGTCAAAAACCCACGAGAATCCTCTAGATTTAGATATTAAAGATCATCCATGATTAGTTTGTTTCGGATTTGAACCAACAAACAAATCATGGACATGAGCCCATCACTTTAGATGAAAACCCAAGAAACAAACGAACCTTAGTATAGTTACTTTGATCACCTTAGAAAAAAAAATTACTTTTTCTGTCTTTCAAGAATCCATTGATACGTGCTTAATGCTAACTTCAAGTTTTATGATATCTAAATCGAATGACTAAAAAAATGTCCCATTAAAAGATGACGCATGGTCGTTTCAAAGTTCAAAACTCATTATATGCCTATTATTATTTAGCTGCATTGAGAGATTCAATTGAAAATTAATAAACTGATTTGACTTGCTAAAATATAAGAATCACTAAAATATTCAATTTAAAAAACTAACAACGGAGTTTGTTATTTTGTTTGTCATCTAATATTATATAAATAATATTAAATATAATACGATAATATATCTTAGCCAATATAAAAACATAAAAGCAAATAACTTAGGGTAAGTTTGGTATTCGTATTTAGTCCACTTTAGACGGAAAGTCATGTGAAATCATTTGTTTGGTATCATAACTTTAGACTTACGCCCTACCGTGGTTTTAGATATCAAAAAATCCATCCACTAGCCTGCCTTTTGATAAATTCTTTCAACGAATACATTTTTTGAGTTTGTGAAAATATATCAACCACATATTGAGTATCAAAATATATTTCTTATTAATATTATATTTAAAAGTAATATTTTCTTTACTTAAATCAATTAATAAAAAATATATATTTTTAAAATAATAATTTATTTTCTCACTCTTAATATAGTTTCAAACCTTTCTCAAATTCATATTTAAACCTAAACCCATTTATGAACCAAACAGACATTTAAAACATGTTTAATAAAAGAACAATGTGAGAGAATTAAAAATTAATTAGTTTCTCTTATTTGATTGAAAAAAGAATAAAATAGTAAAAAAGTTAGAAAGAATTGTGAACAATATATGTAAATTTGGAATCTTCATTTTGATCATAATTTGTCGGTAAATGAGAGGATTGTCAACTTTTGTTTTTATCATTTTTTGGAATTTTTATACATGTTTAGCAAATAAATTACTCACAATGTTAGCATGTTTTTTTAACATTTAATTATTAGAAAATTTAATTTATTTAATCAAAATTCATTCCAAAATGTTATGTTACATAAATGTACAGCAAAGGCAATTTTGTTTAGATTTTACGGTCCATACAAAATTATTAATTTTAGGTGTTTAGTGTAGATATAAAAAATATTAAAAAAACATTTTATTTATTGTTCGACTTAAGTATATATTGTTATCAAACAATAGAATTTGCTATCTACTAAAAATTGCTACTGATTTGTTTTTTCTTAAATTTTTATTTTTTACTCCATTTCTATTTTTTTAAAATCCTTTCTGCTAAATGTTTGGGAAGTCTAGCGACAACTGTGATTATTAATTTAAAATATGTGAGATTTTAAGTTTATTTTTATTAGCTACAAACAACTTTAAAGTAATAACACTAACCTTTTGAAAATGAATTTTTTTTACCCGTCCTATGTTTATGTGACGACGAGTATAAACCCTGTTAACTATTCGAAGTATGAGAAAATATGGTTAGCAAAAATAAAATAAAAGCACAAGGTGCGAAGCACCAACATGTTATGAGTAAAATTTTCCCCCAATAACATCAAGCCAAACTGTACTCTCATTGGTGTAATTCGTCCCCTTCGCTTGACAACTAACGAGCGCGATATTTGTTTTTCTATTTAGTGAGCAAGTATATATCTTTGATGGTGTGTGATTATACATTCGTGCAATCAATAACACTAGCAGGGTACTCGTGCATCAATAAGTTAAAAAATTATAAAATAAACCATCAAAAATAAGCTTATGAAACATAAGGCCAAGCCATATAAGCCAAGGTTACAAAAATCTCAAATTGGTAACCGAGCTGTCGAAATCTTTGTAGCATGCATTCAGTCTAGGCGAGATTAATCGGATTGCTATTTATTTTTTACAAGTCTTTGTATATTTTGGTAATATTTTCTATAAAACCAACTTATAATATATATAAAAAAACTACCATATTCGATTAAAATATATTTATGATGAGTTTTAAGTTTTTCCATTAAGATTTGCATGTTTCAAGCAAGCTTGACTACTATTCATTGCCTTTGATGTCGTTAACATAGTTGACTTACTGTTTCACCGATTAATCTGTCACGAAAAGGTTATGACCCATGTAGCGCCTAGGTGGCGATTAATCAGCTCTATAGGTCTTATTTTGCAATAATGATATAAGCTATCTGGGTCGATATAAATACATTCTAAAGTATCTAGATTACACCTTTTATTAGGCTGGAAGGAGTAAATGTGAAAAATCGACCTTTAATTAGCACATCTTGCACTATTAAAAAATTACACCATGCTAAAATGTGCGTTAGCATAATTGGAGACATAAAAGCTCACACGTATTTGTTAACCAACGTGTAGGGTATTCATATGATATGACCTTTTAACACTCTGTTTTGTTTGTCTTTTATACTATGATCACATAAACTCACACCACTAGTTAGAGGGCCTAATAAACGGTTTATGAATCCAACTGAAAATAATTCAAAACCGGTTTTAAACGAATAGTCTCTTTAACTGGTTTTCCTAAAATCGAATTGACGATTTCATAACCGGTTTAATAAAGTAGACCAGCCAAATTAAACCGAGTCGAACCGATTAAAAACTAGTTAAAGTTCAAGTAAAAATCGGCTTTAAACCAAACCCATTTAAATTAAACCAGTTTATTGATCGGCTGACACAAACCTGACACATTTGAAAACCAAAAAGGTTTAAAAAAAAAAGGGTTTGCCCACTAGTACCGGTATCATAAAAGCAAATTTGCTAGTTGCGGTTTTAGCCCAGTTTTAGGATGAATTGGGCATTTATATATTTGGCTAAAAGAGGAGGGCCATGATCGAGTTGATTCAAAACATAGTATCACTTTGTGTATGCAAAACGAATTTACATATCAAATGACGCTTTCAAAAACATTTCAATTTTAATCACATAGCTCACGTCGAATCTAAATGAAGTTCTATCCGGATCTGACGCAAGTTTCATAAGAATTTACCGAAAGTCGTGACTAGGATTATAAGCCAAAAAGTTATAAAATAAACCACAAAAGATAAGCTTATGAAACATAAGCCCAAACCATATAAGCCAAGGTTACAAAAATCACAAATTGATAGTTGAACGGTCGACATCTTTGTAGTATCTAGCATGTAAGTAGTCTAGGCGAGATTAATCGGATTGCTATTTTTCACAAGTTTTGGGTATTTTTGGAAAATCTTTGTGTATTTCGGCAATTATTTTTTTTAAAAACCAACTTATAATAGATATAAAAACTACCATAATCGATTCAAATACATTTACGGCGAGTTTTGAGTTTTTTCATTAAGATTTGCATGTTTCAAGCAAGCTTGACAACCATTAAGTGCCTTTGACGTCCTTAACCATGGTTGACTTACTGTTTTACCGATTAACCGGTCACGAAAAGATTATTGCCTATGTAGTGCCTAGGCGGCGATTAATCAGCTTTGTAAATCTTATTTTGCAACAATGATATAAGCTATATGAGCCGGTATAAATACCTCCTAAGGTATCTACATTACACCTTTTAGTAGGCTGGAAGGAGTAAGGTGAAAAATTCACCTCTAATTAGCACATCTTGCACTGTTAAACAATCACACAATGCTAAAAATGTGCATTAGCATAATTGGAAGCATAAAGCTCGCACATATTTGCTAACCAATATAACATGACCCCTTAACACTCTGTTTTGTTTGTCTTTTATACAATGATATAAACTCACACCACTAGTTAGAGGGCGCAAAAAATGGTTTATGAATCCAACTGAAAATAATTCAAAACCGATTTTAAAAGAACAATCTTTTTAAACTGGCTTTCCTCAAATCGAATCGGTTTCATAACCGGTTTAATAAAATAGACCAACCAAATTAAACCGAGCCGAACCGATTAAAAACTAGTTAAAGTCCAAGCAAAAATCGATTTCAAACCAAACCCATTTAAATCAAACCAGTTTATTGACCGGTTGACACAAATCGGACACGTTTGAAAACCGAAAAGGTTTTAGAAAAAAAAGGGTTTGCCCTACTAGTACCGGTATCATAAAAGCAAATTTGCTAGTTTTAGCCCACTTTTAAGGATGAATTGGGCTCTTATATTTTTGGCTAAATAGGCATAGAGGAGGGCCATGGTCGTGTTAATTCAAAACACTAGTATCACTTTGTGTATGCAAAATGAATTTACATATCAATGACGCTTTCAAAAACAGTCCAATTTTAATCACATAGCTCACGTCGAATCTAAATGATGTTCTACCCGGATCTGACGCAAGTTTCATAAGAATTTACCGTGACTGTTAGAATGCACGAAAAATGGGGGAAGAGGTGCAGAAATTAAAGTACTGTCTGTTTGATAGATTCATAAACACAACATATGATTTGATAATGGGTAAAAACTATATTTCTGTTATCGAATTCAAACTAAGTTATATGATAGGCCATTTTTACTGGTTCATGATGTGCTAAATTTTAGAGTTTCAGTACTAATTGGAAGACATATGTGGATAGGAAAATGATAGCAATGCAGGTCATGTAATGAAACCAGATACCATCTATTATTACTATTAACACCGAGGACAAAGAAATTATAGAGTTTCTTTTTCAGCCTAAATATCCATATCACGTGCCTTTTCCGAAAAAATGGAACTCAAACAATCAAACCTGAACTGGTGTGCGATTTATCCGGTGCAATGTTCGAGTGTTTCAGTCCAATCAGGTGTCTTATTAAGGGTGCACCTAGCAGCGTACACAGCTGAAGCAACAAGCATCGAAGGGTTATTTCTTATGGTAATCAAGTAGTCCATCAAACCGAGCTCAGTGAAAAAGAACACCATATTCTCCATCTCACTGTCAGTTGGAAGTGAGGCTTTAGCATACCGAACAGTGAACACATACGGTGTTGGTACCGTCAGATACCAACCTAAACGACTAAGAATAGCCTTTTCCATAGCAAGAATTTGCTCTCTTGACTATGTATATTCCCACATAGTAATCATATCATTAACGGGTAGTGCCCATATTTGCTCATACTTGGAAGATATAAGCAATGCGCTGATGCCAACCAATTCAAGCTCGGTTCTTGCAACAGTTCTGACCGACAAGTATATATCAACAATATTGATAGTGAGATAGAGAGTCTCTGGCATCAAGTCATACTGGGTGTGAACTTGTACTAGCCAGTCAAGCAAGATAGCTAGCATTCTAGCATTGATATCAGGTTGAAAATCCATGTAATCTCTCAAATATTCTTCGGTCTCGGAGAGCTTGTAACACTTATAGATTTCCTCCACATATTCAACCGCAGCAAGCTCGTTATTCTTGTCAAACTCGTTAATATTGATGATGACAGGATCTTTTGGTTTTGTAGTAGTAGGGAATGGGATCCCACTAGCAGCCTTGCTACGCGCACTAGAACAGATGATAGTGACTTGGAAAACTTTTTGGTTACGGTAGGGTTTGCTGCCTTAGTAATTGGTTTATTGACACCTTCAGTCTGAGTAGTGACTTGATTTGTAACGTCACCAAGGGCTCGGCGTCTTCTTCCTTCGCCTTGTATACACTTCAAGGCAGCTCATTTCTATAATTACTCTGTTATTACAGGTACTAACATTTTAAGAAACATTCTATAATTACTCGTTATGTTCTAGGTAATTTATCTAAATGATTTCAGTTTAAGAAACTTTCTCTGTCGACTTACAAAAATTTATGGCTAACATTGAAAACTACTAGTAAAAATCCTGTTTTGGTAAGAGACCTAACAAAGTGTGGTGGAAATATAAAAACAACATACTCCAGGAGGTGTCAAGGACCTGTGTGATTGAACATCCTACAATTATAGATAGCAAATTTCCCTCGAGTTTATCTCCATCTGATCCCATGGTTGCAAAAAGCACTAGGTGCTAGTCACGCAGTCGACCACCGCCTAGCTAGTAATCGGCCAAGGCGGATTGGACCTTTTTATATAAAAAAGCTCGACTTCCCCATGTAATAAGGATCCTTCCTGTTATCCCATTTCATGTGACTTGTACTAAAGATTTGACTTTATTGTGGTAGTGCCCGGTCCCCTAATATAAATTTCATAGCATTATATTACATCTCATAAAATCATGGTCCCCTGATATCAGTTAGTTGGAAAAAAGAGTTGTATGTTGCTTGTCCCTATGGTTTGCTTATGCTTGCAGATATTCACGCTCCCCTTGTTAATGGTTTGCCCCAGAAACACTTGATTCTGCTCATGTACTAATTTGCTCATCTGATGTTGCTGATACCATATTCAGGTTTGATCTAGAGATGCTCTTCTTTTTATGACTCTTCTATCTAGGTATGCGCATCTGTGAGTAGTGTACTTAAATTAAGTTCTCGTTGGTATAATGTTATACATGTAGCCTGACTATTACTTTCCTGAGTTGTGGGTATAAAACTGATAGCTAATTTGACTACTGTACTTAAATATATATTTGTTCAGACCAGACTACTAAGGGTAGACAGAGGACATTCTATCACCAAATAACCTCCCGACCTAGACAGATGTGGCTAAGAAAATGATACCATCTATTACTATTGATTAACACAGAGGACAAAGAAACTATAGAGTTTCTTTTACAGCCTACACATCCATGTCACCTGCCTCATCCGAACTGGTTTAGGCAGTGGTTTTTCCACATCCCAACACTTTATGGTTATTAATATTATGATAAAACGATATAAAAAATGGGGCAAAGTAACAAACACCTTTGTATGTGATTAGAAGGGAAAAACAGCAATGTAGTTATTTTTCAGCCAGCCTTAAGCAAGAACGGGATCAGAAGTAACCAAGCAATGTGGTTATTTCCTTCCAAGTGAAACACAAATATAAGTATCATTACTTGGCTACTCGCTATTAAACACAACTTCACAAAAACACAACTCATAAAAAATGACATTCTCGTTTACAACATCAAATTCATCACTAAACAACCCTTTTATAAACTTATTGTCAGCTAATGGACATATTTGAATTTGGAAAACTCATAAGCTTACCTTTATTCGCTTATCAGCCTATAAACTAACTTATGGTTTATGTGATAAGATCATGTTAAGAACCTAAGAAGCCGGTAAAAATGAGCTTATGAGTATTTTCAAATTCAATTAAGTCCATAAACGGGCAAAATAAGCTAATCCAAAGTTCCAAACACCCTTTTTTTCTAATCTACCCATGAGACTTACTCTTAATTATCACAATGTCTTTTCACTAAGTTATTCATTGATTCAATTTACGTATAAATTTTTTTATGCACCTAAGCTTCTCAACCACGCAAAGTTAAAATCTGTCCAACCTCAAAAGCTCAAATTAAGAAAGCAAATCTAGACACTGGTCACCTTTTATGAGAACATCAGTGGTTTGACACCTGGTCCAAGCATGAGGACCGATTTGGTGAAGGGTTTTACATAAGAAGCATCAGCTCCCACAACAGTGAATTTGTGTTTGGCAATCCTGAAAAATAGCGGTTGATTCAATGCTGCATTTATCGCTCAAAGAAGATGCACAACAGTGAATTTGTGTTTGGCAATCCTGAAAAATAGCGGTTGATTCAATGCTGCATTTATCGCTCAAAGAAGATGTGTTTCTCCTGACTTCACTAGTACTTTGACGACATCTACATTTTTTAAAGCAGGTCATCAGTTAAAAGATCCATAACTCTATGCTATTTTTTATTGAAAGGCAATATATTTCCAAACCAACGAAACTAAAGACAAACAACGGCATCCGCTATATTAACAAGGCGCTTAAGTATAGCGGACCCAAGAAAAAGAAAAACACAAACTTGACTAACTACAAAGAAAAACAAAATGGAAGTACTGCCTAACTGACTACCACAAAGCAAGTTGGACTAGCATATATAGTTACCAGTCTTCTGAAAGTGCAGGCGGTCTCCCTGGTCTTTAGTTAAGTGTTCATTTTAGTACTTTGACCCTAACCATCGTTATTCTTTGAACGTTACTACGAGGACAGTTTTGTCTTTTCTTTGTTTTTTTATCACACATTTAACTTTCTTGAAACAAAGGGTTTCATGCCTGGCAATCAAATATCAGGGATAATTAGTTCATTACCATTTCTATCACCCTTCCAACATCATCACTACCACATCATAACAACCACCTGCACAATCACCACATCCGCCGCCACCATCACCCCACATCCACCGCCATCATCCCACCAGCATCGCAACTAGCTCAACCATCATCTACTAACAAATACGTAGTAACATTATATCTAATTCTTATAACCAGCATCGCCACCACATCATCATCATCATCATCGCAACTACCAGCATCGCCACCATCATCCCACCACATCATCATCATCATCGCAACTACCAGCATCGCCACCATCATCCCACCACATCGCAGCCACCAGCATCTCTACACCTTACTAAACAGATTCTTCTTAAGATCATTCAAGTCCATCAATATGTTTCCTCATTGTTTTGTGTTAGCATTAAGAGATACATATTGATGATGCCAAACCAAGATAAAAGTATGATATTACAACTAACAACATTTGATTAAGAGATACATATTGATGATGGATTTAAAGCTGCGAATGGAAATGATTATGTTAAGACGAAATAAGTTTATTTGTTGATAAAGATCAAATAGAAAATGTATTAGTGGTATTTTGGGGAAGAAAAAAAAAAAAGACAAAACTGTCCTTATAATAACGGTCAAAGGATAACAATTGTTAGGGTTAAAGTACTAAAGTGAACACTTAACTAAACACCAGAGAGACCGCTTGCACTTTCAAAAGACCGGTAACTATATCTGCAATCTGGACAAACCACAGGTAAACTTGACTAACTACAAAGAAAAACAAAATGGAAGTACTGCCTAACTGACTACCACAAAGCAAGTTGGACCTACAAACTCAAAAAAGACCAAAGCAAGACAATATGGCAACTAAAATGGAGCAGGCAAGAAATTGCAGGTAAAATGCAGACTCAACCCACCTGTGACACTGCAACTATTATTATACCTAGATTCTTTCTTAGTTTATACAAGTAGAAAACCTTTGCTGCAGCACTTATAGAGGTCACCAGGTTAACCTTTTGGAGCTCCACCTGTTCTTGGGGCTTCCTTTATGACATCGATAGGGTTTGTGTCCCACCATTCACCTGATTATCAACCGCATCATATTACTGAGACAGGTGCATTAATCTCACAAGAAGTATGCTTCTTTTGAAATTGACCAGATAGTTCGGTAACAGGTTGGGTCAGAATGGCTGACTTTCATTTATATTGGTTGGATCGGGTTTGACCCCATCAATGACTTTTTGTGGAATTTTGTTTTTGTTCGATTAACAATCTTCACTTTTTCAAAAAATATGATTTGGGAGGTTTTAAGCATATGAAAATACTTTAAGTTACTTATGACTCATTTGACCCGCAATTTGTTTGGCCAAAATTTGAAATTTGACCCATTTGGAAAGCAAAACGACCCAAATCAACGTTAAATGATCCGAATTGCCACATTTATCTATTTAGCTTTATAAGAGCTTACCAAGCATAATGACCGAATCTCGATTAGGTAGGTTTAGGGAAGGGATATGAATCTCCTTGTCTTAGCCGAATAATAAGAGCACCATAGACAGTTGCTCTGAGCCATGAACTAGGTGCATGCCACCATAATGTTCCTACTTGTCCTGAAACTGTAAACCTATACGTATAACTCTTCCCTGGTCTAATCGGACACCGGGTAATGAACTCGGGTCCATCCGCCCATGCTGTCCTAATCTGTCGAACACCATGCCTGCAAATTACGAAGACAAAACATTTTAGTTAACCATGCACACGTAGTATAGTAGTTTCATATACATGTTCATATGCATTATGCTATACCAGTGAATGGTGACATTGTATTTCCCTCTGTTGATGACCTTAATCACTAAAGTTTCACCATCGTAAAGTGAATGAAACCAGGCACCATATACTATTATCTCAGAGGACAAAGAAATTATAGAGTTTCTTTTTCAGCCTACATATCCATATCACGTGCCTTTTCCGAACTGGTTTAGAGTTTTTTCCACACCCCAACGTGCTATACTTACTACTACTACGTAATCACAGAAAGAATACATTAACCTCCTGGCACAAATCTGCAAACTCGTCCTGTCAAAAAGAAATACAAGGCATTAGGATTTGAGCATCAGGATCTTGCTCCATGTCTCATGATCATTCATGATGCATTCTAAAAACTAGACTGATCATTGCTGCAGAAGTTTTGGAGCCTTATTTGCAGACTGTTGGCGAAGGAAATGTTTGTTACTGTTGATATAATTTTAACAGCTGATCGTGTATATATTAATATATATATCTGAAAATTACACGATTGCTTTTCATTAGTGAAGTGCTATAGAGTTTTGATCTGCTGACTTCAAGTGAATACGAAAAAACTCTTACGTGCTCTGTCAACTTACTCGGTAAATACTTGTGCATTAAATATAAGCGACTATAGGAAGATATAAACAACCCATGTCCGTAGGGGACTTGTATGACTTTGATGATTAAAAAGACACTAACAACCAAATAAATCACAACACCAGTAAAATCTAACCCACGATTTCTATGCATAAAAAAAATCAGAACAGTGACTATTTAAGGTTTAAAAAAACTTGAATTTTTGATTTTTTACTACAAACTCTTAACCAAACACGAATTAATGAATTTTTGATTTTTTTTACTTGTTTTGACCCGTTTTTACCTTTGACCTAGGCTAAACCAAACACTCCTTACTACTAGGCAAATCAAACTATAAACTACGAAAATGCAACACAACTAATCTATAAAACATAAGAACATGTAAGAAATCAATATAGAGGACATAAAACCAATAAAAACAATAAAATAAGCAATAAGCAATTCAAATAAGCAAATAAGCATCATAATAAGCAAATGAGGAATATAAGCTTGGAAATGGAAAAGAATATAAGCTTGGAAATGGAAAAATGGCTTACCAAGGGGTCCATGATCTTTTGGATACTCTGACCTAGCAACTCAGTGGATCTTAGTTCAAACTAGCTGATCCTCACTCAAATAAGCTTAGTGAGCTTATGAACAAACCAATAAGCTAAAAGCAAAGCAATAAGCTAAAAGCTTATTGGAACACCAATATCTTCAAAATGTAGAAACAACCACAACAAGGCCTTTTGGAAATTGTAACAACTTCCAATAGATGACAAGCAAACAGCTTATTAGCAGCTTATTGGAAATAAGCTGTGGAATAGTAAGGAAAAGAAAATAAATTTAAATGACAAGAAATTTAAATAAGGGTAAAAGCTATACAATACCATCCTACTTAGCAAAATGTACCGACTTTAAACACTTACAATTTAATCGCTATACATTACCAATGAACTTTCAAATTGATTATTGACTTTACCAATATGGCCCTAAAATGACGAAATTACCCTTTTCTTTTTTTACATAATTACGTTTTCGTCAGTAAATTTACGTTTTCGTCCGTAAATTTACGTTTTCGTCAGTAAATTTACATACTCGTCCGAAAAATTACGTTTTCGTCAGTAAATTAACGTTTTCCTCAGAAAAACGTTTTCGTCAGTAAATTTATGTTTTCGTCAGTAAATTTACGTTTTCGTCAGTAAATTTACGTATTTTCTGAGGAAAACGTAAATTTATTGAAGAATTTACTGACGAAAACGTAAATTTACAGACGAAAACGTAAATTTTATGAGGAATACGTAAATTTATTGAAGAATACGTAAGACGAAAACGTAAATTTTCTGACGAATACGTAAATTTACTGACGAAAACGTAAAATTACTGACGAAAACGTAAATTTACTGACGAAAACGTAAATTTACTGACGAAAACATAAATTTACTGACGAAAACGTTTTTCTGAGGAAAACGTTAATTTACTGACGAAAACGTAATTTTTCGGACGAGTGTGTAAATTTATTGACGAAAACGTAAATTTACTGACGAAAACGTAAATTTACTGACGAAAACGTAATTATGTAAAAAAAGAAAAGGGTAATTTCGTCATTTTAGGGCCATATTGGTAAAGTCAATAATCAATTTGAAAGTTCATTGGTAATGTATAGCGATTAAATTGTAAGTGTTTAAAGTCGGTACATTTTGATAAGTACGATGGTATTGTATAGTTTTTACCCTTTAAATAACATAAATTTAGATTGCATTAAAAATAAAAATTCCATTTTTACAAGATTTTTGGAAGAAGAACTATACTAAAAGCTAATCCAGATTTATACAAGTGATATGCAAGCCTATGTCTTCATAGACCCACAGTGATGTGGAGATGTTCATGGATCTTTTTGGGAAATTCGGGTTTTCCCAAGCTTCTGAACTTTGTGGTAAAAGCAGTGACGGTTTTTGTGTCATTGAAAGCTGGGAGAGTAGGCATAATTGGCTTTGAAGGGGTGTTTTTAGCGGCCTTGTATTCCAAAATAGCGGTGGTGGTGGTGTTGTCGAATGGTGCATTTGGAGCACTTGCATAAGTACGTGCAGCTATATAGTATTGACCCGGTGTTTGGTCACCTTTTATGAGAACGTCAGTGGTTTGACCTGGTCCAAGCATGAGGACCGATGTTGTGAAGGGTTTTACATAAGAAGCATCAGCTCCCACGACAGTGAATTCGTGATTGGCAATCCTGAAAAATAGCGGTTGATTCAATGCTGCATTTATCACTCAAAGAAGATGTGTTTCTCCTGACTTTACTAGTACTTTGACAGCATCTACATATTTTAAAACATGTCATCAGTTAAAAGATCCACAACTCTATGCTATTATTGTACTCCGTAGCTTTTTTCGTAGTTTATACAAGTATCAAACCTTTGCTGGAACACTTATAGAGGTCACCAGGTTGACCATTAATTGTATACGCGTCAGAAACATTTGGAGCTCCATCTGTTTTTGTGGCTTCCTTTATGACATCGATAGGGTTTGCGTCCCACCATTCACCTGATTATCAATCGCATCATATTACTAAGAAAGGTGCCTTAATCTCACAAGAAGTATGCTTATTTTGGAGTTGACCAAATAGTTCGGTAACGGGTTGGGTCAGAATGGCTGACTTCCAATAATATGAGTTGGATCGGATTTGACCTCGTCAATAACTTTATGTCCAATTCTGTTTTTGTTAGATTAACAATCTTCGGTTTTTCAAAAATAGGATTTTGGGAGGTTTTTAGCATTTGAAAACACTTTAAGCGACTTATGACACATTTGACCCGTAATTCGTTTAGCCATGTTTTGAAATTTGACCCGTTTGGAAAGCAAAACGACCCAAATCAAAGTTAAATGATCCGAATTGCCACATTTAGCTATTTAGCAGGTAAAATGCAGACTTAGCCCACCTGTGACACTGCAACTATAATTATACGTAGATTCTTTCTTAGTTTTTACAAGTAGAAAACCTTTGCTGCAGCACTTATAGAGGTCACCAGGTTAACCTTTTGGAGCTCCACCTGTTCTTGGGGCTTCCTTTATGACATCGATAGGGTTTGCGTCCCACCATTCACCTGATTATCAAACCGCATCATATTACTAAGACAGGTGCATTAATCTCACAAGAAGTATGCTTCTTTTGAAAAATATGATTTGGGAGGTTTTAAGCATTTGAAAACACTTTAAGTTACTTATGACTCATTTGACCCGTAATTTGTTTAGCCAAATTTTGAAATTTTACCCATTTGGAAAGCAAAACGACCCAAATCAATGTTAAATGATCCGAATTGCCACATTTAGCTATTTAGCTTTATAAGAGCTTACCAAGCATAATGACCGAATCTCGGTTAGGTAAGGTTTAGGGAAGGGATATGAATCTCCTTGTCTTAGCCGCATAATAAGAGCACCATAGACAGTTTCTCTGAGCCATGAACTATGTGCATGCCACCGTAATGTTCCTACTTGTCCTGAAACTGTAAACCTATACGTATAACTCTTCCCTGGTCTAATCAGAAACTGGGTAATGAACTCGGGTCGATCCGCCCATGCTGTCCTAATCTATCTAACACCATGCCTGCAAATTACGAAGACAAAACATTTTAGTTAACCATGCACTCGTAGTATAGTAGTTTCATATACATGTTCATATGCATTATGCTATACCAGTGAATGGTGACATTGTATTTCCCTCTGTTGATGACCTTAATCACTAAAGTTTCACCATCATAGAGTGAATGAAACCAGATACCATCTATTACTATTATCACAGAGGACAAAGAAATTATAGAGTTTCTTTTTCAGCCTACATATCCATATCACGTGCCTTTTCCGAACTGGTTTAGAGTTTTTTCCACACCAACGCGTTATACTTACTACTCCGTAATATTCTGATAAAACAAAACTCATAAAAAATGACATTCTCATTTACAACATCAAATTCGTCACTAAACAACCCTTTTATAAACTTATTGTCAGCTAATGGACATATTTGAATTTGGAAACTCAAAAGCTTAAACTAACTTAAGTTTTATGTGATAAGCTCATGTTAAGAACCTAAGAAGCTGGTAAAAATGAGCTTATGAGTATTTTCAAATTCAATTTAGTCCATAAACGGGCAAAATAAGCTAATCCAAACACCTTTTTTTTCGAATCTACCGGTGAGACTTACTCTTATCACAATGTCTGTTCATTAAGATATTCATCGATTCAATTTACGTATATATTCCTTATGCACCTAAGCTTCTGAACCACTCAAAGTTCAAATCATTCTAACCTCAAAAGCACAAATTACCTTACCGATAAAGTACTACAGTACAACACAACTCTACACGTTAGGTTACCAATTACAAGCATCATCCAAGTTAATTTCATAAACACTATTCATTATAAATCAGAAAAGGGTGTTTGGATTAGTTTATTTTGTCAGTTTATGGGCTTTATTTGAGTTTGGAAAATCTCACAAGATCACCTTTTCAGCTTATCACCCTAGAAACTTTAACTTATGGTGTAAGCCATAAGCTAATCTTAACAAGCAAATAATCCAAAAAAAGCGAGCTTATGAGTATTTCCAAATTCAAATAAGCCCTTGAACCGGCACAACACAGTTCAGTTTTAATCACGTAACTCACCTCGAATCTAAATGAAGTTTTTACCCGGATCAGACGCAAGTTTAATAAGAATTTACCGAAAGTCGTGATAGAATGCATGAATGATGGGGGAAGAAGTGCAGAAATTAAAGTACTCTGTATGATAGATTCATAAACACAACATATGATTTGATAGTGGGTTAAAACTATATTTCTGTTATCCAATTCAAACCAAATTATATGACTAAGCAGCAATTACAACATTTATAATCATGCACGATAGGCCATTTTTACTGGTTCATAATGTGCTAAATTTTAGACTTTCAGTAATGGCGAAGGAACAACTTGAGTTGAGAGCGATAGTGGCTGCAGGAAATATGAAGTAACATAGACTTTGAATATATTAATGTGAGAAAGAGTGGAAGTGGAAGTTGCATACTTATCAGGATAAAGCGGATCCAAAGTTTGCTTCTCCACAATTTGTCTACAGTATTAAAAAACATCACCAACCTGCAACCATATAAATCGCAATGCAAATATGAAAAACGGAATGAAATTAACTCGTGTGCACCGAACCTGCTTCTTCCAAAATGTTAATTAGCAGATAAACTAGTGTTTTATTAGCTTCTCGTGAAAAAAACACACACTCGTAGGCTAAATTCTTCCCCATAACTAAAGACACATAGCCTTTTCTATGCTAACCGGGGCCCATGGTTTCAAGACTATTTAGGATAATGCATAGGTTGCTGTGCCCTTTATCATACCGAAAGAATACCTATACATATCAGCATGACAACTATAATCACAGAAAGAATACATTAACCTCCTGGCACAAATCTGCAAACTCGTCCTGTCAAAAAGAAATACAAGGCATTAGGATTTGAGCATCAGGATCTTGCTCCATGTCTCAGGATTATTCATGATGCATTCTAAAACCTAGAGTGATCGTTGCTGCAGAAGTTTTGGAACCTTATTTGTTGACTGTTGGCGAAGGAAATCTTAGTTACCGTTGATATAATTTTAACAGCTGATCGTGTAAATATATGTCTGAAAATTACAGGATTGCTTTTCATTAGTGAAGTGCTATAGAGTTTTGATCTGCTGACTTCAAGTGAATACGAAAAAACTCTTACGTGCTCTGTCAACTTACTCGGTAAATACTTGTGCATTAAATATAAGCGACTATAGGAAGATATAAACAACCCATGTCCGTAGGGGACTTGTATGACTTTGATGATTAAAAAGACACTAACAACCAAATAAATCACAACACCAGTAAAATCTAACCCACGATTTCTATGCATAAAAAAAATCAGAACAGTGACTATTTAAGGTTTAAAAAAACTTGAATTTTTGATTTTTTACTACAAACTCTTAACTAAACACTTGGAATTAATGAATTTTTGATTTTTTTACTTGTTTTGACCCGTTTTTACCTTTGACCTAGGCTAAACCAAACACTCCTTACTACTAGGCAAATCAAACTATAAACTACGAAAATGAAACACAACTAATCTATAAAACATAAGAACATGTAAGAAATCAATATAGAGGACATAAAACCAATAAAAACAATAAAATAAGCAATAAGCAATTCAAATAAGCAAATAAGCATCATAATAAGCAAATGAGGAATATAAGCTTGGAAATGGAAAAGAATATAAGCTTGGAAATGGAAAAATGGCTTACCAAGGGGTCCATGATCTTTTGGATACTCTGACCTAGCAACTCAGTGGATCTTAGTTCAAACTAGCTGATCCTCACTCAAATAAGCTTAGTGAGCTTATGAACAAACCAATAAGCTAAAAGCAAAGCAATAAGCTAAAAGCTTATTGGAACACCAATATCTTCAAAATGTAGAAACAACCACAACAAGGCCTTTTGGAAATTGTAACAACTTCCAATAGATGACAAGCAAACAGCTTATTAGCAGCTTATTGGAAATAAGCTGTGGAATAGTAAGGAAAAGAAAATAAATTTAAATGACAAGAAATTTAAATAAGGGTAAAAGCTATACAATACCATCCTACTTAGCAAAATGTACCGACTTTAAACACTTACAATTTAATCGCTATACATTACCAATGAACTTTCAAATTGATTATTGACTTTACCAATATGGCCCTAAAATGACGAAATTACCCTTTTCTTTTTTTACATAATTACGTTTTCGTCAGTAAATTTACGTTTTCGTCCGTAAATTTACGTTTTCGTCAGTAAATTTACATACTCGTCCGAAAAATTACGTTTTCGTCAGTAAATTAACGTTTTCCTCAGAAAAACGTTTTCGTCAGTAAATTTATGTTTTCGTCAGTAAATTTACGTTTTCGTCAGTAAATTTACGTATTTTCTGAGGAAAACGTAAATTTATTGAAGAATTTACTGACGAAAACGTAAATTTACAGACGAAAACGT
This sequence comes from Glebionis coronaria, assembly GCA_025667525.1. Taxonomy (NCBI): domain Eukaryota; kingdom Viridiplantae; phylum Streptophyta; class Magnoliopsida; order Asterales; family Asteraceae; genus Glebionis; species Glebionis coronaria. The sequence goes on from CM046875.1 coordinate 136,648,845, forward strand.
AAATTTTATGAGGAATACGTAAATTTATTGAAGAATACGTAAGACGAAAACGTAAATTTTCTGACGAATACGTAAATTTACTGACGAAAACGTAAAATTACTGACGAAAACGTAAATTTACTGACGAAAACGTAAATTTACTGACGAAAACATAAATTTACTGACGAAAACGTTTTTCTGAGGAAAACGTTAATTTACTGACGAAAACGTAATTTTTCGGACGAGTGTGTAAATTTATTGACGAAAACGTAAATTTACTGACGAAAACGTAAATTTACTGACGAAAACGTAATTATGTAAAAAAAGAAAAGGGTAATTTCGTCATTTTAGGGCCATATTGGTAAAGTCAATAATCAATTTGAAAGTTCATTGGTAATGTATAGCGATTAAATTGTAAGTGTTTAAAGTCGGTACATTTTGATAAGTACGATGGTATTGTATAGTTTTTACCCTTTAAATAACATAAATTTAGATTGCATTAAAAATAAAAATTCCATTTTTACAAGATTTTTGGAAGAAGAACTATACTAAAAGCTAATCCAGATTTATACAAGTGATATGCAAGCCTATGTCTTCATAGGCCAAAATCAGCTTCTAAATCAAATCCTAACTCTTCGAGTGAGAAACAAACATTTTCAGGAGCTCCCGGCATTAAAAACTTAGAACAATCATTAGCAGCAGCAGCAGCAGCAGCAGCAGCAATATGACAATTATCTTCAGGTCTGGTATATGGGTTCATTGGTTCTGGATCGGAGCAACCCGTGTCAAAGAGCTCGTGATCCATCATCGCAGGTTGGTCTGGCATCAAAGAAGCAAACCCAAAACCACCTTGTGTGGCATTAGTATCTGGTTGATTTTGGGTTTGTGGCTCATTACTGATCCACGTCTGAGACACACCAGGGTCGTTTTGACCCATTATGTTTCCTGTATTTGGGGAGTTCAACATTTCAACGAACTCATCCCAGTCGAACAACTCAGCATCGGGGAAACTCGCATAAGTGTCTTGCTGATATTGGGTCTGTGGGTCATAGGTATGAGATACAGAAGGGTGGTATTGACCCATTCCGGTAGTACATGTACTCTGGGAGGTGTCATCCTGAGTCACCACCGAGTGACCTTCAGTTGTTAGTGTACTGGAAGAGGGTTGAGAAGCAGGAGGACAAAAGGTGGGAGTAGAGTCAGCAGTAGGCATGATGTGAGTATTATTATCCATGTAATCTTGTTGTGGTAAATTGAGCCTAGCAGACGAACCATACAGACGTCGGGCAGCCTCATCATAAGCCAAAGCGGCGTCAACAGCACAAGGAAAGGTGCCCAACCAGAGTCGACCTCGACCGGATGTATTTGGCTCTCGAATCTCAGCCACCCATTTTCCCCATGTACGTTGTCGGACGCCGCGAAAGTTGCATCTGGAATTGTCGGGGCCACCTTTTCCCTTCATACAGCCCCTTTTAGAGCCTTTATTAGGGACTTTTGGAGCGGGGTTTGGTAGTTGACATTGAGCGAGTGTTTGAGCAAGTGTGGTGGTTCTGGATTTACGTTTTTTAGAGGAGGAGGAATCCATAGTGGCGGAGGATTTACGCTTTCTACAGGAGGAGGAATCCATATATAATAGTAGATGAGGAGGAATAATTCAAACCCTAAAAAACTAAAAAGGGTGGATTGAAATTGGTTTAACTGAATCTTGATCAATCGCAACAACTTTAGATATTAAATCTTGAATCTTTAGAGTAGTAGCCAGAGTAGAGAATTGACAAACAGAGAGATTGTGTGATTTAAAGAAGGAGACGAGGAGGATTAAAAAGAAAGAAAGTGATTTTGGTTTGTGATTGGAAAGATAATAATCAAGATATGATAATAATCAAGAAACTCAATCTACTATTTAACCTCTAAAATCTATCGTATGTTAGGTCGGTCGCTGTCCATCCACGCAGAAGAAAAAAGCGCGGGAATTTCAAAATCAATCTCAATCACGTTCTTTTCAGCCCAGCCCAGCCCATAAACTATTATTTATATTTTTGTTTTTTTGACTCCATTTGACCTAATAAACTACTAATATTTTTAACAAATCAAATTCCAATACATATTCTGATCATATTTTATAAATTTTTATTACACATGATACCTTGCATTGGTTTTATCTAATTAATTTATAGTTTAATAAAGATTTTAAACAATAATAAGAATAAGTGATAAATAATAATAGTAATAATCGATTATAGAAAATATAAGATAAAAAAAATAAAAAATACTAATAACATTTTATTCAAAAAAAATTTAATTAATTATTAATTAAATATATATATATATATATATATATATATATATATATATATATATATATATATATATATATATATATATATATATATATATATATATATATATATATATATATATATATATATATATATATATATATATATATATATATATATATATATATATATATATATATATATATATATATATATATATATATATATATATATATATATATATATATATGTATATATATATATAAATAATCTAAAAAATAGTAATTATTATTTATAAATTTATTAATATTATTTTAATATTAATAAGCATAATAATAATAATAATAATAAATAAATAAATAAATAAATAAATAATAATAATTATAACAAAAAGAAAATTTAAACTTTTTTTTGTAAAAAAATAATTTTATAAATATATATTTTATAAAAAATATCTTTATAATAAAAAGACTTTTTTATAGTAAAAATCGTATAAAATGTATTTTTTTATCCTTGTCATTATTAATAAAGCATATTTCTTAATTTTTTTATTAAGTTGCATATGGTTTATGCATATGGTTTATTGTAATAATTTAATAAAAAATTTATCTCAAAATATTAAGGGCTTAGAAAAGAGAAGGATTATAATAGATAGTTTTTATATGTTGGATACAAGGAGTTAATCTAAGCCCTTCATTTAAAATAAATTAAAGGCTAAGATTAAAAGGATTTTTTAATTAAAAAGGAATGGAAGGTTATTTTTGTCTTTTCTACCTCCCACCACCTTCTCCTATCCCGTACTTTGATCTGCCTCTTCTTCACACACACACATACACGAACATAATTTGATCCATCTTGATCTAAAACACACGTTAAAACACACAAACACAATTCGATCCATCTTGATCTAAAACACACATTAAAACACGAGTTTGATCCATTATCGCATCATCTCCTTTGTAATTGAATTGTATTCTTTTACAATTCATTAACATTTAGGTGATCTGATTTGCTCCCAATCTTCATTACAGGTATGCTTAATTTTTCTAGTTATAATCAATAAACTTATACACTATACTTCAATATTCGTATATCTAAGCTTTCTACTAACCATCGCTCTAATAATTATCAAAGATGTTTTTTGTACTTGTTTTAATTACTACAAATTAGATTTTTATTCATCTACCTACTTGTTGTCAATTTATGTTAAAATTTAGAGTTTAATAATAAACTATACTACAAACACTAATCTGAGCTAAAATATTGATATCACGTAGCTTTAATTTAGTTAGTTAGATGAACTAGGATAACTGTAGATGAAAGTATTAGATATTAGACAAGTTTATATTAATTTGGTTTTTCTTAGAAAACATGATTTATATTAGACATACAAGGATGTGTCCGCTTATGTTGATGTGTTATAACTAAGCTTAATGTGAATAAGTTTATTAAGAGAGTTATATGAATTAGAATAGAGTTGTGTGAATCATACCTCGTTAAATATTTGGTTTAATTTTAGACATTGTTTTGGAAAAATGTAAATCGAAGCAAAAAAATTGTGTGAAATACTGATTATACATATATTTTAACTCTGACTATATATTATGAAAGTAAACTTTATACGATAAAAATAAAATTGCAAAACATAGTTATTTATTCGCATAGTTTTGTTAAAAAAAATATTCGCATAGTTTATATTTACATTAATGTTAGACTTATATCTGAAATTCGATAATTATTCCTATTAAATTAGATCGCAATTGTTCTAAATGAAATAAATATGTCTTTGTGTGACTTATAACATGGGTTGTTACTGAATATATGTTGAGTTGACACATCCATAAGTGTCGCTACTCAGCGAACATCGTTTTTCCACAGCAAGATCCGTGTGAAATTCCATGAGAAATTATCATTTTCTACGTATTTCCGACGGAATTATTCCGTTACTACAAACCCCGTGGGTAAATATTTTCTAATGGATTTTCTCACGGAGCGTTGACTATTTTCCAAGGATTTTCCATGGTTTATATCAACCATTTTTCACATAAAATGAGTAGTTTTTTTTGCCAAAGATTCCCCCACGGATATAGTCTCAAGGGATTTCCCACGATCATTTTTCCACGTATTTTTCACAAGTTTTAACAGCCATTTTCTGATATGTTTCCCCAAGATTTCCCACAGTTATTTCCCATAGATGTCCCACGAACATGTTCCCACAATTTTTAGTAACCATTTCCATGTTTTTCTCACGGATTTTCCACAAATATTTTTCACAGATTTCCCACTGTATATTCCCACATATAATTTGATTTTTCCATATTTCAAAATACATAAATATGAAAAAAATGATATTTGAAGCAATAAAACCCAATAATATATCACAAAAGTATACAAATTAAGTACCCCGGGGTACATAAATATGTCGCCCGTAGGACATAAATCCGTTTCTTAAAGTGTTATCTACATACTACACACCCAATAGTTTTAACTTGTAACACAAAACTAAAGACTATTAATCAAACTAATTGGGACCTGTGGTTTATCTCTGGCTCAGTTTTTCACTTTTGCTTGGTTTTGTGTTACTGGTTTCGTTTTGGTTTCCGCTTCAGTTGGGATTTGCACTACCATGTCAGTTTCAGATTGGATTTGAGGTTCAAGTTTAGTTGATGATTCATGGTACAGCCTCACTACAATGTAGGTCATATTGTCAGAGCACTTCCACATCTGAAAGCAGTCTCTATTAACTTTCTCGTTGGTTCTCCTAGAGCTTCAATGACTCTAAGTTATTCGCCAAGACCTTGAACGACTCTCATTTCTTATCCAGGCTCTTCAACACCTCCAATCTATTCTTCGGGACCTTTGAGGTATGCAGAGTGTCAAACTACAAGCTCTTTACTACAAATTTAAATATACTTGAGGCAACAATGGAAACACGCATGCATCCTGAGCACCACAAATGATTTCAAATGCACTACTACACGAACTGTAGAAACTAGAAGAGGGGGGGGGGGGGGTTGAATAGTTTATCTTGGTTATTGTCCTAATTAAAATTCTTTCAATTAGGTTTGCCCCAAAATTACCTTTTACTTGAAAACTAGTTTCATAGTTCTTAGGTTCAATTCTAATGCATTAACAATATCTAGTGACAATGAAATGCATAGCAATAATGAAAACATAAGTAAAGAGTAAGGAAAGAAGCAACCTAAGGAACGACATCAAGATTTATACTGGTTCGGCAACGAAGATCTATCCTCGTTCCTACTCCACTCCCCGAGTACACCTTACTCGAGATTTACACTATATCCACAAGCTCCCTTCTTGGCGGAGAAAACCTTACAACGTCGCTTACATTATGTTCCAACACTAAACTAACTGTCGAGACCTAATCTTAGCTAGGACCAATCTACACACGTCACCTACTTCACCATTTTCTGACACAAGGCTAGATGTTGAGTTCTAATCGAAAGCTAAAACCAATCTTCGTCTCCCATCTTCTTTTCCGATACAAGGCTAGATGTCGAGTTCGAATCCAAAGCTAGAACTAATCTTTACAACTCTTCACTTTCAAGTTTAGTGAGAACTCACAAGACACATACACACATCACTTTATAGTTTAGTGAGAACTAACACTAAAGACTTATTACAACTCAATAAGACATATCCAAGTATACACATGTAACTTGGATCCACACAATACAAATCCAAGTATACACATATACAATAGACTTACACAAGACTAATACAAGTATTCCTAAATACAATAGATTAATACAACACTAACCAAGTATCCACAAATACATTGGATCTACACAAGACTCAAATAAAATGATGAACATGACTAGATCTAGAGTAGGATGATCTCCATCAAGGCTTCATCTTCACATCATAAATGTGTGAGTGATCTTCTCTTTGGACAAGTAAAGAAGAGGATCAAGAGGATAATCATAAGTAAACATACTTAACACATTAAGTGATCATTTACTAATGATTATGATATAGAAAAGAGAAAGGAGACAGAAGGAATGTCCATAAAGGTTCATGTAAAATGGAGATTTGATCCACTATTTATAGGAGACAAAAACCAATGGCTATCTGCCTGCGGTTCCTTAATTGTCTATGTGATTCCTTATTGATAGAGAACCGCATGCCTATTTGAGGAACCGCGGGTAGTAGACTCCGCTCCTTTTTGTCCTTTAGTGGGGAAGTTTTAATTGAGGTAAGTTTTTATGGCATTTGGAATATGCCATATTCAAATTTATATTTTCCATTTTAATAAAACATTTTCTTAAAAGGAAAGTTTATTAAAATCTTTTGTCACATTTGACAAAATGTTAGTTTTAAGGTTAATCAATTTCTATGATCACTAAACATAATTAAGATGTGTTTGTGTAAGACATAAATGATTATTACCTTGATGATAGTGTTTGTTGAATAATCCGTCTTACGATTGTCTTTGACGATAAATATCTTTATACTTTGTCGTGATCAAAACTAAGAAATATTAGTTAACACTAATAATATTTTTAGGCATCACTTGCATTAACACCAACTTTACAATAACGTAGGGAACATTAGTTTGGAGTAGTTTTTCATTTATCAAGTTTATCACCTCGAATGTGATTCGTATGTTTTATCCTTTTAAGTTTTATCGACTTTGTAAAGAAATTCATACGTTTGATTGTTAAAACTTTTATCGAATTTGAAATGTAATTGCGTACGTTTTATCGTTTAAACATTTATCGATTAGTTAACCTTCATCACGATTAGTTAACATTCATCCTGATGAGTTAACATTCATAACGATTAGTTAAAATTTATCTAATGTTCTCACGGATGTATAAATAACAAAATAATGTGTACTATCGTACTTATTAAAACGTGTCGACTTTAAACACTTACTAATTAATCTCGGGACACCATTGTACTTTCAAATTTGTTCTGACTATACCAATATAAGCCTGAAATGACTATGTTACCCTTAAAAATGACTAATATACCCTTTGAAGAATCGTATTTTTCAAAGGATATATTAGTCATTTTAAGGGTAATATAGTTATTTCAGGCTTACATTGGTATAGTCGGAAAAAATTTGAAAGTATAATGGTAAAGTCCCGAGATTAATTAGTAAGTGTTTAAAGTTTGCACATTTTAATAAGTACGATAGTATTTTATAACTTTTTACCCATGTTATAAAAATTTATAATATTTTTATGAATTTTTAAATAAATTTTGATAAAAAAATTCATAAATTATTATATAAATTTATATAAAAAGATAAAATTTATAAATTTTGTAAAAGTTCATATAAAAAGTGAAAATTAGGTTTTTACTCGTTTAAATAAAAAGTTTATAAATTTTTTATAAAAAAAATTTATTCATGCATAGACATTTTAAATTCTGAAAATTTTAATTCTCAAAAATTTAAATTTACCAGAACTTAGAATTACGGAATTTCAAAATCTTGAACCAAACTACACCTTAGGGTTTTGTGCGTGCATGGGGAATCAAAACCCACGCGGGCTTTTGAGAAGTTGGATGGAAACCTACGCATGAGTTATTGCCATATGAGAACTCACCTCAAAGTCACTCTACTCCACCAGCGTAAGGTGTTTACAAACAAATTACACCTTCTATTAGAACTTACAAGACATCTATTTTATAAAAACATTACATTTGTCTTGTAGTGTTCTTCTGTGATCAACAAACGTGAAAGCTTGTACGTGTAATTGTCTTCCAGTAGCATTAAGAAAGTTCCAACTCTCGCTAAAACTTGAATTCGAAAAAGTAAAACAAAACAAAATAATAGAGTAGAAAATGAATTAACTACACAAAATGCAAAAAGAAAACCACTACAATTAGCAAATCTTGCACCTTTAAACAACCATACGATGACAAAAAATGTGCATCAGCATAATTGGAGGCATGAATATCGATCGGATTTATTAACAAACGTGTAGGGTATTCATATGATATGACCCCCTAAGTTTAATTAACACTCTGTTTGTTTTTGTTTTTTATACTATGATGACACCAACTCACGCCATCGGTGGGCAAAAATACAAGTTCATGAACCGAAGGAAAAAAAATTCAATGCCGGTTTAAAAAAAAAACTGTCTTTTTGAAACTGGTTTTCCACAAATCAAATCAGCGGTTTTGTAACCGGTTTAATAAAACGGCTCGGATAAGTTAGAGACCAATTAAAATCAAACCAACCCGTTAAATGTAAGAAAAACTGGTTTCAGTCAAACTAGTTGACTCAAATCAGACTGGTTTAAAAAACGAACATGTTTTGGAAGAAAAAACAGTTTACCCTACCACCCGTATCATCAAAGAAATTAAAAGTTGCGGTTTAACCCACTTTTAAGGATGAATTGGGCTTTTATATTTTTTTATTTTTGGCTAAATAGGTTTAGAGGAGGGCTATGGCCGAGTTGATTCAAAACACTATCACTTTGTGTATGTAATATGATTTTGCATATCAAATGATGCTTTCGAAAACACAATCCAATTTTAACCAGGTAACTCACCTCGAATCTAAATGAAGTTTCATAATAGTTTACCGGGAGTCGTGACTAGGAATAGAGATATACTACAAGAGTCCAACTAACTACGAGCTCGGATAACTCAATAGAAGTTTGTCTCGTGAAAGAAAATAGTCTCAACTGAACAAATAGTAAGCATTTTATATTAACAAAAGGCAATCGAATTGCCATAACATAATTTAATTCAGATTAAATTTAGGCCAAAAAACACTATTGACCACTAATTACAAGGAGACAGTACTAAGTGTCTTATTTTACAACTTTTATTTAACTATTTTGTCACGAATCATTAAAGAACCTCCAGAATCCCTTCAAATAAGTTCAACATTTCGCTTGGCTATAAATCCCTTCAAACACCATCGTGTTTAATCTTTCTCACAAAACCTATAACATTACTTTAAAGTTATAAACACGAGATAACCACTTGAGATGCACTAATTACATGGTTTGAAGTTGTAACACCCTATTTGTTAAGATGGAATGCTACAGTAAAATATGGCGTGTCATCAAAGCATGCAAGGTAAATGTCTAAACATTCATGACCATAAATAGAAATACCGGAATCAAACATCGGTAGTCTAAGTAACTCACACACAAGCAATATTATGTACTGTAAATGAAAGGACTAAACAAGGTCCAAATGAAATAAAGTATAAGAAAGTAGGAATACATGCATAAGGTAAAAGAGGCTGGATAGCTTCCATCCGAATGCACATACTCTTGAGATCCTACTTGCGACCTTGGGTACCTGCCGTTTGGGAACATGGAAATGGAAAACGGCTGAGCATAACGCTCAATGCACGGATATATAGCATAACGTAAAGGCATAAAGGAATGAAGGCGTATAAAGCATATAAAGCATGAATTGCAGCGGAAATGAATAAGTACTGGGAAACCTAGATGTATGTCATGTTTACTGGTTTTAGTTCTAAAAACATAGCTTGTGTTACTTATGAAAATCTGTATTAGTTTAATATACCAAAAGCCAATATAGGTCATGAGGTCAACAACGTGCATGAATACTTAGAGGGGTGACCTCATCATGCAAATTAGAGAGGATACCTCTAATTAAAATGGTAATGGGTAGGAGGGATCAACTCCTTGTGAAGGATGCAAGGCACACACCACATTCACCATAAAATCCTGACTGAAACTGAACCTAGGATGCACCCATACGCCCCACATGATAATAATAATATAAAAATGGCCAAATAACTACAAGGGACGCCATGAGCTATCACTCCGACGTGGTGAAGTCATAACACTAGTGCCTCTAGTGTTATGGTTATGGTACCTCCATAACTAGGTGAAACTGGTCATACATGTATATGGCTAAGGTAACTAATAAAACATAAGCATTTAATCTGTAACTATTGGGGAAAACAGTTGACTGCATACGGGAAATCCTAATAAAGGAAGAGGTTGTCCTTACTGAAGGACGGGAAATCCGTACCTTGTGTCCATTAGAAGCTAACGGAAACGCTGAAGAACCTACTCCGCCTTGACGGATGATACTACATAAGAATGGGAACGTGTATGAGTTGTCTAATTTACATGTGTTTTACTGGTTCTGTGTGTTACTAGCTTGTTATACTTATTTTGTCGACGTTTTAGTGTTTTACTGTGTTATCTGTAGTTATAATGATGTTCTGTAGTGTATTATGCATGTAATAGTGTATTATAATACTTGTATTGTAATACTAAGTAACTTTCTAAAAATAGCAGGTTTCCATAAATAGTAAGTTTCTAAAAATAAAAAGTTTTCAAAAATAGTAAGTTTCCATATTTAGAAATAAGCTGGATTATTAATAATAATTAAAGTTTAGTTAGTAAATACAAGTCATGGTCTAAAGGTAATAGCTTATTAATTAAATAACTTAGTTAATTAATTAAACTATACGTTATAAGAATATAATTAAAAATACATGTTTTAATTAAATTCAGCTAAGTAAAATACTTTAATGTAAAATCCATGATTTTACCATGATTGAATATAATAAATTTCCACCTAATGATCCTAGAACACTCATTCATGTGTTATATCTCCTTAAAATGTGTATGAACTTGACCATCAAGTAATTATACTTTTACTTTCATAGTTGTTGAAAATAACTTCATAACCTAAAACCATGAGCATACAACTAGGAAAAATAAGTAATGAAGTTATAACTAGCATGGTGTGTATCACACTTAAGACAATTTGTAAATATACTACAACTAAGTATTTAGCCACAATATGTGTGTAAGTGAACTAGGGGTATACTTAAACTCTTGGAATAGCCCAAGATCATCACCCTCCTTTGTGATAAGCCCAACATAAGCTAACACAAGCCCACCCTACCCTTTTTGGTTAGCTATATACGACACCAAGAGTATATGGAAGGAGAAGAGATACATGGGAAACACAAACGCTACACTTGGCATATGTGTTCTTACCAAGGCAATCATGCCTTTTGCATTCTCTTTCTCTCTCTCTCTCTTTAAGCCGAAACACACACACATTCCCATTCTCATACATGCAATCTCACTTATCTCTTCATCTCTCTCTCTAAAATTTGGCTACAAGCCACAAAAATCCAAAGTTGATTCATTAAATCAACTCAATCTTTATCCCATCTTAATTACAAATCATTTGGTAGCACCATTCCTCTTGTAAACAAGCCCTAGCCGAATCATTATAGGTCACGGCTTAGTTATAACTAGGGTTTTCTTCATCATCTTGAGTAGATCACATATCTCCTTGTTCATCTAGATCATCCTTGGTACTTTTAGGCAAGAAAGGTATACACATCATGTCCTTTCATTTCTTCATGCATGCATCATCATACATCTATAAACACAAGTAAATAACATGTTAAAATCAAGATTTGATAAAGCTATGACCATTATAGGTCACGGCATATTTATGCAAATCATGTTCATGATTTAAAATCTTTTAATAAGAAACTTGTGACTTGTATGTTATGTTTTAAACTTGATTTAAAAACCATATGAAACATTTTATAAATCTACATGTTGCATGGGTTACAAATCTTGTTTTATGGGACTATGGTTAACTAATAATCATATATCGCATAAAATGAACTTATGTAACATAAAGATCATGACAACCATGACCTTAAAGGTCACGACTAAAATAAATGGTAACCATATGATTTGTTTCCTAAGTTTTGAATAATGAAATATGAAATGTTACATGTTAAATGGAATATTAAAAATCACAAAATGTAACTTATGTGTATATATGTAGCTGTGGGTTACATATGACCTAGAAAGGGTTAGATGTACATGCATGCTTATATAAACCTAGATCTAGTAATAAGTGTTAACTTAACATGATAAACATGAAATAAGCTAAATAAATCTTATGGAAATATTGGGAGAAAACAATATAGCCGTAGGCTATATATTGTTTTCTTGGAATGATAGTAACCTTGGGAACATGCATGTAATTTAGATAATCATGGTGTATTTTTGTAAACATTTACAAGACTTAAAACTAGCTAATATATCCATCTTGGAAATACCAAGATTTAGAAATATAGCCGTGAGCTATATATGTGTGTACATGGATCTATATTTGATTTTTAGGTCTAGATATAGTTTAGATCTCATTTTGGACTTATGACTTGTTTTCTTGACTTGTACATAGTTAGATCTATTTTTGTAACACTTATAAATTACATGCAACCTTAAAACGAGACTTGACTTATCTTAATAAGCTATAACTAATTATAGCCGTGAGATATAACCTCATATTAGGGCTTATGACTTACTTACAACCTTATAACACACCTAGATCTAATTTGGTACACCACATAAAACAAATTATAAGTTTTATTCTTCTATTTAGATTTAAAACTAAATATGAATAAGCTCATAATAAAGTTATAAGAATATCCTAAGTTAAAACATACATAAAATGTAAAGTAGTGTTAATGGACTATTTAGGTCCATGAAATGTTAATCTAAAACTTAATGGACCCAATAAGCCCATTTGATAAATCTTAGTAACTTAAATGGACTTAAGATTACACTTAGGCCCATTTAACTAATGAAAGGACTTAAAAATGTATTTAAGCCCAATAAATGATTTAAAGGGCCATTTAAATAAATTAGTGGACTTGAGATATATTTAAGTCCACTAAAATAGCCTATTAGATGTTTAGCCCATTTAATGAGCCCATATAAAGTTTAAATGTTATAATAAAAGTTTTTATAATAAAATATAACTTATAAAAACTTTTTGGATGAAAATGACAATTTATAAAACATAAGGACTAAAACCGTAACTTATGAAACTTGTTTGATAAACTAGTAAACACAAGGACTAAAAGTGTAAATATCCGAAAGTATAGGGTTTAATAAATACTATCCGTGTCAAATTAAACCCTAGGGACCATTTTGGGAAGTTTCTAAAAGTTATTTTGTCATTTTATAACCCTAAGGACTATTCTTGTAACTTACTGAAACTTAAAGAAGCCCTAGGGGTTGTTTTTGTAATTTTAGTGAAGTTACAAAACCTAGATATAACTAGGGGACTAGTTTTGCCATATCCCGAAATATTAACAAGCCCTAACCCTAAAATCTACTTTAATTATAATAAAACATAATTAAAAACATAGACCATACAGAATTAATGTATAAATTCTTAAGTTTAAATTATTTTATAAATGTTAAAATGATTTATGGAAACTTTAAAGTTAAATAAAATATTTTATTTTATTTTTCAAAATAAAATATTTATATTTACTTTAGGAAATAATTGTATAAACAATTATGAATATGTATTACTCATATATAAACTCATATACTTTTAGAAAATAAAAACTATATGAACGTTGAATAAATTAAATTCTAATATGTAAGTAAAACACCTTACGTTTTCTTAAAATATGAAATTTAATAATAATTTAAATGGATGATTATAATACATGAACTACGAACGTGAACTAATATTAAGTATAATTTTTATATTTACTTAATAATGAAACTTAGTAGTAAATGAGTGATTATAAAACTTGAACGGAGAACGTAAACTAATATTTTAAGTAGAACATTTTATGTCTACTTAAATAAGAAACTTAATTGTAAGTTGAATGATTATTATATATGCTAACTGATATTAATAGTTAAACATTTTATGTCTACTTAGAAATGAAACGTATATAAATAAGTTTAAATGAATATTGTTGATACTTGAACTACGGTTATTTAGATAAATACCGTAGCATAAATGAACTGACTAAAATATGTATAAGCATACATATATGTTCTTTGTACCATCTATTAAGATTGTACTATTTGATTAGGCATAACTTTGGCGTGAGCTTTAATTGGATATTCGTATTAAACAGCTATTGCCTACTCCCAGGTGAGTTTACAGCCCCATATAAACTGTTGATAAAACTTTCCCTTTTGGGAAAGAAAATATGCAAACACTTAATGGACATAACAAGATTGTATAACTTGACTATGATTGATTATTATTGGAACTGTTAAATTGTTGTAAATCGCCCGAATGTTATAAATAGATCTATTAGGGATTGACCATCCCCGTCTGGGTGATTCATGCTCATATTGCCTTGGCCGGGACAACAGACGTATACCATGTTGGAACTGGAATGGGTATCTTTTTGTAAGACACTACGTCCTCATCTGTTGAGGACTATGGAAGGTTAAGCTTCAGTTTCTAATAATAAACAAATGTAATCTACATTTTACTAAGAATGCTTTGTGCATTGTTACTTCTATGATTAATGTATGTCCAAACTAATTAATTGTTAAAACAATGTAAATTCACCAACTTTATGTTGACCTCCTTTAGTTTGTTTTGCACAGGAATATGAAGTTAGTGTGTGGTGTGTGCATGGTCTCCAACATCTTAGTAATCTGCATCATAGGACTCGTCAGGGGTTCTATTTGGGAAACATAAATAATCACCTTTTATCATGTTTAAGACAATTCTATTTTATTTGTTATCAAACATGTAAACTGATTTAAATAACTCTTTATCTTATGGTCTATGGACTATATGCTATCGATCCACCCTAGTGACATTTCCGTGGATATTTCCGCATATTTTGACCCTACCCGGGGTGTCACAGAGAATGGTATTAGAGCGTTAGTTATAGAGAACCAGATAAATTTTTAAATAAAATAAAAATAAAATGGTTTTTCTTTTATTTAAAACTGGACTATAACTTATAAAAATCTTTTTGGGATTTTATTTTGGGACCGTATTAGTTAAGCATATAGATCTTAGGGCATTTTATGCTATGTGAACTAATTGTATATATATATTTACTAAACTTGATTATTAATACTGTTTAGTGAGATATTGTTATGGAAAATGTTAGACGTGCTAAAATTGAAAATTATACACTACAGAGTAAAATACTGAAATGAGAATATAGGTAATATTAAACCAAATCTCGCACTTACAAATTGATAAATGAACTGCTTAAATGATATAATATATATATATATATATATATATATATATATATATATATATATATATATATATATATATATATATATATATAAGTATTAATATATGTAACCTTAAAACATTATAATAATTGTTTAAAAGGGATATATTTCATAAAACATGTAATCTAAAATAATATTGTTCTTTGTTTTTAAGCTTATACTCACTTCAAACTTAAAATAATACTATTTCAGAGCATCATGACCCCGCCTACTGCATCCTCGACTCTTCTACCCGTAGTAGCTCCTACTCCAGTTGTTTGTTCATTTCCACGATCGACGCAGTGTGGATGGTTGTCAGCCTCGGATTCAGAGGATGACCCAGCCATCGAAGCTGTACTCCCAGATGACCCTTTTTCTATCTCAGCATCAGCCACACTGGCCCCAACCTCTATGGAGGAGAACCGGGTCCCTCCTAGCATACCATCTTCCATGCCTCCATCCCTATCATCGGGCTATTTTTCCGGGCCCGCACCCGTCTCCACTTATGAGACCGGGGAAGGCTCCGGGGCAGGACGTGTCGATTCCGTCCAGGCCCAGATCTCCGCACTGGCTGCACGCCAGGAGCGGGAGATATCCGACCTTCGCAGTCAGTTGACAGTCAGCCAACAAAGCCAAGCCGTCATCTATGATCGTATCGACACTCTTTTTTGCACTATGAGGGAGACTCCCAGACTGCTAAAGGCGTCCAGGCTAGGACAGACGAGGCACTAAAATGGTTATTGGAGGAGAACTATCGCCTCCATCAGCGCATTCAGGTCATGGAGGGTCTACAGCATCAGACACATGCTGCTCTTTCCGCTCAGGAGCAATCATTATCCATTTTCTTTGATATCGCCACTGTCCGGCATGATGGGGTTACTGGGGAGATGGCTTATCTCCGAGGGGTCGTCGATAGACTCCAGAACCAGCTACTATCAGCCCTCCTTACGCTCAAGGAGATTCGAACGACAGTTCGGACTTTATGGAACACCAGGAGGAATTCTGCAGCCCCACCAGCTCTATCAACACCATCAGCCCCAGCATCATCTAGTGGACCATCCAAGCAGGATTAGTATAGACGTACTAGACTTCTTGTACGTCATGATAAGCTTACGGTTGCATCCCGTCTATCATGACATAGGGCATTTGTACTTTTATTCCTTTTCAGCTTTGGTGATGTAATCCCGTACTATATCTTTCTTTTTCTTTGGGCATGTATTTTGGGATATGATGTTTTAAAGACTGTGTGTATCATTACCTTGGACTAGGCCCGACCGGCTTATGACTTAGATTGTGTTATGCTTGATGAATGTTAAATTTCTCATGGAAATAACATGTAATATTATAATATGAGATCTTGACAGGTTATCTAAATTTGTTATGAAATCAGTGCATAAGTTTTCTTGTGCAAATAATATAAAAACTGTACTAATTCTTGAACTAATAATCTCATTTTGTATATGATTATAGACAAATGGTGATTACGAGATCAAATCCCAATAATGCAACCACTTACAATGCCGATAATGCTGAATTCCCAGAAGCTACTCAAAATGTTACTGCCGCACAACTGCGGGAAATGATAAGTGAAGGCATCACAGCTGCCATGGCAGCCAGAGGAGCTGACCCAAATGCAAACAATGATCCAAACTTCGATGCACGCAGAAACAACACCAACAAGGGTTGCTCTTACCCCGACTTCTTAAAATGTAAACCCTCATACTACCGAGGGAAAGAAGGAGTTGTTGAATTGATGCAGTGGTTTGAAAGGCTAGAGACAGTCTTCCGCATCAGTGGTTGTGCTGACGAGAACAGAGTTAAGTTTGCTACGTGCACCCTACTCGAGAGCGCCCTTACCTGGTGGAACTCTGTGGTCGCCACCCTTGGACATGACACTGCCTATACTCTCACTTGGGCCAACGTCAAGGAGAGAATGATCGAGAAGTATTGTCCTAGAGGAGAAATGAAGAAGTTGGAAGTCGAGTTGTGGGATCTCAAGTGTAAGAACAATGATATCCTTTGCTACAACCAAACATTTCAAGAGTTAAGCTTGATGTGCACCAGAATGTTCCCTCTAAGGAGTGACAAGATTGAGAAGTATGTCAGTGGACTCCCGACAACATTCATGACAGTGTGCTAGCTTCCCGACCCACTACCGTAGAAGGTGCTATGGAATTTGCGACTGAGCTGATCAACAAGCGAGCCTGTAATCTGTCTGAGAGGCAAACGGACAACAAGAGAAAATCCGATCTCATAGCCAGCACCAGCAGCCTTCCAAAAAGCAAAACGTTGGGCAAGCTGATGACACTACTCTCACAACCCACACCAAGAACTACTTAGGGACCAAGCCCAAGTGCTCAAAATGCAACTATCATCATGTTGCTGGAGGACAATGCCAAGGATGCTACAAGTGTGGCCAACAAGGCCATTTTGCTCGCGATTGTCAAACAAATGTTGCTACCCCAGGTCGACCCAATACCAATCCCGGAAATAGCAACAAGGGCAAGTCCAACGTACGTGGAAGTGGAAGTGGGCAGCAGGGAAACCAAAACCCCACTGGTGGGAGCAGTAGTGGACCAAAGAAATCTGTGGTATGTTACGAGTGTGGAACCCCTGGGCATGTGAGACCTGATTGTCCCAAGTTGGCCAACCAGAAGAAGGACAACAAGGGAACTCCTTCTCAAGTATACATGGCCGGAAATGCCCAAGCAAATCCAGGCTCCAACATCGTACCTGGTATGTTCTTACTAAACCAATGATATGCATCTATCTTGTTTGATACATGAGCAGACCAAAGCATTATAATTGCTAAATTTAGTGAGGAATTGGAAATCCCTCCGTTAGTTCTAGACTCCTATTATACTGTGGAATAGTCGACGGAAAAGTTATGATAGTTAAACACCATCATTCGAGGTTGTTCCTTTAAACTTCCCAATCACCCGTTTTACATCAATCGGATCCTAGAAAGTCTTGATAGCTTTGATGTCGTCATTAGCATGAATTGACTAGCAAGTATCATATAATTATCCTATATGACCCAAAAATTGGTTCGTGTACCTTGGGGAGATGAAACCTTGATTATACTGGGGAGCCATAACCTCGATATAGTTAACACTAGATTTAGTGTCATCTCTAGCAACAACAGGCCAGAGAGTACTTGGTCCAGGAATAATCCATTTCCCTAACCTGTTTCTCCCTTACCTAAACCTGAAAGACACATCCAACTCACAATGGGTGTATTTTGTAGGGTTATATCCGCCCCTTAGGCAACCCTAAACTTGAAAGGCACATCCAACTCGCAATGGGTGTATTTTGTAGGGCTATGTCCGACATCCCTCGTAAAGAGATGTTGAATGACCCATGTTTTTAGACATTCCTCCTTCCTCTTCGGGTCCAATTAGTTCGACAATACCATCACCCACTAGACTCTGGGAGATGTGATTTCCTCTCTTTAGAAGTCAGAATTTGTACAAATTTTGAACCAGTAATAGTGAATGCATGACCCTTGTTACGACACCCCGCAAGGCGCATACTTCTTTATTCTTGGTATCTTCTTTTATTTCCACCATTTGAGGTATTTCTTTTTTGCGCCCCTCTCGCTCAGCATCGCGGCAAATGAAGCAGATTCTTTGCAACTTCCTACCCAATCGCCATCAACAATAATCTTAACCTCTCTGTTGGGTAAAAACATTAGTACTAATAACTGATGTTTGTATCCCACAAACTTGAGGTATAATTGTAAGTCCATTCTTAAAATTGTTGATGTAGGAGGGGTTATAGTTAAAATGTTTTGTTTTACCTTCAACCCTCGATCTTCATAATCGGGTGTGGAGATATAACCTGTATCTCACTAGGGACAAGGATGTAGATATAGTACATCCCCAGCTTCCCCAGCGTATAAAACATGTTGGCGTGTCCTCCTCATATCAGAAACCATTTGCAATGGATTTGTCCTCATAACCAAATCCACAACGCCATTGGTCCTCTCCCAGATCCTGGAAGGGTGTAACTACGACCCCCATTGGGAAGCCCGCACCTATCCATCCACCGCAGCAGTCGCCTTTACTTCTCAATCGGATGTATAGTGCGATTCAGATAAAGATCTCTTTGCATTCCTTTCCTATTCATCCATAGCAGCAGTCTCCTTTACTGCTCAATCGGATGTATAGTGCGATCCAGATAAAGATCTCTTTGCATTCCTTTCCTATCCATCCACCGCAGTAGTCTCCTTTACTGCTTAATCGGATGTATAGTACGATCCCGATAAAGATCTCTTTGCATTCCCTTCCTATTCATTCACAATCTCAGTTTCCTTTACTGCTCAATCGGATGTATAGTGCAACCCGGATAAAAATCTCTTTGCATTCTCTTCTGTTCACCCGTAATAACAGAAGCTTTCATTAATGCCCAATCGGACGTATAAAAGTAAATTAAGGTATAGACCACTTTGTGTTCATGCTGCCATCCGTACCTGAGAGAGAGTCTGAAACGAATCATACTTAGAACATCTTTCACTTAAGAGATAACTACGTTTTTAGTAGCTTTGAGGACAAAGCTAAAATAACGGGGTGGTGCTGTAAAATCCATGATTTTACCATGATTGAATATAATAAATTTCCACCTAATGATCCTAGAACACTCATTCATGTGTTATATCTCCTTAAGATGTGTATGAAATTGACCATCAAGTAATTATACTTTTACTTTCATAGTTGTTGAAAATAACTTCATAACCTAAAACCATGAGCATACAACTAGGAAAAATAAGTAATGAAGTTATAACTAGCATGGTGTGGTATCACACTTACGACAATTTGGAAATATACTACAACTAAGTATTTAGCCACAATATGTGTGTAAGTGAACTAGGGGTATACTTAAACTCTTGGACTAGCCCAAGATCATCACCCTCCTTTGTGATAAGCCCAATATAAGCCCAACACAAGCCCACCCTACCCTTTTTGGTTAGCTATACACGGCACCAAGAGTATGTGGAAGGAGAAGAGATGCATGGGAAACACAAAAGCCTACACTTGACATAGTGTTCTTACCAAGGCAATCATGCCTTTTGCATTCTCTTTCTCTCTCTCTATTTAAGCCGAAACACACACACATTCCCATTCTCATACATGCAATCTCACTCCTCTCTTCATCTCTCTCTCTACAATTCAGCTACAAGCCATAAAAATCCAAAGTTGATTCATTAAATCAACTCAATCTTTGTCCCATCTTGATTACAAATCATTTGGTAGCATCATTCCTCTTGTAAACAAGCCCTAGCCGAATCATTATAGGTCACGGCTTAGTTATAACTAGGGTTTTCTTCATCATCTTGAGTAGATCTCAAATCTCCTTGTTCATTTAGATCATCCTTGGTACTTTTAGGCAAGAAAGGTATACACATCATGTCCTTTCATTTCTTCATGCATGCATCATCATACATCTCTAAACACAAGTAAATAACATGTTAAAATCAAGATTTGATAAAGCTATGACCATTATAGGTCACGGCATATTTATGCAAATCATGTTCATGATTTAAAATCTTTTAATAAAAAACCTATGACTTGTATGTTATGTTTTAAACTTGATTTAAAAACCATATGAAACATTATATAAATCTAAATGTTGCATGGGTTACATATCTTGTTTTATGGGACTATGGTTAACTAATAATCATAGATCTCATAAAATGAACTTATGTAACTTAAAGATCATGACAACCATGACCTTAAAGGTCACAGCTAAAATAAATGGTGACCATATGATTTGTTTCCTAAGTTTTGAATAACGGAATATGAAATGTTACATGTTAAATTGAATATTAAAAATCACAAAATGTAACTTATGTGTATATATGTAGCCGTGGGTTACATATGACCTAGAAAAGGTTAGATGTACATGCATGCTTATATAAACCTAGATCTAGTAATAAGTGTTAACTTAACATGATAACATGAAATAAGCTAAATAGATCTTATGGAAATATTAGGAGAAAACAATATAGCCGTAGGCTATATATTGTTTTCTTGGAATGATAGTAACCTTGGGAACATGCATGTAACTTAGATAATCATGGTGTATTTTTGTAAACATTTACAAGACTTAAAATTAGCTAATATGTCCATCTTGGAAATACCAAGATTTAGAAATATAGCCATGAGCTATATATGTGTGTACATGTTCTATATTTTATTTTTAGGTCTAGACATAGTTTAGATCTCATTTTGGACTTATGACTTGTTTTCTTGACTTGTACATAGTTAGATCTATTTTGTAACACTTATAAATTACATGCAACCTTAAAATGAGACTTTTCTTATCTTAATAAGCTATAACTAATTATAGCCGTGAGATATAAGCTCCTATTAGGGCTTATGACTTACTTACAACCTTATAACACACCTAGATCTAATTTGGTACACCACATAAAACAAATTATAAGTTTTATTCTTCTATTTAGATTTAAAACTAAATATGAATAAGCTCATAATAAACTTATAAGAATATGCTAAGTTAAAACATACATAAAATGTAAAGTAGTGTTAATGGACTATTTAAGTCCATGAAATGTTAATCTAAAACTTAATGGACCCAATAAGCCCATTTGATAAATCTTAGTAACTTAAATGGACTTAAGATTACACTTAGGCCCATTTAACTAATGAAAGGACTTAAAAATGTATTTAAGCCCAATAAATGATTTAAAGACCCATTTAAATAAATTAGTGGACTTAAGATATATTTAAGCCCACTAAAATAGCCCATTAGATGTTTAGCCCATTTAATGAGCCCATATAAAGTTTGAATGTTATAATAAAAGTTTTTATAATAAAATATAACTTATAAAAACTTTTTGGATGAAAATGACAATTTATAAAACTTTAGGACTAAAACCGTAACTTATGAAACTTGTTTTGATAAACTAGTAAACACAAGGACTAAAAGTGTAAATATCCAAAAGTCTTGGGTTTAATAAATACTATCCGTGTCAAATTAAACCCTAGGGACAATTTTGGGAAGTTTCTAAAAGTTATTTTATCATTTTATAACCCTAAGGACTATTCTTGTAATTTGCCAAAACTTAAAGAAGCCCTAGGGGCTGTTTTTGTAATTTTAGTAAAGTTACAAAACCTAGATATAATTAGGGGGACTAGTTTTGCCATATCACAAAACATTAACAAGCCCTAACCCTAAAATCTATTTTAATTATAATAAAACATAATTAAAATCATAGACCATACAGAATTAATGTATAAATTCTTAAGTTTAAATTATTTTATAAATGTTAAAATGATTTATGGAAACTTTAAAGTTAAATAAAATATTTTATTTTATTTTTCAAAATAAAATATTTATATTTACTTTAGGAAATAATTGTATAAACAATTATGAATATGTATTACTCATATATAAACTCATATACTTTTAGAAAATAAAAACTATATGAACGTTGAATAAATTGAATACTAATATGTAAGTAAAACACCTTACGTTTACTTAAAATATGAAACTTAATAATAAGTTAAATGGATGATTATAATACATGAACTACGAACGTGAACTAATATTAAGTATAATTTTTATATTTACTTAATAATGAAACTTAGTAGTAAATGAGTGATTATAAAACTTGAACGGAGAACGTAAACTAATATTTTAAGTAGAACATTTTATGTCTACTTAAATAAGAAACTTAATTGTAAGTTGAATGATTATTATATATGCTAACTGATATTAATAGTTAAACATTTTATGTTTACTTAGAAATGAAACTTATATAAATATTGTTGATACTTGAACTACGGTTATTTAGATAAATACCGTAGCATAAATGAACTGACTAAAATCTAAATAAGCATACATATATGTTCTTTGTACTATCTATTAAGACTGTACTATTTGATTAGGCATAACTTTGGCATGAGCTTTAATTGGATATTCGTATTAAACAGCTATTGCCTACTCCCTGGTGAGTTTACAGCCCCATATAAACTGTTGATAAAACTTTCCCTTTTGGGAAAGAAAATATGCAAACACTTAATGGACATAACAAGATTGTATAACTTGACTATGATTGATTATTATTGGAACTGTTAAATTGTTGTAAATCGCCCAAATGTTATAAATAGATCTATTAGGGATTGAACATCCCCGTCTGGGTGAGTCATGCTCACTGTGCCTTGGACAGGACAACAGACGTATACCCCGTTGGAACTGGAATGGGTGTCTTTTTGTAAGACACTACGTCCTCATCTGTTGAGGACTATGGAAGGTTAAGCTTCAGTTTCTAATAATAAACAAATGTAATCTACATTTTATTAAGAATGCTTTGTGCATTTTTACTTCTATGATTAATGTATGTCCAAACTAATTAATTGTTAAAACCTGTAAACTCACTAACTTTATGTTGACCCCCTTTAGTATGTTTTGCACAGGAATATGAAGTTAGTACGTGGTGTGTTCATGGTCTCCAGCATCTTAGTAATCTGCATCATAGGACTCGTCAGGGGTTCTATTTGGGAAACATAAACAATCACCTTCTATCATGTTTAAGACAATTCTATTTTATTTGTCATCAGACATGTAAACTGATTTAAATAACTCTTTATCTTATGCTCTATGGACTATATGCTATCGATCCACCCTAGTGACATCTCCGTGGATATTTCCATATATTTTGACCCTACCCGGGGTGTCATATTTAGGTTATAAATGAAATATTAATTTTTAATATTTAACCTAAGTCATGAATTTAATTAAATTAAATAGTCTAGGAAATAATTTAATTAAATATATTTTATTATTTTAATATTTTCCCCGAATCCCGAACCCGTGTTTTATAAATTAACCCTAGCCCGAAACCCGTGGTCACATATAAGCCGAGCCAAACAGCCTTACCAGTGGCTGGACCGGCTAGCCGGTTGCCACTGATGGCTCTCAGTTCCCACTGCCGAGTCATGGCAGCCACTGCCGAGCCCGGTTCACATCGGTTCCCTCTGTTTTGTTGTTTGGTTCCTACTGTTAACACAAAAGCCCCACCGAGACCCTATTGGTCTCGGTTGGCACTCGATCCAAGCCCAAAACCATGCCCCGACCTCAAGTCGGGGTCCCTTGTCTTCGTCCGAGCCCAAACCAACCATGCCGAGACCCCTTGTGGTCTCGGTGGTGTTGATGACAGCAAGCCGAGAGCCCCTTGGCTCTCGGTGGTGTCTCGGCTGAACCAAAACCCGAACCAAACACCCCATTTTCCATGCTTTTAATTAATCCCACATGTTTCTTGATTTGTTTTTAAGATTAATTAAATAATAATCATGAATTCATAAGAGAATTAAAAAGAAAATAATTGATTGGTTATACCGAACTCGTGGAAGAAAAAGGTTAAGATCACGATCACGTACACAAACAAAAAATCAATACGCAAAAATCGTCCGGATCATCCTTGTTGGTTTGATGTAGCCGGCGGCAAGAGAGGACAAAGGGAGGCAAGGAAAACTTTTCTGTAACCTAAAATTATGATGAAACTTTCCTAGAGTTTTGTTTATCATGGGTTTAATTTGGGTAATGGGCCAAGCCCATCCTTCTCCTTCTTGTCTCTTTTAGCCGCGGCACATTGGCCCAACAAGGGGAAACCCGAAGCTTTTCCCGAGTTAAATTATTTACGTGTTCATTCGTGTTTAATTATCGTGCATTTTATATGTCGTGATCGTAATACATTTATAATATATACGTAATTACACGTTAATTAATATCGTGACATGTGAATTATATTATAAATGGAAAGTTTTTAAATTTATCGTATTTTTGTATGTATTCACTGTTCATGTGTACTGTTCATAGTATTTTAATGCGGGTTTTACAACTCTTCCCCTCTAAAAGAACAATTCGTTCTCGAATTGGAGAAAACATAAACTGAAAGAAATATACCCAAATCAGAACTGGAATGAGGGTAAGAAGTCCGTATAGACTCCTCCGTCTCCCAAGTGGCTTCCTGCTCAGGATGATCCCTCCAGAGGATTTTGACAAAAGTGATCGTCTTCCTCCGCATGACACGATCTTGTCGTTAAAGAACTCTCTCGGTTTCTTCGACATATGAAAGATCCTCTCGAATCTGATTAAGCGGATACTGGACAACATGAACTGGATGATAGTTGTATCCTCTAAGTAAGGACACATGGAACACGTTGTGAACGTGTGATAGCTGAGGCGGTAACGCTAAAAGATATGACACTTCACCAACGCTTTCTATGATGTCGAACGGTCCGATGACGCGAGGACTGAGCTTCCCTCTGATTCCAAAACGTTTAACTCCTCGTGCAGGTGATACCTTTAAGAAAACGTGATCACCTACGTTGAAAGATACATATATAAGACGTTTATCAGCATAGCTCTTCTGACGAGCACGAGCTTCCTGAAGCTTCGCCTTGGCGACGACGACCTTCTCATTAGTCACCTTAATCATCTCTGGACCCTCTAGCAGTCGTTCACCCACCTGATCCTAGCAGATTGGGGCACGACACTTCCTTCCATACAACATCTCGAAAGGAGCACACTTGATGCTAGCGTGCCAGCTGTTGTTGTATGCAAATTCCACTAGAAATATATAATCACCAAAGTTCCCTGACCACTCTAGAGTACACGCCCACAACATGTCCTCCAATGTCTGAATGGTACGTTCCGACTGTCCGTCGGTCTGAGGATGAAAGGCAGTGCTGAGCTTAAGTCTGGTGCCCCAAGCTTTCTGCAGACTCTGCCAGAAACGCGATGTGAAACGGGGATCTTTGTCGAAGATGATTTCTGATGGAGTACCATGCAGTCTCATGATCTCCTTCTGAAAAGTGTCTGCTAATTTACTGACCGGATGCTCCTTGTGGATCGGCAGAAAATGAGCAGATTTAGTCAACCTATCAACAATAACCCAGATGGTGTCGTTCTTCCTCTGAGTCATAGGAAGACCGGTAACAAAATCTATGAAGATTTTGTCCCACTTCCATGCTGGAATATCTAATGGTTGTAGTAAACCACTAGCTCTCTAGTGTTCGATCTTAACTTGTTGGCAGATCATACATTTAGAAACGAAGGTGGCAACATCCTGCTTCATACCACTCCACCAAAAGTGTTGCTTGATTTCGTGGTACATCTTGGTAGAACCAGGATGTATAGTAAATAGAGAGCTGTGAGCTTCAGTCAGCACAACTTCCCTGAGTGTAGAGTCATCAGGAACCCCTAGTCTAGTGCCCTGCCATAAGATACCGTTATTATCAACACGAAACTCCGTCTACTGATCAAGGTTCTGAATGATAGCCCAAATCTCACCATCGTTCTTCTGAGCTTCCTTGATCCTAGAATGTAAGTCTGGTTCCACTCTAAGATTCGCCCAGTAACCGTGTTGTCCTCGTACACAAAACTCAATATCAGTTATCTTTAGGTCACGGATGATCTCCATCACAATCCAGATGCCAGCAACCATTCCCGACCTTCTGCTTAGAGCATCTGCCACCACATTCGCATTACCAGGATGGTACTGAATGTTGGTGTCGTAATCCTTCAATAGCTCTAACCATTTCCTCTGTCTCATGTTCAGTTCTTTCTGGGTGAAGATGTACTTGAGACTCCTGTGATCAGTGAATATGTCACATGATTCACCATACAAATAATGTCTCCAGATCTTCAGAGAGAAGACAACTGTTGTAAGCTCCAAATCATGAGTGGGATAATTTTCTTCATAAGGTTTCAGCTGTCGTGATGCGTATGCAATAACCTTCCCATGTTGCATGAGAACGCAGCCTAGACCCTTTCCTGAAGCGTCACCATAGATCTAAAATCCACCTGAGCCACATGGGAGAGTAAGAATAGGTGCAGTCACTAACTTCTGCTTAAGATCTTCAAATCTCTTCTCTCGTTCTTTCGTCCAGACAAATTTCTCTCCTTTCCTCGTCAGCTTAGTCAAAGGTAAGGCTAGCCGTGAAAAGTTCTCTACAAACCTTCGGTAGTAGCTAGCTAAATCCAGAAAACTTTTGACCTCTGTTGCAGATGTAGGTCTCGGTCATTTGGTGATAGCTTCAACCTTTGTAGGATCCATGGTGACCCCCTCTGTAGATACAATATGACCTAGAAATGCCACCTTGCTTAACCAGAACTCACACTTGGAGAACTTGGCATACAGCTGGTTCTTACGAAGAATCTGCAAGACTGTACGAAGGTGTTCCTCATGTTCCTCCTTGGATTTGGAGAAAATCAGGATGTCATCGATGAACGCGATAACGAACTTGTCCGAAAACTCATGGAAGATACAGTTCATCAAATCCATGAAGACTGCTGGAGTATTTGTGAGTCCGAATGGCATGACTACGAATTCGTAGTGCCCATAACTTGTACAGAAGGCAGTCTTAGAAATATCCTGCTCTTTAACCCGTAACTGATGATAGTCGGACCTCAGATCGATCTCGGAGAAACACTTGGAGCCCTGAAGTTGATCGAATAGGTCATCAATACGCGACAAAGGATAACGATTCCTGATCGTGATCTTGTTCAACTCACGATAGTCTACACACAAACGCATGCTGCCGTCTTTCTTCTTCATGATGAAACCTCATTCTAGAAGTTCATGCAGCTGATCTTTTAATTCTTTACGCTATATAGGAGCCATGCGATAAGGAGCCTTGGAAATTGGCTCTGCGCCTGGGATGAGCTCAATTCCAAACTCGACTTCACGAACAGGTGGTATGCCCGGAAGTTCATCAAGAAATACGTCAGGAAATTCTGACACAATAGGCTGATCTTGGATCGATGGAGACTCGGCAGTAATGTCATGAATATTGGCTATAAAGCCCTGACAGCCGTGTGTTAGTAATGCACGCGCCTCCATGGATGAAATAATTTGTACCGACCTCCCTGGCAGAAAACCATGGTGTATGTACTCTGGATATTTAACATTACCGAAGATAACTCGATAAGTGTGGCAGTCTATCGTAGACTGGTGTTTGGATAACCAGTCCATGCCCAATATCAAATCAAAATCGCACATGTCCAAAGGAAGTGCGTCAACTCTGCGGATTTTATCATCAAATTTTAGGGGAGGATCTCTGTACACCTGGGTGATTCGTTTAGAGTCCCTAAGTGGCGTGGAAATGCATAAGGCATTATCTAATGTCATATGGGAAATTCTAACACGTACAACAAAAGTAGTGGATATGACTGAATGAGTCGCTCCAGTATCAAACAGAACACATGCTGCCAAACCATTCATAAAGAGATTTACAGTGATGGTACCTGAAGTCTTGTACGCCTGATCTCTAGTAGTAGTGAACACGCGACCAGAAGTAGGAGGTGGCTTGGTGTCGACATGTCCAGAGGTGCCTTCTATCTCACCTTGGCGAAAAATCCTTCTGCTGATGGCCTTGTTGACCACACTTGAAACAACCACCAGTACCTCGGCGACAAACACCAGAATGTCTATGCGAACAAGTAGGACATATAGGATGCGTGAATCCTCCAGCAGGCGTCCTAGCTAGCAGAGAGCCTGTTTCAGGATTACATGCATGAGACATGATCGTGGAACATAAACATGATTACCTAGAAGGTTATAATTTTACTAGATGAGGTAGAACGGTTAGTCTGTGAACCTCTACGGTCCTGATCCCTGCCGTTACCATTGTTGTTCCTGAATTAGAATCGTTGGAGTGTTAGAATACCATAACATAAGATAGTTTATCATGAAAGAAGGGTAATGTAGGGACCTTTTGTTGTTCGAGTAATTAGCATTGTTACGGTAATTATCATTACGCTACGCCTCTCTGAACCAGAACAGTCGTTGGTATGACCGTTTCCCTTAGATGCTTGCTGCTGAACGGCCGCAGGCTTACGGTCGTCAGTCTTCTGTCTGAAATGTAAAGTTGAACATAGGATGATATGAAAATGAAAATAATGAGAGAAATGAATGGTTTACAATTGGTGATTGAGGATACCTCTTCACGGCTCTGTCATCACCAAACTCCTCTCGTTCCTGAAGCATCTCAAGCTTACGGGCTGCATGGGACACCTATGCTACTGTAGTGAACGTAGCACAAACCAAACTGTTGGAAACCAAAGTGCGAAGATCCCAGCGAAACTTCTCAGCTTGCTCCTCAGCAGTACCAACTGCTGTTCCCAAGAAACCAACCAAACGGAGAAACCTCTACATTAATTCATTGCTATTCTCCCCAGCAACCTGTCGGATATTATGATGATCTTGCTTAAGCTTCTCCTGTTCAGCATGTGGAAAGTACTGATTAAGGAAGAGCTCCTTAAACTGGTCCCATGTTAAAAGTGCAACCCAATTATCACCACCATTGGACTGCTTGACAGACTTCTACCACTGCAGCACATCACCTTCAAACTTATAGCAAGCCAGTCTTGCCTTGAAAACATCGTCACAACCCATCGCATCGAATATCTTCTCGATGTGAGAAATCCAAGCCTCAGCCTCATTGGGGCTGTCAGTCTGCTCAAACAAACGGGGTCGCTGTTTGTTGAATCGCTCCAACCAAGTCATAAGAGTAACAGGTGGTGGTGGTGGAGGAGGATTGTTTTTTAGTGGTTTTCAGGATGAGGGACAAATTGAAAGCCCTGAGCTTGAATTTCAGCATGAACTTCGTCCCTGATTTCATTACGAAGTTGGGGAAGGATGGCTTGCAAAGCTGCATTGACAGCTGCAGCCAACTCTTGAGCATTGCGTGAGTTCACCATCTGACATTTTAAAAACAATTTACAACATAAATGATAAGTCTGAAATGGGATGAACATAAAATGCATGAACAATGTATAAATCAATGAAGCAGTTTATAATGCATGAAACAGTTTAAAATGCATGATGCAGTTAATAAAAACTTTTATATGCGCGAGGGTAAACGCCTATGGTCAGTTCACCCAAAAAAAAGACATAGAGAGGGGACACTTATGGGTCGGTCCCAAAGTTAAAAGTTTCTATAAAAGCACATGCGACTAAATAGGGCCAGTCATATACCAACTATTACTTAGTCATAAACCTGCGAAAATGATATGAATGCATGAAATAAAATAAAAATGAATGAATGCATGAAAACCAACTGTCAGTTTTAGGAAGACGCTGGTGACTACCCATAAGTCACAGGTCATGTTTTATAGAGCTACAAGTCAAAACCTTGGGCTCTGATACCATAATTGTAACACCCCATTTGTTAAGATGGAATGCTACAGTAAAATATGGCGTGTCATCAAAGCATGCAAGGTAAATGTCTAAACATTCATGACCATAAATAGAAATACTGGAATCAAACATCGGTAGTCTAAGTAACTTACACACAAGCAATATTAAGTACTGTAAATGAAAGGACTAAAAAATGTCCAAATGAAATAAAGTAGAGAAAGTAGGAATAAATGCCTAAGGTAAAAGAGGCTGGATAGCTTCCATCCGAATGCACATACTCTGGAGATCCTACTTGCGACCTTGGGTACCTGCCATTTGAGAACATGAAAATGGAAAACGGCTGAGCATAACGCTCAGTGCACGAATATATAGCATAACGTAAAGACATAAAGGAATGAAGGCGTATAAAGTATATAAAGCATGAATTGCATCAGAAATTAATAAGTACTTGGAAACATAGATGTATGTCATGTTTACTGGTTTTAGTTCTGAAAACATAGCTTATGTTACTTATGAAAATTTGTATTAGTTTAATATACCAAAAGCCAATATAGGTCATGAGGTCAACAACGTGCATGAATACTTGGAGGAGTGACCTCGTCATGCAAATTAGAGAGGATGCCTCTAATTAAAATGGTAATGGTAGGAGGGATCAACTCCTTGTGAAGGATGCAAGACACACACCACATTCACCATGAAATTCTGACTGAAACTGAACCTAGTATGCACCCATACGCCCCACCCATAATAATAATAATAATATAAAAATGGCCAAATAACTGAAAGGGACGCCACGAGCATCACTCTACCATGGTGAAGTCATAACACTAGTGCCTCTAGTGTTATGGTTATGGTACCTCCATAACTATGTGAAACTGGTCATGCATGTATATGGCTAAGGTAACTAATAAAACATAAGCATTTAATCTGTAACTACTAAGGAAAACAGTTGGCTGCATACGGGAAATCCTAATAAAGGAATAGGTTGTCCTTACTGAAAGACGGGAAATCCGTACCTTGTGTCCAGTAGAAGCTAACGGAAACACTGAAGAACCTACTCCGCCTTGACGGATAATACTACATAAGAATGGGAACGTGTATGAGGTGTTTGAATTACATGTGTTTTACTGGTTCTGTGTGTTACTAGCTTGTTATACTTTTCTGTCAATGTTTTAGTGTTTTACTGTGTTATCTGTAGTTACGATGATGTTCTGTAGTGTATTATGCATGTAACAGTGTATAATAATACTTGTATTGTAATACTAAGTAACTTTCTAAAAATAGCAGGTTTCCATAAATAGTAAGTTTCTAAAAATAGAAATTTTCCAAAAATAGTAACTTTTCATAATTAGAAATAAGCTGGATTATTAATAATAAGTAAAGTTTAATTAGTAAATACAAGTCATGGTCTAAAGGTAATAGCTTGTTAATTAAATAACTTGGTTAATTAATTAAACAATACGTTATAAGAATTTAATTAAAAATACATGTTTTAATTAAATTAAGCTAAGTAAAATACTTTAGGTCATACATTAAATAATAATTTTTAATATTTAACCTAAGTCATAAATTTAATTAAATAAAATAGTCTAGGAAATAATTTAATTAAATATATTTTCTGATTTTAAAATTTTTCCCGAATCCCAAACCCGTGTTTTAAAAATTAACCCGAGCCCGAAACCCGTATTCACGTATAAGCCGAGCCAAACAGCCCTACCAGTGGCTAGGCCGGCTAGCCGGTTGCCACTGGTGGCTCTCGGTTCCCACTGTCGAGCCACGGCAGCCACTTTCGAGCCCGGTTCACACCGGTTCCCCCTGTTTTCTTGTTCGGTTCCCACTGTTAACACAAAAGCCCCACCGAGACCCTATTGGTCTCGATTGGCATTCGATACAAGCCCAAAACCATGCCTCGGCCTCAAGTCTGGGTCCCTTGTCTTCGTTTGAGCCCAAACCAACCAAGCCGAGACCCCTTTGGTCTCGGTGGTGGTAATGACAGCAAGCCGAGAGCCCTTGGCCCTCGGTGGTGTCTCTGCCAAACCAAAACCCAAACCAAACACCCCCTTTTCCATGTTTTTAATTAATCCCACATCTTTCTTGATTTGTTTTTAAGATTAATTAAATAATGATCATGAATTCGTAAAAGAATTAAAAAGAAAGGTTTGATTGGTTCTACCGAACTCGTGGAAGAAAAAGGTTAAGATCACGATCACGCACACACAAAAAAAATCAATAAGCAAAAATCGTCTGAATCGTCCTTGTGGGTTTGATGTAGTCGGCGGCAAGAGAGGACAAAGGGAGGCAAGGAAAAATTTTCTGTACCCTAAAATTATGATGAAACTTTCTTGGAGTTTTGTTTATCATGGGTTTAATTTGGGTCATGGTCCAAGCCCATCATTCTCCTTCTTCTCTCTTTTAGCCACAGCACATGGGGCCCACAAGGGGAAACCTGAAGCTTTTCCCGAGTTAAATTATTTACGTGTTCATTCATGTTTTATTATCGTGCATTTTATATGTCGTGATCGTAATACATTTATAATATATACGTAATTACAAGTTAATTAATATCGTGACACGTGAATTATATTATAAATGGAAAGTTTTTAAATTTATCGTATTTTTGTATGTATTCACTGTTCATGTGTAC
Organism: Glebionis coronaria; assembly: GCA_025667525.1. Lineage (NCBI taxonomy): Eukaryota > Viridiplantae > Streptophyta > Magnoliopsida > Asterales > Asteraceae > Glebionis > Glebionis coronaria. The sequence goes on from CM046875.1 coordinate 136,681,929, forward strand.
TGTTCATAGTATTTTAATGCGGATTTTACAGAAGTAAACATATATCTTGAAATAACTATCTACTCCCTTTGTCTGAAATTTATAGTCCATATTTTTATTTCGGGTTGTCCTAAAGTTATTGTCCCTTTCAAAATATAGTTACGAGTAATTTAACAAGTTTAGCATATTTTTTGGATTGCTAAGCATGTCGGTTATTTATTGATTATTTGAGTTCATTTTGGTGAGGGAGTATAAAATGTATGTTATAAAATCTGGTTGAGGAGTATACAAAATTTTGGTTGAAAATGATATTTTTATAAAGCTTTAGGGGTTAAATTTTAAAAAATAAGGTTTTTTAAAAAGCCTAACGGCTACTTTTGATCCTACGTTCGAATTTTAAAAAAAGAATTGAAAACAATTTGGTAAATTAAGCCTGGCACACGAGCCATACAAAAGTCGGGCGACTTTATCATAAGCCAAAGCGGCATTCACAGCACAAGGAAATGTCCCCAACCACAATCGACCTCTTGTATTTGGTTTTCAAAGTCCACTCATTTTCCCCAAGTGCGTTGTCTAAGGCCACGAAAGTAGCATCTGGAATTTTCGGGCCGACCTTTTCCCTTCATGCAGCCTCTTTTGGAGCCTTCATTAGGGACTTTTGGAGCTGGGTTTGCTGATTTACATTGAGCGAGTGTTTGAGCAACTGTGGTTCTTGATGTACGTTTTCTAGAGGAGCAGGAGAAGGAGGAATCCATAGATGAAGAAGGTGTGGCTGATTTACGCTTTATAGAGGAATCCATATATAATAGATTAAATAATAGAAAGATTTAAACCCTAAACCCTAATCGATGAACAAAAATCGATAATCAGATGGAGATGATGAGATGATTCAAAGAGGATCAACAAATTAAGTAAGTGATTGTGTGATTAGAATAATGAAAAGAAAGTGATTTTGTGATTTGAAGAAGGCGATAATGAGGAGCAGATATGATTAAAAGAGGATCAAGAAATTGAATTTATCATATCTCATAAGGTTTAAATCTATCCATTTAAGGTAGATCGGTCTGTCGATCGTAGTAAAATCGCGGGATAAAAAGCGCGGGAAATTCAAATTAATCACACGGTTTTGGTTTTACGCCCCACCTTTTTTTCTACCTTTTGTTTTTACTTCTATTTTACCTAATAAACTATATTTTTAATAAATGAATGAACATATTAGTTTTAACAATTTCAATACATATTCTTATCATAAAATGTAGATCTTCATTACACAAAATATAAGCACTTATTACATCAATTTTCATATTAATTTATAATTTAACAATTGCCCTAAAATCTAACCATACCGCTTAATACCACCAATTTGATCCAATAAAATCATACCTTATTAAATATTTGGTTTTCATTTTAGTCAATGTTATGGAAAAATGTAAATCGGAGCAAACTAATAAAACTGAAATATTTTTTATAACAAATTAATAAAACATTTTTACTTAAAAGTTGAAATATTTGTGTATCTATTCTTTTTTCATGATCTAACTTCACAATATTTTCTTAAATTTTATTTTCTTTAATTTAACATCAATTTTTATATTTTATTAATTTTTTTATTTTTTTCCATTTTTGGTAGGTTTTTATATTATTTTGATTCAACTTTTGTATAAATCTAACTTTAATTTAAATACGAACTTGATGAATAAAGTGTAAAATTTTTTGTCAAAAATTATTACCGTAATCTATCACGCGCGGACAACATGCTATTATGTGACAACCGTGGTTTTGAGTTCGTCACTTGGTCTTACTTTTAGGTTATTTTATGTGTGACTACTTGATTTTTGTGCTTACGTGTTTATTTTGTGTGAACGAGGTTTGTGTGGTTATCGTTTATGAGTATAGAGTACTCATAAGTAAATCAAGGAACGGTTATTTCATGTTCATGAGCTCACAAGTGGTGACTATGAAATGAAATAGTGATATTTTGGTGTTTACGTATACGTATATGTATTATAGAAAATCGTATTTTTACGATTTACGGTTTAGCATTTAGAGGTATCGGATGAGGTAATTAGTCATATGGATATTTTTCGGGATGGTTTTAAGTCATTTAGGACTTAGTTATAAAGTTTATTTCAAAATTTGAGATTTTTTTTAAAAGTGTATATTTTACGTCTTTTACGGTAAAACGCGTAAATTTGACTAGTTTTACGGTTTTGAGGTTTTGGGAGCTTTAGGAGCTGAAATAAATTAAGGTAAATTAAGATAATATTATTAATACATATATTAATAATAAAAACAAATAAAAAACGAATTTTTAGGGGTAGGGTCGGTTTAAAAAAAAGAAAGAAAAAGGGAAAAGAGGAAAAAAGGAAACAAGTGTTATACTTGGACAAGGATTGTTTTGCTATATAAGAAACCCCCACACTTATACCAAACGAATTATATTCATTCCCTGGAGTTTATAGTCGACATATAGAAGAGAAAAATTAGGGTTCTTCATAAAATTGGGGTTTTCTCATCTTCCATTAATTTAAAGGTAAATCTTCAAAACCCTTTTCATATTAAATTGTTTTTATGTTTAAATTAATCATTCTTATGATGGATTAGGGTTAGGGTTTATATAAAAACAGTAGATTAATTATGTATTAATCATAATATGATGATCACATAAATTAGGGCTTGTAATTAGAGGGGTTAGGGTTAATTAATGAGGTTGATTTTGTTAAACCCGTTTTTAAAAACTGGGCAGAATTTTGAGTCAATTGTTTTGATCATATCTAGAGTTCTAGGAACATTCAAGATGCGATCAAACTAGCCCTGGATAGGTAATTGAGTTGGCTTTCTAAATCAAGAAACGAGATCTAAATTGGAGGTCGGGAAGTGGGTCAAAAGCAGGTTACAACAGTCGAAGGTCAAAGCAGTTTTGAATTCAGCCTGTTTTCTTTTTAAGTTTTGGGTTGTTTGGGGCACTTAGGGTTGCATTGGGATCTTCTCACGAACGTGAGAGATGGTTTATATATTTTAGTTAATATCTGCACTTGGGCTAAGGTGGTGGTTTAGGGTAAGACCCCTTAATGGTAACAAACTTTTAGTACGTTTAAAATCAGGAAATCTGGAATGACGAAAGTAGATATATATATACCGGGGCCTTAACAGTAGCTTTAAGGTTAGGGCAAGTGGGAGGTGTTAGCCAACATATGTAAGGGTGTGAATATTCCTTTTACAGAAACCATGGGTAGGTTTAAGTGGGCGTTTGACCTAAAGTTTTGAGACCTAAAAACTGGGACTGTTTTGGGTAAAATACGAACGGGTTAGTTATTAAACTTAACCAAGTTAAGGACTTGTTAAGGAAGGGTAATGGGGTAATTAAAGCTTATTAATGAGGTAAATATGTGAGAATGGGTTAGATGTCCATCATAGGTTAATGAGCCATCTTAGTGATTGGTTCGTTTATTGATTTCGTGTTTTTGGTTTGTTAGCTTGTTGCTAGTACAAGGACGTGTGAAGGAGCTATCAGGTGAGTGTTCATAGTCCCATGTTTATTTTTGTTTTTGACTTCCAGATGGGATGGAAGAGACACTGTGTTGAGTTGTTTCTAAATTGTTGCTGTGAATGTTTTATGGTTGTGATGGACTTGTGTGTACACTTATGTGATTAACTGCTATGCGATTTTTGATATGTTATTATGGTTTGACAAGGTAGTGGCCTTGTGGTTTGACAAGGTAGTGGCCTTGTGGTTTGACAAGGTAGTGGCCTTGTGGTTTGCCAAGGTAGTGGCCTTGGGATAGGTACATAGGGTGATCATCTAAGGTACCATGATGTTGTTTGGCAAGGTAGGAGCCTTGGATTGGTTTGGTATGATTGGTCTTGATTGATAGTTGTTAATACATAATTGTAACACATTGTCCATATGTTCTTTTGTTGATGATTGTTATTCACAGCTTGTAACTGATTTAGCGTTGGAGTCTAAACCTATGACTCTCACCAACTTTATGTTGACGTGTTTTAGTGTCTCTTTCAGGTGAGAATGTGGTTAAGCATGAGAACATAAGTGGCTAGGATTGGAGAAGCTTAGGAATGCATATAGAAGGAGAATCCCCGTTCCTTCTTAGTTTACCTTTATGATTTTTTGATAAGTGATACATGTTGGCACCTATATGTTTGTTTGGTTTATGTTTATTGTTTGTCTTGGGTAAGTGGTAGGACTGTTACCTACTTACCTAGACTCCTGCATTGTTGAGATATTGTCATGACATTTGTGTCGCCATTTATGACATTATATTTGCATTTTAGTTTTCTCTATAGAGACACCGTTTGTTGTGATGATATCCATACGTCGCACCCCATATTCCGCCATGGTGGGGTGTTACAGAATGGTATCAGAGACAATGGTTATAGAGAATTAGGTTTCCTAGTCGCGTAGCCTAGTCTATAGCTTAAGGGTCCCTGCATATAGGCGTCATAGGAGTATGTGTGCATTTTATTATAATTGATGTGTTTGAATGTTATTTATTGTGATGTTTTGACTGGTATGAATTGAACCATAGTAAGTTCATACTTAGCCACATGTTATTTTCTTTTCGAGTTGTGAGTAGTGCGGGTTTAACCATAATCGCCCACGCTAGTCATTGTCGTATTTTACTTATAATGTACATTATAGTACATAATTTGGTACATAGTAGTTTCTATCTTTTGTTGGGTTATTTTATGTACCTGAGGGGTATTATTTTCTTTTGATGTTTAAGTCATGTTCCCTAATAATCATGTGGTGGTTCGAGTTATTAGGAGTAGGTGAATATGAAGGACCTTATGCTATTTCCACTCTTATGGGCGACATGACTTATAACTGATTATGTTTTCGTTTTGGATTTAGTCTAGGCTGTTTTAGCTTGACTATGGATTTCTGTATTCCAAGAGTTTTATTATGTTATTTTATAGATGGAGTTTTGGACCTTATTGGTTATGTGGTTATGAGCTTATGTGAGTAGATAGATTTATGTGTTATATGTTGTATTGATTCTTATAAGTGTCATCATATGAGGGAGTGCATTGGGGAAAGGGTAATTGTATAAGTATGGTGGCCAACATAGTTATACAAGTACCACAACTTCAATGGGTTCTCAAGTATGATTGCATGAAAGAGGATTAGTACATGCTTGTATATGGAGAGATGTAGATATTGGGTATACGTATAATATATGGGTTTATGTAAAGGCTGCATACGATATGGCTATTTTTATTAGTGTGTTATATGTTTTGGGTTATAGTTGTGTTGTGTGATTTTGGGGTCACACGATATGGTTTGGTTTTGGAGGTGGGTTTTATGCTTTGTTGTGGCACGGTGAGATGGAAATTACTCGTGTGGAAAAACGAGTGTATGACGTGATTGGTTGATCCGACATGTATGGTAACGAGTATGTTTTGGGTGATTTAATAGGTATATATATGCGGATGTATATATACTACTATGTGTTAAGTTATGGTATATGGTCGTTCACTAGTTATTATAACTTGAACGTACCTTGTGTTTGTTCGTGTTTTATGGTGCTGGAGTTGATGGAGTTTCAACAACGTTTCAAATTTTTTTGAACTGTGTCTTGTAGCGTATTCTTTGAGTTCATATTTCACGTGTACGTTTTAAAATGTTGTTCTGGGTTTTAAGTCCGTTGAAATAAATGGAGATTTCTTTTGGGATAATGAAATCTTTTGGGTTGAGTCTTACATTTCTTTTGGTTGGTATATGGAAAAAGGGGGGACTTGGAAATCTACTATAGAGTTAGATAGTTGGTTGTATTCGGTAAAATAAGGGTAAGGTATTGGAGTCATGTTTGAAACAAGATGTAACATAAGTTTTTTTTATCAACACTTATTTATTTCAAATTCTAAAAGACTTTCATTAAAATAAAGCGAAGTAAAATTTCTTTCTACTTACATAGTTTATATAATCGGATTTAACTGATTCATGCCATTTATAGTTATTGATACAAGGTTAAAAGGATTTTATGAATATTTCACATACAATTATATCTTTCATTGAAAAGGATTGCATTGATCACTAAGTCTATTCTTTAGTTTTTTAAAACAACTAGCATAAAATTGTTTTGGTCATAACTTGTTCGTTTTTAAAGCTTTTTGGGTGATTCAAAAGCCAAAAATTATATACTCGGAACGTACTTTTCAAATATTCAGAATGTATAGTCATGGGAGGTCAGTGGACTGGCCGGAATTGTTGTACAAGTGTCGGGTTCAAGGTTGAGTTTGAATAGTAGTTTTATTTTTTTATGATTTGGGATGCACGGGATACCTAGTCTTTGAGTTGAGTTTTGAGATCGTCTAGAAGGTTGTTTGTAGATGGTTTGAGTCACATAGATGTGGGGAGGTAAGGAAAACAAAAAAAAAATTTTAAAAAAAATATATATATATATTCTTTTGGAAAGTCGATCTTTGCACGGTTTAAATAATATGTGGCGGGGCGTAATATGTTTTGGTTGCCATTGGGTGTTTCTTGGATTATTTTTCGTTGTCATGGGTCATTTGGAAATTGATACATGTTTTGGGTTTGAGTTTTCTTTAGAGTCTCGTGGTTTTTGATTTGTTTTAATTGGTGCACGTGAAATGTCGTTAGTTATCCGTGGGTTTAATTCGTCGATCGTATCTGGTGTATTCAGGATGTAGTTTTGGTTTTGTATGGTTTAGGAGCGTTGAGGTAGAACCATGAATAGAGCAAGTAGGAGGAGTGAGAGGAGTTGTAGTTAGTGTCATCCAAGGCAAATCATTGATGGAGTGAATTAAGAACAAGAGCTGTTAGGAATTGAAAGGAATTTATTCGTATTGCCGCTAAGAGAGGGTGTGAGGAGGACATAGTTGAAATTGCTAAGGATGTTGTATGAACGCTTTGGGTTTACGGTTATGCATTTGGCTTCGCCAAAGCACTAGCGGTTTTCATAGAGTCAATGAACCGAGTGTGCATGAACGTTTATAAACGAGTTGTCATCGGGAGCATCGACGACATCTTGATCTACTCAAATCTTAGAAGGTGGATGAGGTGAATTATGTGTTGGTTTTGGAGTTGTTAGTAAAGGGAATGAAACGTGAGATTATTAAGTGTGAGTTTTAGGATTTAGTTGGCCAGGACTGATAGTCAGAGATGATGGCATATCGTGGAACCAGCAAGGGGCGAAGTGAAGAAGGACGAGGAAGCATTTTGGAGGCTGAAGAGGTGGATTGGATGATGAGCAGATCTTGGCATTATCGGAAGGACTGGATGAATTCGCGAAGCATGACGATACGTGGAGCAGGGATTTGGACGTGTACGAGGACGACAAAGAAAGGCGATCGCTTATACGTTGCAGGAACTGAAGATTTGGAAGAACTGGATAGACTTAGTTAGTGGAGCTGGACTGTTATATCTGCCTAGAATGCTAGAGGCATTTGGTGTACGAGACGTGGAGAATGATCTATACGGATCATGAACGTATCCAACACATATTCAATCATCTTGATTGAACATTTGGCAAAGGTGATGGGTGGAGTTAATTGATGAAAGAAAATTGCAAGGCCAAGTACCATCTGGGAAAGGCAAGCATGGTCGATGAGACATGGAATAAGAAGGATGAGGTGAAGCTGAGATGAACATGAACTATAGGGATGATGTATTAGAGTGGTTTGGATGAAGGATGTGGGTTGCACGAGTTGAGTTGTCTAAAGCAGTGAACGCGTCAACATTTATGTTGCGTGGCTTGGACAATCGTAAGGAGGAAAGGGACGTAGACTATACTTCCTACATGGATAGGAGTAGTTTAGAAAGGGCGATGTAAGGACGAAGTTGGTGGAAGGGATACATAATGCGGTGGGGGATTAAGTACGATGAGAGTTGGGTGATAGTCGATAGACTGACTAATTCATCACCGATTTCAAGAGGAATGAGAAGTCACGTAGTTGGGAAGTTGGAAGAATTAATAGATATGTGAAAGACCGTCATAGGTCACTTTGTAAGGAAATTGGAATTTAAAGTAGTCTGGGATACGGACTGGAGGGAGTTGATGAACGTAATTGGACATGGGTGATTGATTTAGAGGTAGTTCGGAAACTCGTTAGCGATGGCTGAGTTTTCATATAATGATAGTTATCGTACTAGAAGTCGATAAATGCCATTTGAGGCACGATATGAAAGGATAAGGTGAGTTGTCCTCATTGTGGACTAGAATTGGTAAAAGAGGCTACTAATGTGGTAATGGTGTTTGTGGACAGAATGAGAGCAACAAGGGATGCTATGTAGAAAAGGAGGAAACCACTAGATTTAGTGACAAAGTTATGTATGGAGTTTCACCTATAGTAACGGGTGGTATGATTTGGAAAGATGTAAGTGTTGATGTAGATTTTTGTAGGTCCATTTATGATCTTTGGGAAGATCAGACCATTAGCTTATGAGCATAGAATTACCTGGGGGAAATGAGTTGTATACATGATATATTTCATGTATTGGGGTTGGTAAATGTTGTTTGAGGATGCATATTTGCATGACCGGTTATTCGGGTTTTGTGCTAATAAGAGTCTTTGTTTTATCGAAGAGTCATTTGCGAGATTTATTGACTGTGAGGTCAAGAGTTTGGCAATGGGTTTAATTATTTTTGGTTTGTACATGTGGTATCTTGAAATTTGAACTGAAGTTCACATGGAAATGAGAGGAGTTCATTTAGAACAAGTATCCTCGTGGGATTTGTTGTCTGTGTCTTGATCCTAAAGAGTAAATCTCGGGACGAGATTTCTATTAGGAGGGAGTGATGTGAAAACCGTGGTTTTGAGGTTCGTCACTTGGTCTTACTTTTAGGTTATTTTATGTGTGACTACTTGATTTTTGTGCTTACGTGTTTATTTTGTGTGAACGAGGTTTGTGTGGTTATCGTTTATGAGTATAGAGTACTCATAAGTAAATCAAGGAACGGTTATTTCATGTTCATGAGCTCACAAGTGGTGACTATGAAATGAAATAGTGATATTTTGGTGTTTACGTATACGTATATGTATTATAGAAAATCGTATTTTTACGATTTACGGTTTAGCATTTAGAGGTCTCGGATGAGGTAATTAGTCATATGGATATTTTTCGGGATGGTTTTAAGTCATTTAGGACTTAGTTATAAAGTTTATTTCAAAATTTGAGATTTTTTTTAAAAGTGTATATTTTACGTCTTTTACGGTAAAACGCGTAAATTTGACTAGTTTTACGGTTTTGAGGTTTTGGGAGCTTTAGGAGCTGAAATAAATTAAGGTAAATTAAGATAATATTATTAATACATATATTAATAATAAAAACAAATAAAAAACGAATTTTTAGGGGTAGGGTCGGTTTAAAAAAAAGAAAGAAAAAGGGAAAAGAGGAAAAAAGGAAACAAGTGTTATACTTGGACAAGGATTGTTTTGCTATATAAGAAACCCCCACACTTATACCAAACGAATTATATTCATTCCCTGGAGTTTATAGTCGACATATAGAAGAGAAAAATTAGGGTTCTTCATAAAATTGGGGTTTTCTCATCTTCCATTAATTTAAAGGTAAATCTTCAAAACCCTTTTCATATTAAATTGTTTTTATGTTTAAATTAATCATTCTTATGATGGATTAGGGTTAGGGTTTATATAAAAACAGTAGATTAATGATGTATTAATCATAATATGATGATCACATAAATTAGGGCTTGTAATTAGAGGGGTTATGGTTAATTAATGAGGTTGATTTTGTTAAACCCGTTTTTAAAAATTGGGCAGAATTTTGAGTCAATTGTTTTGATCATATCTAGAGTTCTAGGAACATTCAAGATGCGATCAAACTAGCCCTGGATAGGTAATTGAGTTGGCTTTCTAAATCAAGAAACGAGATCTAAATTGGAGGTCGGGAAGTGGGTCAAAAGCAGGTTACAACAGTCGAAGGTCAAAGCAGTTTTGAATTCAGCCTGTTTTCTTTTTAAGTTTTGGGTTGTTTGAGGCACTTAGGGTTGCATTGGGATCTTCTCACGAACGTGAGAGATGGTTTATATATTTTAGTTAATATCTGCACTTGGGCTAAGGTGGTGTTTAGGGTAAGACCCCTTAATGGTAACAAACTTTTAGTACGTTTAAAATCAGGAAATCTGGAATGACGAAAGTAGATATATATATACCGGGACCTTAACTGTAGCTTTAAGGTTAGGGCAAGTGGGAGGTGTTAGCCAACATATGTAAGGGTGTGAATATTTCTTTTACAGAAACCATGGGTAGGTTTAAGTGGGCGTTTGACCTAAAGTTTTGAGACCTAAAAACTGGGACTGTTTTGGGTAAAATACGAACGGGTTAGTTATTAAACTTAACCAAGTTAAGGACTTGTTAAGAAAGGGTAATGGGGTAATTAGAGCTTATTAATGAGGTAAATATGTGAGAATGGGTTAGATGTCCATCATAGGTTAATGAGCCATCTTAGTGATTGGTTCGTTTATTGTTTTGTGTTTTTGGTTTGTTAGCTTGTTGCTAGTGCAAGGACGTGTGAAGGAGCTATCAGGTGAGTGTTCATAGTCCCATGTTTATTTTTGTTTTTGACTTCCAGATGGGATGGAAGAGACACTGTGTTGAGTTGTTTCTAAATTGTTGCTGTGAATGTTTTATGGTTGTGATGGACTTGTGTGTACACTTATGTGATTAACTGCTATGCGATTTTTGATATGTTATTATGGTTTGACAAGGTAGTGGCCTTGTGGTTTGACAAGGTAGTGGCCTTGTGGTTTGACAAGGTAGTGGCCTTGTGGTTTGCCAAGGTAGTGGCCTTGGGATAGGTACATAGGGTGATCATCTAAGGTACCATGATGTTGTTTGGCAAGGTAGGAGCCTTGGATTGGTTTGGTATGATTGGTCTTGATTGATAGTTGTTAATACATAATTGTAACACATTGTCCATATGTTCTTTTGTTGATGATTGTTATTCACAGCTTGTAACTGATTTAGCGTTGGAGTCTAAACCTATGACTCTCACCAACTTTATGTTGACGTGTTTTAGTGTCTCTTTCAGGTGAGAATGTGGTTAAGCATGAGAACATAAGTGGCTAGGATTGGAGAAGCTTAGGAATGCATATAGAAGGAGAATCCCCGTTCCTTCTTAGTTTACCTTTATGATTTTTTGATAAGTGATACATGTTGGCACCTATATGTTTGTTTGGTTTGTGTTTATTGTTTGTCTTGGGTAAGTGGTAGGACTGTTACCTACTTACCTAGACTCCTGCATTGTTGAGATATTGTCATGACATTTGTGTCGCCATTTATGACATTATATTTGCATTTTAGTTTTCTCTATAGAGACACCGTTTGTTGTGATGATATCCATACGTCGCACCCCATATTCCGCCATGGTGGGGTGTTACATATTATATATTATTTAATATAAGATTCATGCTTCCCATACGATAATTATTCGTACTAAGTTAGATCGTAATTATTCTAAAAGAAAAAATATTAGAAAGTCTGGTTATAAGTTGTTCATACTCATACTTGGAGAACTATTTGTATAATTATATATTTCTATTATTTTGGATTGGTTTGTTTATTTTTATATATGCATGGACTACTTGTTCAATAACGGATAGTTGGGCTCACTATATAATGAGCTAGGGTTAGCTTTGCAGTCATAACTTTCGATCAATTTCCACCTACAAACCTTATCTATTGTTTTTTGTTATTCAGTCTGTTATTCTTTTCTTGATCATCCTAATCAAGATTGTCTGGTAGTAGTAATTATCTTGAGTGTTGTAGTGAGGGTCTTTTTTGAGTGTTCTGGTATAGTGATCACATCTATTAGAGGGACGATCTATTTCTTTTGTATGTTGATAAGAACACGTTTGTGGAATTATTTGAGGTATATTGGATTAATAAGAAGTACGTGGGAAGGTTGGTTGAGTGATTCAATCTTGTGTTGATTATCGATTCATTAGTTTTTACATGGTATCAGAGTCATAATCGCCTTGATAATTAGTTCTTGATTGATTGTGAAAAAATTAGGGTTTCTAGTGATTTGGGGTTTTGTTAGTAGAGGTGTTATGGGCACTTCTGGTTGGTGATCGTTGGTTTTTGATAGTTTAATTGCAGTTTGGTACCTTTGAATTAATTTAATTGGGGTTTTTCCTTGAAACCCTAATTTGATTGATATGGGGATCTTGATTCTGGTGGTTGGTGTTTGTTTTCGGGGCGTATTTCTCATGTTTCTTGATTGTTTTTTATCAAGGACGGGGGGGGGGGGGGGGGGGGGGGGGGGTAATTCGCTGATTTTTGAGGGGTTTGCTATTCTTTCTCCTCTTTCTCCCATTTCTTGTGTGTGTTGGTTTTAGACTCGGGTAGCTTTGCCCTTGACCTGCCACCGTGAGTGGTTTCGAATCCTATGGTTTATCCATGCTACTTTTGGTCTCGTTTTTCGTTTGGTGTGTTTAAATTTTATTTGATTCTGCTTACACATGTTCTAGTCTATTTGGTCTGGTCTATTTGTTGGTTCTAGGGTGCTTATCTGTTGTTTGCCTGTTTGTACTTATCTTATTTTTCTGATTCTTTTTGTTTTATTATAATGGGTAATGTTCTTATTTGTGTTTTAGATGTTGGTAATCATTTGCATACTAATGATCTAGCTAATCTACCTATTGTTAGTATAAAATTGACTCGAACTGATAACCATAAGATGTGGTCTACTGCTATGAAAATGGCTTTTCTTGGTAAAAATAAAGAGGGATTTGTGGATGGTACATGTGTTAAATCTGTTACTAGTGTTGTTCTTTCTCAACAGTGGGAAAGATGTAAAGCTATTATGCTTAGTTGGATTCTTAATTCTTTATCTCCTAAACTTTATCTTGGTCATGTTTCTTCTGAAATTGCTTCCGATGTTTGGGAAGAACTTGAAAAAACTTATGATAAAATGGATAGATCTGTTATTTTTGTTGTTCTTCATAAAATTAATTCTTATAAGCAGGGTGATTTGTTTGTTTCTGATTATTATCATAATCTTAGTTCTTTAGTTTGATAGTCTCACTCTTTTGCCTGCTTGTACTTGTGATGTTGAGGAGGGTGTTTTGAGACATATCCAGTAAATTAGACTTAATGCGGTTTCTTACGGGTCTAGGATTAATATTCTTTCTAGCGAACCATTGCCTGATGTTAGAGATTCTTTTAATATGATTTCTAGGGAGGAGTCTCATATAGGTCTTCTTCTTGGCACAAGGTGTGGTGCTAGTAATAAGGTTACTCTCGATGTCTTTGTTGCTAAGTCTAATAACTATAAACCTAATGAGTTTACAAATAATAATTTTGGTAGTAGTACTAATAGAGGCCCGAAACCTGATATGTTATGTAAACATTGTGGTCTTACTGTTCATACTATTGAAAGGTGTTTTGAAATCATTGCTTACCCTCCTGGTTTTAATAAAAATCCTAATTTGTATAAAGGGGACTAATGCTGGGAGTAGGGTGTTTAATGGTACTACTAAGGCCTAAAGGGGGGTTTCTTTTGGCTCTACTACATTGGACCCTACTTTCACTAAGGATCAAATGCTTAAGGTTCTCTCTCTGATTAATAATCTCCTTCTAGAAATGTCAGTGCCAATATGGAGGGGATGAGTTCATCTAAATTTAATGGGAATGCCTTTTTAAATCTGAACTTCAAAAAATTCTTTTGTGCTCATAACTGTTCTTATATGTATAATCTTACTGTTGGTTAGATTATTGATTCTAGAGCTAGTCAGCATTTAACTGTTTCTACTAAGAATTGTTTAATATCATTGATATTTCTAGTTTCAATATCACTGTTGGTCATCTTAATGTTACTCTTGCTAAAGTTACTATGATTAAAAATTTGAGATTATCTGATAATATTGTGTTGTTTGGTGTTCTTGTTGTGCTTGAGTATTGTGTTAGTCTTATTTTTGTAAATAAGCTGATTAGAGAAAGTAAATCGTTTTTGGTTTTGATGAACATAGATGTTATATCCAGGATTTGAATGTGGTCAAAACTATGGGGATCGGGAATGAGTCGGATGGTTTTTACTTGTTTGATGAGAATCAAATTGGTAAGTCTGTTGTTGGTGTTTCAAATTCTTTTTTGTCTTTTATGTGTCTAAAAGCCTTTGGCATAGTAGACTTGTTCATCCCTCTGACCAAGTTCTCTATGTTCTTAGTAAATCTGTCGGTTTGAAATAGTATTCTCATGTTTCCCCTTGTGACATTTGTCATATGGCCAAGAAGACTAGAAAACCTTTTCCTCTCAGTGATCACAAGTCTAGTTATGTTGGTGATTTAGTTCATTTGGATTTATGGGGTCCCTATAGGGTGGTTAGTATAGATGGTTATTAGTACTTTCTGACTCTGGTTGATAATTAAAACAGAGCCGTGTAGGCTTATTTGATTAAAACTAAAGATGAAGTTGGGTTTTTTATTGAAATTTTTGTTGAACTCATTGATACTCAATTTAATAAAAAGGTTAAAGTTTTTAGTTCTGATAATGGGACTGAATTTGTTAATAAAAATCTTGTAATGTTTTTTTAAGAATAAAGGTATTATTCATCAAACTTCGTGTGCCCATACTCCTCAGCAGAATAGAATATCAAAAAGAAAAGATAAACATTTATTTAATGATGTCAGGGGTCTTACGTTTCAAGGGGGATTCCCTTGAATATGTGGTCTAAATGTATTTTAACTATTATTTATCTTATTAACAGGCTTTCATCATCTGTTTTTTTCTAGATCTTCCCGTTATAAGTTATTGTATGATAGAGAACCTAGTCATTCTCATTTATGGTGTTTTGGTTGTTTATTTTACTCTGCTATCAGTAATAATCATGATAAATTCAGTTTAAGGTCTGAGAAATGTGTTAGTGAAACTACTACAATATTGAATCTATACATCCTTGTCTATTTTGTTTATGACAAACATGTAACTTGTAATATATGAAGTAAAATATACAAGTTACTTGTAATCATATTTTGTCTCAACGTACTTCTCATATTACCAAAAGTATTTTTCTATACTCATGTGTTTTTAGTACAAACTCACAAACACAATAAAGATGCTTTTACGCTCCATAATCTGATCCTAAAGTCAAACAATAAGCTAATTATGACTTTGCATAAAATCTTGGTTAAAATATTTGTTATTTATGGGTGATCCAAAGTCAGCACGGACAGACCCCATTCGTAAAGGGACGGACCAAATTCAATTGGGCCCGTGGTCTGTTTCCATTGGTGTCTATAAATACCAAGCTATCCCCAAACACATTCCTTGCTCCTTTCTATCATATTCTATATATCCCTCTCTCTATACATGATCCTCTCTCACATACTTCTTCTCTCTAACATGTAGATCTTAGATCTATACTTGTTCTTCTTTTAGTTTAGTGTTTCTCTTTGTAGATATGAAGATCACTTAAGGTGTATGCAAGATCAAGCAAAGATCATCTCATTAGAGAAGTTCAAGCACAAGCCATACATCAGGTCATTATGTCACATCTATCTAGACTTGTTTCTTTGTACTTGTCATCTCATGCAATTATGTCCAAGATCTATATTCTTGACATCTCATGTGCTTCTCAACCGAGATCCATGACTTATCATCGTTGATCTATACATATTAGGAGCGGAAAGGCCATAGGATAAGTACGTGTTGACTTTGGGTATATATCCATATTTCTCTTTATGAGATTTCTGATCATGATGCTTCGACTCGATTTGATAAGGATTGTGAATATGTCAAGAAATGTTCTTCAAGATGTAATCCATGTTCTAGGCAAGATCATATGAAGAGCCATCTTTCTCTATATCTATCTCTATCTATCATAAACCTCACAAACTTCATGTGTGTCGTGTCGGTTCTTATGTGAACCCGATACTTCGATTAGTACCTACAAATGATGTAAGGTTAGAAGTTGTGTTGGTTCTACTTGTGTGTAAGAACCCGGGTGTTGGTCCTATCCGTTGTGCAAGGACTCGATGTTTAGCTTAGTTCCGGATAAAGTATAATCAATGTAGAATGGATTTTTTTACCTGTGTGGAAGAACACGACATCCTAGATTAGGTGTAACACCCCATTTTGGTAAATGGAATATGACATATAATATGGCGTTTCATCAAAGCATTCAAGGTAAATGTCCAAAAACATTAAATGACCATGAATGGAAATACCAGAAACAAACATCGGTATTCCAAGTATAAGCTCACACACATGAATATAAGGACTGAAATGGAAAAGGACTAAACAATGTCCAAAGAAATAAAGTAGCGTAATGTATGGAAAATGCATAAAGTAATGAAGTCTAGATAACTTCCAATCCGTATGCACATACTCTTAAAGTCTACGAGCGCCCTTGAGTACCTACCGTTTGGGAACATGAAAGACAAATGGTTGAGCATAACGCCTAGTGAACGGATATTCTAGTATAGCATGAAATGATATAAGCATAAAAGACTAATAGCAGCGGAAATGTATGTCTTAGATAACCTGGAACATGTTCATAAAACTGGTTTTATAGTTTGAAAATACTTATGTTTTTATAAGAAAACTGTATTAATTAGCCAATAGCCCATATAGGTCATGAGGTTCCACTGTGCATGAATAACTAGAGGGGAGACCTCATCATGCAACTAGAGGGGTTGCCTCTAATTAATTAGTCTGGGTAGGAGGGATCAACTCATTGTGAAGGATGCAAGGCGCACATCGCATTCACCATGAAAATCCTGTAAAACATGTAACTAGGATACACCCGTACGCCCCACATGATAATATAAATATATGGCCAAAACTGTAGAGGGACGCCACGAGCAATCACTCCGCCGTGGGGAAGTCATAACACTGGTGCCTCTAGTGTTATGGTTATGGTACCTCCATAACTAGGTGACACTGGTCATGCATGTGTATTGCTTAGGCATTTAAAACTAACATATGTAATCAAACATATAAAACATATACTTGGGAAAACAGTTGGCTGCAAACGGGGAATCCTAATAAGGAAAGAATGTTCATACTGAAGAAAGGAAAATCCGTACCTTGTGTCCAGTGAACGAGGAAAGACGAAAGAATGGATAGTCCTACTCTGACCTCACTAATGCTACATAAATAAGGGATATGTATAAGTTGTCTGATTATTGAGTACGTTACTGGTTATATCATGTTCTAGCTTGTTTTATATGTTCTTGTCTTGTTTTACTGTTTTAAATGATATACTGTATTAATCATGTATTTCATGTATTCTGATTAAGTATTATCTTGTATTCTTGTATTATTATACTTGTTGTGTAATAATAAGTAACTTTCTAAAAATACCAAGTTTCCAAAAATAGATCAGTTTCTAAAAATAGATCAGTTTCTAAAAATAGAAAGTTTCGAAAAATAGTAAGTTTCCTGAAATAGAAAGTTTCCATATTTAGAAATAAGCTAGATTAACAAGATAATAATATAAGCTACAGTTTACTGGTTAAACGTCATAAGTCATGTAGTTAATAGTATAGTTTATTAATTAAATGTCATGGTAATTTAATAAACTATAGGTTATATGATTTAATTAAATATAGCATGATTTAATTAAATTAGTCTAAATAAAATACTTAGGTTAATCATCAATTATTATATTTAATAATTATAACCTAAGTCATGTTTTATTAATTAATTATAGTCTATGTTTTAATAATTAATTAATAACTATAGTCTAAATTAAATGGTAAAATACTTAGGTTAAAACATTTGTTATTTTTTAAAAATAAATATAATCTAAGTTCATGATTAAACTAAATTAATTAGTAATCATGTTTAATTAATTTAATTTCCCTTGTAAAAATATAACTTGTTAGCCGAACCAAACAACCCTTGACAGTGGCTACCCAGCCTAGCCGGTTGCCACTTCCCGACCAAAATCACCACCGGCTGACTCCGGTGGTTTCCCCCGACCAAAACAGCCACCAGCCTAATCCGGCGGTGGTGGTGCTGCTGCGCCGAGACCCAAACATAAACCAAACAACACCCCGACACACGTCGGGGTCCCTTGTCCCTGCTGCCGAACCACCAAGACCACACCGAGACCATGAGGTCTCGGCTGTTGGTGTGAAACAAACCAAGCCGAGAGCTTGGTGCTCTTGGTTGTGTGTCGGCCGAACCAAAAACCACCCAAAACCAAACCTTTTTCATGTTTCTTGTATTGATCTAACCATGTTTAATTATGTTTTTATTTTCTAGACTCATGAACATAATTAAAAGAAAAATAAAATAAAAAGGTGAAGGTTATGGTGATTGATAGGTGTAAAAACACCGATCCTTTTACCACTTAACTACAATAATAACCAAGCCAAAACGTATATTTAATGTCGTAAAAGTCGGAATTATGCGTGGTTTGTGTTTTTATTGTGTTTTAGGACCAAAAGATGAAAAAAGAAGAAAACACGGGCTTTCACGGGCTTTTATTGAAGAAAAAGACAAAAGACAAAGTCAAAAGATCAAGAGTGCAAAAAGAATGAAAGTCCAAGGCCTATTCTGAAGATTTATCGAAGAAAAAGTCTAAAGACGGAAGTTTAACGAATTCAAAGAACCGAATCTAATTAATAAAGAAAATTAGAAGACGAGTTCATTTCATATCGATTAATCCCGAGACAACGTCGAGAAAGACGAAGAATTAAAAGACGAGAAGAAAGAAGAAAGCATCAACACATTTTCCTCCTCCTATATATATAGTCCTTAAACACTTCATTAAGGGTAGTAGTTATTAGTTCAATTTTTGTAAGGTAATTAGGAGTAGCTTAATATTACTTTCTCTCGCTAGCTTTTCTTTCATGTTTTAAGCCTTTACATTAATCTGGTATTTGAATCCTTAATCTTAATCTTAATTTCAAGCTTTTCATTAATCATTCTCATTCTACCTTTCTTTAATTTTAATCTTATTTAATTTTGATAATCATGTAGTTTGTTAATCATGTTATTTGTTTGATTGATGCTTGTGTTTGATTGTGCTTATCGGTGTTGATGTGTTTGATTTTTATAGCTTATAGTGTTTAGTGCTTATTATGTTATTGTGCTTATTGGTATTGATGTGTTTGATTTTTATAGCTTATAGTGTTTAGTGCGTATTGTGTTATTTTTCTTATTTTTAATTAAGTGTTTATTAGTTATTTTTATAAAAAGTTGATTTTAAATATTTTGATTATTTAGTGTTTTTAAAAGTTTTAAAATTTTGGCTTATTAGAATTTTCTTAAAGTTGATTTGGTTTAAATTTTAGTTAAGCGCTTATTTGTTTTTAGCTTATTTCTACTTTTTGCTTAAAGTTGTTTTTAATCCGGGTTATCATAAAACCCTAATACTCCGACTTAAGTGAAAATTTTCTTTTTCCCGAATTATATGTTTGCTACTTTACCCGAATTAGGTGTAGAACCCCTTTTCCTGACTTATGTTCAAGGTCTTCATTCCGAACTAAGTCCATCATCCTTTTTCCCGAATTAAGTGCAAAATCTTACATTCCGGATTAGGTTTGGAAAGCCATATTCCGGATTAGGTTGAGGAGTATTATTCCGAACTGTTTGAAAACCACACTTATTATGAATTACACTCAAGACGTGGATTCCGGATTGAGTTGGGGTTACGGATTCCGGATTATATCCTGAATACATATTCCGAATAAGGTCAAGCAAGCAGATTCCGAATTAGGTTCGAAGTACACATTCCGGATTGAGTTGGTGATTGGCATTCCGACTTAGGGTACAATTGTGTATTCCGAACTAGGTATAGACTTAGGATTCCGGATTGTGTGTTGCACACACATTCCGGATTAGGTTGAGATTCATAGATTCAGACTTAGGTTGGGATTGTGTATTCCGGATTGTGTGTGGAATCATAGATTCCGAATTAGGTCTATTTTCTTGTTTTCCGACTTGTTTGTTTTCTTTATTGTTTTTATTTTAAATCTTTATTTTTCCCGCCATGTTCTTAAGTGTTATTTTAATTGTTTTATCTTAAATTTACTTTAAGTTTTCATTTTTATAAAGTTTTCAAATTTACGTCTTGTCAAGTTTTAAATTCTCGTCATTTATTTTTAAGTATTAATTTTTAGTTTAAATTTTTAAGCTTCCATTTTTACTCAACGACATTTATATTTTCATCTTTAGTTTAAAATAGGTAATCACATTTCTTTATTTTCCACGAAGAACAACTGAGTCACACATTAATCCTTTTTCAATTCAAATCGAGACGAGACGATAACTTTTTCATACTTGGTTAACCCTTGTATTAAATGGCGCCGCTGTCGGCTCTTTTCGTGAAGATTAACGGTTTATTGTGAGAGAAGTGTTGGATTTTGGGATCCGTTCACTTTTGAACGTTATTTTTCTTGTCAAATTTTTAAAATTTTTCAAAAAATCCATAAAAATTAAAAAATTCAAAAATCCAAAAACATTTAAAAACTCATAAAAAGCATTTCTTTTTAAAAGTTATGCACCAAAGTATTTTCTTTTCATGTTAACTTTATTTTTTTCTATTTCTTTGCTTTTCTTTTCTTGTGTAGGTGTATGCGTACTCGGTCACGCAAAAGGAAGTCCATTCAAACCGCTATTATTGATCCTCCTGTTGTAGAGCCTCTCGTTGTCAACACAATGGAGAACCGTCCAATGATCGAGCTCTTACAATCACACGTCGAAGGCAACGATGATGCGATTGTGGTGCCTACTATTGACGCCGACAACTTCGAGCTCAAGTCCGGTTTCATTCAAATGGTTTCTGCAACACCTTTCTTAGGTCGTACTCATGATGATCCACACGACCACATAAAAAGGTTTGTACACTTATCAAATACTGTTAAATACAATGGGGTTTCACAAGAGGAAATTCGTTTGCTCCTCTTTCCTTTCTCCCTCGAGGGACAAGCCCGGACTTGGCTTGATAAGGAACCACCCCAGAGTATTGTCACATGGACGGACCTTGAGACCAAGTTTATCAATTACTTTTTCCCACCCTCACGTACTACCTCTTTGCGGAATGACATTATCAACTTTAAACAAAAGTACGGTGAGACATTTAGTGCATCTTGGGATCGTTTTAAGGAACTTTTAAGAAAGTGTCCACAACACGGTTTTACAAAGGTACATCAAATTAATACCTTTTATAATGGATTAACTTTGAGTGACCAAGATTCCCTAAATAGTGCCTCGGGGGGTAATATTCTTGTCAAGACTATGAATGAGGCTTAGGCTATTATTAAAAACAAGGCCAAAGTCCAAACCAAGAGTGTAAGGGCTAATATGGCTAGTGCCAGTGAGAGTGACTTGACCAATCATCTTAAGGAACTTACTTCCGTTATAAAGCAACTTTTTTTAAGAGATCACCCTCCTAATCAACATGCCCATACTCTCAATATTACTTGTGAAACTTGTGGTGGGCCACACTCTTATGTTAATTGTGATAAAGCTTATGATCAATCTCACGGGGAAGTGTATGCTTACAACAACACTGAGAGAGTTCATTTCAAGCCTAATGTCGATGTTAATCACTTGTCTTACAACTCGACAAATTACTTGGCGCCACCTGGTTTTCAACTAAGACCTCATCCACCCACCCATAACAACCAAGGGCCACCAAGAGCAAATGTTTAACAAAATGCAAATGTGAGGGGCTACAATGGAAACCAAGGTAATTATCCAATGCAAAACCAAGGCTTTCAAAACCAAGGTTTCAATCCTCAAGGTTTTCCACCATATAACCAATACTCAAATCAAGGTTATCAACAACAAGGGTTCAATATACCTCATCCGCACATGGACTTGATTCTACATAAATTAACCGATCATGAGAAAACCATGAAGGAAATGCAAGAGTACACGGATAGGAAATTCGTTCAAATGTTTCAAACCCTTCGTCCTCATGGTGCTCTTCCTTCTACAACCGAAACAAACCCTAGAGCTAATGTGAGTGCTATTACTACACGCAGTGGAGAAACTTTAGTAGGACCTTCTACCCCTCCTCCCGTTACTCCATCTACACCTCCTCCACCTCCATTTATCCCTCCTACTTCCACGCCTAGTACTAGTTCTCCATTACCGTCTCCACCTCTTAATGAAGAAGTACCCAAGCAAAACCCTTCACCAACCCTACCTTCCACCTCTAAACCTTCTACTTCTCAACCCTCAACATCTCAACCTTTACCTGCTACACCTACACCACCTAAACCCAACATCCCTTATCCTTCTCGGTTAGACAAGTGCAAATTGCTTACTAAAGAGGATGCCCAAGTTACTTCCTTTTTGAAGACGATCTCCCAAATGAATTTCAACATTATCCTTGTTGAAGCACTTGTCCAAATGCCGAAATTTGTGAAAGCATTCAAGGAATTACTTAATAAGAAGGAAAAGATGGCTGAGTTTGTCAATACACGATTAAATGAAAACTGTTATGTAGTCCTTCTTAAATAACTTCCGGAAAAACTTGGAGATCCCAGTCGTTTTGTGTTGCCTTGCATTTTTAACAAAGTTGAAGAATTTAATGCCTTAGCCGATCTCGGGGCAAGTATTAATTTGATGCCTTTAAGTGTTTGGAAAAAGCTATCATTACCCGACCTTACACCGACAAAGATGACTCTTGAGCTAGCAAATCGAACTCTCGCTTACCCCGTTGGTATTGCCAAAGATGTTTTTGTTAAAGTTGGTACCTTCACTTTTCCGGTCGATTTTGTTGTTGTTGACTATGAAATGGACCCTCGTATTCCGTTAATACTTGGACGGCCATTCTTGAGAACCGGAAAATCTTTAGTCGATGTTGCCGAATGTGAATTAATCTTAAGGGTCGGGAATGATGCCCAAGTTTTTAAGATGGGGAAGATTACAAGTAAATCAAATGGAAAAGAATCAGTGAAAATGATTGATGTGCTTCAAGAAGAGCTTACTACTACTTTGGAGAGTATAAAGCTTGATGATTTTGTTGTATATGACAATCCTCTTTTCGAGTCTTGCTATGATAATCCACTTTCCAAGACGATGTGGATGATTCTAATGATTCTCTTTCTAATTTGGATCCCCCACCAATTTATGATTCTCCGCCGATCTATGATGCTTGTGATGATGATTCTAGTTCCATTGGGGGTGATTTTGATGATTTTGCTTCAGAGTATAAAGACATGCCAACTTATGATGATTTTGATGATGTTGATACTCTCTCGAGTGATTCTTCACATGATGACCTTGCTCCTACTTTTGATGAAGATCCTCCACCAACAATGCTTGATCCTACTTTCGATGACTACTCATTTGAGGAAGATATTGCTACTTTTCTCAATACATACTTCCCCAATGATAATGATTCTCCTCCTTTGGACTTTGATTTTGGTCTTTATCCTCCTTCGGATATTAAGAAACCCGTTTCAAAGGAGAAGAAACCGGAACACACCGACATCCGTAGTACTTATGTCTTGACACCTCTCTATCCACCTTCTTCGGATGAGATTGTGCGTTTTATGGGCGGATCTTCTTCAAATTCTAATGAGCCTGAGTCTTATTTTCCCCTAAAGGAAAAGGTGTTCGATCCGTGTATCGGAATTTCCAAGCCATCTCAGTATCCATCTAATGAAATAAAAGGAAAGATTTTTGGAAACAATGGAGCTATTGTTACACTTTATCCTACTTTCTACCACCGTGCTCAACAACTGCTTTAGGGAACCTTGCCTACTCTTCTTTGGCTTGCCTTGTTCGCCTTAAGCTTGTGTTATTTGATGGACGAGAACCATGTATTTGACCCCTGTGGATGTTCTTCAAGGTTCTTACCATTGTAATCAAGGTCGAGTCAGGCTCACGACTTGGTGAATAAAAACAAGCGCTTCTCGGGAGGCAACCCGAGTATCTATCCTTTTTATCCGTTTTATAATAAGTGCAGGGGGAGACCCTAGTTTGTGTTTGTTGTTTTCTTTCTTATGATGTGCAGGGATTCGAGCTTTCAAAGTTCCACTCTTGATGACTTTTGACGACCCGTGATTCCGTATACCCGTCTTCCCGGTTCTATCCTAAACTCTTTTGATTCTCTATTTTATATTCTTCAATATTAAAATAGGAATCACTTTAGTTGTCTCTTCCTTAGCAAGATTTAAACAATGTGCACAATGTCCTAAGTGTAGGGGAGTTTACTCCTACATTAAACATTGAGAACAATGTTTATATCAAGTGTAGGGGAACTTCTATCGAAGTTAAGTGGGCTTTTCCTTGTAATTGTCCTCATTTTAACCGGAAAATTGATTTTTCGACATTTTTCAAAATTTTTGATCTATTTTGGCCTATTAGTATTTTCCTTTGTTATCGTTAATTTTCTTTCATTAGAATAAATTTTAATAAATGATTTTAATAAGTTTAGATGTCTTTGATATATTAGGCCCGTTATGAATCTTTTGACTCAACCCGAGTTTACTTATCTAACTTTACTCTAGCTAGTATCCTTAACGTGTTTAAGTCAAGTTTTGCCAGGCTTTTATATAGGGAACTTTAAAACGCGAAAGTCTTAACTCTTACGGGTTAAGAACAAGAACTTTTCGCAAGTTCCTATAATTGATCCTAGAAAGTCGTTTATCAAGGGAACTTTAAAATGCGAATTCTAAACTTGAAAAAAAGTCTAAGAAGTTGCAAGATCCTATAGATGACTTGAAAACCCAAAACTTTTATTTAATTGGCTAAAAATCCACGAGTCTCATTCCTTGAGATCTTAAACTGTGGAGAGCGAGAGACGATAGAGTTAATTATAAGTTTGGTATTCTTTCATGAATTTGTGTGAGTTAATTATGAGCCTTTTCTCCCATCGCTTGTTAATAAAATTAATTGCAATAAATAAGGCCGTACGATTTGAGAAGTTACTTTGCTTCTAGCACATGATCGTTTAAAAGTTGCTCAGTATTAATTAGAGTTCATAGCCAAGGCATAACTTATTGAAGCGGGATGCGAAGATTGGCGAGTCCGAAAAGGCCCTAACAAGGCATGAGGGCTATAATTTTGTTGCTAAAGATCCAAAGTGATGTGAAGAATCATTTATCAAAAATCAATATGAAGGATCGAGACACACGACGAAAATCAAATACTCCACTATAGATCATGGAGAAGTCTATCCGAAAAGACCCTAGCAAGGTATGAGGATAATAGATCCAAGTCCTAAAAGGAGGCGGATCGTTGTATATCAAAATCCCAAATAAAGATTGGAGAAAAATGAAGAAGTCGTGGTCCAAGTATGAAGAATCTCTCAAAATTTCAAGTGAAGAAATTCCTATTATGAAGAGAAGACCATTATTTCAAGAACGTCTCTCAAGATTTGAAGTATGAAGTCAATGCCAAATATTGGTCCGAGAAAAGTCTCAAATCGTGAAGCGAGTTATGCCAAGATATGAACATTATGAGGTCCCGAGAAGCAGTTTTAAATGATTTTGTCCTTTAGCTAACTATTGATTAAATCGTCTTACTTTATTTTTAGCCCTAATAAATTATCGAAATAAGTCAACAATGCATCTTCGTGATCATTCAAGACAACAATAAAATATAAGAGATACACCTAGGAATAAGGGGGTCTAAGCAAATAATTGAGCCACATGAGTTTGTGTTAGTTTGCTAACTTATAATAACAATAATCTCGTTTTTAAGCTTGGTTTGGAGAACATGAAACTTAAGAGTGAGAAACATCCATAACCACCCAAAGCCCTAATGTAAGTCTTCGATATCTCTACTTGTTTTCTTCTTTTAAATATCTTGTAATTTTCTATCTCTTTAGGTTTCCTTAATGTCTTATGTTAAATAAAGGCCAAGGTAGGTTAATTATGATGGAAAATGTAAATCTTGCTTTATAACTAATGCATTGCATGAGGGCATTGCAATGGTCAAGTGTAGGGGATTTGATAGATGTGAAAACACCCATCCTTTTACCACTTAACTACAATAATAACCAAGCCAAAACGTATATTTAATGTCGTAAAAGTCGGAATTATGCGTGGTTTGTGTTTTTATTGTGTTTTAGGACCAAAGACAAAAGACGAAGTCAAAAGATCAAGAGTGCAAAAAGAACGGAAGTCGAAGGCCTATTTTGAAGATTTATCAAATAAAAAGTCTAAAGACGGAAGTTTAACAAAGTCAAAGAACCAAATCAAATTAATAACGAAAATTAGAAGACGAGTTCATTTTATATCGACTAATCCCGAGACAACGTCGAGAAAGACGAAGAATTTAACGACGAGAAGAAAGAAGAAAGCATATACACATTTTCCTCCTCCTATATATATATATAGTCCTTAAACACTTCATTAAGGGTAGTAGTTATTAGTTTAATTTTTGTAAGGTAATTAGGAGTAGCTTAATATTACTTTCTCTCGCTAGCTTTTCCTTCATGTTTTAAGCTTTTACATTAATCTGGTATTTGAATCCTTAATCTTAATCTTAATTTCAAGCTTTTCATTAATAATTCTCATTCTACCTTTCTTTAATTTTAATATTGTTTAATTTTGATAATCATGTAGTTTGTTAATCATGTTCTTTGTTTGATTGATGTTTGTGTTTGATTGCGCTTATTGGTGTTGATGTGTTTAATTTTTATAGCTTATAGTGTTTAGTGCTTATTGTGTTATTTTTCTTATTTTTAATTAAGTGCTTATTCGTTATTTTTATTAAAAGTTGATTTTAAATATTTTGATTATTTAGTGTTTTTAAAAGTTTTAAAATTTTGGCTTATTAGAATTTTCTTAAAGTTGATTTGGTTTAAATTTTAGTTAAGTGCTTATTTGTTTTTAGCTTATTTCTACTTTTTGCTTAAAATTGTTTTTAATCCGGGTTATCATAAAACCCTAATATTCTGACTTAAGTGAAAATTTTCTTTTTCCTGAATTATATGTTTGCTACTTTACCCGAATTAGGTATAGAACCCCTTTTCCCGACTTATTTTCAAGGTCTTCATTCCGAATTAAGTCCATCATCCTTTTTCCGGAATTAAGTGCAAAATCTTACATTCGGGATTAGGTTTGGAAAGCCATATTCCGGATTAGGTTGAGGAGTATTATTCCGAACTGTTTGAAAACCAAACTTATTCGGAATTACACTCAAGACGTGGATTCCGGATTGAGTTGGGGTTACGGATTCCGGATTATACCCTGAAGACATATTCCAAATAAGGTCAAGCAAGCAGATTCCGGATTAGGTTCGAAGTACACATTCCGGATTGAGTTGGTGATTCGCATTCCGACTTACGGTACAATTGTGTATTCCAAACTAGGTATAGACTTAGGATTCCGGATTGTGTGTTGCACACACATTCCAGATTAGGTTGAGATTCACAGATTCAGACTTAGGTTGGGATTGTGTATTCCGGATTGTGTGTGGAATCATAGATTCTGAATTAGGTCCATTTTCTTGTTTTCCGACTTGTTTGTTTTATTTATTGTTTTTATTTTAAATCTTTATTTTTCCCGCCATTTTCTTAAGTGTTATTTTAATTGTTTTATCTTAATTTTACTTTAAATTTGCATTTTTAAAAAGTTTTCAAATTTACGTCTTGTCAAGTTTTAAATTCTCGTCATTTATTTTTAAGTATTAATTTTTAGTTTAAATTTTTAAGCTTCCATTTTTACTCAACGACATTTATATTTTCATCTTTAGTTTAAAATAGGTAATCACATTTCTTTATTTTCCATCAAGAACAACTGAGTCACACATTAATCCTTTTTCAATTCGAATCGAGACGAGACGATAACTTTTTCATACTTGGCAAAACCTTGTATTAGTGATACCGAATGCGTGATTGAAAACAGACTAAGAACACGAACACGATCAACCCAAAATCAATTATCAAAATCAACCAAACACCCCTTTGGTGTCCTTGAAGCCGGCGGCAAAGGGAGAGAGAAAGAAAGCTATGGCTTTAATTCTTTTGTAAAATTAATGTTATGAAAACTCTGTATTTTCCTTTTTACCTTTTTAGTTAAAATCAAAAATGGGCTTAGTCTCCCCTCTTGTCTCCTTGTCCGCGGCCACCATAAGCCCACAAGGGAAAACCGGGCTTTGTTTGTGTTTAATTATTTTACGTGTTCGTTCGTGTTCATTAATCGTTCTAGCTTGTATTAAATGCTCGTGTTATATATACTACGTACATACATCATGTTATAATTATTATACGTAATAATTATCATATTCGTAAATGTTCGTGATCATACTTATTATACTTAATAATTATCGTGTATTATCACGTACTTAATAATTATCATGCACTAACACGTACTTAGTTTCTGAATTTAATATTCGTGACACGTGTTCATGACATAAATAGGAAGTTTTAATTGGTTCATATGTTTACGTAGTGTACTGTTCATGGCATTTATAAGCGGGTTTTACAACTCTTCCCCTCTAAAAAGAATAATTCGTCCCCGAATCATAGATAACGTAAACTGAAAGAGGAACATACCCGAATCAAAACTTGAAATGAGGGTAAGAAGTCCGGATAGACTCCTCTGTTTCCCAAGTGGATTCCCGCTCGGTATGGTCCCTCCAAAGGATTTTGACGAATGGAATCGTCTTCTTCCTCATGACTCGTTCCTGTCGATCAAGAACTCGTTTGGGTTCCTCGATGAAGGTAAGATCTTCACGAATCTATTCAAGTGGATACTGAACCATGTGAAGGGGATGATATGTGTACCCTCTGAGTAAGGACACATGAAAAACGTCATGAACGTGAGAAAGCTTCGGAGGTAACGCTAAACGATACGGTACCTCACCAACTCGCTCGATGATATCTAACAGTCCGATGAATCGAGGAATGAGTTTTCCTTTGATTCCAAATCGTCTAACACCACGTTCCGGTGATACCGTAAGAAAGACATGATCTCCCACGTTGAAATGCAAATCCCTACGGATTTTGTCGGCATAACTCTTTTGACGTACACGAGCTTCCTGTAATTTCGCCTTAGCTACAGCGACTTTCTCGTTGGTCAACTCTTATATCTCCGGACCTTGAAGTGTTCGCTCACCAACCTGATCCCAGCAGATTGGGGCGTGACACTTCCTGCCATACAACATCTCAAACGGTGCACACTTGATGTTGGCGTGCCAACTGTTGTTGTATGCAAACTCTACCAAGCAGATATAATCGTCCCAATATCTTGTCCATTCTATAGCACATGCTCGAAGAAAGTCTTCTAATGTCTGAATGGTTCGCTCCGATTGTCCGTCTGTTTGAGGAAGAAAATCCGTGCTAAGCTTAAGTTTGGTACCCCAAGCTTTCTGTGGACTCCTCCAAAATCGCGAAGTAAACCGAGGATCTCTGTCCGAGATGATGTTGGATGGAGCACCATGAAGTCTCATGATCTCGTTCTTATATGTGTCAGCCAGTTTGCTAACTGGATCATCTTTCTAGATCGGTAAGAAATGAGCTGACTTGGTAAGTCGATCAACGATAACCCAAATTGCATCATGCTTTCTCTTGGTCTACAGAAGTCCGGTGACAAAATCCATGGTGATCTTGTCCCACTCCGATCTAGAATGTCTAATGGTTGTAGTATACCACTAGATCGTTGATGCTCGATCTTAACCTGTATAAGAACTCATACTTTTCCGGTATTAAATTATTCTTTTATTCGTACTTCTCGATTTTACAATGTTTTACTTTTCCTCTACTTTTTCATACGTAAATCATGAGATCTCGAGAATTTTAATTAAATTATATTTTAATTATTTTTCTGATCATTGATAATAATTTATTCGGAATTATAAACAAAATTATTTTTATTTATCCATATTTATTTACTGTAGTAACCTAAAATTTAAAATCAACATTTAAGTTCTAATAATATTATTAATATTCGGGCCAATATTTATTACCCAAATTTTATTTGTCATGATCATTTTACTAATAATATTGAATTTTCGGTTAACCGACAAGGTTATTGCTTTAACGTATAAAAAATGTGCCTTCTATTATTTATTGGCAAAGTTTATGTCCGTCATCGACCATAAATATATCTGTTATGACATAGAAATATTTTTATTATCGTCATTCTAATTTTTCATTTTATGAGCATTCTTCGTAATTTATGCTAAACTTTTAAGTGTCATTTATTTATATGACGCGTTAACGTTTATTAAATAATAAGCCCTCATTTATATATCAAAATATAAATGTTCTCCGAATGTCGACGTTTTTATTTTGTATTGAGAATCCATTTCTTTGTGCTTTACGCGTAACTTTCAAATCGCGTAACTTTTAAAATATCGGGCATCGATAATACCCGCTATTTCAAAATTAAAAAATAATAATAATATAAATCAAGATGACACGTCCATATCATTTTGACACAGAAGCAAAAGGTGTTGTTTTATAGGCGAAATGTTTGTATTGTTTCTTTTTGTATAATAATGATACTATTACGTCAATGTAGAAATCTTCCTATGTATGCTTACTATAATAAGTCGTACTAAATATTTATCACTCTGAACATATTCGTGTTTTATGGGATGAAAAGGATGGCGAAAGAGACGATTCAAATTTTATTGTATTATAGTGTTTGTGTTCGGGTTCGATTGGTGTCATACTTGTCCTCGTTTTATTTCGAATCGACTCGTTCAGCATGGAGGTATACTCTTCGTTTCATGTTTATGCTTTATTTGTTGATAGTAATACGTCTACTTCTTTTCCGAGTCATAAAATATGTCACTAGCCGAACAGAACACTCGTGTAATCACTAACATTAGTCATGAATAATCGACCTTCAGATCTTTAAATAAATATACAACGGAGTATTATAAAGATACCAAGTTGTATCAACAATATTAAAAATTTGTATACAAATAGTCAAATGAAACAATGAAGTAGTGTACGTCCATTTTAATGCATATGAAATTAAAATTACACTTTGGTCTCTAACCTATAAAGACATATACATATAAATTATAGATTTTCAAAGTAAACATTTTTTTATACCTATTCATTTTATTTACACCAAAACTAATCAGAAATTATAATTTAGTTATATTATCTATAAAGTAATTGTGTTTGTAAAAGTTATTTCAATTTGTACGTCGTCGTTTATATCTATAAGACGCGCCACTTTATTTTAGGTCGCCGTTAGAAGCTGGTGGTTTCTCGGCTTATCTTATATCATCATTTCACTCCTGTCACTATTATCTTGATTGATATATTGGTTCGATATCCTTATATCTAAGGTGAGTTCATAGCCCCTTTTTACTACTTATACATTGTTTCTAAACGCGGGGTGAGATTTTACATGGTGGAGCACATTCATTTAAAAATGTATGCTATCCAGAACTTGTATGCTATCCAGATCTTGTATGCTTTCCAGAACTTTTATGCTTTTCAGAACTTGTATGCTTTCCAGAACAGATTACCATTATTATTGCTTTTAGTTTACATAGCCACTAAGTTTCCCTACCATTTCATGCACCGTTAATTTACTTGTGTTATAAGCGCGAATATAGTGGGTGGATCCATCAGGATCGACAATCCCCGTCTCGTATTACTTTGACGTATTACTTTTGTTTATACTTGAGTGTTTAGGTTGAATACTCACTAGGGGAACTTACATTTGTTAAGCTTCGGTGTCATGAGCTAAATAGCAATAATAATAGTTTCGGACTATGGTTATCGTACGCAACCATTTTTCCTAATTCTGGTTTTACAAATGAATGCTTGTGTTCCACACCTTTACTGCTAAACCTATGAATATCACTCAACTTTGTGTTGACGATTTTACATGTTTAATCTCAGGTAATAATACTAAATTTTTCTTGGATGGGAGCCCACATGATATTATCGCAACTTGGAGATTTCTGTGTTATATTTAAACTTTGGTTTTTGTAAAAACTATCATATGTTTATCATATATTCTTGGTAACTATATGTTACAAAATCATGTTTAAATAGTAGATTTTCCGCTTATAAAACTCTGGGACCTTTGTTTAAAAACTACGATATTTTATGATGTAATGTATATGTTTTTATTACGTCAATTTTGTGTCAACAGTATTTCATTTTTTCTTGTACCATGACGTGGAACCCCCTTGCTGCCTACGTGTTTCCTTGCCTGATTTTGGGGGTCTCACAGATTGGTATCAGAGCGATGGTTATAGGGAATTGAGTCGTTTTCAAAACTTAGTCTATAACTGAAAGTTCAAATATATCATGTTGCTAAGTGTCAAACACAGAAATCTGCCATTGTTGTTCGATATCTGCGCGGGTAACGAACTAATCCTTATTATTTACTTTTAATTATCGTTCTAGTATTTCACTCTTGATTACATTTTGAAATATTACATTACCCTAATGACGATAATTACTATCTCTTTTCAAAGCCTTTATGCTTCATGAGTTACCCTTGGATATTATTGTGATTACATCTGCCCTTACTGTATTTCTTGAATTCTTGTTCATGTAAACTTGATCTTGTTACGATGATTTTATATTGTTATGACATTACATACTTGTATTCAGAGCGCGTATGCTGCCGACTTTTCATACTCACTTTTCTGAGTACTATTGCTATCTTGTTTATGCGTGATACGACTGACCTCATATACTCGTTCGTTTTGAACCGTCTATTTTTCTCGAATCATTGTTACATGTTGTCGTATTCTCTTGATACCATTGTTTGGGATTAAAAAAGTGTTTCTTTCAATGAAACTTCTGATTTTCATGTTACTACCGTGCGTGTTACTTTCATTGTTAAACCTCTTTAAAATATCTATTTAGATATACAGATTACTTTCCGACCATTTGTGATTGGATGTCTTGAAAAATAGTATATAGACCATTGTGTAGCTCAATGTGTCTCCGAAAAAAAGACTAAAGAACATTGTGTGAGTCACACATTTCGAAGCATTCCTTGAAATCCATGTTGAATAATATCGTGGGTTTACGTAACCTCGATTAACCTTTACGTCATCGTTTTACACGACACTCGTATATCGATTAAATTTCTTATTTCATTGATCATTCTATGTTTCGACTTTGAATTGTAACGTTCGTTTGTACCTTGGAAACGCCATCGTCATCTTGTATTCATCTTCTATTATGTGATGATTATTTGGAATACGATTCTACTTCCATAAACTTGTATCCTTCCTTTTCATTAAACCTCCTCACTCCGGGAGTGCAACTCGTTAATGTTCCATTACTTTCTCGATATGTTTTGTGTTTTTTGGAAAATCACGCCGCTAAGTGACCTTTCTACCTTGCATCCTGAAATCTAAGACATGGATGTTATGAACCGTTTTTGGTTTCATAAAATTATCGTGGGTATTCTTAAACCATTTTTATACTATGTTTTCTTTATATGCTTAATTATACAAATCTAATTTTGTCTTTGTTGGAACCCACAAGTCATGTATGTACATTAATTCCGGGTCATTATGAGGTTTGATTTAATTTCAAGGTGTGTCAAAAAAATATACTTTCTGCAGAAAATTTACAGGTAATTTAATGGTATCGAAAAAAATAGTTTTATAAACTTTAGACATAAAAATATGTTTCTACTTGTTGAGACGTTCGTTTAAGACATAAAATTCGACCTGTAAATTACGCTCATTTGAAATTGTAAATTTTAAGAACTTATTTTCTGCATAATTCTAAAATATCATTTTGTTGACACATTTGATGAGGGGCATTTTCGTCCATTTTGATCCATTTCAAGTCTCGAGTAAAACTAGAAAGATGTCCAAAACATTGTTTTACACCAAAATGCTTTCTCTGAGTCTTGAAAATATCATTTAGTGAGTCAATTGGTATGGTCAGACCCAAAAGTCAAAGCTGGTAGAATTTAAAAATATGGTTGAAGCGTTTTTGAGTTCGTTTGAGCTCGAAAACTTTAATGAATGAGACTATTACAACTACCAAACATTGATTGCATTTGAGAACGTAAAAAAAGATTAAAAAATAGAAACTTTTCGTGTTAGTTGTATTATTCGAGAACTGATATTCTACTTTTTTATAATCATTTTTTTATGTCAACTTAATTACGATGCGAACACATACAGATTTCCTTTATCCTCTATTTTATACATGACTTATTTGTCATTTTATTTTATCTTTCTTTTCTTCCATCGTACCACTGATTTGGGTCGAGGTTTGAAGTTTTTATTTTAACATCGTTTGTTATAATCTTGACACGTGTCTCATACTGATTCCGGCTAAACCTTTTTGAAATATTATCACCTTTTAACCATTTCATCGATTGTCTGATGAACTACTCTTTACTACTCTCGTGTAACCCACTCGCTATTTTATAAGTTACCATATAAACTCAAACCGGTATTGTTTGTAAATCATTTTACAAAATGTTCTACTTGGCCTTTACAAAATACTTAAATGTTACCCTATAAAATTAATTGACATAAATTTTACGATGTATTTTCACAAACGGTTCTACCTTGGTCTTATAAAAAAAATCTTGTAACATTAAAACTGTTGAATTAAATATCTAGTCAGTTACTTACTTGCGAAAAATTTCATAAATTATTCTATTTCTTTTTTTGGTATTATATATATATATATATATATATATATATTTTAAATATATGACACGTAATATTAGTTTGCGAAACTGAGCATCACATTGCTAGTCCTAAATTAAGAATGGCCTGATCACCTATGCGTAACTTAGAAGAAGCCATGCGAGGCCGAATAGTAATCACGTTAAATATCTTGTCAAAGAATCAAATTTTTTACATGTGTTTCTGAAAAATTTAGATAAAAAAAGTATTGAAAACTTTTACATCTTATGCGAGTAACACCAGTTCGCGACATACACATATGGTCCTTTATCTTTCCTTAAACGAGTTACGTGCCTGCAAGTACATGTTTCTTTACTCAACGATATCTGCTCTACTTGTTACCTCATTTTCTCTCATGATGCAATTCTATTTATCGCTTGTCTAGTTACTGACTATTGATATCGTACTTGGAGTTCTAGTGTTTTTATACTTTCTCATCGACCAACTTTCTATGAGTAAATTTTGGTATACCTTTGAAATGTCTCCGGACGAGAATAACGATTTACAACTGTATATGAATAGTGATATCGTATATTCGTCATGATGTGTGTCAGACTCTATTGCCTCGAAATTCGCCCGTGTAAACCATGTGTTGATTTCGCTCTCAAATTGCCATTGCTGTTCATTTTACTTGAATCATACACAAGTGACTAATTAAAAATTTTCTTTGATTCGAAAATTGTTGTGTGGCTTTTATCTTTCAATCGTGTATCGATTACCTAGAATTTTATAAGCCAATGTTGGTGACAACAACTGCACACAAGGAGTGATGACTTGCTATATTCCTTGTTTCTTATTGTCTTATTGTCAACGCCTATATTCTATCATGTTCGTTAAGAATCTATACGAATTTCGTTTTACTCCCTCAAGCCTTGTATTTTTTTATGATCAAGAAAATACTTAAGCTGAGTTTGAAAGTAATACCAAATCCTAGACAGACAATTGTGACAACTCTTATTTTAAATTTCTATATGTAATTCATATCTCTCCTTAATTACTTTTGAAAGGTAGATTGTTATGTTTTACAGTTTGCGCGACTTGTGATTCCTTGTCGATTATCAATCTTAACCTGATTTAACGCAACTTGTCCGTTTTAGCAATTCATGTGTTCATTCTAACTCTTTATATTTCTTCATACTGAATGATTATTATTTCAATTCGAGTTTGAAATAATTTTGTAAAAGAGTTAAGAATCTGAAGCACAATTCCAATTGTAAGGTTCGCCATAGGTGCAGAAATTACATGGGAAGCAATGAATCAGTCCTAAACTATGTATCTCATTTTGGTTGCATTTTATTCCGTCTTCAGTGGAACTCTGAGGGACCAGAGTTCCTTTAGGGGGTCGAATATAAGAACTCGTACTTTTCTGGTATTCAATTATTCTTTTGTTCTTACTTCTTGATTTTACAATGTTTTACTTGCTACTCTTTACTTTTTCATACGTAAATCCTGAGATCTCGAGAATTTTAATTAAATTGTATTTTAATTATTTTTCTGATCATTGATAATATTTTATTCGGAATTATAAAAAAAAAAAATTTATTTTTCCATATTTATTTACTGTAGTAACCTGAAATTTAAAATCAACATTTAGACCGAGTTCTAATAATATTATTAATATTCGGGCCAATATTTATTACCCAAATTTTATTTGTCATGATCATTTTACTAATAATATTGAATTTTCGGTTAACCGACAAGATTATTGCTTTAACATATAAAAAATGTGCCTTTTATTATTTATTGGCAAAGTTTATGTCCGTCATCGACCATAAATATATCTGTTATGACATAGAAATATTTTTATTATCTTCGTTCTAATTTTTCATTATATGAGCATTCTTCGTAGTTTATGCTAAACTTTTAAGTGTCATTTTTTTATATGACGCGTTAACGTTTATTAAATAATAAGCCCTCATTTATATATCAAAATATAAATGTTCTCTGAATGTCGACGTTTTTATTTTGTATTGAGAATCCATTTCTTTGTGTTCTACGCGTAACTTTCAAATCGCGTAACTTTTAAAATATCGAGCATCGATAATACCCGCTATACCCGCTACTTAAAAATTAAAAAAATAATAATAATATAAATCAAGATGACACGTCCATATCATTTTGACACAGAAGCAACATGTGTTGTTTTATAGGTGAAATGTTTGTATTGTTTCTTTTTGTATAATAATGATACTATTACGTCAATGTAGAAATCTTCCTATGTATGCTTACTATAATATAAGTCGTACTAAATATTTATCACTCTGAACATATTCGTGTTTTATGGGATGAAAAGGATGGCGAAAGAGATGATTCAAATTTTAATGTATTATAGTGTTTGTGTTCGGGTTCGATTGGTGTCATACTTGTCCTCTTTTTATTTCGAAACGACTCGTTCAGCATGGAGGTATACTCTTCGTTTCATGTTTATGCTTTATTTGTTGATAGTAATATGTCTACTTCTTTTCCGAGTCATAAAATATGTCACTAGCCGAACAAAACGCTCGTGTAATCACTAATATTAGTCATGAATAATCGACCTTCGGATCTTTAAATAAATATACAGCTGAGTATTATAAAGATACCAAGTTTCATCAACAATATTAAAAATTTGTATACAAATAGTCAAATGAAACAATGAAGTAGTGTACGTCCATTTTAATGCATATGAAATAAAAATTACACTTTGGTCTCTAACCTATAAAAACATATACATATAAATTATAGATTTTTAAACTAACCTTTTTTGTGTACCTATTCATTTTATGTACACCAAAACTAATCAGAAATTATAATTTAGTTCTTTTATCTATAAAGTAATTGTGTTTGTAAAAGTTATTTCAATTTGTATGTCTTCGTTATATCTATAAGACGCGCCACTTTATTTTACGTTGGCGTTAGAAGCTGGTGGTTTCACGGCTTATCTTATATCATCATTTCACTCCTGTCACTATTATCTTGATCGATATCCTGGTTCGATATCCTTATATCTAAGGTGAGTTCATAGCCCTTTTTTACTACTTATACATTGTTTCTAAAAGTGGGTGAGATTTTACAAGGTGGAACACATTCATTTAAAATTGTATGCTATCCAGAACTTGTATGCTATCCAGATCTTGTATGCTCTCCAGAACTTTTATACTTTCCAGGAACTTGTATGCTTTCCAGAACAGATTACCACTATTATTATTGCTTTTAGTTTACAAAGCCACTAAGTTTCCCTACCATTTCATGCACCGTTAATTTACTTGTGTTACTAAGCGCGAATGTAGTGGGTGGATCCATCGGGATTGACAATCCCTGTCTCGTATTACTTTGACGCATTACATTTGTTTAGACTTGAGTGTTTAGGCTGAATACTCACTAGGGGAACTTACATTTGTTAAGCTTCTGTGTCATGAGCTAAATAGCAATAATAATAGTTTCAGACTATGGTTATCGTACGTAACCAACTTTCCTATTTCTTGTTTTACAAATGAATGCTTGTGTTCCACACCTTTACTGCTAAACCTATGAATATCACTCAACTTTGTGTTGATAATTTTATATTTTTAATCTCAGGTAATAATACTAAATTTTGCTTGGATGGGAGCCCGCAGGATATTATCGTAGCTTGGAGATTTCCGTGTTATATTTAAACTTTGGTTTTGGTAAAAACTGTCATATGTTTATCATATATTCTTGGTAACTATATGTTACAAAATCATGTTTAAATAGTAGATTTTCCGCTTATAAAACTCTGGGACCTTTGTTTAAAAACTATGATATTTTATGATGTAATGTATATGTTTTTATTACGTCAATTTTGTGTCAACAGTATTTCATTGTTTCTTGTACCATGACGTGGAACCCCCTTGCTGCTTACGTATTTCCTTGACTGATTTTGGGGGTCTCACAACCTGCTGGCAGGTAAGACATTTAGAGACATAGGTAGCAACATCCTGTTTCATACCACTCCACCAGAAGTACTGCTTGATGTCGTGGTACATCTTGGTTGAACCAGGATGAATGGAGAATGGGGAGCTATGAGCTTCATCCAATAACGCCTCCCTGAGTGTAAGATCATCAGGAACACAAAGTCTAGTGCCCTGCCATAAGATACCGTCGTCATCTAACCGAAATTCCGTTTGTTGCTCTAAGTAGTGTATAATTGCCCAGATTTCACCGTCATCCTTTTGAGCTTCCTTGATCCTAGAGAGTAAGTCAGACTCCACTCTATGATTAGCCCAGTAGCCATGCTGTCCACATACCATGAGCTCAATATCAAGTCGCTCCAAGTCTCGTATAATCTCTTCCTCTATCTTATTATCGTTGATCATACCCGGCTTTCTACTAAGAGCATCTGCCACTACATTCGCCTTGCCGGGATGATACTTCAGATTAATGTCATAATCCTTCTACAGCTCTAACCACCTTCTCTACCTCATGTTCAGTTCATGCTGAGTAAAGATGTATTTCAGGCTCTTTTGATATGTGAAGATATCACATGATTCGCCAGTAGTGCCTCCATATCATCAGAGCAAACACGACTACTACAAGTTCCAAGTCATGGGTAGGGTAGTTCTCCTCATAAGGCTTAAGCTGCCGTAATGCGTAAGCAATAACTTTCCCATGTT
Source organism: Glebionis coronaria (assembly GCA_025667525.1). Taxonomy (NCBI): domain Eukaryota; kingdom Viridiplantae; phylum Streptophyta; class Magnoliopsida; order Asterales; family Asteraceae; genus Glebionis; species Glebionis coronaria. The sequence goes on from CM046875.1 coordinate 136,721,036, forward strand.
GCATGAGAACATAGCAAAGTCCCTTCCCTGATGCATCATTGTAGATTTGAAATCCACCCGTACCAGATGGGAGAGTAAGAATCGGTGCAGATACTAGCCTCTGCTTTAGGTCTTCGAAGCTCTTCTCTCTTTCTTTAGTCCAGACGAATTTCTCCCCTTTCGGCATCAGTTTGGTCAATGGCAGTGCTAATCGGGAAAAGTTCTCAACGCACCTACGGTAGTAACCAGCTAAGCCTAGAAAGCTACAAACTTCAGTTGTTGATGTCGGTCTTGGCCACCTGGTAATAGCCTCAACCGTCGCAAGATCCTTGGTTAGTGCCTCTACGGATACTATGTGGCCTAGGAATGCCACTTTACTCAACTAGAATTTGCATTTGGAGAACTTGGCATGCAGCTGCTTCTAGCGAAGTATCTGTAATATTGTACGAAGATGGTCTTCGTGTTCCTCCTTTGATTTAGAGAAAATCAGAATATCGCCAATGAAGACAATGACGAACTTCTCCAGAAACTAATAGAAGATACGGTTCATCAAGTCCATGAAAACTGCTGGAGCATTGATGATAGCCAGACCTCAGATCAATCTTGGAGAAATGTTTGGCCCCTTGGAGTTGGTCAAACAGATCATCAATGCGTGTCAAAGGATATCGATTCCTGATGGTGATCTTATTAAGCTCACGATAATCAATTAAAAGACGCATACTGTCGTCCTTCTTCTTTACGAATAAAACCAGTGCACCCTATGGAGATGCATTAGGGCGGATGAAACCTTGTTCCGAAAGTTCCAGTAGCTATTACTTTAACTCCTTAAGCTCTATCGGAGCCATGCGATAAGGAGCATTAGAAATTGGCTCAGCTCCTGGGATGAGCTCAATATTAAACTCTACCTCACAAGCAGGTGGTATGCCCGGAAGTTCTTCTGGAAACACGTCGAGAAATTCTGACACGATCGGCTAATTCTGGATAGATGGAGATTTAGCCTACATATCATGAACAGTAGCTAAGTAGCCCTCGCAACCATGTGACAGTAATGCACGTGCTTGTAAGGTTGAAATTATATGTACAGACCTTCCGGGTATAAAACCATTGTGAGTGTACTCTGGTGCGTTTACATCACCTAAGATGACCCGATATGAATGGCAGTCAATGGTGGCGTGGTGTTTGGATACCCTTAGTCCTATCTATCCACCTCTCCAGACACAATATCTTGAGTACCTATGATGGTCACCACATCTGCTGGCATGTGATGTTTGGACATAGAATCGAGTGCCAGTCCATGCCTAATATCATGTCAAAATCGCACATGTCCAATGGAAGTGCGTCAACTGAACGAATTTTGTCGTCAAACTCGAAGGGAAGACCCTTGTACCCATATGTCATGCGTACATAGTCTCTTAAGGGCGTGGAAATGTTTAAGACATTTTCTAATGGCATAGGGGATGTCCTAACACTCTTGGCATAAACATTAGACATGACCGAATGAGTAGCACCCGTGTCAAATAAGACGCATGCAGCTTGACCATACATATAAAAGATTTCAGTGATGGTACCTGTTGACTTGTTGGCCTGATCACGCGAGGTCGTGTATACCCGTCCAGTAGTAGGAGGTGGCTTGGAGTCGGCATGTCTAGAAGTGCCCTCAATCTCACCCTTACGGCAGTCCTTCATGCGATAGCCTGGCTGGCTACACTTGAAGCAAGCATCGCTATCACGGCGACACGGCCATGGGTGCCTGCGGTTGTACGTAGTGTAGAGAGGGTGAGTATACCCTCCAACAGGTGCCCTTACTGGCTAGGAGCCTGTTCAGAAAAGTATACATAAGACATGATTAATTGGTACAAACAGGACAATGCAAAAAATCATAAGACGTAATACCAGATGTAGCTGCACGGTTGGGTTGTGAACCTCTCCGGTCCTGCTCCCTTTCGTTGCCATTACTCCTGGTAGTAGATACTAAAGTGTCAGATTTATGAATCATAAAGCATATAACATAAGAAATGAGTAAGTTTAGGGACCTGCTGCTATTGTAGTTGTTAGCGTTGTTATGGTAATTGTCATTACCGGCACGCCTATCCGAAGCAGAACGGTCTTGGGTCTGACCGTTACCCTTGTTCTGACTCTGCTGTTGAGTTACCGGTTGGGACCGGTCCCCAGTCTTCTGCCTGAAAGGTGCAATTGTATAGAGAAATATAAGTATTTGGATAGTACTGAATGAAATGAAATGATCACCGCTGAATGACGATATATACCTCTTGCCGGGTCTTTCTGCCTCTCCAAACTCATCCCTCTCTTGCAGCATCTCCAACTTACGGGAAGCATCTACTACTTGTACCACGGTATTGAATGTATCACACACCAAGTTATTGGCGATAGATGTGAGAAGAGCGCAACGAAAGTGGTACACCTGCTCCTCTGCAGTCCCAGCTGCTACGCCAAGGAATGAGCCAAACGAAGAAACCTCTGCATGAAATCATTGTTGTTTTCCCTAGCTCTCTGCCTAATCCCATGATTCTCCCTCTTGAGCTTGTCCTGCTCAGCTTTCGGGAAGAATTGTCCCAGAACCAACTCCTTGAACGCTGCCCAAGTCAATCCAGTCACCCAGTCGTCGCCTCCCTCTGACAGTTTCACTGCTTTCCACCATGCATGGATGTTCCCTTCAAACTTGTAGCAAGCTAACCTTGCCTTGAAGACAGGGTCGCATCCCATCGCGTCAAAGTCTTCTCAATGTGAGCTAACCAGCTCTCACCCTCATCGGGGTTGTCAGTCTTCTCGAAGGACCTCGGACGCTGCTTATTGAATTGCTCCAGCCATGTGATCAGGGTAGCTAGAGGTGGAGGATGAGGATTCTGGTGTTGGTGCTGGTGCTGATTGTAGGCAGCTTGCACCTCAGCCCGAATTTCATTCCTCGGTTGAGGAAGCATGGCTTGCATAGCAGCTTGAACTGCTTCATTCATTTGCTCTTGTTCACGTGTGAGAACCATCTGACAGTATAAAACAAAATGCAATGATTAAACTGATTAAAACATAATTTATATACATGAAAAAAATTATGCATATAAATGTGAAAAAAATTTATGCATGAAAACAGTGCATGAATGCATGATAATGAAATGACATGGGTTTGGGTGAACGCCTATGGGTCGGTTCACCTAAACAAAATGACATGACGAGGATGAACGCCTATGGGTCGGTTCATGAAAACAAAATGATTCGGTTAAAAGCACATGCGACTAAATATGGCAAGTCCTATACCAACCATTACTTAGTAAAAATTCCTACGACATGATACATGAAACAAATGCATGAAAACAAACTGTCAGTTCTAGGAAGACCATGGTGATTACCCACTAATCACAAGTAATGGTTTAAGAGCCTACAGGTCGAAGTCCTGGCTCTGATACCATAATTGTAACACCCCATTTTGGTAAATGGAATATCACAGATAATATGGCGTGTCATCAAAGCATGCAAGGTAAATGTACAAAAATATTAAATGACCATGAATGGAAATACCGGAAACAAACATCGGTATTCCAAGTATAAGCTCACACACATGAATATAAGGATTGAAATGGAAAAGGACTAAACAATGTCTAAATAAATAAAGTAGCGTAATGTATGGAAAATGCATAAAGTAATGAGGGTTAGATAGCTTACAATTCGTATGCACATACTCTTAAAGTCTACGAGCGCCCTTGAGTACATGCCGTTTGGGAACATGAAAGGAAAACGGCTAAGCATAACGCCTAGTGAACGGATATACAAGTATAGCATGAAATGACATAAGCACAAAAGACTAATAGCAGCGGAAATGTATAAGTCCTATATAACCTGGAACATGTTCATAAAACTGGTTTTATAGTTTGAAAAGACTTATGTTTTTATAATAAAACTGTATTAATTAGCCAATAGCCCATATAGGTCATGAGGTTCCACCGTGCATGAATACTTGGAGGGGATACCTCATCATGCAATTAGAGGGATTGCCTCTAATTAATTAGTCTGGGTAGGAGGGATCAACTCCTTGTAAAGGATGCAAGGCACACATCGCATTCACCATGAAAATCCTGTAAAACATGTAACAACGATGCACCCATACGCCCCACATGATAATATAAATATATGGCCAAACTGTAAAGGGGCGCCACGAGCAATCACTCCGTCGTGGGGAAGTCATAACACTGGTGGCTCTAGTGTTATGGTTATGGTACCTCCATAACTAGGTGACACTGGTCATGCATGTATATTTCTTAGGCTTTAAAACTAACATAAGTAATCAAACATATAAAACATATACTTGGGAAAACAGTTGACTGCAAACGGGGAATCCTAATAAGGAAAGAATGTCCATACTGAAGGACAAAAAATCCGTACCTTGTGTCCAGTGAACAGGAAAGACGAAAGAATGAATAGTCCTACTCCGACCTCACTAATGCTACATAAATAAGTGACATGTATAGGTTGTCTGATTACTGAGTACGTTAATGGTTATATCATGTTCTAGCTTGTTTTATATGTTCTTGTCTTGTTTTACTGTTTTAAATGATATACTGTATTAATCATGTATTTCATGTATTCTGATTAAGTATTATCTTGTATTCTTGTATTATTATACTTGTTATGTAATAATAAGTAACTTTCTAAAAATAGCAAGTTTCTAAAAATAGATCAGTTTCTAAAAATAGATCAGTTTCTGAAAATAGGAAGTTTAAAAAATAGTAAGTTTCCTAAAATAGAAAGTTTCTATATTTAGAAATAAGTTGGACTAATAAGCTAATAATATAAGCTACAGTTTACTGGTTAAACGTCATAAGCCATGTAGTTAATAGTATAGTTTATTAGTTAAATGTCATGGTAATTTAATAAACTATAGGCTATATGATTTAATTAAATAAAGCATGATTTAATTAAATTAGTCTAAATAAAATACTTAGGTTAATCATGAATTATTATATTTAATAATTATAACCTAAGTCATGTTTTATTAATTAATTACAGTCCATGATTTTAATAATTAATTAATAACTATAGTCTAAATTAAATGGTAAAATACTTAGATTAAAACAGGTATTATTTATTAAAAATAAATATAACCTAAGTTCATGATTAAATTAAATTAATTAGTAACCATTGTTTAATTAATTTAATTTCCCTTATAAAAATATAACTTGTAAAAATAATCTCGTGCCCGAACCCGTGTTTTACATATAAGCCGAACCAAATGACCCTTGACAGTGGCTACTCGGCCTAGCCAGTTGCCACTGCCCTACCAAAATCACCACCGGCTAACGCCGGTGGTTCCCCCTGCTTGGGTTACGTCTCCCCCTGCTCGACCAAAACAACCACCGGCCTAAGCCGGTGGTGCTGCTGCTGTTGCGCCGAGACCCAAACACAAACGAAACAACACATCGACACACGTCGGGGTACCTTGTCCCTGCTGCCGAACCACCAAGACCACACCGAGCTCATGAGGTCTCGGCTGTTGGTGCGAAACAAACCAAGCCGAGAGCTTGGTGCTCTCGGTTGTATGTCGGCCGAACCAAAACCCACCCAAAAGCAAACCTTTTTCATGTTTCTTGTATTTATCTAACCATGTTTAATTATGTTTTTATTTTCTAGACTCATGAACATAATTAAAAGAAAAATAAAATAAAAAGGTGAAGGTTATGGTGATATCGAATGCGTGATTGGAAAAGGACTAAGAACACGAACACGATCAACCCAAAATCAATTATCAAAATCAACCAAACACCCCTTTGGTGTCCTTGAAGCCGACAGCAAAGGGAGAGAGAAAGAAAGCTAGGGTTTTAAGTTTTTATGTAAAATTAATGTTATGAAAACTCTGTATTTTCCTTTTTACCTTTTTAGTTAAAATAAAAAATGGGCTTAGGCTCCCCTCTTGTCTCCTTATCCGCGGCCACCATAAAAACACAAGGGCAAACCAGGCTTTGTTCATGTTTAATTATTTCACGTGTTCGTTCGTGTTCATTAATCGTTCTAGCTCGTGGTAAATGTTCGTGTTATATATACTACGTACATACATCGTGTTATAATTATTATACGTAATAATTATCACGTTCGTAAATGTTCGTGATCATAATTATTATACTTAATAATTATCGTGTATTATCACGTACTTAATAATTATCGTGCACTAATACGTACTTAGTTTCTGAATTTAACATCCGTGACACGTGTTCATGATAAAATAGAAAGTTTTAATTTGTTCATATGTTTACATAGTGTACTGTTCATGGCATTTATATGTGGATTTTACATTAGGTGTCGGTAAATATTATAAGCAACGTTGTAAAGGTTTTCTCCGCTGATTAAGGGAGGTTTTTGACTAGTGAAAGTTGAACTCTCGAGTAGGTGACTCTAGGAGTACATCTAGGGATAGGAAGATATCCTTGTAGTCGAACCACTATAAATCATTGTGTCAGTTTGTATTTCCATTTTCCTTATTACTTTATCATTAAACTTGCATCTAATCATTGCTTGCGTGTATTATGATCACTCAATGTGCTACATGGTTCATAGTACAGTGATTGACTATAAAGAACACTTTTCATACTATGTCCCTCTTGATCGACATTTGATATAAAAGTTTTAAAATATAAACAAAAATGTATTTACCCTCCCCCTACGTTTTCCACAAAATGTGTTCTTCTTTGTTTTTCTTTTGTTAAGAAAGCTTATAAGTTGTATAATCTTGAAAACAAAACTTTTTTTTATTCTAGAGATGTTGTGTTCTATGAAATTGTGTTTACTTTTAAAATGAAGTCGGTCCCTTTAGAAAGTCTTAAGTCTAGTAATGTGGAGTCTTAACTAGATTTATTAAACTTTTTTGGTAAAATAGATGATCATAATGCTGAAAACCCCAATGATGATGAAAGAGACACACTTAGTGGTAATGGTGATGGCTTCTAATGCTCATAACAGTTCCCTTTATATTATGAGAGAAGCAACCTTTACAACACCTATAGGTGTCAATATAATATCTTAGCGCAATCATTTAGAAAATGAAGTTGTTGGTTCTAGTTATGGTTCTCATCATATTGATGCTACTCATAATAAGGAGGAACCACAGACAATGAGGAAGTCTGCTAGAGTTACGAGTTTACCTTCCAAGTTTAATGATTTTGTTCTGCCTAGTGGTAGAAAGTATGGCATTGAGAATCATGTTAGTTATGTTAATATGTCTTCTGTGAACCTGTGTTTTTCTACTAATCTGAATAAGTCTACTGAACCTAAAAGTTATTATCAGGCTTCTCTTGATAAAAATTGAATTGAGGCTATGAATAATGATATGGAAGTTTTACTTAGAAATAACACTTGGGTCTTTGGAGATTTACTTGTGAATAGAAAGACTACCTTGTAAGTGGTTTTATAAAATTAAATATAGATCTACTGGTGATATTGAAAGATACAAAGCTTGATTGGTGGCTAAAGGTTATAGTCAAATGAAAGGTATTGTCTATGAGGAGACCTTTAGCCATGTTGCAAAAATGGTTACTTTGAGATGTGTTATCAGTTTAGTTATGGCCTCTCTATCAGTTAGATGTTAACAATGCTTTCTTGTATGGTGATTTACATGAGGAAGTGTATATGGATTTACCTCTAGGGTACTATGATAGTTTTGAGACCAAAGTCTGCTAGCTGGTTAAGTCTCTTTATGGGCTTAAGCAGGCTCTTAGACAATGGAATGAGAAATTGACTAGTGCTCTAGTTGAGACTCGTTTTTAGTAGAGTATTAATGATTATTCTCTTTATGTTAAAGATGATAATGGTGTTTTTTGGTTCTCCTTGTTTATGTGGATGATATTGTTATAACTGGTAATAATAAGTCTGAGATTGATAAGTTCAAATTGTCTCTATCTAGTAAGTTTCAAATCAAAGATTTGGGTACCTTGAAATATTTTATTAGAATTGAGGTTCTGGAAAATAAGTATGGTCTATGTCTTTCTCAGAGCAAGTATTGTACAGAATTTCTTTGTGAGTATGGTTTGTGAGGTTGTAAGCCTGCAACTACACCTGTGCAACAGAATGTGAGTTTGATTTATACTGAGACTAAGGCTGATAAAAAGCTTAATAATTTAATTTCTTATCGAAAGCTTGTGGGGAAATTGATATACTTGTCTGTTACTAGACTAGATATATCTTATATTGTTTATAGTTTATCTCAACATTGGAACTCACCTTTGTAGTCTCATTTTGATGCTAAGTTGAGAGTGTTGAGGTATTTAAAACAAATTCATGTGCTTGGTATTCAGTTTTATCATGGGAAAAAGTTGAGTCTGCATGCTTTCTCAGATGTAGACTTGGCTAAGTGTTTGTTGACTAGAAAATATGTATCAGGTTTCGGGGTGTATTTTTGTGTTAATTTGGTATCTTGGAAGAGTAAGAAACAAGCAACCATCTCAAGGTCAATCTATATAGATGTATGGCATCTACAACATGTGAGATTTTCTGGATTGCTAAGTTGCTGAGAGACTTGAGAGTGTGATGTTTGTTTCCTGTTTCTTTGTATTTTGATAGCACTTCTGCAATTCAAATTGTAGCCAATCTTGTGTTTCATGAAAAAACTAAACATTTTGAGATTGATGTGAAATTGGTTAGAAAGAATGTTGTTTCAGGTGTGATAAGCATTGTAAAGGTAAATTCAGCTAATAGCTGATATCTTTACTAAGAGTTTGAGCATTTCTCAACATAGGTATCTTTGCTCTATGTTGAATATGTCAGATATGTTTGAGGTATGAGTTTGTGGAGGGGTGTCAGAAAGTGTGGGTATAAGTTGTTCAAACTCATACTTTGAGGACTTCTTGTGTAATTATGCTTTTCTATTATTTTGGGTTGGTTTGTTTGTATATTGCAAGGACTACTTGTACAATAATGGATATTTAGGTTCAATATATAAGGAGCTAGGGTTAGCTTTGCAGTCATGACTTTTGATTAATTTAAACCTACAAATTGTCTCTATTGTTTTATGCTATTTAGTCTGTTATTATCTTCTTGATCAAGATTGTGTTGTATTAGTATTGATCTCGAGTGTTGTAGTGAGGTTTTTAGAGGGACGATCTATTTCTTTTTTATGTTGTTAAGCACGCGTTTGTGGACTTATTTGAGGTATATTTGATTAATAAGAAGCACAGGGGGAGGTTGGTTGAGTGTTTCTGATGAAGGGGTATAAAAATAAACTAGTTGTTTAGTTTCCTTGGTTTGTGGTATCTTTTATTTAGTTTTCTTATTTCGTGATATCTTTTATTTAGTTTTTTTTATTTTTGTTTTTTAGGAATAATATTCTTATCTGTTTCCCTAAGTTTAGTTTTCTTATAAAATTAAGACTTATTTTATTGTATGGGATTATTGAGATATGAATAAAAATATATGACTTCTTAGTCTTTTGTTAATTGACTTAAATCCAGGTTAGGGTTTATTTTTTGATTTTCAACCTAATAATCGGTATTTATGTGAATCACCGATTGTTGGAAGAGTTATTTATGGTACCAATTGAATCAACAGATTCAATTATTTATCCTTATTTTTTGCTACATCAGTTGGTATCAAGAGCCGAAGTTCCTGATTAAGATGTCTCCAAGGAGAAGTAGGAATCTTCAGCGTGTGTATGAATAAGAATTGGAGCAGCGTGTTATGGCAAGATTGGAGGAGCGATTAGATCAGTTAATCAATCAATTGACTGTCCGGATGGATCACTTGATGAACAAGCGTGGTGATCGTAACGGTTGGGGTACCGAAGATGAAGAGCCTGAAAACCCATTTGTTGATCCCGATGACGCTGATGATGATGTCGTTTGTGATGATTATGAAGCAGCCCGGTTTATGATGAAGAACCCGAGGAAGAAGAATATCCTCTTGTTAAAAATTATTAAAATTTTATAGAGGAATAAAATGATGTGCCATCTTCGGATGTTATGTTGGGTGTAGAAGAAGAATCAATGGTAGTTATGATACCGATCTTGAAGATGTCATTGAGGGGGAAGAAGGATTTTTTGTGGGAAGGAAGAATTGGTGGCAAAGACGACAATATCGAATACATTGTAGTTGTGGCTAATGATCTTTGTTCTTCAATGATCCAAACTACATTAAGTGTTGATTATTCAAAAACCGCAGTTTTAAACCCTCATGAGTTAACTTGGTTGCAAAAAGGTAAATGGGTGGATGTTAGTATCTTGATTGAAAAAAATATATATCAGGAAGCCGCACCCATGGTCGTTAAGTTTAATTTTAAGACGATCAAGGTTCGAGGTCGATCCATTATAAATAAACGGAATTTGATGCAAGGGATAATGGTACGAGTACAAGGGACGAGTGAGACAAACTCGATGACGAGTTTTTTGAAGTGCGGGAGAATGATGGAGGGGCATAAAAATAAACTGGTTGTTTAGTTTCTTTGGTTTGTGGTATCTTTTATTTAATTTTCTTATTTTGTGGTATCTTTTATTTATTTTTTTTTATTTTTGTTTTTTAGGAATAATATTCTTATATGTGCCCCAAGTTTAGGACTTGTTTTATTGTATGGGATTATTGACATATGAATAAAAATATATGACTTTTTAGTCTTTTGTTAATTGACTTAAATCCAAGTTAGGGTTTATTGTTCAATTTTCAACCTAATAACCGGTATTTAAACGTGTGAATCAACGATTGTTGGAAGAGTTGTTTCTGGTATTCTTTAGAATTAACAGATTCAATTATTGGTCTTTGTTTTTCGCTACATGTTCAATCTTGTGTTGATTATGGATTCATTAGTTTTTACAAATAAACATGTCTTTGAGTGACTTATAACATGCTTATTTGAATGATGCATATGCATGCTTGTTGTGCCACAGTCAAGTCATACACCTTGAAATCGGCCATCATGTAACATGCGTAACGTATCACTGCCATAGGAGTAGCTTAAGTTTGTTACTGTCAACAACCTTCGGTTTACATGATTTGTCTGGTTTCAATGGATGAGCATTAATCATCAGTGGTTTAACTTCAAAATTGCAGTGCTTGGAAACAATTAAAATAATGGAAGTTACGTTTGATATGAATTTCCTCTAATAAGGAAATGGAAAGAGACATGTACAACAAAAAATTGATTACATCCGCAATTTCGGAGGAAACAACATTAAAATCTTGGTATAATTTGAGATAACTAATTTCCTATTTGAGGATTTTATGAAGTTGTTGTTGATGTATTAACAAACTGGCAAGTCTTTTGGTGGTTGCTCTAGTTTCTCCAGATGTCCTACCCCGTTTTCGACTAGAAACACCGTGGCCAGCCCCCATCCTATGTGGACGTCCAGGTGACAGTGCATAATCCAAATACCTGAAAATTTAAACAAAATTAGCAACGTTTACTGTATATGGAGCGAATGTGATAATGTGCGTGCCTCGTTGTGTACCTGGATTATCTGCGACAAATCTAATGACTGCCCACCCGTTTGGTGGTAATCCAACTGTATTTCTTTGAGGTGGATCTACAAGATTAAATTTAGCAGTGTCGGTTTTAGGGTTGAAGTTTCCGAATCCTTCTGCCATGACATAGAAATCGTATCCATGAAGATGGATAGGGTGGTTCTCTGTTGTGAAAACATTTGTGTTTTGCAACACTATCTCCACACGTGATCCATATTTCAACCTATAAACCTTTGTTCCCCTAATAGGTTGCCAAAGAGACCTGCTTACATTACCAGTGTAATCAAATTTCACTGGAGGCTTTGCAGGAAAATCAGTGGTAAATACACCGGAGAGCCCATGATGGTGTGCTTGTAGCAGTGAGTATTTTGAGGGTAGAACAAAAGATACATTGTTCATACTCGCTGTGAAGCGGGTCCTGTTTGGTGCCTGACATTGACTAGCCTTGAAATTTGGTGGACATTTATTGATTCCAAGGCCCGCTGTGATGTGGAGATGTTCATCAATATTCTTAGGAACTTCGGGTTTTCCCAAGCTTCTGAACTTTGTGGTAAAAGCAGTGACGGTTTTTGTGTCATTGAAAGCTGGGAGAGAAGGCATAATTGGCTTTGAAGAGGTGTTTTTAGCGGCCTTATATTCCAAAATAGCGGTGGTGGTGGTGTTGTCAAATGGTGCATTTGGAGCACTTGCATAAGCACGTGCAGCTATATAGTATTGACCTGGTGTTTGGTCACCTTTTATGAGAACGTCAGTGGTTTGACCTGGTCCAAGCATGAGGACCGATGTTGTGAAGGGTTTTACATAAGAAGCATCAGCTCCCACGACAGTGAAGTCGTGTTTGGCAATCCTGAAAAATAGCGGTTGATTCAATGCTGCATTTATCACTCGAAGAAGATGTGTTTCTCCTGACTTCACTGGTACTTTGACAGCATCTACATTTTTTAAAACGGGTCATCAGTTTAAAGATCCATAAGTCTATGCTATTTTTGTAGCTCTAGTTTTATAGTAGCAAACCTTTGCTGGAGCACTTATAGAGGTCACCAGGTTGACCATTAATTGTATACGCATCAGAAACATTCGGAGCTCCACCTGTTCTCGTGGCTTCCTTTATGACATCGATAGGGTTTGCGTCCCACCATTCACCTGATTATCAGCCGCATCATATTAATAAGACAGGTGCCTTAATGGCTTAATCTCACAAGAAGTATGCTTCTTTTGGCTTTGACCAAATAGTTCAGTAACGGGTTGGATCAGAATGGCTGACTTTCATTAATATGGGTTGGATCGGGTTTGACCCATCAATAACTTTTTGTCCAATTCTGTTTTTGTTAGATTAACAATCTTCAGATTTTCAAAAATATGATTTTGGGACGTTTTAAGCATTTGAAAACACTTTAAGTGACTTATGACCCGTTTGACCCGTAATTTGTTGAGCCAAGTTTTGAAATTTGACCCATTTGGAAAGCAAAACGACCCACATCAAGGTTAACTAATCGAATTGCCACATTTAGTTATTTAAATTTTTAAGTTGCTTACCAAGCATAATGATCGAATCTCGATTAGGTTTAGGGAAGGGATATGAATCTCCTTGTCTTGGCCGAATAATAAGAGCACCATAAACAGTTGCTCTTAGCCATGAACTATGTGCATGCCACCACAATGTCCCTACTTGTCCTGAAATTGTAAACCTATACGTATAACTCTTCCCTGGTCTAATCGGACACTGGGTAATGAACTCGGGTCCATCCGCCCATGCTGTCCTAATCTGTTTAACACCATGCCTACAAATTATAAAGACAAAACATTTTAGTTAACCATGCACACGTTTCTATACTAGTTTCATATACATGTTCATATGCATTATGCTATACCAGTGAATGCTGACATTGTATTTCCCTCTGTTGACGACCTTAATCACTAAAGTATCACCATCGTGAACTTCCAATGTCGGGCCTGGATACTGTCCATTAACCGTAATGGAATTATGTGTTTTGCACAATCGTTTCACTTTCGTCTCTTGAATCTGTTCCATGCGAAATAGTTATAGTATCATTGCATATCAAAAGTCATAACAAAATAAAGAAAAGAACACATACAAAAAAACCACGGTAGTGAGTTTTAGCATTTGCGAACGACGCTAAGCTTGAAACGATCAACAAGAGGCTCAAGAAGGTGTTGCTGGTCGAGCAAGCCATTAGGACTCGAATGGTTGTTTTCGGATGAGCTGTGAGTATTTAGATGAATGATTGTTGATATATATATATATATAGAGAGAGAGAGGAGAATGAGCTTGTTTTTGGAGGTAGTTAAAGTAGGTTCTTGATTAAGTAGTGATTTGATAGTGAGATAAACACATGGATTACAGGACCAAATTGTTGTTTCAACTCAAGTTGGTGCACCAATGACCTCTACACCAATTTTAATCAATGCTTGTTTGCTTCACAAGTCTACTATCTTCTGTTTTCATGTTTTACATGCAACAAGTTGAGCATTATTACAATCTTAACTGCAACTAGTTGACCATTTACCAACTTCAAATAGTAGTTTTTTTTTATCCTTTTAATAATAAACTTTCATGTGTTTTTGTTGTACACTTCATTTAACTAAATTTAACCACCTATTTAATTCCTTGCAATCATAATACGTCTTCTTTTACACTTTTTTCATAAATCTCATAGCACATATTCATTCACACAATGGTTTGTCAATAACGAAAATTGACTCCAAACACCATGAATACGTATTAGTTTTAGGATTTATTCCTATTCTTCTTGTGACTTAGATCAAGGTAGTAAAACGGCTAGCCGAGTATTAATTTATATACCAACTAAAATTTGCATATTTGCGTATATACTAAAGACCCGCTTATACGTCGTTCTAATTACAAGACACTCAATCTTGGCTTCACTTTGTCGATACGGTCGACAAAAAATGAAACGTAATGAAGTTTTACGTTTATAACTTTAATAAGATCTAGGTTGTAACCCGATTGATGATCATTTGACATTTTGACTAAGTTTAGAACTTTACTAGATGACTAGATGTTATTTGAGCGCATATATGAAAATTGTGCCAATTTGAGTTAAGTTATTTGGTTGCTAATATACGCATGAGTAAAAGCTAGAAAATGCAATTAAAACAAACGTATGTCTATATCTCTTATATCCTGTCTTTAATTGGATGATGGGGATTAAATAGTCAGAAAGTCGTTAACCAATTAGGTGAGAATATTGTTGAATTATGTTAACAGCAATTAGTTTGTGATGTTCCAAAGTGACAACGATAGTTTCATTAGTAACGTGTGTCAATTAGTGATGTTATTATTTTACCACAAAATTTTTATCTTACGTAAAAGAAAGTGACTAAAGGATTTTGAATGGCTAATGATTTTAACACTTTATTATTTGATTGAGACATTTCAAATTATGTATTGAACAGTTGTATCGTTGTTTTAACATATTGTATATTTGAGTGTCTCAATCAAAAAATAAAATGTGCAAACCAGTTCTTATTTTAAATATGTTTTAGTGTAAAAGAAATTGACACAGACGCTGCTAAAGAGAAGGAAGTAAAAATTTGACCATTTTGATATTGTAAAATTTATTTGTTACGATTCATTTGTTACCTACTCTTTTTCTTTAAACGATACTATCATATTATGAAAATTAGTATAAAAATATCTGAAATTTTGTACTCTTTTAGAGCATCTTAGTGCTATGTGTCGTCGGATGAAGAGATTTGTTCGGCTAGACACGAGTGCATATTCCCGCCGATCCAAAGATTATCTCGGCAAGTGGACTTCAAACCGTGTCTATAGATGTCATTGCTTCTATATATAAAACTTTATGGAGCTTACTAGATATGTCCACCATCTACGTATAGCAGGGAAGTAAATTGCCCATTCCAACTTGGTTTGTATTTGGAAATAGACGCTTATCAGCTTTCTTAATCCACAAAGTTAATAGGCAAATCTAACAACCGTTAGTTATAGTGAAGTTATATATGCAGCATGAGCTAGAAATTAAAGTTTCATTAGTTACAATTATTTCTAGCTAGGATGTGCAAATCATTTGGGATTAACAACTTAATGACTTTTATTATACGCAAGTACATCTTTATGTATAATGCCTGTCTTTACGTGTTTGAACCCTTTCCTAAATTGGAAATAAACTTGAATGTGCTTTTCAGGTGTTTAGTCATGTTTTCTCTTTATATAGCTATATAACTCTTCTTTCTTTTGCTTGACACTAGCACAATAGTTTTGTAAACACGGAGTAGCCAGTGAACAATGATCGATATTAGAGAAACGATTAACATTAACATCTGGTAGACTGGTATTTAACGAACCTTAACTGTCAAAGATAATTCAATAGGTTTTTGAACAGGACAAATTCGTACCGTTTTCTGGCTTTTTAAGGCTGGACTTGCTGTATGTCAAAAGCCAAAGGGAATATTTTGTGTTTAAATAAAGAAAATGAGCCATACTATATGTACCCTTAAACCAATAAGCCAAAGGGAAGCTACTGTTTGTAAGCCAAGGTGTAAATTTTTTAAGACCCGAGGGCAATGAACCAATAGATGATTAACATCTTCTGGAGCATTGGAAAAAAGGGCGTTAGACTGAACTAACATCCAACCCTTTATCAAGATTTACCAAAAGAGGCATCGTTAAAAGGTTAGCATTTCTTCGCTAAATCACAGAATGCCACACCAATGAATCAAGGAAAGCATTTCAGTAGATACCCTGGCTAGGCCATTTACATCATAGGAATTTTTATTTTTTATTTTTTTATTTTTTGATAAAATCATAGGAAAGTTTTTTTAGAAAACCAAATAGCACCAAAATCTTCTAACTTCATTGAACAAAATGAATCATACACAAATGTCAAAAGAGCACTACTTCCCTACAAAAAATTTAAATGCAGACTTGTATTTACAACATAAAATACCTTAAGCTTAACTCAAGAACCAAAGAATCATTATCTCATCTGCCCTTTTAACCACCACTTTCATTCACTCATTGATGGTCCAGCACCACCATCATCACCAGAACTCGTAGTAGTTTCGGGTCTAATCTCTTCCAGCTGCTGAAGAACTAACTGGACCTCAGGCCGAGCCGATGGTGATGGATCAACACAATGCAAAGCCAGTTTCAAAGTATTTAATAACTCATCACCAATAGCAGAAGCATCCTTCATGAGTTCCAAATCAAACACTTCATTGGTCCACTCTTCTTTCACTATCGAAGCAACCCATTGCGGTAAATCTAGACCGTTTATTGCATCTCCTGGTGATTTACCCGTTAGGAGTTCTAACATGATCACGCCTAAACTGTAGACGTCGGTTTTGGTGTTGGCTTTTTTGAGTTTTGAAAGCTCAGGAGCTCTGTATCCTAGGGCCCCAGCTGTTGCAATCACGTTTGAATTTGCAGCAGCTGTCATTAGGCGTGACAGACCAAAATCAGCAATTTTGGGGTTCACGTTGTCATCCAGTAAAACGTTGCTTGATGTTAGGTTTCCATGGATTATATTGTGGTTAGTGTGGAGACTCAGTAAACCTCTAGCCATTCCTTTTGCTATTTGCATTCGTGTTGGCCAATCTACTGGTGTTTCGGGTCCTCTAGCTGCATTCAATCAAAGCATACATGTGTGTTATATTATGAACTTCAGTGGTGCACCCATTTTAATGGTGCGCAAGTTATCTCACTTCCGCAAAAGTACTCAGTTTTTTATAACTCTGCTTTCACAAGGACAAAGATAAAATCAAAAAATTATGAATTCTATTGAAATATGTCAAGTTTGTCGAGCCTTACAAAAAGTTGTTCATTTATGTAAATTATATTATCCTTTGGCTTTTGCCTTTTAAGCAGAAACAAATGGTCAAGTTTCAGTAGCTACCATCATAAGAAAATATGCCATTATATTAGGATTAGCGATTTTAGATAAAATGTACACCTACTATAGTTTGGTAATTGGTACATTCCAAAGGTTTTTTGTTCTTGCAAACTGAAATGTTTTTCCATATTGTCCGCAAGACCTAACTAATATGTTTTTGCAATGAAAAAGTTTAGTAAGATAATTCAAATACATACCATGAAGAAAAGTAGCAAGGCTTCCTTTAGGCATGTAATCAAAAACAAGAAGCTTCTCTCCTTTTGGACCTAAATAATAAGCCCTCATCGCTAACAAGTTTGGATGCCTTATTTTCCCAAGCAAATTAACCTCAATTTCAAACTCCCGTTGATTCTTAGTAATCTTTTCTCTCAATCTTTTAACAGCAACTTGATCACCATCTTCTAATGTTGCCATATAAACCGTCCCATAAGTACTTTTCCCCAATATTTCAGCTGTTGCACACAATAAATTATCAGCTGTGAACCCAATTGTACCTTCAAAATGTACAAGCTTCCCGCCTGCCTCACCCGTCACCTCTGCCTCTGGTGGCGCTGCCCCTTTCCCGGCTGAAGCCGCGCTACTAACACCCCTTTCGGCGTCTTTTTGTTTAGCTCCTTTTTTCTTCTTTAACAAGCAACAAAGTAGTATGCAACATATTAACAGCAGGATTGCTATTAAAGCACCAGCTGCAATAAGAATGATCTCTTTGGTGTTTAGTTTAGTCCCGCCCTTGTGGCGACTTAGTGGCTCAGATGGGTTGGTGGATGGTGGTGGAGATGTGGGACATTGTGTTGAAGGACTATATCCGCACAAATTAAGATTACCAACAAAAGCACTCGAACCAAACTTCGAAAACAATTGTGTTGGGACTGAACCAGTAAGATTGTTGTAAGATACATTGAATGAAGTAAGATTGAGTTTATCACCCAAGAAAACTGGTATTTCACCAGTGAGATTGTTATGATCCAAAGTCAACGAATCGAGCAAAGTCAAATTTTGAAAACTTAAAGGAATAGTTCCATAAATTAAATTATTAGACAAATCAACACTCCTAAGCTTCAAAAGTCCACCTAATTCACTAGGAACATTCCCACTTATTTGATTATGACTAACTGATAACACTTCAAGCTCAGTCAACTTACTTAAGGAAACAGGTAGGACCCCAGTGAAAAAATTATGATCAAAAGTCAAAGATTTAAAAACAGGTTTACCTCCATTTTGACCACTCTCCCAAGAATCTGGAATCAACCCAGAAAGGTTATTATATTGTAGAGCAAGATACATAATGGAATTCGACTTCGCTATAGGATCCGGTATCGAACCAGACAAATGATTTAAAGTAAAATTGACCCTAAAAAGCTTAGAACAATTAGCAAGGGTTTGAGGTATACCACCCTTTAACAAATTGTTACTCAAATCTATAGTTTGCAACAAAGTGCATGAGCCCAATGAAGGTGGTATAGAGCCTATAAACTTATTATTAAAAAGCTGTAATCCTCTAAGATTAGGCAAGTAGCCAAGCTCCTTAGGAATAATACCACCAATATTATTATCATGCAAACTAAGTTTTCTCAAAGCTTGAAACTGACCAATTTTGGAAGAAATTTGACCAGCTAAACCTCTCCATGGTAATTGTATAACAATAACTTGACCTTGTGCACATTTGATACCTTCCCAACCACCTGAACATGCACCATACCCACTATCATTCCATGTTTTTAAGAACCCTTTTGGGTCAATGAGTTCTTGTTTGAATGACTGAAGTGCTTGGAAATCTGATTCTGTCACAATGATTCCATCCCATGTTTGAGGTGTAACATGAAGTGGTTGTACTAATAGTATAAGTATTAGTAGTAAAATGTGAGTCA
Organism: Glebionis coronaria; assembly: GCA_025667525.1. NCBI lineage: Eukaryota > Viridiplantae > Streptophyta > Magnoliopsida > Asterales > Asteraceae > Glebionis > Glebionis coronaria. Next base: position 136,740,219 of record CM046875.1, read on the forward strand.
TTTTTGGGTTGAAAATGGACTCTGTTTTTTGATAGTGAAAGAAGAGAAAATGGAGTTGAAGTTTAAACAGTTGGGATGAAATAGTATTGAATGAAGTTTTTGAAGTGGTAGTATTGTACCCAAGCACACCCAAAAAGTACATAAGAAAAGTACAATTTTTTTTTTCTTTCTAATTTTCTAATATTTTTTACAGAATATAAATCAATAAAAAATTTTGTTCTCGAAGAAAAAAAAAATTTAGTTAGAGAAGATAATTTTTTATCAATTTATATTACGTATTTTTATTTTTTTAACAGTTTTAATTTGTCAAACTTTCTTTTATTTGTTCTGCACTTTTGATCTCACATTTTTATAACAAAACTAAAATTCGAAAAAAAATTACACTTTGCATCTCAATATTATTGTTCATGTTTCGTTTTTGAACGTTCTAATTTAATATCCGTTGTTAATAATATAAATGAAAGTTTAATCAAGTTTATTACGGAGTATGTTATTTTTACTTGTATTTATAATTACAGTGTTTAAAAAAGATTTAAATTAATTAGCTAAAAATAAAAGAGTTATTTTATTATAAATTAAGAAAATGAATGTTATAATAAATATTTTTTTTTTTAAACTGTATGGCTTTATAATTTTTGAAAGGGGTATTTTTTTAAAAAGTCTTAATAAATGATGTGGATTATTTGTTTATGGTGCACGTGAGTAGCACGCCCCTGGACAAATTTAAATAAAAATGAATAACATGTAAGTAGCCGTTAGACTGGGGCATGTGATAAGAGAGGAAAGAGCCTTTGATCCCCCCTATTTGTGTCACATCTGACATATTCTGTTTCTCCAAAAACTTGCCAATGTTCTTTTACTTTTTACGATGAAAAAATCATTTTTGCATTTTGCATTCACCAATAAAAATCTACTAGGAATGCTAAATGTTGGTCAAGTTTACATGTCTGTTAGTTAAAATCTTCTTGCTTTCAGTTTTAGTGACATTGGCCTAGTTTTTGACCTTTTGTTTGTATAAGAAAATGATTTATACGAGCAATGAATTGGTTAGCTGATAAGACTAAAAGAATATAGCATGTACTTTTATTAATATTTAGTCGTTAATCTGTATGTAAAGAATTTTATCAATCTAATGGTACATGGTATACTAACATAGAAAAGTCCATTTATGTATGAACTTTCTAGAAATAATAAAAACACTTTTGTAGTCAATTTTAAATGGTCCCAAAAAAAGGTGTTTGATTCACCGAATTTAATTTAATTTGGTGTCATTGTAATTTAAATTTCAATTACATGCTTCTAACCTCATTTCCATTCTTCGGTGCTTTTATCTGATCTCTGGTCTTAAAATTAACATAAATAAGAGTAAACTTATCGGTGTTAATGTTCCAGATGATGACATTATTAGCATGGCTTCTGTTCTTGGCTGTGGGACTGTAAAAATCCCAATGATATACTTAGCAGTCCCGGTTGGCGGCAATATGAAGCGATATGATCACTGGAAGCCCACTGTTCAAAAGTTTGCGGCTAAACTATCTCGTTGGAAAGCAAAGATTCTTTCGGTTGGGGGCGTCCCTCTCTCATAAAGGCGGTTTTAGGTAACATGCCCACCTACTATATGTCCCTTTATTGGATGCCTCTTACTATTCAAAATCAGGTAGAATCTTTGTGAAATCGTTTCTTTATTGGAGGGGACCTAGATGATAAAAAAATCACTTGGATCAAATGGAAATCTTGCCTTGCAAGTAAAGCTACGGGTGGTCTAGGTATTGGTAGCATCTATGCGTTTAATGCCGCGTTGCTTTTTAAATGGATATAGTGGTTTCGAAGCAATACTAATGATCTATGGGTTAATGTGATTAAAGAAATTCATGGTCATGATGGTGGCTTGGATAGAAGAGGGGCCTCTTTCTCGACTTATAGTCCGTGGTCTTCCATTATTCGTTTGGTTACTCATTTACGTGACAAAGGTATGGATCTCCTTGGATTGTGTTCTCGATCAGTTGGGAATGGGGCTTTGACTAAATTTTGGAGTGATATCTGGTCTGGGGATAATTTGTTCAAGGATAGGTATGCGAGAATCTATGCCTTGGAGTTGTATAAAGATTGTTATATAAATCAACGCTGCAACGTGGAGAACTGGTCCAGCTTCCTTCGTAGATCTCCCCGTAATGGAGTCGAGTTAACTCAGTTTAATGCCATGATTCAGGAGGTTCAGATTATGAGTTTCTCAGATTCGATGGATAGCTGGAAATGGAAGTTGACTACGGTTGGTTATACTGTTGCTTCTGCGAGACGTTTCATTGATGACCTTATTCTCTCGGGTAACTTATCAACAACCAGGTGGTTACGTTGCATTCCTATTAAGATTAACATTTTCATATGGAAGCTTAGTCTTAATAAACTGCCGACATTTGACAATATCGACTCCAAGGGCATTGATGTTGATTCTTTATTGTGCCATGTTTGTTCCGATCAAGTTGAATGTTCTGATCATCTATTTTTCGCGTGTGATATGGCCAAGGAGATGTGGAGTTCGTTGGGTAGGTGGTGCTCGTTGGTGCTTCCTGAATGCTCCACCATCTACGAATGGTTCACTTGGATTGATATTGCGCATATGTCGAAGAATTCCAAGACTATTCTTGAAGGTGTCGCTTCCACCATGATGTGGTCTATTTGAAATTTCCGCAACTCCAAGGTCTTTTCGAATAAAAATCTTAAAAAGGCGAATGTTTGGGATTTGTTTGTTCATCAATCATACTTGTGGATTTCATCTAGAAATCCTAAGTCTAGTATTAGATGGATAGATTGGTTAAAAAAACCCTATGGTAACTCTCATGTAATTCTTTTGTGCTAGCTTTCGCTAGTCTTTCTTAATATTATACCTCCGTCGTTCAAAAAAAAATTACATGTATCGTTTGGTTTGTTAGTGGGTGTAATTCCAACTAACCAAATTACATCGGGCCCACAAATTTTATGTAGTGTCAATTACATTACTTTTTTCATGTAAACTTTAAATTACAATGGAATTGAAACATAATTACATAAATAACCCAAAACATGTCATTTTTCATATTCTCTTTTCAACTTTTTAATTTAATAATATTAAACTTTATTACATTACCTTACCAACCAAACATATAACATATTTCAAAAATTCAAATTATAATTCATCCACATTACAATTTCTTTCATATATTACAATTACACTAAAAACATTCGGCGAACCAAACGGCCTAGGGTCTTTTTTTTCTCTTCAACAACCAAATCTTTAAATTGACGAGTATAGTACATCTTTGAAATGATAATTGTAACTCTAAGACTAAGGTGGTGTTTGATTAGGAGTTATAGAGTTTTAATTGAAAATTAATATATTAATTAAGTCATTAGTAGTGTGTTTGTTTTGTACTTAAAACTAATATATTATTTTTCAAAAAAAGCCACCATGAAAAGGGTATTCATATTAAGTCCATGAATTAATTCATTATTTTATAAATTTAGCCTTCATCTTCTTCTTTATTTAATTTAAAAAAGTATAATATTAATTATTTTTAATACAAACTTTTTATTCAGCACATGAAACAAACAGTAATATAACTATCTACAAATAGAAATCATATATATATAAACATACATTTTAATTTTACAGGACTTATTCAAAAAAACTAAACAAACAGACCCTTAATAATCTTATTAAATCAAATGATTAAATCAGATTATTATACTTTCACATTAATATTCTCTCTTATATTAAACAGTTATCAAACGTTCGTGATACATATGACCACACACTTAAAAAAAAACATATTAATTAGAGAAGGAAAAGATCATTTACATAAAATTATGAAACTTAAAAATAACCATGACTATTTAGAAGGGGATGAACCATTAAATATTAACCCAAATAACTGAAACTGTTGGATGAGTTCGATCAATCACAATGCCAAATAATAAGGTAGTGTTTGTTTTTTCAGAAATGTCTCTTAACAGCATCTTAATCTGACTCATTTAGATGCAGTCAGATATTTGGGTCATTAAGACTATTTGTTTTTTTCTCTTTCATTTAGAGTCGGTAAGAGACAACCAGTGTTAAGATTGTTTGTTTTTTTATCATTAAAAGGCAGTAAGAGGCATAAACGTCTGATTGAACTAGATGTAGAGGAGCTGTCTTAACACCTCTTATTGTCATTTTCTTGTTCTTAATTTTTGTTACCTATTTGTTTTTATTTATTTTTTATTTTTTTATATTTTTTCTATTTTTGTGTTATTTTTCATTGTTTTCTTGTTTTATTTTTTTTTAGAATCATTGCATGTGTTTTGCTAGATAAAGAATTTATAAAATGATTTGTGACGATTCATATTTTGTTCAAGTTAAAGGGTTCGATTTCAGACTCATGTATCTTAACTCTAACGTGATCGATCCGTTTATCATTTAAAATTTAGATTTAAACTCTGACACATTTATTTTAGTCAAATAAATATAAGATTGCATGTTTTGTTAAAAGACTATTAGCTATAAATCGATTTTGTTATAAATTTTTGTTACTTTATGTCTAGTAAAGTTTATTTTGTTGGTGAATGCACTTGTATTATATTCAAATTATAAAAATTATAGTTGATTCAGATTCATATTTCTCAACCACTTATTCAGATTCAGATGGAAATTAGATTCATACTTGATTTAAGTTCATTTGGATACCAAACTTATCTAAGATATGAGGGGACTCATCCCCACCATCCATCTCCATCTCATCCAAGGGCTGAGATTAAATCCCTAATTTACACTGCAAGGGTATTTCGGTCATTTCACAATCTACTATATAATGTTTTTTCTTCTTTCTTCTCTCACAAAAAACACACATCGGATATATCTTTCTCTCTCTACCCCTGATTACTTTATCTCTCTACCCCCGATCCACCATTAATCCATCATTAATTAATCATGAATCCATCAAAACGTGATCATGATGAATCCATGACGAATTCATCACGAACATCTATAATCACGAATTGATTCATCCATCAGCAGGTTTGATTAGTATGTACTCTTATTTTTAGCTTATTTGGTTTAAATAAGCTTATCATTAGCCTTTAATTAGATTATTGTGAACGAATCTTGTTGGATTGATTGTTCTTAATTACAAGCTAAGTTCTTAGATGAGAAGTTATGAATAAGTTATGAAGTAGGATTAATAAGCTTGTTAGTTTGAATAAGCTTATGAATAAGCTTTTTTAATAAGAGTAGAGTTATGGATAAGCTTTGTAAATTAGATGATTTGAATTTATTGTGTTTATTATAAGATAGCTTATTAGATTATTTCAATGAGCTATACGTTTTTGTGAATAAGATAGTTATGAATAAGCTTATTTTCATGTTAATAAGCTGTATTATTATGATATTTTTTTTAACTTTCTGATGGTATTATAGATGATGTACATTTCTTATCATATATGATAGATATATCATATATGATAACTGATGATATATCATATATGATATATCATAAAAATCATAAGAAAAAACAGATTTTGTATGAGTATCTTTTAGAAAATCTGTATAAACTCTTGAAACCTACCTTCTATCATATATATGAGTAATTCATTTTGGTATTAAAAGTTTGCATAATATGTTTTTTTTTCTTCTTTTATAAATGCAGTTAAACAGAGATGGTGTGATTGCTCTATTTGGAGCAAAGGAGAGATGTATGTTGATTATAACAAGAGGATGTGCACGAATATATTTTAAGGATCACGACGGAGTATGCGTTGTTCATGAATTCATCACGAATATGTTTTAAAGAAGTGAAGGATGTTGATTATTACAAGAGGATGTGCATGGATATGCTTTAAGGATCAAGATTAAGTAGACGTTATTCTGAATGAATTCATCATTTGAAATATGTTTGCATTTTTTGATTTTGTATAAATGGTTATCATATATGATATCAGATGTATATCATATATGATTTTACATTAGGTTATGTTCTGTTTGAATTATCATATATGATTATGTTCAAAAGTATATTTTTTATGTTATGAACAAGTGTTTAGTTATTAATTGTGCATACTTTTTGTTGTAATCATGAATTCATCAGATTCTTTGTTTAATATATCCAAGTTTTCTTTAAGTATCATATATGATAATGCATTATCATATATGATAGTGCATTATCATATATGGCTTAATTTATCAAACCATAATGACATAATACCAACAAAGTTAATCATATTAACAAGACGTTGTACCAGATACCAATGGATTATAAAATTATCCATATACTTCAAAACTCCATTAGGAGATTACAAAGAAAAAACAAACAATAAACGTAAAAAATTCTTTCTTCTTCACTAAGCTTCTTGGCCTTTTGGATGCTTGTAATATTCAACATGTCTTGTAAACAGCTTCCTCTACACAAAAAAAGAAGATTTAATTCAATTTTCAAGCACTAATCATATATGATATATTTGATCATATATGATATTTTAGCTTATATCATATATGATATAGTATATCATATATGATACTTCACAAACATGTCATACTAAATCTGTTCAGCGATATCAAGCCATAAAACCTTATAATTCACGAAAATAAGCTAATAAGTTAGTTTATAATTCATCATAATAAAGATGATGATAATCTATAAGCTTATTCACATTAATTAGCTTTAAATTCACGTAGTTTCTCAAATAAGCTAGAAAAGAATAAGATGAATTATAAGCTTATTCACATCGAATAAGCTAAAAAAAGATTAATCAAAATAAATCGAATGAACTTTACCTTATTTATGAAGTGGATGATCGATTTACGAAAGTGGGTGATCGATGCGTTTGATGTTTGTGTTGATAAATTAAGATGTAAATATGTGTACATGTGTGTGTTTTAGTGTGTGTTTTAGAGAGAAGAAGGAAAAAGAAAGAGATCGATCCAGATTTGGGATGTAGAAGTGGGAGGGGTGTTAGGTGGGAGGGGTAAAATGACGAAACTACCCCTCCGTTTTTTTTTGTTTTTAATCTGAGCTGTTGGATGAGATGAGATGGACGGTCCATATTTGTCCCCTTGTATCTAAAAGATACAAGGTATCTTAAATAACCGGACTCTTCATACTTTTCTATCAAATATTCAGATTGAGATATGCAAATCAGATTCAAATTCAGAATCTCTTAATAAACAAACAACACGTAAGTGTTCGATTAGATTTTATAAAGACCGCTCAAACAGTCTGATGACACATCCTAAGTGTTATCGTATAACTTTATTGCATTATAAAAATATTTTTTTATGTCCTACAGATTACTATTCTAACAAACTAAAAACACGGCTGTTAATTCATGCTGGTTCTCCTACAAATATCAAACCCCTATGTATTTTATCATAGAAAACAAATATTGACCGATAGTACGTATTACTATTTTTTATGTTATATGAGTTTTCTCTCTCCGACAATCTATAAGTGATTTGTTTCTACAATAAGACGATCATATTTAAATAAAAATATTTTTTATTTTTTTTCAAATTTACATTTTATTAAATAAAAACATTAAAATAATAATTATACTAAAATAATGTTAAAAATGATTAAATAAGATTTTATTAGAGATTAAGAAAGTAAAATACATAAAATAAAACTAACTTTAAAAAAGATCAAATTAATATTTGTTGTGAAAAATTAAACAAAATCAATATATTAAAACTTAAAAATTTATTATAAATTTTATTTAATTAAAACATAACTAAAACTAATCTAATATAATTTAAAAATAAAAAAATAGAAATAAAAGGAAATAAAGCAACGAGATATAGAAAAGAAAGAAAGAACAAGATTTGGAATGGGGTCGTATGTTCGATCGACATTGCATGAACGATCGATTGAATTCGGTAGCCGCAGTGAAATCGACCGAGTTCAAAGTTGGTCGATCGAAACAAACGACCGACTATTAGCATGCAGCCTCATCTACATGTATTAAAAGGTTAATTGTGTAAACCAAAAGAAGATAATGTCATGCGCTGAAAAATAAATCATCAATTAACAATAATTTGGTAAATGTTGATTCACTGTTATATTGATTTAAAAATGGGGGAAATTTATCAAATAGTAATATAGTTAGTTTTATTTCAATTTACTATCTTAAATTTTAAATCAATTATATAAAATTATATTTTTTTTTAGCAAATTATAAAAAATTATAAACCATCAAAGTTTCAAAACTATTTTATATAATTCATATGTAATTATAGTGATTTCAAAGAAACATTTCTCAAACTTGATTATTATTTTGTTGTTATTGATTATATTTGATCGTGCATTAACGGGTGTATATAAAGTTGATTTTAATTTGTGAAATTCATAGGATGGGTTTTAAAATGAATGTACAACATCTTACATGTATATTTGAATACCTTAAGCATATTAATTTCAAAAAATTACATAATAATAAAATAGTTTCAAAACTTTTATCGTTTTAATGATTAACTTACAGTTTGAAGTATTAAATTGAAACACTTGTAAAACTTGATTACTATTGAGGGTGTGTTTGTCAAAATGAGTAGTAGCTGTGGGCAGTAGCGGTAAGCTGTGACAGTGAGCGATAGATGCGAGCAGTAGCGGTAACCGATAGTTGTGAGCAGTAGCAATGAGCACAACTTCACCGTTCATTTGTCACTGTTTCTCAAAGAAGTATTGAAAACGTAGCATTCCTAAAAAATAACACTGTCTCAAATGTTCACCGCTCCCGTTTCCAAATAACCACTAAAAATTAAAAAAACTCACCGCTTTTTTAACCGAACAATATTAAAATTCAAAAAACTCTCACTCACCCCTCTTTACTTCAAAGAAAAAAAAAACTCCAATACTACTTTTTGCCAAACATACCTTAGGTAACATTTTCCCTTAAAGATTGTTGCAAGGATTTAAACTACAAATTCACATGTAGAAAATAATTCTAAACATGACTAATAAATTATCTTGTCGCTATACCATACTATTTTAAAAGTTATAATAAACCGCTCCTTCTAACGGCTCACTTTTTAATGTCATTAAGGGCCATTTTATTTGTTTTTAACAATAAATATAATTAAGTGTATACATTAAAAAATGTGGATATATATTTATGGAGTACGTAATAAGTTTTCATTAAAATATATTTTAAACCGTGAAGGAAACGACGTCGTTTCACTTTGTGTTATGTCGTTTTGTATTATGACTTTACTAAACCAATATGCTAATACAAACTTTAACGTCCGGTTTGGTTCAAAATTACCAAAATATTAAATTATGATAAATTTAAATTTTTAAGAATTAAAAATTTCAAAAATTTGAACGTCTATGCATGTTTTGTTGAAAAAAATTTATAATATTTTAAAATCTTCCTTTTATTTTTTTTTGTCGACTCGATTAACACGAATTAATGTTTTATATATAAATTTTATAAACTTTTTATTTTTACCTTTTATATAAACTTTCATAAAATTTATATAAATTTTATTTTTTATATAAATTTTATAAATTTTTATATTTATTTATATAAAATTTTATATAGTTTATTAATTTTTTTATATACATTTTTATAAATTTTATATAAAATTATATAAAAAAATTATAGAATCTTATAAATTTTTATATAAATTTTACATATTTTTTATATAAATCTTATAAATTTTTATATAAAATTTAAATAATTTTATATAAAAATTTATATAAATTTAATATATTTTATATAAATTCTATAAAACACTATATAAGATTCTTATATAAAAAATTTATATAAATTTAATAAATTTTATAAAAATCTATATGAGAATTTATAAATTTTATAAAAAATTATAAAATTTAATAAAAATTAATAAATTTTTATGAAAAAGTTTATATAATTTTTTTTTTATTTTGCTTAAAGGAGTAAAGACCGAATAAACACTTTTTATATATGTTTTTTATTTTTATAAAAAATTTATTTAAACATAAACCCGAATAAAAAACTATTAGAAAAAAAATTATATAAAATAATTTTCAAGTAAATGAAAATTCTTCATTTTGGGAGCAATTCTAATTTTCTTCTTGTGGGGAATTCGAGCAATTTTTAATTCTTTTGTTTGTTATGCCAAAATAATATCTATGAGAAATTAAAATGTAAGAGTGCGTTTGGTTCGCAAGCGAGAATCACAATCACTATGTATACTATAGATGAATGGTATGAGTATGATAGAAAAGTATCATTCATGTTGTTTGGTATGTTTTATGAAAATCCAAAAATCATTGATGGATGTGCTTTATCCAACCAAAAAAGAAATACATAATTCATGTTTATCAACCTAAAAAAAACTGTACTCCATTTCTTTTTCATTTAAACGAAAGGTAACCCCTCACAAAAAAAAATGAAGAATTTGTTTTATTGTTTTTGATAAAAATGTTACTTTAAGACTAAAAACTACAAATGAGAACTTCATATCTTTTTTTGATAATCGGGTGAAACAAACCATCCAACAAAGACATTATGGAAAGAAATAAGATCGATAGTAATGAAAATTTAATTAGACCACACTTATGTTTATGATACTAGAATGGAAAAATACAAGGTTTAACATGAGAAGAAAACGGTGAAGAAGTGAAAAAGGGGAAGGGAGGAAAGAGAAAGTGACAATGTGTTTGGAATAAAGTGCAAACCCACCTCACACATGTTTATTTGATCTATCATTATCACTTTCATTTTTAATTTATCACCCTACCTATCAAACATTTTATTTCGGAATCAAAGTATTCCTTCATTCCAAAATGTACCAACCAAACGCACCCTAAATACTTTTGGTTCATGTAAATAGAAAAATCACATTTTGTCGTGCGGTTTTCAGTCTTCCGAAATAAATGCACCAAACGACTCAGTCATATTCAAATATAACTTTTTCTACTAAAATACTTTTGATTATACTTGCATAGTTAGTTATTTTAGATGTATTTTATTGATTAATTATTACGTGAGTTTTTATGTCATACAATTTTATTTTTCTTTCAACTTTTCTTTAAAGTTTTGAAAATTATTCATTTCCTTTTACTTTTACTTTTTTTCTAACTCATTATGCAACCTTTTGATATATAATAAATATATCTGTTGGAAATACGTTTTTACGTATTTAGAAAGGATCGGTCACTCAAACAATAGATACGTAGTATGGGCTCGTGATCTAGTTATGTAACAATATAACTCATTAAGCGCACATGTAGGGTGGACTATATATACCCCCTCCTAGCATGTTAGGAGGGGTTGGTTCTCATTTCACTTTGAATAATACATCTTTATCTCTATCTTCTCTTTTCTCTCTCTACTTTCTCTCTCTAAGATCTTCATCTCTCTCCCCCTCTTTAGATCATTCTAACACAAAGACAATCCAAGTATTACGTAGACCTACAATTGGTATCAAGAGTCATGGGTGATTGATTTGTTCTTGTGTTTGTTCATCATTAATTTGTGAGTTTTGATCTAAAATCATTCGATCCAAATTTTTTTGTGTTATTTATGGTTTTATCTTCCTATAAATAATCTATATAGTTGTGGTAGTGATTTTGGGTATTTGTTTTGGTCAAAAACACGAAAATATTTGAAGTTTTGGATTGATTATTGGGTAAAAACACGAATTGAAAGTGTTGTCCCTAATAATATGATGATAGATTAAAGAAATGAGATGGAAAAGATATGAATTTTAGAGAGAGAAAGTAGTAAGAGAAAGTAGAGAGAGAGATGATTAACTTGTGAAATTAGATTAAGAAAAATGAGATCATCCACCCTCCTAACATGCTAGGAGGGTGCTTATATAGTACACCCACATGCGGGCTCTCTAATGGACTATATTGTTTTGGGTCGGGCTCGAATAAATGCTTAGTACCTTGAAAGAGGCCTTTTAAGCTAACCATCAAGCCCATAATGTCACGACTATTTTAACTAACTATTACAACGTTCTAATAAATATTACAATATAAACCTATGACCGAACTGTTGGTCCACGAATCTTGTGCACATAATGAATCTGTGAAGAACAATGAAGAACAATGTACACAAATAACCAATTGACTAACTAATAACACAAGCTTGTACTTTTCATCGTATGTATATATTATTAATAATGAATCAACAAATATACATGACTTGCAACCGGGCGATGAATGACAAACTAAACTCCCATGTTCATAGCTAGCTAAGCTTATGTAACAATGGGAGGATGAAACCCTAAACCACTAAAGTATTACATGTTTGTTTCTGTGGGTTGGAATCAATCACTATTCTATTACAAGGACCACATATATATAGTGGGAGTGTGAAGCTTCCTTGAGAAGCTTTACTAAAGTACAAGTAACCACCTTGTACTTTGTTGTCTTCATCTTTTGCACCTTTGACAAAGTAAGCCTTCCTCTTGAACCTTTGTCTTCATTGCTAATAAGACATGTGCCCGCTAATACATAAGACACTTCTTCAGGTCTTCTTAACATCTTCAGGTCTTGTAATCAGTAATAGTCTTGAGGAGTTAGTAAGCTATTATGTCATCACTTACTAACTCCATCATCCTTGATTCTTTGCACACTTACTGAGATCCGCCTCAGCTAATGACGAGTCTATCTCGTAGACTCTAAAGAACTCTAAAGAATGACACACTGAACTTATAACATACGTAAGTTCAGTGACTAACACTACTTAGGATACTTTACATCCAAATCCTGTGCAAGGGACAAATCAGGCACTGAATTGACCCAACAATCTCCCCCTATTTGGATAGAAAAGTAGCCTAAGTTAAATAGCAGTAAGTGAGCATAAAGGCTTCTTCTTACCTACTATATTACAACAATGAATACCAAGAATAACTAGCTTTACTAGTTCAAGTCATCCGCTAACTTGTATCGTCTTGTACCTGTTGTAGTTGTTACTGAACTGCAATGTCTGATCTTGTACTTTGAGAAACACTTGAACCAATTCCCTGATGCTTATATAGAACTCATAAAGGTAACTTCACCTTAGGTCATCAGTGAAGTATATTATATGCTTTGCCATAAAGACCATATGCTTCACCCTAGCATATATTAAAGTAGCATATTATATCAATGTAGATCACGAGTTCATTTACCTTCAATCAGAGAAGTAAGGTCAATGGTTGACACAGCAACCATAGAAGATCAGACAATGCAACTTGTTCAGCAACCCATCTTCAGTGACTTTGCTCAATCAGCCAAATGTAAACATTCTAAGTCCCTGAAGGTTATGTGTTGTGTATGATAGTATGTATGTAGCTTGAGTAAACTTGGTGTTTCTTCACATAAACACAAGTTTACCTCTGTCCTCGCTTTTCTCCCCCTCAAAATTTGCTAGGGAACCAAGCAACTTTTGACCGGCTACATACTAGTACACAAGCATAGCGTGATGGTCTTCATCTCGCCTGAAATACAACTCCCCCTGAATTTCATCTCCTATCAACCACCTGATGTTATCAAACCCCTGTATAATAAATGTTTCATCAAACCCCTGTAACACAGCCTGGTCTCTCAAAAACTCTGTGGCTGTGGTTACAGCGGGGTAGGGGAGGGTGACAACTGCTGGGGTGGGGAGGGGGGCTGTGAACATATCTTCTTTCTTTGTCTTGGTGTGAGAAAAAAAATCCTGAGTGACCAAGTCCTTCAACAGCTGAAGGCTCTGAAGATAGCATGTTGATCAGTTGGTCATCTTGCCAGCGAATCCCTGTTAAGCAGATTTTTTTATTTTTTTATTATTTTTTTTTTTGGATTGTGTGTTTTGTGTATGGTTTGGGTGGGTATATCACAGTTGCATGTGGATCACAGCGGCATCTATATCACAGCGGTGTGTATGTCCGTGTTTCTCTCCCCCTCAAAATATGCAGCTTTAGCAGCATCTTTTGACAGGGGTTCGCTGTTGACAGGGTTTTATATCAGCGAAGAGTTTTGGCTGTGATTATGAGAAATGACTGTGGGATATTTAGCTGTGGGTTCAGAGACAGGGGAATTATGGACTTGGGGACAGGGGTCCAAAGAGAGAAGTTGGGGACAGAGGTCCAGTAGCCTGGGGTTACATACAGTTGGGGTTCATGTACCTAGTTCGCCTGTAAATAAAGGTTTCACACAGTGACAGGTTCACAACGACCTCTGATCTTTCAGCTGGAAGGTCAGTCTGCTGGTGGGTCACAGCGGAGAGTGACAGGGTTCAAAGAGGAGAGAGGTTTTGAACCACTGCTGAAAAAAAGTTTCGCTGGTAAGACTGTTCATCTAATAAAAGGTTCAAAGACTTTGATAAGTGACAGGGGTCCAGTCAGAGGTTTAAAACCTTGGGTTCATTTCCAGCGACTTGATGTTCAGCTACCCTGGGAGTTCAGACTTGCTGATGGTTCAGAACTCGTGGTTCAGACTCGTTGGTGGTTCAAAACACTAATGGTTCAGAACTGCTGAGGGTCCAGTATTTGCTGGTGAAGGTCCAGAATGCTGGGGGTTCAGCTATCTCTGGGGGTCAGATCTTGTTAAGTTTAGTGACCCTGGGGGTTCAGAGACCTGGGGTTCAGCGACCTGGGGTTCAGCGACCTGTGGTTCAATGTCTTCAGTGACTAGGTACGCTGGTGAAAGGTTCAACGACCTCTGGAGTTCAAATCTGACCTGGGGGTGCAACTTCTTCAGTGACCAGGTTCGCTGGTGAAAGGGTTTAAATCTCAGCGACAGAGGTCAGTATCAGCGATAGGGGCCAGCTTCAGTGACTGGTGGTCAGATCTTGGACTAGAAGGACTCGTCAGCTTTGTTGAAGGGGGTCCAGAATCTGGGGGTAACGAGAGTTCGCTGACCTAGGGTTCATACCAGCAACCTATGTTGCATAATAGGGTTCAACGATCTTGTTCAGCAGTCTGAATAATTCTACTGTTCAAACAAATGTTTTTTTTTTTCATCTGTTGATAAAAGTTCTGTCTGTCCACCGCCGACTTCAGCCTTTCATTGAAGGCTAATACAAACAAACGCATGTGTAACTCTGAGTTATGACTGTGCGATGTCAACTACTCTTTTTTTTATTGCCTCAACGACCATTCAGAGATTTTGGCGTTACCTGAGTAACCAACTGATTTTTATCAATTTAAACCTCATCCCTTCCATTAATCCAGCCACCGCCATCAGCTTACTCATCTGCCTAAATTGGACAACCAACACATTTTTTTGTGTGTGATTTCTTGGTTGTTCACAACAACAACGAGATTCCATCAAATCCCATCTATAATTAGATCCAACCAAAACCTCTTGTTCGAGGTTCTACTACCACCACATCCATTAACCGACAACATCAATAACTCATTTCTTTTGAGTATTGATAATCATAACAACCATATCCATTCCTCAATTCACCCTCCCGACTGATTTTTCATCAGCTTCAACACACCCATCTTAAACCAATCAGCTTTCAAACGAAATCACAACAAGATCTTATCTTCATATCAAAACCAAACAGAAGAACCGTCGAAGCAAAGAAACCATTTTTACTTGTAGTAGAGTCCCACCCTATGGCCAAAAGGGCAGAAATCATCTTGATTTCTTCTATTCGATTGTGGGTTCAATCTGGGTTTGTGTGGTTTGGTGTGTACACGATACAATGGATCTGATTTCTTCTTGATTTGGTTATGTTTGTGAATCGGTTACGAATGGAGCCCGAATATGAGATCTGTTTTGTGTAGTGTTTTTGTGTATGAGTGATGATGTTTTTTTTTTGTTCCGGTGATGATGATTTTTTTTATGTTAAAGGTTTAGAACTGGTGATTCATGTGAGTTGAAGGATTTTTATTTCTGTCGGTGGTTTTTTTGGTGGTGGGTTGTGGATAAGGATAGGATTTGGATATTGCATTATCAAAAGTCAAATAACAGTGCGCATCTCCCCTCAAAAACTGCTACTGTAAATGCAGTTTTTGAACACACTGATGATTTTGATAATGCTAAAAATGTTATTAGTAGCCGTAAATCGAACGGATCTGGATAGAGAAAATCCAACCCGCTCTGATACCAATTGTTGGTCCACGAATCTTGTGCACATAATGAATCTGTGAAGAACAATGAAGAACAATGTACACAAATAACCAATTGACTAACTAATAACACAAGCTTGTACTTTTCATCGTATGTATATATTATTAATAATGAATCAACAAATATACATGACTTGCCCGGTTGTTTGCGGAACAACAACCGGGCGATGAATGACAAACTAAACTCCCATGTTCATAGCTAGCTAAGCTTATGCAACAATGGGAGGATGAAACCCTAAACCACTAAAGTATTACATGTTTGTTTCTGTGGGTTGGAATCAATCACTATTCTATTACAAGGACCACATATATATAGTGGGAGTGTGAAGCTTCCTTGAGAAGCTTTACTAAAGTACAAGTAACCACCTTGTACTTTGTTGTCTTCATCTTTTGCACCTTTGACAAAGTAAGCCTTCCTCCTGAACCTTTGTCTTCATTGCTAATAAGACATGTGCCCACTAATACATAAGACACTTCTTCAGGTCTTCTTAACATCTTCAGGTCTTGTAATCAGTAATAGTCTTGAGGAGTTAGTAAGCTATTATGTCATCACTTACTAACTCCATCATCCTTGATTCTTTGCACACTTACTGAGATCCGCCTCAGCTAATGACGAGTCTATCTCGTAGACTCTAAAGAACTCTAAAGAATGACACACTGAACTTATAACATACGTAAGTTCAGTGACTAACACTACTTAGGATACTTTACATCCAAATCCTGTGCAAGGGACAAATCAGGCACTGAATTGACCCAACACGAATATTCTTGTTTGACTCAATATTTTGAGGCTAACAATCTCCCCCAATGTGAGGTCATTCCTCTTCGATATTTGGAGTCCAATGAAGATTTATGAATATCTTCATAAATGAGTCTTGAACGTGTAATAGTAGTGTTGTTCCTTCATGCTGTGATCTTTGAGCCTTTGTCATTTTCTTTCGACTTTGTCTTTAAGCTTGAGATCTTCAAATTATCCTTGACTTGTCTTTGTCATCTTGTGATCTTGTGTCTTTATCCCCATGCTCATACTTTGCATAATCTTGAAAGCTTGCTAACAATCTCCTTTGAAGAGAAGTCATTCCTCTACATTAATTGTTAATGAAGATTTTTGATCATCAGAGTTGCGGAAGTCTTTAGCTTTCTTGATTGTTGAATGTCTTTGGGCATGAGTATGTGGTTTTGAATCTCTGACTTTGCTGAGTACACCGTAACGTCACCTTCTCGAGATAAAACTTAGACACAGACTGAATGGCTTTGACATTCGTCCTTAATCGGTAGTGTTTTACCTCCGGTCGGTGAAGACCGTTACACGATATTAAATATCGTACCTGTGATTAGGTAGATTCAATTAAGAAACTCCTTGACAGGGTTTCGCGACTGTACTAGCCGTTCTCTTTACTCGACCGTCTCAAAGCAAGACTGCGAACATAAAGAGTGAATCAATTGGATAAATATCCGTTTGATTAAAGTCGTCAATTCAAATTCCTGGAACAAATTTGATTCATTAAGAATCTTACCATTGTTGCTTTCCAGTTGACACAAGTTTGATTCATAAGAATCTCGCAAGTTACCTACCGTAGCGCTGTTTGATGTTGACACTAGAAGGATTTCCATTCATCACTGTGAATATTATTAATTATCACTCTGAATGTTCTGGCAAGACCATAAAGATATTGCGTAGAAACCTGAAACGAGTTTGAATCAATTCAGAATCAAACCACTAATAAGTGTGTAAACACTTATCCTTTTGCCACTAAAATCACGGAAAAACAAGACCTAATCATGTGTTTAATATCGTAAAAGTCGGAGTTACGCGTGGTTTTGTGTTTTTGTGTGAAATAGGTACAAAAAGTTCAAAAGGAAATAAAACACGGGATTTCATGGTCAAATATTGAAGAAAAGTCCAAGAAAGAGACGAAGACAAAGTCAAAGACCAAAAGTAAACTCAAGATCACGAAAACCGACAAAATCGACACGATTTTAAAGAAATGCTCAAGGAAGCCGAAATCGAGCTCGATCTTAGCGGATTTGATATCTATGAAGACATTTGGGCCTTGTGGGACCCACATTTGCTTATTGGGCCCAAAAGCCCAAATTGTGGATTGTTATTATATCTTTTGGAGATGAAGCCCAACATGGCCCAATTCACGAAGTTAAACGAATGGTATTTTTCTTGGGCCAAAGCCCATTTGGTGAATAATGTTGGACGGAGAAAGGAAATAAAATTGCTAGTCAAAAGTTTTGGTCAACCTTATCAATTCACAACACACATGTTTTTCTTTAAACAATCAACCTCAACTCACACAATATTTATCCATTCACTTTTGTTTTATAAAAGGATTTACCCTTAACCCCACACGTATTAAACAAACTTTTTACCAACCCCCACTCTCCCCCATACACACGTTTCACATTTACTAACTTTCCTAATGTTTACGATACAAACAAAGAAATCCCACTCACCCACTTTCCCTCATCTCTCTAAAAAATAAACACAGTTTTTTTACCCAATCTCAAAACCCTAATTTACCCTAATCAGAAAAATTACATCAAGAAAATTAGGGCTTTTGTTTAAATTATGTTATTCACACAAAGGGGAATTAAATCCCCAAGTTTTTCGGAGAAGAACACCATGGTGGTCCTCATCTCACATACGTGGCTAAATCCTTTTTTGTGATTGGATTAACCACCTCACCACAACCCCTTCACCAATCAAAACAGCCCACCTCAGCATCAAAGTAACACAAGAAACACAAATCACGCCACGAGGGCAATCCGTGTGATACAAGTGTGTTTATCAGCCGTGGATTGAAGAAAGAGAAAAGAGTGAAGATTTTAGCGGCTGGGATTTAATACTTACTCCAGAAGCTTCGTGAAGAGGGTTTCCAGGGTTTTCCTATAAAAACCCCTTTCATTGTGTAATTTATTTGTGCACTTTTTATTTTTATTTTTAATTTTATGCAATTTAGTTTTTAGGTAAAATTTTAATTTTAATTTTCCAGTATTGTACTTGATTTCAGAGTTAATAAAAGTTTTATTTCAGTAATCTCGTCTCATTTAGTTTTCTGTCAAGTTTGATTATAATATTTAATCTGCTTTCTTTTTTTTATATTACTGTTTGTTTTCATTATAATTGATAAAAAAAATGGAATAAATTTCCCCTACTGGGAGATTTTATATGTTCGAAGAATTTTTTTGGTTCGAGTAGCTATTTGTTTGATGGTGATGATTCGGGTTGATGATTTAAGGTGGTGTTCGGTTTAGTCATTAAGGAGGCTCAGCGCCATCCTTCTGCTCAACGG
This sequence comes from Glebionis coronaria, assembly GCA_025667525.1. Taxonomy (NCBI): domain Eukaryota; kingdom Viridiplantae; phylum Streptophyta; class Magnoliopsida; order Asterales; family Asteraceae; genus Glebionis; species Glebionis coronaria. The sequence continues at coordinate 136,759,560 of CM046875.1, forward strand.
TTACGTCACAAGGTTCATCTTCTCATCTCTTTTATTTTTCATGTTAAATTTAGATTAATCTTTGTTTTATTTAAAGTTTATTAAATCTGCTAGTTTATTTGTTTTGGATTTGAGTATTGTTGAATCTGCTTATTTAAGTTTAAGTGCTTGGTTTGGTTATTATAGATGTAGCTGTTTGTTTAGCGTATTTGTTTGGAATTAAGTTTAGTTGATTCTGCTTAGTTAAGTTGATTGTTTTGGATCTGCTTTATTGATTAGTTTAGTCTTATTGCTTATTAGGTTTTTGGCTTATTTGATTTCGGAATCTGCTTACCTGCTTATGTCATATCTGCTTAATAGCTTATTCGTTTAACTGCTTATTAGTAATATATCTGATCTTGTTATCTGCTTATGCTTAGTTGTCTGATCTTTGTGTAGTTTGCTTATTTGATATATCTGCTTATTGTTAGTTTTTTTAAAGCTATTTACTTTTCTTTTCCTGCTGATATTACTGCTTATTTGGTTGCTGACAGACTCAATTAGTCTGTTGGTTTTAGTCTCATTGTTAAAAAATAAAGTCCAAAAATAATATTAGCAAATATTTGTCCCTCCTTGGACTTTATCCCTGTTGCTCACGCTTAACAGCCCTACGCCATAACCAACTCTGCTAGTACCTTTCTTGTGTTTTATTCTGCTTTATTTAATTAATATAGAGTTTAAATGTACTGTCAGTTTTAATTAATTAAGTTTTAAATACAAGTTTTAGTTTAATTAATTTTTATATAAAAGTTTTATTTAAGTTTCCTTTATAATTTTTTAATAGAAAATAAAAAGATAAGATAAAAAAATATATTTTAATTACTTTAATAAATTTTAAATCGTTTTGTTTCTAAATTTTAGTTTTTAAACATTAGTTTTAATTAATTTAGATTTGTTTAAAAAATAGTTTTACATAGATTTCATATAAATTTAAAATAGTTTTGTTTTAATTAGTTTAATTAATTTTGTTTTCAATCTAGCTTTAAATTAGTTTAAAATAGTTTTTTCACATTTGTTTAAAAAGTTTTAAGTAGTTAATTAATTAGCTTTTAATTAAATAGTTTTTAATTAGTTTTAAATACCAAAAAGTTTTAGTCACCAAAAACAAGTAATCCACGTTAATTTGAGATCAATTCGAGTGAGGCGAGGAAAACGAACTTTAATTGTTAAATTGGACTAAAAATCCATAAATTAAATTGGCGCTGCTGCCGCTTCGCTCGTTACGATTGAAGATTTCGTGAGACGTTTGGATTTTGGGATCCGTTCATTTTGAACGTTAATTTTCTTGCAAAAATCAAAAACACAAAAAAAATCAAAAATATAAAATACATAAAAATTAAAAATCACAAAAGCAAATTCTTTCCTAAGATTTGCACCAAAAAATTATAAAATCAAAAAGTAATACTTTTTCCTAGAAGTATTACACCAAAAATATTACGTATTGGTGTTATTTTTCTTAGTTCGATTTCTTTCGATTTTTCTTGTGAATATATATTTTTCTTAAAAAATACAAAAAGATTTTTCATTTACTATATTATATTACGTAGCACAATTAATTTACCTACTTTTCTAATAAGGCCTTAGTTGGGATTTCATCACCTAACTATTGTATTCGAATCCTAAACGAAATAAAAAGGCGAAATAGATAAATACTAGTAAGACGTTTGAACTCGATATATACAAACTATAAGGTGGGTATAAGGCTACGCGCTATAAAAGGCCGTCTAAGGAAAAATGTTTTTAAGTGCTTTGTGCCACCTCGTTTCCCCGCTTGCTTGTGCGTATATTGAGAGGGACGACCGATTATTGGTTTGCCAACTCAATTAGTATTAAGTATATATTTTTGTAGCTTTTTCATATTGCACCTCGAGAGGGATAATCCTTTTCCTCTCAAAGTCGACCGAGGTCACTTACCTCATTCCAAGTTTTAATTGTATGCGCACTCGCGCGCGTACATACATACTGATTGGTGTACCAAATACTTCTAATTCTTCCAAAAAGAAGAAAAAGAAAAACAAAAAGACCGTCAATCAAGCCGATCCCGAGAATCGAGCTTTGAATAACACGATGGCAACGGATAATCGACCAATGATTGAGATTCTACAATCTCACGTTGAAGGAAAAGATGACGCAATTGTGGTGCCGGATATTGGAGCAAATCATTTTGAACTTTGCTACACCATTTTTAGGCTGTACTAATGATGACCCACACGCTCATATCAAACGTTTCATACAATTGGCAAACACCGTCAAATACAATGGGGTGCCACAAGAGGCTATTCGTTTACAACTCTTTCCTTTTTCCCTCGAGGGACAAGCCCAGATTTGGCTTGATAAGGAACCACCCCAAAGTATTACTACATGGATTGATTTAGAGACGAAGTTCATTAACTACTTTTTTCCACCATCACGGACCACCTCTTTAAGGAATGACATCATTACCTTTGAACAAAAATACGGGGAAACTTTTAGTGAGTCTTGGGATCGATTTAAAGAGCTTTTAAGAAAATGTCCACAACACGGTTTCACTAAAGTACATCAAATTAATACGTTTTACAATGGTTTAACTCTAAATGACCAAGACTCACTTAATAGTGCCGCGGGGGGCAATATTCTTGTGAAATCAATGAACGAGGCTTGGGCCATAATTGAAAACAAGGCTAAAGTGCAAAACAAGAGTGTTAGGGCTACTATGGCAAGTGCTAGTTCTAGTGAGAATGATAAGAGAATTGATAAGCTTACTTCACTTGTTGAATCAATTGCTTTACAAACCCAAGCCATAAAAGGTCAAGTTAATGCCTTGAAAGAAACTTGTGAAACATGTGAGACTTGTGGTGGACCACATTCATATTTTAATTGTGACAAGGTTTACAATCAACAACAACAAGTTTGTGCTTTTAACACCAATGCTAATGAACGGGTTCAATTTAAACCAAATGTTGATGTTAACCATTTGTCTTATAAGAGTACTAATTATTTGGCTCCCCCGGGTTTTGTAGCTCCACAAAGACCACCCCCACCCGCCCAAAATACCCAAAACCAAAATAGGAACCAAGGTCCTCAAATGGGTAATTTTCAAAGGAATACAAATCAAGGGAATTTTAATGGTCCAAATCAAGAGTTTCAAAATAATAACCAAGGTTTTTATAATAACAACGGTTTTCAACCTCAATATCAAAACCAAGGTTCCTAATCAAGGGTACAATCAAATGAACATGCATAATCCTCAAATGGACTTGGTTCTACAAAAATTGACCGACCATGAACGAATTATGAGAGAAATGCAACAATCGACCGATAAGAAATTTTTGACAATGATTCAAGCCCTTAGACCCCAAGGAGCCTTACCTTCTAATACTATGATTAACCCTCGTGCTAATGTGAGTGCTATCACTACTCGAAGTGGAGCCACTTTAGTGGGACCTTCCATCTCTTCGCCCATAAAGGAGAGAAAAGGCCCGAAGGTCATAATGAGTAATCCTACTCCCCCTTCGGTGATTCCTCCCACTACCACTCCTAGTACTAGTGCTCCAGTGCCTAATGAGCCTACCCCTAAGGTTGTTCAAGAAGCGAGTCCTTCTCCTTCCCAACCTTCAAAGTCTAAGCCCAATATCCCTTATCCCTCTAGGTTAGACAAGGCTAAAGTGCTCACCAAAGATGACGTTCATGTTTCCAACTTTTTGAAAATGATTTCCAACGTCAATGTTAACATTAGCCTTATTGAAGCACTTGCTCAAATGCCAAAATTTGTCAAAATGTTTAAAGATTTGCTTAATAAGAAAGAAAAAAGGGTTGAGCTCGTTAACACCCGTTTAAATGAGAATTGTTCCGCGATTCTTCTCAAAGAGCTTCCCGAAAAGCTAAGAGATCCCGGGCGATTCGTGTTACCTTGCTCGTTTCCTCAAATTGATGATTGCATGGCTTTAGCGGATCTTGGCGCTAGCATCAATCTTATGCCACTCTCGGTATGGAAACAATTATCATTACCCAACCTTGTACCGACTCGCATGACTCTCGAGTTAGCTAATAGAACTCTCGCATACCCCGTTGGTATTGTCGAAGATGTTTTTGTACGAGTTGGTACCTTTACTTTTCCCGTGGACTTTGTTGTCGACTATGAGATGGATCCTCGTATTCTGTTAATACTTGGTAGACCATTCTTACGATCCGGAAGAGCCTTAGTTGATGTGGCCGAAGGGGAGTTAATTCTTAGGGTTATGGATGAACAACAAGTTTTTAAAATGGGAAAAATCGCAACAAAATCAAATGGAAAAGAGTCGGTCAATATGATTGATGTTCTTAATTATGACAATGAAGAGATTTTTATTAATCCTTTTGGAATTGAAAAGTCTAATCAAAATGATTTTGTGAACTTCATCCTTTCCCTTAGAGCCTCAAATTTTTGAAACTCCTATTTATGATACCTATAGTGATGACACTTCTTCAAGTGATCACACTATCTTCGGTTTAGACGACCTATCTTTTGACCCACCCACTTTTGACCCACCCATTTTTGATCAAATTATCTTTGATACTTACGATGATGACACTTCTTTAAGTGATCTCATTAATTTTGATGACCCACCCCATGATCTTAATACACCTCATATCTCTATGAGTGATTCTTCCATGGAAACTCCTTTTGACTTTTATACCCCAATTTTAGAAGTCATGACTTTTGAGGAGGATCCTCCACTCTTAGAGATCATTCCGACTTTAGAGGTTATTCCATTTGAGGAGGATTTAGATAACTTTCTAAACTCCTATTTTCCTCACGAGGATGAGTTTTCCTATGACCCCGATGATACTTATGTTTTCACATCAAGTTTGGAGGAGGACGACCTTCCCACTTTGGATTTTGATGATATTTTGAGCTTAAATGTCAATACCTCTTGCTATTTTCCCGTTAAGGAACCGGTGTTTGATCCCGAAATAGAGACATTTGTGCATTCATTGTCTTATCACCATAACACCTTTCCTTGTAAGAGACTTTTGCCTAAGGATACCCCACTTTTCTTTGCTTTATGTGCTTTTACCACCTCGGGGTTTATTTCCTTTCGTGATGGAAATTATGTGTTTGACCCGGGTGGATTTTTATGGGGTATGCCTTCTATGACTTTATTTCACCCTTTATCATGGAGAGATTTTCCTCCCTTGGAAATCTCGGTTTTTCCCATGATGTTCCCATTTGAATGATGACATTAGGGAAATCGAGTCGAGCTAGAGACTCGTGATAAATAAATCAAGCATCGTTTAACTAGGTTAGATTTTTACCCTTTTCCATCCTTTCTACCTTTTTCGCCTTCACCCATTTCCACCAATAAGTGTAGGGGGGGGCCAAGTAGGTTGTTTGTGTGTTGTGATGTTGTGCAGGGACATGAGCTCTAATGATCCACTTTTGGTGCTTTTGACGCGACCCGTGATCCCGTGTTTCCCGTGTACCCGGTTCTATCAAAACTATTGTGATTCATACATGTATATAAATAAGATGAATAAATGTAAGCACTTTAGTTGTCCCTTCCTTAGTTCGATTTTAAACAACGTACTCAATGTCCTAAGTGTAGGGGAGTTTATTCTCCCACATGCTTAAACATTGAGGACAATGTTTATATTAAGTGTAGGGGGATTTCTATCGAATTTTAGTGGGCTTTTCCATGAATTTGACCCCATTTAACCGGAAAATTTAAAAAAATTTCAACGTTTTTCAAATTTTTGATCTATTTTGGCCTAATTGTAGTTCCATTTATTTTCTTTCCTTTTGTCATCGCATCGTATTAATAATTTCCATTTAAAGAATAAAGTCAAAAATAAATAAATGAATAAAATGGTTTTAACAAGTTTAGATATCTTTGATATATTAGGCCCGTCGTGAATATTTTGACTCAACCCGAGTTTACTTATCCAAGTTTAATCTAGCTAGTATCCTTAACCATATGGACTTTAATTGGTTTATTAGGCTAAGCATCCACGAGTCTCATTCCTTGAAATTTTAAATTGTGGAGAACGAGAGATGATAGAGTTGATAATAAGTTTAAGGGTTAATTCTTATTTATATGAGTTTTTGTGGCTCTTTCTTCCCGCTTGTATATTTAATTGCTTAATAAATGAGGATTTTTGCGGTGTAGATTCGATATCTTAACTCTTAGCCAAATCTTTATTCTCCTTGTAATTAAAGCATGAACACATTGAGGGTGCCAGCGTTGTGGACTTCCGACTAAGGTGGCTCATAACCACTAAGTAGGAGGTATTCAGACCATGGGACCGCGAAATTTGGCCTACTATATATATCATAATAAGAAAGAATAAGATTAAAACATGACCTCAAGGAGCCTTAGGGTGTGGGGCATGTAGCACGAACCTTGTCATTAGAGCCTTAGGGTGTATGGCATGGTAAGTGTTGAATAAAAATTGATCAAAAATCAATTCCCTCGTTTATCGTTCAAGGAGCCTTAGGGCGTGGACAATAGATGAGGAGCATTTTTACATCTTAAAGAGCCTAAGGGTATATGATGTAAACTTGCTAAACTCCACATAAAGTCAACATGACTTTGGAGGAATAATTAATAAGTAGTACTATTGGCCAAATTTTGGGTCCAGGAATTTATTCCCCAAATCGTGTTAAATCATCCTTGATGTGGGCTTACTTTGGTGACAACGTTTTTGAGGACGAGGTTAGGTTTTGAGTGTCGGGTTTGCACCGTTTGGCCTTCATTTTTGGACTAATAATTATCGAATAAGTCAAATGAGCCTACGGGTGAATGACAATCAATAAAATCTAGAGATACAACGTAGGAGTTGGAGAAAGAGTTTTACACAATTGTCTTATATAAGTGGTTTTAACTTGAGAACTTATGGTAAACAATGATCTCGTTTTTAAGCTTGGTATGGGGAACGTGAAACTTGAGGGTGATTAATATTCATGACACCAAAGCCCTAATTTAAGTCTTAGACTTCTTTACGAGTTTCTTCCATCAAATAATTTTCAAGTTAATAAATTGTTATAACTTTTGTTTCCTTTTAAGTTTTTATCTTTATCGTAGTAGTAATAGTATATCTTAATAAAGGCCAAGATGGGTTAATTATGAGAAAAATGTAACTTGTTGCTTTAAAATAATGCATTGCATGCGGTCATTGCAATGGTCAAGTGTAGGGGATTTAATAAGTGTGTAAACATTTATCCTTTTGCCACTAAAATCAAGGAAAAACAAGACCTAATCATGTGTTTAATATCGTAAAAGTCGGAATTACGCGTGGTTTTGTGTTTTTGTAAAACCCGCATGCTTTTACCATGAATAGTACCCTTAAGATCGTACGTACTAGATTAAAACTTTCCTAATATAGCATGATTACGATTACGTGTTAGGATTTTACGTATTACCTACGTGTTAGAACACGATAAGTATCTACTACGCACGAGCACGTAATAATTATTTGACAATAATTTATTACGTACATGCGATCATGAAATCATGAACGTAATTAAAACACGAACTATTATTAATTACGTATATATATTTATTACGAGCGTAATTAAATATATTAGATCACGATATTTACGTAACGAGAACACTTAAAACGCGAACACAAATAATCACGAACGTATAACTTAACATCGAGACACGAAAAAAGGTACGGGTACCCAAAGTGGGCCCCCTACCCGCGGCTACAAGGGACAAATGGGCCAAGCCCATTTGTAAAATTTTACTAAAGGGGGTTAAAGATATTTACACTACTCATTTTACTTTACAGAAGATTTTTAGCAAAAACCTAAAACCCTCCTCCTTCTCCTCTTTTTGGCCGCCACCCTAAGAACACCACAAGGAGGTGTTTGTTGATCTTGGATCTTGGAATATTAGTTGGTGATCGTGTTTGTTCTTCGTCCTTTTGATCCACGAATTTGGTAAATACTTATTAAACCTTTTCTTTTGATTTGATCTTTTAATAAATCAAGAACATGTTATGTTTTTACAAAAACCTAATAAATAAACATGGATCTAACATAAATTGAGGTTTAATAAAATCAAAAGTATGGTTTTAAGGGGTCTTTGTTTTGGCCGCAGCCTACACCGAACCCAAGGGGGTTTCGGTTTGGCCAACCGACCACCACCGAGACCATATGGTCCCGGTTGGTGGGTGTGGGTCCCACGACAGCATCAAGACACGGGGTACCCCGATTTGGTTCGGGGTACGGTGTCGATTTCATGTCCGGTTCATGGTTTTTAGTCTAGATCCGGTTCATGGTGTATGTTTAGTTTTTTATGTTTTATGATCTTATGTTAAAAATTAAATTAATAAAATGACATGATTAATTTAATAACATGACTTAGGTTATTTTAATTATTAATAATCATGAAATTAATTAACCTAAGTATTTTTATATTTTAGACTTATAATTAATTAATTATTTAAAAACCATGATTATAATTAATTAATTAACATGACTTAGGTTATATTATTAATAAATAATAATACATGTTTTAACCTAAGTATTTAACTTTGTTTAATTAAAATGTGTTATACTTTAATTAAATATTTTAACCTATAGTTTAATTTAATTACATGAAATAATTATTAAATTATACATTATATCATATGACTTAGAAAATAATCATGAAAACACTTAGGCTTATATACTTAGCTTATTTAACCAGCTTATTTCTAATTATGGAAACTTTCTATTTTTAGAAACTTAATTAAATAAGGCAGCTAATCTATTTATGGAAACCTTCTATTTTTAGAAACTTATTTATTTCAGGCAGCTAATCTATTTTTAGAAACTTAATTAATTAAGGCAGCTGATCTATTTATGGAAACTTTCTATTTTTAGAAACTTATCTATTTTAAGCAGTAAATATATTTTTGGAAACTTTCTATTTTTGGAAACTTTCTATTTTTGGAAACTTTCTATTTTAGGAAACCTGCTATTTTTGGAAATTTACTTATTATTACACAGTAAGTATAATAACACATGAAATACCAGAAATACTTAATCAGATTGAATAGAATATAAGATAAACACGGTTTAAGGCTTAAAAACAGTAAAACATGGTAAGAACACATAAAATAAGCTAAGACATGACATAAAACCAGTTACGTATTTAGTAAGCAGATACTTATTCACGTATGTATTTATGTAGCATTAGTGATACCGAAGTAGGATTCTCCTCAGTTCGTCTTCTTCGTTCACTGGACATAAGGTACGGATTCTCGTCCTTTCAGTATGGACATTCTTTCCTTATTAGGATTCCCCGTATGCAGCCAACTGTTTTCCCAGTATTTGTTTTATATGTTTTTGAATTGCTTATGTTTAATTAGAATACCTAAAGCCATATACATGCATGACCAGTTTCACCTAGTTATGGAGGTACCATAACCATAACATTGGAGGCACCAATGTTATGAATTCACCACGGCGGAGTGATTGCTCGTGGCGTCCCTTCAGCTTTTGGCCATATTATTATATTTATCATGTGGGGCGTATGGGTGCATCCTAGTTACATGTTTTTAGTCAGGATTTCATGGTGAATGTGGTGTGTGCCTTGTATCCTTCACAAGGAGCTGATCCCTCCTACCCAAAAACCAGTATATTAAATTAGAGGCAGCCCCTCTAATTTGCATGATGAGGTCACCCCTCCAAGTATTCATGCACGGTGGATTTTCATGACCTATATTGGCTAATGGTAAAATATGTTAAACAGTTTTCATAAGATAAACACTTAGGCATATATACTTAGCTTATTTAACCAGCTTATTTCTAATTATGGAAACTTTCTATTTTTAGAAACTTAATTAAATAAGGCAGCTAATCTATTTATGGAAACCTTCTATTTTTAGAAACTTATTTATTTCAGGCAGCTAATCTATTTTTAGAAACTTAATTAATTAAGGCAGCTGATCTATTTATGGAAACTTTCTATTTTTAGAAACTTATCTATTTTAAGCAGTAAATCTATTTTTGGAAACTTTCTATTTTTGGAAACTTTCTATTTTTGGAAACTTTCTATTTTAGGAAACCTGCTATTTTTGGAAAGTTACTTGTTATTACACAGTAAGTATAATAACACATGAAATACTAGAAATACTTAATCAGATTGAACAGGTAATAAGATAAACACGATTTAAGGCTTAAAAACAGTAAAACATGGTAAGAACACATAAAATAAGCTAAGACATGACATAAAACCAGTTACGTATTTAGTAAGCAGATACTTATTCACGTATGTATTTATGTAGCATTAGTGATACCGAAGTAGGATTCTCCTCAGTTCGTCTTCTTCGTTCACTGGACATAAGGTACGGATTCTCGTCCTTTCAGTATGGACATTCTTTCCTTATTAGGATTCCCCGTATGCAGCCAACTGTTTTCCCAGTATTTGTTTTATATGTTTTTGAATTGCTTATGTTTAATTAGAATACCTAAAGCCATATACATGCATGACCAGTTTTACCTAGTTATGGAGGTACCATAACCATAACATTGGAGGCACCAATGTTATGACTTCACCACGGCGGAGTGATTGCTCGTGGCGTCCCTTCAGCTTTTGGCCATATTATTATATTTATCATGTGGGGCGTATGGGTGCATCCTAGTTACATGTTTTTAGTCAGGATTTCATGGTGAATGTGGTGTGTGCCTTGTATCCTTCACAAGGAGCTAATCCCTCCTACCCAAAAACCAGTATATTAAATTAGAGGCAACCCCTCTAATTTGCATGATGAGGTCACCCCTCCAAGTATTCATGCACGGTGGATTTTCATGACCTATATTGGCTAATGGTAAAATATGTTAAACAGTTTTCATAAGATAAACATAAGGCTTTTCAAACTATAAAACCAGTTTTATGAACATGTTTCAGGTTTTCCAGGACTTATACAATTCCGCTGCTATTAAGTCTTTATTATGCTTAGTCATTCATACTATGTCTATATCCGTGCACTAAGCGTTTTGCTCAGCCGTTACTTTCCTTTCCATGTCCCAAAACGGCAGGTACCCTAGGAAAGACTCGAGCATTTGGAGGACGTGCATAGGATGGAAGCTGCCAGAGACTTCTTTTCCTTTTTGCCTTCATATACTTATGCTTGTTTAGTCTTTCATTCATTTCCTTTGCTTTATTATGTTTTGGGCTTATGTTTAGGAACCGATGTTTGATTCCGGTTTACCCTATGGTCATGTAATGTTTTAGATATTTATCCTTGCATGCTTTGATGACACGCCATAATTACGTGTGACATTCCATTTATCAAAATGGGGTGTTAGAATTATGGTATCAGAGCCAAGGCTTCGTCCTGTAGGCTCTAAAACTCGACCTGTGACTAGTGGGTAGTCACCAGGAGCTCCTAAGCCAACGTTTGATATTCTACGTATTTATGTTTTCAGCGCATTGTTGTTTTAACCATGATGTTTTCAGCACCTTGAGGTTTTAACCTTGATGTTTTCATCGATATTGTTGTACTAATATGGATGGACAACCGTCATTCATATTTAGTTACGTGTCATTATTTCATGCATGACGTTCCTCGTGAACTGTGACTATGTGGACTGAACCTCAATAGTTCATAATTAGTCACATAAAATTTTTTTCTGATAAGTTTTAATAGATGAGTTTCATTTATTTATGTTTCATGTATCATTGTTGCAGGGATTATGACTAAGTAATGGTTGGTACAGGACTGGCCCTATGTAGTCGCATGTGCTTTTATCGAAACTTTTAACTTTGGGACCCACCCATAGGCGTCCCCTCGCTATGTCTTTTATTTTGGGACCGACCCATAGGCGTCCCCTCACACATATAAAGGTTTTTATAAACTACGTTATACATTCATGCAGTGTTTTTCATGCATAAAATTTTTCTCATGATTTATTGGCATAAATTTTTTTTTCATGTCCCCTCATAAGTTACTATGTTTTTATGTCAAGTATGTTTTCATACTGTCATGGTTAAACTCAGTTTCATGCTGATTATGTTATACACTCCTTCATGTTAAATCGTTTCATGTTTCTTCATGATAATTTTGTCTTCATGTTGATTACGTCTTACGCCTCTTTTGTTATTTATGTTTTCATGCAAGGTATTGTTGGATTTCGTTGAATCTTGCTTTCATGATAGTCATGGTTGGTTTTCACTGATCATACTGTCAGGCAAATCATCGTTGAATTTTGTGTAACCACAATTTGACGTTTTTCGATACAACCATAATGATGTCTATGCTAATACTGCCAGGTTATCATGATGGTTTTCATAACCATTTAACCGATATACTTTCCTTAAATCATGACAAATGATCGACCCCAATACCGATCATTTCATGAACATTCCATGTGTACTCCATGTACCGTATTCCATGTGTATTACACGTACCTAAATCCATGTGTATTTCACTTGCAATACTTCACGAGTATTCGCTAGTCGATTCTAAATCATCTCACGCGTATGTTCACTTGCTAATATTCTACAAGATTGCCGATGCCGCTCATAGCTTGGAGATGTTACTAAAGGTAGATGCTGCTGACGTTCGGAGACGCTACGAGATGCGGATGCCGTTCACAACCTGGAGATCCTACAAGACGAAGACAAAGGCGTCAGAGCAAAGCAATTGGACGAGAAGATGCTTCACCATCAGACGATTCCCATCAATCATTGTCCCTAATTCTTAGTTACATGTCACACGTCATTCGGCTGTCATTTCAGCCATATGAGTGCAAACCGGTACCAGCCGGCCACTCAGCTGAATAGTTACATGAATCACGGTCATGAGAATGACCGTCATGGAACTGAGAGACAGGACGATAGTAACCACTACTATGACAGAGCTATCCTAGAAATTGCAACCGAGGCTCCGGCCGCGGACGTGATCAGACATACAAAGGATCAGTAGTCCAACCGATCCGCCAAGTCTTGCATAATAACCTAATATTGTGGTTATATTTGTTTCACATCTCGAGACACATGTCAAGACATCAGTCAAGACACATGTCTCACGTATACTTTCTGAAGACACATGTCAAGACATCAGTCAAGACACATGTCTCACGTATACTTTCTGAAGACACATGTCAAGACATCAGTCAAGACACATGTCTCACATATACCTCTTGAAGACACATGTCAAGACACAAGTCAAGACATATGTCATGCTTATAGTTCCAAGAAACGAGTCAAGACACATGACTCACATCCAACTATGGAACATTTCTAAGAAATTCAGGGTACCCTCCAAGGGTATATCTATTTTGTTGTGCCATGTATTAATCAGGCCACAAGAATTTCAATACCATTATCGGCGCATTAGTGAGAACCGTCACGTTGCCGATGTCACTTTCATTTCTTTCACCATAGTTCATATATTCATGACCATGAAGGATGCCTTTCGTATTCCCACGCATACGAAGGCTTTCCTTCAGTTTAATGATGAGATCGAAGCTGCTAACGCATTTCCTCGGACAGACACGAGATGAATTTTATCCTAATTATGGACTATGAACAACACACCATGCTACGATTCATAATTATGTACAGTAGTGTTCAGGCCCCTGAATACATTCAGCTTGATTCTCCACCAGGAAAATCTGTACAAATTATCTATGCTTCCCAAGCATGTGCTTTGTTAGCCATGATTGCTAAAATTTTCTAGTGGTCAGTAAGACACGACTACTAAGTCCTTTTATGCATAACCAATGGATTATTCCAAAATTGTTCCTTACACTCCAGAAGAACCTTCAAGGAGAAGGACGGTAACATAAGATTATGTGTCGACTACCGTCGATTTTTAAACAAATCACCATTTACGACCGTTACTCTCCTCCATGTATTGACAAGATCGGATTCATGATCATGCTACCAATAGTGACGGGTGAAAGAGTAGGACATGTCCATGACTGCTATTCGTGCACGACTCGGTCATGCTAGATTTATGATTTTGAATTAGTCTCATCAATGCTCCAACAACATTATGGACTTAATAAACTGAGTTTCCATGAACTCATAAGCAAATTCATCAGCGTTTTCATTAAGGATAACCTAATTTCCTCTAAGCCTAGAGAAGAACAGGAAGACCATATCTGCACTATATTGCAAATTCTATGACAAGAGAAATTTTACCCTGGAAATTTTTTTTCCAATATCAATTCTGTTTGATTTCAGTGACACGCTGAATCACATGGGTTTCTACGGTTAATCTTACTGTGACTCAGCTTATGCATAAAGGAGAGAACCCTACACTAAATTAGGTGTTCTAGAAAATCCTACGCTAGGAGAAATCTGGATTCAGAAACTCAGAGTTTCGCAAACTCCTATGTATCAAGTCTTACGAAGCAAGATATAGTTACGTTCATATCTAAGTACCTGATATACAAACAGGTTAAGATAGGACACCAACAGACTGGGATGTTTTCATCATCTGAAATGGTAAATTGAAATGGGACAAGATCTCCATGGATTTTGGTTACCAGATTAACGCAAACTCAAAAGAAGCATGATGCTATCTGGGTTATTGCAAACAGTTTGATCAAGTCTGTAGAATCCTTACATCCGCAAGGATTGCAGAACCAACAGATTGATCAGACATGTTCCAGCCATGGCTCATCCGACCACTTGGTAATCCCTCAGCTATCGGGTCAGACAAAGATTCGCAATTGTACTCCTAAATTACTTCACGTCTTCATTCTGATTCCACAACTTGCTTTTGCGCTCGCGTTCATGACACTATTCACGTTCATGATCATATCTGGGCTTACGATTTTACGTTCATTTCGTTCTGGGAAGTTTTGCAAGAACTTGAGAGACCAGACCCAAGTTTAGTATAACTCTCCATCATCAGATAGACGTTTCACGTCATATTCCACGTCTCACCTTGTAGCGTTTGGCGTTACCGCCATTATATTCTATGTTCACGATATGTTTCACATGTCATGTTCATTCCACGTTCCTCATATCATGATCAAGATATGTTACACGTATCATGGATCACGATATGTTTACTCATACTACACTCGCCATATCTCCACGTAGCACATTCAAAATTTTTCACGTATCACGTTCAAAAAATTTTCACGTACTACGTTTCTTTATGTCTCGCGCATCGTTTCTAATTATCAGTTAAGTCAGATTGTCTTGCATCGTAACGTTTCAGTTACCCTAGCACGTTAACTCTTATTTTCCTAGATCGAATTTAGGGGATCTACCTTCCGTTGATAACCAAGAATTTCTTCGTATTCCAAGTCAAGGTCAGGAGGACCAATATTTATCATTTGTGTCAAGATCTTCTGACGGAACCGTTCCAAGAGGGAGGCCACTTGGAAACGGACAAGTTCATCCGGAATTTTATCCGTTTTCTCTCATCAATTAGATATGTCCTTTCAGTCACGTCACGTTCCATGTCCTTTCAAGACATGTAACGTTACACGTTCCTTCTACCTTGTCACCTGTACGTTCATTAATCTTACATACCCTCTCAGTTTGATTCGGGTATGTTTCTCTTTCAGTTACGTTATCTATAATTCGGGGACGAATTATTCTTTTTAGGGGGGAAGAGTTGTAAAACCCGCATGCTTTTACCATGAATAGTACCCTTAAGATCGTACGTACTAGATTAAAACTTTCCTAATATAGCAGGATTACGATTACGTGTTAGGATTTTACGTATTACGTACGTGTTAGAACACGATAACTATTTACTACGCACGAGCACGTAATAATTATTTGACAATAATTAATCACGAACATGCGATCATGAAATCATGAACGTAATTAAAACACGAACTATTATTAATTACGTATATATATTTATTACGAGCGTAATTAAATGTATTAGATCACGATATTTACGTAACGAGAACACTTAAAACGCGAACACAAATAATCACGAACGTATAACTTAACATCGAGACACAGAAAAAGGTACGGGTACCCCAAGTGGGGCCCCCTACCCGCGGGTACAAGGGACAAATGGGCCAAGCCCATTTGTAAAATTTTACTAAAGGGGGTTAAAGATTTTTACACTACTCATTTTACTTTACAGAAGAGTTTTAGCAAAAACCTAAAACCCTCCTCCTTCTCCTCTTTTTGGCCGCCACCCTAAGAACACCACAAGGAGGTGTTTGTTGATCTTGGATCTTGGAATATTAGTTGGTGATCGTGTTTGTTCTTCGTCCTTTTGATACCTGAATTCGGTAAATACTTTTTAAACCTTTTCTTTTGATTTGATCTTTTAATAAATCAAGAACATGTTATGTTTTTACAAAAACCTAATAAATAAACATGGATCTAACATAAATTGAGGTTTAATAAAATCAAAAGTATGGTTTTAAGGGGTGTTTGTTTTGGCTGCAGCCTACACCGAACCCAAGGGGGTTTCGGTTTGGCCAACCGACCACCACCGAGACTATATGGTCCCGGTTGGTGGGTGTGGGTCCCACGGCAGCATCAAGACATGGGGTACCCCGATTTGGTTCGGGGTACGGTATCGATTTCATGTCCGGTTCATGGTTTTTAGTCTAGATCCAGTTCATGGTGTATGTTTAGTTTTTTTATGTTTTATGATCTTATGTTAAAAATTAAATTAATAAAATGACATGATTAATTTAATAACATGACTTAGATTATTTTAATTATTAATAATCATGAAATTAATTAACCTAAGTATTTTTATATTTTAGACTTATAATTAATTAATTATTTAAAAACCATGATTATAATTAATTAATTAACATGACTTAGGTTATATTATTAATAAATAATAATACATGTTTTAACCTAAGTATTTAACTTTATTTAATTAAAACATGTTATACTTTAATTAAATATTTTTGCCTATAGTTTAATTTAATTACATGAAATAATTATTAAATTATACATTATATCATATGACTTAGAAAATAATCATGAAAACACTTAGGCTTATATACTTAGCTTATTTAACCAGCTTATTTCTAATTATGGAAACTTTCTATTTTTAGAAACTTAATTAAATAAGGCAGCTAATCTATTTATGGAAACCTTCTATTTTTAGAAACTTATTTATTTCAGGCAGCTAATCTGTTTTTAGAAACTTAATTAATTAAGGCAGCTGATCTATTTATGGAAACTTTCTATTTTTAGAAATTTATCTATTTTAAGCAGTAAATCTATTTTTGGAAACTTTCTATTTTTGGAAACTTTCTATTTTTAGAAACTTTCTATTTTAGGAAACCTGCTATTTTTGGAAAGTTACTTATTATTACACAGTAAGTATAATAACACATGAAATACCAGAAATACTTAATCAGATTAAACAGAATATAAGATAAACATGGTTTAAGGCTTAAAAACAGTAAAACATGGTAAGAACACATAAAATAAGCTAAGACATGACATAAAACCAGTTACGTATTTAGTAAGCAGATACTTATTCACGTATGTATTTATGTAGCATTAGTGATACCGAAGTAGGATTCTCCTCAGTTCGTCTTCTTCGTTCACTAGACATAAGGTACGGATTCCCGTCCTTTCAGTATGGACATTCTTTCTTTATTAGGATTCCCCGTATGCAGCCAACTGTTTTCCCAGTATTTGTTTTATATGTTTTTGAATTGCTTATGTTTAATTAGAATACCTAAAGCCATATACATGCATGACCAGTTTCACCTAGTTATGGAGGTACCATAACCATAACATTGGAGGCACCAATGTCATGACTTCACCACGGCGGAGTGATTGCTCGTGGCGTCCCTTCAGCTTTTGTCCATATTATTATATTTATCATGTGGGGTGTATGGGTGCATCCTAGTTACATGTTTTTAGTCAGGATTTCATGGTGAATGTGGTGTGTGCCTTGCATCCTTCACAAAGAGCTGATCCCTCCTACCCAAAAACCAGTATATTAAATTAGAGGCAGTCCCTCTAATTTGCATGATGAGGTCACCCCTCCAAGTATTCATGCACGGTGGATTTTCATGACCTATATTGGCTAATGGTAAAATATGTTAAACAGTTTTCATAAGATAAACATAAGGCTTTTCAAACTATAAAACCAGTTTTATGAACATGTTCCAGGTTTTCCAGGACTTACACAAATCCGCTGCTATTAAGTCTTTATTATGCTTAGTCATTCATACTATGTCTATATCAGTGCACTGAGCGTTTTGCTCAGCCGTTACTTTCCTTTCCATGTCCCAAAACGGCAGGTACCCTAGGAAAGACTCGAGTATTTGGAGGACGTGCATAGGATGGAAGCTGCCAGAGACTTCTTTTCCTTTTTGCCTTCATATACTTATGCTTGTTTAGTCTTTCATTCATTTCCTTTGCTTTATTATGTTTTGGGCTTATGTTTGGGAACCGATGTTTGATTCCGGTTTACCCTATGGTCATGTAATGTTTTAGACATTTATCCTTGCATGCTTTGATGACACGCCATAATTACGCGTGACATTCCATTTATCAAAATGGGGTGTTATAGTTTTTGTGTGAAATAGGTACAAAAAGTTCAAAAGGAAAGAAAATACGGGATTTCACGGTCAAATATTGAAGAAAAGTCCAAGAAAGAGACGAAGACAAAGTCAAAGACCAAAAGTAAACTCAAGATCACGAAAACCGACAAAATCGACACGATTTTAAAGAAATGCTCAAGGAAGCCGAAATCAAGCTCGATCTTAGCGGATTTGATATCTATGAAGACATTTGGGCCTTGTGGGACCCACATTTGCTTATTGGGCCCAAAAGCCCAAATTGTGGATTGTTATTATATCTTTTGGAGATGAAGCCCAACATGGCCCAATTCACGAAGTTAAACGAATGGTATTTTTCTTGGGCCAAAGCCCATTTGGTGAATAATGTTGGACAGAGAAAGGAAATAAATTGCTAGTCAAAAGTTTTGGTCAACCTTATCAATTCACAACACACGTGTTTTTCTTTAAACAATCAACCTCAACTCACACAATATATATCCACTCACTTTTGTTTTATAAAACGATTTACCCTTTACCCCACATGTATTAAACAAACTTTTTACCAACCCCCACTCTCCCCTATACACACGTTTCACATTTACTCACTTTCCCAATGTTTACGATACAAACAAAGAAATCCCACTTACCCACTTTCCCTCATCTCTCTAAAAAATAAACACAGTTTTTTACCCAATCTCAAAACCCTAATTTACCCTAATCAGAAAAATTACATCAAGAAAATCAGGGCTTTTGTTTAAATTATATGATTCACACAAAGGGAAATTAAATCCCCAAGTTTTTCGGAGAAGAACACCATGGTGGTCCTCATCTCACATACGTGGCTAAATACTTTTTTGTGATTGGATTAACCACCTCACCACAACCCCTTCACCGATCAAAACAACCCACCTCAGCATCAAAGTAACACAAGAAACACAAATCACGCCACGAGGGCAATCCGTGTGATACAAGTGTGTTTATCAGCCGTGGATTGAAGAAAGAGAAAAGAGTGAAGATTTTAGCGGCTGGGATTTAATACTTACTCAAGAAGCTTCATGAAGAGGGTTTCTAGGGTTTGCCTATAAAAACCCCTTTCAATGTGTAATTTATTTGTGCACTTTTTATTTTTATTTTTAATTTTATGCAATTTAGTTTTTAGGTAAAATTTGTAATTTTAATTCTCCAGTATTGTACTTGATTTCAGAGTTAATAAAAGTTTTATTTCAGTAATCTCGTCTCATTTAATTTTCTGTCAAGTTTGATTATAATCTTTAATCTGCTTTCTTTTTTTATATTACTGTTTGTTTTCATTATAATAGATAACATAAAAAAAAAAAGAAAAAAAAGTGGAATAAATTTCCCCTACTGGGAGATTTTATAAAATAATGTTCGAAAAATTATTTGGTTCGAGTAGCTGTTTGTTTGATGGTGATGATTCGGGTTGATGATTTAAGGTGGTGTTCGGTTTAGTCATTAAGGAGGCGCAACGCCATCCTTCTGCTCAACGGTTACATCACAAGGTTCATCTTCTCATCTCTTTTATTTTTCATGTTAAATTTAGATTAATCTTTGTTTTATTTAAAGTTTATTAAATCTTCTAGTTTATTTGTTTTGGATTTGAGTATTGTTGAATCTGCTTATTTAAGTTTAAGTGCTTGGTTTGGTTATTATAGATGTAGCTGTTTGTTTAGCTTATTTGTTTGGAATTAAGTTTAGTTGATTCTGCTTAGTTAAGTTGATTTTTTTGGATCTGCTTTATTGATTAGTTTAGTCTTATTGCTTATTAGTTTTTGGCTTATTTGATTTCGGAATCTGCTTACCTGCTTATGTCATATATGCTTAATAGCTTATTCGTTTAACTGGTTATTAGTAATATATCTGATCTTGTTATCTGCTTATGCTTAATTGTCTAATCTTGGTGTAGTTTGCTTATTTGATATATCTGCTTATTGTTAGTTTTTTTAATGCTATTTGCTTTTCTTTTCCTGCTGATATTACTGCTTATTTGGTTGCTGACAGACTCAATTAGTCTGTTGGTTTTAGTCTGATTGTTCAAAAATAAAGTCCAAAAATAATATTAGAAAATATTTGTCCCTCCTTGGACTCGATCCCTGGACCTCACGCTTAACAACCCTACGCCTTAACCAACTCTGCTAGTACCTTTCTTGTGTTTTATTCTGCTTTATTTAATTAATATAGGGTTTAAATGTACTGTCAATTTTAATTAATTAAGTTTTAAATACAAGTTTTAGTTTAATTAATTTTTATATAAAAGTTTTATTTAAGTTTCCTTTATAAATTTTTAATAGAAAATAAAAAGATAAGATAAAAAAATATATTTTAATTACTTTAATAAATTTTAAATCGTTTTGTTTCTAAATTTTAGTTTTTAAAAATTAGTTTTAATTAACTTAGATTTGTTTAAAAAATAGTTTAACATAGATTTCATATAAATTAAAAATAGTTTTGTTTTAATTAGTTTAATTAATTTTTTTTTCAGTCTAGCTTTAAATTAGTTTAAAATAGTTTTTTCACATTTGTTTAAAAAGTTTTAAGTAGTTAATTAATTAGCTTTTAATTAAATAGTTTTTAATTAGTTTTAAATACCAAAAAGTTTTAGTCACCAAAAACAAGTAATCCACGTTAATTTGAGATCAATTCGAGTGAGTCGAGGAAAGCGAACTTTAATTGTTAAATTGGACTAAAAATCTATAAATTAACCACTGTTGCTTTTCAGTTTTACATATGTTCAATTCATAAAGAATCTTACACATGATCTACCGCAGTGCTGTTTGATGTTGACACTGGAAGGATTTCCACTCATCATTGTGAATACTAGATAGTATCACTCTGAGTGTTCTAGCAATATCACAAGGATATAGCGTAGGACTCTCTTGATCTTCATCCGTGTGTCCTAACGAGATTTGATTGATCTCTTGGCTCTAGACTCGATTTGTGCACTTTTAGTGGTCGGAGGCTGGAGCAGATGCCACCTATTCAATATCAACTAACTCGGAGTGAGAAAGTCAATAGAAGTCGTGTTGATCTCCATGACAATAAAACAAACTTCTTTTAAGAGAAGCCTGAGTTAGCTGGGGAGGGGTTGTGCATTACATCACTGGGTCCCTGATGCGTTGTCTTCATGATGTGTTGACACGGTTTCTGCCTAAGTTGTATGGAGGGCTTCTTTGTTTACACCCTTTATCCTTACAATTTTTTTTTCATTCTTCAACCCCTTCAATGCTTACCAATACATCATTACTAGCACCTTGTTGTGGTTGTTCCAGTGCTAGCATCAGTACTTAGTCGGCATTCAACTACGTTCACATTCTACTCCATCTTTCCTAAGGACTTCTCATAATCTATTGGATTCTCCCTGGGAAGATCCCTCCGGTTATGGTTGGATCCTAGGACTTAAACCTAACCACCCTTTTGACACCAATAACGTAGTGAATTAAATATGTTGTGGATATTTGATCGTAACCATGAGTGCTTGAGTCTTTAGATCACATTTTAATCACATTTTCTCCCCTATCTCTAATATAAAAATCGTTTGATATTAGAGACACTAATACAAGGCTTTTGACACCCCGTATAAAAAATTAAAGTTCATATTCTCAGGTTAAAAAGATTCGTTGTACCAATCTCTTCGAATTGAAAAACTTGTGTTTAAAGTTCTTTGTCGTGTGTCTAATCGAATTGATCTAGGTTCTCTATGTGACTCTATTGTTCTTGGTGAAACAAAAATATGTCGTTGTAGTCTTTTTTTTAAATAAAATTGCGAAACTTTAAAGTAAAAGTGCAATTAAAGTAAATTTAAGTCTAATTAAAATAATGGTGCAGGTATTTAAAAGCGTGACTAAAATTAAAAGGCACTAAAGTAAATAACGCAAACTTAAATCTATCTAAGGCAATCTTAAAACGCAACTAAAACTTAAACTAAGGCAAAGCTAAAATAAGGCTAAGACAAATAATCTTAAAGTGCAATTAAATAAAAAGGCGGGAAAAATAAAGCTTGAAAATAAAGGACAGAAATTTAAAAACAGATAATAACAAAAACCTGAAAGAAACCTTGATTCGGAAGTTCAAAACTTCCGAATGAACTAGCTTGACTCGGAACTTTTTGAGTTCCGAATGAAACAGTCTTGACTCGGAAGTTTTGGTGTTGATCCGGAACTTTTTCCTTCCCTTGATCCGGAACTTCGTTCGGAAGATATTGATCCGGAACTTTTGTTGATCCAGAAATTTTCGTCCGGAACTTCGTTCGAAAGACTTGACTCGGAACTTTTAAAGTTCCGAATGAACCCTCTCTGATCCAGAACTTTTGGAGTTCCGAATGAATTGCTTGATCCGGAACTTTTGAGTTCCGAATGAAACCTTGTTGAGCCGGAACTTTTGGACTTCCAGATGAAGCTAGCTTGGTTCGGAACTTTTGGAGTTCCGAATGAACAACTCTAGATTCAGAAGACTTCCGGACGAAGCCCTTGATCCTGAACTTTGAAGTTCCGAATGAAAGAACTCCCTCCCTTGAGTCGGAAGTTTTCCTGGGAACAAAGAAACAGAAACAAACTCCCCCGAAGAACAAGGGATCAAAATAACAAGAATCTAACCACAAATTAACCAAAATCAAACACACGATTTAATTAAACTAATAACGAAACAACTAATAATCATAAACAAACAATTTAAATCAACAAAACTAACAAATTTAACCACAATAATCAAAAACCCACTTAATCAAAATAAGAACATGAACATGAACACAAACATAAACATCAAAAATCAAAGATTTAGAAAGGTAGATGAGAGATTAACAAGATAAAGTAAAGATTGACAAGAATTAAATGGAAACTTACTTGAAATTAAATGAATTTAAGGTGCAAGACAAGGTAATTAATTTGCAAGTATTTAAATGACAAGGTAATTAAAAGTGGAAGACTAATTGTCACACTTAGCCAACAAAAACAAATGAAATGAAATGAGATGTATTTATAGGTGATTAGGGGATGGTTAGAGGAAGCTTCCTCATCTCCTTCCTTTCTTCTTAATTGCGCCATTAAGTCCTTTCTTCTTAATCTTTGTGTTAATCTTGGACTTTGATGACTTTTGGCTCGGGATTTCTTTGGACTCGTCTTTTAATTCTTCGATAAATAAGACTTGAGTTCCTCGGCTTTAAGTAAACTTCCGTCTTTTGACTTTTTCTTCGATAAATCTTCAGAATTGGTCTTGGACTTCCGTTCTTTTTACACTCTTGACTTCTTGACTTCGTCTTTCATCTTTTTCTTCAATAAAAGTCCGTAAGTGCCCGTGAATTCCCGTGTTTTCTCCACTTTTCACCTTTTCGTCCTAAATCACAACAAAAACACAAACCACGCATAATTCCGACATAAAAGACATAAAATACACGTTTTGGTCCGGTTATTATTGTAATTAAGTGGTAGAAAAGATGTGTGTTTACACACATATCAAATCCCCTACACTTGACCATTGCAATGTCCTCATGCAATGCATTAGTTACAAAGCAAGTTTACATTTTTCATCATAATCAATCCACGTTGGCCTTTATTAAAGAGATAGAAAAATATAAACATTAAAAATAAAGAAATCAAAAACATACCTTGGGTTTTGGAAATGTTGTGAATGATCATCATCCTCAAGTTTTCACTTTCTCCAAACCAAGCTTAAAAACGAGATCATTGTTATTATAAGTTAGTAGACTAACACGAACTCATGTGGGTCAATTATTCACTTAGACTCCCTTATTCCTAGGTGTATCTCTTATATTTTATTGTTGTCTTGAATGATCACGAGGATGCATTGTTTGACTTATTTCGATAGTTTATTAGGTCGAAAATAAAGTGAACGATTTAATAAATAGTTAGCTAAAGGACAAAATCTTTTAAAACTGCTTCTCGGGACCTCATAAAGTTCATATCTTGGCATAACTCGCTTCGCGATTTGAGACCTTTCTCGGACCGATATTTGGCAGCGACTTCATACTTCAAACCTTGAGAGACGTTCATGAAATTATGGTCTTCTCTTCATAATGAAATTTCTTTACTTGAAGTTTTGAGAGATTCATACTTGGACCACGACTTCTTCATTTTTCTCCAGTCTTTATTTTGGACTTTGATATACAACGATCCGCCTCCTTTTATGACTTGGATCTATTTATCCTCATACCTTGTTAGGGTCTTTTCGGATACACTTCTCCATGACTTTTGGGGAGTATTTGCTTTTCGTCGTGTGTCTCGATCCTTCATATTGATTTTCGATAAATGATTCTTCACATCACTTTTGGATCTTTAGCAACAAAATATAACCCTCATGCCTTGTTAGGGACTTTTCGGACTCGCCAATCTTCGTATCCCGCTTCAATAAGTTATGCCTTGGCTATAAACTCTAATCCATACCGAGCAACTTTTAAACGATCTTGGGCTAGAAGCTAAGTAACTTTTCAAATCGTACAACCTTATTTATTAGCAGATAAATTTATTAGCAAGTGATGGGAGAATAGGCTCATAATTAACTCACATAAATTCACGAAAGAATACCGAACTTATAATTGGCTCTATCATCTCTCGTTCTCCACAGTTTAAAATCTCAAGGAATGAGACTCGTGGATAATTAGCCTATTAAATCAAAGTTTTGGGTTTTCGAGTCGCCTATAGGATCTTGCAAATTCTTAGACTTTTTCAAGTTTAGAAATCGCGTTTTAAAGTTCCCTTGATAAACGACTCTCTAGGATCAATTATAGGAACTTGCGAAAAGTTCTTGTTCTTAACCCGTGAGAGTTAAGACTTTCGCGTTTTATAGCTCCCTATATAAAAGCCTAGCAAAATTTGACTTAAACATGTTAAGGATACTAGCTAGAGTAAACTCGGGTTGAGTCAAAAGATTCACAACGTTTGAAAATTAAAACCACTTTATTAAACTTTTATTCTAATAAGGAAAGAAAATAACTATACAAAGGAAAAACTAATGGGCCAAAATAGATCAAAAATTTTGAAAAATGTCGAAAAATTGATTTTCCGGTTAAAATGAGGACAAATACAAGGAAAAGACCACTTAACTTCGATAGAAGTCCCCCATACACTTAAGATAAACATTGCCCTCAATGTTTAAGCATGTGGGAGTAAACTCCCCTACACTTAGGACATTGTGCACTTTGTTTAAATCTCGCTAAGGAAAAGACAACTAAAGAGATTCCTATTTTAATATTGAGAAAATATAAAATAGTGAATCGAAAAGAGTTTAGGATAGAACCGGGAAAATGTAGAACACGGAATCACGGGTCGTCAAGAATCATGAAGAGTGGATCGTTGAAGCTCGAATCCCTGATTAAGAAGTGAGGAGAGGAAATAGCAAACCAAAGGGTCTCCCCTACACTTATGGTAAAGAAAGCGAAAAGATAGATGCATGGGTTGCCTCCCAAGAAGCGCTTGATTTTTGTTAACCGAGTCATTAGCCTAACTCGACCTTGATCATCAACGGAAGAAGCATGAAACATATCCACCAGGATCAAAGACGTAGTTTTCATCGAGCAAATAACACAGGCTTAAGGCGAACAAGGCAAGCCAAAGAAGAGTAGGCAAGGTTCCCTTAAGCAACGATGGGGCACGGTGGAAGCAAGGATGGAGTGGTGCAAGCATGTATTCAAAATTTCCAAAGATTTTTCCTTTTATTTCATCAGGTGGATACTGAGATGGCTTGAAGATTTCA
The DNA here is from genome assembly GCA_025667525.1 of Glebionis coronaria. Classification (NCBI taxonomy): domain Eukaryota; kingdom Viridiplantae; phylum Streptophyta; class Magnoliopsida; order Asterales; family Asteraceae; genus Glebionis; species Glebionis coronaria. The sequence goes on from CM046875.1 coordinate 136,785,721, forward strand.
ATACCGGGGTCGAACACCTTTTCCTTTAGGGGAAAATAGCACTCAGGCTCAGCAGAGTGTGAAGAAGATCCGCAAAGAAGCACAACCTCTTCCTCAGAAGGGGGACAAAGAGGTGTCAAATCATATGTGCAACGGATATTGGTGTCGACCGGTTTCTTCTCCTTAGAAAGAATGTGCTTCAAATCGAAAGTAGGATCAAGACGATAATCTTCAAAGTCATAAGGAGGAGCATCACTCTCATGAGGGAAGTAAGTGTTGAGAAATTCAGAGAAGTCTTCCTCAAATGAGTAATCGTCCAAAGTAGGATCGAGTGATGGCGGAGGATCTTCATCATGTGAAGAATCGCTCGAAAGAGTATCGGCCTCATCAAAATCATCGAAAGTGGGCATCTCGGGATACTCAGAAGTACAATCATCAAAATCATCCGAATCTGAGCTAGAATCATCATCATCATAAGCATCAAAGACCGGTGGAGAATCATAAATGGGAGAAGCTGCCAAAGTAGGGAGAGAATCATCCACATCATCGTCAAAGAGTGGATTATCGATGGAAGAATCGAATAGAGGATTGTCATAGACGGTAAAATCATCGAGCACATTAATCATATTCACTGATTCTCGTCCATAGTATTTGCCTGTAAGCTTCCCCATTTTGAAAATTTGTGAATCATCCCCGACTCGTAAGATTAACTCACCTTCGGCCACATCCACTAAAGCTCGTCCGGTTCTCAAGAATGGCCGACCAAGTATTAAAGGAATACGAGGGTCCATTTCATAATCAACTACGACAAAATCGACCGGGAAAGTGAATGTGCCAACTTTGATGAACACGTCTTCGGCTATACCAACGGGGTAAGCGAGAGTACGGTTTGCAAGTTCAAGAGTCATCTTTGTTGGAGTGAGGTCGGGTAATGATAGTGTTTTCCAAACACTCAAAGGCATAAGATTAATACTAGCCCCGAGATCAGCAAGGGCAGTAAATTCTTCAGTTTTGTTGAACACGCAAGGCAACACAAAACGACCGGGATCTCCAAGCTTTTCTGGAAGTTCTTTAAGAATAACTGCAAAGCAGTTTTCATTTAAGCGTGTGTTGGCGAGTTCAATCAGCTTCCCCTTCTTGTTAAGCAATTCCTTAAATGCTTTAACAAATTTGGGCATGTGGACAAGTGCTTCAACAAGGCTAATGTTGATGGTCATTTGAGATAGCATATTCACTTATTTCGATACTTGACAGTCATTCTTGGTTAGCTCGTTGGTCTTGCCTAAGCGAGAAGGATATGGGATGTTGGGTTTATAGGTGGAAGGTGAAGGTGTAGTAGGTAAAGGTTGGGATGTTGAAGTGTCCTTCCTAGAGACATCGTCATGACGAGGCGGAGACGGTAATGGTGCACTAATACTAGGTGTAGGAGGAGTAGGGATACATGGTGGTGGAGGAGGTGTAGATGATGGGGGTGGGATTGGTGGTCCTACGATGGTGATTCCACTACGAGTAGTAATAGCACTCACATTGGCTCGCGGATTAGTGACGGTGTTTGAAGGTAGAGAACTCGAAGAAGAAGGTTGAGCTGCGGGCAAGAAACTAGCCAATAGATTCTTTAATTCATTCGTTTGAGTACTGAAGGAGGATTGAATATTATCACGAACCTCAGATCTAATCTCATTTCCTTGCTTCGTGATATCTCCTCTAAGATTGATAATTTGGCTTTGCAGATTCTTGATTTGCTCACCTTGGGTTCTCATTGTGGCTTCAATATCGGTGTTTATGGGTGGGGTTTGTTGAGCGGGTGGGTGATAAGGATTAGAAGCTCTTGGTTGGATTTGGTTGCTTCTATTGTAGTTGTTGGCGGGGTTTTGGTTTTGAGGAGAAAAACCGGGTGAAAGGTAGTTGTTGGATCGGTAACTCAGCAGATTTCTATCCCCTTGTTGTCGAGCTTGGTAATTTTCCGGTGAATAATTACCGTAAGCCGCATACACATTTTCCGGATTTCCTTGTGTTGAAGGACAATCGGTGTATGAGTGAGGACCGCCGCATGTTTCACAAGGATTAGCAACCGCTTTAACTTGTTGTTGTTGTTGGTTTGAAGCGAGAAGCGTAATACTTTTGCTCATTTTAGTCATCATGCGGGTGAGTTCGGTCATAGCAGGGTTTGCTGAGGTGGAAGAAACATTGACTCTCGGGTTGTTCCTTGAAGAAGCAAAGGAATCCCAGTTTTTGTGGTGAGTAGTCATGTTCTCAATTAGCTCTCTACACTCCTCGGGTCTCCTTTTCATGAATGTGCCACTGGCGACTGCATTGATCGTATCACGATCTCGAAAAGTCAAACCGTTGTAGAAAGTATCTATTAAGGTCACAGGGAGAATGTTGTGGTTTGGACATCTATCGATCAAGACATTATATCTCTCCCAAGCATCAAAAAGAGATTCATCAGGGTCTTGCATGAAACCGCTGATCTGATTGCGAAGGCTCGTGACCATGGATGGTGGAAAGTAGCGCGATAAAAAGCGTTGAGTCATGTCATCCCAAGTGTGAATTGAATTCTTTGGAAGACGATCAAACCATTTCTCGGCATGATGTAATAAAGTGTGTGGAAAGAGTTGTAGGCGAAGTTCATCCATTGTGGCACCGGCCAACTTCATGCTTTGGGTGATTGTAATGAACTTGTCGAGGTGTTTGTTGGCATCATCATCAGGCAATCCACGGAATGGGTTTGTTTGTACTTGCTGAATCATGTGGTGCTTCAACGAAAACTCAGGAGCGTTGATTTGCATCGGCGCAATCGGTCCTCCTCGTCCAAACATGGTTGGTTGACAAAGCTCCTCCATGGTCCGAAGATCGGGTAGTGGAAGAACATTGTTGTTATTATTAGGGTGCGGTGGATTATTGTTGTTAACACCAGACATAGCTAAATCTTCTTGAGGCTCGGGCTCTTGATAATTAGAAGATCTAGTACGCATGCACCTACAAAGACAAAAGAAAAAGAAACCAAACACAAAAACAATATATATACACAATAAAGATAAAATCTTTTTGGATTTTTTGAAAATTTTAATTTTTATGTATTTTTATCAATTTTTTAATTTTTATGATTTTTTGAATTTTTTATGCAAGAAATATAACGTTCACAAGTGAACGGATCCCAAAAAGCAACGCGTCTCTCACAGAAAACCGTTAATCTTTACGAAAAGAGCCGGCAGCGGCGCCATTTAATACAAGGCTTTTGACACCCCGTATAAAAAATTAAAGTTCGTATTCTCAGGTTAAAAAGATTCGTTGTACCAATCTCTTCGAATTGAAAAACTTGTGTTTAAAGTTCTTTGTCGTGTGTCTAATCGAATTGATCTAGGTTCTCTATGTGACTCTATTGTTCTTGGTGAAACAAAAATGTGTCGTTGTAGTTTTTTTTTAAATAAAATTGCGAAACTTTAAAGTAAAAGTGCAATTAAAGTAAATCTAAGTCTAATTAAAATAATGGTGCAGGTATTTAAAAGCGTGACTAAAATTAAAAGGCACTAAAGTAAATAACGCAAACTTAAATCTATCTAAGGCAATCTTAAAACGCAACTAAAACTTAAACTAAGGCAAAGCTAAAATAAGGCTAAGACAAATAATCTTAAAGTGCAATTAAACAAAAAGGCGGGAAAAATAAAGCTTGAAAATAAAGGACAGAAATTTAAAAACAGATAATAACAAAAACCTGAAAGAAACCTTGATTCGGAAGTTCAAAACTTCCGAATGAACTAGCTTGACTCGGAACTTTTTGAGTTCCGAATGAAACAGTCTTGACTCGGAAGTTTTGGTGTTGATCCGGAACTTTTTCCTTCCCTTGATCCGGAACTTCGTTCGGAAGATATTGATCCAGAACTTTTGTTGATCCGGAAGTTTTCGTCCGGAACTTCGTTCGGAAGACTTGACTCGGAACTTTTAAAGTTCCGAATGAACCCTCTCTGATCCGGAACTTTTGGAGTTCCGAATGAATTGCTTGATCCGGAACTTTTGAGTTCCGAATGAAACCTTGTTGAGCCGGAACTTTTGGACTTCCAGATGAAGCTAGCTTGGTTCGGAACTTTTGGAGTTCCGAATGAACAACTCTAGATTCAGAAGACTTCCGGATAAAGCCCTTGATCCTGAAATTTGAAGTTCCGAATGAAAGAACTCCCTCCCTTGAGTCGGAAGTTTTCCTGGGAACAAAGAAACAGAAACAAACTCCCCCGAAGAACAAGGGATCTAAATAACAAGAATCTAACCACAAATTAACCAAAATCAAACACACGATTTAATTAAACTAATAACGAAACAACTAATGATCATAAACAAACAATTTAAATCAACAAAACTAACAAACTTAACCACAATAATCAAAAACCCACTTAATCAAAATAAGAACATGAACATGAACACAAACATAAACATCAAAAATCAAAGATTTAGAAAGGTAGATGAGAGATTAACAAGATAAAGTAAAGATTGACAAGAATTAAATGGAAACTTACTTGAAATTAAATGAAAAGGTGCAAGACAATGTAATTAAATTGACAAGTATTTAAATGACAAGGTAATTAAAAGTGGAAGACTAATTGTCACACTTAGCCAACAAAAACAAATGAAATGAAATGAGATGTATTTATAGGTGATTAGGGGATGGTTAGAGGAAGCTTCCTCCTCTCCTTCCTTTCTTCTTAATTGCGCCATTAAGTCATTTCTTCTTAATCTTTGTGTTAATCTTGGACTTTGATGACTTTTGGCTCGGGATTTCTTTGGACTCGTCATTTAATTCTTCGATAAATAAGACTTGAGTTCCTCGGCTTTAAGTAAACTTCCGTCTTTTAACTTTTTCTTCGATAAATCTTTAGAATTGGTCTTGGACTTCCGTTCTTTTTACACTCTTGACTTCTTGACTTCGTCTTTCATCCTTTTCTTCAATAAAAGTCCATAAATGCCCGTGAATTCCCGTGTTTTCTCCACTTTTCACCTTTTCGTCCTAAATCACAACAAAAACACAAACCACGCATAATTTCGACATAAAAGACATAAAATACACGTTTTGGTCCGGTTATTATTGTAATTAAGTGGTAGAAAAGACGTGTGTTTACACACATATCAGACACCAAATTTGATTAAAATATATTATTAAAAATAGTCTTGTAAACTTTCGGGAGAAAAATGTGTCAAACTTAGCATGAATTTGGAACGCTCCCCCTCAAAAATTGATCCAATGGAATTGTCATTACGAGGATATGATCCACATTAAACTTTTGAGGATAGGAGTTGTTGAACACACTATTTTTGAAAGATTTTGAATATCATTGAGAAATTCTTGAAAAATTTGTGTTCAACGCTTTTTGAAAAATCAATTCTTTTTGGCGAAAAGGTTTTTCTAAAGCATAAACTTGAGTTCATAGACTTTGAATGTCTTGACAAATCCACTCAAGTGTAAGAAGATTTAACTTCTTTTGCTAAGGGTGAGGGCACGAAAGCGTACACTCCCCTATGAATTTAGATCCGGGTTGCAATCTGAAAGTGATTACAAGCCATTGTGTTGAGCTCAAAACGTTGAATGTTTTGTGGCAAGCTCAACCCAAGATAGATTGCTCTACCCATTGTTGGAAATATTTTCCAAAAGAGACAATTTCCGTTAAAAAAGATAGAAATGACATGTTTTGAAAAATATTTACAACTTTCATTCGAGCTTTATGTACACACCCGTGTCGTTATTGAGCGACATTTCTAGGCACGTCCATATTATCGATACTGAAAGACATGTCGAGAAGAATCTTTTTGGATTATCAAAGATTTTTTAATTTTGTATTTTACTTTTTCATTAATATTTACATGTAGATGTTTGATAGATGAATCAAGCAGGCTTTTTTTCCAGAATCTCCAGTTCTGCTGGAGTCAAACATCTCATACCCATTTGCCTAACAAGATATGCAAACCTCTCTTTCGAAAGAGCTTTTGTAAACAAGTCAGCTAATTGATAATCAGTTCCAACAAAGTATAATTCAACAATACCCTTTTCAACTTGTTCCTTAATGAAGTGATATCTGACATCAATGTGCTTTGTGCGAGAATGCTGTACCGGATTGCAGGAGATGGCTATGGCGGACTTTGAGTCACAGTACATAGGTACTTTATCAAAGTGGAAGCCATAATCCGTGAGTTGTGTTCTCATCCAAAGAACTTGAGCACAACACGCAGATAAAGACACATACTCCGCTTCGGCTGATGACAATGATGTGCAATCCTGCTTCTTGGAAGACCATCCCACGAGCTTATCTTGACCTAGAAATTGTGCACCACCAGAAGTACTTTTTCGTGTATCAAGACATCCTGCATGATCAGAATCTGAATAGGCCGTTAGAAAGAAACCGGTTTCCCTCAGATACCAGAGTCCCATGTGAATGGTATTCTTAAGGTACCGAAAGATTTGTTTAACCTCCTTTAGGTGCTTTTCAGTGGGTCGTGTTTGATATCGTGCACAGTAACACGTAGCATGTGATATATCTTGTCGGCTTGCTGTAAAATACATGAGGAGCCAATCATGGAACGATATCTTGTTTGATCTATGTCATCTCCCTCCGCATCAGCATCTAGGGATGTGGTTGATAATGATATCCCAACGGGGTCACATGATGTTATACCATGCTTTTTGATTATCTCTTGACAATACTTAGCTTGGTTAATAAAGATACCACTTGGGGATTGGTGAACTTGAATTCCTAGAAAGAATTTTAGTTCGCCCATCATAGACATTTCAAATTTGTTGTGCATTACTTTTTCAAACCATTTTGAAAGTTTTGGGTTTGTAGACCCAAAAATAATGTCATAAACATAAATTTGCACAAGCAAAATGTCATCCCCATATTTATAAGTGAACAAAGTTAGATCAATGGAACCTTTTGAGAAACCTTTAGAGACCAGAAATTTCGAGAGCTCGTTGTACCACGCTCTTGGAGCTTTCTTGAGTCCATAAAGTACTTTGTGGAGATGATACACCTTGTCTAGATAATGAGGATTGACGAATCCTTCCGGCTGTGTGACATAGAATTTTTCCTTCAAAGGACCGTTAAGAAACGCCGTCTTTACGTCCATTTGATAAACGACGAATCCCTTATGTGCAACATAAGCAAGGAAAATCCTGACCGCTTCCATTCGAGCTACTGGTGCAAATGATTTTTCAAAATCAATACCCTCTTTCTGTCCATACCCTTTAGCCACTAGCCTAGATTTATTCTTGATGATCGTGATATCTTCATCCATCTTGTTTTTTCCAGATCCATCGAAGATTTAATGGTATTACATCGTATGGTCTGTCAACAAGTTCCAAGACTTTAAGTCTTTCAAATTGTTGAAGTTCATCCGTCATCGATTCAATCCAAGCATGATCATCCAAGGCTTCTTTGATGTTTTTTCGGTTCAGCTGAACTCACGACGAGTGCGAACATACAAACATAGCCATCGGTGTTAAGCTGTCGTCTTGTGCGAACAGGCTGTGAAGGGTTTCCAATTACTTGAACCAAAGGGTGATCTTGGGTCCAATGATGTGTTGAAGGATGTCGTTGATAGAACGTATGCATATTTGACATATCAACATGGCGAGTAGAAGACTCTCTAGTTTCGTGTACCGGTGTACCGAATGGGTTGATAAATTTGTCTTCGTCAGATAATGCATTTTCTGCTTGATTTGTGTTCTCTGGAGCAATGACAATAGTTGTGGATGTTGTAGGAGCGGTTGTTGATGTGATATTCTCAGGAAGTAACTCTGCAACAACCGGTGTTGAAGTAGATAAAGCTGTATCCTTTTGTTGACGATGACCGGTATCATCATTCTTATCATGAGTGACAGCGGAAGACTTCGATACAACATGTTTCTCCCCCGTGAAATATTCATCATACATTGGTCCATATAACATTTCTAACTCTTCAATGGTCGTGTTGACTGTCATATCTGCTTTTGGAACATTTTGTGGAACCAGCTTTGAACTTGACGGTTCATTGCTGTGGTCTTGAGTTCCGAGTTCCGTACGGTTGTGAACAGAAGTCGTTTGTCGTTGTGGAGCGGGACTTAAACTGTTTTGTTCAAGTACCATTTCTTGTAATTCATCAAATCGGATGTGAATAGTATCGACTATCAATTTTGTTCTCTTGTTGTAAACTCTATATCCCTTAGACTGAGTTGCATATCCCACTAGAATACATGCATCACCTTTCTCTTTCATCTTATCCAAATTTTCTCCATCTCGTATAATGTAACAAGTACATCCAAAAACATGAAGGTGTTTGAGTGAAGGTTTTCGATCATGAATTATGTGATATGGTGTCTTTTCGTGTCTTGGGATAATTAAGGAGCGGTTTTTTGTGTAGCATGTAGTTGACATGGCTTCGACCCAAAGGTATAGTGGAAGTTTTGAAGCAGATAATAATGTTCGAGCAGCCTCAACTAAAGTACGGTTTCGTCTTTCAACAACGCCGTTTTGTTCGGGTGTTCGAGCAATGGATGTTTCATGTTTAATTCCTTCGGCTTCAAAATAGTTTCTCAGATTTGAATTCAAAAATTCTGTACCTCTGTCAGTACGAACCACTTTAATATGAGCTTGAAGACCATGTTGTATCAATTTAAGGAAGCTGATGAGAACTTCGGGTGTTTCATCCTTGGACCTCAAGAAGTGAGTCCATGTGTACCTTGAGTAATCATCGACAATTACCAGAATATATTTCTTCCCATTGATACTATAAACACGCATGGGACCACATAGATCCATATGGAGAAGATCTAACCGTCCTTTAGAGCTTGGTGTAGTCTTTGTTTTGAAGCTACTTCATTTAGCTTTACAAAGCTCACAAGAAGAATAAAGATGATCTTTGATGAATTTCAAACTTGGAAGGCCTCTCACAATATCTTTCTTGGAAAGCAAGTTGATGGTATCAAAGTTGAGATGAGAAAGACGTTGATGCCATAACCATGCCTGAGTCGTTGAAGCTTTGGCCATGAAGCAAATTGGAGTTGATGAAGTTGTATCTTGAAGTGAAATGGTGTAGAGATCAGTACCCCGTGTGCCGATAAGTAAATCATTCCCATCATAATCACGAACAAAACATGTCTTATTTCTGAAAGCAACCTCCAAATCCGCATCACAAAATTGACCAACCGAGAAAAGATTGTGATTGAGCCCTTCGACGTAGTATACCCTTTTGATCGTTATATTCCCCTGAACCAAATCTCCATATCCTAGGATCGGTGCAAATTGATCATTTCCGAATCAGACCGTACCCAGGAACTTCTCCACGAAGTTAATTAGAAGCTTGAGATTCCCCGTCATGTGCTTCGTGCATCCGGAGTCCAGTATGAAGAGAATTTTTTCTATCACCTGTAGAAGAGTTAGAACACGATGGAGCATTTGCTAAATTGGATACCACAGTAGTTGTGATTATAGAATCATTAGTGTCCTTAGCAACATTTAAAGGCATACTAACACTCGTAGTCACATTTTCTGTCCTAACTTTAGGCATCCCTTTATATCCTGGAGGACATTGATTAGCAAACCACCATTTCCAAGACTTGCTAGAAGACTCATATAATTCCTTAATTATGCTTCTAGGGTTCTTAGTGGTGGAGTCTGATGCATTACTTTTCTTAGTGGGGGTTGCACCAGAATGGTTCACTGTGCGTTTGGGTTTACTAGCACTAATAGGCATCGTAGCTTGCTTCTTCTACGCCTTTGACATTATTGATACCACACATACAATGATTAGCATTAGCACATTTTCCACATTTGACACAAACAAATTTCACATTCATAGCATTCAAATCATTCAAATCATCCAAATCGTCATTACACACGATTACATACTTTTTATTCTTAAAAACATTCAAATTCCTAGGGTGTTCTTCTACTTCCTTCATCTTCCCTTGACTCTTGTGTTTCCAGACCTTATCATTCACTTGAGTGCTCTTAAGCTGAGGCCGACTAACACTAGCAGTGACTACTCCTGTAGTAGAAGACACACGAGTATTAGTGTTTCTAGAAGTCTGAGGCGATTGACTAACTTTATTTGTGGATTTAGTGGTCATTCTATACATCCCTGGTTTAATCACATTATTGTCCTTAACGCTTGGTGCTATAGCATTCCTTATGGGTTGAGTATATGGTAACCTTTCCTTTCCACCCATCTTGGGGGCAAACACAGGGTTTGCAAACGAAGAATTTGAGAAAGTAGATGGTTTTCCCAAGATAGAGGATCTATTCACTCTAGAGGCATTGGGTTGTCTAACGACAGGTTGCCTAACGCTAGGTTCCATAACTTTCCCACCCATCTTAGCAACGTCGATCATACCTTGGAGGACTTTCATCACGTTGACGTGTGTCATACCTTCGAGGACTCTCAACATATTGGTTCCTTGTATTTGATGATGTTCGAAGATTGTTGTTGGTGGGTTTGAATATTTTCTTGTAGGTCTTCATAATGAAAGCAATTTGTTGCATCATCTCCCTATCCTTCTGAGCTAGTTCTTCATCACTGTCCTCTTCAGATGATGGCTCAAGTGATGGTGATAATGCTCTTGGTTCTTTGTCTCGTGATCGTGTGGGAGCAGAATACTTAGATGAAGTGGAGTATCTTGGTGAGGAGGATGTAGTTGAGTACCTTGGTGAGGATGATGTTGTGGAGTATGACTTTGGATCACGAGAGCGATGATCTTGAGTGTGTTGAGTGGTAGACACCAAAACAAGTGGATTAGCAGTCTTTGCTATCCTTTCAGCTCGTAGTTCATTTGCCTCATTCTGAAATTGTTTCAAAATGTCAAAAAGCGTGTGATAGTTGACCTCGTCTAACTTACTTTGTTGCTTCACCAAAGTTACAAATCGTGTCCACTCAGGTTGAAGTTGCTGTAGAAATTGCACATTGACTTGCATGGTGGAGACTTGCAAATTGTTTCTTTTCATGTCATTCATCATCTTGTAAAATCTTGAGAAATATGAATCAATTGATTCCCCATCCAATGAAGTAAACTTACCAAAGTTCCAAAACAAGTTAGTTTTGACATCTTGCTTGTTAAGTGATTCACCTTGTTGCAAGCGTTCAATGGCAAACCACATCTCTTTAGCAGTAGAGCATGCATCAACCGTTGAGTAAATATCATCCCCAATCCCACTTAGAATCAAATAGATTGCCACTTTCTCTGCATCAATCCAAGCACGTTTCTCTTTTGAAGTGTTCTCATATGTTTCCTCAATTGTTTGCTCATTGGAACCGGTCGTCGAGTCGGTTGCTGGAATTGCAGGAATGGTTATGGTTGTGAGAGTATAGGGTCCTTCTTTGATGCAACGTCGAAGAACATCACCATTAGGTTTGGTGTCAAGATATCTAAGGAATCGTGATTGCCATTGTGCATATCTACCAGTCACGAGCATTGGTGGTCTCTCTTTGTTACCCGCCACCATGATGTTGTTATTAGTAACACGATATTTAGTGGTAGAATCCATCTCAAGAATGAAGTGAAGTGAATGGGATCTTAAGTAGATGTTGTTGTGAGTAGATTGTGGTTGAAACTTCAAGAAATGGTGTGAAAGCCCTAAACAATGTCTTCGTAAGAAACCAAAAAATCGTAGGCGAAAAATCACACGACTGAAAGTTTGTTAAAAAATTTCAAAATCACGTTTTTGAAAATTTTATAACAATTCGGAATAACTTTCTGTAATAACCCGAAATTTAAAATCAACATTTAGACCGAGTTCTAATACTATTTCTAATATTCGGACCAATATTATTTAATCGACTTTTACTTGTCATGATCATTTTTGCGAATAATATTGAGTTCTCGGCTAACCGGCACGGTTAAGGCTTTAACGTATTTGGTACGTTTCACTTATTAATTATCGGCAAACTCTATGTCCGTCATCGACCGTAAATATTCTCGTTATGACATAGAAATATTTTCTATCGTCGTCGTTTTAATTTCTCGTTTTACGATCATCCTTTGTAATTTACGTTAAGCCTTTAGGTGCCATTCGTTTATACGACGTGTTAACATCATTAATTTATAAGCCTCATTTATTTATTGAAATATCAGCGTTCTCCGAATGTCGATGTTTTTATTTTATATTGAGCGTTTCATTTTCGTGATTCTACGCGTATTTTCGAAATCGCGTAATTCTTAAAATATCGGACTTCGATAATACCCGTTATATCATACCGTTGGCTAAAAATTACTTATAAAATTTCCATTTATCTATATCTATGCCGTGTCATCGATATGTCTCAAAAGATACACGTGTATCTTTCCCTTAGATACTAATCTATGGAATTCCATTTTGATACATCCTAAATCATCTAAATGGCAATATCTATTCCTAAAAGAAAAAAATATGCACTTGCTCTTTTTCTTTTAGTTGTACCGTGAGACACCAACACCAATTATCAGTTTATATAACAAGTTTTGAGTAGAAGACTTGAGTTCATATTGAAGTTGCTTATGTTTTTAGCTTTGATCAAAGGTTGGGTTGGTTGAACCTTAATGATATATTTTCATCTATCTATTGTAAGGGTTTTTGTTAACTTTTTCATTGTAATATTAATTTGTAATTTATATTTATATATGTATTTTTATTATTTTGATACTGATATTGATGATTATAATAGTTTATTTATGGTATTGGACATTTTATATGAATTTGTGACACCAAAAAAAATGAGCTTAAATAAGTCCGGGGCAATAGTTGTGATTTGTAGAGTTAGATCAGTTTCAAAAAACGTGCTTACTAGGATGGATCCGTAGGTTTTGAGGGCTGATTAGGCCATTGGCTGAGTAGGTAAATGTTTTGTGGTCATTTGTCCGGGTTGCTCGTCTCGTGACGATACCCAATGTTTTAGATATGATCGAAACAATAAAAACATGTCAAAACAGAACTGTTGTCTTACACGGCCAATAACTCCAAATATTTGTATACTGACCTCTAAATATGTAAAACTAAAAGTTGTAGAAAACAATATGTAGAACACACACAAATCGGATGGTTTTCTACGGATAAACGGTTTGAAAATGACGGGCAAAATGGTGAACTGAAGTCGGCTACGAATCACAGCCCATACTTCTATCGATAAAACGAGCATCTTAGCTATGTTAAACATAATTTACGCACATATAAGATTAGGATCTGTATAATACAAGAGTTCATGATCACGTTGATATAAATGAATTGTTTAAACGATCTACGATATAGTAATAACGGCTTAAATATCAAGACATGTCGTAAAATATGTTAAGTTGAATCGTAGAGATAAAACACATAACTTAATCATTTTTATAAAAGCCGATGTGGTAAGACCCACTCATTGGAAGTTATAGATCAATTTATATACTGATGGTTTGAGAACCCAAGACCCGACCAACGTGAGCTATTGAGTAGATATTGTTTGGAGGCGTTTTAGAACCCCTATTGCATATAAAGTGAATTTGGGCCACAAAAGCCTAACTTACACTTATAAAGACTATTGGACTATTATTGGACCTGAGATTAATTATGTATTTAGAGATAAATACTGAGTTCGAAATGAACTTAAGTCACACGAACTTGTTATGGGCTTTAATGGGCTTAATTGTCATAATGGGATAATTCATATAAATTGTTATGAAGAATCTTATGAAATTTTTTACAAAGTTATACGATGTCCAAACCTAGTAAAGTGAACTATTTACATATATGTATGACTTATGTATAGTCTCAAGCCTAAGATGCATCTCGTCATATTAGGTCTCGTTCGGTCATATGTCTACCGTTGGGCATCTTGCTCCCGATCAATGAGCGGTTGATATCTCGAGAAGTCGTGTATCGACTATTGGACGTTTGTTCCTTGATTTACGTGTAATAGCTATATCAGGTGAGTTCATAGCCTCGCTTTTACCGCTTTATATGTGTTTATAAACCCGCGAGGGGGAATACATGCTCTTGGTATAAAAATATGATGTTTATATATATGCTTTTGAGAGAATACATGTTTATGAATAAACATGTGGTTTGCTATATGCTTTGAACGAAAACATGTTGTTGTAAATGAATGTAAGATGGTTGATTATATGCTTTTAAAAGTTGAACACAAGCGTTGCTTGTATTGATTGTGAACCGCTATTTGCTAAGTGCTGTATTGCCAAAATTTGGAAAGTCCCTATAAACCCATGAACCGTTAACTACCTATGATGGGTAGGCGCTGGTATAGACAGATGGATCCATCGGGGATGGCCCCCACCTGGGCAGGTCGCACCTGTGGGTTGGAGGCTCAGCCAAGTGTGTTGTATTAGAAGTAAGGGGGTATACGGCAAAATACCTGACTAGGGCATTATTATACTTAAGGCTTCGGTGTCATGGCTTAGTAGAATAGCGCGGACTTTGGATATTGTATGTGTTACAATATTGACAATGGATGAGATTCTTGTGTTCAAAAGCTTTATGGTTGATTTAAAATCCCATTATTGTTTATTTAAAAACCTATGAACTCACTCAACCGTTGTGTTGACATGTTAGCATGTATTCTCAGGTGTGTAGGTTTAAGAGCAGCTGGAGCATGGAGCCGCGCATGTTAAGTAAAGGCAAAACAAACAATTTCCATTCGATACATTTGACAAATCTTTATTATTTCTTAAGGTTTGTATAAATTGGTGGGACCTCTTTTTTAATTAACTCTGATTTAACAAAATTATCGAATGGTTTATTTTATAAAACGTCTCTTTTGAGGTCGTTTTCTATGACAGTGTGTGATGTGCTATGAAGTAACGCCCAATGTGAAATTGGGGGTGTTACAGATTGGTATCAGAGCACTAGTTATAGCGAACTAGGTCATTTTTAAAACCTAGACTATAGCTGCTCTTTTGTAAAATTGTTTTGTTACCTTACACATTATTCACGCGCTCATGGCTCCTACAAACCGATGTTTGGTTTTGATTGTGTGATCCTAGGTGTATATAGGAATGATTGTATGTATATGTATGTACATACTATAGTATTTAAAGGCATTGCGTGTGAAGCAATGGTCCTCGCATGATTATTGTGCATTTTATAATGCGATTTTATAGATTTTGGCCTCACCGCCAATCACCGATCTCGATAATTAATTTATTATCTGAATACCAGTATGAAACTCGTTTGATACTTTGTTTACGTATATATTGTTCCATAATCGATCACATATCGACTAAGTTGAACTCGATTGTTGTTATCACATCGCGATGTGCCATTTTAGGACATCTCCTTTTGAAACGTAATTGATAAACATTTTATTTTAGTTATGTACTCCTTACGATTTTGAAGAATCATTTCTTCAAGGTTACATCTTCTACGTAGTAAGACGTCTAATTTATTGTGTTTGATTACGTTTTGTTGGCGAAAAGGAGGATGCCAGTGTTGGACCTTAAATATATATATAACCAATCAACTATATATAATTTGGGTATAACAAAGATATGCTCATAGTAGTCATTAGTTGAGCAACTTAAAAAAATTTGTATTTAAATGGAATGGGACATTTAAATATCTATATTTTAAATCGCCCAACTATATATCGTTTAAGGTTCTCTTATTGAAATGGATTGGGACATTTGAATAAGAAAGTTTAAACCACTGGACCTTAATTTGTCGATGGTTTCTTTATTCAAATGGTATGGGACGTTTGAATACAGAAATCATGGAGTAAGTTTGACACCCTATACTTTTCTTGGCATTTAATTTGGCTATGATATCGTGTTATATGACGGTATTACCTGAGTAGGATGACTTATAATCATCTTGTTGAAATAAATTGGGACGCCTTTTTATTTGAACAAGAAAGTTATAAGTTCCCTAACCATAAATTTATAATTCTTGTTTACATGGATTGGGACGCCTTTGGATGTAAACAACGAATTATAAATGAGTGGGCTCAAGTGTGCCTGAGTTGGTTTGTGATTATTTTGTATATGGATGTATTTCTTCGACTCATGTTTCGTTGGTACGAATCGTTCGTTTTCGTCGTCCTTATGGTTATTACTGATTATCGTCTATGTACGAGTAACCCATTAGTATTTTCCCAAGTTATGATTCGTTTGTGGGCACCCTGCAATGTCATTTCGGTATGGATCCGTGTGTGAGCACCCTCTGGTGACAAAAGTATTGTTCGATATGCATCTATGTAATCAAGATCGTGAACATCCTTTAACTTGCAAACATTCCTTTAACTGGATTTCTCTGAAAAATCCTATCAAATATGTTTATTTATCATGGCTTGGCTACGTAACAAGCATGATTTAACTTGATTGAACTTATTTGATTTGGCATGGCTTAGATATTTTACAAGCATGTCGTAATGTGATTATATGTGCCTAATGATGGCTTTTGCATTTGATTTGGATCATAGTTCCTCCGATCGAGTAATGTATACTCCGAACGATTTCCGTGTCGATGAATTCCTCTAGACGAAATAAGTTTGTATGTTCGAGATCAATGCAATTATGTGATTTTGTATGACTAGTACTAATTGCCTCGTCTTGATTATTTTGTAACATTTTCGATGGAGTTATGTGTTGTGACAATCCGTCAATTTATGGTCGATATTTTATTCTCAATATTTGTTTGAAAACATTATTTTAATGTTACAATATGAACTCACTTATTTTTGGGAAGAAATTTGGGTTTACGTCTTGAAGTAGCATCGACTACGTCTAAACCGGAGGATTCAACGTTACGTGCTTACGTTTACATACACCATCTTTGGTGACAGTCCGACATTTCAGAAAATAAATTTGTCCATGAATATTATTTTGGAGTTTTAAATTTGTGTTAGTTCATAAACTCACAAATTTACGAGAAGAGATTAGGACTTACGATTTTATTTTAACGTCCTTTACGACTAAACCGGAAACCTTAGGATTACATATTTACGTTTTCGAACTCCATTTTTGATGAAACAATTTTTATTGGATTCGTTTTGTGACGTTGATTCATAATTTATAAAAATGTTTTTCGTAAAACAACCCGAGGGCACGCAAATCGAGGAAACTAGAATCGAGGAGTACCCGTAAATAAATGGGATGAGACAAGTGGGACACTTGTCCCACCCCACTCCCAAAACCGGCCTAAGTTAGCAACTTAACACTTGATGTGTCAAGTGTAGCTAACAAGCCTTACACATGTCATCAAGCTTACATCTTAAGCTAACCAACACACAAAACCACCAAGAAAACCATTTGCTTTCATTCTACTCATGCAAAATAGCTACATCTCTCTCTCTCTAATCTCATTTTGGCCGTCCCTTCCTCAACCAAAAACACCCAATATGATCTTGATTCCACCACAAAATCATGTGTTATTTACACATATGTTGAAGCCACTTTGAAACCCTATTGATTGGTGGTGCTCATAACATTCAAGAAGGAGATTTCATGGAGTGGTAGGGCTGATTTTCCACAAGGTATACATGAAGAATGATGGTCATGAAGATGGTGTTGGCTATGCACAAGTTTCTCCATCAAAATCCATGTTTTGATCACAACCTACATCATCATGGTGGTATAAAGATTGTCCTCCTCAACTTCTTATTATTTTGATTATGTAAACATGTATTTTATTTCCTATTGTATATATTTATGATGATTATATGATGATAAAAATGTTATGTGGGGATTTGTTGTTGATAAACATGATTAAAAAGGTGAAAAACCATATGAAACAAGGTTAAAATCTTGATTAATTTACATGGCTGTATAAAACAGTAAAGAAACATGTTATGAACTGATGAAATAATGAAGTAGGATCCATTTACAGTAAGCTAAATGTCTTGTACACATGTGAGAGTTGGCCATGCAATGGAATCAAAATAATGAGTGAGATATGATCAAAACAAGTTTAAGGTATAAATCTGAGGTTACTGTTTTGGACGATTTTTAGAAAATACTTAAAGGATGATTCAACAGTATCTATAGAAGAGTTAAATGTAGCACATATCATGTAGTTTATGTGATAAAAATTTGAGCTTCTATCTTCATATAGAACTCAAGATATGGCAGTTTTGGTGAAGATGAAGTTAAAAATCAGATTTTTGGAAATTAAAGAATAATACTATTATATAAGCACTCACATTTTAATATATAAAATGTAAAATAAAAACCCACTAACTTATGGATTTTATTTATATAAGTGTATAAAAGGTTAAATAAATGGACATTTTATAAAAATGGTAACTTGTTAAGTTTTATAAGTGATAAAACTATAAACATGATTTTTACGACTTTTTCGGCTATTGCCGTAAAATTAACGTTTTTGCTAAATAAAACTTAGATGGTTGGACCCGTCTAATATAAACTTTATAAAACTTATATACTGATATATAGACATGTATAACAAGTAAAAACCGATAAAACCCGAACTATAAGAAATACGGACATTTACGAGCTAATTAAGCATATTGGACTAATAATTGGACTAAATAAGATAAAAACACTTATAAACTTATTATTGGGCTTAACCCATTTGGGCCCAACTTGTGAAGTTTAAGTACTGATAATATAAGTACAAAATAGATTAAAATAAGTTAAATAACTTATAATAGGCTTATTGGACCTAAAACACGTAAATGGGTAAAACTGGTAAACTAATATAAAAGTTATCGACATATAACTCTAAAATGAGTAAACGAGAATATGTAAACCCACTTGATCATCATATTATATATAATCATCATATGTATACATAATTGATATTTTTATAAAGTCATTGGACAAACGTCTAAGACCGATTATTATTTATATAGGTTTCCGTGATTGAAGCGCGTACCGTACGTCCGAATTGCCGATCACCCGCCTTCCCACGTCAACGTGAGTTCATAGCCTCGCACTCTTTTAAATGTTTTATAAATGTTTTATAAACCCGCGAGGGAGATAACATGTTAGTTTTTATAAACTTAGGACACCATTTGTCCCGATTGTTGTTTATTGATTTTGGACCCGAATGATTGAATGACCCGATTGTATGACCCGGTAAATGATTAATGGACCCGATAGATGAAATAAAATGGATTATTAAAGTTAGGTTATGTCACTAAAAGTCCCATTAGCATGAATTGTGAACTACCGGGAGTTGGTAGACGCTTATGCATTTATAGTACTATTTGGGGACGATCACCCCAGTTCGCGCCTTGACGGTTGATCCCCGTCGTGCCACATTGATTGGTAAGCGAATTTATGTATGAGAAGATTTCCAATAGCGTGACCTTTGTGACGAAACGCTACTTTAGATGGGCAAAATTGGTATCGGGTTAGCTACCCGTTTTGGTTTAGTAAGGTAACAATGTCATGCGGCTTGTAATAATCCAAAACTAAGGAAATACTATTAGACGCATCGAATTACGAAGTATTGCCTGACTAGCAATACGGGGTCATACTATTGATATTATGTTCGTGTTTTGGTTTTCATAACCATACTCATATAACGGTTTTATTTTCATACAACGTCGTAAGACGTATTGTATGACGTTTTTACGACATTGGCTCGTATAATGATTTTTAAGGCTTTTTATAACCATATTCATATAATGGTTTTATTTAATCTATACAACGTTGCAAAAACGTATTGTATGGTGTTTTTAACGATAATGATTCGTATAACGATTTTTAAGGCAAATGCCTATATTATGATTTTCGATAAGGATTTGTATAAAATGATTTTGGCTATTTCATGGCCTATCAAAACGATTTGTACAAAATGATTTTCAGTAATACTTTTATACTGATATTATATTGATGGAATTTATTAAACTCTATGAATTCACTCGGCGTTATCGCTGACCCTTTTCTTTTAACATGTTTTATCTCAGGTACTTGAAGGTAATTCTCGGGAAGACGACAAGAATTCATGGCCCGCACTTAAACAATATTTTCCATTCAAATACTTTGTAAAACTTGTATGAAATGTAATGACTTGGGACCGATGTAACTTTGATATTATTGAATGGAAATGCTTTATAAATAAACGACGCGATTTTTATGCGTTGTCTATGATGTGAGTAATGTGCTATCCCGTAACACCAACTAGTCTTCCGCTGTATTGAGTTGTATAAATTTGGGGGTGTTACAGTTTGGTATCAGAGCTCTCGTTATAGAGAACGAAAGATTTTTAAAACCAAGGTTTTGAATAAAACATTTCAAAATCTTTTAACCATAAACATTTTTCTAAAATGTCTAAAAATCTTTTGACTATAACGGTGTCGAAGAATTCCCGAGTTACCGACAAGGCCAAGACTGAGAAGTGTTATTTTAATATATATATATATAACTTGGATTATATATATATATATATATATATATGATGTAGTAATATATATGATGTAATATTACTACATGATTGTTTGATGATTATTTTGATATTTATACGAGGTATTTATACGACGTCGATTGTCACAAGAAACCCTAAATCCCCTAGTAAATTAATCGAAGCTATTCTCGTAGGAATTCTAGCTATCCTAGATCTAAACCAAGTTGTGGATATTTATGATCCCAACAAATGGTTGATATTCATAGAAATGTAGATAGTAGTCGATTGTGATATTGAAAAAGAATTGGCGAGATTAAATCTGATATCGATGTCATGACGATCTTTCCTTATAGAGTGGAGTTTGACAAAACGTTATCACCTGGAAAGATGTCATCTGATTCGTTGTCATCCAATTCTTAAATTTGAAATCGAAAGGGTGAATGTTGCACTTGAGGCTGTCATTGGAACCATTACCCAAAAGCCTCATGCCACTAATACCTTTCCGAGAAGTCTAATTGACTGATCGAGTCATTTCATACTAGTGACTCATTTGGTAATTGTTGTTGTAAGAGCTAATAGGATTGGAATTAAGTGTTGATTCATATCGAGCTTTTATTTGCCCTTTAAAGGTGTAAGAATAAGATTGAAAGTATTGGAATATGAGATAGGATATTGCCTTGAGTATGAGTTGATTAAAACTTGAATAAAGTAAAATTTAACCCATATAGAATATGAGATTGATAAGAGGAAGTCGTTAAGTTCTGTGATTGAATTATAAGGTTTTAATTGATTGTTAGTTTGTGTTAAGGGTTGTTCCTAGACCATTGTCCACTAACGAGGATGTCCAGTGTCCAAGAAATAAATTGAAGAAATCTTCTTCTGAATTGAGACCGATGGATCTTCCGGGACATGTGGAACACCTAATGACTCTTGTAGATTAGTATTCATTGTGGTATCTTTTAAAAATCCCTAACTTAACTAAGATATCAGTTGGTAGGATGAGTTCTGAGAATTGTATGACATAGTGACACGCAATGTGTTACGGTACAATTTTGACTTGTTTGTGATTAATGAAAAGACTACCTTTGATTGCTAAATTCTACATGTATCGATGCTATCTATCTTTATTGCTTCATCCTAATGTTCGCATTAGTGATGCAACCGTTGAACAAGTACTCATCTTGGTTTGAGTTACGTTGTGAATCATTCTTCGTGAGTGCCATCGAGATCATGAACCTCATGATTATTTGGCTAAAGCTCATTTCCTATCATATCGTAGTTAATTCTTGGTGAATAACTCTTCATCACTCTTTTGCAGATCACACATTGTTTTATAAAATTAAAACGGTATCCTTTGAGAAAATTAAATTTTCATCACAATAAGGATTATTCAAGGTGAGATTTATAAGTGATTGATATAAAAATGAAGTTGTTTATAAGACGCTTTGGAAACTTAATTATTTCCATAACAAAGAAAATCTTTGTAATATATTTTGATTCTTATTTAAGAATTAAGCATGAAAATGTTTTTATTATAAACATGGATGATAAAATTTTGACGAACTGAGTATTGCATCGTTAATCTTGAAATTGTATATAGTTGCGCGCCTACATACAATTTGGAATGGACCATGCAAGACTGATTAGTAGTCACCATAAAACTGATTAGTAAACACTAAATTTTCTTTGAAGATTGTGAAAGATTAAAATTTATGAGATCTGCAAGAAGTGAAAAATAAGGACATAATGTTAGGAACACCTACATATGTGCCTGTAGAATTTATTCTTCTGAGTCGAATTTACTCATCTGTGGAAATTGTCTTATTTGACAATTGACAATTCTTTCTTGTCCAATTCCCTCGTAGTGAGATTCTTAGGAAAAGTATATGATTACCGAGTGTTGATACCCGACTAGATGAATCGACGTTCCTATCATTTCTTTTGATTTGGTTTCATTTGAATGACCTGGGTAACGATCCGAGGAGCTTTCGAATGCGTACTCAAATTATGAAAACATGGAATATATTCATATTCGTTAAATGTTTTCGTCTGTATCTGATTTGAAATTCTCTCGCGCAGATTATGCGTTGAACTTACTACTTTAATAGTAGTTGTGTATCCTAATATCCCTGAAATTGTGAAGGATTATGAATTATTAGTAGTCTTTTGAGAAGTTCACATCTTATCGACGGCAATGAAACTGGAAAGTTGATAGTGCCAGTAGAATGGGTTGATTGATTATGACATGACGACATTGTCTTAATTGATGGGAACTCAAGTATAATTCCCCTAAATGATAAGATGTTGATTATCAAAAGTGATCTAAATAATTCTTGATAGATGACCATATCCTGTATAAAGACTTGAAATATTACCATGAATGGTTGTGAACTAGTTATAGATATTATAATCTAGAAAGAACCTAATATGTATTTATTAAAAGATGTTTATCTCATCTGAAACCTTAGGAGATATTTGTTGGTGAATTACCTAGACTTTTGCCATTAAGGCAAGTTGAAATCGGTATTGATTATATTTCCGGTGCTGCACCTGTGGCTTGTGCACTGTACGTCAGCACCATCTGAATTTAAGGAATTACCGTACAACTGCGAAAGTTGTCGGAGAAAGATTTTATTATACCAAGCCTGTCATCCTGAAGAGCTATGGTGTTATCTTTTCTTATATTTATAGATTACTGTGACTGAGTAAATTGACAATCGAAAACGATATCCATAACTCGAAATGGAAGATTTGTTCGATCATTTACAAGGTTTTAGCGTATGTTTTAAGGATTTGATCCACGGCATGGTTATTATCAACTTCGCATCTGCGAAGAAGATTATCTATTCCAATCACTACATCCGGAACTTGTGATGAACGTTATGAGTTTCACGCGATGTCGTTTGGATTGACAATGAACATGTAGTATTCATAATTATGATGAATCACGTGTGTAGGCTGTAATTTGATAAATTCATGACTCGTGATCATTAAGAACTATATGTTTGTTTATAAGAATAAGAATGAGTTAATAATTAATTATAGACTGCCCTGAATTGGCCGAACAGTGAAAACCTGAACCTCGAATAATTAACACGTGATTAAAGACTTGAACCTTGACATGATTTGACTATGTGATTAAAAGAATAATGGAATATAAATTGACTCTTCAAAAATTAAGAGCCCTTTTAAGACTTTGGATTTTACCAAAAAGAAATGGAAATATGTTTTGACAAATGTTTTAACAAAGAATTTTAAGGGATTATTCCCTTATACACAAACCATTTAACTAAACTTCTGTTTAGGGGTAAATGTTTGTGTATACCTCAAGATAACTTAAGAAGGACTGAGGAAACCCTTTAAACCATGACTTAAAATTTGAAACGACAATTTTTACTTTTCAACTAAGAAAACTTTGACCAAAGTATAAAAGATTTTTCAAACATTTACGAAATCTTATTAAATATTTTCGATAAATCAACAAAAATCTTGTTAATTAAATTCAAATTTATTTTGAACAGTTTATATAATTGGTCGAACTAAGAAATTTTTACGTTTACGCTTCATAAAAATTAACTAATAATTATTTAATTAATTATAATAATTATCGACGCTTTAGACGACGGATTGAGAAAAACGGATAAAAATGATAGTTGAGAAGAAACTAAAACTCAGAAAATATGAAGAAAGAAATTTTGAATAAATACGGTTATGGTATTTATTTCATCAGGAAGGTGAACGTAACTACTGACGCATAATATAGAAAGAATATTTGAGTGAATTGTGAACATGATAATTATATCATAATGAGAAGTGAATATAGATACCGACACATTATGTCGAAAATATATAAAAAAAAAAAACCAATTAGGATGTGTTCCTTATTAATGAAGGTGCAACATAAATTGCCAAACAATTTGAAATATAGCCGATGATTGTAAAAAGGATAATATAGATAATAAAAAGGGATTCGCGACTAATATGAATCATTAAGATTGAGAAGCCGATAGCGCTAATAGATTAAAAGACCGCTTGTGATTGTATAAATATGGAGATAGTGAGATATAGTTATGTTGGAATTTGTAAGTATAAGTATTCTATTTATGTCATTTACGACTAAAAGTATCTTTGTCTAAAGAAGTTGTACTGATGGCAATTATGAAGGCAGACATCGCCTCATACATTAGTAAACGTTTAAGCTATTGCAAAGGTCATCATCTGAATTTGATTTGATTTGGGTCATCGTCGACAGACTGACCAAATCTGCTAATATCATTCCCGTTAATGATAAATGCAAAAGAGTTATGTAAACATAGTGTGCCTGTATCGAACATCTATATCAAGATCCTCGCTTCGCATCGAATTTCTAGAGATTTGCTCAGAAATCATTGAGAACGAACCTTGATGAGAGTACTATGTACCACCCCAAATCGAAGGGACGAGGTAAAGTAACGATACAAAGTAATATAAGTGTTGTTCTATGTATGAATGAATGACCTTTGGTAATAAACCGTATAATCGTTTTCCTTTGGAGAGATTATCATTGATAATCATCGTATTAGGATCGAGATCGAATCTTGTTAGGATCTGAATATTAGAGCATCTGTAAGCAGGAGTTGAGATGAAGACACCCGACATACACCCATTGTGGGTTGGACATGTCTTTTAGGCTTAAGGTTTCCTATGATGGCGAACCTATCCTTGCAAAATACTCGACCCGCGAGACCTGAAATGATTGTTGAAATTAGGATTTGATTATTGACAGCCGGTAGTAGGCAAGAGGCTATATGAATATGAAATGTAGATCTCGAAGTGCCAAATGGGTAGCGAAGTTATGCCACAATTTTTAACCTTGGAAAAATGAATTCATGATCTGACAAATCATGGGATATAAGTCCCCGTTGTTTGGGACCATTGAAATGATGTAAAAGTTGGGATTGAAAGGCATATAAGCTGGATCTACCCTAGGACTTCAAGAACCGCGTGAATTATGTTTCGTAAATCGCACTTGATGGAATATCTATCAAGTGAAATTCTGATTATTCTTAATAGAGCTTAGATCGGCGAAATGTTGCATTCATCAAAAACCCGTGAACATCGTAGATAGAGAAAGTAAGTCAACATTAAGCCTGATCTTATTCCCGTAGTTATGTTTGCTGAAACTCGCGTATTGTAATGAATTGTACTTGTGAGAAAAGACCGAGTGTGGAGGAAATACCCACATGGCTTTAACTCTATAAGAAGCGAGTAGTAAGGTAAGATGATCTTTGAGGACAAAGATCCTGTTTAGGGGTAAATGCTGTGACAATCCGTCAATTTATGGTCGATATTTTATTCTCAATATTTGTTTGAAAACATTATTTTAATGTTACAATATGAACTCACTTATTTTTGGGAAGAAATTTGGGTTTACGTCTTGAAGTAGCATCGACTACGTCTAAACCGGAGGATTCAACGTTACGTGCTTACGTTTACATACACCATCTTTGGTGACAGTCCGACATTTCAGAGAATAAATTTGTCCATGAATATTATTTTGGAGTTTTAAATTTGTGTTAGTTCATAAACTCACAAATTTACGAGAAGAGATTAGGACTTACAATTTTATTTTAACGTCCTTTACGACTAAACCGGAAACCTTAGGATTACGTATTTACGTTTTCGAACTCCATTTTTGATGAAACAATTTTTATTGGATTCGTTTTGTGACGTTGATTCATAATTTATAAAAACGTTTTTCGTAAAACAACCCGAGGGCACGCAAATCGAGGAAACTAGAATCGAGGAGTACCCGTAAATAAATGGGATGAGACAAGTGGGACACTTGTCCCACCCCACTCCCAAAACCGGCCTAAGTTAGCAACTTAACACTTGATGTGTCAAGTGTAGCTAACAAGCCTTACACATGTCATCAAGCTTACATCTTAAGCTAACCAACACACAAAACCACCAAGCAAACCATTTGCTTTCATTCTACTCATGCAAACTAGCTACATCTCTCTCTCTAATCTCATTTTGGCCGTCCCTTCCTCAACAAAAAACACCCAATATGATCTTGATTCCACCACAAAATCATGTGTTATTTACACATATGTTGAAGCCACTTTGAAACCCTATTGATTGGTGGTTCTCATAACATCCAAGAAGGATATTTCATGGAGTGGTAGGGCTGATTTTCCACAAGGTATACATGAAGAATGGTGGTCATGAAGATGGTGTTGGCTATGCACAAGTTTCTCCATCAAAATCCATGTTTTGATCACAACCTACATCATCATGGTGGTATACAGATTGTCCTCCTCAACTTCTTGTTATTTTGATTATGTAAACATGTATTTTATTTCCTATTGTATATATTTATGATGATTATATGATGATAAAAATGTTATGTGGGGATTTGTTGTTGATAAACATGATTAAAAAGGTGAAAAATCATATGAAACAAGGTTAAAATCTTGATTAATTTACATGGCTGTATAAAACAGTAAAGAAACATGTTATGAACTGATGAAATAATGAAGTAGGATCCATTTATAGTAATCTAAATGTCTTGTACACATGTGAGAGTTGGCCATGCAATGGAATCAAAATAATGAGTGAGATATGATCAAAACAAGTTTAAGGTATAAATCTGAGGTTACTGTTTTGGACGATTTTTAGAAAATACTTAAAGGATGATTCAACAGTAGCTATAAAAGAGTTAAATGTAGCACATATCATGTATTTTATGTGATAAAAATTTGAGCTTCTATCTCCATATAGAACTCAAGATATGGCAGTTTTGGTGAAGATGAAATTAAAAATCAGATTTTTGGAATTTAAAGAATAATACTATTATATAAGCACTCACATTTTAATATATAAAATGTAAAATAAAAACCCACTAACTTATGGATTTTATTTATATAAGTGTATAAAAGGTTAAATAAATGGACATTTTATAAAAATGGTAACTTGTTAAGTTTTATAAGTGATAAAACTATAAACATGATTTTTACGACTTTTTCGGCTATTGCCGTAAAATTAACGTTTTTGCTAAATAAAACTTAGATGGTTGGACCCGTCTAATATAAACTTTATAAAACTTATATACTGATATATAGACATGTATAACAAGTAAAAACCGATAAAACCCGAACTATAAGAAATACGGACATTTACGAGCTAATTAAGCATATTGGACTAATAATTGGACTAAATAAGATAAAAACACTTATAAACTTATTATTGGGCTTAACCCATTTGGGCCCAACTTGTGAAGTTTAAGTACTGATAATATAAGTACAAAATAGATTAAAATAAGTTAAATAACTTATAATAGGCTTATTGGACCTAAAACACGTAAATGGGTAAAACTGGTAAACTAATATAAAAGTTATCGACATATAACTCTAAAATGAGTAAACGAGAATATGAAAACTCACTTGATCATCATATTATATATAATCATCATATGTATACATAATTGATATTTTTATAAAGTCATTGGACAAACATCTAAGACCGATTATTATTTATATAGGTTTCCGTGATTGAAGCGCGTACCGTACGTCCGAATTGCCGATCACCCGCCTTCCCACGTCAACGTGAGTTCATAGCCTCGCACTCTTTTAAATGTTTTATAAATGTTTTATAAACCCGCGAGGGAGATAACATGTTAGTTTTTATAAACTTAGGACACCATTTGTCCCGATTGTTGTTTATTGATTTTGGACCCGAATGATTGAATGACCCGATTGTATGACCCGGTAAATGATTAATGGACCCGATAGATGAAATAAAATGGATTATTAAAGTTAGGTTATGTCACTAAAAGTCCCATTAGCATGAATTGTGAACTACCGGGAGTTGGTAGACGCTTATGCATTTAATAGTACTATTTGGGGACGATCACCCCAGTTCGCGCCTTGACGGTTGATCCCCGTCGTGCCACATTGATTGGTAAGCGAATTTATGTATGAGAAGATTTCCAATAGCGTGACCTTTGTGACGACACGCTACTTTAGATGGGCAAAATTGGTATCGGGTTAGCTACCCGTTTTGGTTTAGTAAGGTAACAATGTCATGCGGCTTGTAATAATCCAAAACTAACAAAATACTATTAGACGCATCGAATTACGAAATATTGCCTGACTAGCAATACGGGGTCATACTATTGATATTATGTTCGTGTTTTGGTTTTCATAACCATACTCATATAACGGTTTTATTTTCATACAACGTCGTAAGACGTATTGTATGACGTTTTTACGACATTGGCTCGTATAATGATTTTTAAGGCTTTTTATAACCATATTCATATAATGGTTTTATTTAATCTATACAAAGTTGCAAAAACGTATTGTATGGTGTTTTTAACGATAATGATTCGTATAACGATTTTTAAGGCAAATGCCTATATTATGATTTTCGATAAGGATTTGTATAAAATGATTTTGGCTATTTCATGGCCTATCAAAACGATTTGTACAAAATGATTTTCAGTAATACTTTTATACTGATATTATATTGATGGAATTTATTAAACTCTATGAATTCACTCGGCGTTATCGCTGACCCTTTTCTTTTAACATGTTTTATCTCAGGTACTTGAAGGTAATTCTCGGGAAGACGACAAGAATTCATGGCCCGCACTTAAACAATATTTTCCATTCAAATACTTTGTAAAACTTGTATGAAATGTAATGACTTGGGACCGATGTAACTTTGATATTATTGAATGGAAATGCTTTATAAATAAACGACGCGATTTTTATGCGTTGTCTATGATGTGAGTAATGTGCTATCCCGTAACACCAACTAGTCTTCCGCTGTATTGAGTTGTATAAATTTGGGGGTGTTACATGTGTGATCCATACAATTTTCTTTTATGAGGTAATTGTTTTTTTATGAAACCCGTGGATGATATGTGTTTCAGTTTGATCGATGTGATCATCGATAGTTTTAAATTGATTCTCGCATTGAAGATTTTTCATATGCGCCTACTCCTTTCGATTAGTCACTTGTCATGTGTACTTTTTCGAACTTATATCGACCGCCGCATGCTTGATAAGCTAGTAGTAATGTATCTTGAAGCACTTCCAAAAATTGATGATTTGATAATTTTTCGCTTCCAATGGCTTCTCCTTTGAGTTATATATTCATCTTTCCTTATAAGGATTGAAGGTACATTCAAACCGTTCATTTGTGCTCGTTACGTATAATCGTTGCTCTGACTATTCTTATACGACCTTCGTTAGAAACCTTAGAGATGACTTGTCTATTTCACACCTCTTTGCCATTAAACCAAAGACTATTGAGACAAATTAAGTGCCGGGACGTCGCTTTCTAAAGGGTTAGATGATGTAATAACCCGAACTTTAAAATCACATTTAGACCGAGTTCTAATACTATTTCTAATATTCGGACCAATATTATTTAATCGACTTTTACTTGTCATGATCATTTTTGCGAATAATATTTAGTTCTCGGCTAACCGGCACGGTTAAGGCTTTAACGTATTTGGTACGTTTCATTTATTAATTATCGGCAAACTCTATGTCCGTCATCGACCGTAAATATTCTCCTTATGACATAGAAATATTTTCTATTGTCGTCGTTTTAATTTCTCGTTTTACGATCATCCTTTGTAATTTACGTTAAGCCTTTAGGCGCCATTCGTTCATACGACGTGTTAACATCATTAAATTATAAGCCTCATTTATTTATTGAAATATCAGCGTTCTCCGAATGTCGATGTTTTTATTTTATGTTGAGCGTTTAATTTTCGTGATTCTACGCGTATTTTCTAAATCGCGTAATTCTTAAAATATCGGACTTCGATAATACCTGTTATATCATACCGTTGGCTAAAAATTACTTATAAAATTTCCATTTATCTATATCTATGCCGTGTCATCCATATGTCTCAAAAGATACACGTGTATCTTTCCCTTAGATACTAATCTATGGAATTCCATTTTGATACATCCTAAATCAGCTAAATGGCAATATCTATTCCTAAAAGAAAAAAAGATGCACTTGCTCTTTTTCTTTTAGTTGTACCGTGAGACACCAACACCAATTATCAGTTTATATAACAAGTTTTGAGTAGAAGACTTGATTTCATATTGAAGTTGGTTAATTTTTTAGCTTTAATCAAAGGTTGGGTTGGTTGAACCTTGATGATATATTTTCATCTATCTATTGTAAGGATTTTTGTTACCTTTTTCATTGTAATATTAATTTGTAATTTATATTTATATATGTATTTTTATTATTTTGATACTGATATTGATGATTATAATAGTTTATTTATGGTATTGGACATTTTATATGAATTTGTGACACCAAAAAAAATGAGCTTAAATAAGTCCGGGGCAATAGTTGTGACTTGTAGAGTTAGATCAGTTTTAAAAAACGTGCTTACTAGGATGGATCCGTAGGTTATGAGGGCTGATTAGGCCATTGGCTGAGTAGTTAAATGTTTTATGGTCATTTGTCCGGGTCGCTCGTCTCGTGACGATACCCGATGTTTTAGATATGATCGAAACAATAAAAACATGTTAAAACAGAACTGCTGTCTTACACGGCCAATAACTCCAAATATTTGTATACTGACCTCTAAATATGTAAAACTAAAAGTTGTAGAAAAAAATATGTAGAACACACACAAATCGGATGGTTTTCTATGGATAAACGGTTTGAAAATGACGGGCAAAACGGTGAACTGAAGTCGGCTGCGAATCACAGCCCATACTTCTATCAATAAAACGAGCATCTTAGCTATGTTAAACATAATTTAAGCACATATAAGATTAGGATCTGTATAATACAAGAGTTCATGATCACGTCGATATAAATGAATTGTTTAAACGATCTACGATATAGGAATAACGGCTTAAATATCAAGACATGTCGTAAAATATGTTAAGTTGAATCGTAGAGATAAAACACATAACTTAATCATTTTTATAAAACCCGATGTGGTAAGACCCACTCATTAGAAGTTATAGATCAATTTATATACTGATGGTTTGAGAACCCGAGACCCGACCAACGTGAGCTATTGAGTAGATATTGTTTGGAGGCGTTTTAGAATCCGTATTGCATATAAAGTGAATTTGGGCCACAAAAGCCCAACTTACACTTATAAAGACTATTGGACTATTATTGGACCTGAGATTAATTACGTATTTAGAGATCAATACTGAGTTCGAAATGAACTTAAGTCACACGAACTTGTTATGGGCTTTAATGGGCTTAATTGTCATAATGGGATAATTCATATAAATTGTTATGAAGAATCTTATGAAAAGTTTTACAAAGTTATACGATGTCCAGACCTAGTAAAGTGAACTATTTACATATATGTATGACTTATGTATAGTCTCAAGCCTAAGACGCATCTCGTCATATTAGGTCTCGTTCGGTCATATGTCTACCGTTGGGCATCTTGCTCCCGATCAATGAGCGGTTGATATCTCGGGAAGTCGTCTATCGACTATTGGACGTTTGTTCCTTGATTTACGTGTAATAGCTATATCAGGTGAGTTCATAGCCTCACTTTTACCGCTTTATATGTGTTTATAAACCCGCGAGGGGGAATACATGCTCTTGGTATAAAAATATGATGTTTATATATATGCTTTTGAGAGAATACATGTTTATGAATAAACATGTGGTTTGCTATATGCTTTGAACGAATACATGTTGTTGTAAATGAATGTAAGATGGTTGATTATATGCTTTTAAAAGTTGAACACAAGCGTTGATTGTATCGATTGTGAACCGCTATTTGCTAAGTGCTGTATTGCCAAAATTTGGAAAGTCCCTATAAACCCATGAACCGTTAACTACCTATGATGGGTAGGCGCTGGTACAGACAGATGGATCCATCGGGGATGGCCCCCACCTAGGCAGGTCGCACCTGTGGGTTGGAGGCTCAGCCAGGTATGTTGTATTAGAAGTAAGGGGGTATTCGGCAAAATACCTGACTAGGGCATTATTATACTTAAGGCTTCGGTGTCATGGCTTAGTAGAATAGCGCGGACTTTGGATATTGTATGTGTTACAATATTGACAGTGGATGAGATTCTTGTGTTCAAAAGCTTTATGGTTTATTTAAAATCCCATTATTGTTTATTTAAAAACCTATGAATTCACTCAACCGTTGTGTTGACATGTTAGCATGTATTCTCAGGTGTGTAGGTTTAAGAGCAGCTGGAGCATGGAGCCGCATAGGTTAAGTAAAGGCAAAACAAACAATTTCCATTCGATACATTTGACAAATCTTTATTATTTCTTAAGGTTTGTATAAATTGGTGGGACCTCTTTTTTAATTAACTCTGATTTAACAAAATTATCGAATGGTTTATTTTATAAAACGTCTCTTTTGAGGTCGTTTTCTATGACAGTGTGTGATGTGCTATGAAGTAACGCCTAATGTTAATATTCCGATGCCTTGTGAAATTGGGGGTGTTACACTTTCCTTAATCTTATCCGGAATCGCAAACACTCTTATCCGGAATCCTTGTACTTGAGCTTATCCGGAATAAATGATCCTTTAGCTTATGCGGAATCTGTTTTTTCTAGCCTTATCCAGAATGCTTGTTGGCTACGTTATCCGGAATATGAAGAAAACTGTTATCCGGAATATGTGAAGTTTTCCCTTATCCGGAATCGATGATTCTTAGCTTATCCGGAATACAAAATTGTGGATCTTATCCGGAATCTATATTCTCACTGCTTATCCGGAATGTGGAAGAAAAAATTGTTATCCGGAATCAAACTTGGTTCTTCTTATCCGGAATATCACAAAAAAGGCCTTATCCGGAATCACAAACTTTTGCTTATCCAGAATACTTGTAAAACGTGCTTATCCGGAATGTTATCTTTCTGCTTGTTATCCGAAAAAACACGAAGATTACTTATCCGAAATACTTTCTGACCTAATATTCGGAATATATATGGGAGATCTTATCCGGAATATGCTTTGCTGACCTCTTATCTGGAATCCAGTAATATTACTTATCCGGAATATGGAACTAGGTGTTATCCGGAATAAACTGAAAACCCTCTTATTCCGGATAAAGAAGAAAAGATTCCAAATACAGCTTCTTCCCAACAACTTGATTTTTTCAAACTATTTACCCAAGAATCAAACCAAAACAACCACCTTTTTCATGAAAATCACCAACAAGAATATCACAAATCCCTACCACTACTTTGTAGGAAATTTGTATGAAGATTTTGAGCTCAAAAACACAAAATTTTTGATACGAAATCAACAATGTAACCACAAACTAAACACGAATCTACCCCATGGCTATTGATACCAATTGTTGTTCGTAATAATATGATGATAGATTAAAGAAATGAGATGGAAAAGATATGAATTTTAGAGAGAGAAAGTAGTGAGAGAAAGTAGAGAGAGAGATGATTAACTTGTGAAATTAGATTAAGAAAAATGAGATCATCCACCCTCCTAACATGGTAGGAGGGTGCTTATATAGTCCACCAACATGCGGGCACTCTAATGGACTATATTGTTTTGGGCCGGGCTCAAATAAATGCTTAGTACCTTGAAAGAGGCCTTTTAAGCTAACCATCAAGCTCGTAATGTCACGACTATTTTAACTAACTACTAAAACGTTCTAATAAATATTACAATATAAACCTATGACCGAACATTCTTGTTTGACTCAATATTTTGAGGCTAACAGCAAGTGTTTGAAATTTTTGGTAAAATTCGGAATATAGGAAT
The DNA here is from genome assembly GCA_025667525.1 of Glebionis coronaria. Lineage (NCBI taxonomy): Eukaryota > Viridiplantae > Streptophyta > Magnoliopsida > Asterales > Asteraceae > Glebionis > Glebionis coronaria. The sequence goes on from CM046875.1 coordinate 136,819,735, forward strand.
CGGAATAAAAGGGTTCCAAAATTCAGAATAAGGGTTTAGGGTATTCTGACTTTTGCTTAGACAGAGTAATTCCGAATTTGGTTTCTAGGTTCACATTCCGACTTTTGTGAAGTATTTTTTATTCTGACATTAGTTAGTGATTGAAAAAAATCAATTCCGTTTTTTGAAGCTTTATAATATTCCGACATTTGTTTTCTCAGTGCAGCATCACATTCCGTAATTTACACAATTCATATTCTGACTTTTATAAAAGTTATTGATTCCGACTTTCATATAGGTATGGATTCTGAATTTTATCACAGTTCTGGATTCCGATATCTATATAGGATACATATTCCACATTTAAGTAGAGTTTGTATTCCGACTTATATAAAGTTTATGCTTCCGACTTTCATACAGTTTCTAATTCCGCCTTTAGGTCAACAAGTTGATTCTAAATAGTTTTAAATTCTGACTTTTCAACAATTTGAATTCTGACTTGTTATCAATATCCTTGTTAACAAAAGGCTGGGTTAAACACACCAACTCACAAACCAAACAACCAAACACACTCGACTCACGACTCACCACACACAGAACTCAAACACAAATACACCCAAACATAAACCAGACACAGACTCGATGCCTTGAATCGACTCGAACATATCAAACCTCTTAATCAGATTTCAGTCGAAGACCATCATTGTTCAAGGACTCAAAACGAAAATAAAACAAAATTAAAGACCTACCCGAGACCATACTATGATCTTGGAGCCTTCGTTCTTCTCGTCTGGTGCTCAATCAATAAGAATGATGATTCTTTCTGGTTCTTGACTAATCGTATAGGATTCGGTTTGAGCAGCTCATAATATAAAGTGGTAATTGATCTTCGTGGGTTCCCTAATTGTATTAATTTGGATTCTCGGTGAGATTACAAGAGTTGAAAACAAGGGTGTATTTTATTAGTATATGTTGGTTTCATATTTGATTCATTGATGATGATGAGTTTAAGGTTTATGATGAACTTTTAGGGTTGATTGTGGAACGTGAAGAGGGAGATTGTTAATCAGGGAAGAGTGATAAGTTTTTGGTAGCTATGAATGATAATGGTGAGAGAGGCGGAGAAGTCTATGAGTAGAATTAGGGCAATATAATTTTTTTATATATACTCTAACTCAAAAAGTTTTGGTAGCTGTGAGGCTTGTGTAAAACAAATATTTTTTAGGGCGGAGATTACAAAGATATTTACGTTTGGGAAGCCACGTGGTCTTTGATATGAGCAAAAACTCATATCAATTTATCAACAAATCACCCTAAAACACAATAAAAATACCTAAACTTTGTGTTATAAAGCGGAATTATGTGGTATGTTTTGTGTTTGTGTTCAAATAGGTAAGAAGGATACATTTTCAAGCAGACAAAGGAAAATCAAGCTTAATTTGATGAAAAAGACAAAGAAGGATCAAAAGTGACAAGACTTTGAAGACAAAGGACCTATCTTGACAATCTTCCAAAGATGAAGGACCAAAAGTGTAAATATGAAAAAGTCAAGATCAAAGTCAAATATGGTCAACTCTCAAGTCAACTAAGTCAAAGGATCAAATTTGTTCAAGAATGAAGTTTGAAGGACCAAATATGCCAAAGAAATGAAGTTACTAGCTAAGAAATACAATCTGCCAAAGTTGAGGGGTTAATTCTACCATTTGTGGAAGTTATTTTGTGCTCAATCCGTGTGAACCAATTCTCAACCAATGGGAAGTCAAGAGAGAAGGGGTTTGGATTGCCAGCTGGCCACTAGCGCTGTTCTCCTATTTATTACAAAATCCCAACAGTAACTTCCACTTTCTTGTTTTCAACCAATCAGCTTTCGCCAACCAATATTACATTTATCCAAAATGGATAGTGATCCGCAACTCATGCTGGGAACCAATGATAATTTGCCACGTATCATCTTCATCAAAACGTATTGCCAGAATCGACTTTGAGCTAGAAGCAATTTCAAGAGAAGTTATAAACATGAAACTTGCTTGTTTTTTAGAGACGAACTCAATAGTCACAACCAATTAAGCTGAAATCAAACCAATAGAAAAGCCCCAAATCTGTTCTTCATCAGCAAAATTCATTTGGCAGATTTTTGACACGTGGAAGCCTGGGATTGGTTCCAACACGTCACCAACCCCAACTGCTCTACTTCTAAAATCTATAAATACCATGTTCAGCGTTCATTTCTTGTAGTTGTAGAAAGTGTGAAATCACACACACTTAGTTTTCCTCTCAATTCATTTCTTAGTTTCAGCTTAACAAGTCAAGAGTTTGACACACTCTTGAGTCTGTTATAGTTAGTTGTAACAGTTTAACTACCCTTGTAACTACTTTCCTTACTCAATAAAATTCAAATTCCCATTTTCCCTCCAAAAGTTCTCATACTAATTTACTGTTCATCCTTGCTTCATTGAATCCTTTTGTTGCTGTTGATAGTTTGTTATGATCATATCTTGATCATAACTGGCTAAGTTCGAAGATTGTAGCTGTTTGATCACCCAGTTCCATTTCTAGTAGATTTTGGAGATTTCAGATTCATTAATGGCAGATTTGTTGATTGATTACTGTTGATTGGTTGTTGATAAGTGTTTTCTAGTGCTAAGGTGGTGGTTAGCACTAGAATAGAGAGCTCAGCGTTCCTCTACTCCCCAAAGGAGGCCTTTGCTTAAGGTTTTGAGTTTCTGATTTTTCAGTTCCTCTAAATTGTTGATGCCTGCTACATTCTTAGATAATCTTGCTTGATTGTATGATAAAATGTGTTTTGACCTGTTTTTGATCTGATCTCATTGACTTTGTAGCTTCATTGTAGCTTAATCTGCTTATTAGCTTTGTTACTTGTCCTGTTTCAGTCAGTTTAGCATTGTTAATAATTTAGTGTTCTAGTTGGTTAGAGTACTTGTAACCAGTTCTCATATACTTCATTTTGGATACTAAACTTAGTTTGTTAAAGCTCTTTTCTCAGTTTAACCTTTTGATCAACAAGTCTTCACAAAAATTCCAAAAAAAACCAGTAAAGTAGTGTTTGGTTCTAGCCTAAAAGTAGTTTTCAAGTATTAGTTTTTGGCAAACTTGTGTTCATTTTCAGTTAACAAGTGATAAGAAATAGAGTTCAGTCACTTTCAAGTAAAATTTTTGGCCAAAAAGGCAAAAGGTCATAAAAAAGTCTGGGTCAGTTTTATACTAGTTCCTTTTCAGAAAGTCGTCAATTTGATTTGCTTGTCATTTCTTTACTACTTGATGAAATTACCTCAAACCAGTTCTCAAATCTCAGTCAATATATGAAGTTTCAACTTGTATAAGGAAAGTGTACAATATCCAGTATTCAGCTGGGAATAAGCAAAAGTTTGAACCATTAAGCAAATGCAAGTTACTGTAACTTGACCAACTGCTTTTTTTATATCTCTATTTCCACTTCATTAACTGGTCAATTTTCTTTCACAAAATCATTCAATAAGTGTTCCTGGTTGAATTTTGAGAATTTGAGCTTATTGAAAATTCTTGGTCAACGAAAGTCAACATAAGCACTCTTTTTGCTTATTTTAGAATTCTGAGCTTATTACTTGATGATTTTTCATAAGACTTGATTTCCCGTCCTTCTTTTGAGCTTATTAATCATTTTCATCACTAAAATATAGTTGTACAAGTCTGGATTAGCTTATAGCTTATTTTGTGCTTATTGAAATTAGCTTATCAGCTTTTCAGTAATTTTAGCCAATTTCCTTGGATAGGTCTAGTTTAAATCTGATTTTAAGTCGATTGCAACTTATTTAGTCGAATTTGGTTGAGAAATAAGCTCAAACGAGCTTATTGAAGGTTGTAACCCGTTTTTGGTAAAAAGTTTTGAAAAATTGCACTTTGGTCCTTAATGTATTAAACTGTTCTTAATTTTGGCTAATCTTTCCAAGTTTTTAGGTTTTGCAAAAACACAGTCCTTATAATTTCAAGTTTGTACAAATTCAGTTAGGAAGTTTAAATTTTGTTGAGAATTAGTTACTTGTTTGATCAATTTTAATTTTAAGTCCTCTTAGCTTACTGTTTTTGCACATTTAGTCCTCATACTTTTCAGCTTTACATTTTGAGCATTTAAATTTCATAGAATTTACATCTCTAGTCCTTATAGTTTATAGAATTTACCTTTTGCATTTTAATTGAATAAAAGCTTGGTATTTGCACGTTGTTTTACATATAAGTAAACGGTATTTTTCATTTTTGCAAAGCATTGTTTGAATTAGCAATAGAATATCAAAAAAAACATTACCAACCAAGAACAATTAAAAACCCGATCTTGTTAGGACTTTCAATTTGTTAAGAACTGAGAAAAACGAACTTCAACTATACACATTTCAAATGGCGCCGCTGCCGGTTCTTTGACTTTACGAGAGACTATCGATTGACGGTTTTCATTGGCTTTTGGGATCCGTTCACCTAGTGAACGTTATTTTTACGTATCATAAATAAAAAAAAATAAAAAAATCGAAAATATAAAAATATATAAAAACTAAAAATTAACAAAACAATTCTTTTCCTAAAGAATTGACCAAACAAATTAAAAAATCCAAAAAGCAATCTTTTTCCTAAGAGATTGCACCCAAAAATATATATTATTGGATTCTCTCGGTTTTTATGTACATATAGTATTTTCTCTTAAAAACTCATAAATACAAAAATATTTTCCATATATTATTATAAGTAAATACGTATACATATAAGAACAACCAATCTACATATTCTCCATAAGTATTGCCAAGGCAATACACCGTGTTGAGGGGCGTTACGGTCCTTGACGCGTGTATCGATCAAACAAAATAAAGCAAGAATAGATAAATACTCTCAATAAGCAATAATTCGAAGAATACAAACAATTAAGTGAATAGAAAGGCGATGTGCTATAAAATGCCATCTAAGGGTCAATAGGTACTTAAGTGCTTCGCGCCACCTAACCCCCCATTCACTTGTGAGTATTCTAAGAAGGAAGGCTTCATTGGGGGTCTTGCACCCAAGTAGTACATACGTATATTATTATTTTCTTGTGGATATTTCATATTGAAACTCGAAGAGGATAATCCTTTTCTCTTCAAAGTCACACGAGAGCTTCTCTCTCATTCCTCGTATTGAGTTGCATGCTCACTCGCGGGCGTGCACAAATACCGATTGGTGTACAACCTCTTCCTCCGAAAAGGAAGAAAAAGAGAAAGAGTAAGACCACCACCGTCCATCAAGCCGATCACGAGAATCGTGCTTTGATTCATCCACAACAAGAAGCCATGGCTGTTGATAATCGTTCTTTGATGGAACGTTTGCAATCCAATGTTCATGGAGATTCTAATGCTATTAGGATTCCCGACATTCCCGCAAATTCATTTGAGCTAAAAACGGCTATGATTACCTTGGTTTCAAACACACCTTTCTATGGTCACAAGAATGATGATCCTCATGATCACCTTAAGAGATTCTTTGCTCTTTGCAATACCCTTAAGTACAATCGAGTTCCACATGATGCTATTAAGTTGATATTAGTGCCATTTTCACTAGAGGGACCCGCTAAACATTGGTTAGACACCCAACCACCCGATAGTATCACCACATGGGATGGTTTCGCCACTAAGTTTTTGAACAAGTTCTTTCCTCCATCTAAGACCACGGCTTTGAGGAACTTAATTAGCTTTCAACAAAAATCTAGTTAATCCTTTAGTGATGCTTGGGAGGAGTTTAGAGAGTTATTGAGGCGATGCCCTAACCATGGATTGGATGAAGTTCACCAAATCAATACTTTCTATAATAGCCTTAAACCTCATCACCAAGATTCACTCAATGCTTCCTCAGGAGGGAATATTCTTCTTAAATCCATTCAAGAGGCCGTGGACATCATTGAGACTAAAGCAATATTTCAAACAAACACTCAATTTGAAGAAAGGGTTCATGTTATCCAAAACACTTCTCAAACACCTTGTGATAACCAATTCCTCAAATATCAACAAGAGATTTTTCAAAAGATGGATAGTGGTCAACAAGAGCTTATTCAAGCCATTAAGAGCCTTTCACTGAACAATTCTTCAAATGATGTGAATGCCATTACTCTTTCTTGTGTAACTTGTGGAGGCCCCCATTCTTATGAACAGTGTGATAAGGTGCAAGGTTATCAAGGGGAATGTTATGCTTACCAAGAGGAACATCGTGAACACTTCAAGCCAAATATCAATCCCAATAACCTTTCTTACAAATCCCAAAATTACCTTACTCCACCAGGATTCCCACCCCAACCACCCACCCAACTTCAACAAAATCCTCCTCAAGTGTTACAAAGGAATCAAGGGCAAAGACCACCTTACCAAGGAAATAACTACAAGGCACCCAACAATGTTCAACATCAAGGAAATACCTTTTATCCATCACATCAAGGATTTAATCAACCACTTCCACCTTTCCCAAATCAAGGATATTCTTAATTACTAAATTAAGCTTACCCTCCACTTCAAAATCAAGGATATGGGATGCAAGAGACTCATGAGTATGTTGACAAGAAAATGCGTGAAATTGAGAAGAGAATGAATGACCAAATGAAACTTGCATTGGAGGCACAAACCAATAGGCTTTTAATGGCATATAATCAAAGACCACAAGGGGATTTACCTTCTAACACACAAACAAATCCAAGAGCAAATGTCAATGATATTTCAACAAGAAGTGGAAAGACAACAAAGGATCCTTCACCTCCTAAACCTTCTATTGTTCCACCCACTTTTGTTCCTACTTGTGACAAGCCTTCTACCTCTACTTCACCACCTCAAAATGCTCCCATTCAATCAAACACACCTTCTCAACCTATTCTTACTTCTCCTCTACCTTCCACACCTCCCAATGAAGAAGCTAACAAAGACAAATCTTCCACTACAATACCAATTCCACCTACACCAAAACCAACTCTTCCATATCCTTCAAGGTTGAAAAAGGACAAGTTAAAGAACAAGGATGACATCCAAGTCTTAAATTTCTTAAGAATGTTCAAGCAACTCAACATCAACATATCCTTTGCGGAAGCTCTTGCTTATATGCCAAAGTTTGCTAAGATGTTCAAGGATTTACTCTCAAACAAAAAAAATTGGTTGATTTGCCCAACACACCCCTTAATGAAAATTGTTCCGTCGTGCTACTTAAAACCTTACCAACAAAACTTGGAGATCCGGGGCGCTTCTTGATACCTTGTAATTTTCCCGGTGTAGAAAATTGCATGGCTTTGGCGGATTTAGGGGAAAGCATTAACCTCATGCCTTTATCGGTTTGTAAAAAACTCTCTATTCCCGAGCTCACTCCCACTAGGATGACCCTTGAATTAGCCAACCGAACCATAGCTTACCTCGTAGGTATAGCGGAGGATGTGTTTGTAGGTGTGGATAAGTTTACATTTCCGGCCGACTTTGTAGTGGTTGATTATGACATGGATCCTAGAGTTCCTTTAATTGTTGGAAGACCGTTTTTGAGGACGGGTCGTACTTTGATAGATGTGGCGGAAGGAGAACTAATTATGAGAGTAGATGATGAGAGAGTGGTGTTTAAGTTAGGGAAAGTTTGTGATAGGAAAGAGGTTAAGGAGTCTAGACCGTGTGATACTATTAACATAGTTGATGGGCTAGATGAGGTGTGTGATGAACACTTTCATGATGCTTGCAAGAGTACTAGTGATGAGATGCCCCATGTTGAAACCGTGGCCTCAATTGCTCCCTCTTTAACACCTTTTGGAGAGAGTGATTTCCTCTTGGAGGAATTTGAGTCAAACTTTCTTGGTGATGATGATTCTCCCATTAATTGGGAAGAAGGTATTCTTACTATCCAAAAGTTGCTCAATGAGGACCCTATACCTTCTCCTATTCCACAAGAAGTTACCAATGAGGATCCTTCCATAGTAAAACCTTCCATAGAGAGTCCACCTCCAATTGAACTTAAGGACCTTCCATCCCACTTAGAGTATGCTTTCTTAGAGGGCAAAGACCAATTACCCGTGATCATTGCTAAAGAGTTGAAAGAAGATGAGAAGGAGCAACTTATTGAAGTCCTTAAGAAACACAAGAAAGCTTTAGCTTGGAAAATATCCGACATAAGGGGAATTGATCCACATTTTTGTACACACAAAATCCTTATGGAGGATGATTACAAACCCGCCATTCAAAGTCAACGAAGAGTTAACCCAAAAATCCATGAGGTCATTAAGAAGGAAGTGATTAAACTCCTTGATGCGGGTATGATTTACCCCATTTCCGACTCTCCATGGGTTAGCCCGGTACATTGTGTTCCAAAGAAGGGTGGAATCACCGTAGTGCCTAATGAGAACAATGAGCTTATTCCTACGAGACTTGTCACCGGTTGGAGAGTTTGTATTGACTATAGAAAACTCAATGAGGCTACTAGGAAAGACCATTTCCCATTACCTTTTATGGATCAAATGCTTGAACGCTTAGCGGGAAATGAGTACTATTGCTTTCTTGATGGCTTTTCGGGTTATTTCCAAATACCCATTGACCCTAAGGATCAATAAAAGACCACATTCACTTGTCCCTACGGTACATTTTCTTACAAGACGATGCCTTTTGGCTTATGTAATGCACCGGGGACGTTTCAAAGGTGCATGATGGCGATTTTCCATGACATGATAGAGAAAACTATGGAGGTTTTTATGGATGATTTTTCCGTCTTTGGAAATTCATTTACCTCATGTCTCACCAATCTAGAGAGAATGCTTAAGCGTTGTGAGGAAACACGTTTAGTGCTTAATTGGGAGAAATGTCACTTTATGGTGAAAGAGGGAATTGTTTTAGGACACAAAATATCCAACAAGGGATTAGAAGTGGATCGAGCTAAAATTGATGTGATTGCTAAGCTTCCCCCACCCACCTCGGTTAAAGGTGTGAGGAGTTTCTTAGGTCATGCGGGATTTTATAGGCGCTTTATACAAGATTTTTCTAAGATAGCTAGACCGATGACTCATCTCTTGGAAAAAGAGGCTCCTTTCATTTTTAACAAAGATTGTTTGGATTCTTTTGAGACTCTTAAGGAGAAATTAACAAAGGCTCCCGTTTTGGTTTCTCCAAATTGGGAATTACCTTTTGAGCTTATGTGTGACGCTAGTGATTATGCGGTGGGGGCCGTCTTAGGACAAAGAGTTAATAAGCATTTTCAACCTATACACTATGCGAGTAAAACCATGACCGGTGCACAACTTCATTACACTACCACGGAAAAAGAGTTGCTTGCTATAGTCTATGCTTTTGAGAAATTTAGACCATACCTTTTGCTCTCCAAAACCATAGTGTATACGGATCATTCCGCTCTCAAGTATCTTATGACAAAACAAGATGCTAAGCCTAGGCTTTTGAGATGGGTTTTGTTGCTTCAAGAGTTTAAGATAGAAATTCGTGATAAGAAAGGAGTCGAGAATTTAGCGGCGGATCACTTGAGTAGACTTGAGCATCCTTTTCAAGGAGATTTTCCACATCAAGAAATTAATGAATCCTTTCCATTAGAGGAGCTCATGTCTATCTCTTCCCAAGAGGATGCCACTCCTTGGTTTGCGGATATAGCAAACTATCTTGTGGGCAATTTGCTTATTGAGGGTCTTACTTATCAACAAAAGAAGAAATTTCTTAAGGAAGTTAAGTACTACTTTTGGGATGATCCTTATCTTTTTAGGCAATGTGCGGACCAAATCATTAGACGGTGTGTAGATGGGCCCGAGCATTTAAGATCTTAGAAGCGTGTCATAAAGGACCTACGGGTGGACATTTTGGGCCCAACTATACCGCCAAGAAAGTCTTTGATTCGGGTTACTATTGTCCTTCCATTTACAAAGATACCCATGAAATGGTGAAATTTTGTGATGTGTGTCAAAGACAAGGAAAAATTACACAACGTGATGAGATGCCACAAAACTTTATTCAAGAGTGTGAGATATTTGATGTATGGGGCATAGACTTCATGGGACCTTTTCCATCTTCTAAGGGAAAAAAGTATATACTTGTGGCGGTGGATTTTGTGTCCAAATGGGTGGAGGCTAAAGCCTTACCTACCAATGATGCTAGAGTTGTTGTGAAGTTTTTAAAGCAATTGTTTGATAGATTTGGTGTACCTCGGGCCATCATAAGTGATCGTGGTACGCACTTTTGTAATGATCAATTCACGAGAGTTATGAAGAAATATGGAGTTAATCATAGACTTTCTACCGCGTATCACCCTCAAACCAATGGTCAAACCGAGGTCACAAATCGTGGTTTAAAGAGAATTTTAGAGAGAACGGTGGGAGAGCATCGAGCTTCTTAGTCGGATAAGCTAGATGATGCTTTGTGGGCTTTTAGGACGGCTTTTAAGACACCAATTGGTTGTACTCCTTATAGGCTTGTCTATGGAAAAGCGTGCCACCTCCTATTCGAGTTAGAACACAAGGCATCTTGGGCTCTCAAGTGGCCTAATTTTGATTTAAACCAAGCTGGTTCACATAGGAAAGATCAACTTAATGAGATGGATGAATTGAGATCCAATGCCTATGAAAATTCTTTGCTTTACAAGGAAAAGACTAAGAAATTGCATGATGCTAAGATCAAGAACCGTGAGTTCAAAGTTGGAGAGCCGGTTCTCCTCTTTAACTCAAGGTTGAAACTTTTTGCGGGCAAGCTTAAGTCGAGATGGTCCAGTCCATTCACTATTGCTCAAGTGTTTCCATATGTAACTATTGAGTTGTCACAACCCGATGGTCCGAACTTTAAAGTGAATGGTCACCGTGTGAAACATTATTTTGGGGAGGACATTTCCGTTGAAATGGTCCAAGAGATCCCCATTTTCCCCATGAATTAATTCATTGAGGGACGAGTCGAGCTAGAGACTCATTAACTTAAGCATCATATAACTAGGTTTAGAGTGTTGTAGGTTAGCAATAGAGGTATAGACTTGGAGATAAGTGTAGGGGAGACCTTCTTTTGTCTTCATGATTGTTTGTAGGGTTGCTCACTCATTTCATGCTTTGGAGCTTATGGAGGAGGCCCTTGTATCCGGTTCACTTCGTTACTATTGTGATCTTTCATTGACACCTTGTGCTTAAACATGAATTCACTAATAGTTGTCCTTTCCTTAACTTGGGTTAAGCAAAGTTTATTCATTGTCATAAGTGTAGGGGAAGTTTTTATACTTCCATGCTCTTAAAGATTGAGGACAATGTTTAGCTTAAGTGTAGGGGGGTCTTCTATCGAAGTGACCTTACCTAGAACTTGTCATTGTCTTTCATGATAACATGGAAAATTAATTTTTTAAACGTTTTTCAAATTTTTGATCTACTTTGGCCACCAAAAATATGCATTCATAATTTTTGCATCAATCACTTTTCATTTGCATATCAATATTGCATTGTATATATTTCTTCTTTTATTTTTCATCAAAAATACATAAAAGAAAAAAAAAATATAATAAAAACATGGTTTAACAAATTTAGACTTCTTTGACATATTAGGCCCGCCATGGATATTTTGACTCAACCCGAGTTTGCTTATCTTAGCACTCTCTAGCTAGTATCCTTAACCATGTAGTCCTTCATTGGTCTATTAGGCTAAGCATCCACCAATCTCATTATTTGAGATTTTAAATTTGTGGAGAATGGGAAATGATAGAGTTGAAGCAAGTATAAAAGGGCTAGATAAACTTCATGATAATTACTTGTGGCTAAACCCTTCTCTTCTTTACCTCTATTTTCTTCGCATGTATATATTGTTAATAAATAATCAAGAACGGTTTTAATCGGTTTGTAATCTCTTATGCATTTTTGTCTAATCATTCATGGTTGATATAAGTACGTCTTAAGATTCTAAGTTAGAATGTTTTATGTGTACTAGACTTATTTCATGCTCAATATTTAGCGGGTGTTTTTCCTTTTATTCTTTTCAAATTTCTTAGTGAGGAATAAAGAAAAATAAGAGCGGCTTATAAAAAAAATGAGTGGCTAGAAAAAAAAAGAAAAAGAAAAAAAAAAGAAGAAAAAAATAATTATACAAGACTTCCAAGAGGGGCAGTGTGGTGTTAATTATAGTGACTATTGAGTTCCAATATTACCTTGACAGGTTGCGGGGATTCAATAGATTGCTCCAATCCAATATTACCTTGACGGGTTGCGGGGTTGAAGATCCAAAGTCTCAAAAAGATGGCGGATGTAAATTATTGCGTGAGTTTTATTTTTCTTTCTTTAGCGAGTGTGTAGTGATTGTAGAGTTTTACTACTATTTAGGAAAAGAGCGTAAATAGCGGTAAGTATCGAGTGATGATTTTAGGAAAAATCAACACAAATGACCCTAAATCACTTAAAAAGAGAGAAAGAGTTCGTTTCCCAAGGAGGTATATGTGTGTGAATTAACTTGTAGTTGTTTGAGATTAATATTGAGAAGAATGGGGATGAGAAGATGAAAAGACGGTCACGTTAAAATTAAACTACGACGTAAAAGACGTAAACGTAAAGCCGTGAAAAACTACCCAAATTAAAAGTTAATACTAAGACCAAAAACAAAATATCAAAAAGGATAAAAACAAGTCTTAAATAATATAAACAAAGATAAAAATCCAACAAAGATATTTTAAAACCTTTTATTAATTAAATATTTAATTTTAAATGCTAATTAAAGCCCTAAAATTAAATATAACTAATTCAAATGTTTAATTATGATTTTATTGAATAATTACTTAACTTATATTATTAGAAGACTAAAAAGTAATTTTCTAAAAATTAAAAGCTATTAAAACTATTTTTAAAACTCTAAAAATGATTTAAAATGATTAAAACCTAATTAAACTTAAAATAATTATAAAAATAAATCTAAAGGCTATAAAAATATTCTAAAAATGGAAAAGGTCCTAATTAATGCTAAAGAACTTAAGAAAAAGGAAAAAGAAATAAAAATGAAATTTTGATTTTTTTAATAATAAAATAATATTAAAATAATACTAAAAAATAAAAAGTTCTCAAATAAATTCTAAAAAATTCTCAAAAATCCTAAATATTCTAATTAAGAAGAAAATGTAAATTAAAGTTTCTAAAACCTATTAATTAATTTTATATTAATTTTTAAAGTTGCTAAAAAATCCTAAAATCTTATAAAATTAAAATTAAGCCAAATTGAAAACCTAATAAGCTGAAAACCTCAAAATATTTATTAAAAAGCTAAAAACTATTTTTCCTGAAAATTAAAACTATTTTTACTATTTTTTAATGAATTAATAAAAAACGGGTATTAAATAAATGCTAGAAAATAATAAAATAAAGGGAAAATTATAAAAATAGGCTAGAAAAATCACAAATCTAATAAAGATCCTAGGAAAAATGAAAATAAGCAAAAACACAAAGCAAATAAGAGGAAAATAAGCCACGGCTTATATTAATAAGCTTAGAAGGAAAACGTGGTAAATAGAAATGGAAAACAAACTCTAACGAAAAAAGGCTATCTAGATTAACGGTAGAACTCCTACTCCTCCAACGAGAGGTCTGGGGTTCGAGTCCAGTTACGGGTATGCCTTTTTGTAATTTTTTCTTTTTTTATTTTTTTCTTTGCCAATCCAATAGTGACCTCTAATAAGCTTGTAAACTTAATCCAGTTTCACTTTTTATGAAGATTTAGCTAAGATTAAAGATCAAAAACATGACAGATTAGGCTTGAACACTTAGCAGCTTTGGCTTATTGTTCTTGCTTGAGGATTTAGCCAAGAGGGGCCTGGCTTGGCTTTTTTGTGGATGATATTGGAACAAGGGGGCACCCTTGTGCTTATTGAAGCACAAGGAGTCAACAAAATGGCAATTATCAATCACTTAGCACACACAAATGATCAAACAAAGCACACAAGGGCCATGTCAAGTTTCTGATGCAAACTATGCAGGTCTGGGGACTTAGTGACAGATTACTAGCACCCTAGCCAACTTCAAATGCACAAATTTGGCACAAACACTCACCAAATGGTATTTAATCAATCTGCAAACCTAATATAATCTAAACCCTAACAGTATGCTAGATTCAAGCTTCCAAAACCATGAAAATCAAGCACAAATAGACTTATGCAGATTTTAAACACACTTTTCCTTTTTAACTCCACAAACTTGTTTCAAATCTTGTTCTAATGTATCCTAATGCTAACATGCAACCTATCTTAACCTTTTAAAGCCTTGCTAACACCTTATGAAAGCACAATTCAAAAATCTACCCTACTAAAAGGCTAATCCAAACACCCTGTTAAAATCTGAAAACCAACTTTTAACAAATCAAAACACCTTAAAACCTATTCAAACTGATCCTAATGGTATCTAACATGCATATAAACTTAAAAGAACACAATCCAATCAGTCTAAACACACTTAAGCATCAAATCAAACAAGATCATATGAAACTACACTTTTCTGAAAATTTCCAAAGGTAAAAGAACTTTTACCTTAGGGCTTTACATCCAAAGCCCTAGTGGATGAATATCCACCTCCTTATGCACCCGGGTGCATGCAGATCAATATCAACAACCTTGCAACCTGTTAATGACAAAACAAAGAAGAACACACAAGTATAGAATCCAATATAACTTTCTGTTTACTTTTTCTTACTTTCTAAAACTCTTCCAAAAACTTTTAAAACCTCTTAACACGTTTTAATAACCTCTAAATCACCAATAACATGAACTAAAAACACCAAAACCTTTTGAGCAGATTACACCAAAAATTTCCAAATTTCAGAAACCTTCAAACAACTTTGAAAATCAAAGTTACTTAACCAAATAAAGAATGGAACTCAGAATCAAGCTTCACACAATACACAACTTTTAAAAACAATAAAAAGGCATTACACTTGATTAAATCAAAAACCAAACTTTTATTTTCTTAAAAAGGGATTACAAGTGAGAGCTTGAAAACTGGAACAAGGGACATCACAGGTTGATGCCTCTATTTATACTACTCTAATGAACATACTAGAAGGCTAAAAACAAAACCCTAATCACTAGAAAATCCCAAAATTGCCCTTGACGTTTTTGAGTGATGAGTTGTCCAAATTTGATCCTGGACGTTCCTTTTGGCGTTGTGAGTAAGCAATGAACCTCAGTTGTTGATTTAGGACACGTCATTTAACTTGGGGACCAAGGTGTTCTCTGATTGGTGGAATGGGGAATTGGGGGTAGGGTCCACAGTGGTGGGATTGGGGTTTTTAGGTGTGGGTTTAGTTTCTGTGTGTGTGAATCATACGTGTGCACAAGTAATTGGAATTTAACCAAGGTTAAGTTGAGGTAAATTCTGGGAGTGGTGAAATGTGAAGAGTTACTCCTTTGATCCGATTTTGGGGGAACAGGTAGTGTTAGGCGCGTGTTTTGTTTGAATCTTTCAAAATATGCACCTTTGGTCCTTGTCTTTTGGTATTTTTGGCATATAAAGATTTCCGCCCTAAAATCGTCTCTCCTTTGTTAATATCTTTCAAGACTTTTCATTTTTGGCACAAAACTTTGGCAAAAAGTTTCAAAGGGTTATTTTTGACATTTTTGGATAATTCAAGGGCTGTTTTTGGACAATCTTGATCTTCAAAGGTCTTCAATGTCTCTTAATCTTCATGAGGGACCATTATTGGCAATTTGAAATTGTTGAGGGACTAATCTTGCCATTTCTTCAAAGTTGAAGGACCTTTTTGCAATTTTGACAAACTTAAGGGACCAAACTTGTAATTATCAATATACAAGGGTTTTAAGTGTCATTTCTTCATTCTTGGAGGATCAATCTTGTTTTGTCTTCAAGTCTTCAAGGGTATTTGATGAAAATTCCATGATTAGGGCCCGGTTCTTTGTACGGCTTCGTTTCTCGTGTTCGTTTTTCCTTGTATCTTGTGATCTTTTGTCTTTTTCACGATATCCATACCTAAAATACACAAGTAAACAAACACAAGCATATATATGGTATTTTATGACATTTTAGTGCATTAAAAGCCCGAAAAGAACGATGAGATCATGTATAAATGCCATCTCATCACTCCCCCATACTAAGCCATTGCCGTGCCCTCACGCAATGCTAGAATAAAGTATCTAAGCATCACCAAAGTTCAATTTTATTAAACTTTATTGAAAAGTAAAAGACTTGCAACATACTACGAGAATGTGTAAAGACATAATGTATGATTTTCATCACCAAAATGTGACTTTTAGGGTCTAAGAATAGAAACAAGTTAATGTCCCTTAGAGTAAACTTCGTCATCCTTGATTGTCATACATTCCATGCTAAGTGCAAAAACAAGATCATTGTTGGTACAAGTCACAATGCTAACACTACTCATACGTTCAAATTGTGTAATACTTTTTCTCCCCGCAATCCTAGTTATTATAAAAGGAAATGGGTTACTAGCATTTTTTAGCTATTTGTCATGGATCACAAGTGATTCATATTGACTTATTGAGTAGTTATTAGTCCGAAAGCAAAGTAGCACGATTTGATCAATAGTTAGCCGAAGGACAAAATCTTTTAAAACGGCTTCTCGTGTATCTCCTTAAGTTCATATCTTGGCATAACTCGTTTCACGATTTGAGACCTTTCTCGGACCGATATTTGGCATGTACTTCATACTTCAAATCTTGGGAAGACGTTCTTGAAATAATGGTCTTCTCTTCATATATTTGGAATTTCTTCACTTGACGTTTTTGAGAGATTCTTCATATAGGACCACGACTTCATCATTTTTCTTCAATCTTTACTTTGGATTTTGATATACAACGATCCGCCTCCTTTTTGGACTTGGATATATTTATCCTCATACCTTGTTAGGGTCTTTTTGGATAGACTTTCTCCATTCTTTAGGGGAGTAATTGCTTCTCGTCGTGTGTCTCGATCCTTCATATTGATTTAGGAACAATGATACTTCACATCATCTTTGGATCTTTAGCAAAAATAGAGCTCCTCATGCCTTGTTAGGGCCTTTTTGGATGATCGCCAATCTTCGCGTCCCGCTTCAATAAGTTATGCCTTGGCTATGAACTCTATTCAACCCCGAGCAACTTTTAAACGATCTTGCGCTAGAGGCTAAGTAACTTTTCAAATCGTACGACCTTACTTATTGCAATTATGATTTATTCCTAATGCATTGATCTTATGGGAAGAAAAAGCCACAATTAAAAACATATGAGTTTTTGAAAGAACACTTTCATGTTCTACGTTTAGCATGATCACTTGTCTAACTCTATCATTTCTTGTTCTTCACTATTTAAAGACCTCTAATTAAAGAGACTCGTGAATACTTAGCCATGCAAGTCAAAATTAAGCCAAATTTGGATTAGCTTTCATTAAGACTATATCAAATCAAAGTTTTGGGTTTTCAAACCACCTATAGGATCTTGCACTTTCTTGGACTTTTTCAAGTTTAGAGAATGCGTTTTATAGTTCCCTTGATAAGTGACTTTCTAGAATCAATTATAGGAACTTGCGAAAAGTTCTTGTTCTTAACCCGAATGAATTAAGACTTTCGCGTTTTAAAGCTCCCTATATAAAAGTCTAGCAAAACTTGAATTGAGCGGGTTAAGGAATGTAAATGGCTCCAAATGCCAATCAAGTCAAAAATTAACTCTTATTCTACCCATCGGAAAATATACATTCGTGTCTTAAAAACACTTATGAAAACTAAGAAAAATTTTAAAATTTGGCCATTTTTAGCCTTATTAGCAAAACAAAACATTGAAAGTTGGAACATGTGAGGGCGTAGCAAAGCAAGTACCTATTCACCCCCCATACTAAAAGTAAACATTGTCCTCAATGTTTCGAGTCTAAAGGTGGAGCACCCCCATACTAGAGACGAAGAGTCGAATGCTTAGGATCTAGCATGGAAAGGGTGATCAACAATATATCTAAAGCCGTTTATTAATTATGCTAAAAGATAATTGTTAGAACAATAAAGGATATGTCATGGATTCGTGAAAAACTTCTTCAAACGAACGATGGAGGCTCACGTAAACGAACACGAGAGTCTTCAATCGTAGATGATGATGATGATCTAGATAACACAATCACAAACAACCACGAGACAACGAGTTGGAAGGGTACAAGTCCCCTTATTAGTGAATATAAAAGATAAGCATGGGATTTCCCCCACGAGGCACCTCGTTTTTGATTACCGAGTCATGAGCTCGACTCGATCCCCTCAAAATGTGAACATTTAGGGAAATTCATGGTATGGTCAAAGGGGCTTACATGATAAACAAGGCCCAAAAAGCAACCGGTATAAAGGACTAAGTCCTTAAATGATGCAAAATACCGGGGTCGAAGATGGCGTTCTCGTTTCCATTGAAAAAACAAATTAACACCACTCCAACATGTGCCATAAACTCAATGAGTTTGAAGAAAATAGATGAGAAGTAGAAAGGTGAGACAATTGGTAAGACAAACGTTTGAGCTACTCGAGGTAGACTCGCACCAAGCAAATAGAAAGATTTTCCATTTATTGCATCGGTGGAAGACCGAGATTTCCCTTTACATGAAATTCCGGGATCGAATATCTCGTCCTCGGTGGACAAGGATGAGGGAACATAAGGGGCTTCCCCCATACTAGAACCACACAAAACATCGTCAAAAGTAGTAGACGAGTTTGTAGCACTCAAAACACGTGGTGATGACGGAGTTAGATTTGTAGAAAAATCAATTAAATCAAGTTTAAGATCTTTTCCTTTGTTATCTTTTAAACTCTCCTTATGAAAACCCTTTTTGATTATGTCGAAAATATTCGGTGTTTCTAAGACGATGTTAGTCACACTAAAAATTATCACATTTTGAAACCGTTTTGGTTTTGGTGGTGGCAAGTTCTCAAAACGTTTATCGACGAAGAAAACCTCCCCATCGGGGTCTACATATTCATCATCCGAAAGATCTTCCGTAGAAACCGGCAACTTATCAACACTTTTCAAGAATGAATGTTCGAGGTGAGGCGAAGGATTTTTCGATTCAAGTATTGATGGTTTCTTCTTTGTAGGCTTAGCACTCATAACCTCCACCGGCGGAGGAAATGGTAAATTGTTTTTGGAGACATTCCCTAAAACTCTTGGTGAAAATTCTTTGCAAACGTCACTGGTCGAGTCACCATGGTTTAAAGTTGCAATAGAATAGACATGAGAAAGATTGGAGTTTTGTGTTGCATTGATGACAAGTTCTTCTTCATTGAAACGAAGGGTGATTTTTCGAGCATGAACATCGATGAGTGCTCTTGATGTATCCAAAAATGAACGACCCAAAATGAGAGGAACTTTTCGATCGATGGGAATGTCTACAACGATAAAGTCAACGGGATAGTAAAACTTTCCGACTTTAACGAAAACGTCCTCGGCTACTCCACATGCTAAGATCGTAGAATGATCGGCCATCTCGATAGACATGTTCGAAGGAGTAAGAGCCGGAAGAGAAAGCGATTTGAAAATCTCGAGAGGCATTAAATTAATACTAGCACCAAGATCGGCCAAGGCGTAGCATTCCTCCATATCTTGAATAGCACACGGAATCAAAAATTTACCGGGATCACCGACTTTTTGTGGTATGCGGCTAAGAAAAACCGATGAACAACTAGACGTTTGTTATAACCTTTCTTTTTTGTTTAGCATACTTTTGAAGTTTGCGGCGAATCGAGGCATCATGATTAAAGCATCGGCAAAACTTATGTTAAAATGCAAGTCACGAAACATTTTCATAAATAGCTCAAATTGATAATTGTTCCGTTCTTGTGCCTTCTCTTTGTTTCGTCTCGAAGGGTAGGGTAAAGGTGGTGTGGGTTGGTCATTAGGCAACGGCCTTGGAAACTCGGGTTCCACAATTGGTATTGGTTCAACCGTAGGTGTGGTTTGAGCGGTACTTCGTGGGATTGTAATGTGCTCCTTTTCGACCATCACCTCGGGTTCTTTCTCGATTTCCTTCTCCGTAGAAGTACTTGGACGAGAGATTGGTTCCTTGAAAGTTTTACCACTTCGTGTAGCAACAACCTTCAATTCTCCCCTTGGGTTGTTAATGGTATCACTAGGAAGACCACCCGAGGACGAGGGTTTACACATGATAGCTTCAAACATCTTAGCCATTCGGTCCTCAAATTTTGATTGCCTAGCATCCGCTTTTAATAACTCTTGCTTAATCTCATGTTGTCCTAATTCCATCTTTTGTTGGTTTTGTTGAAGACGTTGGACATTTCCTTCCATTTTGTTTGCATGAGTTTTAAGTTCATTAGCAAGTTCATTTTTAAGCTCGTTTTTTAACTCGGACCTTAAGCTAATCATCTCACGTTGCATATTATCGAATTTAGCATCATTTGCTTTCGCATAATCCAAAAATTCTCCTTGCAAATTTTTCGTGTGAGCATTTTGAAAACCTTGTGTAGTGTTTTGAAAATCACGGTTTTGGTTTTGATTAGAGATTTGTCCATTCCCACTTTGATAATTCCCTTTGTTGTAATTGCGTGTGTTGCCTTGGTAATTACCTTGGTTGTTGTTTCGATAATTATTAGCATTTTGATTGGGTGGAGCTTGATTTGGACGAGAACCTTGGCCGTTTTGGTTATAAGTTCCCGTTGCTACGTAAGCACTCGAAGTGTTACCATCCGCGGTAATGCACTCGGAAAGATCATGAGCTCCCCCACAAGATAAACAACTCTTAGCAACCGCTTTAACCGAAGCGGAATTGGAAGCTTCTTGAGCCTTCCAATGGGACATTAGATTAGCAAATCTATCAAAAAACCGATTTTCCTCATTAGCTTCATCATGTAAGGCGTTAATGCTACGAGACGATTGTGACGAAGATGACGAACCCATATTGGCAACACTCGGTGTGTTACGAGGGCTATAAACCTTAGATCGATTTTCAATGATTTGTAAAGCCTCATTTGTCGTCTTGCACAAAAAATTACCACCCGCGGCGGCATTCAAATAATCTCGTTCATGATCATTAAGCCCATTATAAAAAGTATCCACTTGATGTAATTCCGAAAAATCATGGTGAGGACATTCATGTAACATCTCTTTAAATCGTTCCCATGCCATTGAAAAACTTTCATTATTACGTTGCACAAATCGTGAAATCTCATTTTTTAAGTGTGTTGTTTTAGATGGTGGAAAAAACTTGTTCACAAACTTAGAAACGAGATCGGCCCATGTCAAAATCGAATTTGGCGGTTCTTTCTCGAGCCAAATTTTTGCGGGTCCATCCAACGAGTATGGAAACAACATCATCTTAATGGCGTCATGTGGAACATCCTTGAATTTGCTAGTAGCGGTGAGACGGTTGAAATTCCTAATATGGTAATGCGGGTTGTCTTTCTCGTGACCTCGAAACTTGTTTGCTTGTAGCATCGACATTAAACCCGTCTTAATCTCGAAATTCTCCGCAAGGATGGCGGGAATCACAATGGCCTCTCCAAAACCCTCGGTGGGTGCTTGTAGCAACTCCATCATAGTACGATTAGCCATGACGACTTCTTGTTCTACAATAGGTTCAACAATTGGAGGTTCTTCAACAATCAACGATCCTTGATTTGCTTGCTTTTGAAGACGTTTACGAGCTCGTTTAGCTTGATTACGAGTGATCATAAACTACACAAAGAATGGGAGGTGAGCAAAGAAGATTCTTTTTGGTTGTTTTGTGGATTTTCAATTTTTTTGTGTTTTTGATGATATTTAATTTTTTGGATTTTGGTGTATCTTCGTAGACAACAATCTACAAAATCTCTCCTCGAATCAAACTCTTGATTAAAGAAGCCTCAAAGGAATGAAAACGATCACGTGGAGTGAACGCCTTCGAATGACTTTAGAACTTTGGTGAAAACCAAATTGTTCACGAGGGTTTAATCACAAAGAAAACCAAGCAAATATAGTATACGTATTAATACTTTGGGCGGCAAAACCCTCGATTAGCCTTCAATCTTAAAATACTCACAAGCAAGTGGGGAAACGAGGCGGCGCGAAGCACTTAAGAGCCTTTTTCCTTAGGGTATATTTTATAATACCCGCCTTATACCCACCTTATAGTTTGTATTTTTCAAAATCGAGCTTCACGAAAGTATTTATCTATTTTTGCCTTTTTCTTTTTGTTTGAGATTCGAATACAATAATTAGGAGATCAACTCCCAATTAAGGTTGTGTTTTCACACTTTTGGAGATATTGTATATTGATTGTGATACTTAATACAATATATTAATAATATTTGTACAAGAAAAACCAAGAAAACCGATAATACGTGTTAAGGGAGTTCCACTTAACACAAATACTTATTATGGATAATATCAAAAACAAAAGCTTCCAAATTAAAGCACAACACACCTCCCCGGCAGCGGCGCCAAAATGATTGTAGAGTTTTACTACTCTTTAGGAAAAGAGCGTAAATAGCGGTAAGTATCGAGTGATGATTTTAGGAAAAATCAACACAAATGACCCTAAATCACTTAAAAAGAGAGAAAGAGTTCGTTTCCCAAGGAGGTATATGTGTGTGAATTAACTTGTAGTTGTTTGAGATTAATATTGAGAAGAATGGGGATGAGAAGATGAAAAGACGGTCACGTTAAAATTAAACTACGACGTAAAAGACGTAAACGTAAAGCCGTGAAAAACTACCCAAATTAAAAGTTAATACTAAGACCAAAAACAAAATATCAAAAAGGCTAAAAACAAGTCTTAAATAATATA
This sequence comes from Glebionis coronaria, assembly GCA_025667525.1. Classification (NCBI taxonomy): domain Eukaryota; kingdom Viridiplantae; phylum Streptophyta; class Magnoliopsida; order Asterales; family Asteraceae; genus Glebionis; species Glebionis coronaria. Next base: position 136,842,422 of record CM046875.1, read on the forward strand.
AACAAAGATAAAAATCCAACAAAGATATTTTAAAACCTTTTATTAATTAAATATTTAATTTTAAATGCTAATTAAAGCCCTAAAATTAAATATAACTAATTCAAATGTCTAAAATATGATTTTATTGAATAATTACTTAACTTATATTATTAGAAGACTAAAAAGTAATTTTCTAAAAATTAAAAGCTATTAAAACTATTTTTAAAACTCTAAAAATGATTTAAAATGATTAAAACCTAATTAAACTTAAAATAATTATAAAAATAAATCTAAAGGCTATAAAAATATTCTAAAAATGGAAAAGGTCCTAATTAATGCTAAAGAACTTAAGAAAAATGAAAAAGAAATAAAAATGAAATTTTGATTTTTTTAATAATAAAATAATATTAAAATAATACTAAAAAATAAAAAGTTCTCAAATAAATTCTAAAAAATTCTCAAAAATCCTAAATATTCTAATTAAGAAGAAAATGTAAATTAAAGTTTCTAAAACCTATTAATTAATTTTATATTAATTTTTAAAGTTTCTAAAAAATCCTAAAATCTTATAAAATTAAAATTAAGCCAAATTGAAAACCTAATAAGCTAAAAACCTCAAAATATTTATTAAAAAGCTAAAAACTATTTTTCCTGAAAATTAAAACTATTTTTACTATTTTTTAATGAATTAATAAAAAACGGGTATTAAATAAATGCTAGAAAATAATAAAATAAAGGGAAAATTATAAAAATAGGCTAGAAAAATCACAAATCTAATAAAGATCCTAGGAAAAATGAAAATAAGCAAAAACACAAAGCAAATAAGCTGAAAAGAGGAAAATAAGCCACGGCTTATATTAATAAGCTTAGAAGGAAAACGTGGTAAATAGAAATGGAAAACAAACTCTAACGAAAAAAGGCTATCTAGATTAACGGTAGAACTCCTACTCCTCCAACGAGAGGTCTGGGGTTCGAGTCCAGTTACGGGTATGCCTTTTTGTAATTTTTTCTTTTTTTATTTTTTTCTTTGCCAATCCAATAGTGACCTCTAATAAGCTTGTAAACTTAATCCAGTTACACTTTTTATGAAGATTTAGCTAAGATTAAAGATCAAAAACGTGACAGATTAGGCTTGAACACTTAGCAGCTTTGGCTTATTGTTCTTGCTTGAGGATTTAGCCAAGAGGGGCCTGGCTTGGCTTTTTTGTGGATGATATTGGAACAAGGGGGCACCCTTGTGCTTATTGAAGCACAAGGAGTCAACAAAATGGCAATTATCAATCACTTAGCACACACAAATGATCAAACAAAGCACACAAGGGCCATGTCAAGTTTCTGATGCAAACTATGCAGGTCTGGGGACTTAGTGACAGATTACTAGCACCCTAGCCAACTTCAAATGCACAAATTTGGCACAAACACTCACCAAATGGTATTTAATCAATCTGCAAACCTAATATAATCTAAACCCTAACAGTATGCTAGATTCAAGCTTCCAAAACCATGAAAATCAAGCACAAATAGACTTATGCAGATTTTAAACACACTTTTCCTTTTTAACTCCACAAAATTGTTTCAAATCTTGTTCTAATGTATCCTAATGCTAACATGCAACCTATCTTAACCTTTTAAAGCCTTGCTAACACCTTATGAAAGCACAATTCAAAAATCTACCCTGCTAAAATGCTAATCCAAACACCCTGTTAAAATCTGAAAACCAACTTTTAACAAATCAAAACACCTTAAAACCTATTCAAACTGATCCTAATGGTATCTAACATGCATATAAACTTAAAAGAACACAATCCAATCAGTCTAAACACACTTAAGCATCAAATCAAACAAGATCATATGAAACTACACTTTTCTGAAAATTTCCAAAGGTAAAAGAACTTTTACCTTAGGGCTTTACATCCAAAGCCCTAGTGGATGAATATCCACCTCCTTATGCACCCGGGTGCATGCAGATCAATATCAACAACCTTGCAACCTGTTAATGACAAAACAAAGAAGAACACACAAGTATAGAATCCAATATAACTTTCTGTTTACTTTTTCTTACTTTCTAAAACTCTTCCAAAAACTTTTAAAACCTCTTAACACGTTTTAATAACCTCTAAATCACCAATAACATGAACTAAAAACACCAAAACCTTTTGAGCAGATTACACCAAAAATTTCCAAATTTCAGAAACCTTCAAACAACTTTGAAAATCAAAGTTACTTAACCAAATAAAGAATGGAACTCAGAATCAAGCTTCACACAATACACAACTTTTAAAAACAATAAAAAGGCATTACACTTGATTAAATCAAAAACCAAACTTTTATTTTCTTAAAAAGGGATTACAAGTGAGAGCTTGAAAACTGGAACAAGGGACATCACAGGTTGATGCCTCTATTTATACTACTCTAATGAACATACTAGAAGGCTAAAAACAAAACCCTAATCACTAGAAAATCCCAAAATTGCCCTTGACGTTTTTGAGTGATGAGTTGTCCAAATTTGATCCTGGACGTTCCTTTTGGCGTTGTGAGTAAGCAATGAACCTCAGTTGTTGATTTAGGACACGTCATTTAACTTGGGGACCAAGGTGTTCTCTGATTGGTGGAATGGGGAATTGGGGGTAGGGTCCACAGTGGTGGGATTGGGGTTTTTAGGTGTGGGTTTAGTTTCTGTGTGTGTGAATCATACGTGTGCACAAGTAATTGGAATTTAACCAAGGTTAAGTTGAGGTAAATTCTGGGAGTGGTGAAATGTGAATAGTTACTCCTTTGATCCGATTTTGGGGGAACAGGTAGTGTTAGGCGCGTGTTTTGTTTGAATCTTTCAAAATATGCACCTTTGGTCCTTGTCTTTTGGTATTTTTGGCATATAAAGATTTCAGCCCTAAAATCGTCTCTCCTTTGTTAATATCTTTCAAGACTTTTCATTTTTGGCACAAAACTTTGGCAAAAAGTTTCAAAGGGTTATTTTTGACATTTTTGGATAATTCAAGGGCTGTTTTTGGACAATCTTGATCTTCAAAGGTCTTCAATGTCTCTTAATCTTCATGAGGGACCATTATTGGCAATTTGAAATTGCTGAGGGACTAATCTTGCCATTTCTTCAAAGTTGAAGGACCTTTTTGCAATTTTGACAAACTTAAGGGACCAAACTTGTAATTATCAATATACAAGGGTTTTAAGTGTCATTTCTTCATTCTTGGAGGATCAATCTTGTTTTGTCTTCAAGTCTTCAAGGGTATTTGATGAAAATTCCATGATTAGGGCCCGGTTCTTTGTACGGCTTCGTTTCTCGTGTTCGTTTTTCCTTGTATCTTGTGATCTTTTGTCTTTTTCACGATATCCATACCTAAAATACACAAGTAAACAAACACAAGCATATATATGGTATTTTATGACATTTTAGTGCATTAAAAGCCCGAAAAGAACGATGAGATCATGTATAAATGCCATCTCATCACTCCCCCATACTAAGCCATTGCCGTGCCCTCACGCAATGCTAGAATAAAGTATCTAAGCATCACCAAAGTTCAATTTTATTAAACTTTATTGAAAAGTAAAAGACTTGCAACATACTACGAGAATGTGTAAAGACATAATGTATGATTTTCATCACCAAAATGTGACTTTTAGGGTCTAAGAATAGAAACAAGTTAATGTCCCTTAGAGTAAACTTCGTCATCCTTGATTGTCATACATTCCATGCTAAGTGCAAAAACAAGATCATTGTTGGTACAAGTCACAATGCTAACACTACTCATACGTTCAAATTGTGTAATACTTTTTCTCCCCGCAATCCTAGTTATTATAAAAGGAAATGGGTTACTAGCATTTTTTAGCTATTTGTCATGGATCACAAGTGATTCATATTGACTTATTGAGTAGTTATTAGTCCGAAAGCAAAGTAGCACGATTTGATCAATAGTTAGCCGAAGGACAAAATCTTTTAAAACGGCTTCTCGTGTATCTCCTTAAGTTCATATCTTGGCATAACTCGTTTCACGATTTGAGACCTTTCTCGGACCGATATTTGGCATGTACTTCATACTTCAAATCTTGGGAAGACGTTCTTGAAATAATGGTCTTCTCTTCATATATTTGGAATTTCTTCACTTGACGTTTTTGAGAGATTCTTCATATAGGACCACGACTTCATCATTTTTCTTCAATCTTTACTTTGGATTTTGATATACAACGATCCGCCTCCTTTTTGGACTTGGATATATTTATCCTCATACCTTGTTAGGGTCTTTTTGGATAGACTTTCTCCATTCTTTAGGGGAGTAATTGCTTCTCGTCGTGTGTCTCGATCCTTCATATTGATTTAGGAACAATGATACTTCACATCATCTTTGGATCTTTAGCAAAAATAGAGCTCCTCATGCCTTGTTAGGGCCTTTTTGGATGATCGCCAATCTTCGCGTCCCGCTTCAATAAGTTATGCCTTGGCTATGAACTCTATTCAACCCCGAGCAACTTTTAAACGATCTTGCGCTAGAGGCTAAGTAACTTTTCAAATCGTACGACCTTACTTATTGCAATTATGATTTATTCCTAATGCATTGATCTTATGGGAAGAAAAAGCCACAATTAAAAACATATGAGTTTTTGAAAGAACACTTTCATGTTCTACGTTTAGCATGATCACTTGTCTAACTCTATCATTTCTTGTTCTTCACTATTTAAAGACCTCTAATTAAAGAGACTCGTGAATACTTAGCCATGCAAGTCAAAATTAAGCCAAATTTGGATTAGCTTTCATTAAGACTATATCAAATCAAAGTTTTGGGTTTTCAAACCACCTATAGGATCTTGCACTTTCTTGGACTTTTTCAAGTTTAGAGAATGCGTTTTATAGTTCCCTTGATAAGTGACTTTCTAGAATCAATTATAGGAACTTGCGAAAAGTTCTTGTTCTTAACCCGAATGAATTAAGACTTTCGCGTTTTAAAGCTCCCTATATAAAAGTCTAGCAAAACTTGAATTGAGCGGGTTAAGGAATGTAAATGGCTCCAAATGCCAATCAAGTCAAAAATTAACTCTTATTCTACCCATCGGAAAATATACATTCGTGTCTTAAAAACACTTATGAAAACTAAGAAAAATTTTAAAATTTGGCCATTTTTAGCCTTATTAGCAAAACAAAACATTGAAAGTTGGAACATGTGAGGGCGTAGCAAAGCAAGTACCTATTCACCCCCCATACTAAAAGTAAACATTGTCCTCAATGTTTCGAGTCTAAAGGTGGAGCACCCCCATACTAGAGACGAAGAGTCGAATGCTTAGGATCTAGCATGGAAAGGGTGATCAACAATATATCTAAAGCCGTTTATTAATTATGCTAAAAGATAATTGTTAGAACAATAAAGGATATGTCATGGATTCGTGAAAAACTTCTTCAAACGAACGATGGAGGCTCACGTAAACGAACACGAGAGTCTTCAATCGTAGATGATGATGATGATCTAGATAACACAATCACAAACAACCACGAGACAACGAGTTGGAAGGGTACAAGTCCCCTTATTAGTGAATATAAAAGATAAGCATGGGATTTCCCCCACGAGGCACCTCGTTTTTGATTACCGAGTCATGAGCTCGACTCGATCCCCTCAAAATGTGAACATTTAGGGAAATTCATGGTATGGTCAAAGGGGCTTACATGATAAACAAGGCCCAAAAAGCAACCGGTATAAAGGACTAAGTCCTTAAATGATGCAAAATACCGGGGTCGAAGATGGCGTTCTCGTTTCCATTGAAAAAACAAATTAACACCACTCCAACATGTGCCATAAACTCAATGAGTTTGAAGAAAATAGATGAGAAGTAGAAAGGTGAGACAATTGGTAAGACAAACGTTTGAGCTACTCGAGGTAGACTCGCACCAAGCAAATAGAAAGATTTTCCATTTATTGCATCGGTGGAAGACCGAGATTTCCCTTTACATGAAATTCCGGGATCGAATATCTCGTCCTCGGTGGACAAGGATGAGGGAACATAAGGGGCTTCCCCCATACTAGAACCACACAAAACATCGTCAAAAGTAGTAGACGAGTTTGTAGCACTCAAAACACGTGGTGATGACGGAGTTAGATTTGTAGAAAAATAAATTAAATCAAGTTTAAGATCTTTTCCTTTGTTATCTTTTAAACTCTCCTTATGAAAACCCTTTTTGATTATGTCGAAAATATTCGGTGTTTCTAAGACGATGTTAGTCACACTAAAAATTATCACATTTTGAAACCGTTTTGGTTTTGGTGGTGGCAAGTTCTCAAAACGTTTATCGACGAAGAAAACCTCCCCATCGGGGTCTACATATTCATCATCCGAAAGATCTTCCGTAGAAACCGGCAACTTATCAACACTTTTCAAGAATGAATGTTCGAGGTGAGGCGAAGGATTTTTCGATTCAAGTATTGATGGTTTCTTCTTTGTAGGCTTAGCACTCATAACCTCCACCGGCGGAGGAAATGGTAAATTGTTTTTGGAGACATTCCCTAAAACTCTTGGTGAAAATTCTTTGCAAACGTCACTGGTCGAGTCACCATGGTTTAAAGTTGCAATAGAATAGACATGAGAAAGATTGGAGTTTTGTGTTGCATTGATGACAAGTTCTTCTTCATTGAAACGAAGGGTGATTTTTCGAGCATGAACATCGATGAGTGCTCTTGATGTATCCAAAAATGAACGACCCAAAATGAGAGGAACTTTTCGATCGATGGGAATGTCTACAACGATAAAGTCAACGGGATAGTAAAACTTTCCGACTTTAACGAAAACGTCCTCGGCTACTCCACATGCTAAGATCGTAGAATGATCGGCCATCTCGATAGACATGTTCGAAGGAGTAAGAGCCGGAAGAGAAAGCGATTTGAAAATCTCGAGAGGCATTAAATTAATACTAGCACCAAGATCGGCCAAGGCGTAGCATTCCTCCATATCTTGAATAGCACACGGAATCAAAAATTTACCGGGATCACCGACTTTTTGTGGTATGCGGCTAAGAAAAACCGATGAACAACTAGACGTTTGTTGTAACCTTTCTTTTTTGTTTAGCATACTTTTGAAGTTTGCGGCGAATCGAGGCATCATGATTAAAGCATCGGCAAAACTTATGTTAAAATGCAAGTCACGAAACATTTTCATAAATAGCTCAAATTGATAATTGTTCCGTTCTTGTGCCTTCTCTTTGTTTCGTCTCGAAGGGTAGGGTAAAGGTGGTGTGGGTTGGTCATTAGGCAACGGCCTTGGAAACTCGGGTTCCACAATTGGTATTGGTTCAACCGTAGGTGTGGTTTGAGCGGTACTTCGTGGGATTATAATGTGCTCCTTTTCGACCATCACCTCGGGTTCTTTCTCGATTTCCTTCTCCGTAGAAGTACTTGGACGAGAGATTGGTTCCTTGAAAGTTTTACCACTTCGTGTAGCAACAACCTTCAATTCTCCCCTTGGGTTGTTAATGGTATCACTAGGAAGACCACCCGAGGACGAGGGTTTACACATGATAGCTTCAAACATCTTAGCCATTCGGTCCTCAAATTTTGATTGCCTAGCATCCGCTTTTAATAACTCTTGCTTAATCTCATGTTGTCCTAATTCCATCTTTTGTTGGTTTTGTTGAAGACGTTGGACATTTCCTTCCATTTTGTTTGCATGAGTTTTAAGTTCATTAGCAAGTTCATTTTTAAGCTCGTTTTTTAACTCGGACCTTAAGCTAATCATCTCACGTTGCATATTATCGAATTTAGCATCATTTGCTTTCGCATAATCCAAAAATTCTCCTTGCAAATTTTTCGTGTGAGCATTTTGAAAACCTTGTGTAGTGTTTTGAAAATCACGGTTTTGGTTTTGATTAGAGATTTGTCCATTCCCACTTTGATAATTCCCTTTGTTGTAATTGCGTGTGTTGCCTTGGTAATTACCTTGGTTGTTGTTTCGATAATTATTAGCATTTTGATTGGGTGGAGCTTGATTTGGACGAGAACCTTGGCCGTTTTGGTTATAAGTTCCCGTTGCTACGTAAGCACTCGAAGTGTTACCATCCGCGGTAATGCACTCGGAAAGATCATGAGCTCCCCCACAAGATAAACAACTCTTAGCAACCGCTTTAACCGAAGCGGAATTGGAAGCTTCTTGAGCCTTCCAATGGGACATTAGATTAGCAAATCTATCAAAAAACCGATTTTCCTCATTAGCTTCATCATGTAAGGCGTTAATGCTACGAGACGATTGTGACGAAGATGACGAACCCATATTGGCAACACTCGGTGTGTTACGAGGGCTATAAACCTTAGATCGATTTTCAATGATTTGTAAAGCCTCATTTGTCGTCTTGCACAAAAAATTACCACCCGCGGCGGCATTCAAATAATCTCGTTCATGATCATTAAGCCCATTATAAAAAGTATCCACTTGATGTAATTCCGAAAAATCATGGTGAGGACATTCATGTAACATCTCTTTAAATCGTTCCCATGCCATTGAAAAACTTTCATTATTACGTTGCACAAATCGTGAAATCTCATTTTTTAAGTGTGTTGTTTTAGATGGTGGAAAAAACTTGTTCACAAACTTAGAAACGAGATCGGCCCATGTCAAAATCGAATTTGGCGGTTCTTTCTCGAGCCAAATTTTTGCGGGTCCATCCAACGAGTATGGAAACAACATCATCTTAATGGCGTCATGTGGAACATCCTTGAATTTGCTAGTAGCGGTGAGACGGTTGAAATTCCTAATATGGTAATGCGGGTTGTCTTTCTCGTGACCTCGAAACTTGTTTGCTTGTAGCATCGACATTAAACCCGTCTTAATCTCGAAATTCTCCGCAAGGATGGCGGGAATCACAATGGCCTCTCCAAAACCCTCGGTGGGTGCTTGTAGCAACTCCATCATAGTACGATTAGCCATGACGACTTCTTGTTCTACAATAGGTTCAACAATTGGAGGTTCTTCAACAATCAACGATCCTTGATTTGCTTGCTTTTGAAGACGTTTACGAGCTCGTTTAGCTTGATTACGAGTGATCATAAACTACACAAAGAATGGGAGGTGAGCAAAGAAGATTCTTTTTGGTTGTTTTGTGGATTTTCAATTTTTTTGTGTTTTTGATGATATTTAATTTTTTGGATTTTGGTGTATCTTCGTAGACAACAATCTACAAAATCTCTCCTCGAATCAAACTCTTGATTAAAGAAGCCTCAAAGGAATGAAAACGATCACGTGGAGTGAACGCCTTCGAATGACTTTAGAACTTTGGTGAAAACCAAATTGTTCACGAGGGTTTAATCACAAAGAAAACCAAGCAAATATAGTATACGTATTAATACTTTGGGCGGCAAAACCCTCGATTAGCCTTCAATCTTAAAATACTCACAAGCAAGTGGGGAAACGAGGCGGCGCGAAGCACTTAAGAGCCTTTTTCCTTAGGGTATATTTTATAATACCCGCCTTATACCCACCTTATAGTTTGTATTTTTCAAAATCGAGCTTCACGAAAGTATTTATCTATTTTTGCCTTTTTCTTTTTGTTTGAGATTCGAATACAATAATTAGGAGATCAACTCCCAATTAAGGTTGTGTTTTCACACTTTTGGAGATATTGTATATTGATTGTGATACTTAATACAATATATTAATAATATTTGTACAAGAAAAACCAAGAAAACCGATAATACGTGTTAAGGGAGTTCCACTTAACACAAATACTTATTATGGATAATATCAAAAACAAAAGCTTCCAAATTAAAGCACAACACACCTCCCCGGCAGCGGCGCCAAAATGATTGTAGAGTTTTACTACTCTTTAGGAAAAGAGCGTAAATAGCGGTAAGTATCGAGTGATGATTTTAGGAAAAATCAACACAAATGACCCTAAATCACTTAAAAAGAGAGAAAGAGTTCGTTTCCCAAGGAGGTATATGTGTGTGAATTAACTTGTAGTTGTTTGAGATTAATATTGAGAAGAATGGGGATGAGAAGATGAAAAGACGGTCACGTTAAAATTAAACTACGACGTAAAAGACGTAAACGTAAAGCCGTGAAAAACTACCCAAATTAAAAGTTAATACTAAGACCAAAAACAAAATATCAAAAAGGCTAAAAACAAGTCTTAAATAATATAAACAAAGATAAAAATCCAACAAAGATATTTTAAAACCTTTTATTAATTAAATATTTAATTTTAAATGCTAATTAAAGCCCTAAAATTAAATATAACTAATTCAAATGTCTAAAATATGATTTTATTGAATAATTACTTAACTTATATTATTAGAAGACTAAAAAGTAATTTTCTAAAAATTAAAAGCTATTAAAACTATTTTTAAAACTCTAAAAATGATTTAAAATGATTAAAACCTAATTAAACTTAAAATAATTATAAAAATAAATCTAAAGGCTATAAAAATATTCTAAAAATGGAAAAGGTCCTAATTAATGCTAAAGAACTTAAGAAAAATGAAAAAGAAATAAAAATGAAATTTTGATTTTTTTAATAATAAAATAATATTAAAATAATACTAAAAAATAAAAAGTTCTCAAATAAATTCTAAAAAATTCTCAAAAATCCTAAATATTCTAATTAAGAAGAAAATGTAAATTAAAGTTTCTAAAACCTATTAATTAATTTTAAATTAATTTTTAAAGTTTCTAAAAAATCCTAAAATCTTATAAAATTAAAATTAAGCCAAATTGAAAACCTAATAAGCTAAAAACCTCAAAATATTTATTAAAAAGCTAAAAACTATTTTTCCTGAAAATTAAAACTATTTTTACTATTTTTTAATGAATTCATAAAAAACGGGTATTAAATAAATGCTAGAAAATAATAAAATAAAGGGAAAATTATAAAAATAGGCTAGAAAAATCACAAATCTAATAAAGATCCTAGGAAAAATGAAAATAAGCAAAAACACAAAGCAAATAAGCTGAAAAGAGGAAAATAAGCCACGGCTTATATTAATAAGCTTAGAAGGAAAACGTGGTAAATAGAAATGGAAAACAAACTCTAACGAAAAAAGGCTATCTAGATTAACGGTAGAACTCCTACTCCTCCAACGAGAGGTCTGGGGTTCGAGTCCAGTTACGGGTATGCCTTTTTGTAATTTTTTCTTTTTTTATTTTTTTCTTTGCCAATCCAATAGTGACCTCTAATAAGCTTGTAAACTTAATCCAGTTACACTTTTTATGAAGATTTAGCTAAGATTAAAGATCAAAAACGTGACAGATTAGGCTTGAACACTTAGCAGCTTTGGCTTATTGTTCTTGCTTGAGGATTTAGCCAAGAGGGGCCTGGCTTGGCTTTTTTGTGGATGATATTGGAACAAGGGGGCACCCTTGTGCTTATTGAAGCACAAGGAGTCAACAAAATGGCAATTATCAATCACTTAGCACACACAAATGATCAAACAAAGCACACAAGGGCCATGTCAAGTTTCTGATGCAAACTATGCAGGTCTGGGGACTTAGTGACAGATTACTAGCACCCTAGCCAACTTCAAATGCACAAATTTGGCACAAACACTCACCAAATGGTATTTAATCAATCTGCAAACCTAATATAATCTAAACCCTAACAGTATGCTAGATTCAAGCTTCCAAAACCATGAAAATCAAGCACAAATAGACTTATGCAGATTTTAAACACACTTTTCCTTTTTAACTCCACAAAATTGTTTCAAATCTTGTTCTAATGTATCCTAATGCTAACATGCAACCTATCTTAACCTTTTAAAGCCTTGCTAACACCTTATGAAAGCACAATTCAAAAATCTACCCTGCTAAAATGCTAATCCAAACACCCTGTTAAAATCTGAAAACCAACTTTTAACAAATCAAAACACCTTAAAACCTATTCAAACTGATCCTAATGGTATCTAACATGCATATAAACTTAAAAGAACACAATCCAATCAGTCTAAACACACTTAAGCATCAAATCAAACAAGATCATATGAAACTACACTTTTCTGAAAATTTCCAAAGGTAAAAGAACTTTTACCTTAGGGCTTTACATCCAAAGCCCTAGTGGATGAATATCCACCTCCTTATGCACCCGGGTGCATGCAGATCAATATCAACAACCTTGCAACCTGTTAATGACAAAACAAAGAAGAACACACAAGTATAGAATCCAATATAACTTTCTGTTTACTTTTTCTTACTTTCTAAAACTCTTCCAAAAACTTTTAAAACCTCTTAACACGTTTTAATAACCTCTAAATCACCAATAACATGAACTAAAAACACCAAAACCTTTTGAGCAGATTACACCAAAAATTTCCAAATTTCAGAAACCTTCAAACAACTTTGAAAATCAAAGTTACTTAACCAAATAAAGAATGGAACTCAGAATCAAGCTTCACACAATACACAACTTTTAAAAACAATAAAAAGGCATTACACTTGATTAAATCAAAAACCAAACTTTTATTTTCTTAAAAAGGGATTACAAGTGAGAGCTTGAAAACTGGAACAAGGGACATCACAGGTTGATGCCTCTATTTATACTACTCTAATGAACATACTAGAAGGCTAAAAACAAAACCCTAATCACTAGAAAATCCCAAAATTGCCCTTGACGTTTTTGAGTGATGAGTTGTCCAAATTTGATCCTGGACGTTCCTTTTGGCGTTGTGAGTAAGCAATGAACCTCAGTTGTTGATTTAGGACACGTCATTTAACTTGGGGACCAAGGTGTTCTCTGATTGGTGGAATGGGGAATTGGGGGTAGGGTCCACAGTGGTGGGATTGGGGTTTTTAGGTGTGGGTTTAGTTTCTGTGTGTGTGAATCATACGTGTGCACAAGTAATTGGAATTTAACCAAGGTTAAGTTGAGGTAAATTCTGGGAGTGGTGAAATGTGAATAGTTACTCCTTTGATCCGATTTTGGGGGAACAGGTAGTGTTAGGCGCGTGTTTTGTTTGAATCTTTCAAAATATGCACCTTTGGTCCTTGTCTTTTGGTATTTTTGGCATATAAAGATTTCAGCCCTAAAATCGTCTCTCCTTTGTTAATATCTTTCAAGACTTTTCATTTTTGGCACAAAACTTTGGCAAAAAGTTTCAAAGGGTTATTTTTGACATTTTTGGATAATTCAAGGGCTGTTTTTAGACAATCTTGATCTTCAAAGGTCTTCAATGTCTCTTAATCTTCATGAGGGACCATTATTGGCAATTTGAAATTGTTGAGGGACTAATCTTGCCATTTCTTCAAAGTTGAAGGACCTTTTTGAAATTTTGACAAACTTAAGGGACCAAACTTGTAATTATCAATATACAAGGGTTTTAAGTGTCATTTCTTCATTCTTGGAGGATCAATCTTGTTTTGTCTTCAAGTCTTCAAGGGTATTTGATGAAAATTCCATGATTAGGGCCCGGTTCTTTGTACGGCTTCGTTTCTCGTGTTCGTTTTTCCTTGTATCTTGTGATCTTTTGTCTTTTTCACGATATCCATACCTAAAATACACAAGTAAACAAACACAAGCATATATATGGTATTTTATGACATTTTAGTGCATTAAAAGCCCGAAAAGAACGATGAGATCATGTATAAATGCCATCTCATCAGTAGCTACTTATGAAAGCATGACATGAGGATTTTACACATAAGGCGAATGACTTATTACTCTTGAAACGGACTTATATTAATTGTGAGCGGTTTTTCAAGTAATGGATGGGAGGATTACTTAGGATTAAAACAGTGCTTCCTTATTTTTGGATTTTACATTTCTTATACTTCACACTTGAAATAATGACAAATTTGCTCACAAGCAATTTGCTCAAATAATAACCAATTCCATATTTAATTGTCATGAATAAGTTGATGCACTTTTTACTTGTGAATACAATGATCCCATTTTTAAGCTTGGTATAGGGAAAGTGAAACTTGAGGGTGATAAATGTCCATAGTACCCAAGCCCTAATCAAAGTCATAGAATTCTTTATGAGTTATTTCCATCAAAACTATTTCAAGAAAAACCAAAAAGATATAGATAGAATTGTATTTTGTTCATTGCATTGTTTAAAGATCAAAATCATGCATCATTTAGTTTAGAGTAGTGTAGAGGCATTCCATATGGCCAAGGTGGATTAATTATGAGGAGAATGTAAATTTGTGCTTTAAAATATATAGCATTGCATGAGGACATGACAATGTTCAAGTGTAGGGGATTTGATATGAGCAAAAACTCATATCAATTTATCAACAAATCACCCTAAAACACAATAAAAATACCTAAACTTTGTGCTATAAAGCGGAATTATGTGGTATGTTTTGTGTTTGTGTTCAAATAAGTAAGAAGGATACATTTTCAAGCAAACAAAGGAAAATCAAGCTTAATTTGATGAAAAAGACAAAGAAGGATCAAAAGTGACAAGACTTTGAAGACAAAGGACCTATCTTGACAATCTGCCAAAGATGAAGGACCAAAAGTGTAAATATGACAAAGTCAAGATCAAAGTCAAATATGGTCAACTCTCAAGTCAACCAAGTCAAAGGATCAAATTTTTTCAAGAATGAAGTTTGAAGGACCAAATATGCCAAAGAAATGAAGTTACTAGCTAAGAAATACAATCTGCCAAAGTTGAGGGGTTAATTCTGCCATTTGTGGAAGTTATTTTGTGCTCAATCCGTGTGAACCAATTCTCAACCAATGGGAAGTCAAGAGAGAAGGGGTTTGGATTGCCAGCTGGCCACTAGCGTTGTTCTCCCATTTATTACAAAATCCCAACAGTAACTTCCACTTTCTTGTTTTCAACCAATCAGCTTTCGCCAACCAATATTACATTCATCCAAAATGGATAGTGATCCGAAACTCATGCTGGGAACCAATGATAATTTGCCACGTGTCATCTTCATCAAAACGTATTGCCAGAATCGACTTTGAGCTAGAAGCAATTTCAAGAGAAGTTATAAACATGAAACTTGCTTGTTTTTGAGAGACGAACTCAATGGTCACAACCAATTAAGCTGAAATCAAACCAATAGAAAAGCCCCAAATCTGTTCTTCATCAGCAAAATTCATTTGGCAGATTTTTGACACGTGGAAGCCTGGGATTGGTTCCAACACGTCACCAACCCCAACTGCTCTACTTCTAAAGTCTATAAATACCATGTTCAGCGTTCATTTCTTGTAGTTGTAAAAAGTGTGAAATCATACACACTTAGTTTTCCTCTCAATTCATTTCTTAGTTTCAGCTTAACAAGTCAAGAGTTTGACACACTCTTGAGTCTGTTATAGTTAGTTGTAACAGTTTAACTACCCTTGTAACTACTTTCCTTACTCAATAAAATTCAAATTCCCATTTTCCCTCCAAAAGTTCTCATACTACTTTACTGTTCATCCTTGCTTCATTGAATCCTTTTGTTGCTGTTGATAGTTTGTTATGATCATATCTTGATCATAACTGGCTAAGTTCGAAGATTGTAGCTGTTTGATCATCCAGTTCCATTTCTAGTAGATTTTGGAGATTTCAGATTCATTAATGGCAGATTTGTTGATTGATTACTGTTGATTGGTTGTTGATAAGTGTTTTCTAGTGCTAAGGTGGTGGTTTGCACTAAAATAGAGAGCTCAGCGCTCCTCTACTCCCCAAAGGAGGCCTTTGCTTAAGGTTTTGAGTTTCTGATTTTTCAGTTCCTCTAAATTGTTGATGCCTGCTACATTCTTAGATAATCTTGCTTGATTGTATGATAAAATGTGTTTTGACCTGTTTTTGATCTGATCTCATTGACTTTGTAGCTTCATTGTAGCTTAATCTGCTTATTAGCTTTGTTACTTGTCCTGTTTCAGTCAGTTTAGCATTGTTAATCATTTAGTGTTCTAGTTGGTTAGAGTACTTGTAACCAGTTCTCATATACTTCATTTTGGATACTAAACTTAGCTTGCTAAAGCTCTTTTCTCAGTTTAACATTTTGATCAACAAGTCTTCACAAAAATTCCAAAAAAACCAGTAAAGTAGTGTTTGGTTCTAGCCTAAAAGTAGTTTTCAAGTATTAGTTTTTGGCAAACTTGTGTTCATTTTAAGTTAACAAGTGATAACAAATAGAGTTCAGTCACTTTCAAGTAAAAATTTTGGTCAAAAAGGCAAAAGGTCATAAAAAAGTCTGGGTCAGTTTTATACTAGTTCCTTTTCAGAAAGTTGTCAATTTGATTTGCTTGTCATTTCTTTACTACTTGATGAAATTACCTCAAACCAGTTCTCAAATCTCAGTCAATATATGAAGTTTCAACTTGTATAAGGAAAGTGTACAATATCCAGTATTCAGCTGGGAATAAGCAAAAGTTTGAACCATTAAGCAAATGCAAGTTACTGTAACTTGACCAACTGCTTTTTTATATCTCTATTTCCACTTCATTAACTGGTCAATTTTCTTTCACAAAATCATTCAATAAGTGTTCCTGGTTGAATTTTGAGAATTTGAGCTTATTGAAAATTCTTGGTCAATGAAAGTCAACATAAGCACTCTTTTTGCTTATTTTAGAATTCTGAGCTTATTACTTGATGATTTTTCATGAGACTTGATTTCCCGTCCTTCTTTTGAGCTTAGTAATCATTTTCATCACTAAAATCTAGTTGTGCAAGTCTGGATTAGCTTATAGCTTATTTTGTGCTTATTGAAATTAGCTTATCAGCTTTTCAGTAAGTTTTAGCCAATTTCCTTGGATAGGTCTAGTTTAAATCTGATTTTAAGTCGATTGCAACTTATTTGGTCAAATTTGGTTGAGAAATAAGCTCAAACGAGCTTATTGAAGGTTGTAACCCGTTTTTGGTAAAAAGTTTTGAAAAATTGCACTTTGGTCCTTAATGTTTTAAACTGTTCTTAATTTTGGCTAATCTTTCCAAGTTTTTAGGTTTTGCAAAAACACAGTCCTTATAATTTCAAGTTTGTTCAAATTCAGTTAGGAAGTTTAAATTTTGTTGAGAATTAGTTACTTGTTTGATCAATTTTAATTTTAAGTCCTCTTAGCTTACTGTTTTTGCACATTTAGTCCTCATACTTTTCAGCTTTACATTTTGAGCATTTAAATTTCATAGAATTTACATCTCTAGTCCTTATAGTTTATAGAATTTACCTTTTGCATTTTAATTGAATAAAAACTTGGTATTTGCACGTTGTTTTACATATAAGTAGACGATATTTTTCATTTTTGCAAAGCATTGTTTGAATTAGCAATAGAATATCAAAAAAAAAAAAACATTACCAACCAAGAACAATTAAAAACCCGATCTTGTTAGGACTTTCAATTTGTTAAGAACTGAGAAAAATGAACTTCAACTATACACATTTCAGTCTTCATGTGTTTGACTACTTTTTACTCCATTTAATAAGGAAGTTATATTCTACAATTGACAGCGAATTGGTCAGGGTACACTACATGTTTAATAAAGAAGTTATATATGTTTTGGGTTTGGTTATTAACTATTTTTAGTGTTGGGCCAGCTAGTATTTGGGACAGCTATTTGTATTGGGCTATATTGGTTAACGAATATATTGGTTGACTATATCTTGGACTATATATTGGGCTATATATCGAGTTTATGTGGTATTAGAGTTGGTAAGTAATTTAGTTATATTGGTTGACGGGCCGAGCACTATATTAACCGAAGGTATTTATATGGTAGTGGGTTGAAAGGATATCAAGTGGTGTACTCGTTTAGTTTATTAGTATCGGGTTTGTTTTATCAACGTTTGAGCCGACCAAGAAATTATTGAGCCGAGAAAAAGATATTACAAAACAAGGATCCAAGAATTTTTACGATTTCTTCGTTGGTTTGTAAAATCCCGTGAATACAATTTTTCGGTTTTTTCACGAATTGTAAAATCCCGAAAACTAACACAACCACAATTATCTTTCATTGAATTTCAATGGAATCGTTGCATTTGAAATCTCAAGAGGGAGACTTGCATTAAATGCAAGACAAAGCTAGAGAAAGTGGTATAACTTCATTTCGACTACTTCAGTCTTATCTTGTGACCATTTCATGGCTTCAAGGAGGAAAAAATTCGTGACACTCTTCGGTCAAGATCATTATATATTCATCGACTCAATACTCCTCAACTTGAACCAAATAGCTGAGCAACTTCACAAAGAAGACTTTAATCACTTGAAACTTGGTTTTTTAATCCTTTTAATTAAGTTCGTTTTCCTCGACTCACCCGAATTGATTAGCAATTATCGTAACGACTTGATTTGTTTTTGGTAAAATCTATTTTTGATAATTTTTAACTAATTAAAACTATTTAATATTAAAATCTAATTTAAATAAATCTATTTTAAAACTAATTAAAAATATAAAACTTAACAAGAATAAAAATTTAAATCTAATTTAAACTAATTAAAAATATAAAACTTAAAAACTAATAATGACTTTTAAATAAAATCAATTTTAAAACCTAATTAATTTTAACCTAAAAACTTTTTAATTTAAATCTAAATAAATTTAATGACATAAAAGAAAAATAAAACTTAATTAAAACTTTTATCTAAATTTTAAATAAACTAAAAACCTTAATTAAACTAAATTTAAATCTAATAAAATTTAACTAATTTTAAAAGTAATTTAAAAATTAAAATATATATATATTTTTTTTTCTTTTTATTATTTTATAAAAACAGATTAAAAGAAATTTTAAATAAACTTTTTATATAAAGTAAATAAACTTTAAACTAATTTAATAAAATAAAAACTGCCAAATTGAATTAACCTATATTAATCTAAAGCTGGAAAGATAAACACAAATAAGTGGCTAGAGCAAGTGGTTGATGCGTTGGATGGTTAAACAAGAGGTCACAGGTTCGAGTCCTGGAGTGGACGAATTTGCTTATTATTTTTTCTAACTTTAACCTTTTTGGAACTTATATTTTTGGACAGATTACACCCTCAGACCAATTGGGTCTGAGGTGATAGCAGTAAAATAACACAATAAGCAGGCAACCAGATAAGCAATATAATCAGAACTCAAATAAGCAGCTTGCCAAAATAAGCAGAATTCCAAATAAGTTATAGACTCAATAACCTTATCGACACTAAATAAGCAGATAACCAAATTACTAGATTAGATTAAGCAGAAACAAATAAGCTAATGAAAACTGACATTAAGCTACTCCTACGAAAACTGATATCTAAATCTCAATCTACGAGTGCCAGCAGGTTTAACTATCTAAAACTCCACAAACCGAATCCAAACTCAGTATTCAAGCAAATACAGGTTAATTTAAATAAGCAGATCCAATCTATGCTAAGAACTAAGCAGATATAGCAACTTATTTAACTAAACAGATTTAACTTATAAGCAGTAAACACAAAAAAGAACAAATCCAAACAACCTAGCAAACCTCTAAGCCAATTCAATAACTCGATAAGCAAATTCCAAATCCAACATAAGCAGTTCCAAACGCAGGTTATCAAACTTATTTAACTAGGATCCTACACAAGGTGCGAATAAGCAAAGTAAAACAGATTTAAACTAAACCAAAGAGCAAATAAATCAAACAAGAGCAGATTATCAAAACATAAAACTTAACTTTAAATTTAAAAGGAAGATCAAACCGATTTGGCGAAAACCTTTGGGACGTAGCGTCGCGCTGAGCGAGCTCAAACCGAAACGAAACGCCAAACAATCACCAACTAACACCACCTTGATTCGAACCTCAATCGGATGAACAACATCAATCAACTTCGAACTAAAACTTTAACCAAGAACAATACCTCTTTGAAATCTTCCAGTGGGGAGGATTTATATCACTTTTCTTTACCTTTTTTTTTTTTTTATGATAATAATAATTTCCAACGAACAGTAAACAATATTAAACAAATCTAATTTGAGAATAAGAACAGTAACGGAAATTAAATCGAGATTGAATGAAAAACTAAATTTAATATTCCATTAATTTAAATCAAACTTACAGTACTGAAAAAGAAATTACAAGATTTTTATCCTATTAATCTAATTTAACTGAAATTAAAAATAAAGAAAAGCATGATAAATTACATGAAGAGAGGGGTTTATATAAGGTTTCCCCGAACCTTCTCGAACTCCTTGGTGAGCACGGAGTGGAATCCTGACCTTTAATTTCTTCTTTTCTTCTCTTTCTTTAATCGAACGGTGGAGATGAATCTTCCCTCACACGGATTGCCAAGGTGGCAATCCTTGTGTTTCTTCTTTGGATGTTGATTGGTGGAATTTGGGAGTGATGTGTATCCTCCACTAGAAATCAGCCACGTAACACTGCTCTCCATCTTCTCTTCCGAAATAATTGGGGAATTAATTCCCAAACACGTGATAAACACGTGGGATCAATAAAGCCCATGTTTAATTGATGATTTGGGTAAATAATGATTAGGGTTTTTTTACAGTGACTGGTTTTGGGGGTGAAAGAGGTGAGGGATGAAGTGAAGAAGATACATAGGTTGTATCGAGGGTATTTTAATGTGAGTGTGAGATACGTGTGAAAGGAAGAATGAGTGGGTAAGAGAAAACGTGAAAAGTGAATGTGTGGGTAGGAGTGAAAATAAAACGGGGTAATTTATTTAATGGGTAAAAATTACAAACCGTGTGAATCTTTGTAAACCCTAAGCCCATTCTTCATTCATTCGTTTATTATTGTTGAAGCTATTGGGCTTTAAACCCAATTTCTTTTTCCATCCGTGCACTCTTGGGCCTAATGGTCTTTCACCAACAAGTATTTTAACCTTGAATCATAAATGGGCTTTTAAGCCCATTTCCCAAATGTGGGACCCACTAAGCCGTAAACTTGAGTCCGTAAATAGAATCGAGTTGACAAATGATAAAATCCGCTAAAGTCGAACTCATTTTGGCTCTTTGATCTTTTTCTTTATTCTCGTGTCGGTTTTCATCGGTTTTTGTGAACTTGGTACACTTTTGGTCTTTTGATCATTGTCTTCGTCTCTATCTTGATTTTTCTTTGACATTTGACCGTGAAATCCCGTGTTTTTTCTTCTTTTGCTCAATTGTACCTATTTATCACACAAAACACAAAACCACGCGTAATTCCGACATTTATGATAATAAACACATGATTTGGTCTTGTTTTTCCTTGATTTTAGTGGCAAAAGGATAAGTGTTTACACACTTATTAAATCCCCTATACTTGACCATTGCAATGACCCCATGCAATGCATAGTTTGAAAACATAGAGTTACATTTTTCTCATAATCAATCCATTTCGGCCTTTATTAAAATTACTACTACTATGATAAAAACTTAAAAGGAAACAAAAATTAAAATGATAACTTGAAAATTATGGAAGAAACTCGTTAAGAAGTCTAAGACCTGGATTAGGGCTTTGGTGTCATGAATATTAATCATCCTCAAGTTTCACGTTCCCCATACCAAGCTTAAAAACGAGATCATTGTTAATATAAGTTAGCACAACTAACACTTACTCATGCGGTTTAATTATTCACTTAGACCCCCTTATTCCTATGGTGTATCTCTTATATTTTATTTTTGTCTTGAATGATCACGAGGATGCATTTTTGACTTATTTCGATAATTTATTTAGGCCGAAAATAAAGTAGGACGATTTAATCAATATTTAGCTAAAGGACAAAATCTTTTAAAACGGCTTCTCGAAACCTCATAAAGTTCATATCTTGGCATAACTCGTTTCGCGATTTGAGACCTTTCTCGGACCGATATTTGGCATGTACTTGAAACTTCTAATCTTGAGAGACGATCTTGAAATTATGGTCTTCTCTTCATTTTGGTATACATCTTCATTAGGAGTGAAAGATGCTTCAAACGTTGACCACGAGTTCTTCATTTATCCTCTTCTTTATTTAGGATTTTTCCGCCTCCTTTTCGGACTTGGATCTATTTATCCTCATACCTTGTTAGGGTCTTTTTGGATAGACTTCTCCATGATCTTTAGGGGAGTATTGCTTCTCGTCGTGTGTCTTGATCCTTCATATTGATTTGGATTAATGATCTTCACATCATCTTAGGATCTTTAGCAAAAAGTGAATCCTCATGCCTTGTTAGGGCCTTTTTGGACTCGGGTATCCTCATGCCTTGTTAGGGCCTTTTTGGATAAGCCAATCTTCGCGTCCCGTTTCAATAAGTTATGCCTTGGCTATGAACTCTAATTAATACCGAGCAACTTTTAAACGATCTTGTGCTAGAAGCTAAGTAACCTTTTAAATCGTACAACCTTATTTATTGCAATTATATTTATTAACAAGTGATGGGAGAAAAAGCTCATAACTAACTCACATAAGTTAATGAAAGAATACCGAACTTATAATTAATTCTATCATCTCTCGTTCTCCACAATTTAAAATCTCAAGGAATGAGACTCGTGGATGCTTAGCCTAATAAACCAATTAAGGTCTACATGGTTAAGGATACTAGCTAGAGTAAACTCGGATAAGTAAACTCGGGTTGAGTCAAAATATTCACGACGGGCCTAATATATCAAAGACGTCTAAACTTGTTAAAACCATTTTATTTATTTAATTCATTTTTGACTTTATTCTTGAAATGGAAATTATTCGATGCGATAATAAAAGGAAAAATAAATAAAAATACTACTAGGCCAAAATAGATCAAAAATTTGAAAAACGTTGAAAATTTAAAAAATTTTCCGGTAAAATGGGTTCAAATTAATGGAAAAGGCCACTAAAATTTCGATAGAAATCCCCCCTACACTTAATATAAACATTGCCCTCAATGTTTAAGCATGTGGGCGAATAAACTCCCCTACACTTAGGACATTGAGTACGGTGTTTAAAATCGAGCTAAGGAAGGGACAACTAAAGTGATTACAATTATTCGTGTTTTATTTATATACAAGATTGAATCACAATAGCAAAAACTTATCGAAGGAACCGGGTACACGGGAAACACGGGAACACGGTTCTCGTCAAAAGTACCAAAAGTGGATCATTTAAGCACATGTCCCTGCACAAAACATCACAACACAAACAACCTACTTGGCTCCCCCTACACTTATTGGTGAAAATGGGTGAAAAAGGGTAAAAATCTAACCTAGTTAAACGATGCTTGATTTTTAATCACGAGTCTCTAGCTCGACTCGAATTCCCGAATGTCATCATTCAAATGGGAAAATCATGGAACAACCGAGATTTCCAAGGGAGGAAAATCTCTCCATGATAAAGGTGAAACAAAGTCATATAAGGCATACCCCATGAAAATCCACCCGGGTCAAACACATAATTTCCATCACAAAAGGAAATAAACCTCAAGGTGGTACGCAAGTCATAGAAAAGTAGGGTATCCTTAGGCAAAAGTCTCTTACTAGGAAGGGTAAGGTGGTATGGCAATGAAAGCACAAAAGTCTCTATTCCCGGATCAAACACCGGTTCCTTAATGGGAAAATAGCAAGAGGTGTCGACATTTAAGCTCAAAATATCATCAAAATCCATAGTGGGAAAGTCATCCTCTTCCAAACTTGATGTGAAAACATAAGTATCGTCGGAGTCATAGGAAAACTCTTCCTCATGAGGAAAATAGGTATTTAGAAAGATATCTAAATCCTCCTCAAATGGAATAACCTCTAAAGTAGGTAAGATCTCTAAGAGTGGAGGATCCTCCTCAATAGTCATGACCTCTAAAATTGGAGTATAGAAGTCAAAAGGAGTCTCCATGGAAGAATCACTCATAGGGATATGAGGTGCATTAAGATCATGAAGTGGGTTATCAAAATTAATGAGATCACTTAAAGAAGTGTCATCATCGTAGGTATCAAAGATTGGGGTATCATAAATGGGTGGGTCAAAAGTGGGTGGGTTAAAAGACGAGTCGTCTAAGCCGAAGATAGTGTGATCACTTGAAGAAGTGTCATCACTATCGGTGTCATAAATAGGAGTATCAAAAATTTGAGGTTCTAAGGGAAGGGATGAGTTTATCACAAAATCATTTTGAATAGATTTTTCAATTCCAAAAGGATTAATAAAAATCTCGTCATCGTTATAATTAAGAACATCAATCATATTGACCGACTCTTTTCCATTTGATTTATTTGTGATTTTTCCCATTTTAAAAACTTGTTGTTCATCCCTAACCCTAAGAATTAACTCCCCTTCGGCTACATCAACTAAGGCTCTTCCGGATCGTAAGAATGGTCTACCAAGTATTAACGGAATACGAGGATCCATCTCATAGTCGACGACGACAAAGTCTACGGGAAAAGTGAATGTACCGACTCTAACAAAAACATCTTCGGCAATACCCACGGGGTATGCGAGAGTTCGATTAGCTAATTCTAAAGTCATACGAGTCGGTACAAGGTCGGGTAATGACAATTGTTTCCAAACCGAAAGTGGCATAAGATTGATGCTAGCGCCGATATCCGCTAAAGCCATACAATCATCGATTTGAGGAAACGAGCAAGGTAACACGAATCGTCCGGGATCTCCTAGCTTTTCGGGAAGCTCTTTGAGAAGAACCGCGGAACAATTCTCATTTAAACGGGTGTTAACGAGCTCAACCATTTTTTCATTCTTATTGAGAAAATCTTTAAACATTTTCACAAATTTTGGCATTTGAGCAAGTGCTTCAATAAGGCTTACATTAACATTCACATTGGAAATCATTTTTAAAAAGTTAGAGACATGAATGTCATCTTTGTTGAGCACTTTAGTCTTGCCTAACCTAGATGGATAAGGAATATTAGGCTTAGGTTGAGAAGGAGAAGGACTCGCTTCTTGAACAACCGTAGGAATAGGCTCTTTCGGCAATGGAGGGCTAGAACTAGGAGTGGTAGTGGGCGGAATCACCGGAGGGGGAGTAGGATTACTCATTATGACCTCCGGGCCTTGTCTCTCCTTTATGGGCGAAGAGATGGAAGGTCCCACTAAATTGGCTCCACTTCGAGTATTGATAGCACTCACATTAGCACGAGGGTTAATCTCGGTATTTGATGGTAAGGCACCTTGGGGTCTAAGGGTTTGCAACATAGTCAAAAATCTCTTATCGTTGGACTCTTGCATTTGTCTAGTAGATGCTTGCATAGCTTGCATGATTTTCTCATGTTCGGTCAATTTTTGTAGAACCAAGTCCATTTGAGGGTTTTGCATATTCATTTGATTGAACCCTTGATTATTAACCCCTTGATTAGGAAAACCTTGGTTTTGATATTGAGATTGAAAACCGTTGTTATTATAAAAACCTTGGTTATTTTGAAAATCTTGATTTTGACCATTAAAATTCCCTTGATTTGCATTCCCTTGAAAATTACCCATTTGAGGACCTTGGTTCCTATTTTGGTATTGGGTATTTTGGGCGGGTGGGGGTGGTCTTTGAGGTGCTACAAAACCCGGGGGAGCCAAATAATTAGTATTTTTGTAAGACAAATGGTTAACATCAACGTTAGGTTTAAATTGAACCCTCTCATTAGCATTAAAAGCACAAACTTGTTGTTGTTGATTATAAACCTTGTCACAATTGAAATATGAATGTGGTCCACCACAAGTCTCACACGTTTCACTATTATCTTTCACGGCATGCACATGTGTAGTGAGGGCATCGGTTCTTAGAGCAAGGGTTTTCACAATTGAAGTAAGCTCCTTAATTTGATCATTCACCTCATTATTACTTGTACTAGCACTTGCCATATTAGCCCTAACACTTTTGGTTTGCACTTTTGCCTTGTTCTCAATAATGGCCCAAGCCTCGTTCATGGTTTTCACAAGAATATTGCCCCCCGCGGCACTATTAAGTGAGTCTTGGTCATTTAGAGTCAAACCATTGTAAAACGTATTTATTTGATGCACTTTAGTGAAACCGTGTTGTGGACATTTCCTTAAAAGCTCTTTAAATCGATCCCAAGACTCACTAAACGTTTCCCCATATTGTTGCTCAAAAGTGATTATTTCATTCCTTAGAGACGTGGTCCGTGATGGTGGGAAAAAGTAATTAATGAACTTGGTCTCTAAATCAATCCATGTTGAAATACTTTGGGGTGGTTCCTTGTCAAGCCAAATCCGGGCTTGTCCCTCGAGGGAAAAAGGAAAAAGTTGTAGGCGAACGGCCTCTTGTGGCACCCCATTGTATTTGACGGTATTGGACAATTGGATGAATCGTTTGATATGAGCGTGTGGGTCATCATTAGTACGACCTAAAAATGGTGTAGCGGAAACCATTCGAATAAAATCCGGTTTAAGTTCAAAATGATTTGCTCCAATGGTCGGCACCACAATCGCGTCATCGTTTCCTTCAACGTGAGATTGAAGAATCTCAATCATTGGTCGATTATCCGTTGCCATCGTTATGTCGAAAGCTCGATTCTCGGGATCGGCTTGAATGACGGTCTTATTGTTTTTCTTCTTCTTCTTTTTGGAAGAATTGGAAGAGTTTGGTACACCACTCGGTATGTATGTACGCGCGCGAGTGCGCATACAATTAAAACTATGGAATGAGGTAGGTGACCTCGGTCGACTTTGAGAGGAAAAGGATTTTCCCTCTCGATGAGCAATATGAAAAATCTACAAAAATATATACGTAAATACTACTTGAGTTGGCAAACCAATAATCGGTCGTCCCTCTCAATATACGCACAAGCAAGCGGGGAAACGAGGTGGCATAAAGCACTTAAAAACCTTTTTCCTTAGACGGCCTTTTATAGCGTGTCGCCTTATACCCACCTTATAGTTTGTATATGTCGAGTTCAAACGTCTTACTAGTATTTATCTATTTTGCCTTTTTATTTCGTTAAGGATTCGACTACAATAGTTAGGTGATGAAATCCCAACTAAGACTTATTTGAAAAGTAGGTAAATTATTGTGCTACGTAATATACTATAGTAAAAGAAAAATCTTTTTGTATTTTTTTAGAAAAATATATAGTCACAAGAAAAATCGAAAGAAATCGAACTAAAAAAATTAACACTAATACGTAATATTTTTGGTGTAATACGTTTAGGAAAACGTATTACGTTTTGCTTTTTTAATTTTTTTTTGGTGCAATTCTTAGGAAAGAAATTGCTTTTGTGATTTTTTTTTTTTAATTTTTATGTATTTTTAAGTTTTTGATTTTTTTTTTGTATTTTTGATTTTGTGTGCAAGAAATGTAACGTTCAAAGGATGAACGGATCCCAAAATCCAAACGTTTTCACGAAAAAAATCGTCAATCGTACGAGCGAAGCGGCAGCGGCGCCATTTTAAAACTTGGTTTTTTAATCCTTTTAATTAAGTTCGTTTTCCTCGACTCACCCGAATTGATTAGCAATTATCGTAACGACTTGATTTGTTTTTGGTAAAATCTATTTTTGATAATTTTTAACTAATTAAAACTATTTAATATTAAAATCTAATTTAAATAAATCTATTTTAAAACTAATTAAAAATATAAAACTTAACAAGAATAAAAATTTAAATCTAATTTAAACTAATTAAAAATATAAAACTTAAAAACTAATAATGACTTTTAAATAAAATCAATTTTAAAACCTAATTAATTTTAACCTAAAAACTTTTTAATTTAAATCTAAATAAATTCTAAACTAAATTTAATGACATAAAAGAAAAATAAAACTTAATTAAAACTTTTATCTAAATTTTAAATAAACTAAAAACCTTAATTAAACTAAATTTAAATCTAATAAAATTTAACTAATTTTAAAAGTAATTTAAAAATTAAAATATATATATATTTTTTTTTCTTTTTATTATTTTATAAAAACAGATTAAAAGAAATTTTAAATAAACTTTTTATATAAAGTAAATAAACTTTAAACTAATTTAATAAAATAAAAACTGCCAAATTGAATTAACCTATATTAATCTAAAGCTGGAAAGATAAACACAAATAAGTGGCTAGAGCAAGTGGTTGATGCGTTGGATGGTTAAACAAGAGGTCACAGGTTCGAGTCCTGGAGTGGACGAATTTGCTTATTATTTTTTCTAACTTTAACCTTTTTGGAACTTATATTTTTGGACAGATTACACCCTCAGACCAATTGGGTCTGAGGTGATAGCAGTAAAATAACACAATAAGCAGGCAACCAGATAAGCAATATAATCAGAACTCAAATAAGCAGCTTGCCAAAATAAGCAGAATTCCAAATAAGTTATAGACTCAATAACCTTATCGACACTAAATAAGCAGATAACCAAATTACTAGATTAGATTAAGCAGAAACAAATAAGCTAATGAAAACTGACATTAAGCTACTCCTACGAAAACTGATATCTAAATCTCAATCTACGAGTGCCAGCAGGTTTAACTATCTAAAACTCCACAAACCGAATCCAAACTCAGTATTCAAGCAAATACAGGTTAATTTAAATAAGCAGATCCAATCTATGCTAAGAACTAAGCAGATATAGCAACTTATTTAACTAAACAGATTTAACTTATAAGCAGTAAACACAAAAAAGAACAAATCCAAACAACCTAGCAAACCTCTAAGCCAATTCAATAACTCGATAAGCAAATTCCAAATCCAACATAAGCAGTTCCAAACGCAGGTTATCAAACTTATTTAACTAGGATCCTACACAAGGTGCGAATAAGCAAAGTAAAACAGATTTAAACTAAACCAAAGAGCAAATAAATCAAACAAGAGCAGATTATCAAAACATAAAACTTAACTTTAAATTTAAAAGGAAGATCAAACCGATTTGGCGAAAACCTTTGGGACGTAGCGTCGCGCTGAGCGAGCTCAAACCGAAACGAAACGCCAAACAATCACCAACTAACACCACCTTGATTCGAACCTCAATCGGATGAACAACATCAATCAACTTCGAACTAAAACTTTAACCAAGAACAGTACCTCTTTGAAATCTTCCAGTGGGGAGGATTTATATCACTTTTCTTTACCTTTTTTTTTTTTTATGATAATAATAATTTCCAACGAACAGTAAACAATATTAAACAAATCTAATTTGAGAATAAGAACAGTAACGGAAATTAAATCGAGATTGAATGAAAAACTAAATTTAATATTCCATTAATTTAAATCAAACTTACAGTACTGAAAAAGAAATTACAAGATTTTTATCCTATTAATCTAATTTAACTGAAATTAAAAATAAAGAAAAGCATGATAAATTACATGAAGAGAGGGGTTTATATAAGGTTTCCCCGAACCTTCTCGAACTCCTTGGTGAGCACGGAGTGGAATCCTGACCTTTAATTTCTTCTTTTCTTCTCTTTCTTTAATCGAACGGTGGAGATGAATCTTCCCTCACACGGATTGCCAAGGTGGCAATCCTTGTGTTTCTTCTTTGGATGTTGATTGGTGGAATTTGGGAGTGATGTGTATCCTCCACTAGAAATCAGCCACGTAACACTGCTCTCCATCTTCTCTTCCGAAATAATTGGGGAATTAATTCCCAAACACGTGATAAACACGTGGGATCAATAAAGCCCATGTTTAATTGATGATTTGGGTAAATAATGATTAGGGTTTTTTTACAGTGACTGGTTTTGGGGGTGAAAGAGGTGAGGGATGAAGTGAAGAAGATACATAGGTTGTATCGAGGGTATTTTAATGTGAGTGTGAGATACGTGTGAAAGGAAGAATGAGTGGGTAAGAGAAAACGTGAAAAGTGAATGTGTGGGTAGGAGTGAAAATAAAACGGGGTAATTTATTTAATGGGTAAAAATTACAAACCGTGTGAATCTTTGTAAACCCTAAGCCCATTCTTCATTCATTCGTTTATTATTGTTGAAGCTATTGGGCTTTAAACCCAATTTCTTTTTCCATCCGTGCACTCTTGGGCCTAATGGTCTTTCACCAACAAGTATTTTAACCTTGAATCATAAATGGGCTTTTAAGCCCATTTCCCAAATGTGGGACCCACTAAGCCGTAAACTTGAGTCCGTAAATAGAATCGAGTCGACAAATGATAAAATCCGCTAAAGTCGAACTCATTTTGGCTCTTTGATCTTTTTCTTTATTCTCGTGTCGGTTTTCATTGGTTTTTGTGAACTTGGTACACTTTTGGTCTTTTGATCATTGTCTTCGTCTCTATCTTGATTTTTCTTTGACATTTGACCGTGAAATCCCGTGTTTTTTCTTCTTTTGCTCAATTGTACCTATTTATCACACAAAACACAAAACCACGCGTAATTCCGACATTTATGATAATAAACACATGATTTGGTCTTGTTTTTCCTTGATTTTAGTGGCAAAAGGATAAGTGTTTACACACTTATTATCACTCTGCATCAGAATCTGCATATCAAGCTCTCGTGACACAACTTACGCACTTCTTCCACTTCAACATCGTTAAGTCTGAAAATTTAGGGATATGCCGGTCATTTCTTCAATACACACATACCGAGGTTCAAGACTTCCGTGATAAACTGTTGAAATTCATGACATCGGTCTAATCTTCGATTTATGAAAGATCCCGACTTCAACAAGTGTATGATAGTGGAGTGCAAGAATCTACGATGCAGATGCAAGAGGAGACCGGTCATACGGGTGACAAATTGGAGGCTAATAAAGATTGCAATGGCATGCAATCTACAGCAAATCATGATATCAACAGCACGTCATGGAATGGTACAGACATCTCTTATGATGACACCATACCCATTTATGACGAAGAGCCTACAAACATGGTACATTGTAATGTTGTATATGGTGTATATGCTGATGAAATTCTGCATGTTGAGCATTTCAAACCTAATTATGACGAACATAGGATGGAAAAGAGTGAGAGCGATACCATTTTTGACTCATCCGATGTGCGTTATAATGGGGGAGAAAGTGTTCAAAACGCTAACAATCATGATAATTGCCTTATGACTGCTTCATTAACTGCTTCTTATTCCAAGGTTAAAGAGCTCGAAACGATCATAGCTCAGCAATCTAAATATCTTGAGGATGCCAAAATAGAATTTTATAAGAAAAGGATAAATTTGAAACATATTTGGAAAAACTTGAAAAGTCAAACGTTGTTCTTGAACGAAAATTGGATCAAAAAGTTCTAGATTCTAAAGTAGAAAAGGATAGTCTTTTGAAACAAATTAAGTTGCTAGAATCTAAGTTGGCATCCCAAGATAAATTGCTCAAAGAGAATGAGACTTTAAAGGCTCAAATTCAGGAAAAGGTTTTTGCAATAGCTACTCTGAAAAACGAGTAGAGGAAAACTAAAGGAACTAGTATGGACACTAAGCTTGAAAAACCATCAATTTTGTGGAAACAACCTACAAATCAGTCCGTCAGACAACCGACTGCATTTAGATCTGAGCGAAAACAATCCTCGGGATCGCAGTTTGTCTCCCAAGTTGATATGGTTCATATTTCTAGAACAACCACTCCATTAACTAGGCCCAATATGACTAAAACAGCTTTTAGAAGACCTAATCACATAATTGCATCTAGCATCCCTAGACATAGTTCAAAGAACACGTCTCGAACTAGTTCAAATGAGGTGCGCTATAACTGTGGTCTAAGGGAAGCTATTCAAAATACACACGTAAGAGATAGGAATCTCCAACCTAGTCAGATGATTTCTAGATTACCCAACACTGCTAACCGTAGCATGTCATATCCTAGGAGCATCAATCAATCATCTTAGAATTCTAGATCTTACTCGGACATTAAATATGCTACTTGTAAAACATGTAGGAAATGTGTCTTTAAGGCAAATCATGACTCTTGTGTCAAGAAATTCCTTAATGAGGTAAACTCCCATGCTAGAAATGAATCCCAATGGCTAGCTAAAATCAAACCCATTGGTAAAGTTTGGCGCCCCACTGGTAGAACTTTCACGCTTGTAGGAAACGAGTGCCCTGTAACTAGGATAGTCTCCGATCGTACTAAGACTACTAGGTAGGAAATTGAAAAGGATGATACATCACTTAAGCCTGAACTTAAGGTATTCTATAAAAGGAAACGTTTGCCAGCTAAGACAAGTAAATCATCTCCTCAGTTCACCTCTGGCACAAGAAAAGAAAACTGTGAATCCCCGCATGGTTCTAAGATAGATATCGCTAACCCATATAAAAGCATACAAACTCCAAATGAGAATGCATGTACCAAAGTCAAGGATCAACAAAAACAAACCGGACCGATCTTTTTATACCGTTCAACTAAGGACACTCTCAGAGTTTGGTTGCTGAAGAAGCTGATATCTAAGAAACAAGTGTCTCAGGGGATTTGCGATTAAGCTCGTGTACATGGCTCATCGTTAAATATCAAACGCTGACCCGATCTTCAAATAAAGGAAAGTTTATCGCCGATGATAAACTTATCCTAACAAACGAGAAATTAAATTTTTTCGGACACTAGCTTACATTAAAACTATTCAAAAGTTTTAACCTCGTTTAAATGGTTCTTTGTTAAATATCAGACGATGACCTGATCTTCAAATAAAGGAAAGTTTATCGTCGATGATAAACTTATCCTCACACACGAGAAATTAAACTTTCTCGGACACGAGCTTACGTTAAAACTATTCCAAGGTTTTAAGCTCGTGTAAAATGGTTCATCGTTAAATGACAGACGAAGACCCGGACTTCAAATAAAGGGAAGTTTATCTATGAAACGATAACTTACCCTCAAAACGAGAAATTAAATTTTCTCGGACACGAGCTTACATTAAAACTATTCAAAGGTTTTAAGCTCGTGCATATGGCTTATAGTTGGATCACAGATTGTAACCCGAGCATCAAAGAAAGGAAAGCTTATAGCCGATGATAAACTTATCCTCACAACGAGAAATTAATTTTTCTCAGCATGAGCTTATATTAAAAACATCTGAAGTTATTAAGCTCATGCACAACGGTTTGTAGTCACATGACAGATTGTAACCCGAGCTTCAAAGAAAGGAAAGTTTATCGCCGATGATAAACTTATCCTCATTAACGAGAAATTAAATTTTCTCGGACATAGCTTACATTAAAACTATTCAAAGGTTTTTAAGCTCGTGTAAATGGCGTATAATCACATATCAGATTATGCCCCCGACTTCAACAAAAGGAAAGTTTATTTCCAATGATAACTTATCCTTACAACGAGAAATTAATTTTTCTTGGGAATGAGCTAATATTAAAAACATTCGAAGTTTTTAAGCTCATGCACAATGACTTACAGTTAAATATCAGACTGTAACTCGGACTTCAATTTTAGGAAAGATTATCTTTAATGATAACTTATCCTTGTAACGGGAAATTAATTTTTCTCGGTCATGAGATTGTATTAAAACACTCCAAGTTTTAAGCTCAGAAAGGAAAGTGTATCTTTTAAATAAGAGAACTTTTCCTTATAACGAGAAATTCATCTTTCTCGGTAATGAGCTTTATGTTAAAACATTCAAAAGTTATCAAGCTCACGGAAACGACTTCTAAGTAAATGTCAACTTAGGACTCGTTCTTCAGTTAAAAGGAAAGTTTATCGTCGATGATAAACTTATCCTCACAACGGGAAGTTTACAACTTCTCGGACTTGAGCTCGTTTAGTAAGATATTCAAAATCTTAAGCTCAGGTAATTGGTTTATTAAAACTGTTGAACACAATTTTTCAAGAATTTTTCAAAAGGTTTTTCTAAATCTTTCAAATATACGTGTTCAAAAATGTTTTGATAAAAAGAGCATGTCTTCTGGAATCGATAATATTTACGATCCTAAAATGTCGTTCAATAATGAGACGGGGTTGTAAATAAAGTTCGAGCATAAGTTTAAAAGATTTAAAACATGCTCCATATGGCTTACTATTATTTAAGATAGTAACCCGCTTTTTATATTCAAGGCAAGCATTTCACCGGAAAGCTTTGACTCAACAACGAGAATGAATTTTCTCGGGCATGGTTTATTTAATAACCATGTAAGGGATTGTGTTTACGTAATAACACAATCTAACACGAATATATGTACGCATCAGTGCATTTATTTGTTAAAACACGAGAAATCTTGTTTTTATGAAGTTATCATCTCCACAATCCGCAGCAATTTACAATTGATATCTGCATACTCGACGATGCGACTACTCAAACGACGGCTACAACTCTTTTGATAGAACACGGGTCACCAATTGAGGGGGAGCAATTGTCAAGCGTTCAGAATCTTCGATGCCGAAAGTGCCAAGTTCACAAATCGGTGTTAAGACAACGATATCAATCGTACATGTGTTGTCATGAAAGATTACCGCTTTTCAAAAAGGAGAAGATAATTTCAGACGTTACGGGGAGACCAACATTCGTGAACAAGAACCATGTGATTCTATCATATGAAGTTCTCATCATTCAGGTCCAACCTCATAAATTATCAATCTTGTGAATACATTATCATATTTGATCTTTGCACGTGATAAGTACCTTACATTTGTGTTTAAAAGGTACTTAATTTACGTATCAAGTACACCCTCATTAATTTGAGGGGGAGCTTGTTATAATCATGAAGCTAATTGGATTTGCATTTTTCTTCCCAAATTTTCTTAAAATCTTATTAAATCAGTTGATATTAAAAACATCGATTGGGTTAATATTTTTAATATGAGGGAGAAAATGTGATATAATATTGAGATCAATAATGGTTTACTTAATGTGCTGGCTCATCCCGACATTTGCGAAATGTTTTTGATTAACGTGGCATATGTTAAGGGGGAGCAAAATGGATTTGCTATATCTAAATGGAATTCATGGTGGTTTATACTCACCCACAACCCATTTATTTCATGACGATGAAGATTGTGGTGACAAAAGGATGGTAGGATAGGTTAATTCTAATGATTCTTTCAAAACCGGAGGAATCTTCCCAAGGACATTCCATAGCTAGAAATAGTAGTCCTGAGGAAAGATGGAGAAAGATTGTGAATGTAGCTGAATGCCGACCAAGTACTTAAGTTAGCACTGGAACAATCACAACAAGGTGCTAGTTATGACGTATTGGTAAGCATTGAAGGGGTTGAAGAATGAAAAAGAACTGTAAAGACAAAGGGTCTAAAGAAAGAAGCCTTCCTTACAACTTAGGCAGAAACCGGGTCAATACATATACTATTGAGATCATTTTTAATGATGCTTGATATTGAAGATAAGACATCATAGACCCAGTGATGCAATGCACAACCCATCCCAGCTAACTCAGATATCTCTCAAAAGATATTTATTTTAATCACACGGAGACAACGCATTATCTATTGATTTATTCACTCCAAATAAATTGGTATTGAAATGGTGGCACTCCCCTCCAGCCTCCGATCACTAAAATCCAAAATGCACGATCGAGTCTAGAGCCATTTGAGATCATCAAATATATCATTAGGACACAATTTCATAATTCCTTGCTTCTTCACACACTGTGAAAAGTAAGCAAGATCTTAAGAGTCCTACGCAAAATCTTCATGATCTTGCCTGAACATCTGAGTAATACGAAAGAATTTACAATGAAGATGGAAATCCTTCTTGAGCGAATATCAAAAAGCTCATGGTAGGTGACTGGTGCGATTCTTAATGAATAAAGCTTGTGATAACTAGAAAGCAGCAGTGGTTTAATTCTTAACTGAACTTAAACACGTTCCAGGCTTCTACGCAATATCTTAGTGATCTTGCTAGAACACTCAGAGTGACACTCTATTGTGTTCACAGTGATGAGTGGAAATCCTTCTAGTGTTAACACCAAACAGCACTTGGTAGGTAACTTGCAAGATTCAATTTGAATCACGCTCGTGACAACTGGAAAGCAACGATGGTGCGATTCTTTAATGAATCAAACTTGTTCCAGGAATCGGAATTGACGGCTTCAATCATGCGGATAAATTTATCCAAATGATTCACTCTCTACGTTCGCTGTCAGATTTGGACGATCGAGTAAAGAGAACGGGTTTACCCGCGAAATCTTGTCAAGGAGATTCTTACTTGAAACTACCTGCCACAAGTACGATATTTAATATCGTCCAACGGTCTTCACCGATCGGATGTAAAATGCTACCGAATTAGAATGAAATGTTCAAGGTCCTTTCATCCGTGTATATGTTTTGTTGCTAACTGTCTTATGCAGCGTAACAAGAAGGTGGCATTGCGGTGTACAATCCAGAAGAAGTCGTCAATACATGCTTATACTGTATGCACTAAATACTTCAACAAATTCAAGAAAGCCTAAAAGTCAAGTCTTCCGCTTATCAAACTCTGAAGCTTTCAAGAATTTATAAAGGTATAAGTATGTGGAACATGAAGTCACGAGGAGGCAAATTTCACAAGTGATGAATGCACAAGGTCAAGGAAAGGAAACATGCTCAAGACTAAAGTCAAAGATCTCATCAGCATATTCACAAGAACAAGATCGAAGACTCAAGCATAGTATCCTAGGTTTAAGATTTTGTAAAATGGTGTGACCTCCCTTAGGGGGGAGACTGTTGGAAATACGTTTCCAAAGAAAGTCTCAGTCACATCATTGTTAGCATAGATCACGAGCTATAGACTATTTAGGACTTTGTAACTTGGAATGACCTCCCTTAGGGGAGATTGTATTTTTACGTATTTAGAAAGGATCGATCACTCCAACAAAAGATACTTAGTATGGGCTCGTGATCTAGTTATGTAACAATATAACCCATTAAGCCCACATGTAGGGTGAGCTATATATAACCCCTCCTAGCATGTTAGGAGGGGTTGGTTCTCATTTTATTTTGAATAATACATCTTTCTATCTATCCTCTCCTTTCTCTCTCTAGCTTTCTCTCTCTAAGATCTTCATCTCTTCCTCCCTCTTTAGATCATTCTAACACAAAGACAATCCAAGGATTACGTGGACCTACAATATCAATTCTTTATCCATCTTTAAATAAATGTTTATATTTGACTTTGGAAGTCTTTCTTTTTAATTTTTACTTTACGTATATTTGTTTGTGTTATATAAAAGTTGATGAAAATTATACGGGAATTGATTGGCACGCTCAAATTTTTGATTGGGAACTCAAATGTACAATCTGTTAAAGTTATAGTACAACTGTCTGATGCACAGTTTGGAGTGTCCCAATAAATTTATGGAGTGTACAAATCATTAGCCTTATTATATGCATGGATTGATTTTTAAATGTATTATTATAAATATAATTTTTGTCAAGTATTACGTAACTCACAAAAAAAACTTATTTATAGTCAAAGTTAAAGCAATAAGACTTTAAAAAGTCAAAGAAAACACTTGTTTGAGACGGAAATCGTTTATAATTTTAAAAAAACAAAATAAAAACGCCCCGATTGAAACGTCAATGATCGCGCACTTACGTATTCTTATTTTTTAAATACCACAAATGCATATGTGATTTGGTTTTTACCAAAAACCGCATCAGACTCACTCTAATGACTGTGTTTGGTAACAAGCAATTTGAAGCGTTTTGAAGCTGTAAACAATAAGCCGTTGTGTTGGAAATACGTTTTTCCAAAGAAAGTCTCAGTCACATCATTGTTAGCATAGATCACGAGCTATAGACTATTTAGGACATTGTAACTTGGAGTGACCTCCCTTAGGGGGAGATTGTTGGAAATACATTTTTACGTATTTAGAAAGGATCGGTCACTCCAACGATATATTCAAGTATTGGGCTCATATATAAACATATAGCCCATATAGCCCACATGTAGGGTGGGAAATATATACCCCCTCCTAGCATGTTAGGAGGGTTTGATCACTTAGTTATTCACATTTCACATTTCATCTTTCTCTCATTCTTCCTTTTTCTCTCTAACTCTCTCTCTCTAGTTCTCCATCCCTCTCCTTTCTTTAGATCAATGCAAACACTTGCACAATCCAAAGAAATTAAGGACCTACAAATGGTATCAAGAGTTATGGTTGAATCTTTGGATTTGCGTGTTTTGATCTATTGATTTGGTATAACTTTTGTCACAGGTCAAAATTTATATCTTTTGATTTTACTTTGTCTAAACAATTTTATTTGTCAAAACTTATATCTGATATAATTTTTTGGTTGTCTAAACATTTTGTTTGTGTCGATCTGTGTTACAGTATTGATTTTAGTCTTTTTTGTCTAAAAAGTCACAAATAGTATCAGTTTTTTATAGTTTTTTATCAGCTTTTGTCTTATCTGTCTTTTTGTTTTGAATGCACACATGTCGGAAAAGGGTTTATCATTCCGATACTTTTTCTTTTTTATAGATTTGTTTCTGTCGGAAAAGGGTTTTTGTGACATCCGTCAAATTTCCAACTTAATTTATTCATGTAGTACGAGTACTTTAACTGTTTACCGACGAGTTGTCGACATGAATGTGTTAATTATTTTGCTTTGCGGACAAAGCCCTTTTTAGGGAGAGCATATGTAACATCTCGAGTTTTCGCGATTATTAAGTTGAATGCAATACACGAAGTTGGTGGGCGTATTATGTTTGCCGTACGTTTATTTGATATACTTACTAGATTACGTGAAGTCTCGCACAATTGCCTTTGTTTTGGGATCGTGTGTCAAACGGTTATAGAAGTCGTGTTCATTCAGTTCGCGTCTAAACTTAAACACCGTGAACCCGAGTCGAGTTGTATAAACTGTCACAGCATGTACATATAATTGAGTATAAACCTTCATTCATGTTTATTGCAAAACTTGCCTTACAAGAGTCCCAATTTCAGTCACATGTCCAGCTACAAATAAACCCCATAGTTTATTTCCCACTAACCACTACAAGACAGCACACATGCCTAGTTTACCCCATTTGGGTATATTACAAGTTACCATTTTCAGTTTGAAGGTAACCCTAGACTATCAATACATGATTAAATACAAATCCAAAGTTACCCAATGTCCAAATACAAAGTTTATCACAGTCCAAATTACAAACACAAAAATCTGTACAAGTCTTCCAAAATACAACTCCTGGGTAGGTGAAGATTAGTGTCCAGCCGACCCACACGTCGCGTCCAACCTGCAAAACCGTAAGAGTCAAGCTTTCCATCTCGTCCGAACCTGCAAAACCGAAACATAGCATCCCATTGTGAGTCTTTTCGTCTCTTCGTTTTTCCTTTATGAAGTCCTAGTTGTGCTCGTTTTGTACAAACCTGCGAATAAACAAACCAATGTGTTAGTCATTGTAACGGCCTTATTTTTAACTAAAAACTGAAAAGGTTAAACCTTAATAACTAATACTTGAAACATGTCTATGACTTTACTTTTCTGTCAACCAAACCGAGACCCGACTTAGACCAAACCGAGACCCCGACTTAGACCAAACCGAGACCCAAGTCAAACCAAACCGAGACCCAATTAAAGGCCAAACCGAGAACCAAACCAAGCCAACCAAGTTTCTTACTTTCTGCCAAAACTATCAACAATCAATACCAACTAATCTAAATGTCTTAACCATTTTTTATTTTACAGAAACACCCTAAAACCCTCAATCATGCCGCGAGTATAAAAACCCCCATTTCAAATCGAAACCCTAGAAATTTAAAAACCTTTTTAAACATTAAATTAGCATTTTCCACATTCCAAAAACATCACATAATCATGAGTAACAGCCGAATGTAAAAACCCCCAATTTTATAAAAACCCTAGATTGACTTTTTATTAATTAAAACATTAATTAAACCTAATCTAAACCCGAATCCAATAGTTAATTTAATTGAAAACGAGTTATGCAAAAACCCCCAATTGACCGAAACCCTAATTTTTATAAACCGATTATATATTGAAATTAGTTTGATTTTATACAAGAAAACATCAATTAATTGCATTTAAACCCGAGATTGATAAAAACCCCCAAATATTTCAAAACCCTAATTCGTTTATTTTAAATCCGAGAGCCATATGGTTCCCAACAAGTTTAAACAAATTAATCAAACCCACTGATCTTTTATAAATCGAAAACCAATTAGCTTTTGTAAAAGAAATGAAGGAGAAACAAACTTATTTTTGATTATTGGCTGGAGATTAACGTGACCATAAGGATAAACACATCAGAAACCAAATCGGTTTGATGTGGGGATGAAACCCCACATCTCACGCGATCTAAACACCTCAGACCACCCATACATGATTGTTATACTCAAACTGATAAGGATATTAGTCATTGAAGGGGATGAACCGATCTAGATTTGAGAGAGAGAAGAGATTGGGGCGGTGGAGTTATTTTCGAGGGAAGAGAGAGAGTGAAACTCTCTGTTATGGAGAGTTGTGTGTGTAACACACGTATATTTACTCTTTCATTCCTTGTTTATTCCGCCCATGGGCCGGGCCGGGTCATAGGACCCTTGGGCCGGTTTGTGAGTGAAGTTATTGGACCCATTTTGGGCCAAGTGTTATATTTAGTTTAGTTAAAAGCCCATAAAACGAATTTTATAAATTTAGGATATAATTTGACCCGTAAAACCCGACCGTTTAATAACCGACTTTTATTTGTCGTACTTTTCCGTAAACGTATGGTTTCGTCAAGCACAACTAGGGTGTCGTGTCTTCTATTAATATAATTTTTCGTATCATAACTCGATCCTCATAATTAAATAGGTCGCGGCTAGCGTAACCGTACTCTCGAGCTATTTTATCTTCATTCTCTTTGCTGAATTACGAGGTGAGTTTATAGCCCCATACTTTACTATTTTCACTGCTTTTTTGGGGTGAGACATTGCTTGATTTTAACGTGTGAACACAAGTGCATTTACTGATTTATATATTAGTCTAAGTCCCACTAAAAACCCAGTTGCTTTGGCCCATGAATCGTGAACCGTTAATTACTTTGTGTAAGCGCGAATGTTATGGATAGATCTATCGGGATTGACGTCCCTGTCTGTCTTGTCCAACAAGGGGACAAGCGGGCACAGTTTCATTGAGTCTGAGATAGGATGTCGTGGGTTTAGGCATCTAGTTTGGGCTACATTTATATGATTATACTGCCGGTGTTGTTAACGCTTCGGTGTCACGAGCTTAGACTGTAATAAATACTTTTGGGATGACTTTGTATCTGTTATATTGTCATCACATTTGGGAAAATCTTGTGGTTCATTAAACATTTCCACTTAACTAAAACCTATGAACTCACCAACTTTATGTTGACATTTTAGCAATGTTTTTCTTCAGGTATTAAGAAGGAAGATGCTAAATGAGGTCTCATGCATTGCCGTCATTTCTTTGAAACAACGATCATTTGTACCATTTGAGAAAACTATGTTTTGTAACTGTATTCAGTTTATGCTTCCGCACCTTGTTAAAACTATTTATTTTATTAATTACAAGTGATCTATTTTCCGAACGTCTCATTTAGAGGTCGTTCTTTGTGACTATGTGCGTATGATAATCATGACGTCACCACTCCCTTGTCGCCATTATACTCTGATATTTTGGGAGTGTGACAGATTGGTATCAGAGCCATAGTTATAGAGAACTAGGTTGCATTTAGTAACTCTAGACTATAACTGCTCTATGTTTAATCGATTATCATACGGATTGTAAGTATTAAGTATATGTAGATACATAAGTAATAAATGGGATACATGTGATTTAACAATTACGAGGTATATTTACATGGGTTACATGTGCAAACAACGAAATCTGAATTATATTATATGGGATACATGTGGATTCAACAATGATTGCTATATTATGTTAATGTCCTTTTTTTTTACGGACTAATTTTATAAGATATTTACACACATTTATTTTGTTTATGATTACAGCGATGTCTTCATCTGATGATTCCACGTCTACAGGAGCGTACTACAACCGTAGTTCACAGTCGACTATCAGTTCATCAGTAGGACTACCTAGAGGATCGCCATCAGGATATCCGTGGTACCGGATGGTTTCAGATGACGACACAGAGAGAGAGACTGAGGAGGTTCGTCATTCACCGATCCGTATTCCTGATGCATCAGCTGACGATGTACTTAGCCTAGAAGGCGGAGGAGAGGATGACTTAGACACTGACGTGGTGCAGTCACCAGGTCAGACATCAGTGACTAGAGATGAGACGGTAGAGGAGACAGAGGATGATGAGATGGAGTTTACAGATAGGGAAGGAGCCTATGGAGGTCACAGACACTAAGGACCCTCCTACTGCATATGCTGCTACTCCTGAGGTTTCCCTAGCACACATCTCCTCATCTTCATCTGAAGACGAAGGAGAAAGGACTGCTATTCCTGCTCCAGCACCTGGTACTCTACCTTTCTTCTATGTGAGACGACGTCTTCGGGGGAGAGCTGCTCGACCACCACTTTCACCTTACCCGACCCCTCATACCTTTCACTGCCACTGACAGGCATGCAGCCCGCACACCTGCCAGTCCTGTCCCAGAGACACCACTACTACTACCACCACCAGAGACTGTACCTGCTGTGTACCAGGAGATGCTTACTGATGCTGGTATCTCTACTGGGCCGAGAGCTACGACTCCTGTTCCTAGGAGAGCTACATCGACGGTGGTGATGCTTGGGGCGGCAGATGGATGTGTGACGACACGATTGAACAGGTTGGAGGATGCTGTAGAGGCTTTAGGTGAAGAGTATAATGAAGTGCAGGATAAGTTGGTGGCACTAGCGAAGAAGAGTCCAGTTAGGGATGAGACAGTGTTGACAGTATGTGTGACCCGTCTACGAGGACAGCTTCTTACTGTTCTTGATCAGATGGAATCCATGCCGAACGCTCGTCTTGAGGAGATTGGAAGCCTGATGACCCGTTGGGGAGTAGAGCCATTGGTGGAGACCGGCGGACTAGAGGCACCAGTGGAGGACCCCTGTTGCAGATTTGGATAAGAGGTTTAGAGCCGCTTGTCATGATACCGATGTTAGACTGAGAGATTCCCAGGCTCGTGAGCTCTTAGTTGAGAGGAGGTTTGCAGAGTTGGAGAGAGAGCTTCATCAGCGCC
This sequence comes from Glebionis coronaria, assembly GCA_025667525.1. Lineage (NCBI taxonomy): Eukaryota > Viridiplantae > Streptophyta > Magnoliopsida > Asterales > Asteraceae > Glebionis > Glebionis coronaria. The sequence continues at coordinate 136,885,152 of CM046875.1, forward strand.
GTGAGGGCACTAGTTAGATTTATCTTGTACCATCGACCTATCCCTGTATGACCACTAAGCTTTGAAGTTTGTCTTAGCTAGTTGGTATTTTATTTTCTTTTATTATGTTATGACAAACTATGATGTACTATCAAACGATTCTATGAATGATATTATGGGTTGCAAAAATTGTGAGATCATTATATATTGTGTATTATATCCTGGAGCATTTCATAATTGTATTGTGCGTGCCATGCATGTTATGTCTGGCAAAACTCATTATCCTATTACCTTGTTAGATTATGGCGCCAGTTAGAAGATCCAAAACGCAGAATCCACCAGCCGCTACCGGTGGAATTGACACCGTCATGCTAAGCCAAATGATAGCCGAACGAGTGGCCGAGGCACTCGCGACCGCTGAAGCAAATCGTACAGCTAGCACACAGGAGGAGACCAACCAAGGAGCTACTAATGCTATTGCACGGACTTGTACCTACAAGGAATTTCGTGCAGTTACGCAAGTAAGTTTTCGCGGTACTGAAGGAGCAGTAGGATTAACCAGATGGTTTGAGAAGCTAGAATCCCAATTTGGGATTAGCAATGTCGCTGAAGCCGACAAGGTGAAGTTTGCGTCAAGCATGTTAGTGGATGGTGCTCTGACTTGGTGGAACGTCTATGCTCGTGCAGTGACCATTGACGTTGCCCAAGCGACGCCCTGGAGTGAATTTAAAGCTATGTTTGTGAGGAAATACTGCCCACGAAATGAAGTCAAGCAGATGGAAGTTGAGCTGTGGAACCTGAAGGTCAAGGGTACTGCTCTTACTGCTTACAATCAGCGCTTTCAAGAGCTGATCTTGTTATGTCCGGAAATGGTGCCCCAACGACGACCGATTGTTGGAGCGATACATTGAAGGACTACCTTTGAGCATCAAAGGGAATGTGACTTCATCCAAGCCAACTGATTTGCACGAGGCAATCGACATGGCTCAGAGTCTGATGTACCAAGTGGTACAGAGTTGTGAGAAAATACTGGGGATAAAAGAAAGTGGTCTGGCAACCACTACAACAACAATACCAACAACAGCAACAACCCAAACAACTACAACCAGAACAAGCGACAAGAAGTAGCAAGAGTGTTCACTGCTGGACAAGGAAATACTGGAAACTACGCTGGAAGACTTCCTTTCTGCGGAAAATGTGGCCGACACCACGAAGGAGCATGTCCCCCTACGTGCTACAATTGTGGGAAAGCGGGACATAAGGCAAGGGAATGTCGAGCACCACCTCGTTCTACTAATCAAAGAGGACCTGGAACGCAAGGTGGCCAAGGAGCAAATGTCACTTGCTTTGGGTGTGAGAGAAAGGTCACTACAAGAACAAATGTCCAAGCAGTGGGAACCAAGGTCGTAGTAACCAGATTCGAGGGAATCAAAATCACAACCAAGGGAACCAGAAGCAGAATCAAGGGAACCGAGGAGGGAATAATCGAGCCACAACTAGTACTCCTGGAGGATTCACGGCACCTAGAAAAGTGTATCATCTCTGTGCTGAAGCTGCAGTGCAAGACAACAATGTTGTGACTGGTACGTTCCTAGTCAATAACAACTATGCTTCAGTACTATTTGATTCTGGTGCGGATAGGAGTTTTGTGTCGTCTATATTTAGTGAACGCCTAAATGTTACCCCTACTGCGTTAGACGTTAAGTATAATGTAGAATTAGCCGATGGGAAGTCAGTAACCACCGACGTTATTCTGAAAGGATGTAGTGTAAGGCTACAAGGTCGTTCGTTTAGTATCGACCTACTCCCTATAGAATTGGGAAGTTTTGACGTCATCATTGGAATGGATAAGTTAGCAAGGACATACTTGGAGGAAGTAGTCACGAAGCACGGTGTGCCTGTGTCTATAATCTCCGACCGAGACAGCCGATTTACTTCGCAGTTTTGGATATGAGCACTGCGTACCATCCCCAAACTGACGGTCAAAGTGAAACGGACCATTCAATCCATAGAAGATATGCTGAGAGCTTGTGTGATTGACTTTGGAAATAGATGGGATAGACACCTACCTCTGGTGGAGTTCTCATACAACAATAGTTATCACACCAGCATTAAGGCAGCGCCGTTCGAAGCACTGTATGGTAGGAAGTGTCGTTCACCCGTGTGTTGGGCAGAGGTCGGTGAAGCACAACTCACTGGACCTGAGATCATACACGAGACTACTGAGAAGATCTTTAAGATTAAGAGCCGTATGCAAGCCGCAAGGGATCGACAGAAGAGTTATGCTGATATGAGACGCAAACCCCTTGAGTTTGAAGTGGGTGATAGAGTCATGTTGAAGGTCTCACCTTGGAAGGGTGTGATTCGCTTTGGAAAGCGTGGAAAGTTAAACCCTCGTTACATTGGACCCTTCAAGATTATAGAGAGGATTGGTCCCGTAGCCTATCGTTTGGAATTACCCCAAGAACTTAGCCGAGTGCATAATGTGTTCCACATTTGCAATCTGAAGAAATGCTTAGCCGACGAGACACTCGTTATCCCTTTGGAGGAGATTCAACTCGACGACAAACTCAACTTTGTAGAAGAACCAGTAGAAGTTATGGACCGTCAAGTCAAACAACTCAAGCAAAGCCGTATACCTATTGTGAAGATCCGTTGGAACGCGCGTAGAGGTCCAGAATACACGTGGGAACGTGAAGATCAATTCAAGAGCAAGTATCCTCATCTTTTCGCTAACCATCCTACTACAACAACGTCTTGATTTCGTGACGAAATCTCTAAAACATGGGAATACTGTGACATCCGTCAAATTTCCAACTTAATTTATTCATGTAGTACGAGTACTTTAACTGTTTACCGACGAGTTGTCGACATGAATGTGTTAATTATTTTGCTTTGCGGACAAAGCCCTTTTTAGGGAGAGCATATGTAACATCTCGAGTTTTCGCGATTATTAAGTTGAATGCAATACACGAAGTTGGTGGGCGTATTATGTTTGCCGTACGTTTATTTGATATACTTACTAGATTACGTGAAGTCTCGCACAATTGCCTTTGTTTTGGGATCGTGTGTCAAACGGTTATAGAAGTCGTGTTCATTCAGTTCGCGTCTAAACTTAAACACCGTGAACCCGAGTCGAGTTGTATAAACTGTCATAGCATGTACATATAATTGAGTATAAACATTCATTCATGTTTATTGCAAAACTTGCCTTACAAGAGTCCCAATTTCAGTCACATGTCCAGCTACAAATAAACCCCATAGTTTATTTCCTACTAACCACTACAAGACAGCACACATGCCTAGTTTACCCCATTTGGGTATATCACAAGTTACCATTTTCAGTTTGAAGGTAACCCTAGACAATCAATACATGATTAAATACAAATCCAAAGTTACCCAATGTCCAAATACAAAGTTTATCACAGTCCAAATTACAAACACAAAAATCTGTACAAGTCTTCCAAAATACAACTCCTGGGTAGGTGAAGATTAGTGTCCAGCCGACCCACACGTCGCGTCCATCCTGCAAAACCGTAAGAGTCAAGCTTTCCATCTCGTCCGAACCTGCAAAACCGAAACATAGCATCCCATTGTGAGTCTTTTCGTCTCTTCGTTTTTCCTTTATGAAGTCCTAGTTGTGCTCGTATTGTACAAACCTGCGAATAAACAAACCAATGTTTTAGTCATTGTAACGGCCTTATTTTTAACTAAAAGCTGAAAAGGTTAAACCTTAATAACTAATACTTGAAACATGTCTATGACTTTACTTTTCTGTCAACCAAACCGAGACCCGACTTAGACCAAACCGAGACCCCGACTTAGACCAAACCGAGACCCAAGTCAAACCAAACTGAGACCCAATTAAAGGCCAAACCGAGAACCAAACCAAGCCAACCAAGTTTCTTACTTTCTGCCAAAACTATCAACAATCAATACCAACTAATCTAAATGTCTTAACCATTTTTTATTTTACAGAAACACCCTAAAACCCTCAATCATGCCGCGGGTATAAAAACCTCCATTTCAAATCGAAACCCTAGAAATTTAAAAACCTTTTTAAACATTAAATTAGCATTTTCCACATTCCAAAAACATCACATAATCATGAGTAACAGCCGAATGTAAAAACCCCCAATTTTATAAAAACCCTAGATTGACTTTTTATTAATTAAAACATTAATTAAACCTAATCTAAACCCGAATCCAATAGTTAATTTAATTGAAAACGAGTTATGCAAAAACCCCCAATTGACCGAAACCCTAATTTTTATAAACCGATTATATATTGAAATTAGTTTGATTTTATACAAGAAAACATCAATTAATTGCATTTAAACCCGAGATTGATAAAAACCCCCAAATATTTCAAAACCCTAATTCGTTTATTTTAAATCCGAGAGCCATATGGTTCCCAACAAGTTTAAACAAATTAATCAAACCCACTGATCTTTTATAAATCGAAAACCAATTAGCTTTTGTAAAAGAAATGAAGGAGAAACAAACTTATTTTTGATTATTGGCTGGAGATTAACGTGACCATAAGGATAAACACATCAGAAACCAAATCGGTTTGATGTGGGGATGAAACCCCACATCTCACGCGATCTAAACACCTCAGACCACCCATACATGATTGTTATACTCAAACTGATAAGGATATTAGTCATTGAAGGGGATGAACCGATCTAGATTTGAGAGAGAGAAGAGATTGGGGCGGTGGAGTTATTTTCGAGGGAAGAGAGAGAGTGAAACTCTCTGTTATGGAGAGTTGTGTGTGTAACACACGTATATTTACTCTTTCATTCCTTGTTTATTCCGCCCATGGGCCGGGCCGGGTCATAGGACCCTTGGGCCGGTTTGTGAGTGAAGTTATTGGACCCATTTTGGGCCAAGTGTTATATTTAGTTTAGTTAAAAGCCCATAAAACGAATTTTATAAATTTAGGATATAATTTGACCCGTAAAACCCGACCGTTTAATAACCGACTTTTATTTGTCGTACTTTTCCGTAAACGTATGGTTTCGTCAAGCACAACTAGGGTGTCGTGTCTTCTATTAATATAATTTTTCGTATCATAACTCGATCCTCATAATTAAATAGGTCGCGGCTAGCGTAACCGTACTCTCGAGCTATTTTATCTTCATTCTCTTTGCTGAATTACGAGGTGAGTTTATAGCCCCATACTTTACTATTTTCACTGCTTTTTGGGGTGATACATTGCTTGATTTTAACGTGTGAACACAAGTGCATTTACTGATTTATATATTAGTCTAAGTCCCACTAAAAACCCAGTTGCTTTGGCCCGTGAATCGTGAACCGTTAATTACTTTGTGTAAGCGCGAATGTTATGGATAGATCTATCGGGATTGACGTCCCTGTCTGTCTTGTCCAACAAGGGGACAAGCGGGCACAGTTTCATTTGAGTCTGAGATAGGATGTCCTGGGTTTAGGCATCTAGTTTGGGCTACATTTATATGATTATACTGCCGGTGTTGTTAACGCTTCGGTGTCACGAGCTTAGACTGTAATAAATACTTTTGGGATGACTTTGTATCTGTTATATTGTCATCACATTTGGGAAAATCTTGTGGTTCATTAAACATTTCCACTTAACTAAACCTATGAACTCACCAAATTTATGTTGACACTTTAGCAATGTTTTTCTCAGGTATTAAGAAGGAAGATGCTAAATGAGGTCTCATGCATTGCCGTCATTTCTTTGAAACAACGATCATTTGTACCATCTGAGAAAACTATGTTTTGTAACTGTATTCAGTTTATGCTTCCGCACCTTGTTAAAACTATTTATTTTATTAATTACAAGTGATCTATTTTCCGAACGTCTCATTTAGAGGTCGTTCTTTGTGACTATGTGCGTATGATAATCATGACGTCACCACTCCCTTGTCGCCATTATACTCTGATATTTTGGGAGTGTGACAGTTTTACATTCCGATATTTTTTCGACACTCTTTCCGACGGTTACAAGTTTTGTCTTATTCTGATACATATTCGGATACCACTTTCTGACAGCTCGTATTCCGATGGTTGTATACATTCGGATGGTTTCAATATTCCGATGGTTTGAAGTTTCCGATAAATATTTCGATGGTGTTTTTTTACATTCCGGTGGTTTTTATTTGTGACATTATGGTCTGATCTTAACTCAAAACAAAACACACCAGATCAAACCATTGTCTCGACCCACATCCAACAACCTTTTCAACACACTTTGAATCTATAAACAGACCCACGACTTGACAAAATCTCGACACAACCAAACAGACCCTCGACTTAAACAACATAAAACACCAAGACTCAAGACTGACACTAAACCAAAATCACAACTAAACTGAGTCCTCTCTACTCAGACTTGAATCCGACTACAACTTTACTAGTTTTCAAACTTGACTCAAAACACAACTAGACTCTTCTAAATCATATTACACCAACCGACTCAACATTACTTTATCTCTCTACCACAAATCCATCAATCAAACCTAATTCACTTCGTCGCCTAATCCCATCCACAGACTTGAAACTATAACTCGATCTAAGATTGTTTTGTGTGCCCATTAGATCGTGAACTTTTAAGATCTTTTGAATCCGAAACATTTTTCATCACAGATCTGTGTTCGGTTTTAAACCTCTTTTCATATTCGAAATTAAATAAATATTTACAACAAACGTGTTATAATCCTTATTTTTGTTTCAATTCATTAAACAAAACTAATAACAAATATTCGAATTAAAAGAAGATTAATAACAAATATGTTATAATCTTTCTTCATTTCGTTGACACACAAAATTAACCTACATGCAACACTTACCCGAGATCACTTGATTGATCTAGAAGTCGATTCTCACACGATTTCTTCAAGGGATTTGTTAGATTCGAACGTAAGTGAGTGTTTAATTAGGTTCTCTGTTTTGTGATAATGAAACATTGGTTATTGTGATTTATTCCGTGGGTTTGAGGATAAGATTTGATGTTTGATTCGGTGAGAGATTAAGATTTTAGGGGTGTAAGGATTAAGTTTGGTTTGAGAAGTGAGATGAGGTTGGAGGATTTAGGGGGGCAGATGTTTTGAGGATGGAGGTTTGAGTTGGAGGCTATTGTGATTATTTGACCTAATTGTTAGGTTAAGTGTCATTTTATATCAGTATATGCATCCCATATCTTATATGAGCGAGTGGTTAACAACTACGATATTTAATATATCCCATATCTTATGTGGATCGCGTATTGTGTAACACGTGTGCACATTACTTTTGCATAGAAACTTTGGTTTTGCAATTGTATTGACATACACGTGGGCCAACACTTGCATTTCGTTTTTCTTTGGGCCTTGCATCCGGATATAGATTTCAAAAATGCTTGTTTAATGGTATATGGTTGATTTTTTTGGGCTTCTAAAGCCATCGGTCGTATTAGCGGGACAAAGTGACTAGATTTATTTTGAACGAAAGTGTTTATACGTCAAAGAAATTTTATTTTTTTGGTCTAATAAGGAGTTGGACTTTAGACAAATTTCGAGGATTTCAAGCACCGATTTTATCAACAATACCAAACAAGGATCCAAGTAGTTTTTTGTCATCGAACTATAAATGGATTCGTTGAATTTGAAATTTCAAGAGGGAGACTTGCATCACATGCAAGACACAGCTAGAGAAAATGGTATAATTTCGTTTCAACTACTTCAGTCTCCTTGTGAACATTTCATGGCTTCAAGGAGGGAGCGAATTTGTGACACTATTTGGTCAAGATCGTCACATATTCATAGAAAAGATGTTCATCATCTTGAACCAACTAGCAGAACAACTCCACAATAAAGACTTTAATCACTCTGCATCGGCACTTGCATATAAGGCTCTTGTGACACAACTCACGCCTTTCCTCCAATTAAATATTGTCAAGTCTGAAAGTTCAGTGATTTGCCAGTCATTTCTTCGAGATACACATACCAAGCTTCAAGATTTCCGTGGTACAATATTGAAACTCATGACATCGGTCTCATCTTCGATATATGAAAGATCCTGACTTCAGCAAGCGTATGATAATGGAGTGCACGAATCTATGATGCAAGAAGAAAATGGTCATACGATTGACGCATTAGAGGCTACTAAAGATTGGAAGGACATGGAATCAACAGTTAAGCATGACATCAGCAACACGTCAGGGAATGTTCCAGACATCTCTTATGATGACACCATTCTAGTTTATGACGAAGAGCCTACGAACATGGAACAATGTAATGTTGTTTATGATGTATATGCTGATGAAATGCCGCATATTGAGCATTCTGAACCTAATTATGACAAACATGGGATGGAAAAGAGTGATATAAATACCACTTCTGATTCATCTTATGTGCGTCATAATGGGGGAGAAAGTGTTCAAAATGCTAACAATCATGATAATTGCCTTATGACTGTTTCATTAACTGCTTCTGATTCCAAGGTTAAAGAGCTCGAAATGATTGTAGCTCAGCAATCTAAAGATCTTGAGGATGCCAAATGTAAAACCTCTGATTTTACCTTATTGACTTGTCAACTGTTGTACTCTTTATTTTTTTGGAATCTATATGATTTCACTTTTATATGACTTATTATTAATCCTATACCTTTTGTCATACTACCTTTCATATTTATTTTTATAGTTATATGGACCTTTAGTCATTGTTGACTACTCTGGCAACTGACTGGCCACCTGAATGAATAAGGACTCATCACCTCAGTACATATTTTGAGATAAACTGTAACTTTACTTAATTTAATTATTAAGTACCTGGACTTATTTTTATATGTATATATTTACATATATTTCATAATAGGAATAAACACCTAACATCTTAAAACAATGTACATTATTTTACATTGTCATTTATTTACTTTATTTAAGTAAAATAATAATAATGATGTATTCATTATATACTTTCACTAATTTACCTAAAGGTTTAACCAAAGTACCTATAACTTAACAAATGCACACAATAATATACAAGGACCATTATTCTCATACTACACTTGATGAAAAATTGTCAAAACCCTCCCACATGCATGTTAATGCCGTGTATATGTAAATATACACTACTCCTAAATCATTGCATCTTACAAGTAGCCATACCCCCAAAGTCAAGTCTTACACCATGCAAGCCATACATCAACCACTATTTAGGATATACTTTGTCCCCTTTACCCCTCTTACACACGGAAAGAATCAACCCAACATTTGAACACATGTCTTTTTACCATTTGTAGGATAGAACATGCATATCCTATAATATCTAAACACGATACAATCCAAGATTATAGGGTACAATGTTAGGATTTCACAAGATCTCTCTCTTTCCTTTCCTTAATTGATCCGAAACCCACATGCATACATACACACACCAACGCAAAACACTAGAAAACCAAATCTCATATCTCTCTCTCAAAAACATACGACTACAACTCTTTCCACAATTAACAAGACCTTCAAGCTCATTTACTAGGTCTCCTCCTACTTGAATGTTAATCATTGGTTCACTCCTACAAGTATCTTAATCATCAAGTCAAGAAAAGAAGCCCTAGAAGCTCCATGAAGCCCATGACTTGATTTTTGTTACTAGAATCACCATTGAAGAAGCTTAGCTCTTATCCTTACTCATTCTCCTATCCACTCCTAAACCTATCTAAACAAGTAAGTAAAACTTTAAACCTACCTTTCAATATATTTACTTTCATTCACATTAACATACACATGGTTATTACTAGTAAAACTTAATGTTGAAACAAAAATAAGAAACCCTAGACCCTATATAGGTCACGGCTTAAAATGCTTCACGAACTCAAATGATGTAAAATCTTTATAACCATGATGAACATGACACTATGAACTAGTTAAACTTGAAAAACTATGAAAAACATAAGCATGCATATGTTGGACGTGGGGTTTATACCCTATGGTTCAATATTGGTTAAGCTTGTAATGTTTAAATAAGTCTAGGAGTATTAGATCTATATTTATAGTTGCCTTAAAATGATAAGCTCACTATTTATGCCTTATAAGATTTAGTTTTAAGCCCACTATCATAAGCTTGCCTAAACAATCTTCACTGTTACTAAATAATGTGTTTATAAAAACTTTTGGTGTCAAAATTATAACTTTATAAAGTTTAGGGTTAAAAACACAGATCTATAAATATTTTGGACTAAAATGATAGATCTATGAAGTTTTGGGTTAAAATAGTAAATCCATAATGTTTCGGGTTAAAATGGAAAATATAAAACTTTCGGGTTAATATTGTAATTTTACTAAGTTTAGGGATCTAAATGAACAAGTATAAAAACTCATTTTCCAAAAATATAAACCTTAAGGTCACTTTTGTAATTAGCCGAGAGTTAAGGGTAGTGATTTGAAACTATCCGAAACTCCAAATTAACAAAATGGACTTAAATGAGATTTCTATAGTGTTAGGGTAATTTGTGGAATTTGGTAAAAACCTAGGGATTCCTTTTGCCTTTTACGGAAACCCAATATAAGCCCTAGGGACCTATTTTACCAAGTTAGCAAACATTAGTAAGCCCTAGATAAACCCTAGATAAACCCTAGGGGTGACTTTTGGCATAAGCCGAACGTTATTGGAGCCCTAGGGGGCATTTTGTAACTTGTTTTAAACCTAAATATAAGCCGCATACTATAAGGACCAAAATTGCCACTTTATGAAACTTTTACAAACCCTAGTTACATGTGTAACTAGGGAGGGACCAATATTGTAATTACTAGAAACATTTAGAAACCCTAGGGGTATAAAGGTAATTAAATCGCTGGTAATTATATAAGTAGAGGGACTAAAATGTAATTTGTACAAAGTATAACAAACCCTAAAAATTACTATCTATTTATACCCGATAATTAAGACGCAAAACTTAAATAAACATAACATTCGTTATTTTTCCAAACTTATAATTTAATAATTATATACACTCCGAAAATGTGGAATTTAATTAAAATGTTATATACGTTTTATAAACCTCATTTATATATAAAATATAAATTAAAAATGATTAACTTATAAAAATAAATATATTAATTATATGTATTTTCTATTACTTTAAATATATATAAAACTGCCTTTTATAAATATTTAAATTGTTTTATAAACAATATGAGTACAAGAATATTAATTTAACAGATTAATTAATTTAACATTATTATTTATTTTATACTTAAAATAAATACTACTATAACTTGTACAACGATGAACTAAAATACAAGTATCGTAATAAAAAGCTTAAAACCAGCATAAGCATGCACATATTTATTCTGAAACTTTTATGTATTATGTTATGCATTTACTGAGACCTTATAATTATTTAGGTCGTTGATTGTATCGTGAGCATCTTATCAGATTTATCTATTAACTTATTGCTGTACTATTGAGGTGAGTTCATGGCCCCACTTTATATATTGACAAACTTTTAAACCTTTTAACGGGGAAGAAAACATGCAACATATTTTATTTTATGGACATGAATTGAACTGTGAAACCTTTGATTACATTGCCTATTGTAGATGAACCTGCATGACCCGTGCATCTGAAACTGTTGCAATTATTGAATTACCTGAATGTTATAAATAGATCTATTTGGGATTGACCGTCCCTATCTGGGTGAGTCATGCTCACTGTGCCAAGGCCAGGACAACAGATGTTTCACATGTCAGCACTTATTATTTTTATGGGTGCCTTTTTATAAGGCGAATGGTCCTTATTTGTTAAGGACTTAACTGTCAAGTCTCAGTTTCAGGCAATATGGGAATGTAATTACTTTTAAGTATTGATGCTTTGTGCATTACTACTTCAGTGAATGTTTATTGTCCAAAGTTATTTTATTAAACTTGTGAATTCACCAACTTTATGTTGACTCTCTAAGCATGTTTTCTCAGGAAACTGAAGCAGGTATTGGTGTGCATGGAGTCAAGCATCATGATAGGCTGCATTTATAGAGCTCATCTAGGGTTTTATAAACTGGGGAATAATTCAAACTGTTGAACAATGTTTAAGACAATTTTAATACTATTTGCACTTTTATCCGTGTAATAAATGTAATGATAATCTTTTATATGTTGCTCTGTACGCTATCTGCTGTTGATCCACCTACATGGCACCCAAATATTATTTCCGCTGCATTTGACTCAATTTGGGGGTGTCACAGAATGGTATCAGAGCGATAGTTAGAGAGAACCAGAACAAAATTTAAATAAATATAAAAATAAATTTTTATATAAACTAGAATATAACTGCTTTAAAAATCTTTTGGGATTTTCGGGACTAGAATAGTTAAGCATATAGAGTGTAGAGCATACATTCTTACGTGGCTACCTGTGCATTGATTATTAACATCCGGTTAATTAATCTCATAAGTATTAACGTAACCTTTAACATCGAGTGTTAAATGGCACTATTATATAATTTAATCATTATTTCCCAAAAACTTTTAACTTGAGTAAGTTTATACTTATGTCAATTAAAACGATATTATTTTCAGATTATTATGGCTTCACCTACTGATACTCCTGCTGCCGTATCACCGACGTTTGTCTTATGTGGATGGATATATGCTAGCGACACAGACGACAGTCACACATCTGGTGACACCGCTCTTGTTGCTGCCCTCATTACTACTCCACCTGTTTCACCTATTTCCCCCACTGGGGAAGAGGTTCAGCCACCTGCTGCAATACCACCCATACCACTAGTTTCTTCACTACGGGACTATGCACCCGAGTCTCTGTCGCCTCGTAAGAGGAGGTATGAGGCACCCGTCGACTCTACTTTTGAGGTCGGCGAGGGTTTGGGTACTAGGCGCGTGGATCCTGTCCAGGCCCAGATCACTGTACTGGCTGCACGTCAGGCACAGGATGTAGCAGAGATTCATGCTCTGCTGGCCGATGGACAGCTTGGACGCTCTGCTCTGCAGTCGCGTCAGGACCTCTTATCTTGGACCGTTAGTGCTGAGGCGCACACTGCACGAGGAGCGTGGTCTACTACTTACCATTCTATCCAGTGGTTGCTGGAGGAGAATGAGTTCCTCCGCGAGCAGATCTACCTACTGCAGAGTCAGCAGACGGAGACTCACACCGCTCTCATGACCACGGAGGAGACGCTTGCCATCTTCTTCGATCTCTAGGACGCCCGTCACCAGGGATTGACATCAGCGACCGCTCATCTCTGGGGAGTTCAGCAGACCCTCAAAGACCAGTTCTTGGAGGCACTCCGACTCCTTAAGGAGACCCGAGCTTCCATGACCGCGATGCAGGATGCCATGCAGGCACCAACCGTCTCATCACCACCAGTGGCACCAGCCGTATCTGAGGAGTCCGTCAGGCATGAGTAGACTAGGTGTACTAGACCTTTTGTACATCATGACAAGCTATTTGGGTTGCATCCCGGCTATGATGATATAGGACCTCATGTATTTGTACTTTCCTTTATCAGTTGTATCTTTGTACTGTACTATTTAGATTAGGGATTCGTAGATGATGTACTTTATATTATGTGTACCACCATCCTAGACAGGCGGTCTGTGCTCTGTCTTGGATTGGTTGTGCAATTTGTACTGTATTCCTATTCTAGACATATGGCATGTACTCATTAGCTTTCATTATATCATGTATTGTATTATATTTTGAACTTTTAAACAGGTTATCCAATTTGTTGCAAAGTCTATGCATGAATTTCTTTTCGTGCATGTATATAAAACTATGCTAACACCTTAAACTAATGATTTCATTTTTGTGTATAATTATAAAAAAATGGTAATCACTAGAACGAACCCCAACAATGCCGAAACTACCCAAAACGTCACTGCTGCCCAACTAAGGGAAATGATTGATCAAGGCATCGCAACTGCGATGGCTGCCAGCAGAAACGTAGACGATAGTCAAAACTCCAACAACCGCCGGAATAATTAGACCACCAGGAGTTGCTCTTACCCCGACTTCTTGAAATTTAAGCCTTCCTACTACAAGGGCAAGGAAGGAGTGGTGGAACTGATGCAGTGGTCTGAAAGGTTGGAAACTGCTTTCCGCATCAGCGACTGTGCAAAAGAGAACAAAGTAAAGTTTTCCACCTGTACCCTACTTGAGAGTGCTCTTACTTGGTGGAACTCTGTAGTTGCTACTCTTGGACATGACGCTGCCTATGCTCTCAACTAAACTGAACTAAAGGAGAGAATGACAGAGAAATACTGTCCAAGGGGTGAAATGAAGAAGCTTGAAATCGAATTGTGGGATCTCAGATGCAGGAACAATGACATCACTACATACAACCAAAGGTTCCAAGAGTTGACTTTAATGTGTACCAGAATGTTTATGGAGGAGGAAGATAAGATTGAGAAGTATGTGGGTGGACTCCCAAACGCCATTCACGACTGTGTGCTCGCATCTCGACCTACTACCGTCGAGAATGCCATCGAGTTCGCTACTAAATTGATCAACAAGAGAGTCCGTACCATATCCGAGAGGCAAACTGACAACAAGCGAAAGGCAAATGAGTATTTCCACAGTCAGCACCAGCAGCATCCTAAAAAGCAAGATGCTGGGCAAGTTTACAGTGCTACCTCTGCAGGGACTAATTCGTACGTGGGCGCAAAACCTTTGTGCTCGAAGTGCAACTATCATCATACTGTTGATAGCCCATGACAGACCTGCTACAGATGTGGGCAAGTGGTTCATTTTGCTAAAACCTATCGAGTTAATGTTATCACTCAGGCCCGATGTTGATCCCAAACTTAGATCGATTTAGCTTTATGCATACGAGATTAGATCAAGTAATACACTTAGAGAAACCTTTGTATATGCTTATAATAATCTAAGTGTTATGCGGAATTAACACTTAAACAAGAACACACAATGATATAAACAAACTTTCACTTTGATTAATGATATCAAACTTTCTTACAATGAAAGTAGTTTACGAATGAAAACTTATATGAAACATTAACCTAAAGGTCTTCTTTTATAGACATAAGAAGCCTTGTACAATAATCTACGTATCAGCTATTCTAGGTAAAGATAAATATAGAAAATACGTTGTTGTTCCTATCTTTACTAGAAGTAATCTAGAATACAATAAACGCGTAGAGTATATCTTCCCATCAGTGCTTGTCTTCAATGTATCAACGCTTGAATTTGTCTTGTCAACGCTTGTTTTGCTCTTGTCAACGCTTGTTTTACTCTTGTCAGCGCTCAAGTGATCTGGCCTTAATTTATTCCCAACAATCCTCCCCTAAACTTGATATCCACTCTTATGATCAAGTTTCTGAATAAGCATTAAGGACTAGGAGGAATCTTACAAACCTTCTCATATTGGTAATAAATAAATCTGATTAAGTCTTTTGCCACGTCACTTGAATAATCTATTTCTAGCTGAGTGTTCTTCATCTTCTCCAAGATAGCCTTGGATATGAAATACTGACCATCCACAAGTAGATACTCAGCAAACTTTGTAGAACTCAAATGGTAAACACCAGCAGCTGAATATAACCTCCATTGAAGACCACTGAGGTCATCTTCAAGATCCTTCCAAATAGCAGGATCCTCATCTTTTGGTCCACACATTCTTTTGAATGTGGACCACAGTTTTATTCCAATTAGCTGAAGTTGGTGCTTCAGCCTCATACTTGGTCTTTAGCAACCTCCATAGGTCTACCAAGTCTTCTCTATCACAACTTTTAAACAAAGATATGAGAGTGGTAAAAGTGTGTACCTCTTTGCCATATCTGCCAATCTTCCAAAACCCACATTCATCTTCTTCATAGCTCACAATTGGGTTTCTGGAATCTAATGGTAACACTTGCACCATATCTGAAGCTTCTAATGGTGAGAGCTTGAGACTATTTCTTATGACAGCTTCACTTGGATATAGTGGATCCATATCTTTGGGAAACTCAAGAGAAATTCCCTTTTTCACTGGTCTGGGAACAAACATAGCTTTCTTGAGCTCCATTTCTTCTACAAGTTCTTCCTTTCTTTCATCAGAAAGAAGTCTGAGAGTGTTTGCTTCCTGCACTCTCACCCAAATAGGATAAGCCTTGCATTCCAACTCATCAAATGTCAATGCCTTCAACTTCTGATAAGTCCATCCTACTCCATGACATCTGAGCAACATGCAGTATAGCTCCCTTCTATCCCTTTTCAACTCTGAGAGAATATTGCTTGCCTTGTGTTTCAAAATTACCTGGCAATCTTTCTGAACTCTGAGGAGAATCTCCAAACCCCATATTTGATCTGAAACAGTCAAGTGTGGATTCTCCATACATCTTTCTTCCCAAGCATTATACATTTGAACCACCTCTGGCATGTCAAAGTCAACCTGCAATTTCAATTCTCTCAATTTTTCCTTGGCCAACTCTTCTCCATACTCAAGTCTTTCTGGTTCTATAATCATCATACTTGAGTCTGAGCTAGCTCCATCACTTCCTTCCTCTGAAGTAACAACAAATGGTGACTCTTTCACCTCCTTTCTATCTTGTTCCATGATTTGTGCAGCCAATCTTCTATCAAATTCAACTTGAGCTGCATCCTTTGGAACACTCTCTTCTACCATAATACCCTTACCCTTATCTAATGGATCAATGGTTGGTAAGGTAGATGGTGATACCTGTGAAGAAACCTCCTTGATGATGGATGATGACTGGGATACATCACCCTCATGTGCAGGTCTGTCAACGCCCAATTTAGTTGTGTCAGCGCCCAAAATTCTTCTATCAGCGTCCAAATTCTCCTTGTCAACGCCCAAATTTCCTGTCTCAGCTCCTTTTGCAATCTCCTCCATCATGGCTGTAAATGATAAATTCAAGTTGATAGGAGAAACTAAGGAAGTATCAAAACCTGTATGTTTCTTCAATGTTGTAAGGGCCTCAGCAACATCCAATGATTGACCATCATGGTTGCCCTTATCACTCAGATTTATTGGATCTTCCTCCCCTTTGGAAGATTCCTCCATACCTCTTCTTGCACTTGCAGTCTCCAAAACAACAATCCTCTCCCTCAATTGCTTGAGTTCAAGGCCTTGTGAGCGGACAACTTGTATTAAGTCTGCATTTTGCTTTTGCAAGCTTATGCAGACTGCTGTCAATTCCATAAGAGTCATTGGTTCTAGTCTACCCTCCTCTAAAATGGGGATTTGACCTCCTAAGTCAGATTCATTGGGCATGGATGATGACTTAATGATGGTGGGACTGCCTTGGCCAGCTTCTAAGCCAGAACCAATAGTCCCAGCCTCATCCATAGCACCAGCCACACTTGTGGTGGTGGTTCTCTCTGCTACATGGCTAGGACCACCAGAGGAGAACACTCCAGTAGTCCTTTGGCGTTTCATCAACCTATATTCAGGGGGTGTAGAAGATGGTGTGGAAGAATGGGTGGATGTGGGTTGGTTAAGGGGTGTTTGGGTTTGTGAAGGTTGTGTGTCAACGTTGGAAATAGGCACATCAACGCTAACATTTAATGTGTCAGCGTTGAAGGGTTCTTGGTCAAGTTGCATATGTTCAGGTGAAGGTAATGGTTCAGGCATTGGGTTAATTTGTGGTTGGGGGTCTGGTTGGGGTCGAGCTGCTGCAATGACAGCAAGCATAACTTGGGTTAAGGGTAGGTCACGATAGGGTGGTGAGTTCATCTTCATAAAAATAGCTTTCTTTTGCACAGGGATCTCATAAAAATCATTATGATCCCTTGTGCAGTATCCTTGAACATCAAAAACCATTTGTAAAAAGCGGGGATAAGCTAAAGTCATTTTGTTCCCCTTATTTTTACACATGCACTCAAAAATCATTTTTGAATAATTAAATTTTTGCCCTGTTGCAATGCACACAATAGCACTTGCAATAGATCTATTGATCTCATTGTATGCAGTGCATTTGGGACTCAAACATTGAAGGAGGACATGTATGAGGTACTTCCAGGCTGGGGGAAACTCCTGCTTATGATACTTGTTTAAAGTACCTTCATCAGGAAAAGGATATCCCAAAGCCCTTAGCCCTTGTTCTATTTTATTAATGGGAAGGGTGGCTATACCATCAGCATCATCAAGATGCAAGGCTTGGCGTACCAAAGCCTCAGTAACCACCCAAGGTCTCCCATGAACAATAGAAGTCAATGTGGTCACTCTATTAACTGTTGAGGAACTGACAGTGTTCCAAAACTGTTTAATATGTGTGACTGGAATGAGTGGTGCATGAGAAAGAGCATACCGTAGAGGGGATGCGTTCAAATATGCCACCATTTGTGTGTATTGAGGAAACAGAGCATCATCAGCTTTAAGATATGCGATCATGTTGTGTTGTGTTCTGAACCCCAATTCCAATTCTGATGGTTTAAACTTTGGTGCCATTGTTGAAAGCTGTTAAAAATTATTGATGAAGATGAAGTTGATAAGAGAAAATTGTGTTAGACAAGAAGTATAGATACCCTGTTCAAAAATAGGAGCCAAATTTATTGGAGAAGAAAATGCATGTGATTGGCCCAAAAATAGGCAAGTATTTTCAAAATGCAATCATGAAAATATTGAAAAATTATAAGTTTATCTCATGCATTAAATGAAAAGTAACAACTCCCAAAATTACGGCCTAAAAATATGTCAAAAAGTAACAACTGGGTAGGACCCATTGAGTGTCAACGGTCAATAACCTATCAACGCCCAACGGCTATAATCTTGTCAACGTTTGCCTATAGCCATGTCAGCGTCTAATTTGGTCACAACAACGCTTGGAAAAATTCTTGTCAGCGTCTAAAAATAAAAATGTTTAAAAATGAAAAATGACCTTAACAAGTAATTTATCCTAGAGAAGATAACCAAAAAGCTGATAATTATTATAGGGCGGCAAGCACTGTCCAGTTATGCACACTTGCTTAAGCAAGATAGATATAACAGTCCTCTAGTATCCCTTGCTAACCAAAACTCTTAACAACCAAGTTGCCTTATAAAATTCTTGTTACTCCCAGGTAATTCCCATAACAAAATTATTCCCAAGTCTCCCAACAGACCACAACCAATTCTAAGCCAAAAATGTCTTGGCAGCATGCATAGTATATCAACTTTGCATGCTACAGTGCCTCATGATTTAGTAAAACTAACTCATACTCACCTGTGGACACAATCTAGAATTGTGATAAGAGTATCATATGGATACCCAAACATCCTAATGGTTCCTAAAACCTCCCCTTAAACTATGATACATAAGTTACCAACAATATGCATGAACATAAAAATTTATGTCAAGATAGGAATTAAACATTCCAACCATCATCCATAAATAAAAACTTGTCCAAATTCTTCTCCATTGATCCATAAGCAACTCTGTATCCAATGGTATACTGCTAACACCATCTGCACATTTAGATTGAAAACCACAAAAATAACATTGTTGTTGACAACGCCCCGATAACACATGACAGCGTTGAGGGAAGCTTTGTCAGCGTTAGACAATTATATTGCTGACAACGTTACAAAAACACTTATCAGCGTTCAAGCAACCCTTGTCAGTGTTAGAAAAATATAGTGGAAAATCTAAATCATCACAAGACCAATAACAATGCATCATCCTGTACATACTTTTACAAAAAGACTTCAAAACACATACTATGTGAGATTGATCATTCTAATACTTGTTACCAAGTATTGAAACCTCCCAGCATCAAAAGGTTTAGTTAGTAAATCTGACACATTTTCCTCAGTGTCAACCCTATCTGGTTGTATTAAACCTTTTTCAAAACAATCTCTTATAAAATGGTGTCTAATTTCTATGTGTTTAGTTTTAGAATGATGTACAGGATTCTTAATGATGCCTAAAGTGCTGTTATTGTCAACAAATATCTTGGTATGCATGTAATTATACCCATAGTCCAACAGCTGGTTCTGAATCCACAAAACTTGTCCACAACAAGCAGCTGCAGCAACATACTCAGCTTCAGTTGTAGAATTAGCCACCACTGTTTGTTTCTTGCATTGCCAAGATATCAACCTGCTCCCAAGAAACTGACATCCACTAGTTGTCGATTTCCTATCAAATTTATCACCTCCATAATCACTATCTGAATAAGCAATCAGCTCCAATGGTGAATCCTTTGGGTACCACAAACCAAGACCAGGATAGCATCTTAGGTACCTAAATATCCTCTTCACAATATAAAGGTGACATTCTTTGGGAGTCACTTGATGGCGTGCACAAGCACACACAACAAACATGATGTCAGGTCTGGAGGCGGTAAGATACATCAAGGATCCAATCATGGATCTATAGTGCCTGACATCAACATCTTTCCCATCTCTAATCTTTCCCCAAGGGTGTTCTCTATCCATAGGAGTAGTAGCCCTCTTTTCATGTGGAGAAAAGCCAAACTTCTTCAAGATCTTAGCCACATATTTATCCTGGGAGATGAAGATACCATCTTCTTTCTGCTGAACTTGTAAACCAAGAAAGAAGTTCATCTCCCCCATAGCACTCATCTTGAATTTGTCTGTCATAAGCTTGGAGAAATCCTCACTCATCTTTGGATCAGTAGACCCAAAAATGATATCATCAACATAGACCTGGACAAGCAACACATCCTTGCCTTTCTTCTTTGTAAACAGTGTCTGATCTATGGTGCCCCTCTTGAATCCATTGTCAACCAAATAGGTAGACAAAGTACCATACCATGCTCTTGGGGCTTGATGAAGTCCATACATAGCCTTCTTGACTCTATATACTTTATCTGGATTCTCTGGATCCTCAAAACCAGGAGGTTGCATCACATATACCTCCTCAACAATAGTTCCATAGAGGAAGGCACTCTTGACATCCATTTGATAGACAGTGAAGCCCATGCAGGATGCATAGGCTAAAAAGATCCTGATAGCTTCAATCCTTGCAACTGGTGCAAAGACTTCCTCATAGTCTATCCCCTCCTCTTGTGTATATCCCTGAGCCACTAACCTTGCCTTGTTTCTGACCACAATGCCTCTTTCATCTCTCTTGTTCCTTAGAACCCATCTTGTCCCTATATGTCTAACATATCTGGGACAATCAACCAGCTCCCAAACATCCTGAATTGCAAATTGGTGAAGCTCATCCTGCATTGTTTCCACCCAACTTGGTTCTTTGAGAGCATCAAATATTTTCTTGGGTTCCTGTTGTGACAGAAAACAGGCAAACAAACATGCTTGCACAAGAGGGGTATCAACCTTCTTGTGTATATTGGCAATAAACCCACCAAGACCTTGATGAGATCTTCTAGTCTAAACTGGAGTATTAACATTACCAATGATTTGTGAAGGAGGATGATTCTTCATAGTGGAAGTAAGAACTCCTCCCTCAAACAATCTGGTATCTTCAACCTCATTCTCCATGTTGCCAATATCTTCTTCATCAGACTCTCTTTCATCAATATGAGGATGAACCTCTTCATAGATATTGTAAGGTTCACCTTGTTCAAAAATGGAAGAGAAAAGATGTGCAGAAGTGTTGTCAACGCCTGAACCTTGTTTGTCATCGCATGGGCTAACAACGCTTGAACTGTTGTTGTCAACGTCTGAGCCATCAACGTCTGAATTGGTCTTGTCAGCGCTAGATTTGCCTTTGTCAGCGCCTGAAGGACCATGCATGTTTGTATCTGGTGGTACTTGGAAACCACCATTATCTTTACCAGCAGCAGCAAAAGCATCTGTCCAAATGGGAATTGTAACATATTCTTGTATAGGAGATGTCTTTTCTGCTTGTGATCCAACCTTTTCATGAACCTATGTACCTGAAACATCAAAAACTTGTTCCTCCACAACATTTGAAGTAACCTTCACAATGTCTGGATTAGTGACAGGCATATAATTTAAAGTTCTAGATAAAGGTTCCAAGTCAAACAACCAATTAGGACCACTTTCAGGATCACTAGGTTTATTTTCTAAAAACCTAACATGTACTCTTTCAAGTATACGTTTTCTTCTTTAAGATAAACCCTATATCCCTTGCTCTGCACTGAATACCCCATGAAGTAGCCCTCATCACCTTTTGCACTAAATTTACCTAAGGCATCACTAGTGTCTAACACTACTACATGACAACCAAAAGGTCTGAGAAAACCAATATTAGGTTTTCTTCCCCAAAGTAACTCATAAGGTGTTTTGTTCTGAATTTTGTTAACCAATGCTCTATGTTGAACATAACAAGCTGTATTAACAGCCTCAACCCAAAAGGCTATAGGAAAATGAGCATCAGCCAACATTGTTCTGGCTGCTTCAATTAGGGTTCTATTTTTCCTCTCAGCAACCCCAATTTGCTGTGGGGTTCTAGCAATACTAAATTTCCTATTAATTCCTTTCCTGGCACAGAAATCATCTAGCTTCTTATTCCTAAATTCTCCACCATTATCACTCCTAAGCATTTTAACTTCATTGCCAGACCTCTTCTCAATCTGAGTGATAAAATCAATTAGAATATCAGTTGTGTCACTCTTCATAGCTAGAAAGAATGTCCAAGTAAACCTAGAAAAGTCATCTGTGATGACAAAGCAATATGACTTACCATTCAAACTTTCTATATTGGTTGGACCAAAGAGGTCCATGTGTAGCATATGAAGAGGTCTAGAACTAGTATGCACCTGTTTGGACTTGAATGAGACCTTGTGCTGCTTGCCTTTAAGACATGCAACACAAGAGTGGTCATTGTGGAAGGCCTTCTCAGGCAAATCATCAACCAAGCCAAGTCTCACAAGCCTATTTATATTTTTAAAATTTATGTGCCCTAGTCTCCTGTGCCAAAAATTACTTTCATCTACTGAGGCTTTAGCATAAAAACAAGACATATTATTGTTCATTTTAATTCCATTCAAATTCACATTGTATATGTCTTTATGCCTAGGTGTTCTATATTCAATATATTTCTCATCAGGGATCTTAAAATCCTTGCTTAACACCAAACACTCAGTATCAGTAAACATAACTTTATTTTTGTTATCACAAACTTGTGATACACTAAAAAGGTTGTAATCAAGTTCTTTTACCAGAAAGACGTTCTCAAAACGCAAATTCTTGGTGAGAAGGGTTCCTTTGCCTGTGATAGTACCATATCCGCCTCCAAAGTAAACCTTATCACCATCTTTAATGGGAGTGAAGTTCGTCAAATAGTCTTCCTTCCCAGTCATGTGCCTTGAGCATCCACTATCCCAATATCCATAATCATTGACCTGTCTTTGAATGCCCTGCACATAAAGAAAACAAATTAGTTTTCTTTGGGAACCCAAGTCTTAAAAGACTTGGATTCATCTGGTTGTTCAATAAGAACAGACTTAGTTCTCAAAACAACCCCATTCTCATCCTTCTTAGGATGAAATGCCCAGTTAACCCCAATAGGTTTTGTAATGACCTTTGAAATGTAATTAAATCTGTTGTAGGTCATTGAAATCCCATTATCATTAGGGTTTTGATCTTTCTTGGGTCTCCAAGTTAAGCTTGAAGAAGCTTTGGACCCCATACCCTGTGGTTGCAAATATTTAGGTCTGGTCACGTTTCTGTCAGCGTTGGAATTGGTCTTGTCAACGCTGAGATTACCCTTGTCAGCGTTGAACCTAGAGTTTGCTACAGAAACCCATTGCCTATTAGACCAGGTGTTTGTCTTTTGAAATGGTCTTTGTCCATGAGTGTTAGACCCTCTAGTAAAGAATGGGGCAGGTCTAATCACTTGTGGAGTTTGCTGCACACAAGGTTTGGGTCTGACAACGTTTGACTTTCTAACAACGTTGACTTTGTTCCTGTCAGCGCTGAAATTGTTCCTGTCAGCGCTGGCTTTGGGAGCGTTGTCACACTTGTATGCCAAGTGTGAAAAGCTACCACAAGTGTAACAAGCTTTTCTAGACACAACCTTAGGTCTAGAAGAGAAGAAGCCTGTTCCATTATTGCTAACTTGGCTCTTGGGTGACCTAGTATTCCTATGCATCTCTACATATTTAATGCTAGGTTTTCTATCAGTGTTTGAGCCTAGGTCAACAGCTTTACCAGTGATTGGGTTTGTAACCTTAATGGGAGTTGACTCATTTGGACTTTCACATAGCAATCCACCCTTAACAAATAAAGTAGGGTTAGCTTTCTTCCACTCATTCAGGTCAGTCAACTTTTGTTGGTACTCTTCTACTGGAGTGATAACTCTTGGTAGAGGAATGAATTCCTCCTCTTGGAATTCTGGCAAACCAGTCCAAGATAGGTCCTTTTGATGGACACCATAGAAGTCACCAGCTGGTGGTGGAACCAAAGAGTAATCATTCATCCCAATCCCAGTCATGTCCTTAGAATCTCTTTGTTTACTCACACATTCTCCTAGGTTTTGTGTGGCCTTATCAAATCTTTGAATTTTAAGGCAAACATTATCTTTATTCTTAATGGCCTCATCTAACTTAGCCTGTAACTCACCATTAACCCTTTCCATGATGTTTCTAATATCCATACTAGCATTTAACTCATGTTTTAAGATATTTATTTTATCTTTTAAGTCAAATTCCATTTTCTTGTATTCAGAAACGGTTTTCTCAGTTTGAGTGAGAGCTACTTGGTAATTAGACAGTTTGCACTTTTCAGTACTCACATCACTCATTAATCTTAACACTTCTTTGTTAAGTTTCTTAGTGTTTAACCTACAGCCTTTACTACAAAAAGCATCATTGTATACCTCATTATCAGATGAAGAGGAGGAGTGTGCCATGAGAGCATATTCAACATGCTCTTCTTCTTCAACCTCATCAACCAAAGCTTTATCCTCTTCAACATTCTTAGCCAGAAAGCTCTAATCCCATCCCATACCATCAATTCCTTGAACTGCAACCATGGCTTTGGAATCCTGAGCTTTAACAACTTGACTTGAGGGTTTACCAGCATCAGATCTTCTAGAAGATCTGCATTCTCTCATGAAGTGCCCCATACAATGACAGTTGTAGCATTCAACTTTGGATTTATCAAATCCAACTGTGTCTTTTGCATTGAAGGTCATCTTCTTCTTAAACCTTCTGTTCCACCTATTTGCTCTTATACTAGCAAGAGCCATGTTCCACTTAATGTCCATCTCTTCCAAGTGCTCATCACTTATCTGCTCAAGGTCCTCATATGTAATCACTGAACCATTGGGCAAAGAAGCAATATAAGCACATACAGTGTCCAAATCTAAACCAGCAGGTTTAACTCTTGGGGAGTCACTCTTGAATGTGTCAGCGTCTGAATAGGAGACGTTGACAAGACTTGTTCCAGCGCTGACATATGATGATCCAGTAACTGGATGTATGTAAGAGTCCTTCTGATTGAATTGACCTTCACTATGAGAGAAGAAGGCCATGTTACTGGTGGTAGACTTGCTTCCGTGCTCTAAAAGAGTTTCATCTTCCAACAGCCTTAGTTTGTTGTAGATGTCATCAAACGTGGAACTTTTGTAGGTATTATTGGCAAGAATTGATCTTGCCTCAATCTTCCATGCCTCACCAAGACTTTTAAGAAAGGTAGCATTATTGTCAACATCACCAAGTTGTGTCCCCATGAAGGACAACTTGCTTGTAATGGGTCAAGAAATCTGCTTCTCACACTACTTAGTTTCTTATTGGGTTGAGCCTTGAAGACAGCATAATCATGCATGAGTTGCTTTTTCTTCTCTTCCTTAGTGTCTGCATTGCCACCATATGCAACTTCAAGAGCTTCCCAAAGGTTTTTAGCAGATTCATAACCTCTATATTTATGCTGGTTCTCTTGTCCCAAAGAGAGTTTCAGAATATTTAGGGCTTTCATGTCGACCCTTTTCTTTGCTATGTCATCAGCAGACACAGCTCTACCATCTCTAGGTTTTTCTTTCTTATCTTCTTCAGAACATCCAGCAACAGCTGATCTTTGAGTAATAGCATCAACAATCTTTTGGGCTTTATCGAATGTGTTTCCATATTCAATGATCTCCCAGAGTGTGTAGTCATAGATACCCAGATATTGCTCAAAGTTGAATTTCCACAAATCAAAGTTGGTTGCATCAAGCATGGGAATCTTGATGTTTGGTAAAGATGAGGAGGAGGAGGTTATTGCTTCAGACATGATGTTGTTAGGGTTTTTGAGAAAATTAGGGTTTTGGTGATTTTTAGGGTTCTTGTGTTCTATAATATCAAAAGTTCCTCAACAAGCTCTGATACCACTTGTTGATCCCAAACTTAGATCGATTTAGCTTTATGTATACGAGATTAGATCAAGTAATACACTTAGAGAAACCTTTGTATATGCTTATGATAATCTAAGTGTTATGCGGAATTAACACTTAAACAAGAACACACAATGATATAAACAAACTTTCACTTTGATTAATGATATCAAACTTGCTTACAATGAAAGTAGTTTACGAATGAAAACTTATATGAAACATTAACCTAAAGGTCTTCTTTTATAGACATAAGAAGCCTTGTACAATAATCTACGTATCAACTATTCTAGGTAAAGATAAATATAGAAAATACATTGTTGTTCCTATCTTTACTAGAAGTAATCTAGAATACAATAAACACGTAGAGTATATCTTCCCATCAGTGCTTGTCTTCAATGTATCAACGCTTGACTTTGTCTTGTCAACGCTTGAGCTGTCAGCGCTTGTTTTGCTCTTGTCAACGCTTGTTTTACTCTTGTCAGCGCTCAAGTGATCTGGCCTTAATTTATTCCCAACACCCGACCCAATCAAAACACTGGGAACTACCATAACAGGGGCATATACAATGCCCGTGGGAATGGGAATGGACAACAGGGGAACCTCAATGCTGCTGGAGGAAACAACAATGGACCCAAGAAGGGAGTTGTGTGCTATGAGTGTGGAGCACCAGGACACGTGAGACCAGGTTGTCCTAAGCGGGCCAACTAGAACAAGAACAGTGGAGGAGCTTCGTCCAGAGTGTACGTGGTCGGCAATGCAAAATCCAACCCCGATTTAAATATCGTTACTGGTACGTTCCTACTAAACAATCGTTATGCATCGATTTTGTTTGATACTGGGGCAGATCGAAGTTTTATATCTACTGAATTTAGCCAAGTATTAGAGGTTGTTCCTACAACTTTAGATCACCATTACTCCGTAGAATTAGCTAACGGTAAAACTGTAGATGCTGATACTATCATTAGAGGTTGTACCTTAAATGTTTCCAAACATCCGTTCAACATTGACCTTATCCCCATAAACCTTGGTAACTTTGATGTTATTATTTGTATGGACTGGTTAGCGAGATACCGCGCAGCCATTGTTTGTGATGAAAAGCTAGTCCGTATTCCATGGGGAAGCGAAACTTTAATCATTCGAGGAGACGGTAATACCGACCTCACTAACACTAGACTTAGTGTTATCTCTTGTACTAAAGCTCAGAAATATTTGTTGAGAGTCCTATCTTCTTGGCCCATATTTCTCAAACAGATGAAGAGGACAAGCCCGAGAAGAAGCAAATCAAGGACATACCCATCGTCCGAGATTTTCCAGAAGTCTTTCCTGATGAGTTGCCAGGCTTACCACCGACCCGATAAGTGGAATTTCAAATCGATTTGATTCCCGGAGCTGCACCTGTAGCCAAAGCTCCATACCGGTTGGCACCATCAGAAATGAAAGAACTAGCTGAACAACTCCAGGAACTATCTGACAAAGGATTCATTCGACCCAGTTCCTCACCATGGGGAGCTCCTATGTTATTTGTCAAAAAGAAAGACGATTCTTTTCAAATATGCATCGATTACAGAGAATCGAATAAGCTAACTGTGAAGAATCGTTATCCGCGTCCTCGTATTGACGACCTATTTGACCAACTACAAGGGTCAAGTGTGTATTCCAAGATCGACTTGAGATCTGGATACCATCAACTATAGGTCAGGGAGGAAGATATTCCAAAAAAAGCTTTTAGAACCCGCTACGGTCATTACGAATTCCAGGTTATGCCATTTGGGTTGACCAATGCACCAGCTATTTTCATGGACCTTATGAACCGTGTGTGCAGACCCTTCCTAGATAAATTCGTGATAGTCTTCATTGACGATATACTCATTTATTCCAAGAACGAACAAGAACACGGGGAACGTCTTACACAAGTACTAAAGGTACTCAAGGAGGAGCAGCTCTATGCTAAATTCTCCAAATGTGAATTCTGGATTCCTAGAGTGCAATTCCTCGGCAATGTCATCGATTGTGACGGTATTCACGTAGATCCGGCAAAGGTCGAATCTGTCAAGGATTGGGTATCTCCTAAATCACCGACAGAGATCCGCCGATTTCTAGGCCTTGCCGGGTACTACCGCAGATTCATTGAAGATTTTTCCAAAATAGCCAAGCCAATGACCAAACTCACGCAGAAAGGAATAAAGTTCGATTGGGGAGAGAAAGAAGAATCAGCTTTTCAACTGATCAAGCAGAAGTTGTGTAGTGCACCTATATTGGCCTTGCCTAAAGGCAACGATGATTTCGTTGTATACTGTGATGCTTCACATAAAGGTCTAGGAGCAGTATTGATGCAGAGGATAAAAATGATTGCCTACGCTTCAAGACAACTGAAGAAGCATGAGAAGAATTACACCACTCACGATCTAGAACTTGGATCCGTAGTTTTTGCTCTCAAAATCTGGAGACATTACCTATCGAAACTAAGTGCACAGTGCATACTGACCATAAAAGTTTGCAAAATATATTGGATCAGAAGGAGCTGAACATGAGACGACACCGTTGGATTGAGTTGTTGAGTGACTACGACTGCGAGATCAAATACCACCCCGGTAAAGCAAATGTGGTTGCTGATGCTTTAAGTCGTAAGGAAACGGGCCCTCATATGAGAGTTTGGGCATTAGTTATGACAATCAGTTTGGATCTACCCAAGCAGATTTTGGAAGCTCGGACTCAAGCCCAATTACCTGAAAACCTCGTGAAGGAAGACGTCGGGGGAATGCTCAGAACCGACCTTAGTAAGGAGAATCTAGAACCAAGAGCAGATGGAACCCTATGCCTTCACGGACGAAGTTGGTTACCTTGCTATGAAGATTTGAGGAACGTGATCATGCACGAATCTCATAAGTCTAAATATTCTATACATCCCAGATCTGAAAATATGGATCAGGATATGAAGAAATTATACTGGTGGCCGAATATGAAAGCCGACATCGCCACCTACGTGCATAAGTGTTTGACATGTTCACGTGTCAAGACTGAACACCAGAGACCATCGGGTTTACTTGTACAACCCGAGTTACCGAAATGGAAGTGGGACAACATCACCATGGACTTTGTCACTAAACTCCCAAAGTCATCTCACGGTTACGATACTATCTGGGTAATCGTCGACCGACTCACCAAGGCCGCTCATTTCCTGCCAATTAGGGAGAACGATTCCCTTGCAAGACTAGCAAAAACGTACTTGAAGGAGATTGTGACCAAACATGGAATACCAGTGTCGATAATTTGTGATCGAGACGGTAGGTTCACATCAAACTTTTGGAAGGCTTTCCAACGAGCCTTAGGTACCAATTTGGACATGAGCACTGCTTATCATCCGCAGACTGACGGTCAAAGTGAACGAAGCCTCCAGACTCTAGAGGACATGTTGCGAGCATGTGTGATTGATTTTGGAAATGGATCGGTTGACCACATTCCTTTAGTGGAATTCTCCTACAACAACAGTTATCACGCCAGTATTAAGGCTGCCCCTTTTAAAGCACTGTACGGTCGCAAATGCCGTTCACCTGTGTGCTAGGCAGAAGTAGGTGAATTTCAGCTCACTGGACCAGAACTAATCCAGGAGACTACATACAAGATCGCCCTCATTAAGCAAAGAATTCAAGCTGTTCGTGACCGACAAAAGAGCTACGCGGACCTGAAACGCAAACCTATGCAATTTGAAGTAGGCGACCGTGTTATGCTCAAGGTATCACCTTGGAAGGGTGTTGTACGCTTTGGCAAACGTGGAAAACTGAATCCACGTTATGTTGGCCCTTTCAAATTAATTGCCAGGATAGGGGAAGTAGCTTATCGTTTAGAGTTGCCCCAACAACTGAGTCGGGTACACTCTACCTTTCATGTGTCTAACCTGAAGAAGTGCTATGCTGAAGAACCATTGGCTATGCCATTGGAGGGAGTTTAGTTTGACGACAAACTCCAGTTCATAGAAGAACCAGTAGAAATAATGTAGAGGACAGTTAAGAAATTGAAACGCAGTCGCATCCCGTTGGTCAAAGTACGTTAGAACTCTAGGAGAGGCACTGAGTTCACTTGGGAACGAGAAGACTCGTTCAAAACCAAGTACCCACACTTGTTCACCTGACCAATGACTTCATCCTAAGCTTTGAGGACAAAGCTAAAATAACGGGATGGTGCTGTAAAACCTCTGATTTTACCTTATTGACTTGTCAACTATTGTACTCTTTATTTTTTTGGAATCTATATAATTCCACTTTTATATGACTTATTATTAATCATATACCTTTTTTCATACTACCTTTCATATTTATTTTTATATTTATATGGACCTTTAGTCATTGTTGACTACTCTAGCAACTGACTGGCCACCTGATGAACAAGGACTCATCACCTCAGTACATATTTTGAGATAAACTGTAACTTTACTTAATTTAATTATTAAGTACCTGGACTTATTTTTATATGTATATATTTACATATATTTCATAATAGGAATAAACACCTAACACCTTAAAACAATGTACATTATTTTACGTTGTTATTTATTTACTTTATTTAAGTAAAATAATAATAATGATGTATTCATTATATACTTTCACTAAATTACCTAAAGGTTTAACCAAAGTACCTATAACTTAACAAATGCATACAATAATATACAAGGACCATTATTCTCATACTACACTTGATGAAAAATTGTTAAAACCCTCCCAAATGCATGTTAATGTTGTGTATACGTAAATATACACTACTCCTAAATCATTGCATCTTACAAGTAGCCATACCCCCAAAGTCAAGTCTTACACCATGCAAGCCATACATCAACCACTATTTAGGACATACTTTGTCCCCTTTACCCCTCTTACACACGGCAAGAATCAACACAACATTTGAACACATGTGTTTTTACCATTTGTAGGATAAAACATGCATATCCTATAATATCTAAACAAGATACAATCCAAGATTATAGGGTACAATGTTAGGATTTCACAAGATCTCTCTCCTTCCTTTCCTTATTTGATCCGAAACCCACATGCATACATACACACACCAACACAAAACACTTGAAAACCAAATCTCATATCTCTCTCTTAAAAACATACGGCTACAACTCTTTCCACCATTAACAAGACCTTCAAGCTCATTTACTAGGTCTCCTCCTAC
Organism: Glebionis coronaria; assembly: GCA_025667525.1. Taxonomy (NCBI): domain Eukaryota; kingdom Viridiplantae; phylum Streptophyta; class Magnoliopsida; order Asterales; family Asteraceae; genus Glebionis; species Glebionis coronaria. The sequence goes on from CM046875.1 coordinate 136,916,481, forward strand.
TTGAATGCTAATCATTGGTTCACTCCTACAAGTATCTTAATCATCAAGTCAAGAAAAGAAGCCCTAGAAGCTCCATGAAGCCCACGGCTTGATTTTGGTTACTAGAATCACCATTGTTGAAGCTTAGCTCTTATTCCTACTCATTCTCCTATCCACTCCTAAACCTATTAATAAGTGTGAAAACACTTATCCTTTTACCACTTAATTATAATAATAACCGAGCCAAAACGTGTATTTTATGTCGTAAATGTAAGAATTATGCGTGGTTTGTGTTTTTGTTGTGATTTAGGATCAAAATGTGAAAAGGGAAGAAAACACGGTCTTTCACGGGCTTTTATCGAAGAAAAAGACAAAAGACGAAGTCAAAAAAATCAAAAGTGCAAAAAGAATAGAAATCCAAGGCCTATTCTAAAGATTTATCGAAGAAAGACGGAAGTTTAATGAAGTCGAAGAACCAAGTCTAATTAAAGAAGAAAATTATAAGACGAGTTCAATTTATATCGACAAATCCCGAGACAACGTCATAAAAGACAAATAATTTAAATCGAGTCGAGACAAGAAGATAGAATGAAGAAAGCATCACATGTACTCCTCCTATAAATACCCTCCTAATATGTCATTAGGAGGGTGTTAGTTAATTAGAGGGTGGTTAGTCATTTTTAGAAGTAGATTAGTTTAGGAGTAGGAGTAGATTACTTTCTCTCTCTAGCTTTCCTTAATGTTTTTCAAGCTTTTTCATTAATCTTGTAATTTGAATCTTTAATCATCTTAATTTCAAGCTTTTTAAATTAATCATTCTCATTCTACCTTTCTTAATCTTTTTAATCTTGTTTAATTTTGATAATCATGTAGTTTGTTAATCATGTTCTTTGTTTAATTGATGTTTTTGATTGATTGTGCTTATTGGTTTTTATGTGTTTGATTCTCATAGCTTATAGTTTTTTAGTGCTTATTGTGTTAATTTATTTATTTTTAATTAAGTGCTTATTAGTTAATTTTTATAAAAAGTTGTTTGTAAATACTTTTATTATTTAGTGTTTTTAAAAGTTTTTAAATTTTGGCTTATTAGTTTTTTTTAAATCAATTTGGTTAAGTTATTAGATAAGTGCTTATTAGTTTATTTTTATAAAAAAATTGTTTTTTAAATATTTTTATTATTTTGTTTTTAAAAGTTTTTAAATTTTGGTTTATTAGCTTTTTCTTAAAATTGATTTGGTTAAGTTTTTAGATAAGTGCTTATTATTTTAATTATTCCGAACTAGTAAAGCCCAATATTTCGGATAAGTTCCAATTTTCAGATTCCGGATAACGCCTCAATTCAGATATCCCGGATAAGGCCAAAAAAGAAATTCCGGATAACTTGTAAAAAAATTTATTCCGGATAAGAAAAATGAAAAATTATTCCGTATAAGGAATAGAATAACTATTCCGTATAAGCATTAGAGCTAAATATTCCGTATAAGATCATAATACTGTTATTCCGTATAAAAACTAGAAAGATTCCGTATAACGTAATGAATTTGACCAGCATGCTTGGTTGCTTATTTTTTGGCGCCAAATTTCAGTAGGTAGCTTGGCTGCTTGAGCTAGCTGCCTGCTAGCTTGTTTATTTTTTTTTTGTTCCGTAATCGTTTAGTTTAATCTGAAAATTGTTCCGATTTTATTTCTGAAAGTTACGTAATTTTTAGTTGAATTTTCCGTCTAATTTTAAAATTAATATTTTTTCGTAAAGTTCAAGTTTTATCTTTTAGGTTTTGCCTCGTTTAGCTTTAAAGTACCCTTTTAGTTTTATTTCCTCCTTTTTCATTAGGTAAACTTTATTTTCAAGTCGAAAGTTAATTTCTTCTATTAGATTTATTTTTATTAATTGTTTCGTTTTAAATTCACGTTTTATTATTTATATTGTTTTGTATTTATTAGTTAATTGCTTTTAGCTTATTGTTATTATTTTGCGCATTTACCTTTTAAGTAGAATAGACAACCAAACTTTTCTTTTTCTTAACCAAAAACGACTGAGTCACACTTTTAACCGGAGATCAATTCGAATTGAATCGAAAAAGAACCTATCAAAACCCCGTTATTAAATGGCGTCGCTGCCAGCTCTTTTCGTGAAAAGTAACGGTTTTTTGTGAGAGACGCGTTGGATTTTGGGATCCGTTCACTTTTGAACGTTTTTTCTTGCCAACAATTTTCAAAAATTCAAAAAAATAAAAAATTTCAAAAATCCCAAAAACATTTAAAAAAATATAAAAAGCATTTGTTTTTCGAAAGTTTTGCACCAAAAATATTCTTCTTGCTTATCTATTGTTCTTAATGAATTCGTATGTTGCTTGTGCTGCAGGGTGTGGAAGACGATTATATAGTTTCGAATCATGTGAATGGTGTTATTGCGAGCAATGCGGAAAAGATCTTCCAACCGTTTCCGATTCACAATTTTCCCATTTTGGATTTTGTCCATCGTGCAATTCGACTAATTCATCCTTTTCTAATCCACCTACTCTCCCCCCTTGCATATATTTTGGAAGCGATTCTCATTGGCATTTTTCGTGTCCAATTCGATACCCGCCTTATGGCGAGCAAGAACTGGGTTACAATTATGACAATGGTAATAGTTATCTACAAGAAGCACCGGGTTTTCCTCAATACCCGTATTGCAAAAATTGTGGGGGCCCTCACGATACTTCTTATTGTCAGCCGATGAATTATTATGAGCCAAACCAATGTTCTACTTCTTTTCAACAAATGATTTATGATGGACCACATACGTGCTATAATTCTGGTTTTTACAATTTTAAGCCCCCACAATACACCCTCGATCATCAACCTTCTATTGGAATGTGTGAAGAAGAACGAGCCATTTTTTAGAATACACTTCAATACGTTCAACAAGAATTAGCTAGCATACGCGAAGCAAGGGAGGAGGAAAAGCGACAACAACAAGAACAAGTATCTAATCTTAGTTATTATACTCCTCCTCTTGTGCGTCCATACTACTATTATGATGATGACGAGGATGATACCTATAATCTCAACCCATCTTCTGAGATTACTACTCCTACTCTGGATATCCCTAATGCGTCTAAGGATAGTGATACATCGAGTGAGATTAGTGATTTTGGTCTCGACAAATTCTTTGATGAGGTTTGTGATGTGCTGACTTTTGAGGAGCTTACGGAAGAGGTCGCTCTTAATGATGATGATTTTTCTCCATGCTATGAGAATTTCACTTTTGGAATTTCTCCTTCTCCTCCGGGCGATGAAGGCGATGTTGATTTATTCTCTCCGACTTACGAGAAGTTCACCACTGAACTTGATCTTGTAGATGAGGTGGAAGACGTTATTCTTCGCGACAAATTACTGAAAGTTCATCTTCTTATTGCTAAAATTGAAGCGTTGAATTCTGCTCCTATTTCTGAGTCTTTACCTCAGTCTATTACTTCAGTTGAGAATAATGATACAGCTATGGAGGAAATCGACATTCTCTCAATACCTCTGGGTATTGATGATGATGACACGGAGGGGGATATTTTTTTTGATAATTTGCTGCATGAAGATATTGTCCCAAGTCCCCCTCCCGAGCACCTTTTATCCCAACCTTTAGAAACCATTACCGAGGATGAGTGCTTTGACCCGGGGGGTGACATTGACTATTCCTTGATTGACACCTTTACGGCTTTGCCGCTTGGTCAACATCCATTGTCTTTGGGGGATGACAATGTGCTTCCTTTACCCACCCCACCTCCCGTGGATCACAACCTCACATACTTTTCATATGTTGAGAGGACTTTTCTACCCTTCAAGACTTATCCTCCGGCCTCTCCTGTTGTATTTTCCTCCGGGAACGAGGACAAGGTCTTTGATCCCGATATTACATTCGAGGCTTCCCCATGGACTATTTAATTCGGGGACGAGTCAGGCTCGTGACTCGGTTAACAAAAACAAGCGCTTTTTGGGAGGCAACCCAATTATCTATCTATCTTTATCTGTTTTTATAATAAGTGTATGGGGAGACCCTTGTATGTGTTTGTTGTTTTCATTCTTATCATGTGCAGGGATTCGAGCTTTCAAAGATCCATTCTTGATGACTTTTGACGACCCGTGATCCCGTGTACCCGTCTTCCCGGTTCTATCCTAAACTCTTTTGATTCTCTATTTTACATTCTTCAATATTAAAATAGGAATCACTTTAGTTGTCTCTTCCTTAGCAAGATTTAAACAAAGTGCACAATGTCCTAAGCGTAGGGGAGTTTACTTCCCCATGCTTAAACATTGAGAATAATGTTTATATCAAGTGTAGGGCGGACTTATATCGAGTTAAGTGGGATTTTCCTTGTATTTGTCCTCATTTTAATTTGAAAATTTGATTTTTTGACATATTTCAAAAAAATTAATCTATTTTGGCCTAGTTGTATAGTAGTACTTTCCTTTGTTATAGTTATTTTCTTTCTTTGCTAGAATATTTTTTAATAAAGTGGTTTTAATTTTTCAACGTTGTGAATCTTTTGACTCAACCCGAGTTTACTTATCTAAGTTTACTCTAGCTAGTATCCTTAACGTGTTTAAGTCTGATGAAACCTAATAGATTCGGATCTTTAAGCTGCTAGGCATGATTATCATTCATATGATTTAACATAGCGGAATTAGAATAATAATCATGAACAAGGTGTTGTGGACAAGATGAATTTTCCCAAACGTTACTTGTATTATTAAACACAAATAACACCTAGACGTGTATACATTGAATCCCACGTCTAGACACACGAATTGCTTGTAGGTTACATTGTGAATGATTGTTATGAATAAAACCTACGGTCATTGTATTCTATATATACTAGAATACAAGACTTTTCTTACAAGAAAACTTTAATTACATTAGAAGTCCCTCCATCTTTTGCTAATAAGTCCTCCTTGTTGTATGAAAGGGCTCCATATTCTTGTAAAGCTTGATATTTGCATATAAGTCCTTCTTGTTTCATTATACTTGTTTTGTCTCATCAAATTAATTCCCAACAAAGTCAAGTTTTGCTAGGCTTTTATATACGGAACTTTAAAACGCCAAAGTCTTAACTCTCACGGGTTAAGAACAAGAACTTTTCGCAAGTTCCTATAATTGATCCTATAAAGTCGTTTATCAAGGGAACTTTAAAATGCGAATTCTAAACTTGAAAGAGTCTAAGAATTTGCAAGATCCTATAGATGAATTGAAAACCCAAAACTTTGATTTAATTGGCTAAGCATCCACGAGTCTCATTTCTTAAGATTTTAAATTGTGGAGAAGGAGAGATGATAGAGTCAATTATAAGTTTGGTACTCTTTCATGAATTTATGTAAGTTGATTATAAGCTTTTTCTCCCATCGCTTGTCAATAAATTTAATTGCAATAAATAAGGTTGTACGATTTGAAAAGTTACTTAGCTTCTAGCCCAAGATCGTTTAAAAGTTGCTCGGTATTAATTAGAGTTCATAGCCAAGGCATAACTTATTGAAGCGGGATGCGAAGATTGGCGAGTCCGAAAAGGTCCTAACAAGACATGAGGGCTACATTTTGTTGCTAAAGATCCCAAGTGATGTGAAGAATCATTTATCAAAAATCAATATGAAGGATCGAGACACACGACGAAAAGCAAAGACTCCCGTAAAGATCATGGAGAAATCTATCCGAAAAGACCCTAACAAGGTATGAGGATAAATAGATCCAAGTCCTAAAAGGAGGCGGATCGTTGTATATCAAAATCCCAAATAAGGATTGGAGAAATGAAGAATTCGTGGTCCAAATATGAAGAATCTCTCAAAAAGTGAAAGTGAAGAAATTCCTATTATGAAGAGAAGACCATTATTTCAAGAACGTCTCTCAAGATTTGAAGTATGAAGTCGCTGTCAAATATCGGTCTGAGAAAGGTCTCAAATCGTGAAGCGAGTTATGCCAAGATATGAACTTTAAGAGGTCCCGAGAAGCAGTTTTAAAAGATTTTGTCCTTTAGCTAACTATTGATTAAATCGTCCCACTTTATTTTCAGCCTAAATAACTATCGAAATAAGTCAACAATGCATCCTCGTGATCATTCAAGACATCAATAAAATATAACAGATACACCTAGGAATAAAGGAGTCTAAATGAACAATTGGGCCACATGAGTTCGTGTTAGTTTGCTAACTTATAATAACAATGATATCGTTTTTAAGCTTGGTTTGGGGAACGTGAAACTTGAGGGTGATAAACATTCATGACATTCCAAAACCCTAAGGTAAGTTTTTTGATCTTTTTACTTGTTTTTCTTCCTTTGAATATTTTATAATTTTCTATCTTAATGTCTTGTGTTTAATAAAGGCCAAGGTGGATTGATTATGATAGAAAATGTAAAATTTGCTTTGTAACTAATGCATTGCATGAGGGCATTGCAATGGTCAAGTGTAGCGGATTTAATAAGTGTGAAAACATTTATCCTTTAACCACTTAATTATAATAATAACCGAGTCAAAACGTGTATTTTATGTTGTAAATGTCGGAATGTTGGGAATAAATTAAGGCCAGATCACTTGAGCGCTGACAAGAACAAATAAAGCGTTGACAAGAACAAAACAAGCGCTGACAGCTCAAGCGTTGACAAGTTAAAGTCAAGCGTTGACACATTGAAGACAAGCACTGATGGAAGATATATTCTACGCGTGTATTATATTCTAGAATACTTCTAGTAAAGATAAGAACAACAATGTATTTTCTATATTTATCTTTACCTAGAATAGTTGATACGTAGATTATTGTACAAGGCTTCTTATGTCTATAAAAAAAGGCATTTAGGTTAATGTTCAATATAAGTTTTATATAAGTTTTCATTCGTAAACATCTTTCATTGTAAGCAAGTTCGACATTCATAATCAAAGTGAAAGTTTGTTTACATCTTGTGTGTTCTTGTTTAAGTGTTAAATTCCGCATAACACTTAGATTCATAAAGCATATACAAAGGTTTCTCTACGTGTATTACTTGATCTAATCTCGTATACACAAAGCTAATCGATCTAAGTTTGCGATCAACAAGTGGTATCAGAGCTTGTTGAGGAACTTTTGATCTTTAAAGAACACCAGAACCCTAAAAACACCAAAACCCTAAGTTTCTAAGAAACCCTAACAACATCATGTCTGAAGCAATAACCTCCTCCTCCTCAGCCTTACCAAACATCAAGATTCCCATGCTTGATGCAACCAACTTTGACTTATGGAAGTTCAACTTTGAACAATATCTGGGGATCTATGACTATACACTCTGGGAAATTATTGAATATGGAAACACATTCAATAAGGCTCAAAAGATTCTTGATGCCATTAGTCAAAGAAAAGCTGTTGAAGGATGCCCTGAAGAGGATAAGAAAGAAAAACCTGGAGATGGTAGAGCTGTAGCTGCTGATGATATTGCAAAGAAAAGGGTTGACATGAAAGCCCTAAATATTCTGAAAGTCTCTTTGGGACAAGAAAACCAGCATAAATATAGAGGCTATGAATCTGCTAAGGATCTTTGGGAAGCTCTTGAAGTTGCATATGGTGGCAATGCAGACACTAAGGAAGAAAAGAAAAAGCAACTTCTGCATGATTATGCTGTCTTCAAAGCTCAACCCAATGAGAAACTGAGTAGTGTGAGAAGCAGATTGCTTGACATCACAAGTAAGTTGTCCTTCATGGGGACACAAGTTGGTGATGTTGACACCAATGCTACCTTTCTTAAAAGTCTTGGTGAGGCATGGAAGATTGAGGCAAGATCTATTCTTGCCAACAATACTTACAAGAGCTCCTCGTTTGATGACATCTACAACAAACTAAGACTGTTGGAAGATGAAACTCTTTCAGAGCATGGGAGTAAATCTACCACCAGCAACATGGCCTTCTTCTCTCATATTGAAGGTCAATTCAATCAGAAGGACTCTTATATGCATCCAGTTACTGGATCATCATATGTCAGCACTGGAACAAGTCCTGTCAACGTCTCCTTTCAGACGCTGACACATTCAAGAATGACTCCCCAAGAGTTAAACCTGCTGGTTTTGATTTGGATACTGTTTGTGCTTACATTGCTTCTTTGCCCAATGGTTCAGTGATTACATATGAGGACCTTGAGTAGATAAGTGATGAGCACTTGGAAGAGATGGACATCAAGTGGAACATGGCTCTTGCTAGTATAAGAGCAAATAGGTGGAACAGAAGGTTTAAAAAGAAGATGACCTTCAATGCTAAAGACACAGCTGGATTTGATAAATCCAAAGTTGAATGCAACAACTGTCATCGTATGGGGCACTTCATGAGGGAATGCAGATCTCCTAGAAGATCTGATGCTGGTAAACCCTCAAGTCAGGTTGTTAAAGCTCAGGATTCCAAAGCTATGGTTGCAGTTCAAGGAATTGATGGTACAGGATGGGATTGGAGCTATCTGGCTAAGAATGTTGAAGAGGATAAAGCTTTGGTTGCTGATATTGAAGAAGAAGAGCATGTTGAATATGCTCTCATGGCACACTCCTCCTCTTCATCTGATAATGAGGTATATGATGATGCTTTTTGTAGAAAAGGTTGTAGGTTAAATACTGAAAGACTTAACAAAGAGGTGTTAAAACTAAAAGATGACATGAGTACTGAAAGATGTAAATTGTCTAATTACCAACTAGCTCTTACTGAAACTAAGAAAACTGTTTCTGAATACAAGAAAATGGAATTTGACTTAAAAGATAAGATCAATATCTTAAAACATGAGTTAGAGGGTAGTATGGATATTAGAAACATCATAAAAAAGATTAATAGTGAATTACAGGCTAAGTTAGATGAGGCCATTAAGAATAAAGATAATGTTGACCTCAAAATTCAAAGATTTGATAGAGCCACCCAAACCCTAGGAGACTGTGTAGCTAAACAAAGGGATCCTAAAGACATGACTGGGATTGGGATGAATGATTACTCTTTGGTTCCACCACCAGCTGGTGACTTCTATGGTGTCCAACGAAGGGACTTATCTTGGACTGGTTTACCAGAGCTTCAAGAGGAGGAATTCATTCCTCCACCAAGAGTTGTCACTCCAGTGGAAGAGTATCAACAAAAATTGACTGACCTAAATGAGTGGAAGAAAGCTAACCCTACTTTATTTGTCAAGGGAGGTTTGCTATGTGAAAGTCCCAATGAATCACCACCCATTAAGGTTACTAACCCAATCACTGGTAAAGCTGTTGACCTAGGCTCAAACACTGTTAGAAGACCTACCATTAAATATGCAGAGATGTATAGGAATAATAGGTCACCCAAGAGCCAAGTTAGCAATCATGGAACATGTTTCTTCTCTTCTAGACCTAAGGTTGTGTCTAAGAAAGCCTGTTACACTTGTGGTAGCTTTTCACATTTGGCATACAAGTGTGTCAACGCTCCCAAAGCCAGCGCTGACAGGAACAATTTCAGCGCTGACAGGAAGAAAGTCAACGTTGTTAGAAAGTCAAACGTTGTCAGACTCAAACCTTGTGTGCAGCAAAGTCCATAAGTGATTAGACCTGCCCCATTCTTTTCTAGAAGGTCTAACACTCATGGACAAAGACCATTTCAAAAGACAAACACCTGGTCAAATAGGCAATGGGTTTCTGTAGCAAACCCTAGGTTCAACGCTGACAAGGGTAATTTCAGCGTTGACAGGACAAATTCTAACGCTGACAGAAACGTGACCAGACCTAAATATTTGCAGCCACAAGGTAAGGGATCTAAAGCTTCTTCAAGCTTAACATGGAGACCCAAGAAAGATCAAAACCCTAATGATAATGGGATTTCAATGACTTGCAATAGATTTAATTACATTTCAAAGGTCATTACAAAACCTATTGGGGTTAACTGGGTATTTCATCCTAAAAAGGATGAGAATGGGGTTGTTGTAAGAAGTCTGTTCTTATTGAACAACCAGATGAATCCAAGTCTTTTGAGACTTGGGTTCCCAAAGAAGACTAATTTGTTTTCTTTATGTGCAGGGCATTCAAAGACAGATCAATGATTATGGATATTGGGATAGTGGATGCTCAAGGCACATGACAGGGAAGGAAGACTATCTGACGAATTTCACCCCTATTAAAGATGGTGACAAGGTATACTTTGGAGGTGGTTATGGTACCATCACAGGCAAAGGAACCCTTCTCACCAATAATCTGCGTTTTGAGAACGCCTTCCTGGTAAAAGAACTTGATTATAATCTGTTTAGTGTATCACAAGTATGTGATAACAAAAATAAAGTTCTTTTTACTGATACTGAGTGTTTGGTGTTAAGCAAGGATTTTAAGATCCCTGATGAGAAATATATTGAGTATAGAACACCTAGGAATAAGGACATATATAATGTGAATTTAAATGGGATTAAAATGAATACCAATATGTCTTGTTTTTATGCTAAGGCCTCAGTAGATGAGAGTAATTTGTGGCACAGGAGACTAGGGCACATAAATTTTAAAAATATAAATAGACTTGATTGGCTTGGTTTAGTTGATGGTTTGCCTGAGAAGGCCTTCCACAATGACCACTCTTGTGTTGCATGTCTTAAGGGCAAGCAGCACAAGGTCTCATTCAAGTCCAAACAGGTGCATACTAGTTCCAGACCTCTTCATATGCTTCACATGGACCTCTTTGGTCCAACAAATATAGAAAGTTTGAATGGTAAGTCATATTGCTTTGTTGTCACAGATGACTTCTCTAGATTTACTTGGACATTCTTTCTAGCTATGAAGAGTGACACAGTTGATGTTCTTATTGATTTTATCACTCAGATTGAGAAAAGGTCTGGCAATGAGGTTAAAATGCTTAGGAGTGATAATGGTGGAGAATTTAGGAACAAGAAGCTAGATGATTTCTGTGCCAGGAAAGGAATTACTAGGCAATTTAGTATTGCTAGAACCCCACAACAAAATGGGGTTGCTGAGAGGAAAAATAGAACCCTAATTGAAGCAGCCAGAACAATGTTGGCTGATGCTCACTTTCCAATAGCCTTTTGGGCTGAGGCTGTTAATACAGCATGCTATGTGCAAAATAGAGCATTGGTTAACAAAATTCAGAACAAAACACCTTATGAGTTACTTTGGGGAAGAAAACCTAATATTGGTTTTCTCAGACCTTTTGGTTGTCATGTAGTAGTGTTGGATACTAGTGATGCCTTAGGGAAATTTAGTGCAAAAGGTGATGAGGGCTATTTCATGGGGTATTCAGTCCAGAGAAAGGGTTATAGGGTTTATCTTAAAAAGGACAAACATATAGTTGAGAGAGTACATGTTAGGTTCTTAGAGAATAAACCTAGTGATCCTGAAAGTGGTCCTAATTGATTGTTTGATTTGGAACCCTTATCTAGAACTTTAAATTATATGCCTGTCACTAATCCAGACATTGTGAAGGTAACTTCAAATGTTGTGGAGGAACAAGTTGTTAATGTTTCAGGTACACAGGTTCATGAGAAGGTTGGATCACAAGCTATAAAAGGCATCTCCTACATTAGAATATGTCACAATTCCCATTTGGACATATGCTTTTGCTGCTGCTGGACAAGATAATGGTGGTTTCCAAATACCACCAGATACAAACATGCATGGTCCTTCAGGCGCTGACAAAGGCAAATCTAGCGCTGACAAGACCAATTCAGACGTTGATGGCTCAGATGTTGACAACAACATTTCAAGCGCTGTTAGCCCAGACGCTGACAACCAAGATTCAGACGTTGACAACACTTATGGGCATCTTTTCTCTTCTAGTTTTGAACAAGGTGGACCTTCCAATATTCTTGAAGAAGTTCACATTGATCAAAGAGAGTCTGATGAAGAAGATATTGGAAACATAGAGCGTGAGGTTGAGGACCCCAGACTTTTTGAAGGAGGGGTTCTCACTTCCACAATGAAGAATCACCCCACATCTCATATCATTGGTGATATTATGACTCCAGTTCAGACTAGAAGATCTCATCAAGGTCTTGGTGGGTTTATTTCCAATATACACAAGAAGGTTGATACCCCTCTTGTGCAAGCATGTTTGTTTGCATGTTTTCTATCACAAGAAGAACCCAAGAAAATATTTGATGCTCTCAAAGAACCAAGTTGGGTGGAAGCAATGCAGGATGAGCTTCACCAATTTGCAATTCAGGATGTTTGGGAGCTGGTTGATTGTCCTAGATATGTCAGACCTATAGGGACAAGATGGGTTCTAAGGAACAAAAGAGATGAAAGAGGCATTGTGGTCAGAAACAAGGCAAGGTTAGTGGCTCAAGGTTATACACAAGCGGAGGCGATAGACTATGAGGAGGTTTTTGCACCAGTTGCAAGGATTGAAGCTATTAGGATTTTTCTAGCCTATGCCTCCTGCATGGGCTTCACAGTCTATCAAATGGATGTCAAGAGTGCTTTCCTCTATGGCACCATTGTTGAGGAAGTATATGTAATGCAACCTCCTGGTTTTGAGGATCCAAAGCATCCAGATAAAGTGTATAGAGGCAAAAAGGCTATGTATGGCCTTCATCAAGCCCCTAGAGCATGGTATGGTACTTTGTCTACCTATTTGGTGGACAATGGATTCAAGAGGGGCACCATAGATCATACACTATTTACAAAGAAGAAAGGCAAGGATGTGTTGCTTGTGCAGGTCTATGTCAATGATATCATTTTTGGGTCTACTGATCCAAAGATGAGTGAGGATTTCTCTAAGCTTATGACAGACAAATTCAAGATGAGTGCTATGGGGGAGATGAACTTCTTTCTTGGTCTACAAGTTCAGCAGAAAGAAGATGGTATCTTCATCTCCCAGGACAAATATGTTGCAGAGATCTTGAAGAAGTTTGGCTTTTCTCCACATGAAAAGAGGGCTACTACTCCTATGGATAGAGAACACCCTTGGGGAAAGATTGGAGATGGGAAAGATGTTGATGTCAGGCACTATAGATCCATGATTGGATCCTTGATGTATCTTACTGCCTCCAGACCTGACATTATGTTTGCTGTGTGTGCTTGTGCACGCCATCAAGTGTGTAACATCCCGCCTACTCAGACCACAATATTGTCCGCTTTGCCCGCAAGCTCACGGATTTGCTTTGTGGCCCTCTTGTGAAGACTTCCCGGCAGGTCACCCAAGCCAGTACTACTCTCCCATGAGCACGCTTAACTGCCAGTTCCTAAGAACCCCACTTGCAGTAGACCACAAAACGCGTTGTGTCATGAGAAGGCGACTGTTATCTTATGAACCATGGATCTCTCCTGGCCACAGCCGATGTGGGATTTTCCTGGGGTGTCACAATCACCCCCCCTTCGGGACTCATCGTCCTCGATGAGGTTTGCCCCCCCATCCCGAACGGCTCAGGAGTGGCTCTGATACCACTTGTAACATCCCGCCTACTCAGACCATAATATTGTCCGCTTTGCCCGCAAGCTCACGGATTTGCTTTGTGGCCCTCTTGTGAAGACTTCCTGGCAGGTCACCCAAGCCAGTACTACTCTCCCATGAGCACGCTTAACTGCCAGTTCCTAAGAACCCCACTTGCAGTAGACCACAAAACGCGTTGTGTCATGAGAAGGCGACTGTTATCTTATGAACCATGGATCTCTCCTGGCCACAGCCGATGTGGGATTTGCCTGGGGTGTCAATGCACATGCTTGTAAGCGTAGAAAGAAATCGGCAACATGACAGTTCTCACTGATGCGCTGATAATGGTATTGAAATTCTTGTGGCCTGATTTATACATGGCACAACAAATAGATGTACCCTTGGAGGGTACCCTGAATTTCTTAGAAATGCTCCATAGTTGGACGTGAGTCATGTGTCTTGACTCGTTTCTTGGAACAATAAGCATGACATATGTCTTGACTGGTGTCTTGACATGTGTCTTCAGGAGGTATACGTGAGACATGTGTCTTGACTGATGTCTTGACATGTGTCTCGAGATGTGAAACAAATATAACCACAATATTAGGTTAATATGCCAGAATTGGCGGATCGGTTGGGCTACTGATCGTTTGTATGTTTGATCACGTCCGTGGCCGGAGCCTCGGTTGCGATTTCTAAGATAGTTGCTGTCATAGTAGTGGTTACTATCATCTTGTATGTCGGTTCCCTGACGGTCATTCTCATGACCGTGACTCATGTAACTATTTAGCTGAGTGGCCGGCTGGTACTGGTTTGCACTCATATGGCTGAAATGACAGCCGAACGACGTGTGACATGTAACTATGAATTTCGGACAATGATTGATGGGAATTGTCTGATGGTGAAGCATCTTCTCGTCCAATTGCTTTGCTCCGACGCCTTTGTCTTCGTCTTTTAGGATCCCCAGGTTGTGAACAGCATCAGCATCAGCATCTCGTAGCGTCTCCCAACATCAGCAGCATCAACCTTCAGTAACATCTCCAAGCTATGAGCGGCATCGACAATCTTGTAGAATATCAGCAAGTGAACATACGCCTGAGATGATTTAGAATCGACTAGCGAACACTCGTGAAGTATTGCAAGTGGAATATACATGGATTAAGGTACATGTATACACATGAAATACGATACGTGGAGTACACATGGAATGCACCTGAAATGATCGGTATGGGCTGGATCATTTGTCATGATTTAAGGAAAGTAAACCGGTTAAACGGTTAGGAAAAACCATTGTGATAACCTTGCTGTATTTGCATAGACATCATTCTGGTTGCATAGCGAAACGCTAAAGTGTGGTTACACAAAATTCAACGATGATTTGCCTGACGGCATGATCAATGTAAACCAACCATGATTATCATGAAAGCATGATTCAAGAAATCTAACAATATCTTGCAGGACCACGTAAATAACAAAAGAGGCGTGAAACATAATCAACATGAAGGCGGCATTATCATGAGGAAACATGAAACCATCTATTACAAGAAGTGTATAACATAATCAGCATGAAACTGAAGTTAACCATGACAGTATGAAGGCATACTTGACATAAAAACATAATAACTTATGATGGGACATGAAAAAAATTTATGCCAATTTAAATCATGAGAAAAATTTTATGCAAGAAAACAGTGCATGAATGCGTAACGTAGTTTATAAAACCTTTATATGTGCGAGGGAACGCCTATGGGTCGGTTCCAAAACAAAAGACATGGCGAGGGGACGCCTATGAGTCGGTCCCAAAGTTAAAAGTTTTGATAAAAGCACATGCGACTAAATAGGGCCAGTCCTGTACCAACCATTACTTAGTCAAAATTCCTGTAACAGATGACATATGATATAAATGCATGAATGCATGAAACATAATAATTAAAAGTCATTGTCAAAACTTAACAGAAAAATTTTTATGTGAAAATTATGAACTACTGGGGTCAGTCCACATCGTCACAGTTCACGAGGAACATCATGCATAGACAATGACACATAACTAAGTATGGATGACGGTTGTTCATTCCATATTAGTAAGACGATACTGGTGAAAACATCATGGTGAAAACAACAAGGTGCTGAAAACGTCATGGCTAAAACAAAAAGGTGCTGAAAACGTAATGGTTGAAACAACAACGCGCTGAAACATCAATACGTGGAATAACAAACGTTGGCTTAGGAAGCTCCTGGTGACTACCCACTAGTCACAGGTCGAGTTTTAGAGCCTACAGGTCGAAGCCTTGTCTCTGATACCATAATTGTAACACCCCATTTTGATAAATGGAATGTCACGCGTGATTATGGCGTGTCATCAAAGCATACAAGGTGATATGTAGTAAAACATACATGACCATAGGGAAAATCGGAATCAAACATCGGTTCCCAAACATAAGCCCAAAACATAAATAAAGGAAATGAACTGAATAAAGACTAAACAAGCATAACTATATGAAGGCAAAAAGGAAAAGAAGTCTCTGGCAGCTTCCATCCTATGTGCGTCCTCCAAATGCTTGAGTCTTGGGTACCTGCCGTTTTGGGACATGGAAAGGAAAGTAACGGCTGAGCAAGACGCTCAGTGCACGGATGTACAATAAAGCATGAAATAGGATAAGCATGTAACATATAACAGCGGAAGACTAAGTTCTGAGTAACTGGTTAAGTATCAAGAAAACTGGTTTTATAGTTTGAAAAGCCTTATGTTTATCTTGTGAAAACTGTTTTAACATAAATATACCATAGCCCATATAGGTCATGAAAAGGTCACGTGCATGAATACTTGGAGGGGTGACCTCATCATGCTGATTAGAGGGGATGCCTCTAATTAATATACTGGTTTGGGTAGGAGGGATCAACTCCTTGTGAAGGGTGCAAGGCACACACCACATTCACCATGATAAACTGAATAAAACATGTAACTAGGATGCACCCATACGCCCCACATGATATAATAATATGGCCAAAACTGAAAGGGACGCCACGAGCAATCACTCCGCCGTGGGGAAGTCATAACATCGGTGCCTCCAATGCTATGGTTATGGTACCTCCATAACTAGGTGAAACTGGTCATGCTTGTATATGGCTATAGTTTATGCTAAATTAACATAAGCAGTTCAAAACAATAAAACAAATGCTGGGGAAAACAGTTGGCTGCATACGGGGAAATCCTAATAAGGAAGGAATGTCCATACTGAAAGGACGGGAATCCGTACCTCAAGTCCAGTGAATGAACGGAAGAAAGACTCCTACTTCTGGATCACTAACGCTACATGAATACACACGTGTATAAGTATCGATTCACTGATTACGTACTGGGTTTTGTGTCTCATTTTAGCTGATTTGGTATGTTTTAGGTCATGGTTCACTGTTTAAAGCCTTAAACTGTGTTTATCTGGTATTCTGATTAATCTGATTAAGTATTACTGGTGTTTCATGTATTATTATACTTACTGTGTAATAATAAGTAACTTTCCAAAAATAGCAGGTTTCCAAAAAATAGAAAGTTTCCAAAAATAGAAAGTTACCAAAAATAGAAAGTTTCCAAAAATAGAAAGTTTCCAAAAATAGAAAGTTTCCAAAAACAGAAAGTTTCCTAAAATAGAATTTGCTGCTTAAAATAGATTAGTTTCTAAAAATAGAAAGTTTCCAAAAATAGATCAGCTGCCTTAATTAAATAAGTTTCCATATATAGAAGGTTTCCATAATTAGATTAGCTGCCTGAAATAGATAGATTTCCATATATAGAAGGTTTCCATAATTAAGTTAGTTGCCTTATTTAATTAAGTTTCTATAAATAGAAGTTTCCATAATTAGAATTAAGCTGGTTACATAAGCTAACATATAAGTCTAAGTGTTTATAAGCTGATTTCTTAAGTCATATGATATAGTGTATAGTTTAATTATTATCTCATGTATTTCAATTAAACTATAGGTTAAGCATTTTAATTAAGGTATAAGATGTTTTAATTAAAATGAAATGAAAATACTTAGGTTAAAATGTGTATTATTATTATTAATAATATAACCTAAGTCATTACTAAATTAATTAATTATAGGCATGTTTTAATAATTAATTAATTATAACTTATAACATAAAAATACTTAGGTTAAATTAATGTCATGTTAAACTAATAATTAAAATAACCTAAGTCATGATTTAATTAATATTTCATGTTATTAATTAATTATATCCTAAGTTCATGATTTATAAAAATTAACATGTGACATAGATCATGATTTAACCAACGAACCATGAATCGGGCATGAATTCGACACCGTACCCCGAGCCAAACCCGGGGCACGTGTGCCTCCTTGCTGCCGTGGGTCCCACATGAGCCAACCAAGACCAAAAATGGTCTTGGTGGTGGCGGCAATAGCAAACCAAACCCCCCTCGGGTTTGTTTGCTAGGCGGCCAAAACTAACACCCCTTTTAAATCATTCTTTGATTTTATTTAATACCAAAACATGTTAGATCAATGATTAATTACCATGTTTTAATAAGAAAAATAATAACATGTTCATGAAAATAATCAAAGATTAAAAGAATTAAAAAGAATTAAAAAGAAGGGTTAGAAAGGTATACCACTACGTATCTTGAAAGAGGATGAACAAACACGGTTTCTAACTCTTGAATTTATGATCAAAATCAACAAACAACCACCTATGGTGGTGTTATAGGTGGCGGCACAAATGAAAGAAAAGGGGAGGAGGAAGAACAAAATTAGGTTTTTGGTTAATTCTTTTGAAAAGTGAAAAATGACTAGCTAATTTTCCCTTACCCCCCTTGTTTAGTAAAAATGATGGGCTAGGCCCATTTCTCTTCCTTAATTCGTGGATATGGGGCCCACAAGGGGTAGCCCAAATGTTTTCTCGTGTCCCGATGTTTCGTGTTCGTTCGTGGTTAAACGTGTTCGTGTCTGACGCGTTTCTGTTTATTTTATCATGTAGTTTACCGTAATCTTAACGCTCGTAATTATATTATATGTATTTACGTAATTATTCTAGTTCGTATTTTAAATGGTGATCTTGATTTAATTACGTTCACGTGACATATTTATTAACTGTTTATCATGAGTTTGTACGTAATCGATACTTGTCATGTCATACACGTATGCACTTGCTTGATTATTAGCACATGAATGTGATCAACACTAAATAAGGTAAGTTTTAATCTAGGACGTACGATCTTAAGGGCACTATTCATGGTAAAAGCATGCGGGTTTTACAATTCTTCCCCCCTAAAAAGAATAATTCGTCCCCGAATTATAGATAAAGTAACTGGAAGCGAAACATACCCGAATCAAACTGGAAAGGTATGCAAAATAACGGAAATGAAGTTGACATGGTAGAAGGGAACGTGGAACGTGACCTGTCTTGAAAAGACATGGAACGTGACGTGACTGAAAGGACATATCTAATCGATAAGAGAAAAATGGATAAGAAGTCCGGATGAACTTGTCCGTTTCCAAGTGACCTCCCTCTTGGAACGGTTCCTTCAGAAGATCTTGACACAAATGATAAATCTTGGTCCTCCTGACCTTGACTTGGAATACGAAGAAATTCTTGGTTATCAACGGAAGGTAGATCCCCTAAATTCGATCGTGGAAAATAAGAGTTAACGTGCATGGGTACTGAAACGTTATGATGCAAGACAATCTGACTAGACAATCTGACTTAACTGGTAATTAGAAACGATGCGCGAGACATAAAGAAACGTAGTACGTGAAAAATTTTGAACGTGATACGTGAAAAATTTTGAACGTGCTACGTGGAGATATGGCGAGTGTAGTATGAGTAAACCTATCGTGATCCATGATACGTGTAACATATCTTGATCATGATATGAGGAACGTGGAATGAACATGACATGTGAGACATATCGTGATCATAGAATATAATGGCGGTAACGCCAAACGCTACAAGGTGAGACGTGGAATATGACGTGAAACGTCTATCTGATGATGGAGAGTTATACTAAACTTGGGTCTGGTCTCACAAGTTCTTGCAAACTTCCCAGAATGAGAAAAGAAATGAACGTAAAACCGTAAGTCAAAATACGATCATGAACGTGAATAGTGTCATGAACGTGAGCGCGAAGGAAGTCGTGGAATTAGAATGAAGACGTGAAGTAAGTTAGGAGTACAATTACGAATCTTTATCTGATCCGATAGCTGAGGGATTGCCAAGTGATCGGATGAGCCTTGGCTGGAACATGTTCGTTCAATCTGTTGGTTCTGAAATCCGTACGGATGCAAGGATTCTGCAGACTTGGTCAAACTGTTGACAATAACCCAGATAGCATCATGCTTCTTCTGAGTTTGCTGAAATCTGGTAACTAACATCCATGGAGATCTTGTCCCATTTTAGTTCACAATTTCAGATGATGAAACATCCCAGTTTGTTGGTGTCCTATCTTAGCCTGTTGGTATGTCAGGTACATAGATATGGACGTAGCTGTATCCTGCTTCGTAGAAACTTGATACATAGAAGGTTGCGAAACTCTGAGTCTCTGAATCTAGACTTCTCCTAGCGTAGGATTTTATAGAACACCTAATGTAGTGTAGGGTTCTCTCCTTTACGCACAAGCTGAGTCATGGTAAGATTAACCGTAGAAATCCACGTGATTTAGCATGTCTCTATAATCAAACAGAAATGATAATGGAAAAATTCCAGGGTAGAATTTCTCTTGTCATAGGATTTGCAACATAGTGCAGATATGGTCTTCCTGTTCTTCTCTAGGCGTAGAGGAAATCAAGTTATCCTCAAATGAAAACGCTGATGAATTTGTTTAGGAGTTCATGGAAACTCAATTTATTAAGTCCATAATGCGGTTGGAGTATTGATGAGACTAATTCAAAATCATGAATCTAGTATGACCGAGTCGTGCACGAATAGCAGTCATGGACATGTCCTGCTTTTTCACTCGTCACTGTTGGCAGCATGATCGTGAGTTCGATCTTGGAAAAGTGCTTAACACCATACGGTTGATTGGACATGTCGTCAATACGTGGAGGAGAATAACGGTCATGAATGGTGATTTGTTTAAGTCAACGGTAGTCGACACATAATCTCATGGTACCATCCTTCTCCTTGTAGGTTCTGCTAGAATGTATAGGAAGACTTTGGAATAATCAACTGGCTGTGCGCAAAAGAGTTAAGTGGTTGTGTCTTACTGACAGCTAGAAAATTTTAGCGACCATGGCTAACAATGCACATGCTTGTAAGCGTAGAAAATTTGCACAGATATTCCGATGGAAAATCAAGCTGAAGTATTCAGGAGCCTGAACATTACTGTACATAATTATGAATCGTAGCATGGTGTGCTGTTCATAGTCCATAATTAAGATAAAAAAAATTCATCTCGTGTCTGTCCGAGGAACATGCGTTAGCAGCTTGGATCTCATCATTAAGATGACGGAAAATCTTCGTATACGTGGGAATACGAACGGCGTCCTTCATGGTCAGGAATATATGAACTATGGTGAAAGAAATGAAAGTGACATCGGCAACATGACAGTTCTCACTGATGCGCTGATAATGGTATTGAAATTCTTGTGGCCTGATTTATACATGGCACAACAAATAGATGTACCCTTGGAGGGTACCCTGAATTTCTTAGAAATGCTCCATAGTTGGACGTGAGTCATGTGTCTTGACTCGTTTCTTGGAACAATAAGCATGACATATGTCTTGACTGGTGTCTTGACATGTCTTCAGGAGGTATACGTGAGACATGTGTCTTGACTGATGTCTTGACATGTGTCTCGAGATGTGAAACAAATATAACCACAATATTAGGTTAATATGCCAGAATTGGCGGATCGGTTGGGCTACTGATCGTTTGTATGTCTGATCACGTCCGTGGCCGGAGCCTCGGTTGCGATTTCTAAGATAGTTGCTGTCATAGTAGTGGTTACTATCATCTTGTCTGTCGGTTCCCTGACGGTCATTCTCATGACCGTGACTCATGTAACTATTTAGCTGAGTGGCCGGCTGGTACTGGTTTGCACTCATATGGCTGAAATGACAGCCGAACGACGTGTGACATGTAACTATGAATTTCGGACAATGATTGATGGGAATTGTCTGATGGTGAAGCATCTTCTCGTCCAATTGCTTTGCTCCGACGCCTTTGTCTTCGTCTTTTAGGATCCCCAGGTTGTGAACAGCATCAGCATCAGCATCTCGTAGCGTCTCCCAACATCAGCAGCATCAACCTTCAGTAACATCTCCAAGCTATGAGCGGCATCGACAATCTTGTAGAATATCAGCAAGTGAACATACGCCTGAGATGATTTAGAATCGACTAGCGAACACTCGTGAAGTATTGCAAGTGGAATATACATGGATTAAGGTACATGTATACACATGAAATACGATACGTGGAGTACACATGGAATGCACCTGAAATGATCGGTATGGGCTGGATCATTTGTCATGATTTAAGGAAAGTAAACCGGTTAAACGGTTAGGAAAAACCATTGTGATAACCTTGCTGTATTTGCATAGACATCATTCTGGTTGCATAGCGAAACGCTAAAGTGTGGTTACACAAAATTCAACGATGATTTGCCTGACGGCATGATCAATGTAAACCAACCATGATTATCATGAAAGCATGATTCAAGAAATCTAACAATATCTTGCAGGACCACGTAAATAACAAAAGAGGCGTGAAACATAATCAACATGAAGGCGGCATTATCATGAGGAAACATGAAACCATCTATTACAAGAAGTGTATAACATAATCAGCATGAAACTGAAGTTAACCATGACAGTATGAAGGCATACTTGACATAAAAACATAATAACTTATGATGGGACATGAAAAAAATTTATGCCAATTTAAATCATGAGAAAAATTTTATGCAAGAAAACAGTGCATGAATGCGTAACGTAGTTTATAAAACCTTTATATGTGCGAGGGAACGCCTATGGGTCGGTTCCAAAACAAAAGACATGGCGAGGGGACGCCTATGGGTCGGTCCCAAAGTTAAAAGTTTCGATAAAAGCACATGCGACTAAATAGGGCCAGTCCTGTACCAACCATTACTTAGTCAAAATTCCTGTAACAGATGACATATGATATAAATGCATGAATGCATGAAACATAATAATTAAAAGTCATTGTCAAAACTTAACAGAAAAAATTTTATGTGAAAATTATGAACTACTGGGGTCAGTCCACATCGTCACAGTTCACGAGGAACATCATGCATAGACAATGACACATAACTAAGTATGGATGACGGTTGTTCATTCCATATTAGTAAGACGATACTGGTGAAAACATCATGGTGAAAACAACAAGGTGCTGAAAACGTCATGGCTAAAACAAAAAGGTGCTGAAAACGTAATGGTTGAAACAACAACGCGCTGAAACATCAATACGTGGAATAACAAACGTTGGCTTAGGAAGCTCCTGGTGACTACCCACTAGTCACAGGTCGAGTTTTAGAGCCTACAGGTCGAAGCCTTGTCTCTGATACCATAATTGTAACACCCCATTTTGATAAATGGAATGTCACGCGTGATTATGGCGTGTCATCAAAGCATGCAAGGTGATATGTAGTAAAACATACATGACCATAGGGAAAACCGGAATCAAACATCGGTTCCCAAACATAAGCCCAAAACATAAATAAAGGAAATGAACTGAATAAAGACTAAACAAGCATAACTATATGAAGGCAAAAAGGAAAAGAAGTCTCTGGCAGCTTCCATCCTATGTGCGTCCTCCAAATGCTCGAGTCTTGGGTACCTGCCATTTTGGGACATGGAAAGGAAAGTAACGGCTGAGCAAGACGCTCAGTGCACGGATGTACAATAAAGCATGAAATTGGATAAGCATGTAACATATAACAGCGGAAGACTAAGTTCTGAGTAACTGGTTAAGTATCAAGAAAACTGGTTTTATAGTTTGAAAAGCCTTATGTTTATCTTGTGAAAACTGTTTTAACATAAATATACCATAGCCCATATAGGTCATGAAAAGGTCACGTGCATGAATACTTGGAGGGGTGACCTCATCATGCTGATTAGAGGGGATGCCTCTAATTAATATACTGGTTTGGGTAGGAGGGATCAACTCCTTGTGAAGGGTGCAAGGCACACACCACATTCACCATGATAAACTGAATAAAACATGTAACTAGGATGCACCCATACGCCCCACATGATATAATAATATGGCCAAAACTAAAAGGGACGCCACGAGCAATCACTCCGCCGTGGGGAAGTCATAACATCGGTGCCTCCAATGCTATGGTTATGGTACCTCCATAACTAGGTGAAACTGGTCATGCTTGTATATGGCTATAGTTTATGCTAAATTAACATAAGCAGTTCAAAACAATAAAACAAATGCTGGGGAAAACAGTTGGCTGCATACGGGGAAATCCTAATAAGGAAGGAATGTCCATACTGAAAGGACGGGAATCCGTACCTCAAGTCCAGTGAATGAACGGAAGAAAGACTCCTACTTCTGGATCACTAACGCTACATGAATACACACGTGTATAAGTATCGATTCACTGATTACGTACTGGGTTTTGTGTCTCATTTTAGCTGATTTGGTATGTTTTAGGTCATGGTTCACTGTTTAAAGCCTTAAACTGTGTTTATCTGGTATTCTGATTAATCTGATTAAGTATTACTGGTGTTTCATGTATTATTATACTTACTGTGTAATAATAAGTAACTTTCCAAAAATAGCAGGTTTCCAAAAAATAGAAAGTTTCCAAAAATAGAAAGTTACCAAAAATAGAAAGTTTCCAAAAATAGAAAGTTTCCAAAAATAGAAAGTTTCCAAAAATAGAAAGTTTCCTAAAATAGAATTTGCTGCTTAAAATAGATTAGTTTCTAAAAATAGAAAGTTTCCAAAAATAGATCAGCTGCCTTAATTAAATAAGTTTCCATATATAGAAGGTTTCCATAATTAGATTAGCTGCCTGAAATAGATAGATTTCCATATATAGAAGGTTTCCATAATTAAGTTAGTTGCCTTATTTAATTAAGTTTCTATAAATAGAAGTTTCCATAATTAGAATTAAGCTGGTTACATAAGCTAACATATAAGTCTAAGTGTTTATAAGCTGATTTCTTAAGTCATATGATATAGTGTATAGTTTAATTATTATCTCATGTATTTCAATTAAACTATAGGTTAAGCATTTTAATTAAGGTATAACATGTTTTAATTAAAATGAAATGAAAATACTTAGGTTAAAATGTGTATTATTATTATTCATAATATAACCTAAGTCATGACTAAATTAATTAATTATAGGCATGTTTTAATAATTAATTAATTATAACTTATAACATAAAAATACTTAGGTTAAATTAATGTCATGTTAAACTAATAATTAAAATAACCTAAGTCATGATTTAATTAATATTTCATGTTATTAATTAATTATATCCTAAGTTCATGATTCATAAAAATTAACATGTGACATAGATCATGATTTAACCAACGAACCATGAATCGGGCATGAATTCGACACCGTACCCCGAGCCAAACCCGGGGCACGTGTGCCTCCTTGCTGCCGTGGGTCCCACATGAGCCAACCAAGACCAAAAATGGTCTTGGTGGTGGCGGCAATAGCAAACCAAACCCCCCTCGGGTTTGTTTGCTAGGCGGCCAAAACTAACACCCCTTTTAAATCATTCTTTGATTTTATTTAATACCAAAACATGTTAGATCAATGATTAATTACCATGTTTTAATAAGAAAAATAATAACATGTTCATGAAAATAATCAAAGATTAAAAGAATTAAAAAGAATTAAAAAGAAGGGTTAGAAAGGTATACCACTACGTATCTTGAAAGAGGATGAACAAACACGGTTTCTAACTCTTGAATTTATGATCAAAATCAACAAACAACCACCTATGGTGGTGTTATAGGTGGCGGCACAAATGAAAGAAAAGGGGAGGAGGAAGAACAAAATTAGGTTTTTGGTTAATTCTTTTGAAAAGTGAAAAATGACTAGCTAATTTTCCCTTACCCCCCTTGTTTAGTAAAAATGATGGGCTAGGCCGATTTCTCTTCCTTAATTCGTGGATATGGGGCCCACAAGGGGTAGCCCAAATGTTTTCTCGTGTCCCGATGTTTCGTGTTCGTTCGTGGTTAAACGTGTTCGTGTCTGACGCGTTTCTGTTTATTTTATCATGTAGTTTACCGTAATCTTAACGCTCGTAATTATATTATATGTATTTACGTAATTATTCTAGTTCGTATTTTAAATGGTGATCTTGATTTAATTACGTTCACGTGACATATTTATTAACTGTTTATCATGAGTTCGTACGTAATCGATACTTGTCATGTCATACACGTATGCACTTGCTTGATTATTAGCACATGAATGTGATCAACACTAAATAAGGTAAGTTTTAATCTAGGACGTACGATCTTAAGGGCACTATTCATGGTAAAAGCATGCGGGTTTTACAAAGTGACTCCCAAAGAATGTCACCTTTATGCTGTGAAGAGGATCTTTAGGTACATAAGATGCTATCCTAGTCTTGGTTTGTGGTACCCAAAGGATTCACCATTGGAGCTGATTGCATATTCAGATAGTGATTATGGAGGTGATAAATTTGATAGGAAATCCACAACTGGTGGATGTCAGTTTCTTGGGAGCACGTTAATATCTTGGCAATGCAAGAAACAAACAGTGGTGGCTAATTCTACAACTGAAGCAGAGTATGTGGCTGCAGCTGCATGTTGTGGCCAAGTGTTGTGGATTCAGAACCAGCTGTTGGACTATGGGTATAATTTCATGCATACTAAGATATTTGTTGACAATAATAGTACTTTATGCATCATTAAGAATCCTGTACATCATTCTAAAACTAAACACATAGAAATTAGACACCATTTTATAAGAGATTTCTTTGAGAGAGGTTTAATACAACCAGATAGGGTTGACACTTAGGAAAATGTGTCAGATTTATTAACTAAACCTTTTGATGCTGGGAGATTTCAATACTTGGTAACAAGTATTGGAATGGTTAATCTCACATAATATGTGTTTTGGATTCTTTTTGTAAAAGTATGTACAGGATGATGCATTATTATTGTTGATTTTATTGATGATTTAGATTTTCCACTATATTTTTCTAACACTGACAAAGGTTACTTGAACACTGATACGTGTTTTTGTAACATTGTCAGCAATATAATTGTCTAACGCTAACAAAGCTTCCCTCAACGCTGTCATGTGTTATCGGGGCGTTGTCAGCAACAATGTTAGTTTTGTGGTTTTCAATCTAAATGTGCAGATGGTGTTAGCAGTATACCATTGGATACAGAGTTGCTTATGGATCAATGGAGAAGCATTTGGACAAGTTTTTATTTATGGATGATGGTTGGAATGTTTCATTCCTATCTTGACATAAATTTTTTATGTTCATGCATGATTTTAGCAAACTTTTTGTATCATAGTTTAAGGGGAGGTTTTAGGAACCTTTAGGATTTTTGGGTATCCATATGATACTCTTATCGCAATTCTAGATTGTGTCCACAGGTGAGTATGAGTTAGTTTTACTAAATCATGAGGCACTGTAGCATGCAAAGTTGATATACTATGCATGCTGCCAAGACATTTTTGGCCTAGAATTGGTTGTGGTCTGTTGGGAGACTTGGGAATGATTTTGGTATGGGATTTACCTGGGAGTAACAACATTTTATAAGGTAACTTGGTTGTTAAGAGTTTTGGTTAGCAAGGGACACTAGAGGACTGTTATGTCTATCTTGCTTATGCAAGTGTGCATAACTGGACAGTGCTTGCCGCCCTATGATAATTATCAGCTTTTGGTTATCTTCTCTAGGATAAATTACTTGTTAAGGTCATTTTTCACTTTTTAAAATATTTTTATTTTTTGGACGCTGACAAGAATTTTCCAAGCGTTGTTGTGACCAAATTGGACGCTGACATGGCTTTAGGCAAACGTTGACAAGATTATAGCCGTTGGGCGTTGATAGGTTATTTTTGACCGTTGACACTCAATGGGACCTACCCAGTTGTTACTTTTTGACATATTTTCAAGCCGTAATTTTAGGAGTTGTTACTTTCATTTAATGCATGAGATAACTTATAACTTTTTCAATATTTTCATGATTGATTTTTGAAAATCTTTGCCTATTTTTGGGCCAATCACATGCATTCTTTTTCTCCTATAAATTTGTCTCCTATTTTAAACAGGGTATCTATAATTCTTGTCTAACAATTTTTCTCTTATCAACTTCATCTTCTACACTTAAAATTAACAGCTTTCATCAATGGCACCAAAGTTTAAACCAACAGAATTGGAATTGGGGTTCAGATCACAACACAACATGATTGCTTATCTTGAAGCTGATGATGCTCTGTTTCCCCAATACACACAAATGGTGGCGTATTTGAACGCATCCCCATTAAGGTATGCTCTCTCTCATGCACCACTCATTCCAGTCACACGCATTAAGCAGTTTTGGAACACTGTCAGTTCCTCAACAGTTAATGCAGTGACCACATTGACTTCTATTGTTCATGGGAGATCTTGGGTGGTTACTGAGGCCTTGGTACGCCAAGCCTTGCATCTTGATGATGCTGATGGTATAGCCACCCTTCCCATAAATGAAATAGAACAAGGGCTTAGGGCTTTGGGATATCCTTTTCCTGATGAAGGTACTCTTAATAAGTATCATAAGCAGGAATTTCCCCCAGCCTGGAAGTACCTCATACATGTCCTCCTTCAATGTTTGAGTCCCAAATGTACTGCACACAATGAGATCAATAGATCCATTGCCAGTGCTATTGTGTGCATTGCAACAGGGCAAAAATATAACTATTCTAAAATGATTTTTGAGGGGATGTGTAAAAACAAGGGGACAAAAATGACTTTAGCTTATCCCCGTTTTCTGCAAATGGTTTTTGATGATCAAGGTTACTGCTCAAGGGATCACAATGATTTTTATAAGATCCCTGATCAAAAAGAAAGCTATTTTTATGAATATGGATTCACCACCCCATAGAGACTTACCTTTAACCCAAGCCATGCTTGTTGTTATTGCAACAGCACAACCCCAACCAGACCCCCAACCTCAAATTGACCCTCAACCACAACTTGAACCAATTCCTGAACCTTTACCTTCACCTGAACAAATGCAAATTGACTCTGAATCCTTCAACGCTGACACTCTTAATCTTGGCGTTGATGTGCCTATTTCCAACACTGACACACAACCTTCACAATCCCAAACACCCCTTAATCAACCCACATCTACTCATTCTTCCACACCATCTTCCACACCCCCTGAATATAGGTTGATGAAACGCCAAAGGACTACTGGAGTGTTCTCCTCTGGTGGTCCTAGCCATGAAGCAGACAGAACCACCACCACAAGTGTGGCTGGTGACCTGGATGAGGTTGGGACTATTGGTTCTGGCTTAGAAGCTGGCCAAGGCAGTCCCACCATCATTAAGTCCTCATCCATGCCCAATGAATCTGACTTGGGAGGTCAAATCCCCATTTTAGAAGAGGGCAGACTGGAACCAATGACTCTTATGGAATTGACGGCAGTCTGCATTAGCTTGCAAAAGCAAAATGCAGACTTGGTACAAGTAGTCAGCTCACAAGGCCTTGAACTCAAGCAATTGAGGGAGAGGATTGTTGTTTTGGAAAGTGATCGTGCTAGAAGGAGTATGGAGGAATCTTCCAAAGGGGAGGAAGATCAAATAAATCTGAGTGATAAGGGCAGCCAGGATGGTCAATCAATGGATGTTGCTGAGGCCCTTACAACTTTGAAGAAACAACCAGGTTTTGATACGTCCTTAGTCTCTCCCACCAATTTAAATTTATCATTTACAGCTATGTTGAGAGAGGTTACACAAGGCGCTGAGGGAAGATATTTGAGCGTTGACAAGGAAAATTTGGACGCTGATAGAAGTATTTTGGGCGCTGATAGAACAAATTTGGGCGTTGACAGACCTACACATGAAGGTGATGTATCCCAGTCATCATCTATCATCAAGGAGGTTTCTACTCAGGTATTACCATCTACCTTACCAACCATTGCACCATCAGATAAGGGTAAGGGTAAAATGGTAGAAGAGATTGTTCCAAAAGATGCAGCTCAAGTTGAGTTTGATAGAAGATTAGCTGCACAAATGACGGAACAAGATGAAAAGGAAAAGTCACCATTTGTTGTGACTTCAGAAGAAGAAAGTGATGGAGCTAGCTCAGACTCAAGTGTAATGATTATAGAACCTGAAAGGCTTGAGTATGGAGATGAGTTGGCCAAAGAGAAGCTGAGAGAGTTGAAATTGCAGGTTGACTTTGACATGCCAGAGGTGGTTCAAATGTACAATGCTTGGGAAGAAAGATGCATGGATAATCCAGACTTGACCATTTCAGATCAAATATGGGGTTTGGAGCTTCTTCTTAGAGTTCAGAAGGATTGTAAGGTAATTTTGAAACACAAGGCAAGCAATATTCTCTCAGAGTTAAAAAGGGATAGAAGGGAGCTCTACTTTATGTTGCTCAGATGTCATGGAGTTGGATGGACATATCAGAAGTTGAAGGCTTTGACATTTGATGAGTTGGAAAACAGGGCTTATCCCATTTGGGTGAGAGTACAAGAAGCAAACACTCTCAGACTTCTTTCAGATAAAAGAAAGGAGGAACTTCCAGAAGAAATGGAAATCAAGAAAGCTATGATGGTTCCCAGGCCAGTGAAGAAGGGAATTAAATTTGAGTTTCCAAAAGATATGGATCCACTATATCCAAGTGAAGCATTTATAAGAAAGAGCCTCAAGCTCTCTCCATTAGAAGCTTCAGATATGGTGTAAGTGTTACCATTAGATTCCAGGAACCCAATTGTGAGCTATGAAGAAGATGAATGTGGGTTCTGGAAGATTGGCAGATTTGGCAAGGAGGTACACACTTTTACCACTCTCATATCTTTGTTTGCAAGTTGTGATAGAGAAGACTTGGTGGACCTTTGGAGGTTGCTGGAGACCAAGTATGAGGCTGAAGCACCAACTTCAGCTAATGGAATAAAACTTTAGACCACATTCAAAAGAATGTGTGGACCAAAAGATGAGGATCCTGCAATATGGAAGGATCTTGAAGATGACCTCAGTGGTCTTCAATGGAGGTTGTATTCAGCTGCTGGTGTATACCATTTGAGCTCTACAAAGTTTGTTGAGTATTTACTTGTGGGTGCTCAGTATTTCATATCCAAGGCTATTTTGGAAAAGATGAAGGACACTCAGCTGGAAATAGATTATTCAAGTGACGTGGCAAAAGATTTGATCAGATTTATTCATTACCAATATGAGAAGGTTTGTAAGATTCCTCCTAGTCCTTAATGCTTATTCAGAAACTTGATCATAAGAGTGGATATCAAGTTTAGGGGAGGATTGTTGGGAATAAATTAAGGCCAGATCACTTGAGCGCTGACAAGAACAAATCAAGCATTGACAAGAACAAAACAAGCGCTGACAGCTCAAGCGTTGACAAGTTAAAGTCAAGCGTTGACACATTGAAGACAAGCACTGATGGAAGATATATTCTACGCGTGTATTATATTCTAGAATACTTCTAGTAAAGATAAGAACAATAATGTATTTTCTATATTTATCTTTACCTAGAATAGTTGATACGTAGATTATTGTACAAGGCTTCCTATGTCTATAAAAGAAGGCCTTTATGTTAATGTTCAATATAAGTTTTATATAAGTTTTCATTCGTAAACATCTTTCATTGTAAGCAAGTTCGACATTCATAATCAAAGTGAAAGTTTGTTTACATCTTGTGTGTTCTTGTTTAAGTGTGAAATTCCGCATAACACTTAGATTCATAAAGCATATACAAAGGTTTCTCTACGTGTATTACTTGATCTAATCTCGTATACACAAAGCTAATCGATCTAAGTTTGGGATCAACACGGAATTATGCGTGGTTTGTGTTTTTGTTGTGATTTAGGATCAAAATGTGAAAAGGGAAGAAAACACGGTCTTTCACGGGCTTTTATCGAAGAAAAAGACAAAAGACGAAGTCAAAAAAATAAAAAGTGCAAAAAGAACGGAAGTCCAAGGCCTATTTTGAAGATTTATCGAAGAAAAAGTCCAAAGACGGAAGTTTAATGAAGTCGAAGAACCAAGTCTAATTAAAGAAGAAAATTATAAGACGAGTTTAATTTATATCGACAAATCCCGAGACGACGTCGAAAAAGACAAAGAATTTAAATCGAGTCGAGACAAGAAGATAGAATGAAGAAAGCATCACATGTACTCCTCCTATAAATACCCTCCTAATATGTCATTAGGAGGGTGTTAGTTAATTAGAGTGTGGTTAGTCATTTTTAGGAGTAGATTACTTTCTCTCTCTAGCTTTCCTTAATGTTTTTCAAGCTTTTTCATTAAACTTGTAATTTGAATCTTTAATCATATTATTTTTAATCTTTTTAAATTAATCGTTCTCATTCTACCTTTCTTAATCTTTTTAATCTTGTTTAATTTTGATAATCATGTAGTTTGTTAATCATGTTCTTTGTTTAATTGATGTTTTTGATTGATTGTGCTTATTGGTTTTTATGTGTTTGATTTTCATAGCTTATAGTGTTTTAGTGCTTATTGTGTTAATTTCCTTATTTTTAATTAAGTGCTTATTAGTTAATTTTTATAAAAAAGTTGTTTTTAAATATTTTTATTATTTAGTGTTTTTAAAAGGTTTTAAATTTTGGCTTATTAGTTTTTTTTTTAAATCAATTTGGTTAAGTTTTTAGATAAGTGCTTATTAGTTTATTTTTATAAAAAAAATTGTTTTTTAAATATTTTTATTATTTAGTGTTTTTGAAATTTTTAAAATTTTGGTTTATTAGTTTTTTCTTAAAATTGATTTGGTTAAGTTTTTAGATAAGTGCTTATTAGATTCTAGCTTATTTTCATTTTGGTCATTTTTAATTATTCCGAATTAGTAAACCCCAATATTCCGGATAAGTTCCATTTTTCAGATTCCGGATAACGCCTCAATTCAGATATCCCGGATAAGGCCAAAAAAGAAATTCCGGATAACTTGTAAAAAAGTTATTCCGGATAAGAAAAATGAAAAATTATTCCGTATAAGGAATAGAATAACTATTCCGTATAAGCATTAGAGCTAATTATTCCGTATAAGATCATAATACTATTATTCCGTATAACAACTAGAAAGATTCCGTATAACGTAATGAATTTGACCAGCATGCTTGGTTGCTTATTTTGCGTCAAATTTCAGCAGGTAGCTTGGTTGCTTGAGCTAGCTGTCTGCTAGCTTGTTTATTTATTTATTTTGTTTCGTAATCCTTTAGTTTAATCTGAAAATTGTTCGATTTTATTTCTGAAAGTTACATTTTTTTAGTTGAATTTTTCGTCTAATTTTAAAATTAATATTTTTTCGTAAAGTTCAAGTTTTATCATTTATTTAGAACCCGCTTTAGGTTTTGCCCCGTTTAGCTTTAAAGTACCATTTTAGTTTTATTTCCTCCTTTTTCATTAGGTAAACTTTATTTTCAAGTCGAAAGTTAATTTCTTCTTTTAGATTTATTTTTATTAATTGTTTCGTTTTAAATTCACTTTTTATTATTTATATTGTTTTGTTTTTATTAGTTAATTGCTTTTAGCTTATTGTTATTATTTTGCGCATTTATCTTTTAAGTAGAA
This sequence comes from Glebionis coronaria, assembly GCA_025667525.1. Classification (NCBI taxonomy): domain Eukaryota; kingdom Viridiplantae; phylum Streptophyta; class Magnoliopsida; order Asterales; family Asteraceae; genus Glebionis; species Glebionis coronaria. Next base: position 136,949,560 of record CM046875.1, read on the forward strand.
TAGATAACCAAACTTTTTTTTTCTTAACAAAAAATGACTGAGTCACACTTTTAACCGGAGATCAATTCGAATTGAATCGAAAAAGGACCTATCAAAACCCAGTTATTACCTATCTAAACAAGTAAGTAAAACTTAAAACCTACCTTTCAATATATTTACTTTCATTAACATTAACATACACATGGTTATTACTAGTAAAACTTAATGTTGAAACAAAAATATGAAACCCTAGACCCTATATAGGTCACGGCGTAAAATCGCTTCATGAACTCAAATGATGTAAAATCTTAATAACCATGATGAACATGACACTATGAACTAGTTAAACTTGAAAAACTATGAAAAACATAAGCATGCATATGTTGGACGTGGGGTTTATACCCTATGGTTCAATATTGGTTAAGCTTGTAATGTTTAAATAAGTCTAGAAATATTAGATCTATATTTATAGTTGCCTTAAAATGATAAGCTCATTATTTATGCCTTATAAGATTTAGTTTTAAGCCCATTATCATAAGCTTGCCTAAACAATCTTCATTGTTACTAAATAATATGTTTATAAAACTTTTGGTGTCAAAATTATAACTTTATAAAGTTTCGGGTTAAAAACATAGATCTATAAATATTTTGGACTAAAATGATAGATCTATGAAGTTTTGGGTTAAAATAGTAAATCCATAATGTTTCAGGTTAAAATGGAAAATATAAAACTTTCGGGTTAATATTGTAATTTTACTAAGTGTAGGGATCTAAATGAACAGGTATAAAAACTCATTTTCCAAAAATATAAACCTTAAGGTCACTTTTTAATTAGCCGAGAGTTAAGGGTAGTGATTTGAAACTATCCGAAACTCCAAATTAACAAAATGGACTTAAATGAGATTTCTATAATGTTAGGGTAATTTGTGGAATTTGGTAAAAATCTAGGGATTCCTTTTGCCATTTACCAAAACCCAATATAAGCCCTAGGGACCTATTTTGCCAAGTTAGCAAACATTAGTGCCCTAGATAAACCCTAGGGGTGACTTTTGGCATAAGCCGAAAGTTATAGGAGCCCTAGGGGGCATTTTGTAACTTGTTTTAAACCTAAATATAAGCCGCATACTATAAGGACCAAAATTGCCAATTTATGAAACTTTTACAAACCCTAGTTACACGTGTAACTAGGGAGGGACCAATATTGTAATTACTAGAAACATTTAGAAACCCTAGGGGTATAAAAGTAAATAAACCGCGGGTAATTATATAAGTAGAGGGACTAAAATATAATTTGTACAAAGTATAATAAACCCTAAAAATTACTATATATTATACCCGATAATTAAGACGTAAAACTTAAATAAACATAACATTCGTTATTTTTCCAAACTTATAATTTAATAATTATATACACTCCGAAAACGTGGAACTTAATTAAAATGTTATATACGTTTTATAAACCTCATTTATATATAAAATATAGATTAAAAATGATTAACTTATAAAAATAAATATATTTATTATATTTATTTTCTATTACTATAAATATATATAAAACTGCCTTTTATAAATATTTAAATTGTTTTATAAACAATACAAGTACAAGAATATTAATTTAACAGATTAATTAATTTAACATTATTATTTATTTTATACTTAAAATAAATACTACTATAACTTGTACAACGATGAACTAAAATACAAGTATCGTAATAAAATTCTTAAAACCAGTATAAGCATGCACAAATTTACTCTGAAACTTTTATGTATTATGTTATGCATTTACTGAGACCTTATAATTATTTAGGTCGTTGATTGTATCGTGAGCATCTTATCAGAATTATCTATTGACTTATTGCTGTACTATTCAGGTGAGTTCATGGCCCCACTTTATATATTGACAAACTTTTAAACCTTTTAACGGGGAAGAAAACATGCAACAAATTTTATTTTATGGACATGAATTGAACTGTGAAACCTTTGGTTACATTGCCTATTGTAGATGAACCCGCATTACCCGTGCATCTGAAACTGTTAGAATTATTGAATTACCTGAATGTTATAAACAGATCTATTTGGGATTGATCGTCCCCATTTGGGTGAGTCTTACTCACTGTGCCTAGGCCAGGACAACAGATGTTTCACATGTCAGCACTTATTATTTTTATGGGTGCCTTTTTATAAGGCGAAGGGTCCTTATTTGTTAAGGACTTAACTGTCAAGTCTCAGTTTCAGGCAATATGGGAATGTAATTACTTTTAAGTATTGGTGCTTTGTGCATTACTACTTCAGTGAATGTTTATTGTCCAAACTTATTTTATTAAACGTGTGAATTCACCAACTTTATGTTGACTCTCTAAGCATGTTTTCTCAGGAAACTGAAGCAGGTATTGGTGTGCATGGAGTCAAGCATCATGATAGGCTGCATTTATAGACCTCATCTAGGGTTTTATAAACTGGGGAATAATTCAAACTGTTAAACAATGTTTAAGACAATTTTAATACTATTTGCACTTTTATCCATGTAATAAATGTAATGATAATCTTTTATCTGTTGCTCTGTACGCTATCTGCTGTTGATCCACCTACGTGACACCCAAATATTATTTCCGCTGCATTTGACTCAATTTGGGGGTGTCACACCAAACTTGAATTTTCCAAGAAAACGAACAAATTTGAAACGTATTTTGAAAAACTTGAAAAATCAAACGTTGTTCTTGAACGAAAATTGGATCAAACAGTTCTAGATTCTAAAGCTGAAAAGGATAATCTTTTGAAACAAATTAAGTTGCTTGAATCTAAGTTGGCATCCCAAGATGAATTGCTCAAAGAAAATGAGACGTTAAAAGCTCAAGTTCAGGAAAAGGTCTTTGCTATAGCTGCGTTGAAAAACGAATTGAGGATAACTAAAGGAACTAGTGTGGACACTAAGCTTGAAAAATAATCAATCTTGGGGAAACAGCCTCAAATTCAGTCTGTTAGACAACCGACTAGATTTAGATCCGAGCGACCAAAATCCTCGAGATCGCGGTTTGCCTCACAAGTTGATATTTTTCATCCTTCTAGACCAGTCACTCCACCATCTAGGCCCAATGTGACTAAAACATCTTCTGCAAGACCTAATCACATGATTTCCTCTAGTCTCCCTAGACATAGTCCAAAGAACACGTCCCGAACTAGTTCAAATGACGTTCGCCATAAACCTGGTCTAAGGGAAGCTAAACAAAAGACACAAGTAAGAGATTGGAATTTTAAACCTAGTCAGATGCCTTCTAGATTACCAAACACTGCTAACTGTAGCATGTCATATCCTAGGAGCATCAATCAATCATCTAGGAATTCTAGATCTTACTCGGACATTAAATATGCTACTTGTAAAACATGTAGGAAATGTGTCTTTAAAGCCAATCATGATTCTTGTGTCAAGAAATTACTTAATTAGGTGAACTCCCGTGCTAGACTTAAATCCCAGTGGGTAGCTAAAATCAAACCCATTGGTAAAATGTGGCGCCCCACTGGTAGAACTTTCACTCTTTTAGGAAACGAGTGCCCTTTAACTAGGATAGTATCCGATTCTACTAGGACTACTAGGGAGGAAATTGAAAAGGATGACACATCACTTAAGCCTGAACTTAAGGTTTTCTATAAAAGGAAACGTTTGCCAGCTAAGACAAATGAATCATCTCCTCAGGTCACCTCTGGCACAAGTAAGGCCAACTGTGAAACCCCGCATGGTTCTAAAATAGACATCGCTAACGCACATAAAAGCATCCAAGTTTCTAATGAGAATGCAGGTACCAAAGTTAACGTTCAACAAGAACACAGCGTTCCAATCGTTGTATACCATTCAATTAAGGACACTCTCAGATTTTGGTTGCTGAAGAAGCTGATATCTAAGAAACAAATGTCTCAAGGGATTTGCAATTAAGCTTACTTTGTAAATGGCTCACAGTCAAATCACAGTCTGTGACCCGAACTTCAAAAAATGGAAATTTATCTCGTCAACGATAACTTACCCTCAAAACGAGAAATTAATTTTCTCGGACACGAGCTTACATTTAAAACTATTCCAATGTTTTAAGCTCGTGTATATGGCTCATCGTTAAATGTCAGACGATTACACGATCTTAAAATAAAGGAAAGTTTATCGCCGATGATAAACTTATCCTATCAAACGAGAAATTAAATTTTCTCGGACACGAGCTATCATTAAAATTATTCAAAGGTTTTAAGCTCGTATACATGGTTCATCATTAAATATCAGATGATTACCCGATCTTCAAATAAAGGAAAGTTTATCGCCGATGATAAACTTATCCTCACAAACGAGAAATTAAATTTTCTCGGACACAAGCTATTATTAAAACTATTCGGAAGTTTTTAAGCTCGTGTATATGGTTCATTGTTAAATGTCAGACAATGACCCGGACTTCAATTAAAGTAAGTTTATTCTTTTTAAACGATAACTTACCCTCACAACGAGAAATTAATTTTTCTCGGCCAGGAGCTTATATAAAAACATTCGAAGTTTTTAAGCTCATGCACAACGGTTTGCAGTCACATGTCAGATTGTAACCTGCGCTTCAAAGAAAGGAATGTTTATCGCCGATGATAAACTTATCCTCACAACGAGAAATTCATTTTTCTCGGGCATGAGCTTTTATTAAAAAAACTCGAAGTTTTTAAGCTCATGCACAATGACTTACAGTTAAATATCAGATTGTAACTCGTACTTCATTTTAGGAAAGCTTATCTTTAATGATAAGTTATCCTCGTAACGGGAAATTCATTTTTCTCGGTCATGAGCTTGTATTAAACATTCCAAGTTTTAAGCTCAGAAAGGAAAGTGTATCTTTTAAATAAGAGAACTTTTCCTCATAACGAGAAATTCATATTTCTCGGTCATGAGCTTTATGTTAAAACATTCAAAAGTTTTTCAAACTCATGAAAACGACTTCTAAGTAAATGTCAACTTAGGACTCGTTCTTCAATTAAAAGGAAAGTTTATCGCCGATGATAAACTTACCCTCACAACGTGAAGTTTACAACTTCTCGGACTTGAGCTCGTTTTGTAAGATATTCAACATTGAATATAATTTTTCGAGAATTTCTCAAAAGGTTTTTCTAAATCTTTCAAAATTGTGTGTTCAAAAATGTCTTGATAAAAAGAGCATGCCTTCTGGAATCGATAATATTTACGATACTAGAAATGTCATTTAATAATGATACGGGGTTGTAAATAAAGTTCGAGCAGAAGTTCAAATGCTTTAAAACATGCTCAAAATGGCTTGTAGTTATTTTAGACTGCAACCCGTCTTTCACTTTAAAGTCAACCATTTCACCGGAAAGCTTTGACTCAACAACTGGAATTAATTTTCTCGGGCATGGTTTATTTTTTAACAATGTAAGGGATTGTGTTTACGGAATAACACAATCTAACATGAATATATGTACGTGTCAGTGCATTTATTTGTTAAAACAAGAGAAAATTTGTTTTTATGAAGTTATCATCTCCACAATTCGTAGCAATCTACAATTGATATCTAATACTCGATGATGCGACTACTCAAATGGTGACTACAACTCTTTCAATAGAACACGGGTCAACAATTGAGGGGAAACAATTGTCCAGTATTCAGAATCTTTGATGCCGAAAGTGCCAAGTTCACATATTGGTGTCAAGACAACGATATCAATCATACACATGGTGTGAAGAGATAACTTCAGACGTGATGAGGCGACCAACATTCGCGAACAAGAACCATGTGATTCTATCATATGATGTTCTCCATCATTCAGGTCCAACCTCGTAACTTGCTAATCTTGTGAATACATTATCATATATGATCTTTGCACGTGATAAGTACCTTACACTTGTGTTTAAAAGGTATTTAATTTACGTTTCAAGTACACCCTCATTAATTTGAAGGGGAGCTTGTGAAAATCATGAAGATAATTGGATTTGCATTTTGTCTTCCCAATTTTTTTTAAAATGCTATTAAATCAATTGATATTAAAAACATCAATCACAAATGGTTTGACTTAACGTGATAGCTCATCCCGACATGTGCAAAATGTTTTCGAATATTGTGGCATATGATAAGCGGGAGCAAAATGGATTTTCACTTCAAAATGGATTTCATGGTGATTTATACTTACCCACAACCCATTTATTTCAAGACGATGAAGATTGTGGTGACATAAGGATGGTAAGATAGGTTAAGTCCTATGATTCTTCTAAAACCGGAGGAATCTTCCCAAGGACATTCCATAGCTAGAAATAGTAGTCCTTAGGAAAGATGGAAAAAGATTGTGAACGTAGCTGAATGCCGACCTTGTACTTAAGTTAGCACTGGAACAATCACAACAAGGTGCTAGTTATGATGTATTGGTAAGCATTGAAGGGGTTGAAGAATGAAAAAGAACTATAAAGATAAAGGGTGTAAAGAAAGTAGCCCTCCTTCAACTTAGGTAGAAACCGGGTCAATTCATATGCTATTGAGATCATTTTGAATGATGCTCAATATTGAAGATAGACATCATGGACCCAGTGATGCAATGCACAACCCATCCCAGCTAACTCAGATATCTCTCAAAAGATATTTGTTTAATCACACGAAGACAACAATTATCTATTGATTTATTCACTCTGAATAAATTGGTATTGAAATGGTGGCACTCCTCTCCAGCCTCCGATCACTAAAATCCAAAATGCACGATCGAGTCTAGAGCCATTTGAGATCATCAAATATCTCATTAGGACAAACTTTCATAATTCCTTGCTTCTTCACACATTGTGAAAAGTAAGAAAGATCTTAAGAGTCCTACGCAAAATCTTCATGATCTTCCCTGAACATCTGAGTAATACTAAAGTATTTACAATGAAGATGGAAATCCATCTTGAGCGAATATCAAAAAGCTCATGGTAGGTGACTTGTGCGGCTTTTTATGAATCAAGCTTATGATAACTGGAAAACAACAGTGGTTTAATTCTTAACTGCACTTAAACACGTTCCAGGCGTCTACGTAATATCTTAGTGATCTTGCCAGAACACTTAGAGTGACACTCTATAGTATTCACAGTGATGAGTGGAAATCCTTCTAGTGTTAACATCAAACAGCACTTGGTAGGTAGCTTGCAAGATTCTATAAGAATCAAGCTCGTGACAACTGGAATGCAACGATGGTGCGGTTCTTAATTGAATTTCACTTGTTCTAGGAATCAGTTTTGACAGCTTCAAATCATGCGGATAATATTATCCAAATGATTCACTCTTTATGTTCATAGTCAGCTTTGGACGATCGAATAAAGAGAACGGGTTTACCCGCGAAATCTTGTCAATGAGGTTCTTAACTGAAACTACCTGCCACAAGTACGATATTTTATATCGTCCAACGGTCTTCACCGACCGGAGGTAATATGCTACCGAATTAAAATGAAATGTTCAAGGCCATTTCATCCGTGTATATGTTTTGTTGCTAACTGTCTTATGCAGCGTAATAAGAAGGTGGCATTGCGGTGTACAATCCAGAAGAAGTCGTAAACACATGCTTATGCTTTCTTCACTTAATACTTCAAAAAATTCATGAAAGCCTAAAAGTCAAGTCTTCCATTGTATCAAACTCTGAAGCTTTCAAGAATTTATAAAGGTGTAAGTATGTGGAACATGAAGTCACGAGGAGGAAAATTTCACAAGTGATGAATGCACAAGGTCAAGGCAAGGAAACATGCTCAAGACTAAAGTCAAAGATCTCATCAGCATATTCACAAGAACAAGATCGAAGACTCAAGCATAGTATGCTAGGTTTAAGATTTTGTAAAATGGTGTGACCTTCCTTAAGGGGAGATTGTTGGAAATACGTTTTTACAAAGAAAGTCTCGGTCACATCATTGTTAGCATAGATCACGAGCTATAGACTATTTAGGACATTGTAACTTGGAGTGACCTCCATTAGGGGGAGATTGTTGGAAATATGTTTTTACGTATTTAGAAAGGATCGGTCACTCCAACGATATATTCAAGTATTAGGCTCGTGATCCAATATATAAACATATAGCCCATATACCCCACATGTAGGGTGGGCTATATATACCCCCTCCTAGCATGTTAGGAGGGGTTGATCACTTAGTTATTCACATTTCACATTTCATCTTTCTCTCATTCTTCCTTTCTCTCTCTAACTCTCTCTCTCTAGTTCTCCATCCCTCTCCCCTTCTTTCGATCAATACAAACACTTGCACAATCCTAAGAAATTAAGGACTTACACGTTGAAGTTTTTATTGAAAATCTTATTTGACAAAAGATCAACTAGCGTTTAAATACTATCTAAACGCTCCAATCTCAAATGCTATTTTAAGAAGCATTTAAGAACTGCTCGAAGCAGAATCTATATAACATTACATTTATATCAATTGTAATATTTATTAGGTTATATGCCTTTTTTCTAATTTTAAACTTTCTAATTACATCTTACAACTACGTTATAAAACATTTTTTTAAACAAGTTGTTACTGCTACTTCTTATCGCTAGTGCTACATATCACCAAACATACTCTATATCTTTATAAAGAGTTGAAATTAATGTAAACCTCTAATTTAGCATACACCAATCAACCAATAATATTCACATTTTTTTAAAACTCACATTCCACTTTTTTTTAAAAAATTAAATATCTCACAAATGATAAATCGTTAAGTAACAAAAAAATACACCATTGCAACGAGAATGAAATCATCTTTCTATAGAGGGGCACATGTATAACTTTTCGATGAACTTTTCTTTTCAACCACGTATGAGAAAATCATATACGATTCATATTACGAGTCATATATGATTTCTTAAAATTATATAAGAATTCAGAAAATCAGATATGATTCGTGATACAAATCATATATAATTTTCTCAAACGTGACTCAAGAAAAAAAGTTCATGGAAAATACACACATCATACATGTGTCCCTCGATAGAAAGATGATTTAATTCTCGTAGCGATGGCATGTTTGGTTTGCGTAACGATTAACGGTATGTGAGATATTTGATTTCTAAAAAAATGATGAATGTGAGTTTTTTTAGATAAAAAGACAGTTGGTTAAAACTCACATTTATTTGTGCAGGAAATCATCAACAACATCTCTTTTTAGTACAAGATCTGCTCAATCCAAGATATTTGACCCATTCCGCTAGGAACTCACATCCACTCTCTACCCCGACCGATCATTGTACTAAGAAGTGGCGCCATCCATGGGACCCGGTACACAACTGCATTCTAAAGATCCCATTCCAACGTGAGCACCCCGACACAAAACCTCCCTAGCCCAACCACGTCCGTCGTACGAAATACGGAAACAGAGGAAGTTAACAAAAACACAAGAAACCTTAACAAATGAGCGCCCGATGCCGAATTCAAGGAATTCTACGACGAATACTATTATCAGCTACTACCTCATGTCGTTGAAACTTTTGCGAAGATGAACAACACAAATGAAAGTTGAGATCTATAAAAGATTGCTTACATTACGACATAAACTTGAGGAAGAGTCACAAGGCAAGCGAACCCTCCTGCTAATCCGGGTCCACGACCCACAGAAGAGGAAGAACACAGAGAGGTAAAAGGAAAATGCCCCAGGACATACCAGAAAGCCCACGACGAAGCCATAATGTCTTCTCACAAATAAAGTGGAGATCCCCCAGCCGAAAGGTTGTGGCAAGAACATAGTCTTTACAAGTTTAGGACCAAAAAAACATAGGATTCTTTGCCATACTTGGAGAAAGGGAGAGGAAACCATTCGGCAAAATCCCTAGAGATTGGCAGCCATACAACTTAAACTCGACAATGCGTGAAAACATTAGAGAAATGGACAAACACAGAAGGGCGGCGAGAGACTATTATCAGAGTCACAATCTCCACCCAGACAAGTTGCAGAGAAAGATAAATTCTACAACAAGTAGGGCGCACCATGAAGAGGTGATGTCATAGAGACACGAAAAAAACTCCGAAACGGAAGAAAGCAATAGCGGACACTAGAAATAAAAAAAGCAAAAACACATACAGTTTTAATGCAATAATGCCTAAAAATGTTACTTGTATTTTATGTTTTTGCTCTATTTTGATTACGACAAAATATAAAAACAAGCATTAAACAAAAACGACGAATATCGAATTCTTGAGTTAAAGTATTTTCCATATCATCTATAATCACTTATGGTATGAATAAACAAGTTCTTAACCTAACTAAGTGATCAAGGATTTATAATTTTCTTAAGCCTCACTTTTATTTTTAAGTGAAAAAAGTTTTTAACAAAATTTATTTTTAAGAAAATGTTTTAATAAAAAGAAAATGGAAATTTGAAAGTAGGATATTCCAAATGGATAAAGGATATTCCCTTTGGGTAAAATCTGCACCAGATGGAGTTTCCTCATTAAAGGACAAAAGGGAGCGTACTCTAGTGTGTGTGGCTCATTATAGAGGTCAGCGGTTCCTTATTGATAAACAACCGCGAGGCTATTTAATGAGCCGCGCCCAAAAAGAGTCGTTGCCCCTTTCTCCTATAAATAGTGGATCATTTCCAAATTTTCATTTCACCTCTTTTGCACACACTTTCTCAGATTCAAAACTCCTTCTTTAATCACTCAAATCATTGGTTATTTGGTTGATTGTACTTGTTTAAGAAGTGAATCTTTCCCCTACCATCTCATCCTCTAAAGTGCAAAGAGAAGAACACTTTCATCCATGAAGTGTTGTGTCAAGTTCAAGAGCCTTTGAAGATCCAAAACTTTGTTTCATTATTGTGTTATTGTGAAGATCCAAATTGGTGTATAATTTGGAAATCGTGTATGTATGTGGTTAATACTTATGCCTTAAAGTATATTGGTATAGATTGGTTCTAACTAGGATTAGAACTCGGCATTTCGCTTAGAGTCGGTAATTGGTTAAGCAACATGTAAGGTTTCTCCACCACAAGGAGCTTGTTGATAAGTGAACTCTCGAGTAGGGTACTCGAGGAGTGGAGTAGGAACGAAGATAGAGCTCCGTGGCCGAACCACTATAAATCCTTCGCGTTTGGTTTCATCTTTCCTTTCCTTACCTATTTACATTCTTTATTCATTCTTGCATATGGTTTATGATTATTAAATTTAGATACACTATCACTTGTTCATATATGCGTAAGAAGGTTTCACATAAACCACTCGAATCTAGCTTTTTGAAAATGATTTTTATAAACCAATCTTTTAGATCCTTTAAGTAGTGAAACTATTCAACCCCCCCTCTAGTTTCTACAATTGGTATCAGAACCTAGGTCATTCAAGCTTTTGACATATATTGTATCTTAAATCTTGGATCGATCTATGGACTCCAATAAGTACCTAGAAGGGCAATCTATGCAAAGACCACCACTTTTTAAAATTAATAGTTTTATTTATTGGAAAAATAGTTTTGAGACTTATGTAAAATCACAATATTTAGATCTTTGACATGTTATTACTAATGGTGACTCTTTACGTTTACAATATAGTGAAGTTTCTAAAAATAAAGAAATAGCTTCTTTCGAAAATTCAAATGATGACACTAAAAAGCAAGTTGCTAAAAATAATGAGGCTAAGATGGTTATTTGCTTTGCCTAAGAAAGAGTATGAAATGATTTTTATGTGTAAAACCGATCTTCTTGTTCAATAGTATGAACAATTGTCATATTGGAAGATGAAACTATTAATAGTGCATTTGCTATATTTAATACTATTATCACTAGTCTAAAATCACTTGATGAAGATTTTTATAGAAAGAACAATGTTTAAGAAGTTCTTCGAGGGTTGCATCTGAAGTGGAGAGGTAAAGTCACGACAATTGAAGAATCAAAGGACCTCACTACATTATCACTTTATGAACTTGTTGGAAACTTGAAAGTTTATGAGATGATAATGTTGAAGGATACGGAGATGGTCAAGAGCAAGAGTGAAAGAAATTCTCTAGCATTGAAAGCCAAGAAAGTGCATAGTGATCATGAAAGCTCATGCTCCGATAGTGAAGACGAAGAATATGCTATGGCGGTTAGAGACTTTAAGAATTTCTTCAAGAGGAGAGGACAATATGTGAGACAACCGAGCAACGTCAAGAAACGATTATTGAAGAATCGATTCGGCAAAAATGACAAAAGTGAAAGGAAGTGCTATATATGCGGTGATCCGAATCATACAATTGGTGAATGTCCCAAGCTAGCTCGCGACAAGAATTACACGACATTCGTTAGAGGGTCGTGGAGTAATAGTGGCGAAGAATGCGAGGAAAATGCTAAAAGGCGAGAAGTGTCTCATGGCTCATTCTTTAAAAGAGGTACATTCCAAAACCGAATACTATAGCAATGATAGTTCTTCCTTAGACGACTTAGAATTAGAAAGTCAATATTATAATCTATGAAGACTAAGCATAAAGTTCATTGAAAAGAATAAATTGCTAAAATCAACTAGAACTAATCTTGAAAATGAGATTAGTGAGCTTAAAGGTAAATTAGCTAAAATGAAGAATAATAAAGAAGTTGATTTAGGATGTCTAAGTTGTGAAAACCTTAGGCACGAAAATGAGAATCTCAAGAGCACATCCATTAAGTTGGAAAAAATTATGAAAAGTACTAATGCTCTTGATGACATGCTAAATAGAAAAATTTACTCTATTGAAAAACTTGGTTTAGGTTTTAATCCTGATGAAGCATCTACCAGTGAAACTAAACAAGTTAAGTTTTTAGAAAAAGTGCCCACTGTCCACGGCTCAAGAAAATATGCCACGGTTGCTTATATATATGGAACCAAAGGTGGAGATATTGAACCGCGGACAGACGTCTAAAAATCCAAGAAACAAAATTTCCCTAATTTGTTTTTGGTAAAGGACCAAAACACCTTGTCATTAATAAAGTCAAATTACCAATTATTAATGAAAAGGAGTTTAGTAAGTTGTATACACCATTTAGTAAACCTATTATGGGAATGGAAAATACCATGAGGAAATCATCTACTCCTCCTTCAAGAGTGAAAAATGATTCAATGTCAAGAAGTAGAACACCCACACCTAAAAACAATGATCATTATAACTCAAGACCTAGAAGTAAAACACCTACACCATGAAACAACAATCGTTATAGAACAAGGTCTAAAACACCTAAGAAGAACAATGGACACCAAAGTACTCTGGTGAATTGGAACAACTTTCAACAATAATTTTTTTCTTCCTGGGGTATGTGTCCTCCATACATGCATCCCAACCAAATGCAAGGGATGGTTGGAACTAACAACTTTGGACCCTTGAGATATTGGGGACCAAATGTTTGATTTTGTGTGTTGTTACCTAGATATGATTGTGGATTGATTTAGAGCCCGATGATTGAATTAAGGATAGTGGTTGTTCTAAACACATGACGAGAAATCGAAGTATATTCTCTACATACAACGTATATAATGGAGGTAACGTCACTTTCGCTAGTAAACTACATGATAACATCATTGGCAAAGGTATGGTTTCTCTTGACTCGATGACCATTGAAAATGTTGATAATGTAGATAAATTAGGTATTAATTTACTTAACATAGGTCAAATTTGTGACAATAAGTATAAGGTCATCTTTTTTGAACATGATAACGAAATCGTAAAAGCTGAAAGGTCATTGGAAAAGTTGTTAGAAAGCATGGGCTTTATGTCATAAAAGTTAGTAGAAAGTCTAGAGAGTACATATGTCTTGCGACTTTAGATGAAAGTTATACTCTTTGGCGTAGGAGATTAAGTCACACAAATATGCGTTTAATTCAATCTTTGGTCTCTAAGGATTTGGTTAGATATCTCCCTAAGATTAAGTTTGATAGTCACTTTTGTGAAGCTTACAAAGTTGGGAAGCAAGTTCACGCTAGTCATAAAGCCAAGAATTCGGTTTCGACCTCTTGGTGCCTAAAGCTCCTACATATGGATCTCTTTAGACCTTCTGCTGTATGGAGTTATGGAGGAATCCTTTATACATTAGTTATAGTTGACGACTACTCTAGATTCACTTGGACAAGATTTTTGTCAAATAAGAATGATGCTTTCGATCATTTAGAAATCTTTAGTCGGAAAATCTAAAATCAACTAGGATGTCTAATTGTATCTATTAGGATGGATCATGGTCGGAAATTTGATAATGAGGTGCAATTGGGTGCCTTTTGTGAAGCTCGCTGTATTACCCATAACTTATCGGCTCCACGCAATCCACACTCATGATTAATTTAATAAAAGTTTAATTAAATTAAAAATAAATGCTTTATACTTGATTATTTATTAAAACAATTTAATTAAAACATACTTTTATAATCGTTTAAAATGTCCGCGTCTTGTTAATTTTTTGTGACACCCGGACCCAAGTCAAAACCAAAAGCCGAGACGCCCATGTCTCGGGTTAGCCCAAAAACAAGCCCACCACAACCCATGGTTGTGGCCCTTGCTGCCGTCACTCAAACAGTAGCCACCGACTTCAGCCGGCAGCCATTGCTGCCTTGGTGGTTCCCATTGGTAGCCCAGTGGTTCCCACTGGTAGCCTAGCGGTTCCCCCTGCTGTGCTCAGACTACCCACCGACAGTTATAAGTTCCCACTGTTGGTTAAGGCTGCCCACTGTTGGTAATCCCAAACATCCCCTTTCTGCTAGTTACACCCAAACAGCCCTGTTGTCCTATTTTACCCACCGTTATTGTAAAAACAAACACCCTCTTTGTATATGACTACCCCTATTTGGGGTTTGGGTTGCGGCTAATGAAACAACAGAACCACCGAGCCCTAAGTGGGTCACGGCTGGCCACAAATACCACATCGAGACATCTAAGTCTCGGTATTCGTGTATCGACGACACCCGACACTCCCTTTTGATCTATTAATTCATAATTACCATATGACTTCGTTTGCATAAGTATTAATAAACACTGATTTGTGATGTAAACCGATATTAAAGGAAAGGATATTATTACCGTTGCAAGATTGATAAAAGAATGACAATATACACAGGAATCGAAGACAAGACTTTAGCCCGAATCCCCCCTTTTTCCTTCTCTAGCCGGCGGCCACACAAAATCAAGGAACCCTAGTTTTTCTTTTGTTGTTTGTAAAATGAAAGAATGGGAATTAGATGTTTTGGTTTCCTGTATTTTTTATTATCAAAACGGGTTGGGCCAAAAGCCAATTTTCTTCTTATTTAACATCTAAACCGCCGACCCCTTTGGAATTATATATATGTTCTCGTTAATTTTCGACACATGTAAATTATCAAGTAAACATATATATTTTCTCGTGTTTTAATTCCCGAACGAAACAATCTTTTAGTAAATAAAATAATACATGCATAATGTTTTTCTGAAACTCAATAATTATTTTCTGAATAATTATTATTTTTAATATTTAAATAAAACTGAGAGTGCGTATTTACTGTTTACGTTTAATTAAAGTTAAAGCTGAGACAACGCGTATTTAACATTCTAGGATTTTAAATACGGGTTTTACACTCTCTTTACAAATAAGAAAGATCTCACCTCATCATTGTTTAAATATATGTCAACGACATTATATTTGGTTCAACTTGTCAAAATATGTGTGATGACTTTGCCAAAATCATGCATGATGAGTTCGAAATGAGCATGATGGGTGAACTTAACTTCTTTTTAGGCCTCCAAATTAAGCAAATGGACGATGGCATTTTATTTAATCAATCTAAGTACATTAAAGAAATGCTTAAGAAATTTGGATTAGAGGACTCTAAGCCTATGAAGACTCTCATGGCCTTGTATACTAAACTAACCGTAGATGATCATTATGAGTCGGTCGACAATACCGAATATAGAGGTACGATTGGTATTTTATTGTACCTAACGATAAGTCGAACCGATATCATGTTTTGTGTTTGTCTTTGTGCCCGCTTTCAAGAGGCTCCCAAAACCTCTCACCTTGAAGCGGTTAAGCGTATCTTCCGATAAATTAAGTGTTAGAAATACGTTTTTCGTATTTAGAAAGTCTTGGTCAATCCAACAATATAGTTAAGGGCTCGTAGTATAGTTTAGTTATATTTTATGTTAACCCGACCTATGAGCATTTTCATGGGCCGGAGGCCTAAGTCCACTAAGGGACTTAGGTATATAAACCCCTTTCCTTCATGGAAAGGGGTGTTGGTTGTTTCATTTCACTAATACATTTCACACATTTTCTCTCATCTTTCTCTCTCTACTTTCTCTCACTAGAAACATTTACCCTCTTGTTAGATCATAGATTACCAAGGTTCTACAATTGGTACCAAGGTTTTACACGACAGACTGACTTTACGATACATGTGTTTACATTGCGATATGTCTATGTTTTAACATTGCGACAACTATGCATCATTGCGATAAGTATCATATGACCACATTGCGATAACTGGACTCATAGACATTGAGATATGTTTAAATATGAACATTGTGAGACTAAGAGTTTTAAAACATAAAAATTGCTAAGTGTTGATTCTTCTCAAATTTGACATAATGCATGTTACTCTAAGTTTAATCCGACAACATTTGATATGCTAATTATAAAATGACTTAGGATTTATTCTTAGAAAACGTCATCAAGCAAATTTATGTGACTTGACACGTTTCTCCATGCAAAATGACTACATGATGTATGATATATATCATTCATTATCTATCATTTGCATATGTTGTTTTCTAAGCAGGAAAATGTCGATCACCGAAGAACAACAACTACAACTTGATCTTGCACTCGTTCCACTCAGTGACAGGCTACCACCTACATAGAACAACTTTCGTCTAAAATACGACTTTGATCCAAATTTTGCAGCCTTCAAAGTCGCAATGGATATCCTGGACATGTCACCCCTAAAGGATTCCCTAAGAGCCACCGCATCAGTTTCTAAAGTCTATATGCATGAGTTTTGGGCAACAGCGTCAATCTCACAGGGAAAAAATTATCAAAGAAGATTATTTCCTTCATGCTCAATAAGAAGAAAATGATGCTTGACTTGAGTCAGCTTAGGAAATTGTTCAAGTTCCCTAGGTTAGCAAAAGGAGAACAGCATGTGCCTAACCCAGATAAAATAGAGATGCTTAGAGTAATTCGACTTCTGAACTATGAGGGAGAGATTCGTAATTTGTCTCAGTTTCACACTTCACACATCGGGAAATTGTGGAAAGAAATCTTCACCATCATTATCCAATGTTTCACTTCAAAGTCTCGTGGATTAGACACAATGAGACCCCCTCAGGCTCATATATTTTGGGGTCTCTACACTGGAGCTAAAGTGGATTGTGCCCTACTACTTTGGGACGAATTTTGTGTTCTTTCTTTTTTTTCTTTTTTGTGACTATTGCTATATATACATGGGTGTTTCTTTCTTTCTTCTAACCCTTTTATATAGCTCGTCACCATAGCTCGATCTCTTGGTGCCCCAAGCAAGGGGGAGTAAGCACCAAAGGGAAGATTTAGCAAAGTCGTTTCTTTTCTTCTTCAAATACTTGTGCTAGATTTTTGCTTCGACAAAGGGGGGAAAATGGAACAAACTCATCTTCGAATATCTTGTTTTTATACAAGGTTGATTTTATGTATTGTCGCAATCAAAAAAGGGAATATTGTTAATGCAATCATGCCTAAAAATATTACTTGCATTTTTTGGTCTTGCTTTGTTTTGAATACGTCAAAATATAAAATACAAGCATTTAGAAAAAAACAACAAATATCAAATTCTTGAGTTCAAGTATAAATAAAGAAGTTCTTAAGCTAACTAAGTGATCAAGGATTTATAATTTCTTAAACCTCACTTTTATTTTTAAGTGACAAATTTTTTTAATAAAGTTTCTTTTAAAGAAAATATTTTATTAAAAACAAAATGAAAATTTGAAAATAGTATATTCCAAATGGATAAAGGATATTCCCTTTGGGTAAAATCTGCACCAGATGGAGTTTCCACACTAAAGGACAAAAGGGAGCGTATTATAATGTACGCGGCTCATTATAGGGGCCAACGGTTAGTTATCGATAAGGAACCTCGGGGCTATTTAATGAGCCACGCCCAGAAAGAGCCGTTGCTCCTTTCTCCTATAAATAGTGGATCATTTCCAGATTTTGTTTTAACCTCTTTTGCACACACTTTCTCAGAATCAAAACCCCTTCGTTATTCACTCAAATCCTTGGATATGTGGTTGGATTATACTTGTTTAAGGAGTAAATCTTTCCCTTCCCATCTCATCCTCTAAAGTGCAAAGAGAAGAACACTTTCATCCTTGAAGTGTTGTGCCAAGTTCAAGCGCCTTTCAAGATCTAAAACTTTGTTTCATTCTTGTGTCATTATGAAGATCCAAATTTATGTATAATTTGGAAGTTGTTTATGTAGTGTGGTTAATACTTAGGCCTTAAAGTAAATTGGTATATATTGGTTCTCACTAGGATTAAAACTCGACTTTTAGCTTAGAGGTGATAATGGGTTAAGCGACGTGTAAGGTTTCTGCACCACAAGGAGCTTGTTGATAACTGAACTCTCGAGTAGGGTACTCGATGAGTGGAGTAGAAACGAAGATAAAGCTTCGTGGCTGAACCATTATAAATTCTTCACGTTCAGTTTCATTTATCCTTTCCTTACCTCTTTACATTCTTTATTCATTCGTGCATATACTTTGTGATTATTAGTTTAGATACACTATCACTTGTTCATATTGTGCATATGAAATTTTCACATAAACCACTTGAATCTGGCTTTTTGAAAAGGATTTTTATACACTGGTCTTTTTAATTAATTAACTAGTGAAATTATTCAGCCCCCCCCCCCCTTCGAGTTTCTACATAATAAAAAGATAACCTGTCTCAGCCATGGTTATGTGAAGATGTCGATCATTCACACCTCGCATAAGGAACTTTAACTTTCCCAAGAAGATCTGCATGCCCAGCCAGGTCAAGACATATGATGGATCCGGAGACCCAGAGGACCACGTGAACATCTTCCAAGCGTTGGCCAAAGTATAAAAATAGGCTATGCCAACAAGGGGACACATGTTTAACTCCACACTCATCGAGAACACCCGAGTATGGTTTGATGATCTCCCGGTAGAGTCGATAGACAGTTATGATGACATGAGGCAACTTTTCTAGCGAATTACCTCTAGGAGAAAAAGTGTATCAAGGATCCGATGGAACACCACCTACATATAACAAAAGAAGGGCGAGTCCACAGAAGATTTTATGAGGCGGTTTAAAATTTAAAGCGGGCATGTCAAGGCATCCCCAGAATGCATGAAGATCTTAGGATTTATGCACGGGATAACAAATCCCAGACTAATCAAATGCCTCCATGACAACATACCCAAAACATTTGATGAAATGATGAGAGAAACGGTAGCATTTCTCATTCGAGAAGTAGCAGTAGCAAACAAGTCCAAGAAAAAACCCAACCTCGGGTGGAAACCAAAGGGATCCTCAAAAGAAGGAAACCGAAAGAGAGGCTCTAATAAAGACCTAAATTTCGGAAGCAAAAGAGGTTAGATCGAAGGTACAACATATTCATGCTTCTCAAAACGCCCAAAGAAATCCTAGCTCTAGAAAAAGGAAAGTTCAAAGCCCCACCTCCCATGAACATCCCCGTCGATAAGAGGAACATGAACAAGTTTTGTGAATTTCTCGGAGGTATTGGGCATGGTACGGACGAATGCCAGCACCTGAAAAGACAAATTGATGAGCTAATCAAAGACGGGAAACTTTCCCAATGGATAAAATAAGTAAAACAGAGTGGTGGAAATGATCAATCAAAAATAGTAAAGAAGGGTGACATGTCCGAGAAAGACAAAGAAAAAACCATCCTAATGGTACACTCATGGAAAGGAATTGTGAAGCACAGAGTAACAAAAAGATTTTCCTCAAATCTGTAAGTCTTCACCCAAAAATCAAGAGACAAATGGTTCAAGCTACTTCCTCCCTAGTAGGGTTTAGCGGGGAAACCATGTGGCCAGTAGGACAAATAGAATTTCAAGTGACAATAGCAGATGAAGAGAACTCATCAACAACACAAATGAACTTTTTGATATTACAATCACACTCACCATACAACATAATCATTGGAAGACCCGGAATCTGCCACCACGAGAGCAGTGTCATCAACAGCTCACAGGATGATCAAATTTCTAATGGAAGGATGAATACTCACACTCCACAGCAAAGCATGAATACCAATCGAATGTGTAATGGTGAACAACCATCCATGACCCCGGGAAAAACCCCACTCCCAGAAGAATTCCTAAAAGTAGCAAGCCATTCGTAATACCCAGAACAGACAACTACAATCGGAGGAAAGCTATCGGACGAGGGAAAAGAAAACTTGTACAACTTATTAAGGAGAAACCTCGACATATTTGCATGAGAACCTAAGGACATAACAGGCATACCAAGAAAAATAGTTGTTAATGCAATAATGCCTAAAACGTTACTTGCATTTTTCGGTCTCGCTTTGTTTTGATTACGACAATATGTAAAAACAAGCATTTACGAAAACAATGAAAAACGAATTCTTGAGTTCAAGTATTTTTTCATTTTACCCATTTTAACTTAAGGTATGAATAAACAAGTACTAACCTTAATCAAGTGATCAAGTGATTTAAACTTTCTTAAAAAATCACTTTTTATTAAGTGTGACAAGTTTTTATTAAACTTTCTTTTTAAGAAAATGTTTTATTAAATTAATTATTTGAAATTTGAAAATGGCATATTCTTATTTGGTTAGGAATATCCTTTCAGGATATTTTTTATATCCAGATAAGACCTCCACCACTAAAGGACAAAAAATGGAGCGGAGTCTGGCAGCGGTTCTCTAGTGCCTAGGCGGTTCCTTATCGATAAGGAACCGCCGGCTGAGCTAAGGAACCGCGGCCAGATATATCTGTTGGGCCTTTGTCCTATAAATAGTGGACCATTCTCAGCTTTTCAAATCACCTCTTTTGCACATCTATTTCCAAATTCAAACCATCTTCTTTAATCACTCAAATCTTTGATCATTTGTTTGATTACTACTTGTTTAAGAATTGAATCTTGTTCTTCCATCCATTCCTCTCCAAGTGCAAAGAGAAGAACACTATCCTCGTGAAGTGTTGAGTCCACCACCAAAGATCCATTGAAGATCTACTTTTATACATTTGTTGTTGTGTCTTAGTTGAGAAGATCCAAGTAGTTGTGTCTATGTGGAAGTTGTGTATATACTAAGTATAGTTGTGTAGATTGGTCCTAGCTACGATTAGGGCTCGACTTTTAGCTTAGAGTCGGAAATTGGTTAAGCGACTTGTACGGTTTTCTCCACCATAAGGAGCTTGTTGTGTAGTGAACTCTCGAGTAAGGAGTACTCGAGGAGTGGAGTAGGAACGAGGAGTGAGCTTCATTGCCGAACCACTATAAATCCTTGGTGTTCGGTTTGATCTTTCTTTAACCTTAACTCTTTACATTCTTTATTCTTTGTGCATATATATTTGTTAGTATTAGCTTAGTTACACTATCATTGTTCATATTGTGCATAAGAAGATTTCACACATTTCCTCAAGTCTAAGTTTTTGAAAAAGGATTTTTGAAAACCACCTTTTAACAAGTAAATTATAAGAAACTTTTCAACCCCCCCCCCCCCCCCCCTTTCTAGTTTCTACAATTGGTATCAGAGTGTGGTTGCTCAAGAATTATTGTATTTTAAAACTTTAATCGATCTATGGATTCCAACAAATACCTAGAAGGGCAATCTATGCAAAGACCACCACTTTTTGAAACCGATAGTTTTATCTATTGGAAAAATAGATTTGAAACTTTTGTGAAATCAAAAGATTTAGATATTTGGCATGTTATTACCAATGGTGATTTTTTACCTTATCAATCTAATGAAGTTTCTAAAACAAAAGAATTGGTCACTTTTGACAAAGCTAATGATGATACTAAAAAGAAACTTTCAAAAAATAATGAGGCTAAAATGGTAAGTTATAATGCTTTACCTAAGAAAGAGTATGAAAGGATTTTTATGTGTGAAACCGCTAAAGATATTTGGAACACTCTTTTAGTAACCCACCAAGGTAATAGCCAAGTCAAAGAAAGCAAAATCGATCTTCTTGTCCAACTACATGAACAATTTGTCATCTTAGAAAATGAAACTATTGATTGTGCATTTGCTAGGTTTAACACCATTATTACTAGTCTAAAAGCACTCGATGAAGGTTTTTCTAGCAAGAACAATGTTAGGAAGTTTCTAAGGGCTTTACATCCAAAGTGGAGAGCAAAAGTCACGGCGATTGAAGAATCGAAAGATCTCTCAACTTTATCACTCGATGAACTCATAGGCAACTTGAAGGTTCATGAGATGATAATTTTGAAGGACTCAGAATTAGTGAAAAACAAGAGTGAAAGGAAATCTCTTGCACTTAAAGCCAAGAAGGCACAAAGTTACCACGATAGTTCCTCGGAAAGCGATGACGAGGAGTATGCATTGGCGGTGAGAGATTTCAAGAAATTCTTCAAGAGACGAGGTCAACACGTTAGGCAACCCAACAATGACAAGAAACCATTCTCAAAGAATCGGTTTGCCAAGAACGAAAAAGGTGATAGGAATTGCTTTAGATGTGGTGATCCAAATCACTTCATTGGTTATTGTCCAAAGCCCGCTCGCGATAAGAACCACATGGCGTTCGTTAGTGGCGCTTGGAGCGATAGCGGTGAAGATGATGATGACAACCCCAAAGAGGAGAAATGTCTTATGGCTCACACTTCTAAAGAGATATGCTTGGGAATTGATTTGGAGCCCGATGAGTGGATTAAGGATAGTGGATGTTCTAAACACATGATGGGTAATCGAAGCTTGTTCTCGCATTACAAAGCATATGATGGAGGTAACGTCACATTCGCTAGTAGTCTACGTGGTAATATCATTGGCAAAGGTACGGTTTCTCTTGACTCCATGACCATTGAAAATGTTGAGCACGTAGATAAATTAGGGTTTAACCTTTTTAGTATAGGTCAAATTTGTGATAATAAGTGTAAGGTCATCTTTTTGGAACATGACAGTGAAATTATAAAAGATGGAAAGGTCATTGGAAAAGGTATTAGAAAGCATGGGCTTTATGTTATGAAGGTCAATAAGAAGTCAAAAGACAACATATGTCTTGCGACTATAGATGATAGTTCTACTGTTTGGCATAGGAGATTAGGTCACGCTAATATGCGTTTAATTCAATCTTTAGTCTCTAAGGAGTTGGTAAGATACCTCCCCAAGATTAAGTTTGATAGTCACTTTTGTGATGCTTGTAAAGTTGGAAAGCAAGTTCACTCAAGTCACAAAGCCAAGAATTTGGTTTCGACCTCTCGGTGCTTAGAGCTCCTACATATGGATCTTTTTGGACCTTCCGCCATACGGAGTTATGGAGGTAACCTTTATACCCTAGTTATAGTTGATGACTATTCTAGATTCACTTAGACTAGATTTTTGGCATCTAAGAATGAAGCTTTCGATCACTTCGAAATCTTTAGTTGAAGAATTCAAAATCAACTAGGATGTTCAATTGTCTCTATTAGGACGGATCATGGTAGGGAATTTAATAATGAAGTGCAATTTGGTGCCTTTTGTGAAGCTCATGGTATTACCCATAACTTCTCGGCTCCTCGCACTCCACAATCAAATGGGGTAGTTGAAAGGAAGAATAGGACTCTCCAAGAGATGAGTAGGACGATGTTAAAAGAGCAATCTTTGCCTCAAAAGTTTTGGTGCAATGCCGTGGATACATCGACTTATATTCTCAACCGAATTCTTATTCGACCTTTCCTAGGAAAGACCCCCTATGAGATTCTTAAAGGTAAGAAACCCTCATTGGAATACTTTAGGGTGTTTGGAAGCAAGTGCTTTATCCTCAACACCAAAGACTACCTTACCAAGTTTGACCCAAAGTCTTACGAAGGTATCCTTTTAGGTTATTCCATAACTAGCAAAGCCTACATTGTCCTAAATAGAACCTTGGGGGTTATTGAAGAATCACTCAATGTAACCTTTGATGAAACCCCTCTTTCACCCAAGACACCACCATTGGTTGATGATGACTTGGATGAATTAGAAGTAGTTAAAGCCAAAGAGGTTAGAAAAATAGGAGTTGAAGACCTTAGTGATGAAAAGGAAGTAAACATTAAGGAATCTAGGGATCATACTTTCAATAATGTCATTGGTGACTTAAATCAAAGGACCCTAAGATCTCAAGTGCAAAACCAAAGCAACTTCTTTTGTTTTGTCTCCTTGATTGAACCAAAGAATGTTAAAGAAGCTTTGACGGATGAGAGTTGGGTCATTGTGATGCAAGAAGAATTGAATCAATTCGTTGTCAATGATGTTTGGGAAGTTGTTCCTCCACCTAGAAGTTCTACCATTATAGGAACCAAATGGGTATTTAGGAATAAGTTAGATGAGAATGGCGTTGTGTCTCGTAACAAGGCTAGACTTGTAGCTCAAGGTTATAATCAACAAGAAGGGATTGATTATGAAGAGACATATGCACCGGTAGCTAGATTAGAATCCATTAGAGTCCTCTTAGCCTACGCTTGTGCCTTAGATTTTAAGCTTCAACAAATGGATGTAAAGAGTGCATTTCTTAACGGTTTGATCAATGAGGAGGTATATGTGGCTCAACCTCCCGACTTCATTGATTTTGAGAAACCGGATCATGTTTACAAGCTTAAGAAAGCACTTTATGGACTAAAACAAGCACCCAAAGCTTGGTATGATAGACTTAAAGTGTTTCTTGTTAAACATGAGTATACCATGGGGATGGTAGACAACACGCTCTTTACAAAGAAGAAAGGTTCTCACCTCATAACCGTACAAATATATGTTGATGACATTATATTTGGATCAACTTGTCAAGAATTGTGTGATGACTTTGCCAAAATCATGTATGATGAGTTTGAAATGAGTATGATGGGAGAACTTAACTTCTTTTTAGGACTCCAAATTAAACAAATGGATGATGGTATTTTCTTTAGTCAATCTAAGTATGCTAAAGAAATGCTAAAGAAATTTGGATTAGAAGAATCTATACCAATGAAGACCCCAATGGCCTCGGATACTAAATTCACCATAGATGATGATTGTGAGTCGGTAGACAACACCAAATATAGAGGTATGATTGGTAGTTTGTTGTACCTAACGGCAAGTCAACCGGATATCATGTTTAGTGTTTGCCTTTGTGCTCGCTTCCAAGAGGCTCCCAAAACCTCTCACCTTGAAGCGGTTAAGCGTATCTTCCGATACATTAAAGGCACTATACATTTAGGATTATGGTATCCTAAAGGGACCGGCGTAGAAACCATTGTCTACGCGGACTCGGATCATGCGGGAGACTATGTGGACCAGAAAAGCACTAGTGGAGTTTGTACCTTCATGGATTGTTGTTTAACTTCTTGGTTCTCCAAGAAACAAACCGCTCTTGCAATATCCACCACGGAAGCCGAGTATGTGAGTGCCGGAAAAGCATGCCAACAAGCTCTATGGATGAAGCAAGCGCTTGTTGATTACGGGATTTCTCTTGATGATGTTCCCATCATGTGCGATAATAAAGGCGCTATAGACCTTAGCAAGAATCCCGTGCAACATTTACGAACCAAACACATAGAAATTCGACACCATTTCCTTAGGGATAATGTTCAAAAGGGGAACATTTTAATTGAGAAGGTACCCTCCGAGGACAACTTAGCTGACATCTTCACTAAGCCACTTAAGAGGGAACCTTTTAATTACTTGCGTCTAGGTCTAGGATTAATGGAACATCTTCCTTAATTACCTTCTTCTCTTTGTGTGTCTCATTTTACCACTTTGAGTCATTGAGTCTTCCAAACTCTTTTTGATAAACCCTCTCTTTCGAAAATGGTTGAGAAATGCTTTTGACATTGTTAATTCAATCTAAAAACGGTTTTTCATAGATTCTCGCTATTAATCTAGAGCTTACATAATTCATATGTATGATTCTCTCAAACATAGCAAGAACAAGATAGAATCATGGAGGTTCATTGTGTCATGACTTAAGGTCTTGTCTTACACACCTCCTACATCGATCTTTTAATCCATGTACTTTGGTCAAATCTCTATTTGGTAAGTTTGTATATGTTTTCTTTGTCTATCTTTGCTTTTAAGCATATCCCTATGATAAGTTAGACTAGAAAAATAAGATTTGCTAAATTGAAAAATCTTCCACCAAACACCAAACACAGCCCCTGTAGGCGGTTCAATAAGTGAACCGCGGTTCCTTAGTGATAAGGAACCGCCGGGCATGATAAGGAACCGCATACAGTGCCTTCCTTTTTTGGGTTTTTTCTCTGAAACTCCAGATTTGCTCCAACATTTTTTGAGAATCTTTGTTTCAAACCCTTTGACCACCCCAAAATACCTTAAACCTTCCCTATTTAAACCTTAAGCATTTTGCCATACTTCACATCCCAAAATGTCTTATACTCCTAATGAAAGCCTTGAATCTCCTCCATTTTCTCCAATTGCTTTCAACCCAAATTCACCCAAGAATACTCTTAATCACATTTCTACTACCAAGAATGTTGATTGTGGAACTTCTTTGCTTCCACCACCACCCTTTAGTGTTCTTCCTCCTTCTCATGATAATGTCATACACCATGGAACATATTGTCATTGTTGTCAATATCAAAATCTTGCTATGGCACACATCTATGAGGAGTTGAGCTACATCAAGAGTCTCTTAATCAAGCCTCCTCTTCACTATGATTATGAGACCTCCAACAAGCCACCACCACCACCCTCCGCCATTACCTTGTCTTTTATATAAGCATTGGTTGCTTATCCACAAGACACCAAATTCAAGCAAATCTTAGAATTCTAGAATAACTAGGATTAGATTTATGCTTTTGGCTTGTTTCTTTTTCCATACTTCTTTGTATGATTTCTTTTAGTAACCTATCTTGGATCTTTGTCTTTGTGTTTTCTTCTCTTTTATGTTTTTGTGACCTATTGCTATATATTGTTGGTTGTTTCTTTTGTTCAACTAATCCTTCTATGTAGCTTGTCACCATATCTCGATTCCTCGGTGCCCCAAGCTAGGGGGAGTAAGCACCAAGGGGGAGTCTTTACTAAGTCTGTTTCTTTAACACCGACTTGTGCAACCTTTTTGCTTCGACAAAGGGGGAGAAATGAATAAACTCGTCTTCGAAAATCTTGTTTTTTGTGTGATTGAGTTTATGTATTATCGGAATCATAAAAGGGGAGATTGTTAATGCAATAATGCCTAAAAACGTTACTTGCATTTTTCGGTCTCGCTTTGTTTTGATTACGACAATATGTAAAAACAAGCATTTACGAAAACAACGAAAAACGAATTCTTGAGTTCAAGTATTTTTTCATTTTACTCATTTTCACTTAAGGTATGAATAAACAAGTACTAACCTTAATCAAGTGATCAAGTGATTTAAACTTTCTTAAAAACTCACTTTTTATTAAGTGTGACAAGTTTTTATTAAACTTTCTTTTTAAGAAAATGTTTTATTAAATTAATTATTTGAAATTTGAAAATGGCATATTCTTATTTGGTTAGGAATATCCTTTCAGGATATTTTTTATATCCAGATAAGACCTCCACCACTAAAGGACAAAAAATGGAGCGGAGTCTAGGCAGCGGTTCTCTAGTGCCTAGGCGGTTCCTTATCGATAAGGAACCGCTGGCTGAGCTAAGGAACCGCGGCCAGATATATCCGTTGGGCCTTTCTCCTATAAATAGTGGACCATTCTCAGCTTTTCAAATCACCTCTTTTGCACATCTATTTCAAGATTCAAACCCTCTTCTTTAATCACTCAAATCTTTGATCATTTGTTTGATTACTACTTGTTTAAGAAGTGAATCTTGTTCTTCCATCCCTTCCTCTCCAAGTGCAAAGAGAAGAACACTATCCTCGTGAAGTGTTGAGTTCACCACCAAAGATCCATTGAAGATCTACTTTTATACATTTGTTGTTGTGTCTTAGTTGAGAAGATCCAAGTAGTTGTGTCTATTTGGAAGTTGTGTATGTACTAAGTATAGTTGTGTAGATTGGTCCTAGCTACGATTAGGGCTCGACTTTTAGCTTAGAGTCGGAAATTGGTTAAGCGACGTGTACGGTTTTCTCCACCATAAGGAGCTTGTTGTGTAGTGAACTCTCGAGTAAGGAGTACTCGAGGAGTGGAGTAGGAACGAGGAGTGAGCTTCGTTGCCGAACCACTATAAATCCTTGGTGTTCGGTTTGATCGTTCTTTACCCTTAACTCTTTACATTCTTTATTCTTTGTGCATATATATTTGTTAGTATTAGCTTAGTTACACTATCATTGTGCATATTGTGCATAAGAAGATTTCACACATTTCCTCAAGTCTATGTTTTTGAAAAAGGATTTTTGAAAACCACCTTTTAACAAGTAAATTATAAGAAACTATTCAACCCCCTCCCCTCTTCTAGTTTCTACAATAGCTAAACACCGCTTGAATATCAGGGAAGGCTACTCCCTAGTAAGGGAAAAAAGAAGGGGTCATGCCTTAGAAAAAAATAAGGCAATCCACGAAGAAGCAACACAAAGCTAGTGGAAGCCGCAATAATGAAGGAAGTACACTACCACAACTGGTTGTCCAACCTCGTGATGGTGTAAAAGCATAATGACAGTTGGAGGATGTGCGTAGACTTCATGAACCTCAACAAAGCTTCACCTCTAAATTGCTATCGGCTCCCTGAAGTTGATGGGAAAATAGAATCATTGTGTGGATATCCCTTTAAATGTTTTTAGACGCTTACAAAGGATGTCACCAAATACAGATAGCAGAGGAGGACGAGGAAAAGACGACATTCGTCACAAGCCAATGCATTTTTTGCTACACAAGAATGTCCTTTGGACAAAAATACCAGAGCCACATACCAACGACTTGTCGATAAATCTTTTGAGAAAAAAGTGGGTCGCAAGCTAGAAGTCTACGTAGAAGACCTAGTCATAAAAAGCCACACGGAGCAAGAAATCCTCAAGGTTATCAATGTAACATTCCAAATGTTGAGAAAAATAAACATGAAGCTAAAGCCGAAAAATGTACATTTGGCGTGGAGGAAAAATAATTTATGGGCCCCATAGTAAGCAAAAAAGGCATAAAGCCACGCCCAAAGAAGACAACAGCCGTACTAAACTTACCTTCACCCCAAAACCTCAAGGAAGTTCAAAGACTGAATAGAAAATGTTGGGAATTATTTGTAAAGTACCAAGTACTGTTAGTATAAGTATAAGTATTGTTAGTGTTGTTAAGTACCGTTAGTGTTAACGCGGTACATAGAAAGTACTGTTAGTGTTAAGTACAAGTACTGCTATATTGATTAGGACGAATATAGCTTTGTAAAACATATGACATAGTTATAGTTAGAGTATATCTTATGTGATATACTTAATAGTTAGAATATTGATAATATATCGTGTGTGATATACTTATCTTTATAGAATATTCTAAGGTTTCTAGGGTTCCTTACTATATAAAAGTAACATAGGTACAATGACAATTATGTACCTCATTCAAGTTGATTAATAATAGAATCAAATAGTTAAAAGTAATTCTGTTCTTCTCTGCTTTATAAGTTAGATTCCGTATAACTTATTTAGTTGAGTAAGAGTTCTCAAAGTATTTTAGTTTGATTATAAATTACTATACTAATTCTTAACAGAATATAGATCTAATAAAAGGGATTAACAAGTGATATCAGAGCTTGTTGAGAAACTCTGAACAAGAAGAACACAACCCTAAATTCCCACTCACACCAAAATTCATTATCTCAACCTGGTGATGACCCTCACTTGAATGACATTCCAGATCCTGATCCAATACCACAGGGACAACCTCAAGTTGTGCATCCTACACCACCACAAGGTGTGCAAGCCATATATGATGTAGTTACTTCTACAACTACAACACCGTCCCATACTCTCTCTGTTGTCAAACTCCCAATTCTCAAAGGTGATAACTATGAGACGTGGGCTATGTAGATGGAACATTACTTGAATCACGCAGATCATACTCTGTGGCAGGTTATCAAGAATGGGAATACACCTAACAAGCTGCACTAGTTACCTGATGGTACATGCTATGCTTTACCTGCTGTGACAGCTAAGGAGGTACAAGCAGAGATCAAAGAAAGAATGGCCAGAACTGCTTTGGCTATGGCACTTTCAGAAGACATCTTACCTAGCTTTCATCACTACAAGGATGCAAAGGCTATGTGGGATGCCATCAAACTTAGATTTGGAGGTAATGACAAATATAAGAAGACGAAGAAGATTGTTTTGAAACAGGAATTTGATAACTTCTCAATTTCCAGTATAGAAGGAATCCATGGTGGCTATGGAAGGTTCAGCAAGCTGCTCATTCAATTCACAGTTTATGGACTTATAATTCCTAATGAAGAAGCTAATCTAAAATTCTTAAGAAGTGTTCCAAAAGAATGGAAAGCAATGGTTACGCACTTCATCACAAGGGATGATCTAGATACAATTACTTTTGATCATCTCTACAACAATGTTTGAGCTTATGAGATGGATGTTAAAGGCGTTGAGGTAACAAAAGAAGCAGCAACAACTAAGTCTAACTTGGATTTTGTGTTAGAAGGCAACGACGGTACTTACTTCCAAAATACTGCTAGTGGATCAAGTAGCGGTACTTACTTCCAAAATACCACTAGAGGACTTACAAGCAGTACTTACTCTCAAGGTACTGAAGGCAGTCCGATTGTGTCTCAGAATCCACAAGGAAGATCTTCACCACTGTTTAGTGACAATGATGCCTTCTCATTCTTTGCTGGACAAGACAATAGACCAAGGTTAACTCTCAATGAATTCTTCCAAATGGATGATGCTGATGTTGAGGAGATGGACCTCAAATGGCAAGCTGCTATGATCTATGTGATATCTAACAGGTTCTTTAAGAAGATTGGAAGGAAGATGACTGTTAATCCTAATGAACCATTAGGATATGACAAATCTAAAGTTGAATGTTATAACTGTGGAAGGAATGGACATTTTGCAAGGGAGTACACTATAGATAAGGCTGATAGAATCACTCAAAAGTCCAAGAACAGCTATAGGACCAGTCCAAGAATCTCTGAAAGCTTTCTAAAATGAGACAGCAAGAGTCCCAAAGGAACCAAAGCATTGGTAACTGTAGATGGAGTGGTGAACTGGGATGAAGACAAGGAAGAAGAAGAGCTTGGTTTTATGGCTCTCTCTCATGAAGATACTGAGGTACCTCCTTGTTCTAAAGATTGTATTCTTAAATGTAATAGTATAACAGTAGAACTAGATGAACAGTATCAAAAGGTCAACACATGTACTATAGAAACAAATGCTTTTAAACAGGGTGTTGCTAAACTAGGGGAAAATAGGAGTTTTGTATAAAAAGGGTCAACAAAACTATAAATAGAAAATTAGAATTTTGACTCTTCAAATGAGAGAAAAAGATGTGGAAATTAAAGCTTTTGAAAAACAACTTTTAAAAGTATCAGCAGATAATGAAGCTTTAAAAGCCAGTCTTTATAATGAGAGGGAAGTGATTAATCATTGACAAAGATCCTCTAAAGGATTGGGAAAGCTGATTAATTCACAAATGAGGTATTATGATAAATCAGGCCTAGGATATATTGAGGACCAACCTGGGATAACTTTAACTGACAAGGACTTATCAAAGGGAATTTTTGATAGTTCTAGTGAGTCAGATGATACTCTTGAAAATGATAGATATGCTAAAGGAATGAAGGAAGTTCCTCCACCATTATCATGAATTTTCATGCCCCCTAGTAATGATACAAGTATAGAGTTAGATGAGTCAAAAGCTGTTAAGTCAAATGATTCAGACTCTAGTACCATGACCCAAGATAAATCTATTGTGCCCAAAAACATTGTTTATCCACTTTTAATGAGCAATTTTGTGTCTGAAGAACAAGTGTCTAAAACTAGTTCTGCTCCCAAGCAGGTAAAATCTTCTACCAAGGCATTGGATAAAAATGCAAAACATAATAATACCAAGAAGGGTGTGATAGGTTTTGATAAAACTAAGTCAAAACAACCTTTTGGGTCTTCTTTGAGACGACAAGGATGTTATGTTTGTGGTAGTCTAAATCATTTTATCAAAGATTACACTCTACATGAAGATAAAAATGTAAAACAGAAGGCTACACAAAAGGTCACAAAGAAAGGTAATGGAACAAATGCACATGTTAATAGGCAAATGAGATCTAAATATGACAAACATATTTGATCATGCTAGAAGGGTAGATAAACCTCATAAGGTTAATAATATCTCTACCAAGGATTTTGTTCCAAGAGCAATACTTATGAAACAAGGTCTAGTACCTTTGAAGTCTGGTAAACCAAGTACCGGCAACTCTAGAACTGCAAGTACTGCTAGACCAAACTCAAGTACCGCTTGTCAGAAGTCTGTCAAACCAAAGTCCCGCAAGAATTCTAAGAATGTAGTTGAGAAAGCTAGAACATCTAGAAGTAAGCCTAATAATAAACCAGTGCAAATGTGGGTTCCTAAAGGAGAAACACCATGTGTTCAACCAAGTACTGCTAAAGCGGTACTTAAGCCAAAGATGTCCAAGGACAAAAAACCCACTTATGTCTTTATGTCTTTGATTATTTGACTGGAACCATGAAGTATAAGAGTGTGTGTAGTCTTACTGGAAAAAGTACCTATCAAACTCTTAAGTATGTAGGTCCTACAAGATCCGAGCCAAATGTGGCTTCGGTCCCTGTTAAAAACTAATAAGTTTTGTGTATGTGCAGGGCATCTAATTGATGAATTGAAAGATAAAGGTATTGTAGATAGTGGATTCTCAAGACACATGACAGGGAATAAAGATTTCCTTGTTGAATTTGAAGAAATTCAGAGGTGGACCAGTAGCCTTTGGTGGTAGAAAAGGTAGAATTACTGACAAAGGGAAAATCAATACACGAAAGTTGTAATTTGAAGATGTGTTCTTTGTAAAAGAATTGAATAAATTCAATCTCTTTTCTGTATCACAAATGTGTGATAAAAAGAACAAGGTGCTCTTTACTGATACAGACTACTTGGTGCTCTCCAAAGACTTTGAGATGCCAAAAGAATCTCAAGTACTGCTCAAGGTACCCAGGCAAGAAAACATGTACACCTTTAATCTTCATACTATTACTCCAACAGGTGGTATTACATGTTTGCTGGCTAAGGCTTCTAATGATGAGTCTAATTTATGGCATAGGAGGTTAGGTCATGTGAATTTCAAAAATCTTAATAGATTGGTGAATAAAAATTTGGTTAGCGGGTTACCTAACAAATCGTTTCAGAATGATTTCACATGTACTGCTTGTCAAAAAGGTAAACAGCATAGATCCTCTTGTAAGACCAAAACTATCAATTCCGTGACTAAGCCTTTGCAACTTTTGCATATGGATTTGTTTGGTCCAGTTTCAGTTAGGAGTATTAGTCATAAGACCTTTTGCCTAGTCATAACTGATGATTATAGTAGATTCAGTTGGGTTTTCTTTTTATCATTTAAGAGGTGAAACCAATGGATTACTTAAGGATTTTATCACTTTAGTTGAAAAGTAGTTCACTAAACAAGTCTTAATCATTAGGACAGATAATGGGACAAAATTCAAGAATGCTAAATTTGATGAATTCTGTAGGTCTAAAGGTATCAAGAGACAATTTAGCAATCCTAGGACTCCACAACAAAATGGAGTAGCTGAAAGGAAAAATAAGACACTAACTGAGACTGCTAGAAGCAATCAATACTGCATGTTATGTGTTATATAGAGTTTTAGTGACCAAGCCTCAAAACAAGACACCTTATGAACTTTTGACTGGTATTAAGCCAACCATAAGTCACTTAAGACCTTTTGGATGTCATGTGTCTATTTTAAATACTCTTGATCATTTGGGGAAGTTTGATGGAAAATATGATCCAGGATATCTTGTAGGGTATTCATTGCAAAGTAAAGCATAAAGGGTTTATAACTTGGCATCTAAAAAGGTTGAAGAAAATGTGCATGCTAATTTCTTAGAAAATAAGCCCAATGTCCCAGGAATAGGTTATGCTTGGATGTTTGATTTGGATTATCTAACTAACTCCATGGATTACTATTCTATGCAAAAGGATTGTCAAACTACAATGCAGGTGAGGAGATTGGTACAAAAAAGTTAGGCACTCAAGGGGGACCTTCTTCATCAGATTCTCAGAAAGATGATGTTCACACTTATGTACCAAGTATGCCTATTGTTTCTCCTATGGATGCTACTCCCCAAAATCAAACAATGCCATCAACTGATGATCAAGCCTCCCAAGAGCTTCAGAGGCTTCAAGATCAAGAGAAGAATGCTACATCTGCTAATAAGCATTCAGGAGAAGATTCTTTGGAATCACAACACTCAGCAGTACATATTACACCTAGCGGTACCTTATCTACAAGTACTACTAAGTCAAATTTTGTAAAGTCTGTTGATTCATTAGAAGATATTCTACAAGCTATGGACAATGAAGATGCCTATACTAGTCCAAATGAAGGAATATTCTCTAAAGCTTCATATGGTGAGCAGGGTGCAGTAACTGATTTCAATAATTTTGAAACTATATTTCCAGTCAGTTCTATTCCCACTCATAAAGTCAACAACAACCATCCTACTTCTTAAATTAATGGAGATCCTAAGTCTGCTGTGCAAACCAGAAGACAACTTCAGGCCAATACTAAAACTCATGCACTTGTGAGTTATGTCAAACAACAGCAGAGAACAAATCATAAGGATACTCAACATTGTTTGTTTGCCTGTTTCTTATCATAAGTAGAGCCTAAGAACATTTCTCAAGCTCTTGATGAAGAAGGTTGGGTAGATGCCATGCAAGAAGAATTAATGCAATTTAAACTACAAAAGGTTTTGATTCTTGTGTATCTTCCCTCAGGTAAAAGAGTTATTGGTACTAGATGGGTTTTCAAAAATAAGAAAGTTGAAAGAGGAGTTGTTATGAGGAACAAGGCAAGGCTTGTTGCTCCAGGCTATAGTCAGGAAGAAGGGATAGACTGTGATGAGGTTTTTGCACCAATGGCAAGAATAGAGGCCATTAGGTTATTTTTGTCCTTTGCATCACGTATGGGTTTTATAGTCTATCAGATGGATGTGAAAAGTTCCTTTCTTTATGGTACTCTTTCAGAGGAGGTATATGTTTCACAACCTCCAGGTTTTGTAGATCCTAAATTCCCCAACAGAGTCTACAAGGTTATCAAAGCACTTTATGGTTTACATCAAGTTCCAAGGGCTTGGTATGCAACCTTATCCACTTTTCTGTAGAACATGGATATAGGAGAGGAACCATTGACAAAACTCTATTCATCAAAAAGAATGCTAAGGATATTATCCTAGTACAAGTTTATGTTGATGACATTATTTTTTGTTCAACCAAGAAATCATGGTGTGAGGATTTTGAAGCTTTGATGAAAGGAAGATTTCAGATGAGTTCTAAGGGAGAACTTACCTTCTTTTTAGGACTACAAGTCAAACAGAGGAAGGATGGAATATTTATCAGCCAAGATAAATATGTTGCTGAAATCTTGAAGAAATTTTCATGTATGGATACAAGGGGTACAAGTACACATTTTGAAGCTAAGAAATCTTTGTCAAAAGATGAATATGGTGAAAATGTTGATATTCACCTATATAGGTCAATGATTGGTTCATTGGTGTATCTTACTTCTTCAAGACCAGATATTATGTTTGTTGTGTGTGCCTGTTCAAGGTTCCAAGTCAATCCAAAGGTGTCACATCTATATGTCGTGAAAAGGATTTTTAAGTATCTTAACAGTCAACCTAATTTAGGATTATGGTATCCTAGAGACTCAACATTTGATTTGGAAGCTTACTCAGATAGTGATTATGCTGGAGCCAATCATGATAGGAAATCCACAATAGGAGGTTTTCAATTCCTAGGCAGAAGACTCAAATCATGGCAGTGTAAGAAGCAAACTGTTGTTGCTACTTCTACAACTGAAGCTGAATATGTAGCTGCTGCTCATTGCTGTGGACAAGTACTTTGGATTCAAAATCGGCTGTTAGATTATGGGTTCAACTTCATGAACACCAAGATCTATATTGATAATGAAAGTACTATTTGCATTGTCAAAAATCCAGTCTTTCACTCTAAGACCAAGCATATTGAGATAAGACATCACTTCATAAGAGATGCCTATGACAAGAAACTTATTCAAGTCTTGAAGATTCATACAGACAACAATGTAGCTGATTTGTTGACCAAGGCATTTGATGCAGAGAGATTTTAATTCTTGGTAACACATATTGGTATGCTCAACTAATAAACCGCTGCATATGTTAAGGGGAGGTAATAGTTGTACAATTTTTATGCTAATTTTTATTGTATAGTGTTTGTTTTGTGTTTTTGATGTGATTGCAGGCTGATAGAATAAGGTAAAAGTGGTTATAATGATAGTGGAATGCATGAACTGGTCAAATTTGTGAGGTACCGTTTTGGGTCCAAGTACCGCTAGCACAAATCCAAGTACCGAGTATGTTCCATGTACCGCTACATATCCGTTGTACCGTTGAGGCTCTCTTTTGTAAATTTGGCGGTTTCTTCGCGCTTGGGTTTGTTATTTACATAAATACTTACTCCAATTATACAATTGATTCACCTAATCTTTTATTCTTATCTCTTAATTCCATAACATTCTCTCTACTTTTTCGATCATCAAAAATACTAATGGCTGCTTTACAAGTGATCTCTAAGCACAATCTAGTTGCGTACCTTGCTCAGAATAATGATTCTCTTGGTTTCCATGAGGTACTTGGATTTATATCTCGAAGTCATATTCGTTTTGTGCTTACTGTAAGTCCCATTGTCTCTATTCCTATTGTTACACAATTTTGGAATACTGCTGTCTTAGGTACTCGTCATAATCAACCTTGCATTAGGGCTAGGGTGAATAATTGTTGGAAATTTACTTTATGTGACGACATTTAAGAATTCCAATTAGTTATCATAGTCACACACGCTTATACTAGACTAGGTTCAATGTATAGTTAAGTGTTGGTGTGTGGCTATATATACCCCTCCTAGGCTTCCAAGGAGGGGTGTTGCTTGTTTTCATTTCAAGTTTAATACATTGTTCTTTATTTCACACACAACCACTTTCTCTCTCAACTCAACAATGGCTTCCACCTTCCACCACCCACCTAGACCACCGGATTAGATAAAAGCAAATCCACAATTGGCATCAGAGCCACGGTTCAATCCTTGGATCGTTTGTTCTTTGTGTTATTATTTTGGTGGTCTAAAAAAAAATTTTTTGTCCGTATGTATCATTTTTGTCACGGTTTGTGTTTTGTTTTATCATATTCACATGTTTTATCACTTTCACATGTTTTTTTGGTCTCGTTATATCAATTCCTTGGTCCGATCCGTTTAACTGTTTGTGTCACTTTTATACCACAAGTTGTGTCCAAATTTTTTATCCTTTATGTGTCACAATTTTTGTGTCATTGGTTTTGTCACAGTCCACATCTAACAATCAAACTTTTCCTGGTAAAAAGTCGAGTCAAAACCTGCCATTTTTTAATCTGCTAATGATTTTGTGCATGGTTTTTCTGTTATATCATCTGTTTTATTATCAGTTCTGGGTTACATAATTTTTTTTGAAGATGGAGATAAGAATGTGCCCAGAAAACATCTTCCTGAATATCAGGAAAAGTACAGATATGATTTCAGATTCTCAGTCAGATCGGAATATTGCGATCGCAAAAACCATTGGTTTTTACATTGTGATCAAATATTACGATGGAACACATTCGGTGCATTCCGATGGAACACATTCCGACGGATGCATTCCGACGGATGCATTCCGATGGATGCATTCCGACGGATGCATTCCGATGGGATGTAGAGTAGACATTGCGATGGCTTTAGTTTTTAAACATTGCGATGCACTAACATATAGCGATGGACTCAATCACATTCCGATAGATACATAAAATCATTGCGATGAATCTTATTGACTTGGGATGGGTTTCCGATAGACTTACTGTTTGTTTTCATAAACAATTTGACCAGTTTTACAAGACCTAAAAACATGACCATGTTGTTTAAACATTCCCGAGACCTGTACCAACATAACTCATCCACCTTTTAACTCCCAATCAACTCCAAATATAACCTAATCCCATCGTCACTTAATCCCCATCTAAGACTCGAACAAAAACAGAAAACTTTGACCTCAGATTGTTTAAATGATTTTTTTATCTTTCAAAATATTTTTTTCTCTCGTTTAAAATATCATCACAGATCCGTGTAAAGGTTTACCCCTCTTTTAATATACGAAATGAAAGAAATGTTGATAACAAGATTGTTTCAATCAACCCTTTATTTCGTTTACTCAAACAAAAAACCGACATACAAACACTTATTTCTAATCACTTACCCGAGACCTCTACGAGATCTTTCATATCAAACTGCTACGTTGTCTCTTGTTGTTTAAGATTCGTATTGAGTCAAAAAGTTGTTTGGTATCATGCATATTATTCAATATATGCAAGGATTTAAGTGGGGTATATGTTCGTGTACCATCAATTAAGTATGGACTGATGTTCGGTGTTATGATTATTCAAGTGAGATTTGTGTTGTTGAGATTGTATTGTGTTGATTTTGAGACTTGATGTAACACCCCTAATTTCATTTCATAGCAGCGGAAGAGTCATTGGGTGTTACTGGTATGGTTCAATCTCAATATCATAGAAAACGCCTCAAAATGAGTCGTTTTAATAAAACATACATCCATTCATTATTTAAAGGTAAAATAGTTCACACACGGTCCCAAATTGTTTTCAAGTTTACACAACATAACAACAACAAAAGTTTCTTAGAATGGACATAGTTTAGGAAAAAGCGGGCCAAAACATTTCACAAGCAAGCTACACGAAACTGCCTTCCACGAAACCGCCTTCCTTTGAGTGTCTTCTTCATGGACCTGAGATAAAACATGCTATAAAGTCAACAAAAATGCTGAGTGAATCTATAGAGTTTAAATTTAAATAAACGAACACAAGTATTCTAAATAAACCTTCAATGGTTGACAATCATGTGGATCAGACATAATCATCGGTGTTATTACATAAGTCTCATGACGTTAACATATATTATTTCAGCCAAACACACCTAGCCAAGTGCGTATATTTCTCTTATACAATTGCATCCGATGTTTCATTACTAGTGCATCACAACACTACGCGATAGCTGGTCGCGACTGGACTGGGTGTCACCCCGATAGATCTATCCATAGTATTAGCGTTCATTCGATTAACAATTCATGATTCAGTGGGTCTTTTAAGGCTAGAAGCAAACTTATGAAAATAACTTCATCTAGCATACAATCGGTTCCTTTGTGTTCTATTTTAAAACAAGCATGTTATCCCCCTCGCGGGTTTTAAAAAAATCTTTACAATATAGTATAAAAGCGAGGCTATAGACTCACCTTGGTACAATAGTAGTAATATGACGATCGCCGACGATACGTGATGCCCGTTAAACACGAAGACCGCAACCTACCAAATAAGGCACGTTCGTTAATAAATGACTCAAGTATAAATAATACTTAAACAATACGAAACTAAAAACCATGACAATCCCAAAAATAATAGTAGTACAAGTGTACTTTTATACTCCTTTACATGTTACTTTATTAGACTATATCATTTATAAAAATCTGCCGGTACTTACCAAAAGTACAAGCTCATTTGCCTTACTTAAACTATTCCGTTTTTGACAAAACTTTGTCACAAACTCACTCATAATATGAATAAGACTCAGTTTAAATTTCATTCAAAATTATTACTCCTAATACCTTCTGCCCGACACACCTTCGTGTTATAAAAACCGGACAGTTTTACGCCTTCAACTCGTAAAACCATTTTGACTTATCTAAACAACTCCGTTTACAAAACCGACACTCGGGTTTGAAAATAGACTCATGACCTGAGGTTTATCAACTTACATCAATCCTTGAACATTTTTAAAACTCGTTTTATAGTCCCCGAGATTCGATCCAAATATCGACAACAATTTTCGGATTGTGCCGATACCCGTCTCCCGGTACACGAATACTAAAACTGTTGTAACTTCGCGCTCGTTTGGAGCTAGAAGCTCTATCTTATGTCAAATCGAAGCTAACGAAATTCTCTACGACCCTATCTTATTAGTTTAACAAGTTTTTTACAGTAAGTAATTCAAAAATAGCCTTTTACCTACTGGTCTAAAATGGTCATCTAAAAATCATACCAAAACACCATTTTGACCCATTTCAACAATTTACATATTCATATTATCATCCTAATATTACCATAACACATCTAACTAACTCCTAACAACCTCAAATTCAATCTAACAAAAATCAAATATTTAAAAACCTTGCATGCAACAACAACCCACTATAAATATAATAATAATAACATCATATTTAACCAAAGAAATGGATCAAACACATGTTCTTCACCAAAATCTTGGAAGAAAATTAAAGTGAATGCATGTGGGAAAATTTTATACCAATATGAAGCTTGTTGAATTTCTAGGATGGGTCTTTTATTATATTTCAATGAATCAAAGGGATGATCAAAATTTTTGAAGGTGTTTGGTGTTGAGGGTGGACGGCCAACAAGGGAGGAAGAGAGAGATAGGTGATTTTTTTTTAAATGAGCTTTTAATTGAAATTAGTTAGTGGAATTTCCTTAAATAGTCCAAAGGTATGGTAGATTTTGTCATTTAGGCATAGTTTTGGTCCAAAAATGCAATTAAATAGTTTACAAGGTAGAAAATGTAAATTGTAAATTTTGAAAATATTTACGGGGCTCAGGTTTCGTAAAAATACTTTTCGAAAGTTAAAACGCTTCATAAATATAATAATAAAACTTCGACACGACTTAAAACGTAATTAAATCGAAAACATCGAAAATATAAAATCTCGAGGCAATCGATAATAAAACATAAATATTTGGGCATCCGTCGGTATCGCGATCACTAATAGTTATCGTCATTCGTTAAAACGTAAAACACGAGAAATAAAGATTAAATAAAATAAAATCATTTTTATGATAAACTGAGAATATAATATCGATACCTAACGTATTCCTTGTTTTCATCTAATCGACATTATTACGCTAGTTTCAAGTCATAACCTTCTCGGTTAGCCGATAATTTAAAATTCTCATTAAATAAACACGTAATACGTAATAGTCGAGATTAAAATAACGACCTGAAATTGACGGGTTGTCACATTATCCCCACAAAATTAGGATCTTCGCCCTCGAAGATCAACTTGCGTTCTTGCCTGATCGCTTGTTGAAATCAAAGAGATGAGGGTAATTTTTCCACATTTGGTCTTCTCGTTCCCAAGTATACTCCGGACTTCTCCGAGAGTTCCATCGTACTTTGACGATAGGGATTAGGCTTTGTTTCAGTTGCTTGACCTCGCGATCCATGATCTTGATTGGTTCTTCAATAAAATGCAACTTTTCATCAACCTTAACTTCGTCCCACGGTATAACGAGTTCTTCATCGGATAAACACTTCTTCCGATTCGACACATGAAAAGTGTTATGAATTCCATACAGTTCTTGTGGTAGTTCAAGTTGGTATGCCACGGGTCCTACTCTAGATGTAATCTTGAATGGTCTGATATAACGAGGTTTAACTTCCCACGTTTTCCAAATCTTACAACACCTTTCCATGGTGATACCTTTAGCATAACCTTATCTCCCACACTAAACTCCAATGGTTTTCTTCTCACAACCGCATAACTCTTCGGTTGGCTTCGCGCAGACAACAACCTATTCTTGATTTGTACAATCATATCCGTCGTCTCTCTAATCATCTATGGTCCAGTGAGTTGGGCATCACCAACCTTACTCTAGCTCACGGGCGATCTACATTTCCTCCCATAAAGTGCTTAAAAAGGTGCAGCATTAATACTCGCATGATAACTGTTATTGTACGAGAATTCGGCCAAAGGCAAGTGCTTATCCCAGCTACTTCCAAAGTCAATCACACAAGCACGCATCATATCCTCCAAAGTCGGAATAGTTCTTTCGCTTTGCCCATCGGTTTGCGGATGATAGGTTGTGCTCATATCAAAATTGGTTCCTAAAGATTTCTGAAGTGATCTCCAAAATCCAGAAGCAAAACGACTGTCTCTGTCGGAAATGATTGAAATAGGAACACCATGCTTACACACGATATTCTTCAGATAAAGGTCGACAAGTTTCTCCAAACCGAACCTCGCATTGATTGGAATGAAATGAGCGGATTTAGTTAAACGGTCGACAATAACCCAGATTGCATCGAACCCAGACGGTGTCCTTGGAAGTTTCGTGATGAAGTCCATCGTAATTTGCTCCCATTTCCAGATTGGAATTTCAGGTTGGACAAGTAATCCTGACGGCTTCTGATATTCAGCTTTCACCTTTGCACACGTTAAGCATTTCACGACGTATGTTGCAATATCAGCTTTCATATTCGGCCACCAGTATAACTTTTTCAAGTCTTGGTACATTTTGTCCGATCCAGGATGAATAGAATACTTGGACTTATGAGATTCTAACATGATCAAGTCTCTCAGTCCACCAAAGAATGGTAACCAAATTCGACCTCTCAAACATTTGATGCCATCGGATCGCGTCTCAAATGTTTCACCATCTCCTCTAAATATTTCAGCTGCAAAATTTTCCTTCTTACACGCTTCGCTTTGTGCGTTTCGGATCTGCTCAGGTAAGTTATTATGAATTGTCACCACCAAAGCACGCACTCGAATCAGTTTCTCCCTTTCCTTTCTACTTAACGCGTCAGCTACCACATTCGCCTTTCCCGGATGATAACGAATTTCGCAGTCGTAATCACTTAAGAGTTCAACCCATCGACGTTGCCTCATATTCAGCTCCTTTTGATCCAATATATATTGTAGGCTTTTGTGATTAGTGAATAATGTACACTTCGTACCATACAAATAATGTCTCCAAAGTCGTAGAGCAAAAACCACAACGCCCAATTCTAAGTCATAGGTAGTGTAGTTCTTCTCATTTTTCCTTAATTGTCTAGAGGCATAGGCGATCACCTTTTCATGTTGCATGAGAACAGCACCGTATCCTTGAAGAGATGCATCACAATAAACAACAAAGTCTTCACTTCCTTCAGGTAACAATAAGATCGACGCACTACAGAGTTTCATCTTCAGGGTTTTGAAAGCTTCTTCTTCTTCATCGCCCCACAAAAATGGTTTATTCTTCTGAGTCAGCTTAGTTAATGGTTTCGATATTAAAGAGAATCCTTCAATAAACCTACGATAGTAACCAGCCAAACCTAGAAATTGTCGCACTTCAGTTGGAGTAGTAGGAGCACTGCAATTCTTAATTGCTTCAATCTTCAGAGGATCAACATGTACCCCACTTTTATCAATCACGTGTCTAAGAAATTGTATAGAATTAAGCCAAAAATCATATTTTGAGAATTTAGCGTACAACTTTTCGTCCTTTAACAAGTTCAAGATAATTCTTAAGTGTTCGGCATGCTCTTCCTTGCTCTTGGAATAGATTAGAATATCATCGATGAAAACAATCACGAATTTATCAAGATACGGCTTACAAATGCGATTCATTAAGTCCATGAATACAACAGGTGCATTAGTCAAACCAAAAGGCATAACTCGGAACTCATAATGACCATAACGAGTTCTAAACGCCGTAATAGGAATATCTTCCTCGCGTACACGAAGTTGATGGTAACCAGAACGAAGATCAATCTTGGAGAAAAAACGAGAACCTTGAAGTTGATCGAATAGATCATCAATTCTTGGAAGCGGATAACGATTCTTGATCGTCAGCTTATTCAGCTCTCTGTAATCTATACACATACGGAACGAACCATCTTTCTTCTTAACGAATAAAACAGGAGCTCCCCAAGGTGACGAACTCGGTCGTATAAAACCTTTATCAGATAGTTCTTGCAATTGCAAAGACAACTCCTTCAGCTCGGATGGTGCTAAACGATATGGCGCACGAGCCACGGGTGCAGCACCAGGAATTAGATCAATTTGGAATTCTACTTGCCTTGGAGGCGGAAGCCTTGGCAAATCTTCCGGAAACACTTCAGGAAAGTCACGAATGACTGGAACATTTTCGATACGTTTCTCCTTCGATTCCTTCTTCGATACATGATCTAGGAATAACTCACAACCTCTTTCGATATACTTACGAGCTTTAATACACGAAACGATTTTCAGTCGCGAATTACATTTATCACCTTCGATAACTATGGTGTTGTCATCTAAAGGAATCCTAACTTACTTTTCTCCACACAGAATAGACGCATTATATTTTGACAACCAATCCATTCCGATAATAATATCAAAACTTCCCAATTCAACGATCATCAAGTCTATCTTAAAAATACGGTTCAGAAGATTAAGAGAACATCCTAAGAGCGCACGATTGGTACTCACTAATTTACCATCAGCTAGTTCTACTTCATAACTTGCGTCTAGTTCGACCGGTTTGATATCAATTAAGGTACTAAAACTTGTAGACACGAAGCTTTTGTCCGCACCAGAATCAAATAAAGTTGTAGCGTAACGGTTATTTAGTAAAAACGTACCAGTAACAACTTTCGGGTTTTGCTTAGCATCAGCTTCTCCTAG
The DNA here is from genome assembly GCA_025667525.1 of Glebionis coronaria. Lineage (NCBI taxonomy): Eukaryota > Viridiplantae > Streptophyta > Magnoliopsida > Asterales > Asteraceae > Glebionis > Glebionis coronaria. Next base: position 136,994,299 of record CM046875.1, read on the forward strand.
TTGGTAGGCTTTACCTTGATTATCACCACCACGTGTATTCTTCTGCGGCTCAGGGCATTGATTCTTCAGGTGTCCTTTACCTTGACAGTTGAAACAAGTCATTCCTTTCCTTCCTGGTCCCCAACAGTCTTCAGTCTTGTGACCCAGCTTGTTACACTTTCCACACTTAGTACATTTATCAGTATGAATCCTTTTGCAGCGTTGACATTGGGTTCCCTTATCAGCAGTTGCTGCTTCAGTCATTGCATTAGCATTACTCCTCCTTTGGTTCTGATTCCTATTGTGAGATTTACGGTTATCAGCTCGATCATCACTTTCCACGTCAGCCTTTCTTTTACCTTCAGCAACACCATCAGCCTTATCTTGGATAATCTGTCCCATCAGTTGGTAGGCCATACGAACGGCTTCATCAATATTGGCAGGTTTAGATGAGGTCACATCACCACGGATGTTGGCAGGTAAGCCTCGAATATACTGCTCCACCTTCAGATATTCCAGGTTAACTTTGTTTGGACAAAGTAGAGCAAGTTCATGGAATCTGTTTGTGCATCCATCGATATCAGTACCCGTCAGTCTCAGCTGATACAGTTCTTGTTCTAACCTTTGAATAACACTCCTTGGACAGAATTCCTCGGTCATCCATCTTCTCACTTCAACCCAAGGTGTAGCATAAGCGGCATTCATCCCTACAGACGCCATTCTTCCATTCCACCAAGTCAATGCTCGCCCTTGAAGAGTAGCAGAGGCAAACATGACCTTGTCGCCTTCCTCACTTCCACTAAACCGAAACACGGATTCTAATCTTTCAAACCATTGCATTAAACCAACAGCACCTTCAGTACCCTTAAAAGTCGAAGGTTTACATTTCATGAACGAGGTATAAGTACACTTCTTGTTTTCAGGAATCACTGGTCTATCAGCATCACCAGTTCCAGCACCAGCATTGTCAGCTCCAGTATTGCCAGCTCCAGTATTGCCAGCTTCAGTATTGCCAGCTCCAGCAGATCCACCAGCTCCATCGGATCCACCAGCTCCACCGGATCCACCAGCTCCATTATTCATATTTGCCATAAATGCATTCATAGAGACCTCAAATTGATCAGCTACTATAGCACGTAACTGAGTCTCAGTCAATTGTTTTGGCGGCATGATCCTGCACAATTCACATCAAAATGAGTATTCATTTAACGCTTGTGATAACAAAACATGAATAACACAGAATAAGAATAGATAGAATAGGAGAGAAATAAGAAAGGATTATAGAACGAAGAATAGAATTTAGACAAGGAACGAAGATTCACGAGGAAGGAGTCGAAAGACAGGAATTTCTACTGTGACAATTAGCGTCGTTTGTAAATTACGTATTAGTACTATAATAATCAAATAATAAACATTTATAAATAAATAAATGTAATCCATTATGCTTTAAGCATAAATAATAATTAAATATTTATAACATATAAATACTTTTCTTATTCTCGTCCATTGGAAACTCGGAGGTTTCGCTTGTAGATGTTATAGTTAAATTTCAAAAATTTATTTTTGGAAAATCTTTTCGTTCTCTATAACTTGAGCTCTGATACCAATCTGTAACACCCCTAATTTCATGTCTACGGAAGAGTCATTGGGTGTTACTGGTATGGTTCAATCTTAATATCATAGAAAACGACTCAAAATGAGTCATTTTAATAAAACATACATCCATTCATTATTTAAAGGTAAAATAGTTCACACACGGTCCCAAATTATTTTCAAGTTTACACAACATAACAACAACAAAAGTTTCTTAGAATGGACATAGTTTAGGAAAAAGCGGGCCAAAACATTTCACAAGCAAGCTACACGAAACTGCCTTCCTTTGAGTGCCTTCTTCATGGACCTGAGATAAAACATGCTATAAAGTCAACAAAAATGCTGAGTGAATCTATAGAGTTTAAATTTAAATAAACGAACACAAGTATTCTGAATAAACCTTCAATGGTTGATAATCATGTGGATCAGACATAATCATCGGTGTTATTACATAAGTCTCATGACATTGAACGTTAACATATATTATTTCAGCCCAACACACCTAGCCAAGTGCGTATATTTCTCTTATACAATTGCATCCGATGTTTCATTACTAGTGCATCACAACACTACGCGATAGCTAGTCACGACCGGACTGGGCGTCACCCCGATAGATCTATCCATGGTATTAGCATTCATTCGATTAACAATTCATAATTTCAGTGGGTCTTTTAAGGCTAGAAGCAAACTTATGAAAATAACTTCATCTAGCATACAATCGGGTCCTTTGTGTTCTATTTTAAAACAAGCATGTTATCCCCCTCGCGGGTTTTAAAAAAAATATTTATAAGATAGTATAAAAGCAAGGCTATAGACTCACCTTGGTACAATAGTAGTAATATGACGATCGTCGACGATACGTGATGCCCGTTAAACACGAAGACCGCAACCTACCAAATAAGGCGCGTTCGTTAATAAATGACTCAAGTATAAATAATACTTAAACAATACGAAACTCAAAATACAAAACCATGACAATCCCAAAAATAATAGTAGTACAAGTGTACTTTTATACTCCTTTACATGTTACTTTATTAGACTATATCATTTATAAAAATCTGCCGGTACTTACCAAAAGTACAAGCTCATTTGCCTTACTTAAACTATTCCGTTTTCGACGAAACTTGGTCACAAACTCACTAATAATAGAATAAGACTCAGTTTAAATTTCATTCAAAAATATTACTCCTAAGACCTTCTGCCCGACACACCTTCGTGTTATAAAAACCGGACAGTTTTACGCCTTCAACTCGTAAAACCATTTTGACTAATCTAAACAACTCCGTTTACAAAACCGACACTCGGGTTTGAAAATAGACTCATGACCTGAGGTTTATCAACTTACATAAGTCCTTGAACATTTTTAAAACTCATTTTATAGTCTCCGAGATTCGATCCAAATATCGACAACAATTTTCGGATTGTGCCGATACCCGTCTCCCGGTACACGAATACTAAAATTGTTGTAACTTCGCGCTCGTTTGGAGCTAGAAGCTCTATCTTATATCAAATCGAAGCTAACGAAATTCTCTACGACCCTATGTTATTAGTTTAACAAGTTTATTACAGTAAGTAATTCAAAAATAGCCTTTTACCTACTGGTCTAAATTGGTCATCTAAAAATCATACCAAAACACCATTTTGACCCATTTCAACAATTTACATATTCATATTATCATCCTAATATTACCATAACACATCTAACTAACTCCTAACAACCTCAAATTCAATCTAACAAAAATCAAATATTTAAAAACCTTGCATGCAACAACAACCCACTATAAATATAATAATAATAACATCATATTTAACCAAAGAAATAGACCAAACACATGTTCTTCACCAAAATCTTGGAAAAAATTAAAGTAAATGCATGTGGGAAAATTTTATACCAATATGAAGCTTGTTGAATTTCTAGGATGGGTCTTTGATTAGATTTCAATGAATCAAAGGGATGATCAAAATTTTTGAAGGTGTTTGGTGTTGAGGGTGGACGGCCAACAAGGGAGGAAGAGAGAGATGGGTGATTTTTTTAAAATGAGTTTTTAAATGAAATTAGTTAGTGGAATTTCCTTAAATAGTCCAAAGGTAGGGTAGATTTTGTCATTTAGGCATAATTTTGGTCCAAAAATGCAATTAAATAGTTTACAAGGTAGAAAATGTAAATTGTAAATTTTGAAAATATTTACCGGGCTCGGGTTTCGTAAAAATACTTTTCGAAAGTTAAAACGCTTCATAAATATAATAATAAAGCTTCGACGCGACTTAAAACGTAATTAAATCGAAAACATCGAAAATATAAAATATCGAGGCAATCGATAATAAAACATAAATATTTGGGCATCCGTCGGTATCGCGAATACTAATAGTTCTCGTCATTCGTTAAAACGTAAAACACGAGAAATAAAGATTAAATAAAATAAAATCATTTTTATGATAAATTGAGAATATAATATCGATACCTAGCGTATTCCTTGCCGGTTTTCATCTAATCGACATTCTTACGCTAGTTTCAAGTCATAACCTTCTCGGTTAGCCGATAATTTAAAATTCTCATTAAATAAACACGTAATACGTCATAGTCGAGATTAAAATAACGACCTGAAATTGACGGGTTGTCACACTTGATGATAAGATCAGATAAGGTTAGAAATGAGATGGGATTAAAGGTGTTGGTGGATTTTGGGGCGGATGAAACGAGGGTGGTTTGAGTTAAGATGCAAGTTGCGGCTGGGATAAATGAGTTTAGGGTAGAGTGAGATAGATTAGGGTTGTGGAGTTATTTATCTCAAAAGCTTGGACCGGGTTTGATGGCTCGGGTTATGTTGGTTCTTCCATTCTTGGCCACTTGTTTTAAACAAATGAGATGTGTGTTAGCAAAATGGGCCACCTGTACTCTATTTTTTGATAGTTGGCTTGACTTTTGAGATATGTTTGACGGACAACAGATAATTAATGCACAGTTTTATGTTCAGTACATGGGTCGGAGATACGTTTGTATTCTATTGGATTCGTAATATCTAATTTTGAATATGAATAGTTTTCCGAGTATATACTGTTGTAAGTCATGGGCCAACTCAAATTATATCTGATTTTTTGTCAAAATATAAGTTTGAAAAACAAAAATGTTAACATTTAGTGACAAAATGACGTGACAAAGTGATCAAGAGACGAGACAAAATGACAAAAATTTATGTGACGAGACCAAGAAAAATTTGGGTATATTTTTAGTGACTACAGATTTTTTTTGGATCGGGTATTAATTATTCGAAGTTGAAGACGGATTTTTCAAAGGCGTGCACTTATTTTATCTTTCAAAGATAACTTGCTCGTGCTTAATCTTAGAATGAAGACTTGTTTATCTAGTTTTCGGGTTCGGGGTGGTTGGTTGATGACTCGGATAACTATCACTTAAAGGGGTTACATTGTTGTACTCAGTGTCACGCGCTTAGTCGACGTGGATAATTTCAAGAGGTGTTGTGCTTATAGACTTCTTCAATGATGCATTGGATACTTAGAGATTTCTCCACCATTCTTCATTCAACAATTGTGCAAGCTTAAGTCACAAGATCAAAGGATTCTTATTCAGTTTCACGTTTGATGTATCCGGTTCATTTAATCATTCGTCACTTCAAATTGCCTACAAAGGGGTTGGTAAAGATGGCCATGGAGAGTTTATGAGTAGAGAATTTTGATCAACAACTGATTCTCATCGAATATAATTAAGCTTATTTATTATTCTCTCGAGATTTTCAGGTTCATGTGCGTATGATTTATTGATGGTTCCGATGTTTCGAAACCATCAAGGGGGAAGAAGAAGACACATTGAACGCACAACGAGTACACTGATGAACTTCATACCTTCTTTTGATTTGAAGACATTCCGGGATGACATTTGTCATAGCCGCAGAGAAAATCAGTGTTTTAACTCGTGGCATTATCAATCTCTAAACGGTACACTACTGATTCGATGTTTCATTGTTTGGTTGTAGCAATTATTCATCATCATTATCCTATATGAGGAGATATGCATTCCCGGGACTTAATTGACTCTGGTGCATCTCCGGAAGAAGATATGTGCATTTCCGGGACTTAATTGACTCTGGTGTTACGATGTCAACTTCATGAATGGGATAAAGTGTCTACTTCAGTATTTGAGCTTCATACTTGGGATTGGTTTATTTTCTTCAACTATGTGGGGGAAGAGATGTCTTGATTCTTTCTAGTATGCATAACTTGAACTCTCAGGGGGAAGAAAAATTCAGAAGAATTATTCAAGCGTGAGAAGAGAAGTTGTTGATCTACTTGGTGTACCCCAAACTTTCAATCCCTCTTAGCAACGTTATCATGTTATATGATGGGATTTGCTTGTTAGATTCCGTTGTGCGCTTAATCATTCTAAGCTTTATTGAAAGCTTTGAAGTTGCTAACGAGGATTGTCGGTTTAGGGGGAAGCTATTTAAAAGCTTCTACATCAAGTTTATGTGGCATGAATTAGGGGGAAGTTAATTTAGAAGCTTCTCCTTAACCAGAAGTATATGGATTACTTAGCTCGTGTAGTTACAGTATTTCAACTACAAGTTACTTAAAAGATGAGTCGTTTTGAAGTGAAGACTTGAAGTCAAAGGCCTCAGAAGACATCATCAACATTGGACGCTTCATGGAAGCTTTTGTTCTTAATCATTATGTACTTGTTAGGAAAAATATTGTAAGGAATTCTACAGTCGTCCCATGGGGGAAGATTGTTGGAAATTCACTTTATGTGACGACATTTAAGAATTCTCATTAGTTATCATAGTCACACACGCTTAGACTAGACTAGGTTCAATGTTAGTTAAGTGTTGGTGTGTGGCTATATATACCCCTCCTAGGCTTCCAAGGAGGGGTGTTGCTTGTGTTCATTTTTTGCTTAATACATTTTCTTAACCTTTTCACATACAACCTCTCTTCTCTCTCTCTCTCAACAATGGCTTCCACCTTCCACCACCCACCTAGACCACCAGATTAGATAAAAGCAAATCCACAATAATAGAAATATTTATGTGACTGAGGTACTGCTAAGGGATAGTTAAGACTAAATGATGAAAATGGACTAAGTATGTTAAATAATAAAGAGATACATGATGGCCTTGCAGCCATGGGTTATCAGGGTGGTAGAGAAAGTCTTATTTTCTTTAAAGCTTTATTTTCACCACAATGGAAATTGCTTTTTCATGCCACTATTCACTGTATGAGCTCCAAAAGTACTTCTTTTGATAAAATCCTGCTGCATTGGCATCAACTGGTATTTGTTTAGCAAATGACAGAGTTTTTAACTTTCCAAAATTAATTTTTTAAGGCATGATTAGGAATTTGGAAGGAGTTAAATTTTTTTTGATGTATCCTAGATTCATTCAGGCTTTAGTTAATGACCAAATCCCTAACCTACCAGAGTTGAAACATACATGGGATGTTCCTATATTTAAAAAGAGAACTTTCTCTTTCTTGACCAAACAAGGCAATGCCTTTACAGGAACCGCCACACCCTTATTTGTAAACATGTTAGCCCAACCAACCAACCAAGAAGGTGAGGAACCTAGCTCAGCTAGTGCTTCTCAGCAAATTCCTTCTCACCAGAGTTCCTAATCCTCTGAAGATACTCAAACTTCTTCTCACAATGTTGGTAATCAACCACATTAAGATGAGATGATCCACACACATGCTGCTTCAATTGCTGCTAGTGGTTCACCACAAGAACAAGAAATAGAGGTGGGGATGTTACAAATTTAACTGCTTTGTGCACTAGCTTGTCCAAACAGGTACACGCATTGCAAAAGGAGAAGCTTGCTCAAGACAAGAGAATTGCTGAATTAGAAGCCAATTTAATCAGACTAAGGAATAAGGTATCTCCTTGGATGAGGCAGAACAGAACAATTCAGAAAGCTGCTCTTAAGAAGCAAAGATTTAGGAATCTCAAGAAAAGGCAATTGAATGCAACCATATAGGGGAGGAATTATGAAGATCAAGGACCTTCTTCTAACATTCATACAAGGGTCTCTAGTAATGACATCAATTTTGAAGCTGATGATGCCATTTGAAATTTTGAAGATGGTAATGGCCTAGAGACAATTGTGAATAAAGAGAATTTGGAGCCTACAAACATGGAGCTTCAACAAGAAGAACCATAAACTGCTCATGAGGAACCACAAAATGAATAGATGTTGGTGACTCAACCACAACCACAACCTCAATCACCACAACTACAAGTAAATTGGAGTAGTTTCTATGAGAAGGTAGAGGAAATCAATGTTCAATTTCCTGTTTCTTCAACTCCACCTCAAAGACAATATTGGTTTCACAAGAAACAGTCTTTCCAAGAACTGTTAAGATCAAAAGTGAGTTATGGATCAGACAAGACTGAGGAGTTACATATTGAGAAGACAGCTTCAAAGGAAGGATACGTATTTGGAGATACTTTAGTGATTCAAGAAACAAGTGTGTCTTACACTGGTGAAGTAAAAATTGTTGAAGAGCCAAGTACTGCTAAGCCAACTAAGCTAACTGCAAGTAACGCTGATGAAAAATCTTCACTACCTTCTTCTACAGAAAATCAAACTCCTTTTGGAGAGGATGAGACTTTAGCACAAGTACTGCTTGATCTAAGGGAGAAGAGCTTCGCTGAAAAACCAAGACAAGCAGAAACAGAGTTAAAGGCACAACAAGAAATTCTTGCCAAGAAGGAAAAAGCTAAAGGTAAAAAGATTCAAGCTTCACAACCCACTAAATGTGTTATCATTCAACGGAAATCAAATGAAGATGAAGAGAGAAGATCTTCAAAGCTAAAGAGAAACTACCTAAAATAAATCCAAAGTATAAGGGCAAGAAATTGTTACAATCTAAATCTGAAGAAGAAAGTGATTCAGATGATGACATTAGCAAAGTCATGAATAGATTCAACCAACTAGAGCATGATGAAGAGTTAGCTTTCAGACTACAAGCACAAATGCATTAAGAAGAGCTACAAGAAGAGCTTACATCAAAGCAAAAGTTGCTTGAAGCCCAAAGAGTGTAGCAAGAATGGAACATTGAAGAGTATGATAGAATTCAGGCTGAACTTAAAGCAAGTGAGCTTCTTGCAGAGTCATTGCTAGCTGAAGAAAAGGATGCTTATGATGAAGAGGAGAAAGACAAGCTAATTGATGATTTAGTGTGGGAGCAACAAAGATTCTTTGTAGAAAACAGAAGAAAAGAAAGGGTTAAGCCTCCAACCACTATACAAATCAGAAATCAGATGTTGTCCTACCTCAAGAAAGTCAAGCATTTTGCCCATGCTCAATTGGTCAGAAAGACTTTTGAAGAAATCAAGGCTTTATATGAACAACACAAGAGGACCAAGTTGAATTTTATTGAAATTGGTTCTGAAAAGGACAAGAAAGACATTGAAGATGTAAGAAAGCATCTTCAACAACAAAGAAAATTTGGAAGTATTCCCAGGCTTGATACAAGTACTGCTGGACAAAAGGAAGCATCTCCACCTATCAAGACTACATATGCTAGGAAGAAGAAAAGGGTGACAAAAGTTTCAAAGGGTGCAGAGATTAGTCAAGGAATGGATGGGGGAATATAACTCAAGATGTTAACAAGAAGACTGAGAATATACAAGCAGTACATATACAGTCAACAGTACTTAAGGAAACAGTACATACTGATTTGGAGGAGGGTTCAATAGAGTTTGAAGGAACCTCCAAGGGTATTAAAAGGAAAAGATCAACCAAGAAAAAACAAGAAGCTAAGAAAAAGGTGAAGTCTACTGAACAAGATAGTGATGATGATGAAAGCTGAAGAAAGCACTTAAAGATAGTGAACTTTGAAGATCAGTGCATTAACATAGAAATCTTTGGAAAGAAGGCAGATATCATAAGATGGACAAGTGCTATGAAGGATGAATTAGAAATTCATGGAATCACTAGGTCATATGGAACATTCAGGATGTTCAGACTACTACAAGAGATTCTACACATCCTTGACAAACAAGACATTCAAGATCTCAACAGATTTGTTGGAGGTGGAAGTGAAGGTCAAGCAGAAGTCACACTATTGAGGAATGAACTGAATTTTATGTATGAGCCACATACTTGTGATCAAAGAATATTAAAGGACTTAGAGAATCAGGTTCCTAGTTACTAGAGATATTATAGATCATGTGGGATACATACATTGGATGTAGATGACATAACCTACTACATGCTTCAAGAAAAGAGATATACTTTTGGAAGAAGATTGTTGGAAAGAATGTTAGAGCAACAATTGGAAGTTTCAGAAGAATCTGCTAGTGCTTTGGAGTTGATCATAATGGTTAAACAACAAATCAAGGATTTGAAGCAAGAGGAAGAAGTTGAGAAAGAGCATTAAGTGTTTGATTTACAATCACACTTCACAAATGGTTCTCAGTTCACCATGTCTAACATACATAAGAACTGGCTAGTCCATAAGCAAACGGTTTGTGGTAAAGACTTCTCAAATCCGTTGACAGCTGGTAGTTTGCTAAAAACTATATGGTTCTAACTCACCATGTTTCGAGACAAAGAGTTGGCTAGTCCTAGACAAACGGTACTAGGTAAAGACATTATCAAATCCGTTGATGGTTGACAGTTTACCAAAAATTGTAGGGTTATCAGTACACCTTATTCTTTATGAATAAAGTATTGGCCATTTCAGAGTGTACGGCTAACTGGTAAAGAATAAATCAAATCCGTTGATAGCTGATGATTTGCTAAAAATCATGAAGCTAATACATATTGGTTTTTTTTGTTAACTGTTTTATTTCAGGTATGAAGATGCAAGCAAAGGAGTATTAGTTTCAAAGAAAGAATACTCAGAAGGTTTTGTCTCATCAAATAAAGACAGAAGTTCATGATCAAGAGTTGACAGATTTAACTCAAGAAGACAATTACTATTGCTGCAGAAACAAAATGAATGTTTACAAGACACAAGAAGATCACAATTTGAAGACAAAGATGATATTCATGAGACTTGAAGGTTATTGATAGGTGTGAAAACACCCATCCTTTTACCACTTAATTATAATGAAAACGAGACCATAACGTGTATTTTATGTCGTAAATGTCGAAATTATGCGTGGTTTGTGTTTTTGTTGTGTTTTATGATCAAAATGTGAAAAAGGAAGAAAACACAGGCTTTCACGGGCTATTATTGAAGAAAAAGACAAAAGACAAAGTCAAGAGATCAAGAGTGCAAAAAGAACGGAAGTCCAAGGCCTATTCTGAAGATTTATCGAAGAAAAAGTCTAAAGACGGAAGTTTGATAAAGCCGAAAAACTCAAGTCTAATTTATGAAGAAATCACAAGACGAGTTTAAACTAATCCCGAGACAAAGTCGAAAAAGTCGAAGAACTTAGAAGACGAAAAGGCGATAAAGAAAGAAAGAAAGGAGGAAGCCACCAACCACTCCCCTCTCCTATAAATACCACCCTCATTTGTTAGTAAAGGGTTGGTTAGTTTTTAGGAGTAGATTAGGAGTAGGGTAGTTTTATGCTTTCTCTCTCTAAAGTTTTATGCTTTCTCTCTCTAGATTAATTTGTCGATCTTTAATCTTTAAGTTTTTGTTATTGAATCTTTACCTTTTAATCAAGCTTTTAATTCAACTTCTTCTTCCTTTCTTGTTTAATCTTTCCTTATGTTCATGGTTGTGTTCTTGAGTTTTCATAGTTTTGAATCAAGTGGGTTTTGATTGATTTGGCTTTAGTTGTTAGTTTTGTTGATTTGTTTTGATTGATTATTGTTAGTTGATGATTATTGGTTAGTTTTGTTTAATCTTTTGGTTTACTTTGGTTAGATTTGATCAAATTCGTAGCTATCTTTTCTTCCCTGTTCTTCGTTTTATTTTTGTTCCCCAAATTCCGAACCAGCTTTTTCTTATAATTATTCCGAAAGAAGCCTATATTCCGCATGAGTTTGTTTTATTCTAAGTCACCATTTTACTCCGGATGAACGTTTGGTCTTAATTATTCCGCATCAACTAGTTATTCCGGATAAAGCTTTTATTCCGAATAAGCATTTTATCTTGATTATTCCGCATGAACCGTTTTATTCCGAGTCAAGATTTATTCCGGATGAAGTCATTATTCCGAACCAAACTTTATTCCGAATGAAGCAAGATTTTTCCGCATGAGTCTTTTATTCCAAATATTCCGAATCAACTTATTATTCCGAGCCAGTTTTTATTATTCCGAACCAAGGTTTTCTTAAATTATTCCGAGTCAACTGATTTTTCCGAATGAGCACATTTATTCCTAACCAACAGTTTTGCTAAATATATTCCGAATGAGGAAACTATTCCGCATTAGCCTATTTATTCCGAATGAAGCATTTCTCAGTTGATTATTCCGCATGAAGCTGTTTTTCCGAATGAGTTGTTTTCAGTTTATTTTAATTTTATAACTTAAGCTTTAAACTTTATTTTTCCCGCCTTTTTCCTTAGTCGCATTTTTAGTTTACTTGCCTTTAGTTTGCTTTATTTACTTTTAAGTTCGCCTTTTTATTTCTCGTCATTTATTTTTCGTCTAGTTTTATCTTCCATTGTTTCTTTCTACCGTCTTCATTTTTATCTTTCCAAGTCTTTATTTTTAATTAGCTTACTACACCAAACAATTCCCTTTTTGTTACCAAGAACAACTGAGTCGCACTTAAACCGTAATCGATTCGAGGAGATACCGTGAACGAACAACGACTATGCAAAATCTGTGTATTAGTTATCTTATCAGAAGAAGATCTGCATAAAAGTGTTTGGCTACATTCAGTTGGATACAAGTACAAATTACCAAGTTCAATCCAAGTTTGAAGAGAAGACTGAAGACATGTATTCTAATACATTCAGTACAAATAGAAACAAGAAGAAAACAAGTTGTCATTCTTATTTAGGGGAGGATTGTTTGGAATTATTTGTAAAGTACCAAGTACTATTAGTATAAGTATAAGTACTGTTAGTGTTGTCAAGTACCGTTAGTGTTAACGCGGTACATAGCAAGTACTGTTAGTGTTAAGTACAAGTACTACTATATTGATTAGGACGAATATATCTTTGTAAAAGATATGCCATAGTTATAGTTAGAGTATATCTTATGTGATATGCTTAATAGTTAGAATATTGATAATATATCGTGTGTGATATACTTATCTTTATAGAATAATCTAAGGTTTCTAGGGTTCCTGATATTGAGTAAAATACGTCTTTTAGGAAAAAGAGCGTATAAGTGCGGCAAGTATTAAACTCGACACGATTTAGGAAAACCGTGAAGACGAATAAATTCCAAGTTCGTTCTCGAAGGAGGTGTATGTATTAATGTGCCAATATATATAAAATCAAGTTTGGATTAGTGACGTTTTTGGTTTAGAGAAAGAAAAATTAAAGACGAGCTATGACTACGATTAAACTACGACGTTAACGTAAAACGCGAACGTAAATGCGTAAATCGTGACGAAAATAAAAATTAAACCTAAAAATTAATTAAAATATTAAACTAAGTCTTAAATAATATAAATAAGAATAAAAATTCAACAAATATATTTTAAAACCTTTTATTAATTAAATATTCAATTTTTAATGCTAATTAAAGCCCAAAAATTAAATATAATTAACAAAATGTCCAAAATATTAATTTATTGAACTAATAACTAACTTATATTATTTAAAGACTAAAAAGTATTTTTCTTAAATTTTAAAAACTATTTTTCTATTTTTTAATCACTAAAAACTATTTTTTAATTAAAATAATCCTAAAAATAATAAAATAATGCCAAAAATAATTTAACAATTTTAAAAATCCTAAATTACCCTAATGAACAGTAGAAAATTGAAAAAGTTTGAAAAATGTAAAAATTTGCACTAAAAGACAAAACAGATTTATAATTAAACCTTAATTATACTAAATTAATTATAAAAAATAATTTAAAAAGTGAACAGTAAATATTTTTTTAAACTAAAAATCTTAAATTAATTTTCTTAATCTATAAAAATTTTATAACTGAAAAATATAAACTTTTTACACTAAATGACAAAAACAGAAAGTTTAAAAAGTAATTAAAAATGCAATAAAACCTAAAAAATACTTAATGAACAGTAACTTAAAATTAAATTATACTGAAAAATCAGAAATTTAAAAAGAAAAATAATGCAAAAAGTTTGAAAGTCTAACTTCTAATTTTTACCACTAAAGACAAAAAAGTTAAATCTGATAGTGACACTTTCCTTGTTTTCTGTCTTTTAGCTAAGCAGGGGAAACAAGCAAACTAGCAGGGGGAACTGAGTTCCCACTTCTAGCACAATAAGCAGGTCTGAGCAAAGAATGACGTGTAGCTTTTGATTGGCTTTGTTTTAATGGACACAATTGGCACCCCTACACTCAGTGGAGTGTAGGGAGTCTATAAAAAGTATAAAAACACAAGATCCAATACAAATATTTCACACAAAAGGCAAAAAACAGTCACTGTGTAGACTATGGGGGCTGTGAGTGTTTATGCTGGTGCAATTGGCACAAGAATGAATTTTAGCACTCAAAATTTTGCACACTGGCTGACCAAATCACTCTAAATTGACTACCAACCCTAAGTTATCCTACCATCTAGTAATAAGCAAGATTTAAGGCTAAATTTACTCTAAAATAAACAGAAAATGGTGCTTTACTGAATATGACTGTTTTTACACTAACTTTAACATGCAACCTATTTAAACTTCTATAGAAATTGAGATACAAAGCTGAGAATACCCTATAACACTAAAATAAGTGAGTTTAGGGGGATTTTAACTGGTTTTAGATGCTTATTATCCACTAAACACCTAATCCCAAACACACCCTAAAGAACTGAAATATGAAATTAACACACAGAAAGCCTGCAATTCTTGATAACACTAACTGAAACCTATCTAAGCAAGCAAATTACAGCTAAACAAGCAAGATGGAATAATCATACAAACTCAAAAAGCAATTTCATGCAAAAATCACAAAAAGCACATAGAAAATGTAAAAATTGGAAACAGGGTTCAAGCCAATGATACATTGGGCTGAGGCCATCTGCTATACTTTTTAAACCAATTCTAGGAGCTTATGATGAGCTTTTGGACAGCTTTTGATGTAGAGAAATGCTAGGTGGGGACTACAAAAGTCCCAAACACCCCCTTATATCTTCAATCTTGGAAATACTAGAACTTTTCTACCTTGCCAAATGGAAACAGAAAAAGGAGCTGGTGACAAAGTTAATAAGCTATCAAGCTAGCTTATTATTTAAGTTAGCTTATAGCTTATTACCAAAAATAAAAGAGAAATAAAAAAACTGATTTTTTTCTTGAAAACCAAATAACTTTGATCAAGGATTTTCAACAAGGTGATGATTAGCATGTAAACTCCACTTTCACTTCATAAACGTGCTAAAACTCAAGTTTTTGAAAACCTTTTCAGTGTAAATGTTTAGAAACAGAAAAAACTAACTTTTGATGAAACCTTTTGAACAAATAGAAACGTGAAACCTTTAATCTATTTTGCAAATGAAATGTAATAATTAGACTAAAAGCTGATAAAAGAAAGGAACTCAGAATTTGTATAATTAAAACTTGTTCATTTTCATTAATAAAATTAAAAAAATATACAAAATTCTGGAACAAAGCACACTCCACAGCCTGGAGGGTCTTTAAATACTAAGCTATAGAATGTCCTAGAATACATAAAACTAGAAACCCTAAACTAGAAAATTCCAACAATGCCCTTGTAGTCAGTTTGAATTCTTGGTCAAAAATCACCACATGTGATTGCCTGCTGTTGTATAGCTGTTGTGGAGTGATCTAACACGTTCATCTTGGACTTGGGGACCAAGGAGTGAATGAGAGCTGTTGATTGAGTCAAAAGATTCGAGTTTGCCATTTAACGAGAAGCAGGGGAGGACGGGGGCCCCACTTAGAGTCACGGGTTGGGTAAAGTGAGTGGTGGGTTTTGGTTTGGGGGGGCTTAATTGTTGATCTGGAGGTTTAGGGAGAATATCCCCTTGATTTGATCAATAATTGGATTAGGGTTTAAGACTGGGGATTAAGAGGGATTAGGGGAAGATGGTGAATAGTGCGTGTTTTGGCGCCTCAAAATTAGTATAATAATCCGTTTAAAAACGGATTAAAATATTAATTTAGGTTTGACTGGGTTATAAATGAAACCGGGTATTAAGGGTGTGGGTATGGGCTTATGGTGGGTTTTGTGGGCTCAGACCGGGTATGGAGTGGGTATGGGTTTAATATTTGGCAAAAGACCCCCCTGCACTCTCCTTTTTCCTTCATGTTGTAATAAACATCCAAACCCCTCTTTTCCTTTGAAAAGAACTTTGCTATACTTGTCATTTTTGGCATGTTGATATTCAAAACTTTTCATAAGGACTTTCTTTGCACAGTTGGATATCTTCAAGGGCCATTTATGTATATACTTGAAATATTAGGGACCCAATGTGTAATTTGAGTGTTCACAAGGGTATAATATGACAAGTCTTCCAAAGTAGAGGGACCAAAGTTGCCAAATCTTCAAACTTCAAGGACTTCACTGGAAAATCATGATTCGGGTCCGGTTCTTTGTGCGGCTTCGTTTCCCGTGTTCGTTTTTGCTTGATTCCTTTGATCTTTTGGTGAATTCCCGATATCCGTACCTAAAATACACAATGAACAAACACAGGCATATTTTTGGGTATTTTGATGATATTTTAAGCGTTTTAAGCCCGATTTGGACGATGAGACTATGTATAAATACAGTCTCATCACTCCCCCATACTAAACCATTGCCATGTCCCCACGCAATGCTAGAATTAAGTATCATAGCACTTCCAAAATTCATTTTATGATGACATTTATTCAAGACATAAAATAAACTACTACACGTGTTTTAGACATAATGTAATGTTTTCATCACGAGAATGTGACTTTTAGGATCATAGAACAAGAACACGTGAATGCTTCGTTAGAAATAATTTCGTCGTCCTCGATTTTCACCCAATTCCATGCTAAGCGTGTAACGAGATCATTGTTATTATAAGTTAGCAATACGTACACATCTCATGAGTGTTAATTACGAACCTAAACTCCCTTATTCCTACCTGGTATCTCTTATATTTTATTTTTGTCTTAATGATCACGAGGACACATCATTGACTTATGCGTGAATAGAGATTAAGTCTAAAAATAGAAACTTAACGGTGTAACCAAAATCATCAAATCAATAATTCATCCCAATAGACAACGATGTCAAAAAATTAAGTCAACAAGAAGGATCGATAAACACGATTTTATAACGGTTTTGAACATGAGACTTATTACCAAGACTTTTATACGCCCCCTAACGGAAGGGCCTTATTATCTTTGGTTTACCTCCATCTTTTATTCAACTTCGCCATGAAGCTTTTATTATGACTTCGGTCTTGCCTTGCCTTTTATTATCCGCCTCATTGGTGGTTTTATTAGCCAAAGACGTATATCCTCACGCTAAAGCGAATTTTGGATCTTTAAAGCTTCGAAGATTAAGGCTTGATTCACTTTCAATTTGGGCATAGATTTTTCGGCCTTGTGAGCTTCAAATTTTTGCTTAATTTAGGTGAGCACTTGAAATCTTATTATTAGGTGAAGCTTTCGATTATTCGGGTGCCAATACTTCAAAACCGTGACGCTGGCGATACCTTAATGTTTTCCCAATTTAATTACATGGAAGCTACCAAAACAAATTAGAAACCCAACAATAGTGACTAAACCGCCAAATCAATATTTATTAACAATTATTTATGCAAAAGCGTTGGGAGAATAAGCTAATAATTACTACACATAAGATCGTGACGATTACGAGACTTATAAATAACTCTATCATTTCTCGTCCTCATTTAAGAGACTTAGCCTAAAAAGTTAAGGAATCGAGCTAAGTGCTCAACACGCACGGTCGAGTCAAAAATTACTCTCGTTCTCACCATAAGAAAACCTACATTCGTGTCTTAAACACTTATGAAAAACTAGAAAAAATTTTAAAATTTGGCCATTTTTAGCCTTATTTTGCATAAAAACAATAACAAAAAGATGAATATTGGATAGCGTGTTGACGTAAGCAAGGTGAAGTATCTACTCACCCCCCCCCCCCATACTAAAACTAAACATTGTCCTCAATGTTTCGAGTCTAGGGGTGTAAACACCCCCATACTAGAGACGAAGTCGAATGCTTAATCTCGAGCATGGAAAGGGTAAAACGAATAACCTAAAAGTCGTTTATGAATTATGCTAATAAGATAAACGTTAGAACATAAAAGGATATCATCGGGTATCGGAATTTCCAAAGGCAACGATCGAAGCTCGAGTGATCCGTAGAACGAACACGAGAGGCTTCAATGATGACGATGAACCTAATGAATCACAATCACAAACAACCACGAAACAAAGGTTGGAAGAGCACAAGTCCCTTCGTTACATTAACTAAGAAAGCGATAATATGTACAAGGATAAGCATGAGAATCCCCCACGAGGCACCTTGTTTTTGATAACCGAGTCAAAAGCTCGACTCGGATCCCCAAAAATGTGATCATTTAGGGATAATCTTGGTTTGGTCATTTTTAGTGGGGCTTACATGATAAACAAGGCCCAAAAGTACGTGGAGTACTTTAAAAACCCGATAAACGTATACCGGGGTCAAAGATAGCGTCCTCGTTTTCGTATGAAAGAAGAAACAACGCTACTCCAACGTGAACCCCAATGGGGTAGAAGAAAAGAGATAAGAAGTAGAAAGGTGGGGCAATGGGTAAGGCAAACTTATGAGCTACTCGAGGTAGACTCACACCAAGCAAACGAAAAGATTTTCCATTTATTGCATCGGTGGAAGACCGAGATTTCCCTTTACAAGCAATTCCGGGATCGTAAATCTCGTCCTCGGTGGTAAAGTGTGAGGGAACATTTGGGGCTTCCCCCATACTAAGACCACACACACCATCGTCAAAAGGAGTAGACGAGGTGGTAGTACTCATATAACGCGGTGATGACGGAGTTAAACTTGTAGAAAAATCTTTTAAAACATTTTTAAAATCCTTTCCTTTTTCATCGTTTAAAAACTCTTTATGAAAACCCGATTGAATAATGTTGAAAATATTTGGCGTGTCAAATTCAAAATTAGTCGCGCTAAAAATTCTCACATTTAAGTCTTTGGCGGGAGGGGGTGGCGGATTATATAAGTTCTCAAAACGTTTGTCAATAAAGAACACCGCCCCCTCGGGGTCTACATACTCGTCATCCTCATGAACGTTGATCTCATCGATTTCTTCATCAAAGATAGGCTTGTCAAACCACGGTTTGTCATTCCCCTCCTTGAGTATCTTAGAAACTCTCTCGAAGAGATCACGATCAAGCACGAAACCATCATTCTTTTGTGGGGATCGTTGATAAGTTAGATCCTCACGAATGTGGTAAACGTCATTCTCAAATGAGGAGTGTTGATAAGGTAACTCCTCGAGAATGGGATTTGTGGTCACATGAGTTGGTTCGTCATCAAAAATAAGACGTTCCAACTCATTAAGTTCATCCTCGATTTTGGAAAGGTCGACCTCACTCGTAGGTGGAAGTAAAGGCATAAGAGCTAGCTCTCGTTCAATGATTTCCTCAATCTCGGGATCAAACTCGTAATCATCGTACTTCACATGTTTCTTCTTAGGAGAATCAACAATTGCATGTGGATGTCGAAGTACGTGATCAATCTCGGCAAAATCGCCATCGTCATCGTCATCGTCAAAGAAAGAGTCGATGTGAGCACTCACAACCATGGACTTACAAGTCAAATGACTATGCTTAGGTGACTTTTCTAAGACGAGAGGATCGATGTCGATAAACCCTTTAGCCTCAACGGGTGTTGGGCTAGGCAAAGGAGGCACTTCGATGGAGTTAGAAGTTGAAGCCTCAAAGACGTGGTCCTTCGAAGGTGGTGAAGACGAATCCATTTTGGTCATTGTCGTGATGGCATTAACGTCACCCTTCGGAATTGGTGGTTCACTTGTTTCGCTAAAAACATCCCAAAGTGAGTTTTCATCCATAAATTTACACATACCCTTTTGAATTAGGTACACGTATTCTTTATCATCAAAATCATCATCTTTAAAACCGTTTTTCTTAATTCTTTCAAAACATGCATCAAGCTTCATTCTTTCCGCTAAAGTAAACATTTTGAAATCATTAGAATTTGAATCATTAGGTTTTGAAACCTCGGTTTTTTCATTCTCATTAAATCCTTGGGATTTTCTAGCGAAAAAGTCTATTTTCTCATCCCCATATCTCATAGTAAGTCTCCCCTCGTGAACGTCGATTACGGTTCGAGCCATCGATAAGAATGGTCGGCCTAAAATAATGGGACATTTAGGGTCACACTCGTAATCGGATATAACGAAATCCGCGGGAAAAACAAACTTTCCAATCCTAACATAGACATCCTCGGCTATTCCAATTGGTATTAAAGGTGTACAATTTGCAAGCTCGATAGTCATGTTTGTGGGGGTAAGCGAAGGCAATCTCATCAATTTCCATAGAGAATGAGGCATAAGATTGATGCTAGCACCTAAATCGGCAAGGGCTAAACATCCCTCAATCTCGGAAAAATCACAAGGTAGTAGAAATTGGCCCGGATCCTTTTCCTTTCTCGGCATACGCCTTTTGGGTTTTTTAAGAAGGATTGAAGCACAAGTTTCTTCAAGGGTTACTTTGGTAAGGTTGACAAAGCTCTCTTTTTGAACCGTGGATGGAATTTGAGGTACACGAGGGTGTGCACTCTTTTCCTTGGTCGCCACGTTCACCCCATCGACTTTAGAACAAGAAGACGTCTTAGAAGTCGAGGGTTGAGAGGGATAAACAACACGGAATCCTTCAAGGTTAGGGGTAATCACACGACTTTTCTCACGAGACGAGGCGGCTTTACATTGTTCTTTCGGATTAGCAACGGTGTCACTAGGTAACGAACTCGATGACGAACCCGAGGCTTTGTTCATTATGGCCGAAAACATCTTTTTAATTTCAATTTGCCCTTGCTCAATCTTCGTGTTTTGCAATTTCAATGTATTAGAAAAGTCATTTTTCAAAGTACCAATTTCTCCCTCTAATCGTCTCATATTAGCCTCATTCGTTTTCATGTAATTTTGAAAATCGTTTGACGAACTATTTTGATTTGAATTAAAGTTCCCTTGGTTTTGATTACTTCTTTGAAAATTGTTTTGATTCCCACTTGAAAAATTATTTCCTTGATTGTTATCTCGATTTTGCCAAGTTATATTACGACCTTGATTATAACCTCCTTGATTTTGATTCGAAAAATTTCCTTGTTGATTGTTTCCTTGAAAATTGTTTCGATTTTGAAAATTGTTGCCTTGCTTATAATTGCCTTGTTGTGATGGACCCGCGTTATTTTGATTTGAAAAATTGTTGTTTCCATTTAACGCACTCACATTCGACGTTTGGCCATCCGTAGCCGCACACTCGTAATAATTATGAGGTCCACCACAAAACGTACACGAAACCTCAACCGCTTTCACCGTAGCGGGAGCGT
Source organism: Glebionis coronaria (assembly GCA_025667525.1). Lineage (NCBI taxonomy): Eukaryota > Viridiplantae > Streptophyta > Magnoliopsida > Asterales > Asteraceae > Glebionis > Glebionis coronaria. Next base: position 137,015,444 of record CM046875.1, read on the forward strand.
CTTTCTTTTGCAACTCAACGAGAAAAGACGTGAACACATTTGTCAACTTGTCGACTTTTGCATCAACTCTCTCAATGTCGCGATTAGAAATACTAACATTGGCGACATTGGCAACACTCGGTGCATTGCGGAGTTGGTAAACCTTGGACCGGTTTTCGATAATTATCAATGCATCTTTCGGAGTTTTACACAAAAAGTTGCCACCGGCGGCGGAATTCAACGAGTCTTGTTCGTGAAAATTAAGACCGTTGTAAAACGTATCGATTTGGTGCAACTCGGAAAAACCATGGTGAGGACATTGCCTAAGCAATTCCTTAAAACGATCCCACGCGTCTCTAAAAGATTCATTCGATTTTTGCTCAAATTTCGTAATTTCATTTTTGAAAAACGTTGTCTTAGACGGTGGGAAAAAATAATTAACGAACTTGGAGACGAGATCCTTCCACGTAGTTATTGAATTAGGTGGCTCTTTCTCGTACCAATCCTTGGCGGCACCATCGAGCGAGTACGGAAAAATCATAAGCTTGACGACATCGGTGTCGACGTTCTTAAACTTGCTCTTGGCCAAAAGACGATCAAAATTCCGAATATGGTCGTGAGGATTATCGGCTTCACGACCTCGAAACTTCGTAGCTTGGATCAACGAAAGCATTCCGCTCTTGATCTCAAAATTCTCCGCCTCGATAGCGGGAATTACGATCGCGTCTCCATAACCCTCGGTGGGCGCTTGGAGCAATTCCATCATCGAACGATTGTCGGCCATCTCCTCTACGGTTTCTTCAACAACGATATTAGGAACATCGGTTTCTAATTCTCGTCTACGTCGTCGATTCCTTCGATTACGATTGCGTCGATTCGGAGCTTCGCTAGAATTGGAATAATCCTTCGATCGAGTGCGCATGCACTAAGCGTAGAATGGGTGGTAGCAAAGAAGATTCTTTTTGCGGCTTTTCGATTTTTTCAATTTTTTTTTTTTGGTTTTTGATTGGTTTTTTAATTTTTTTGGATTTTTGAATGTATTACGTAGACACAAATCTACAAATCTCCCCTCGAATCGACTTTCTCGATTAAAGGAGCCTCAAAGAATGAAAACGATCACGTGGAGTGAACGTTCTCGATGACTTTAGAACGTTGGTGGAACACCAAAACGTTGAGGAGGGTTTAATCTTGAAAACACAAGCAAATATAATATACGTAGATAATACTTGGGCGGCAAACCCTCGATTAGCCTTCTTTCTCAAAACACGCACAAGCAAGCGGAGGAAACGAGGCGGGGCGAAGCACTTAAGAGCCTTTTTCCTTTAGGTCGTGAAATACAACCGCCTTATACCCACCTTATAGTTTGTGTTAATTGAAATTAAGCCTCACGAAAGTATTTATCTATTTTGCCTTTAAACTTTTGCTTTGGATTCGAATACAATGATCGAGTGATGAAATCCCGAATCAAGGTTGCGTTTTCACGCTTTTGGAGTACTTGTATATTTATTGTTCTTACGTAGTACAATATAGTAATAATATATTCACAATAAAAACGAAAACCAATATATCTACAATATAGTAAAGATTGTTTTGTGTTTAATTTAGGAAAACTAAACACGATTTATTTGGATAATATAATATAGTAATGAAAAATAACAAAAATGAGTATGTACGATATTCACGCTTTCCAAAAATTGAAAAGCAAAAACGCACTACTCACACAAACACGATACTAATAGTAATGGCACACTAAACACCTCCCCGGCAGCGGCGCCAATTGATATTGAGTAAAATACGTCTTTTAGGAAAAAAGCGTATAAGTGCGGCAAGTATTAAACTCGACACGATTTAGGAAAACCGTGAAGACGAATAAATTCCAAGTTCGTTCTCGAAGGAGGTGTGTGTATTAATGTGCCAATATATATAAAATCAAGTTGGGATTAGTGACGTTTTTGGTTTAGAGAAAGAAAAATTAAAGACGAGCTATGACTACGATTAAACTACGACGTTCACGTAAAACGCGAACGTAAATACGTAAATCGTGACGAAAATAAAAATTAAACCTAAAAATTAATTAAAATATTAAACTAAGTCTTAAATAATATAAATAAGAATAAAAATTCAACAAATATATTTTAAAACCTTTTATTAATTAAATATTCAATTTTTAATGCTAATTAAAGCCCAAAAATTAAATATAATTAACAAAATGTCCAAAATATTAATTTATTGAACTAATAACTAACTTATATTATTTAAAGACTAAAAAGTATTTTTCTTAAATTTTAAAAACTATTTTTCTATTTTTTAATCACTAAAAACTATTTTTTAATTAAAATAATCCTAAAAAATAATAAAATAATGCCAAAAATAATTTAACAATTTTAAAAATCCTAAATTACCCTAATGAACAGTAGAAAATTGAAAAAGTTTGAAAAATGTAAAAATTTGCACTAAAAGACAAAACAGATTTATAATTAAACCTTAATTATACTAAATTAATTATAAAAAATAATTTAAAAAGTGAACAGTAAATATTTTTTTAAACTAAAAATCTTAAATTAATTTTCTTAATCTATAAAAAAATTTAAAACTGAAAAATATAAACTTTTTACACTAAATGACAAAAACAGAAAGTTTAAAAAGTAATTAAAAATGCAATAAAACCTAAAAAATACTTAATGAACAGTAACTTAAAATTAAATTATACTGAAAAATCAGAAATTTAAAAAGAAAAATAATGCAAAAAGTTTGAAAGTCTAACTCCTAATTTTTACCACTAAAGACAAAAAAGTTAAATCTGATAGTGACACTTTCCTTGTTTTCTGTCTTTTAGCTAAGCAGGGGAAACAAGCAAACTAGCAGGGGGAACTGAGTTCCCACTGCTAGCACAATAAGCAGGTCTGAGCAAAGAATGACGTGTAGCTTTTGATTGGCTTTGTTTTAATGGACACAATTGGCACCCCTACACTCAGTGGAGTGTAGGGAGTCTATAAAAAGTATAAAAACACAAGATCCAATACAAATATTTCACACAAAAGGCAAAAAACAGTCACTGTGTAGACTATGGGGGCTGTGAGTGTTTATGCTGGTGCAATTGGCACAAGAATGAATTTTAGCACTCAAAATTTTGCACACTGGCTGACCAAATCACTCTAAATTGACTACCAACCCTAAGTTATCCTACCATCTAGTAATAAGCAAGATTTAAGGCTAAATTTACTCTAAAATAAACAGAAAATGGTGCTTTACTGAATATGACTGTTTTTACACTAACTTTAACATGCAACCTATTTAAACTTCTATAGAAATTGAGATACAAAGCTGAGAATACCCTATAACACTAAAATAAGTGAGTTTAGGGGGATTTTAACTGGTTTTAGATGCTTATTATCCACTAAACACCTAATCCCAAACACACCCTAAAGAACTGAAATATGAAAATAATACACAGAAAGCCTGCAATTCTTGATAACACCAACTGAAACCTATCTAAGCAAGCAAATTACAGCTAAACAAGCAAGATGGAATAATCATACAAACTCAAAAAGCAATTTCATGCAAAAATCACAAAAAGCACATAGAAAATGTAAAAATTGGAAACAGGGTTCAAGCCAATGATACCTTGGGCTGAGGCCATCTGCTATACTTTTTAAACCAATTCTAGGAGCTTATGATGAGCTTTTGGACAGCTTTTGATGTAGAGAAATGCTAGGTGGGGACTACAACAGTCCCAAACACCCCCTTATATCTTTAATCTTGTAAATACTAGAACTTTTCTACCCTGCCAAATGGAAACAGAAAAAGTGACCTGGTGACAAAGTTAATAAGCTATCAAGCTAGCTTATTATTTAAGTTAGCTTATAGCTTATTACCAAAAATAAAAGAGAAATAAAAAAACTGATTTTTTCTTGAAAACCAAATAACTTTGATCAAGGATTTTCAGCAAGGTGATGATTAGCATGTAAACTCCACTTTCACTTCATAAACATGCTAAAACTCAAGTTTTTGAAAACCTTTTCAGTGCAAATGTTTAGAAACAGAAAAAACTAACTTTTGATGAAACCTTTTGAACAAATAGAAACGTGAAACCTTTAATCTATTTTGCAAATGAAATGTAATAATTAGACTAATAAGCTGATAAAAGAAAGGAACTCAGAATTTGTATAATTAAAACTTGTTCATTTTCATTAATAAAATTAAAAAAATATACAAAATTCTGGAACAAAGTACACTCCACAGCCTGGAGGGTCTTTAAATACTAAGCTATAGAATGTCCTAGAATACATAAAACTATAAACCCTAAACTAGAAAATTCCAACAATGCCCTTGTAGTCAGTTTGAATTCTTGGTCAAAAATCACCACATGTGATTGCCTGCTGTTGTATAGCTGTTGTGGAGTGATCTAACACGTTCATCTTGGACTTGGGGACCAAGGAGTGAATGAGAGCTGTTGATTGAGTCAAAAGATTCGAGTTTGCCATTTAAGGAGAAGCAGGGGAGGACGGGGGCCCCACTTAGAGTCACAGGTTGGGTAAAGTGAGTGGTGGGTTTTGGTTTGGGGGGGCTTAATTGTTGATCTGGAGGTTTAGGGAGAATATCCCCTTGATTTGATCAATAATTGGATTAGGGTTTAAGACTGGGGATTAAGAGGGATTAGGGGAAGATGGTGAATAGTGCGTGTTTTGGCGCCCCAAAATTAGTATAATAATCCGTTTAAAAACGGATTAAAATATTAATTTAGGTTTGACTGGGTTATAAATGGAACCGGGTATTAAAGGTGTGGGTATGGGCTTATGGTGGGTTTTGTGGGCTCAGACCGGGTATGGAGTGGGTATGGGTTTAATATTTGGCAAAAGACCCCCCCTACACTCTCCTTTTTCCTTCATGTTGTAATAAACATCCAAACCCCTCTTTACCTTTGAAAAGAACTTTGCTATACTTGTCATTTTTGGCATGTTGATATTCAAAACTTTTCATAAGGACTTTCTTTGCACATTTGGATATCTTCAAGGGCCATTTATGTATATACTTGAAATATTAGGGACCCAATGTGTAATTTGAGTGTTCACAAGGGTATAATATGACAAGTCTTCCAAAGTAGAGGGACCAAAGTTGCCAAATCTTCAAACTTCAAGGACTTCACTGGAAAATCATGATTCGGGTCCGGTTCTTTGTGCGGCTTCGTTTCCCGTGTTCGTTTTTGCTTGATTCCTTTGATATTTTGGTGAATTCACGATATCCGTACCTAAAATACACAATGAATAAACACAGGCATATTTTTGGGTATTTTGATGATATTTTAAGCGTTTTAAGCCCGATTTGGACGATGAGACTATGTATAAATACAGTCTCATCAGTTCCTTACTCTATAAAAGGAAAATAGGTACAATGACATTTATGTACCTCACTCAAGTCGATTAATAAGAGAATCGAATAGTTAAAAGTAATTCTGTTCTTCTGTGCTTTATAAGTTAGATTCTGCATAACTTATTTAGTTGAGTAAGAGTTCTCAAAGTCTTTTAGTTTGATTACAAACTACTATACTAATTCTTAACAGAATATAGATCCAATCAAGGGGATCAACAGAAAACTTGAAAGACTAAGCAGATTCATGTCAAAGTCAATGGAGAAATCTCTACCACCTTTTAAAACATTGAAAGGATGCATAAAGAAAAATGAATTTCTTTGGACAAAAAAAGCAGGGAAGGTATTCCAAGAAATCAAAGAGCAAATCACAAAGTTGCCAATGCTAACCGCCCCAATTCCCAACGAAGAACTAATAATGTACTTATTTGCCTCTAGATGAGCAATAAGCGCGGTCTTATTAGCAGAAAGAAACTCAAAACAACTGTTAATCTACTTTATTAGTAAAGCTCTTTAGGGGCCAGAGAAAAACTACTCTACAATTGAAAATATGGTCCTAGCTCTAGTCTACGCGACCAAGAGATTGAAACGATACTTCCAAGCACACCATGTTGTGATAATCACGGATCAACCAATCAAACAAGTATTATCAAATCCAGATACAGGTGGACGAATGTAAATGTGGAGCGTCACCCTAGACGCGTATGGTATTTGCTACTGACCTCGGAAAACAATATAAGGACAAATCCTAGCAGACTTTATAGCTGAGAAGCCGGATGAAGATACCCCCATGGAAGAAACACAAACTCAACCGTTAGAAACATGGACACTCTTCACAGACGGATCCTCATGCACCGAAGGCTCGGGAAGAGGCATCATACTCACTAACCCAAAAGGGATGGAATTCACCTACGCCCTAAGATTAAAATTTGAAACATCAAACAAAGAAGAAGAATACGAAGAACTGACAACAGGACTCAAAATAGCAAGATAAATGGAAATCCAGAGCCTACAAGAAAATGTAGACTCAAGGCTTGTGGCAAACGAAGTCAATGGATCCTACACGGCTAAAGATGAAAGCATGAAGAAATATCTAGAAAAAGTAAAAACCATGATAAAAATCATCAACAACATCTCTTTTTAGTACAAGATCTACCCAATTTAATATATGTGAGCCCATCATGCTAAGAACTCAGATCCTCTCTCTACCCTAACCGATCACTATACTAACATATAGAATCAAATAAAAATTAATGGGCCAAAGGTATAGTTATTTGTCGGGCAAAATGACAACAAAACACCTAATCCTTTTCGAGATTTGTTAAATTTATTAGGTTAGAATGTAGAAGAGGTCTAAGATGTTTTTCTAAGATATGAGGTATCCCAACCTTACACTTTGACTCTTATGACTATGGTTACATTCTTTTCGTCGTCTTTTTCTTTTTAATCCTTATGGGTTTACTTGTGTTTTCCAATTGTGTAATTATGACAAAAAAGAAAAACGAATTAAATTACTATATAAGGTCGAGTTAAGTAAAAATCACTAATAAATTAAACTAATTTTAATTATTAATAATGTCACTATTTTATATTTTAGTAAATGAACGCTTGGATAAACTTTTACTACACAAAGTCACATATGATAGATGATGTAAGTTTAAAGTTTAAATTTTAAATTATAAATCAGATGTGATTTTTCACTGTACAAAAGTCAATATGTTCAAAATAAATCTTAGAAAGTATAAAGAAATATCCTTGTAATTAAAGTTGATTTTAGACTCCACATAATAAATATTTGGCTTATGTATACAAACGTAAATGTTATAAGAATGCATCGTGCCAAATTAGATAACAGGATCCATCCGGAACAAGCTTAGTCTTCGTTCCAAAGTTAACCGGATTGAAAGTTTGAAACACAAAGATAAATTAGTACTTAAGATGATGAAGCGTGATAATAAAACGAAGCTTATATTAATACTATCACGTAAGGGAGTCGACCTCCTAAGTGTGAGACGACGTTGTTTCACAAAACCTAAAAATGGCAGCCCAACAAAGGAAATGACCCATAATCTTAAATAAATATAAGAATTTACAAAATGTCTCTCAAATTATGCAACAAATAACAAAAACTACCTTCAAATTTTACTTATTTATGAAATTTATATAATAAACTTTTTTATATCAAATATCTAACAAATAAAAAATTCATTCATAAAAAATATACCGCCTAAAAAATACTCGGATTGTGAAACAGATAAAAATTGTTAAAAGATATTAAAAAAAACTTTCATGAGACACTTTTAAATCATCTAGTAACTTTAAAATAAACAACACAAATCGAAGACGTATGGTTTATTAAAGTTTGAATTATATAAAAAAACTAGTATTTTTTTCAGTTTACGACTTTTATATGATAAACTTTCTTTTCTTAGTCAAATACCTAACAAATATCCATCGACTTATTCGATAAGAAGTATACTGATGAGGATGCCTCTAGATTAATAAAAAACCAATATTAATACGCTTTGGAAGGCTCCAAATCGAGTTTTACAAAAGTACATGGATACTTACTGTAACACCCCACTTGGATAAATGGACCGTTACGTGTATTTATGGCGTGTCATCAAAGCATGCAAGGCAATGTATTAAACATTAACTGACCAAACGGAAATACCGGAATCAAACATCGGTAGTCCAACCAGCCCAAAATATAAAGATTAAGTACAGAAAGGAAAAAGGACGAAACAGTGTCCAAACAACCAAAGTAAAGTAACGTAAGGTATGCATAAAAATAAAGGAGTCTGGAAAGCTCCCATCCAAATGCACGTACTCTCTTAGAAGTCCTAAGATCGTCCCTGTGTACCTGCCGTTTGGAACATGAAAGGAAAACTACGGCTGAGCATAACGCTCAGTGGACGGATATAGCATGATAAGAATGTACTGAAAAGTAATGAAATAGAAGTCAACAATGAAGCTATAAGACTGATATGTAACATGTGGTATAACCTTGCATAAATCTGTAAGACCTGATTCATATAAACTGATACTGAAATGTAACTCTAAATTCTGAAAACATGCATTTACTGTATTTTATTTGCCAGAGCTTATATAGGTCACGTGCTGTAACAACCGTGCATGAATAACTGGAGGGGTGACCTCGTCATGCTGTAGAGGGGTGACCTCTAAATAACTGTGCTGGGTGGAGGGATCAGCTCCAATGTGAAGGATGTAGAGCACACACCACATTCACCCTGATAACTTGTAACACATATAAGCCTAGGATGCATCCATACGCCCCACTAAAACATACATATAAAAATGGCCAAACTGAACATGAGTGGGACGATGCAGGATATCACTCTCCTGCATGTGAGTCACGACACCGGTGCCTCTAGTGTCGTGGTTACGGTACCTCCGCAACTAGTACATAAACTGGTCGTGCTTGTATATAACGCTCAGGCAATTCTATTTAGTTGTTAACATGATTACTGATAAATTTAAACATATACTGGGGAAACATTCGGCTGAAGATTGGTAATCCTAATCATGCATATAAAGGAAGTCCTTACTGAAAGGACGGAAAATCCGTACCTCTAGTCCAGTAACTGACTGAAAGGAAGACTGAACGAATACTACTCGGGCTTCACGCGTGCTACATAAATAAGGACGCGAATAAGTTAACAGTTATCCGTTATCAAATTTTACTGATCTTATTGGTTTCTTATTTATTTATTTCTGAAATTCCATACGCACATTAACGGCTAAATTCGGTCTTATTATAATTCATTGTAATGTATTAACGTTCTACTAATAGCTACGTACAAACGTATTTCTGACGATAAGTATTTCTATAATAAGTATCCCGCTAAAGATAAAAGTTCCTTAATTTAGAAAGTTCTTAAATTGTTTAATTCGTTTTCTAATAATATACCCTTTTAAATATTTAGGAATTTAATTAATTTAATACACTTGAAATATATATAAAATATTTATACAACAATTTAATTTAAAAAGGTAAAATATAAAAATATTTATTTTACTATTTATAAACATGTCCCGAGCCTACCGAGCCCATCTCGGTCGCACTAACCGAACCAACATAATATACAAAATTCTGTCCGCAAATAATTAGTGACAGAATTTCTGTGTCACCCTAAAGAAAACTGTCGCTAAAGCTGCTTTTAAAAAAAACTGCATAATTCTAACAGTTTTGCGACAGAAAAATCTGTCGCTAAACTGTCGCTAATGTTTACAAAATACTTTGATTTTTTGTCCATTTTTCCCACTGCCTAAGTACCTAGTTCCCACTGCTCTTAAACACAGTTTCCCCCCACTTGTTTTGTTTTACAACCAAACGCACCCTTATGATATGTGGCTCGGGTCTTGGCAAGAAAAGAACCACCGAGACCTGCTGTGGTCTCGGCTGGGTCGTGCAGCAACACACCCCTGTTTCCATTGTTCTACAAACCAAACACCCCTTGATGGGTTTTCTGGGCGGCGGCCGACTGAACACAGCCACCACCAAGTTTTGGTGGTCGCGGCTGGTCACAACCAAACACCCCCGAGACTCTAGGTCTCGGGTTTCCCTTTTTTTTTTTTCGTTGCGGCTGTAGAGAACAAACACCCCCGAGACACATGATTATGTAAGAATGGAAGAGAGCTAAGATTACCTTGTGGTTAAGGATGAAAAACCGGAACCCCCCTTTTTTTTCTCTCTTCTTCCCGGCGGCCAATAAGCAACCCTAATTTCTATATATTTTTTTTTTTGTGTACTGATTATGGGAAAAAGTATCCTCCGTTTGGTTTTGTGTAGCCAATTATGGGCTAAGGCCCAAAATCCCTTTTTTTTCTTTTCTTTGTTTTCAAAACCGGCCCGCTATATTTTATTTATTTTTTATTTTTATTTTTTTTTTAAAAAAAAAAAAACTTGTATTATACTCGCGTTGTTCCGTTGATAACTTCTATGTATTTATATAACAATATAACCCGCGTATTAATATAAACCGCGTATTAATAATAAACCACGTATTAATAATAAACCACGTATTTATATTCTCGATTTAAATACGGGTTTTACAATTCTTCCCCTCTAAAAGGAATAATTCGTCCCCGAATTAAAATACGGCCGTACTGGGTTTTACAATTCTTCCCCTCTAAAAGAGAAATTCGTCCCCGAATTACAAGGTATTTAAGCTGACTGAAGTAAAAGCTGAAATGCTAATAACTGAACGACATAAAAGCTGAAAAGACATACCCGAATCAAAACTGAAAGTGAGGATAAGAAGTCCGTATAGACTCCTCTGTTTCCCAAGTGGCCTCCCGCTCGGTATGGTTCCTCCACAGGATTTTGACGAAAGGAATGGTCTTCCTTCTCATAACTCGATCCTGGCGATCTAAAACTGCTTCGGGTTCCTCAATATAGGATAAATCCTCCCGAATTTGATCGAGTGGATAATTTACTTTGTGAAGCTCATGATAGTTGTACCCCCTGAGTAGTGATACATGAAACACGTTGTGGACGTGTGAAAGCTGAGGCGGTAACGCCAATCGATATGACACTTCACCAATACGTTCAAGGATTTCGAACGGTCCGATGTAACGAGGGCTAAGTTTGCCTTTGAGGCCAAAACGTCTGACACCGCGTGCGGGTGATACTTTGAGGAACACACGATCCCCAGTCTGAAAAGATAGATCTCTGCGATGCTTGTCGGCGTAACTCTTCTGGCGAGTACGCGCTTCTTGCAGCTTTGCCCTAGCGATGGCGACCTTTTCATTGGTCAGTTCTATCAGTTCAGGTCCTTCAATCAAACGTTCTCCCACCTGATCCCAACAAATAGGAGCACGACATTTTCTGCCGTATAACATCTCGAATGGAGCACGCTTGATACTAGCATGCCAACTGTTGTTGTAAGCAAACTCGACCAAGCAAATATAGTCATCCCAGTATCCTGTCCATTCTAATGCACAGGCGCGTAGCATGTCCTCTAAGGTCTTGATGGTACGCTCTGACTGACCGTCCGTCTGTGGATGGAAAGCTGTGCTGAGCTTGAGCCTAGTTCCCCAAGCTTTATGCAAACCTCCCCAGAAATGAGAAGTGAAACGGGGATCCCTATCTGATATAATTTCCGAAGGTGTACCGTGTAATCGTACGATCTCCTCGGTGAATAGTTTCGCTAATTTACTGACTGCGAAATCTTTACGAATAGGAATGAAATGTGCTGACTTGGTCAAACGATCGACAACTACCCAGATTGCATCATGTCTCCGCTGAGTCTGTGGTAGTCCGGTGACAAAATCCATAGAGATCTTGTCCCACTTCCACATTGGAATATCTAATGGCTGGAGAAGACCACTGGAACGCTGGTGCTCTATCTTAACCTGCTGACAGGTTAAGCATTTAGACACAAATGTTGCAACATCCTGTTTCATACCGCTCCACCAGAAATGTTGTTTAAGATCGTGGTACATTTTGGTGGAACCCGGATGGATAGAGAACGGAGAGCTGTGGGCCTCAGTCATTAAGGCTTCTCTGAGAGCAGGGTCTTCTGGAACGCAGAGTTTGGTACCCTGCCATACGATACCATCGTCATCGATGCGAAATTCGGTCTGCCGGTGAATGTTCTGGATAATCGCCCAGATTTCACCATCATCCTCTTGTGCGGCTTTAATCCTAGAGAGCAAATCTGGTTCTACCCTCAAACTAGCCCAGTATCCTCTTTGACCGCGTACTAAGAGTTCAATATCATAACGCTCTAAGTCCTGAATAATTTCTTCCTGAACTTTGATGCCATTTACCATGCCCGACTTTCTGCTAAGGACATCTGCCACTACATTCGCTTTACCTGGGTGATACTGGATATTAGTGTCGTAGTCTTTCAGTAGTTCTAACCATCGCCTTTGTCTCATGTTCAGCTCTCGCTGTGTAAATATATACTTGAGACTTTTGTGATCGGTGAAAATATCACACGACTCACCGTATAAATAATGCCTCCAGATTTTAAGGGCAAAAACGACTGCTGCGAGCTCTAGATCATGAGTAGGGTAATTTTTCTCATACGGCTTCAGTTGGCGCGAAGCATAAGCAATGACTTTCCCATGCTGCATAAGAACACAACCTAAGCCCTTTCCTGATGCGTCACTGTAAATCTGATAACCGCCTGTACCGGATGGAAGAGTAAGTATCGGTGCTGAGATCAATCGATGCTTGAGTTCCTCAAAACTCTTTTCTCTCTCCTCGGTCCATATAAACTTCTCACCCTTTCGCATAAGTTGGGTCAATGGTAACGCCAAACGTGAGAAGTTTTCCACAAATCTGCGGTAATAACCCGCCAACCCAAGAAAACTACGTATCTCTGTGACAGATGTCGGTCTTGGCCATTTGGTGATAGCCTCCACCTTTGCAGGATCCATAGTTATTCCTTCTGCGAAAACAATATGGCCTAGAAACGCCACTGTATTCAGCCAAAACTCGCACTTCGAAAATTTAGCGTATAGTTTTTCTCGTCTGAGAATCTGCAAAACTGTACGGAGATGGTTCTCATGTTCCTCTTTGGATTTGGAGAAAATGAGGATATCATCGATGAATACGATCACAAACTTGTCTAAAAATTCGTGGAAGACTCTGTTCATTAAGTCCATAAATACTGCGGGCGCATTCGTGAGACCGAATGGCATAACGACAAACTCGTAATGACCGTACCTCGTGCGAAAAGCAGTTTTAGATATATCCTGCTCTTTTACACGCAGCTGATGGTAGCCTGATCGTAGATCGATTTTTGAGAAGTGCTTGGCACCCTGAAGCTGATCGAATAAATCGTCAATACGAGGAAGTGGATAACGGTTACGAATAGTGAGCTTATTCAACTTACGGTAGTCAATACACAAACGCATACTACCATCCTTCTTCTTGACAAACAAAACTGGAGCGCCCCATGGTGATACGCTGGGACGAATGAAACCCCTTTCGAGAAGTTCCTGAAGTTGATCCTTCAGTTCCTTAAGCTCTACAGGAGCCATACGGTAAGGAGCTTTAGATACTGGTTCCGCACCTGGAATGAGATCGATGCCAAATTCTACCTCTCGCATGGGAGGTAAACCCGGAAGTTCCTCGGGAAAGACATCTGGAAAATCTGACACAACTGGCTGATCATGAATCGAAGGTGTCTCCGAAGTCGTGTCATGAACTGTGGCTAGGAAGCCCTCGTAACCATGATATAGTAAGGTACAAGCCTGTAAAGCTGAAATGATCTGAACATGTTTTCCTGGTAGGAAGCCTCGGTGAATATACTCTGGTGTCTGGACATCACCAAAGATGACCTGGTGAGCATGGCAATCTATGGTGGCATGATGAGCCGATAACCAATCCATACCCAGAATAATATCAAAATCACACATATCCAAAGGAAGAGCACTGACTGGACGGATTTTATCATCAAACTCAAGAGGGAGATCCTTATATACTTGGGTAATGAGTACAGAGTCTCGCATGGGGGTAGATATAGTAAGTTCACTGTCTAGTGGCGTAGGGGTCATGTTTATTCTAACAGCATATGAAGTAGATATAACCGAGTGCGTGGCGCCTGTATCGAAAAGCACGCATGCAGACTGTCCGTGTATAAACAAAATGCCAGTAATGGTACCTGCGGTCTTATTTGCTTGTTCACGGGTAGTAGTGTAGACACGACCAGTGGTTGGTGGTATCGGTGGTGGGGGAGGTAAAATCTGAGGAATCTGGCCTGAGGTACCGGCAGCATCCCCGCTCTTGCAATCCCTCTTCAAATGGCCCGGCTGACCACACTTGTAGCAATTACCCGAACCACGACGACAAGGTCCCGAGTGTTTCTTCCCATACGTGATGCAAGTGGGATATGTATACCCGGTGGAAGTAGCTCTGGTTTGCTGAGAACCTGATTTACGATGATATATACGTGTCACGATTCTGTTAACTTAACTGAAATAAGGCTGACTGACTGAATTTTAAAATTACCAGAATTTGCCGGTCGGGCAACCTGTTGACCCCTGTTGTTTTGGTCACGCCCCTGTCCAGCATCTCTGTTGGAATTTACAAATAAATTTAAGATCTGTTTTACACGATAGTTTAGTATTCTTGGAGCTTAAAGGCTCACCTGTAGCTGCCAGAGGAGTTGGAGCTGCCGCGGTAATTATCACCGCCGTTCCTCCTATCTGACCGATTACGGTCATATGACTGACCGTGGTTCCTGTAATTCTGATGCGGAGTAGCCGATTGGGATCGGTCTCCTCCTCTGTGTCTGTAAGATTTTAATAACATATAAGTTTCCAAGCAATAATGGCGAAATTGTTTAAGTCTGTTGGGTGAGATGTACCTCTTCTCCGGGCGCTCTAAATTCTCGAGCTCGTCCCTCTCAAAAAGCATCTCGATGTCCCGAGCTGCATTAGCTACTTGTGACACATTAGTGAATGTGGCACTCATCAATCTATCTGCAGTCCTAGTGTGAAGAGCCCAGCGAAATTGCTTCACTTGCTCCTCTACGGTACCCGCAGCCTCCCCTAAGAATCCATCCATCCTGAGGTATCGGTGCATGAACTCTATACTGTTCTCACCATTATTTTGACGAATAACGTGAAAGTCCCTCTTCATCTTAGCTTGCTCTGCATGCGGGAAAAACTGGTCATAGAACATCGTCTTGAAACGTGCCCAGGTCAATGCAAGCTCCCAAGCATCTCCCCCATTGGACAGTTTCTGAGACCTCCACCAATGTAGAGCAGGACCCTCCTGCTTGTAAACTGTAAGCCTAACTTTGAAAACATCACCACAACCCATAGCTCCAAAAATTTTCTCTATATGGTAGATCCAGTCTTCTGCATCAGTTGGAGCTACAGTCTGCTCAAACAGTCGAGGCTTCTCCTTGTTGAACAGATCCAGCCAAGCGGGTAAAGTGGCAGGTGGTGGAGCAGGAGGGTTGTTATTCTGCTGAGGTCCATTTTGATACTCAGCTCGGATCTCATCACGAATTTGGGGTAACATGGCCTGTATAGCAGCCTGAACAGCAGCAGCAATGGCAGCTGCGTTAGGATCATTCTCGGTGTCGCGCCTGGGTGGCATCTGAAATAAAAGAGGATAAATCGACAGAAACGTAAGAACCTGAAGTAATAAATCTGAATATGCTTAGTGTAATTCATGAAGGTATAGCTAACAAAACATGACATGAATACTGGTGAACGCCTAGGGTCAGTTCACAAAATGACAATTTCTGAAACATAAATCTGACATGAGTAAGGATGAACGCCTATGGTCAGTTCATCCATACAAAACTTAAGCGGGCAAGGGTGAACGCCTATGGTCAGTTCACCAAAACGAAATGTTCTTGAAAAGCACATGCGATTAAGTATGGCCAGTCCTGTACCAACCGTTTACTTAATCAAAATTTGAAAATCCGACTGATAAAATTCATGAGTAGCATGGAAAATAACGACGCCAAAATACAAGAAGTTCTTGGTGACTACCCACTAGTCACAGGTCAAGTTTTAGAGCCTACAGGTCGAACCTTGCGCTCTGATACCATAATTGTAACACCCCACTTGGATAAATGGACCGTTACGTGTATTTATGGCGTGTCATCAAAGCATGCAAGGCAATGTATTAAACATTAACTGACCAAACGGAAATACCGGAATCAAACATCGGTAGTCCAACCAGCCCAAAATATAAAGATTAAGTACAGAAAGGAAAAAGGACGAAACAGTGTCCAAACAACCAAAGTAAAGTAACGTAAGGTATGCATAAAAATAAAGGAGTCTGGAAAGCTCCCATCCAAATGCACGTACTCTCTTAGAAGTCCTAAGATCGTCCCTGTGTACCTGCCGTTTGGAACATGAAAGGAAAACTACGGCTGAGCATAACGCTCAGTGGACGGATATAGCATGATAAGAATGTACTGAAAAGTAATGAAATAGAAGTCAACAATGAAGCTATAAGACTGATATGTAACATGTGGTATAACCTTGCATAAATCTGTAAGACCTGATTCATATAAACTGATACTGAAATGTAACTCTAAATTCTGAAAACATGCATTTACTGTATTTTATTTGCCAGAGCTTATATAGGTCACGTGCTGTAACAACCGTGCATGAATAACTGGAGGGGTGACCTCGTCATGCTGTAGAGGGGTGACCTCTAAATAACTGTGCTGGGTGGAGGGATCAGCTCCAATGTGAAGGATGTAGAGCACACACCACATTCACCCTGATAACTTGTAACACATATAAGCCTAGGATGCATCCATACGCCCCACTAAAACATACATATAAAAATGGCCAAACTGAACATGAGTGGGACGATGCAGGATATCACTCTCCTGCATGTGAGTCACGACACCGGTGCCTCTAGTGTCGTGGTTACGGTACCTCCGCAACTAGTACATAAACTGGTCGTGCTTGTATATAACGCTCAGGCAATTCTATTTAGTTGTTAACATTATTACTGATAAATTTAAACATATACTGGGGAAACATTCGGCTGAAGATGGGAAATCCTAATCATGCATATAAAGGAAGTCCTTACTGAAAGGACGGAAAATCCGTACCTCTAGTCCAGTAACTGACTGAAAGGAAGAGTGAACGAATACTACTCGGGCTTCACGCGTGCTACATAAATAAGGACGCGAATAAGTTAACAGTTATCCGTTATCAAATTTTACTGATCTTATTGGTTTCTTATTTATTTATTTCTGAAATTCCATACGCACATTAACGGCTAAATTCGGTCTTATTATAATTCATTGTAATGTATTAACGTTCTACTAATAGCTACGTACAAACGTATTTCTGACGATAAGTATTTCTATAATAAGTATCCCGCTAAAGATAAAAGTTCCTTAATTTAGAAAGTTCTTAAATTGTTTAATTCGTTTTCTAATAATATACCCTTTTAAATATTTAGGAATTTAATTAATTTAATACACTTGAAATATATATAAAATATTTATACAACAATTTAATTTA
The DNA here is from genome assembly GCA_025667525.1 of Glebionis coronaria. Lineage (NCBI taxonomy): Eukaryota > Viridiplantae > Streptophyta > Magnoliopsida > Asterales > Asteraceae > Glebionis > Glebionis coronaria. The sequence continues at coordinate 137,032,775 of CM046875.1, forward strand.
AAAAGGTAAAATATAAAAATATTTATTTTACTATTTATAAACATGTCCCGAGCCTACCGAGCCCATCTCGGTCGCACTAACCGAACCAACATAATATACAAAATTCTGTCCGCAAATAATTAGTGACAGAATTTCTGTGTCACTAAAGAAAACTGTCGCTAAAGCTGCTTTTAAAAAAACTGCATAATTCTAACAGTTTTGCGACAGAAAAATCTGTCGCTAAACTGTCGCTAATGTTTACAAAATACTTTGATTTTCTGTCCATTTTTCCCACTGCCTAAGTACCTAGTTCCCACTGCTCTTAAACACAGTTTCCCCCCGCTTGTTTTGTTTTACAACCAAACGCACCCTTATGATATGTGGCTCGGGTCTTGGCAAGAAAAGAACCACCGAGACATGTTGTGGTCTCGGCTGGGTCGTGCAGCAACACACCCCTGTTTCCACTGTTCTACGAACCAAACACCCCTTGATGGGTTTTCTGGGCGGCGACCGACTGAACACAGCCACCACCAAGTTTTGGTGGTCGTGGCTGGTCACAACCAAACACCCCCGAGACTCTAGGTCTCGGGTTTCCCTTTTTTTTTTTTTCGTTGCAGCTGTAGAGAACAAACACCCCCGAGACACATGATTATGTAAGAATGGAAGAGAGCTAAGATTACCTTGTGGTTAAGGATGAAAAACCGGAACCCCCTTTTTTTCTCTCTTCTTCCCGGCGGCCAATAAGCAACCCTAATTTCTATATTTTTTTTTTTTGTGTACTGATTATGGGAAAAAGTATCCTCCGTTTGGTTTTGTGTAGCCAATTATGGGCTAAGGCCCAAAATCCCTTTTTTTTCTTTTCTTTGTTTTCAAAACCGGCCCCTATATTTTTTTTATTTTTTTTATTTTTTTTTTTTATTTTTTTTATTTTTTTTTTAAAACTTGTATTATACTCGCGTTGTTCCGTTGATAAGTTCTATGTATTTATATAACAATATAACCCGCGTATTAATATAAACCGCGTATTAATAATGAACCAGGTATTAATAATAAACCACGTATTTATATTCTCGATTTAAATACGGGTTTTACACTTACTTTTTAAAAACAGAGTTTTGGTAAAACATTTAATGACTTGAAAATTTACAAAAATAACCTCAAGTATATACAGTATCTTCTCGCTTACTTTAAATAATATAGTGTATAATATATATAATGTCATTTTTAGTCATTTCACTAGTTAAATTATTAAAAAATATAATTTTCCAAACCTAAAAACAACTGATTATCTTATTATTTCGTTATCAAGCAACATAATCAAATGCAAACACTATATTTCAAAACTATTTCATACCAAATGATTATCTGATTATTAGTTTTCAAATGAATAATCTATTTTAAATAATCAATCCCAAATAGCCTCTAAATAAACTTACAAAAATGTTTGCCACAACGTGCAAACAAACTTCTTTTGTATTTAGGTAAACTACATATTTTGTCCCTTGACATTTCTAAATCGGCAAATATGCCACTGAGTGAAAAGGTCCCGCAATTTTGCCACCGAACATCTTAACCGTGCAAAAAAACCATGAGTCGATGTTTTGTAACTTTCGATCGTTAACACCCATTATCTCCCTCAAGTGCCACGCACATTAGGGCAATTTTGTCATTTCTACTCCTCACCATCTCGTCAACACATCTCCCAGCTTTACCTTATGCAAATTTCGTCCCCGAAACCATTTCCCGCCATTAGAAACACATGTAGGTGGAAGCTTACATATATAGGTACATCGACACAATAATATTTAGTCATAACCTTTTTGTAGAAACTAGAAGGAGGGAGGGGTGAATAGTCTCCCTAATTGATATTATGTTCGTCACTAGAAATGACTATTACTTGAAAACTTATTTCATAATAGTTAAGCTAAAATTCTAATGTTTTAAAATATTTGCTACATCAAGTGATTATAATAATGAAATACTAAATGTGCAAACAATTATAAATAAAGAGTAACGAAAGAAACAACCTAAGAAAAGACGCCAAGGATTTATAGTTGTTTGAAACGAAGCTCTCTCTTCGTTCCTACTCCACTCCTCAAGTACACCTTACTCGATATTTCCACTATATCCACAAGCTCTCTTCTTGGCGGAGAAAACCTTACATCATTGCTTACAAAGATTAAGGACACTAAGCTAAATGTCGAGTTCTAATCCTAGCTAGAACCAATCTCTTTTCATCGCCCATCTTCTTTACCGACACAAGGGTAGGCGTCGAGTTCTAATCTTAGCTAGAACCAATCCAACTTCGTCGCCCATCTTATTTACCCACACAAGGATAGGTGTCGAGTTCTAATCTTAGTTAGAACCAATCTACACTTGTCGCATGTGATAACTGTGGTTCCGACGGGTCAGTTGTCACCCTTAGAACTTTAATTATGTATAGCATATCTTGAATAATGTACTTGGTGTGCTCTTATGTGTTTTAATGTGATGAAGAATGAGTGAGATGAAGTACATGGCTGATTAATCATGTTACATGTTTGAAATGAATGGAAATGAAAGTGAAATTAAGTGAAATGAAGTGAAATGAAATGAGATCACGCGAAAATTCCGTGAAAGTTGAATTATCATTTTCGTATGATTTTGTGTATGTATCATACGTGATGTATGTACATTAGATATATATTATATATATTCTATGTTTATAGGATTTTTCTGTTTAGGAAAGTTTTAAAAATAATGTCTAGTTCGAAAATTACGAAGAAAGTCGAAAAAATTAACGAAAGGGTGCCCAGTTTTGATCCGGAAGGGTCTAGATGTTTTAATTAATGATAATTATAAGTAACTGATATTTAACTTAATAAAATAATGCTGGAAAAATCAGAGGTGGGGGCCACATGGCCGAATATTTTAATTAAAATAAGGAAGGAGGATTTATATTAGGCTAGGAAAATTGTTTTTGGTAATTATCTCTTAGGCTACCCGCAACGCACCGGATTTTTGTAGGTTGCCAGTCGGTCGCGACCGAGTCGCTGCGTTGCGACGATTCGGTCGCCGGACTCGGTCGGACACAATTCGACCTTAGGCACGAACGATTTTCATATTCGATCTCATGTGTTTGTGTATTGTGATTATGTGTTTTATTAAAAAAAAAAATTTTTTTTAATTTAATATGTTTTAATCGTGTTTTTATTATATAAACTTTATAAAAAAATTCCAAATTTTAATATATTGAGCTTTGTTTAATTCCTCACAACATATATTAATTTGACAATTTTTGGAGTTAGTTTTAGCTAATGCATTATACCCTCTTTACTTCTAATGTTTCGTATTTTAGTTTATGTAATGTTTTTTTTAGTGTAATGCTTGTTGTATGGAATAAAATGTTTTTTTTTGTAATAAAATGTTATTTTTGTTAAATATAAAATGTTATTTTTATTAAATATAAAAATAAAAAAAATTGAACTAGGTCGCACTAGGTCGTCCGGTTATGGCAAATAGGTCGCACTAGGTCGCCGGCCGAAAAAACTAGGTCGCGACCTAGTAGCATTGTGGGTAGCCTTAGTATCTTTTATTTTAACTATAAATAGGACCCCTTGACCCCCACCCCCACCCCCCCCCCCCCCCACCCAAACGACTTTAAGGTCTCTCTAAATTCAAAAATCAGTCGAATAATTAATGGAGGTCAAGAAAAGTCGAGATCTTGCTTAGGGATTAAAGGTACGTAGTAAAACTAGCTCGATTAACGTTAAATTTACGTACGTAACCTAGTATGATGGATTAGGGTTTAGGATTTATGATTTTTTTATTAGGGTTTCAAATTGGGGTTTATGATTTATGTAATTAATAATCTAGGTCTTATAATATTAAACTAATCAGGTTATTGTGGGGTTTAATATTGATTAAAGGGTTTAGTTATGTTTAAAATCGGAACTGCAGTCTGACCAGAACTTTAAGTCGACTTGTAGAGGTAATATCATGGTCATAAAAATGAGTTAGACGACATTTTTTTTTAAATTTAAGTTCAGAGAGTTAGCTTTCCAATGCCGTTGATTTGAAGCCAATTTGAGGTCTAGAAGTCACATTTTATGAATTTACAAGATTCATGGTCAGAACTGGAATTTAAAAATTCGAATTTAGGGTTTAATTTTTGAGGGAAAAACCCTTATCCAATGAACTACTTTTGTAGAGCCACCTGGAAAAAAATTATTTATGATATATAAGAAGTCATTTGTTAATTAGGGTAAAAGTTATGATGTTTAGGTTGGTCCTTCATGAGAAAACATTTGGAAGGTCTAGGCTGAGTCAGAAAACTAGAACTAGTTGTGGTCATAGAATTCTTTGATTTTTTCTACAAGGACTTAAGACCTATAATTTGATTTGGAATATCTAGATACATATTTTAAGACCTGGAAAAATTGGAAAAAATATTGGTCATGGTTAAGTATAGCTTTTACATTCATTTTGGGCGGGTAAAATTCACAAGTTTTCATAAAAGTAATAAGAAAGGTTTGGATGTAATATGGAGAAATAGATGTGTTAAACCTTAGGGATTTGGTTTAGAGGAATTATTAGATTTAGTGAGTCCATCATATGAATGTTACATCATTTGGGTTTCGACCAATGGATGGTAACATGTTTGCTGTTTGATATAGTTGCTTTGCGAGGACTTGCGTAGCTATGCTTTCAGGTGAGTTTCATAGTCCCTTATCTTTTAAATGGTTTTACTCCAGTAAGGGATGGAAATTATGCTTGTACAAATATGTGTTGTGAAATGTTGTTTTAAAGTGTATGGACATCAATGTGCTAGTATATGACTTGTTTGGTATGTGATATTGTGGGAGCGGATGGGTACGCCTACCTTGTGTGATTAATTGTGAAGGAGTGGATGGGTACGCCTACCCAGTGTTATGATTTCAGATGGTACCATGGGAGCGGATGGGTACGCCTACCAACTGTAATTGTGGATTAGGGAGCGGAGAGACACGTGCCGTCTCAGTGTATATTTTTATGTTTGTTTGTTTACATGTAGTAGTTGTTGTCCAAAATGATAAATGATATGATTTTGATTTGTTAATGAGCTCATCAATGAACAATTTTTGTGTGTCTTAAACCTATGACTCTCACCAACTTTATGTTGACGTGTTTTAGCATCATTTTCAGGTTTCTTAGCGATGATAGAAGCTTTATAGAGCGAAGGATTAGAGAGACCATAGGCTTGCATTGTGGAGTTTATGTTTATTTGTTTATGTGATGTTGTGCGCTATATGAGATTGTTGAATGTTTATGGCGTTGTCATAATACGCCCTATTTAGATATGTCATCTTTTAGTTTATTCTCTATTGTGACACCATTGTGTTGTGACGATGTCCATGAAGTTTCACCTCGTGTTTCCGCCGAGGTGGGGTGTTACATCGCCCATCTTCTTTACTAACACAAGGCTAGGTGTCGAGTTCCAATCTTACCTAAAACTAATCTAGACTCATCTCTCACACTCACATTACTTTAGAGTTAAGTGAGAACTCACACACTCATACTCACATTTACATCCTTTAGAGTTTAGTGAGAACTTACACACAACACACTAACATCTACATCACTTTAGAGTTTAGGGAGAACAAACACACAAGACACATCCATGTATGCACATTTACCTTGGATCTACACAAGACCAATCCAAGTATACACATATACCTTGGATTTTGACAAGAATCAAATGAACAAATATGATGAACATGAATAGATCTAAAGAAATAATGATCTTCATCAAAGCTTCATTTTTTATCATATCACAAGTGTGTGAGTGATCTTCTCTTAGGACATATGAAGAAGGGGATCAAGGAGATAATCATAATTAAACGTACTTAACAAATTAAGTGATCATTTACTAATGATTGGAATATAGAAAAGAGATTTTGAAGCAGAAAGTTGTCCAAAAGGGTTCATTCGAAAATGAAGATATGATCCACTATTTATAGGAGAAAGGTCCAACGGCTAGTAATAATTGATTTTTTTCAAGTTCGTTTTTCTCTCGATATCTTTACGAATTGATCAATCGATATCAATCAAGTCACTTAATTGTTCTTGGTATTTGATCGTAAAGCTTTTGGTATTCTATTTCTACTTTCCACAAAACCGTCAAAAAGGTAAAAATATTTTCGTCTACGTAGCAATACTATGTTAAAAACAACTTGCACATACCACTCAACAAGCACAAAGTACAAACAAGTTATGCACAACAAGTATTTAATGCTAAAATGTAAAGTTGATAAAAGTATAAGTGCTAAAAATGTAAATTTGAAAACTTAAACGACTAAAAATATAAATAGCACAAACTAATAGCCAAAAGTAACAACTTTAACAAAGTATGCAACTAACTATAACAAACTAACAAATTCCAGGGACTATATTGCAAACCCTAAAAAGTTATAACCAATTTCTAACAAACTAGCAAGTTCCAAAACCCCAAGGACTAATTTGAAATTAATGGAAGTTAAAAACCAAAATGGGCTTATGAGTCTAATAAGTTGTATCTTAAGTTCTAGTGGACCAAATAAGCTCAAATCAGTTTCAAAAGATTCAGAATTCAAAATAAGCTAGTCAATGTCAAGGAATTAAGCTAAAACTTGCTAAATCTAAGATAAGCTATTTTCAATAAGCCACTTTTATGAGATAAGCTTTTCTAGGTAAGCACTTGGTCTGAATTTCACAAGGAACATTAATAAGCTCAAAATATTGACACCTGTCCAAGAAAATCAAATTTTCATCGACAAAATAAGCCAGAAAGTGAAATAAGCTCAAACTGGCTTATGTTGACCAAGTTTGACTTGCGTTGACCAAAGTTTTACCAAGTCCAAATCGGGTTTTATAACTTTTACAACTGTTTTATGAAATAATATGGCTACTTTTATGAAGCAAATCAATGGGAAATGATTTTGCTTATTGACAGATTAAGCTATTTGTTACAGAGACTTTTAAAGGGCTCTACCTTATTCTACAATGTAAACTAGACCTCAAATCTTATCAATTCTGAAAGCCTGGATGTTAAACTTTCCAATGAACCAAAAATCAAGTTCTAACTCAAAGAATTGAGCAAGTTATGATGATTTGAAAGTAGGTTGTTTAAGCTTGTAAGACTGACCCAAAGAATTTAAAAGTCATTTTCCTGTTTGACTTAGTGATTGACTATGAAACTTTGCACAACTTCCTTTTATCAGTTAATGAATGTATAACCACAAGTTTTACTCCATACTTCTTGCTGAATCAAAAGATTGAACCTAAACCAAACACTACTTTATTGACTGAAACAAGAATTAAGCAATACAAAGAGATCAATGCTAACAGATTTACACTACAAACTAGCAAATCATATCAGATAGATCAAATAAAGCAAGAAACAGGCAAAGTCAAGCAAGTTTACACTAGTTCTAAGAATTGAGCATGCAATTGACTTTTTAGTGGAATTTAAAACAGAACTTAGAACTTTTTAGCTTATGAAGCCTCCTTTGGTGGAGATGAGAGTGTTGAACTCTCGTTTGAGCTTATTCAACACCTTATCACCAATCAGCTATCAACCAATTACCAACATCACACACCATGTATCATCATAACTGGTCTGAACATGTCTGATCTTGGCTAACGGGTAGAACTGGTTAAGTATTCTTGTGAACTGCAACGTATGAACTAGACATCTTCTCCAAACATCCACAGAACTCTGTTATTCAATCATGAATAACAGAATTCAAGTAATGAAGGTATGAGAAGCAAGTTTAGTAAAGTAAAGATAGAATCAAGTAAAATGTGAAATGTGATTTTTCATTAATAGAGGAAGGTTGGTAAATCTATTACAACTACTTTAACAGACTTAAGAGTAGTTTCCAATCACTCTTAAGTTGCTAAAACTGAAAGGTAAGTAAAATGAGAGAATTCTACAAGTGTGTGTTTCTTCACACAATAACTACACATCTACAAATGAGCTATCTACATGTATTTATAGAACAAAAATGATGAGTGAGTGAAGTAGGTGACGTGTCTTCTCTAATCAGATTATTCCACGTGCTTAATTAGCTCAACTGTTATGAATGTTCTTGGCCTCAACGATCACATTTTATGTAGATGACTTGTTATGAAATGGCCTCCTTCGATCTCATAAATTCTGGGTATAAATTAGCCACGTGGCGTCTTGTTATTTGTCCAATAATGTATACACGGATCGTTATCCAGTGTACAATGAAGATCATAGAGTTGGTTCGTATCTCTTTTCATTAATTGAGCTATATGTGGCAATCCGTGACTATGATTTCCTTGCTTCTCATTGGCTGAGATATATGTCACTCGAATTAAGCTTATTTTAAGTTCCAAAATGGCAGAATTAGTCCTTCTCTTTGACAGACTGTTGTTTTAGGCTAGGCACTTCATAAACTTGACAACTTCTGTCCTTCCACTTGTGAAATCAAGTAATTAGGCCCTTTGACTTTGTTTGACTTGAATCTTGAGCTCTTTGACTTTCTTGAATTTACACTTCATGTCCTTTATCTTTGGCAGATTCTCATAAAAGGTCCTTGAACTTTGGAGACTTTCACAATGAGTCCTTCTTTTGTCTTCTTCTTGATATTAATGTCTTGAAATCCGTGTTTTCCCCAAATCGTATCATTTTACCTACAAAATCACAAACAACAAAGAATACCCCATAATTATGCTTTTTCACATAAAACTTGGTATTTTTCTTTGTGTTTTAGGGGTTGATTTGTTATAACTGATATGAGATTTTACTCATAGCGGCTCTGTGGTTCCTTAAATGGTCCCGCGGTTCATTATCAATAATGAGCCGCATGCACCTATAAAGCACCGCGCCTACTAGAGTCCTCTCTATTTTTTCCTTATTAGTGGGGAAATTCCATCTGATGATGTTTTACCTCAAAAGGAATATCCTTTAGCCATTTGGAATATCCTAATTTCAAGTTTCCATTTCCTATTTTAATAAAACATTTTCTTAATAAGAAATTTTATTAAAATATTTTGTCACATTTGAATAAATGTGTTTTAAAGCTAATCACTTTTAATGATCACTAAACATGTATAAGATATGTTTGTGTAGGACTTAAATGATTATTACCTAAATGATAGTGTTCGTTAAATAATTCGTCTTACTGTTATCTTTGACGATATATGTTTTTACACTTTGTCGTGATCAAAACTAAGAAAGATTAGTTACTAGAAATAACGTTTTTAGGCATCGGTTACATTAACAATCTCCCCTTCTTGATTACGACAAACCATAAACTCATTTATGTAAAAACAAAACAAAAGTTATCGAATCATGGACTGTCGGTAGAGATCATATCCAAAGACGAAAAACATTACAAAGATAACCCTTTCAAAGACTGGTGTGAAAAGTTAAGCATAAAGCAGCATTTCGCGACAACCATACATTCCCAAATAGGCGGAACGAGAGAAATAGCAAAAATCAGCTTGGGGGAAAAATAAAAGAAAGATTGGAAGGAAGTGAGGATTGGATAGAGTATGTTCCGTAGATCATATGGTCATACAGGACAACGCCAAAAACGGAAAACGGGGAAACACCGTTCTCTCTAACATACGGGACGGAGGATGTTATACCAACAGACGCGGATATGCATGTTCACCACACAATCCAAGCAAACAAAGAAGAAAAACTCCAGTCCGACCTTGACTTTCCAGAAGAGAAAACGAAGCAAGCATAGCTGAAAAAAGCAAAAAACAAAAACAAAGTGGTAAAATACTATAACTTGAGAACCCGCGGCAAAAAATTTAGACTCAGAGACTTTGTTTACAAGAAGAATGAAGACGATCAGACCAAAGGAAGAAAAAAGATAGGAACAAAATGGGATGGACCATACGAAGTCGTGGAAGCTTTAGGGGACGGCACATACAAGCTCTGAGCTAAAAAAGGCAACATATTACCCGAAACATGCAACATCCGCGACTTAAAGATATGCTACACCTAGTTCTTGCTTTTTTTTAATTTAAGTAAGTATAAGACCTCATATGTAAGCCACGAGCGACTTTCAACTATCAGTGGAGGCAACCTTTCTTTTTAATATTATGTAATTAACTTTATGCACTTTGAAAATTCAATGAAAATATGGAGAGTAGCTACCTCCGCCTCTTTTTTTTAACAATTATTATTTATTAATTACTTGTTAAAATTACTAATGGTAAGACACGTGCAACATAACATCTATCTCTGGGATAAAAATAAATTGAGAACTCCCAGCGAAAAACTCAAATAAGTATGTAAGAGGCATTACAATCCCAATACTGGGAACTTTCCCCATACACAAGCCTATCACCGAAAAACATAAAATTAAGGATAGCATAACAGCTACACCCACTAAGAAGTGTGCAACAGAAAAGACAGCAAAAGTCTTTCACATGAAGCCACACCCATCAAAAAGTGCGCAATAGAAAAGGACTCAAAGATCTTTTACAAAGCCATACTCATCAAGAAGTATGCAAGAAGAAAGACAACAAATTCTTTTATATAAAACCGCACTAAAGACCACACACGGCCGCGGAAAACATAAACTTAAAATAAAAATTGTTTTAAGATACACCAAAGTTACAAATACGCTAACAAGAATACGAGACCTAAGAGCTCCCCAGAGCAGCGTCGGGAGCCTCCTGATCAACATTCAAAGCACCTTCAGGTATAGCAGAATCATCATCAGTATGAGCAACGTCTAAAGCCTGACTTGAAGGAGTAGCACACCCTACCACTTCGGCACCAAAAGCACCACCATTGAAGGTAGGCTCGACAATGTAATCAGGGATATCCAACGGGGAAGTATTGGCAACAGACACATCCACCTAAGAAACTCCAGCCCCTGCGGATGTGCTGCCTGCACTAAAATGAAAAGGCAAAACGTCAGTGGCACAAACCTTCGCAGCAGCATCAAGTAAGACCCTGGACCTATGGTCCTGCAACTTAGCATGAATATCTGCCAAAAGAACAACAAGGGCCACATCCCTGCTAGAACCTTGAGATCTGACGGAAGTCTAATCATAAATAGAGACAGGTAAGTGGAAGACCGAAGAAGGTAAAGACCCCACGCCTTGAGCCCGTTCTCAGCCCGCATGTCCGCCAATAAGACATCAACATTAGCATCTCTTCGGGACTCCAATAAGTCAAGAAAGGGTAACTCCATAGAGGCAAAGGCATTGACAGCATCATCAAACTTAAACTAGGCCAAAGGGTCAGAAGCCTAAACGTCAGCCAAAGTCCTACCTTCCTTTCCATGGTCAATACCACTTTCCAAACCCTTATGCATACCTAGATTCTGAAAACGGGTCAAGGTCTCACCAAAGCTGTTCTGTAAGAACAAGATTTACGACACAACTCCAAAGTCAAACGAAGCCCACAACCAACAATCCACTGTTGTCCAGCTACAACAGTAAGAAGCGAGGCAATATCTCCTTATCTAAATAAGAAAGAAGATTATTCAACCTAGAGTAGGTAGACTCTGTAGAAACTAGAAGGGGGGGTTGAATAGTTTCTAGTTAGTTTTCAAAACATTTCGGCTTAATCCACTGTGCGCGGTTCCTTATGTCTACCTGCGGTTCCTTATCAATAAAGAACCGCCGGTCCACTTATGGAACCGCCGACAGTGGACGATGCCATTTGTTACATGTTAAACATCAACAATCCTTTGTATCAAATTCTCGATCAAGCTTGACTAGATATGAGATGTGTTTGATTAAAAGATAAATACTACAAGTAAGTAAACACACAAACACATCAAATCAAGAGTACATCAAGCAATAGTCTAAACACTAAGCACACACGTACTAAGCATAAGCTTTTCCGCAACTAGGATGTTTAGACTAAGTGATGTACACTTGACCATAATCTAAACATGAAGCACACACGTACTAAGCCTTAGCTTTTCCGAAACTTAGATGTTTAGATTATGAGATGCACACAACACACAACAACAAGTATACAACTATAAATATATCTAAAAAGGTAAAGACATAAATGTAAATGAAAGTACCGACACGATGATTTATAGTGGTTCGGTCACGAAGCTCCTCTTCGCCCTACTCCACTCCTCGAGTACACCTTACTCGAGAGTTACTTCACTAGTCAACAAACTCCTTAAGGTGGAGAAACCATACACAACGTCGCTTATCGAATTTCCGACTCTAAGCTAAAAGTCGAGTCCTAATCTTAGGTAGGACCAATCTACACAACGTCACCCACTTCACCATTTAACGACACAAGGCTAGATGTCGAGTTCTAATCGCTTTCAAGTTTAGTGAGAACTCACAAGACACAACCACATCACTTTATAGTTTAGTGAGAACTACCTAGACACAACCACATCATTTTAGAGTTTAGTGAGAACTACCAAGACACAACCTAATCTACCCACTAGTTATGTTTTATGGCCCAACATAACAAACCTTGTGTTTTATGGCCTAAACACATAAACCATATAGATCTAAGCACACATCACTTAGATCTATAACTCTAATACTATATCCAAGTACTAACAAGACTTGGATCTACACAACTAACACCTAATCCAAGGATACCCATCACTTGGATATTCTACCCTTACAAACACATCCAAGTGTACCCAACACTTTGGATCTTCTACATATACATAGTAGGAAGACTGAAAACATAACTTAGATCTATAGAAGGAAAGATCTTCATCATGTAGTGAACCCAACACATCATGGTAATGATAGTGTTCTTCTCTTTGCACTTGAAAGGATGAGGAGATTGAAGATTGAATCACATCTTAAACAAGATTAATCAAAACTAACTAATCAAGGATCTAAAATGGTTTTTGAAAGAAACTGTGCAAAAAGGGTTAAAAGAAAAGCTGGAAATGATCCACTATTTATAGGGCAACATTGCAACGGTCAAAAAGACCCGCGGTTCCTTATCTCCACCCGCGGTACCTTATCAATAAGGAACCGCGGGTTCCTTTAAGGAACCTCCGCGTCGGAGTCCTTGCAAATTTGTCCTTTAGTGGGGATATGCCATCTGGGGTAGTTTATACCCTCAAAGGATATTCCTTTGGCATATGGAATATGCCAAATTCAAATTTCCATTTTCTTTTTAATAAAACATTTTCTTAAAAATAAAGTTAATTAAAATCTTTTGTCACATTTAATTAAATGTGAGTTTTAAGAAAATATTAATCCTTGATCACTTAGTTAGGTTAATGACATGTTTGTACATACCTTGAGTGATTCATGTCGAATGCGATCTTGGAGGTGTCGAGAGAAGTATACAAATGTATTCTTGAGTGATTACGAGTACCTTAACATTTTACATAATGTGTTGCGAATTATACGTTTGTCATCAACAAAACACAAAGAGATTATATCGACAAAGCATCGTAATGTTTGCACTAACAATCTCCCCCTTTTTGATGATGACAAACAAGTAAACCGCAACACATATTAAAATGCACAAGTTACTAGTTTACACTTACTTCTCCCCCTTTTGTCGAATCAAAAAGGTAGTCAACGTCTTGAAGAAGAGAAGAATCGACGTCACGAGAGCTTGCATCCGAAAGGTAGTCTTCATATTAAGAAGAGGAGGATCGACTTCGAGAGAACATGCATCCAAAAATCTAATCATCCATTATGGTTGTCGTTTGAGAGGCAAGAATCCAAACTATAAACCCATCATCCAAAGATATTGAGCTTGCGTCATCCTAGTGAAGTCTTCAATCACCATAGGTTAACCAACTCCAAGCATAATAATATGCTTATCTACGAGTGTCCAAAATGCATTACTTGCAAGATGTTTGATGAATGCAATTTGAGTGAGTCAACGATCACAAATGTAATGATTTGAACTCTTGCAAATGCTCCCCCTTGATATGAGCTCCCCCTTTCTTGAGGCACCAACAAAGCAAGAATAGTGATGAGCTACACAAAAGGGTTAGAAAAGTCCTACAAAACAAAGTTAGTAGACAAGAGCATATATATAGCAAGGGTCACCCAAACGGAATTAGGATGATAAACAAGTCATTTGCACAAACAATGACAAATTAGGATGATAAACAAGTCGTTTGCACAAACAATGACAAGCAAAGAAGTGTGCATGCGATGCTATCAATCCAAAAAAAGGAGAGGATCTTGACAAGATCAATTCACAATTGTTGGAATAGAGATAGAAAAGAAACATCCATACCAATTGTATTGATAATATGTCAAAGGGTAAAAAGCTTAGAATTTTTGGAATCACCCAAGAAAATTCAAGATTTAACCATCAACTCTCAAAAAAACAAGGAGAGGATTTTGAGGAAATCAATTCAAAATTGTTGGAATAGAGGTAGAATAGAAACATCCAAGAATTTGAAGATATCATCTCAAGGGGTTAAAAACTTAGAATTGATGGAATCACCCATACCAATTGTAAATTTTAACCGCAATCAACTCTCAAAAAGAGGAACAAAAATATCTCAACCTAGAGACATTTTTGACCAAAAAAATAAAGGAAAAACAAAAGTGGATAAATCGACGCTTTAAGAAACGGGATATAGGACATTATAGGCAACAATGCGTATGAATGTCGACACCAAATGGTGTTTAGCATACGATAAACTACATGCTCAAAGTTTCGTAACTCTTTTCAATCATTGTGGATGTTCAAAGAACAATTACATGATGAGGAAAGGGTAAGGCTCGACTCAACTTAGTTTAGAAAGACTAGAAGAAACAGACTCGACTTAGAAGAGCATGATTAAAATGAATTGACAGGGACTCAACAAATAAGTTAAGGATAACTTCACAAATTGATTCATGAATACTATACCTTAGAAGGTGATAGTGAAATCTCGAAAGAAAATGAGAAAAGAAACTCAAAAGAAGCTCAAGAAGACATGAAAGAGTTAGTACAAAATCTAACACATAATCAAGTAAGCACATAGGATAATTCTTGCAATGCCTAATGAAGTCTACAATAAACCAATGTAGAGAAGGTGCGCAATTAACACATATGGCATGCAAGAAACAATATTACTTAAAAAGAGAAGACTAAGTAAAACATGTTAGCACGTAGCATTAAAGGACATGCATGAGTTAGACACATCTAAGAGATATTATATCGGAATTTCTTGACAAAGACAAAACCTTTATAATAAGCATGCATTCATTAACTAATCAATTAAGCATATAACATACGGATAAGCAAGAAGATATATAAGCAAGTAGCATACAAGCAAGTCATCTATCTAGATATCACAAATCAAGCTACATGTAATGTAAATCTCCAAGAAGATTCCTAATTCTTATTAGCTTAAGAAAAGGACTCAAAACAAGAGAAAAGAAAAAACATAATAACAACAAGATCCAAGACTCAAATAAAAATCATGTTGAAAAACATGAAAGGAAATACAAGAGAATAAAGATCATACAAAGATGTATAAAAAAACAAGCCTAAAACTTAAGCATAATTTTAATCTTAGTTACACTAAAATCCTAAGATTTGCTTAGATTGAGTGTCTTAGCAATAAGCAATCCACAAGCTTAAATGAAAGACAAGGGTGGTGGCGGACTTTGGTGGGGTGAAAGGTGAAGTCACCAAGGGTTCAACAAAGTCATTCACAATAGGAATGCTTTGGATGGGTTAAGTTTGGGTAGTCACATCCAAGAGAGTACTTGGAGTGAAGGGTGAGGTTAACTCATTCATTCTAGATTGGAATGAAGAGGAGGTAGAACCATGAGAATGGTTGGTACCATGGGTTGAGATAGTCTTGCATGGAGCAAGAGGTGATGAGGGTGATGAAGAGATGAGAATTGGAACAATCTCATTCTTAGGTGTGGCAAAAGGGTGAAGAGTTAAGTTTGGGTAACTTAATCTTAATTTTGAAGTGCCTCTTTGAAGAGGAGGTTTGTGACAAAGAAATGTCAAGGTTATGAAAGGGAGAGTTAGGCATTGTGGATGTGTGAGAATGAAATCTCAAGGTTGGGGTATAAGTAGAAAGGTTTGATGAATTGGAGGTTCTTGTAGAAACCATGGTAGTAATGGGTGGTTTAAGGGGTAAGGATGAATGGTTTGAGGTGTGAAGAACATGGCTAACAAGGAGGGTTTAAAAGGGTGAGGGGATGATCCAAACTAGTAGAGGGTTAAAAAGGGAAAGCCCAAGATATTTTGGGAGTGATCAAAGGTTTGAAACAAAGATTCTAAAGGGTGTTGGAACAATTGGGAAGTTTCAGAAAACCCGAATTTGGGAGCTTCTGCCCGCGGTTCTTTATCTCCACCGGCGGTTCCATATTGATATGGAGTCGCGGTCTATTTAAAGAACCGCCTACAGAGACTAGTTTTAGGTGGTGAAGGAGGATTTTCCAATTCAGCAAATCCTAATGTTCTAGTCTAACTTATCATAAAGTCATGCTTAAGAGCAATAAAAACTAGAACACACACAAAGGAAAGACACATAGGTTCAATTAGCACGTAAGAGGAAAGCTAAGAAAAACCTAATGGCTACAAAAGAAAAAGACTCCTAATGACATACAAAGTTCATCAAAGTAAACTATCATTAGTCATATATAGGAAGAGCCATTTAGCCAATTTAGAGAATGAGTATGAGACTATCACTAGAGGTGCTCAATTAAGGCTAAACACGACCATTTTTACGAGTTATACACCAACTCAACTTCCCACGTGGAAGTAATTCAACCGTTAGGTCAAATTAAGATCCTAATGCATAAATTCTCTAGTAGTCATTCTCAAGTTAGACAAAATGTAATTCCAACATTTGCCTAATAAAGTTTAGAAAGGATGAAACTTGCATGGCGACACAATGCATGACCTAATGAGGGTTAAGAATTCACCATTGCATATCTTGACAAAAGAGTCTAGTTAAGGTTAATTACCTTAATAGATCTTGAGGCCAATAACATTGAATTGTACAAACCAAGTTTACACAATTTGTTAGAACACTCTTGATTGGTCTTTCGGAAAAGACACATTTATAAATTGCATAGCAATGTAAATTACTTGAGTATTTCGGATGAAACATCCAAGTTATCAAACCGACTCTATTGTGCATTATAAGTAATTATTAAACAAAATATGTCTAACAATTTGAACAAGTAGATTCAATATAACATCATCAACACAAGTGTGAGTTATGATCTGATGTATATTATTAATAAACCACATTCATGTCTACACTAAAAAACATGTCAATTAGATTCGATAATGATACCAATCATAGTTTGAATAATGCATTGATATTTAATCGAAATCTTTCTTGATTCCCACAAACACTCTTTTAAAAGAAAATAGCTAAGATTTTCAAAGGGTGTTTCATGTTTTATAGTGAGACATTTATCTACTTGAACTAATAACACAATGATCGAGTAAGACGACCCAAATCAATAGATTTGATAAGCTCCCAAAGCTTTCAAACCTAAGAGTGTTAATAAACATAACTAGGTGTACATGATGTTTATATAACATATATAAACCTAGAGATGTTGATCCTATATGCAATGCACAAAAAATGTTGCAACCAAAATGCAAGAAATCTAGCATACATCCTAATTAGGAAAAACTAGATACTAACAAATACCAAGCAAGGCACAAGAGACTAGACATATAAGCTATACTACTACAAATAGCAAGGAACACTTAATAATGTCTACATATAATAATAACACACAAGGAAACATACACAAACAATTAGTTTAACACATAAAACCATTCGTCCATGTTTTGAGTGTTAGATACAACAAAGTTTTCATAGCTTGATTTTATTTGAAAATAGTATTTGACCCATTTAAAATTTAATTAAGTTTAACACTTTGTAAATATATCAATTTTCAAAGATATATCTCCAAGAGATGTCCAACTTAATAGAAAAGAGTAAAACACAAGTTTTACGACAAACCGACGCTCAATACTTTGGACAAAGTATGGAACTTAGAAACCATCCAAATTTTAAAGTTTGAATAAAGGTTTGGAAGCATTTTTAATTGAAAGAAAGTTCAATTACGTTCGAAATGACGGGTGGCACGACTTCTACGGACTTACGGTTGATTTTATATGATTTTTCAAAGTTTTCAAAAATCTGAGTCAGACTGACTGCGGTTCCTTATTGATAAGGATCCGTGGGGAACAATACAGAACCGCGGTCAGAGGACAAAAAATGAGTTTTTGGCCAAAATCATTTGGTAACTTTTTGGAAGGACTTAGGACTCTAAAAAATCATTTTAGACACATAGAACTCGTATTTTAGAGTTAATTATGACACAAAATATTTTTATACTTCCAAACATGAAAAGATTTAATTCAAGCTATTATACAAAGTTTATTTAACACCAAAACTTGTACGAATGAAACAACAAAACACATGTCATAAGTAATCACTCTTCATGAACAATTTGGTACAAAGATCGTCTCTATTTTTAAAAACCGTTTTCATTTTTAAAAACCATTTGTTTTGAAAAAGAGAGCAAAGATCGATCCAAGCTTTAAAGTACAATATACTTCAAAGATCTTGAGTAACCTCGCTCTGATACCAATTGTAGAAACTAGAAGGGGGGATTGAATAGTTTTTAGTTAGTTTTCAAAACATTTCGGCTTAATCCACTGTGCACGGTTCCTTATGTCTACCTACGGTTCCTTATCAATAAAGAACCGCCGGTCCACTTATGGAACCGCCGACAGTGGACGATGCCATTTGTTACATGTTAAAATCAACAATCCTTTGTATCAAATTCTCGATCAAGCTTGACTAGATATGAGATGTGTTTGATTAAAAGATAAATACTACAAGTAAGTAAACACACAAACACATCAAATCAAGAGTACATCAAGCAATTGTCTAAACACTAAGCACACACGTACTAAGCATAAGCTTTTCCGCAACTAGTATGTTTAGACTAAGTGATGTACACTTGACCATAATCTAAACATGAAGCACACACGTACTAAGCCTTAGCTTTTCCGCAACTTAGATGTTTAGATTATGAGATGCACACAACACACAACAAGTATACAACTATAAATATATCTAAAAAGGTAAAGACATAAATGTAAATGAAAGTACCGACACGATGATTTATAGTGGTTCGGTCACGAAGCTCCCCTTCGCCCTACTCCACTCCTCGATTACACCTTACTCGAGAGTTACTTCACTAGTCAACAAACTCCTTAAGGTGGAGAAACCATACACAACGTCGCTTATCCAATTTCCGACTCTAAGCTAAAATTCGAGTCCTAATCTTAGGTAGGACCAATCTACACAACGTCGCCCACTTCACCATTTAACGACACAAGGCTAGATGTCGAGTTCTAATCGAAAGCTAGAACCAATCTTCACGACTCTTCACTTTGAAGCTAAGTGAGAACTTCACACAACACAACTACTAATCACTTTCAAGTTTAGTGAGAACTCACAAGACACAACCACATCACTTTATAGTTTAGTGAGAACTACCTAGACACAAGCACATCACTTTAGAGTTTAGTGAGAACTACCAAGACACAACCTAATCTACCCACTAGTTATGTTTTATGGCCCAACATAACAAACCTTGTGTTTTATGGCCTAAACACATAAACCATATAGATCTAAGCACACATCACTTAGATCTATAACTCTAATACTATATCCAAGTACTAACAAGACTTGGATCTACACAACTAACACCTAATCCAAGGATACCCATCACTTGGATATTCTACCCTTACAAACACATCCAAGTGTACCCAACACTTTGGATTTTCTACATATACATAGTAGGAAGACTAAAAACATAACTTAGATCTATAGAAGGAAAGATCTTCATCATGTAGTGAACCCAACACATCATGGTAATGATAGTGTTCTTCTCTTTGCACTTGAGAGGATGAGGAGATTGAAGATTGAATCACATCTTAAACAAGATTAATCAAAACTAACTAATCAAGGATCTAAGATGGTTTTTGAAAGAAACTGTGCAAAAAGGGTTAAAAGAAAAGCTGGAAATGATCCACTATTTATAGGGCAACATTGCAACGGTCAAAAAGACCCGTAGTTCCTTATCTCCACCCGCGGTACCTTATCAATAAGGAACCGCGGGTTCCTTTAAGGAACCTCCATGTCGGAGTCCGTGCAAATTTGTTCTTTAGTGGGGATATGCCATCTGGGGTAGTTTATACCCTCAAAGGATATTCCTTTGGCATATGGAATATGCCAAATTCAAATTTCCATTTTCTTTTTAATAAAACATTTTCTTAAAAATAAAGTTAATTAAAATCTTTTGTCACATTTGATTAAATGTGAGTTTTAAGAAAATATTAATCCTTGATCACTTAGTTAGGTTAATGACATGTTTGTACATACCTTGAGTGATTCATGCCGACTGCGATCTTGGAGGTGTCGAGAGAAGTATACAAATGTATTCTTGAGTGATTACGAGTACCTTAACATTTTACATAATGTGTTGCGAATTATACGTTTGTCATCAACAAAACACAAAGAGATTATATCGACAAAGCATCGTAATGTTTGCACTAACAGACTCTAAAGCAGATAACTTATCGTTAAAACCATATCCTAAACTCTCTAACTCCCGAAGGCGAGCCTTTGAACTTTTGAGAGAAGGAGTAAGATCCTTAAGCTTACTCTTTAGCACCTTATTATCTTCTGCTTTACCTGAAAATCGAAAGACAAAGAAGCCTCTGCGTCCTCCAAAGAAGCAATCTGACCAAGGAGCTCCTGGATCCTATCATTCTCTCTCTCAAACTCAGCCACCCTTGCTTTTAGAGCCTGAATCTCAGCATTATTCTCCAAAAATGGTCGAGAAATCTCAACACGCTCCGAGCGTAGCTTCCGGTCTTCCCGCAAATAGCGTTTAAAACGCACCCTTAACTCAGAATTCAAACCCACCTGACGAGCAGATCCAACATTAAACTCGGTTAAAAACTGATCCAAATCCATACTACGAAGCTGACTAAAAAAGGATGGTGGAGCAACACGGTCAATTAAGCTTTGGCAAACCTCAACATCATCAAGGGTAGAACCATTCGTAACACGCCAATGGGATACATAAACCTCATATAAATGCTCATCTGTCATAAACACATTGTGGAAAAAACTGTCATCATCACTCTGTTCACCGACAAATAGCGAAGGACCCTCCGCATCAAATTGAGCATCTGTGTTCAAACTAGGAGAAAATGCAGCATGATAACTGGGGGAATAGTAGATACAACGACAATAGATGCCAGAGCAGTAGGCAGACTAGAGGAAGGAACATAAACCACCACTGAATCCGTAACCACAGTAGCATAAGCAACCAACCTAAGAGAATCAAAACTTAAACCATCAAAACTTTGTTCTCAAATGCCTAACTCATCCAAAGAAGCAAATGAAACAACAAACCTCGTGGCAGGATGTTAGGTGTGAACAACAACAAGAGCAGGATTTGGATCCCACCATTATTCTAAACAGGAGAAGGTTTAAGATAATTTGAAAAAGGAATTCCATGAACAGGAGAATTGCCTATATTCGCGTCAAGTAGCGAAGCCATAACCTCCCGTTACATACCGCTGATAATCGGGATGGAGGATGAAGTATAATCTTCACTTAGCCTTTTCATAGGATGTGTAGCGGCAACATAACTATGACACCTCCACTTTCTCCTAGAACCACTCCCCCAGGTAGAAGCCTCAGCAGCATGCCCCCTAGTGGCACGCCCAGCACCAACGGATGAAGAAAGAGGAATAGACATGGACGCAACAACCTCAGACACCTACATACTGGCCTTCGCAACCTGATCGTCGGCTAGAGAGACAACAACACTAGCACTGGCGTCGCCTTGAGATGAATCATCAACTTCATCAATCGGGTCAATAAACCCCTCCAAATTCATAGTGTGATCGGTGGTGGCCTAAAGAACAGGGATCTGATCTGATTGTAGAGGCTGACTAACAATTCTCACCTTATTATGGCCAGAGTAAGTAATAAACTCGAAGAAGGACATCTATACAAGAAAATAAAAGAAAAAAGTCATCAACAAAACAAATAAAAACATAAAGCAACCAAAAAATTAAAAGAACGCACCCTCTCCGGAAGAATTAAGAAAGTTGGGTAAGAATCCCTCCCAAGCATGTAGTGGCGACTAACGCCAACCACACACAAAAAAGCCTCCGGATACTTCCAGAAAGGGGCGAGATGATTCATGAGATAGCTCGCTTGCCGCAAATTAAATTCATGAGGAGCAAGAGAAGGTTCCCTCAGAAATTTCCCAGCATACCATGAAATGGGAGGGTTAAAAGTCGAGGAATCCACAAAAAAGAAGCGATCCATCCAACTCTTAACAGAATCCAATTCCTTTGTATAATAAACAAGTACAGAAAGAGAACGCTTACTAAAGGACATCCATCCCTTATTATAATTGTTTACATAAAACACATGAAAAAGCCAACCGTCCACACAAAACCACAGGTACGACAACACATCTCAAAGTGAGAAAATTTGATAGCGTCTATGGCATGCAGTTTGCGAAAGGTGGATACCGAAGTACCTAAGAACTTCAAGAAATAAGGTAGAAAAAGGAATACGGTAACACGCATAATAAAAAAGGCGAGTGTACACCCCAATCTTCCCAGGAGGTGCGTTACTAATACTGTTATTCGGACTCGCAAGGATAGGATGAACACAAGCATGGATATAACACTTCTCGCAAAGAGCCTCCAGTTGAGGCAACACAGATCTATAAATACATATTGCAACCAATGTACAAAAATAGAAGAAACGACAAAAAAGATGAAAACCTGAAGAGGAAAAGCTTGAGAAATCGTTAATGCGAGTAAAATAGGAGAAAAATGGAAGAATAGAGGTAAAAAAGTATGAAACCCCTTATTTATATCATCGGAATAAAAAATGATTAATTCACATGATCGTGACATGTATGACCCACTAACACAATAGACGGTCAAGATGGGGATAACCAAAACACGTAATACTTCGCTTTTGGCTAGGTATAAAATCTTATCGTCCGAATCCTTTCGAATTGAAAACCGGTCTAAAGTGCGACTCAATCGTCTTTTGGTGAATCAAGAGAATGGTTTGGTTGATTTGTCTATTTTAAACTATAAGCAA
The DNA here is from genome assembly GCA_025667525.1 of Glebionis coronaria. NCBI lineage: Eukaryota > Viridiplantae > Streptophyta > Magnoliopsida > Asterales > Asteraceae > Glebionis > Glebionis coronaria. Next base: position 137,055,859 of record CM046875.1, read on the forward strand.
GTGATAAGTAAGTGTCGTTGAGTAAAGCAGAAGTTTAAAAGATTAATACTAAAATGAGTGAAAAGAAAATGCTTGAAAACTTAAAGGCTAGATTAGAAAAATGCTTTAACACTTAATAAAAACTAACACTTAGAAAATTTAATGAAAACAATACACTAAATAAGCCTAATCGAAATATCACAAATAATCACTCAATCGGAATGAGCCCAAAAAGGTGTCCCGATCGGAATATATACCGATCGGTTGATCGGAAAGTTGGTAGCGACCTGCGATCGGAATATGTAACAAAAAGGGGCAATCGGAATGTTACTCAAGGTCCCAATCGGAGTAACTGAACATACACAATCGGAATATACAAAAATTGCCAGATCGGAATGCTAAACCCTATTCCAATCAAGAGTGATCGGAATATAGGGATGCATATCTGAATGTGGAGAAACCCTTTTCCGATTAGCAAATCGGAAAAAGGGGAAGGCTGCTCGGAATGTTCTAATCGGAAAGGGGTTTAATCCCTTTCCGATTTTTGTGGGATTCGGTTAAAAAGCAAGAAAATAAGCTATTAGAATGAGCTTATTCCCAAAACTATAACGAATAAAACTAAACGGATCAAATAAGCACTTGTATCAACTTATCTAACTCGAAAATAAACAAACTTTTGGATCAAACAATAAAAACATGAACTTTTTAAGGAAAACTTTTATAAGTAAATAAGCTAATCATAAAAATAAGCCAATAATCACAAAAGTCTCAAAGCTTATTTACATGAAAACTTAGGTAATGATCAAAAGATTAACTTTTTAAGCACGAAATCATTAAGAACAACACGGATCATATGATAATCGCACCAAAATCAATCTAAAATCAAAGAAAGGTAGAAGGAGACTAAGGATTAAAAGCTTAAAATAGAACTTGATTAATGAAATAAGCAATACAAAATGTTTAATCTTGAAAGATTAAAAGATGAAATTTAGTGAGAGAAAGTTTAAGACTTTCTCTCTCTAAAACTAGAAAGAAAAGTGAAAAAAATGAAAAACTAGCTAACTAACTACTCTCCTAATGACTATTAGGAGGGTATTTATAGGGAAGGTGGAAGGAGTGCATGTGTTGCATCTTCTTTCTTGCTTTCTTCTCATCTTCTCGACTCGACTTTAATTCTTTGTCTTTTCTCGATGTCGTCTCGGGATTTGAACTTGTCTTTTAATTTTCTTCTTCTATTAGACTTAAGTTCTTCGACTTCGTTAAACTTCCGTCTTAAGACTTTTTCTTCGATAAATCTTCAGAATAGGCCTTGGACTTCCGTTCTTTTTGCACTCTTGATCTTTTGACTTCGTCTTTTCCCGTTTTCTTCGATAAAAGCCCGTGAAAACCCGTGTTTTCTTCCTTTTTCATATTTTGGTCCTAAAACACAATAAAAACATAAACCACGCATAATTCCGACTTTTACGACATAAATCACACGTTTTGGTCTTGTTATTATTGGAAATAAGTGGTAAAAGGATAAGTGTTTTCACACTTATTAAATCCCCTATACTTGACCATTGCAATGCCCTCATGCAATGCATTAATTTTAAAGCACGGTTTACATTTTCCATCATAAATAACCCACCTTGGCCTTTATTAAATACTAAACATGAAAAGATAGAACAAGTAAAGAAATTAAAAACTTACATTGGGTTTTGGCAGCCATGAACGTTTATCATCCTCAAGTTTCACGTTCCCCATACCAAGCTTAAAAACGAGATCATTATTATTATAAGTTAGCAAACTATCACGAACTCATGTGGGCCAATTACTCACTTAGACTCCCTTATTCCTAGGTGTATCTCTTATATTTTATTTTTTTTGAATGATCACGAGGATGCATTGTTTGACTTATTTCGATAGTTATTTAGTTCGAAAATAAGGTGAACGATTTAATCAATACTTAGCTAAAGGACCAAATCTTTTAAAACTGCTTCTCAGGACCTCATAAAGTTCATATCTTGGCATAACTCGCTTTACGATTTGAGACCTTTCTCGGACCGATATTTGGCAGCGACTTCATACTTCGAATCTTGAGAGACGTTCATGTAATAATGGCCTTCTCTTCATAATAGGAATTTCTTCACTTGAAGTTTTGAGAGATTCTTCATCTTTGGACCACGACTTCTTCATTTTTCTCCAATCTCTATTTTGGACTTCGATATACAACGATCCGCCTCCTTTTAGGACTTGGATCTATTTATCCTCATACCTTGTTAGGGTCTTTTTGGATAGACTTCTCCATGACTTTTGGGGAGTTCTTGCTTTTCGTCGTGTGTCTCGATCCTTCATATTGATTTTCGATAAATGACTCTTCACATCACTTTTGGATCTTTAGCAACAAAATGTAGTCCTCATGCCTTGTTAGGGCCTTTTCGGACTCGCCAATCTTCGCATCCCGCTTCAATAAGTTATGCCTTGGCTATGAACTCTAATCCGTACCGAGCAACTTTTAAATGATCTGGGGCTAGAAGCTAAGTAACCTTTTAAATCGTACTACCTTATTTATTGCAGATAAATTTATTAACAAGCGAAGGGAGAATAGGCTTATAATTAACTCACATAAATTCACGAAAGAATACCAAACTTATAATTGACTCTATCATCTCTCGTTCTCCACAGTTTAAAATCTCAAGGAATGAGACTCGTGGATGCTTAGCCTATTAAATCAAGGTTTTGGGTTTTCGAGTCGCCTATAGGATCTTGCAAATTCTTAGACTTTTTCAAGTTTAGAAATCGCATTTTAAAGTACCCTTGATAAACGACTCTCTAGGATCAATTATAGGAACTTGCGAAAAGTTCTTGTTCTTAACCCGTGAGAGTTAAGACTTTCGCGTTTTATAGCTCCCTATATAAAAGCCTAGCAAAACTTGACTTAAACACGTTAAGGATACTAGCTAGAGTAAACTTAGGTAAGTAAACTCGGGTTGAGTCAAAATGTTCACGACTAAGAAAAATCTAAACCACTTTATTGAAAATTTATTCTAGCAATGGAAAGAAACTAAACATGATAAAGGAAAATACAACTATACAACTAGGCCAAAATGGATTAAAAAATTTGAAAAATGTCGAAAAATCAAGTTTTCCGGTTAAAATGAGGGCAAATTCATGGAAAAGACCACTTACATCGATAGAAGTCCCCCCTACACTTGAGATAAACATTGTCCTCAATGTTTGAGCATGTGGGCGTAAACTCCCCTACACTTATGACATTGTGCACTTTGTTTAAATCTTGCTAAGGAAAGGACAACTAAAGTCAATACAATGTGAACATATAAAATATGAAATATTGAATCACAAGAGTTTAGGATAGAACCGGGAAGATGGGAAACACGGTTATCACGGTTCGTCAAAAGTCATCAAGATGCTCTTTGAAGCTTTAATCCCTGCACAGCACAAGAAACAAGACAACAAACACATACGGGGCTCCCCCCTATACTTATTATGAAAGCAGTAAAGGATAGATCACGGGTTGCCTCCCGAGAAGCGCTTGTTTTTGTTCACCGAGTCACGAGCCTGACTCGACCCAATTTTAGTTCATGGGAAACGTGGTGAGGGATGGAATCATCTCATGAGAGATGTCCTCACCAAAGTACAGCTTCAGACGCTGGCCATTCACCTTGAAATTGGGCCCATTCGGCTGAGAGAGCTCAATGGTCCCATATAGAAAGACTTTGGCGACGGTGAATGGACCAGACCAGCGGCTCTTCAACTTGCCAGAGAAGATCTTCAACCGAGAGTTAAAGAGTAAGACTTGATCACCAACGTGGAACTCTCGGTTCTTGATTTTTGCGTCATGAATGATCTTCGTCTTCTCCTTGTATATCAACGAGTTCTCATAAGCTTCATTCCTCAGTTCATTTAGCTCGTTGAGTTGAATCTTGCGATGATCACCGGCTTTGTTGATGTCGAAGTTAGCCCACTTCAAGGCCCAGTGCGCCTTATGTTCCAGCTCAATTGGGAAGTGGCATGTTTTCCCGTACACAAGACGATAAGGTGTACAACCGATCGGGGTCTTGTAAGCAGTACGGAAAGCCCACAGAGTATCATCTAGCTTATCGGCCCACGCGACGCGATGCTCTCCCACAGTACGCTCCAAAATTCGCTTCAATCCACGTTTGGATATCTCGGCTTGCCTATTGGTTTGGGGATGATAGGCGGTGGAAAGACGGTGATTGACACCATACTTAGCCATGACTCTTGCAAATTGATCGTTGCAAAAATGAGTCCCGCGGTCACTGATGATAGCACGAGGAACGCCAAATCGAGTGAAAAGCTGCTTCAAAAAGTTCACAACCACCCTCGCATCATTCGTAGGAAGAGCCTTAACTTCAACCCATTTTGAAACGTAGTCGACGGCGACGAGGATGTACTTGTTCCCTTTGGAGGATGGAAATGGCCCCATAAAGTCGATGCCCCATACATCAAATATTTCACATTCCTGTATGAAATTTTGAGGCATCTCATCCTTATGTGTGATCTTGCCTTGACGTTGGCAAGCATCACAATGCTTAACCATTTCGTGAGCATCACGATAAATGGTGGGCCAATAGAATCCAGAATCAAACACTTTCTTAGCGGTGTAGTTAGGACCAAAGTGACCACCGGTGGGTCCTTTGTGGTAAGCTTGGAGAATGTTAAAAGCTGCCGGCCCATCAACACAACGACGAATGATCAGATCGGCACATTGTTTGAATAGAAAAGGGTCATCCCAAAAGTAAGTCTTAACATCATTCAAGAACTTCTTCTTTTGTTGGGATGTTAACCCTTTGATGAGAATACCACCCGCTAAGTAGTTTTCAATGTCCGCAAACCACGGGGTGTCATCAAGATTGAGATTTATAGACATTAAGGTCTCCAGGGGGAAAGAGTCATTGATCTCTTTGTTCGGATGATCCCCTTGATATGGATCCTCAAGTCGACTCAGATGATCCGCGGCCAGGTTTTCGGCTCCCTTCTTATCACGAATTTCAATGTTGAATTCTTGAAGGAGTAAAACCCAGCGAAGAAGTCTTGGCTTAGAACCATGCTTTGTCATCAAGTACTTCAACGCGGAATGGTCCGTGTAAACGATGGTGGGAGATAAAACAAGATAGGGGCGAAATTTCTCAAAAGCATAGACAACAGCTAAAAGCTCTTTTTCGGTTGTCGTATAATGCAATTGAGCCCCCGTCATTGTTTTTCTAGCATAGTGGATTGGTTGGAAGTGTTTATTCACTCGTTGGCCCAAAACCGCACCAATAGCAAAGTCGCTAGCATCGCACATCAATTCAAAAGGCAGCTCCCAGTTAGGGGTAACCAAGACCGGTGCCTTAGTTAGCTTATCCTTAAGAAGATTGAAGGCTTCGAGACACTCTTTAGAAAAGATAAAAGGAGTATCTTTTTCCAAGAGGTGGGTCATCGGGCGAGCGATTTTAGAGAAATCCTGAATGAATCGACGATAGAAGCCCGCATGACCCAGAAAACTTCTCACACCCTTCACGGTTGAAGGTGGAGGTAATTTGGCTATGACATCTACTTTAGCACGGTCGACTTCAAGACCGGCTTTAGAGATTTTGTGTCCTAGTACGATGCCTTCTTTTACCATAAAATGGCATTTTTCCCAATTCAGAACAAGGCGAGTGTCTTCGCACCGCTTAAGCATACGTTCCAAATTGGCAAGGGAAGAAGAGAAGGAATCCCCGAAGACCGAGAAATCATCCATGAAGACTTCCATGGTTTGCTCAACCATGTCATGGAAGATAGCCAACATGCACCTTTGGAAAGTCCCGGGGGCATTGCATAAGCCAAAAGGCATTCGTTTGTAAACAAATGTGCCATAGGGACAAGTGAATGTTGTCTTCTCTTGATCTTGGGGATCGATGGGTATTTGGAAATAACCCGAGAAACCATCAAGAAAGCAGTAATATTCATTACCCGCTAAACATTCAAGCATTTGGTCCATAAAAGGTATAGGGAAATGATCCTTTCTCGTGGCATCATTGAGTTTGCGGTAGTCTATACGAACTCTCCACCCAGTAACGAGACGGGTAGGAATCAACTCGTTGTTGGCATTGGGCACAACGGTGATTCCGCCTTTCTTAGGCACACAATGGACTGGACTAACCCATGGTGAATCCGAAATAGGGTAAATCATACCGGCATCAAGAAGTTTGATAACCTCTTTTTTGATGACTTCATGGATTTTAGGATTCACCCTTCGTTGGCTTTGAATTGTGGGCTTAAAGTCGTCCTCCATGAGAATTTTATGTGTGCAGAAGTGAGGATCAATTCCACGGATGTCGGAGATTTTCCAAGCGATAGCTCGTTTATGCTTCTTCAACACGGCGACAAGTCGGGCTTTTTCGTCTTCTTTCAGATCCTTTGCGATGATGACCGGTAACTTCTCGTTGTCTTCCAGGAAAACGTACTCAAGATGAGGAGGTAGGTCCTTAAGCTCGAGAGTGGGAGGATCCTCAATAGATGGTGTAACTAACGATGGATCATCATTAGTCACCTCTTTAGGAGAAGGGGAGAAAACGGGTCTTCATTGAGAAGTCTCTCAATAGTACGAATATCTTCATCCCAATTGGTGGACAAATTATCATACTTAATATCGAGAGGACCCAAGCTAGCTTTGAAATCATCTAAGTCACTTTCTCCAAAAGGAGTCAATGCCGGAGCAATTGAGGCAACGGTCTCAACATTGGGTAGAGAAGAAAGAGTACTTTTGCAAGCATCATGAAAATGTTCTTCACAAGCCTCATCGTGAACATCAATAGCATTAACACTCTCATATGAATAAGGTTGCTTAGAAATCTTACCCATGTTGAAGACAATTTTATCGTCACCAACTCTCATGATTATTTCGCCCGCGGCTACATCAATGAGAGTGCGACCGGTCCTCAGGAATGGACGTCCAACGATTAATGGAACACGGGGATCCATCTCGTAGTCAACGACGACAAAATCCGCCGGGAAGGTAAATTTATCAACGCCAACAAAGACATCTTCGGCTATCCCCACTGGATAAACAACCGTACGGTTGGCTAATTCCAGAGTCATTTTGGTGGGGACTAGCTCGGGGAGAGATAATTGCTTCCAAACACTTAAAGAAATTAAGTTTATATTGGCACCTAGATCAGCTAGGGCCATGCAATTCTCTACTCCCAGGAAGTTGCAAGGAATCAAGAAGCGACCCGGGTCACCAAGTTTGGTGGGCAATTTCCTTAAGAGCACTGCGGAGCAGTTCTCATTAAGTTGGGTCTGAGCGATGTCAAGAAGCTTTTCCTTATCACTTAGAAGATCTTTAAACATCTTAGCGTATTTGGGCATGTGAGCGAGAGCCTCGGCAAAGGAGATGTTAAAATTCAATTGTTTAAACATTTTTAGAAAGTTTGAAACCTAAATATCATCCTTGCTCTTTTGCTTCTCTTTCCTCAACCTTGAAGGATAAGGTATATTGGATGAAGAAGAAGGCTTTAAAGGAATAGGATCACTCACAACCACGGGTGGTGGAGAAATGGGGATAGAAGGTGGAGGAGGTGAGGAAAGTTGCTCTTTTTCCTTGTTCACAATCACGGGTGGAGGTGTAGGAAGCTCGGGTTCCATATAACCTTTTCCACTACGAGTGGTGATTGCTTTCATCTCCCCTCTTGGATTCGCAACGGTATTACTCGGAAGAGTACCCGAAGAGAGGGTTGATTACCTTGGATGAGCGAACCAATCATATCACGAAGGTTAATCGCTTGAGTATTGAAAGAGTCTCTCATGTTTGCATGAATTTCATTGTTGTGTTTTGCCATGTCATTCCTTAGCTCGACTCGAATATCTTTCCCTTGTTTCGTCATTTCGCCCTTCAAGTTGCGGACTTGACTCTGAAGATTCGTCACCATCTCCCGATTAGACTTCATGAATGTCTCGACGTCTGGACTCACTGCCATCGGTTGATTGAGAAGTGGAGCTTGGTAAGCTTGAGAATTTCCTTGAGGTGGGTATGGGTTTCGTTGGGATTGATATTGATTGTTTGCACGAGGTTGGGATTGGTTGTAGCTTTGTTGTTGGTTTTGGTTTGTAGGAGGGAAACCAGGTGGAGCAAGATAGTTGTTCGAACGATAACTTAGCAAGCCACGGTCTCCTTGAGGGCGGGCTTGATAGCCTCCCGTGGGATAAGTGCCGTAAGCTGCATTAACATTTTCAGAAAAATTGCCTTGGGTAGAAGGACAATCATTATAAGAATGAGGACCACCACATGTGTCACAAGAAACAGCGACGGCTTTAGCTTGTTGAAAGTGGTTAGTGGCAATGGACATGAAATCCTTGTGCATACTTGCAATTTGTCGGGTAAGTTCGGATATCTCGGGATTGGAAGTAGTAGAAGAAACATTGACTCTCTGATTAGATATTGAGGATGCGGATGAATCCCAATTCTTGTGGTGAGTAGTCATGTTTTCAATCAACTCTCGACACTCCTCCGGTCTCCTTTTCATAAAAGTACCACCGGCGGCGGCATTGATCGTGTCACGATCAAGAAAAGTGAGACCATTGTAGAAGGTGTCAATGAGAGTGACGGGGAGCATATTGTGATTTGGACAGCGGTCGATCAAATCATTGTATCGTTCCCAAGCATCGAAGAGCGATTCATCATTCTCTTGCATGAATCCACTGATTTGGTTACGAAGGCTAGTGACCATAGATGGAGGGAAGTAGCGCGATAAAAAGCATTGAGTCATGTCATTCCACGTGTGAATAGAATTCTTAGGAAGACGGTCAAACCATTTTCGGCATGGTGATAAAGCGAGTGGGGAAAGAGTTGAAGGCGAAGGTCATCCATAGAAACACCGGAGCACTTCATGCTTTGGGTAATGGTAATGAATTTGTCGAGGTGTTTGTTGGCATCATCATCCGGAACTCCACGAAATGGGTTAGTTTGCACTTGCTGGATCATGTGATGCTTCAACGAAAACTCCTGAGCCGTGACGTGCATCGGCGCAATCGGGCCTCCGCGTCCGTTCATGGTGGGTTGACACAATTCCTCCATTGTTCGTAAATCAGGTGGGTGGACATTGTTGTTGTTGTTGTTGTTGTTATTCAAATTGGGTAGAGGTGGGTTATTATTGTTGTTATTAACACCAGCCATATCTAGATCTTCACGAGTCTCGGGCTCAGAATAGTTCGAAGATCTAGTACGCATACACCTGCAGAAGAAAAATATACACAAAGAATATCTATATAATCTTTTTGGTGCAAAACCTTTTGGAAAAGAATTGCTTTTTATGTTTTTTTTTTCAATGTTTTTGTATTTTTGAAGAGTTTTATATTTTTTAGGATTTTTGAAATTATTTTTTAAAGCAAGGAAAATAAAGTTCAAAGAACGGATCCCAAAATTCAATGCGTCTCTCACTAAAAACCGTTAATCGTAACGAAAAGAGCCGGCAGCGGCGCCATTTAATACTTCGCTTTTGGCTAGGTATAAAATCTTATCGTCCGAATCCTTTCGAATTGAAAACCGGTCTAAAGTGCGACTCAATCGTCTTTTGGTGAATCAAGAGAATGGTTTGGTTGATTTGTCTATTTTAAACTATAAGCAAGTGATAAGTAAGTGTCGTTGAGTAAAGCAGAAGTTTAAAAGATTAATACTAAAATGAGTCAAAAGAAAATGCTTGAAAACTTAAAGGCTAGATTAGAAAAATGCTTTAACACTTAATAAAAACTAACACTTAGAAAATTTAATGAAAACAATACACTAAATAAGCCTAATCGGAATATCACAAATAATCACTCAATCGGAATGAGCCCAAAAAGGTGTCCCGATCGGAATATATTCCGATCGGTTGATCGGAAAGTTGATAGCGACCTGCGATCGAAATATGTAACAAAAACGGGCAATCGGAATGTTACTCAAGGTCCCAATCGGAATAACTGAACATACACAATCGGAATATACAAAAATTGCCAGATCGGAATGCTAAACCCTATTCCAATCAAGAGTGATCGGAATATAGGGATGCAAATCTGAATGTGGAGAAACCCTTTTCCGATTAGCAAATCGGAAAAAGGGGAAGGCTGCTCGGAATGTTCTAATCGGAAAGGGGTTTAATCCCTTTCTGATTTTTGTGGGATTTGGTTAAAAAGCAAGAAAATAAGCTATTAGAATGAGCTTATTCCCAAAACTATAACGAATAAAACTAAACGGATCAAATAAGCACTTGTATCAACTTATCTAACTCGAAAATAAACAAACTTTTGGATCAAACAATAAAAACATGAAGTTTTTAAGGAAAACCTTTATAAGTAAATAAGCTAATCATAAAATTAAGCCAATAAGCACAAAAGTCTCAAAGCTTATTTGCATGAAAACTTAGGTAATGATCAAAAGATTAACTTTTTAAGCACGAAATCATTAAGAACAACACGGATCATATGATAATCGCACCAAAATCAATCTAAAATCAAAGAAAGGTAGAAGGAGACTAAGGATTAAAAGCTTAAAATAGAACTTGATTAATGAAATAAGCAATACAAAATGTTTAATCTTGAAAGATTAAAAGATGAAATTTAGTGAGAGAAAGTTTAAGACTTTCTCTCTCTAAAACTAGAAAGAAAAGTGAAAAAAATGAAAAACTAGCTAACTAACTACTCTCCTAATGACTATTAGGAGGGTATTTATAGGGAAGGTGGAAGGAGTGCATGTGTTGCATCTTCTTTCTTGCTTTCTTCTCGTCTTCTCGACTCGACTTTAATTCTTTGTCTTTTCTCGATGTCGTCTCGGGATTTGAACTTGTCTTTTAATTTTCTTCTTCTATTAGACTTAAGTTCTTTGACTTCGTTAAACTTCCGTCTTAAGACTTTTTCTTCGATAAATCTTCAGAATAGGCCTTGGACTTCCGTTCTTTTTGCACTTTTGATCTTTTGACTTCGTCTTTTCCCGTTTTCTTCGATAAAAGCCCGTGAAAACCCGTGTTTTCTTCCTTTTTCATATTTTGGTCCTAAAACACAATAAAAACACAAACCACGCATAATTCCGACTTTTACGACAAAAATCACACGTTTTGGTCTTGTTATTATTGGAAATAAGTGGTAAAAGGATAAGTGTTTTCACACTTATTAAGACACGACAGAGCAAGTGGTACAATGTACTTGACACATGGTACCCAACAGTAAAAAAGGAAGTCAAGAAGCCAGACATGTCACACGTCCCGACTACCAAAGCGATAAAGGTTGACCAAAGCTTACGGACGAAGACATTTGTAAAAAGTCCAGCGGTCCATCCACACTACGCAAGAACCACTGGATTGAGGGGACATGATGGCGTATAGCATGGATACGGACCATTGGGCCTAAAACCATACACCAAACCTTGGGCCCGGACGCAAGTACACGAAATCCCACCACGATGGTAAAACTCCAAACGGACCAGCTTCCCGCGAGCGAATCCACGACGTAACACGACACCGGACACGCTTTCCTTGAGGCATGTCTGAGACCCCTTCGAATAAGTTCTTAGGGACGGATCCGTAGGTCATGATTAGCCAACAAATACAACTAGGCTTTTGGACCACAAAGGCCCACTCATTAGTACTATCCAAGAAACCAGGAAAGGCCCAGTACTTTCCTCTATAAATAGTACACTGTTGCACTCCAAACAAGGTACAATTTTCTCATTCATCTCTACCCACATATATATCTCTGATGATATGAATACTTACTCTCGCGCTGGAGTCTAATCGTGAGGTCTGTTCCTATGGTAAGGACTAACGATATACTTTACTTGTGCAAGAAATCGTCAGCATCTCTTATTACTACATGATCTCCTACAATCCAAAACGTCTCAGTTTCCCCCGCTAGGAGCTTAAATTCATATTCCACCCTGACCGATCACTGTACTAACAAAAATAAAGATACAAAAGATGAAAACAACTAACTAAACAACTAAGCTAGCTATTATAATCGTGATTGGTTGATCTTCATGGCTTGATATTTTAATAATGATTTTAAAAATATCACCATCTCATCCCCTAGATGGAGGAGGAGGAGGGGGAGCAAAGAAGGATAACACAAGGTTTTCCAATCTTTCATGCAATCCATACATCTCCATCCTAAGAGATTGGATGAGATATTTGTTGTAAAGACAACATGAATAATTTGTACCATGTGCCTCAATAAAAGTAAAAAGGTATGGATCACCCAAGGGATGGTAAATAGGAACACCCATGAGAGGAGTGTTAGGAGGAGGAGGCATGGTGTCTAAAGGTGAAATGGGGGAAGGCACAACAAAGTTATCCTCAAATGGAATGCTTTGGGTTGAGGGTTCTCATCCAAGAAAAGACTTGGAGTGAAGGGTGAAGACTTCATTCATTCTAGATTGTAATGAAGAAGAGATGGAACCATGTGAATGGTTAGTACCATAGGTTGAGGAGGTCTTGCATGGTGCAATAGGTGGTGAAGGTGGTGAGGATGAGAATGGGTGAGGGAGTTGTCTCATTTATTGGTGTGGCATAAGAAGAAGTACCTACTTTGGGTATCTTAATCTTGATTTTGAGGCTTTTTCTTGTGGAAGAGTTTTTAGTGGAAGATGATGATCTTGTAGACACCATGTTTGAGAGGTTAAGGTTTAGAAAGGGTTAGAAGAGGTGAAGAGGTTGAATAAGAAGAATGTTTAAAAAGAAAAAGGGGTGATCCAAAGGGGTAATGAGATAAAAATAATTTTGGTAAACAATGAAGCTTGTCAAGCTTAATTTGGAAAAACTAGATGTTTAGCAAAAATTTTATCCATCTTTGTAAACATTTAAAAAGAACATTGTAAAGAAAAGATTTCATTTAAAATATCAACCCATGGCTCAATAAATAGCCCTGCGTCTCAATATCGATATTGATTCGCCAGGATTGAATGATTCGCGGAAAGAAAGTTGCAAAATTTAGTTTTCTAATTTTTTTCAAAAGCCCAGAATTTCCAAATTTTATAATCAAGCCAAGATAGATAACCAACCAAAATCTAAATAACTAAGAAATAAGTAAATGCACATAATCATGTAATTTGAAAGATCAAACACATGAATCCCATTATAGGATTAAAATAAAGGTAATCTAAACAAGTTAGATCAAACAAAATAAAAAGCATAAACTAAAAATATTATAAACCAAGTTCAAGTCTAAAACAAGAACAATTACTCCCACTCCAATCTTCAAAGAAGCTTTACTTATTTTTCTTGACCAAACTCCTAAACATCTTGCCGTTAACCTTGAAATATCCTCTTGATTCTTCTTGTTTCTCATACAACTCCTCTCGGATTTCAAGATCAGACATATAGACATGCTCAAGTTTAAATCCTTGAGGAATCCCACTAGAGGAAGAGAAAGGAGGAGGAGATATTTCGAGTAAACCATCTATGTAAGTGCATAAGGATGGTGAGGAGCCACTCAGAGATCCTACGATGGCACTCGGTTGACCTTCATCATCATAATGAGATGAAGACAAGCCTTGCCCAACATCATAGGAGGACTCTCGATGAGTACTTCTTCGCCTATTAAAGTTACTCCTTGTCTTACATGGACGGTTTCCTTGAATAGGATACATCACACGGTTGACATATGCATAGGAGGATAGACCAAGGTTGAGGAAATTGCTATCAACCCTTTTGTAATGAATCCGCCTAGCGATGAAGTATGCAAGATTGTAGTTGATGGAATGCGAGATACAAAACATCATGTGTGTCATACACGCGAGAATGTGATCTCGATTTATACCGTGACAAAATGCATTCTCCCTAATGATGTTCGCCCAAGGGACCATACAATCATTAAGATCGCTTATTAGTAATTCATACTGAGACAACACACGTTCCTCATTATGAATACTACGAATGAGGGGTTCCTCATGGGGTTTAGAAATGGTGGAAAGGATGAACTCAAGGTCGTGAAGAGGAGTATCATAAATGCCATCATTGGTAGCCGAGAGAAAGGAGTCAAGCCTCGATGAATCGATGAACCGACATTGGCCTTCATATTGTACTTTGAGAATTCAACCGAATTCTTCAAGGGAGTAACAACTGAGTTGACCCCGAATAGAGAAGTTAACAAACATTCCATTTTCGTCATTGAAAATTGAATAAGTGCTAAAAACCTCAAGAAGGAATTGAGGGTAAATCACTCATTGATTTTAAGCAAGCAATCAAAGCCATTAGACTCAAACATCATTTCGGTGTAAGTAAACCCTTCAATATACAGGTAACGACACGATCCCCATGAAAATAATGTTTCTCAAGTGAACGAAGAGTATTTGCGAGGTGAGGGTATTCCAAAGTTTCAGAAATTTTAGGCATATAGTTACTAGTCTTTTTGAATTTCCGAAGGGATTTTGGTACCTATAATAAGAAACAAATATATTTTTACAAATCACTCTATGTTACACATGAACTAGTAATTTTCACAACCATAGGAATGTGCTTAATCAATTACTTGAATAACAAAAGGATGATTACTTATCATTCCTATGTTCATAATGTGACAATTTCAACATTGACGAATGTATATGAATCATACATATGAATCATGTATTTGAACATTAGTTTTCAAAAATTGTTTTTCGGTAAGCATTAACAATGCAATTATCAATCCATTCAAGGGCTCGTATCAATTTCAAAATTAAAATAAATTGCATTAGTAAATTTCGTATTTATTCTATAATTGAGGTTTATGGAACTGCAAGGAATATGAACCTATAGGAATCATAGAAATTGAATTATGGATACCCATATTCCTAATTTGGTTCTAATTGATTTTAATTTCGAAAATCCCCAATTATGAAATTAAGAAACCTAGAACAAATTAGATGAAATTGAATGGGATACTTACAATTAATTGATGATAGATGAAGGATTGATGGAACCTGACTTGGAATCAATTAATTTAAGTGATTCGGAGTTTTTAGGAAAGTGTTAATGGAGGGTTTTATGGTTTCCCATAGAGCACCAACAGCAAGGGAGGAGGGGATATTTTTAAAAAACTGTAAAATAATAAAAACCCAATTAATTTATGTTTGGTGGACCCGCTGTTCATTATCAATAAGGAACCGCGTTTAGCACCGCGACATTTAATCAGCCGCGGACAGAAGTCCATGCTAAGCTCATGAAAATGAAATAAATTTTTTAAACCAATTTTTCCTAAAATACTTAAAACATATTTTAATCCTTTTGAAAATCATTGGACCACTTGAACAATAGATTATAATGCCTTAACGAAGGATTACGAGCGAAATCAAGACCGAAAAAGACCAAAACGAAGAAACGAATACTCGTAAACGAAGAGAGGAAAGAGAGTATCAAACAGGATAGAATCAAGGTCAAGTTTCAATGCTCAAAAGATGAATTACGATCTTCAAGTTGTTGAGACGAAGAGCTTGTGTCATATATAGTGATTCATGACGTGCATTTCCGGCGTAAGACGAAACGACTTTGGTAATGAACAATACCAAGCTCTTTTTGTTTTATTGATTAAGAAAACTTAAAAATGTCTTAAACTTTTACAAAATATGAGAAAATATATAGATTCACCTTCTCTCCCTCTTGATCGGATTTAGAGCATTGTTAAGGAGTATAATGACAATATCCTTGGAATATTTCAATTCCAAATGTGCAGTGTCCTAACTACATCATATGATGTAATTTGGTGTCTCAAAGCATTTATCGGTAATCTTAGAGACGAGCTCAATTGCACACACTACAGATGATATAGGTCCTACTTTCCGTATAAGGTTACAAACCATGAATATCATGCTCGATACTTTAAACTTTGATTAACTCACCTTTATGAGCCAAATATCTGAGACCATGAAGGTTTGAGAGGGTAAAAGAAGAGAAGCACATAACACAAACAAATGTCAAGGCAAGGATGCCAAGAACAAACACATAGTCAATCAATGATCAAAGGGTGTGTGGAAGGACGAAAGCGTACCTTGGCCACAAAGTGCACCCCTAGTCTTCTATGGACTAACACATATATCAATCTTGACCATAAGGTGCATACTTAGTCTTCAAAGAAATAGTAGCACATCTACTAGTCTTGATTTCATCATCCCATGATGTTGGAGATCCAAAGGAGACGAGTCTTTAACAAGTGCAAGTGACTCATGATCACCAGTCCATAATCAAATTGATGATTAGCCTTCATGGGTACCTACACAAAAGAAAGATGAAAACTAGTAAATACATTTCAAGAGTAGATATGAAATGCATAAACACTACTAAGGATATCATAATCAATAAGAGTTGATATATCATCAGTTTTAAGGTCAACTTTTAAGAAAAGAGGTTTTGACCAAAAAGGAAACTTTAGTGTAACTGACCCTTCTATGTAGTAGAGACCATAGATCATTCCAAGCTTTATATCATAATATACTTCAAAGATCTTGAGTGACCTAGGCTCTGATACTAATTTTAGAAACTAGAAGGGGGGTGAATAGTTTCCTTAATTAAAATTATGTTCATCGTTAGAAATGACTATTCTTGTTTTATAATACTTGAGCAAAATTCTAATGTTTAACATTTGCTATATCAAGTGATTATGATAATGAAGTGCCAAATCTAAAGACATGCATAAGTAAAGAGTAAGGAAAGAAACAACCTAAGGAAAGACGCCAATGATTTATAGTGGTTCGCCAACAAAGCTCTCTCTTCGTTCCTACTCCACTCCTCGAGTACACAATACTCAATATATCCACTATATCCAGAAGCTCCCTTATTGGTGAAGAAAACATTACATCATTGCTTAAAACGATTATTAACACTAAGCTACATGTCGACTTCTAATCTTAGCTAGAACCAATCTATTTTGTCACCCATCTTCTGTACCGACACAAGGCTAGGTGTCTAGTTCTAATCTTAGCTAGAACCAATCTACTTTGTCGCCCATCTTCTTTACCGACACAATGCTAGGTGTCGAGTTCTAATCTTAGTTAAAACCAATATACACTCGTCGCTAATCTTCTTTACCGACACAAGGCTAGGTGTCGAGTTATAATCTTAGCTAGAACCAATCTACATTCATCTCTCACACTCACAACACTTTCTAGTTAAGTGAGAACTGACACACTCATACTCACAATTACATCACTTTAGAGTTTAGTGAGGACTTACACACAACATACTAACAACTACATCACTTAAGAGTTTAGTGAGAACTAACACAAAAGACCAATCCAAGTATACACATATACCTTGAATGTACACAAGACTAATCCAAGTATACACATATACCTTGGATTTACGAAAGACACAAATGAACAAATATGATGAACATGACTAGATCTAAAGAAAGAATAATCTTCATCAAGGCTTCATCTTTTATCACATCGCAAGTGCGTGAGTGATCTTCTCTTTGGGCATATGAAGAAGGGGATCAAAGACATAATCATAAGTAAACATACTTAACAAATTAAGGGATCATTTACTAATGATTGGAATATAGAAAAGAGATTTTGAAGAAAAAAGTTGTCCAAAAAGGTTCATTGGAAAATGAAGATATGATCCACTATTTATAGGATAAAGTTCCAACGGCTAGTCTGCCCACGGTTCCTTAAATGGTCTTGGGGTTCATTATCAATAATGAGTCGCATGTACCTATAAGGCACCACGCCTACTAGATTCTGCTCCTTTTTTTCCTTTAGCGGGGAATTCCATCTAGTGAATTTTACCTCAAAAGGTATATCCTTTGGCCATTTGTAATATCCAAATTCAAATTTCCATTTTCTATTTTAATAAAATAATTTCTTAAAAAGAAAGTTTATTGAAATATTTTGTCATATTTGAATAAATGTGAATTTTAAGGTTAATCACTTTTAATGATTACTAAACATGTATAAGATATGTTTGTTTAAGACTTAAATGATTATTACCTAAATGATAGTGTTCGTTAAATATATCGTCTTATGGTTATCTTTAACTCACACTTTGTCGTGATCAAAACTAAGAAAGATTAGTTATTAGAAATAATGTTTTTAGGCATCGGTTGCATTAACACTTTAGATACTCTTTAACACATCACGTATGTATTCATGGTGATCATATGTGCTTGTGTTAAACCCACATCAATAAAACATCATGGGATAATTGGAACTTGGGCGATGGTTCTATTGTTGTCCTGGTTGAGATTTTATTGGTTGGAGTGACCTACCAATGTGTTACCAAGCAGTTGATGTTTTTCATGGGCTCTTGAGGGCCAGGAATGAGCTCGATTAAGATCTGAATGAGCAACTGATGTTTTTGAGTGAGAAGGAAGCTCTTGTGAAGAAACTGAGGAAGATGCTTATTTTACCCAAATATTTTTGTTCCTTGTATACAATTTTTCTAGTTTTTAGCTTCATGTTTAGTTTCATGTTTCAGGGAATAAGGTCATCTATGGTTTTATTGACCTTTTTATGTTAATAAAAATCTTTGTTATGGCGTAATAGATTTATGATTCACAAACATATTTGTTATGGGTTACTGATTATTATGATTTGTGTTGGATGTTTGAATATAACTCTTCAACTTTGTCTTTAACCAGTTAACAAAAGGGTATTTTTGGGTGTTTGGGTACAACTATTCAAGATTGACTATAATCAGTCAACTTATGATTTTTTTGGGTGTATGGAAACAGGTCTTCAAGTTTGACTTTAATCAGTAAACAAACGGGCTTTTTTGGTTGATTGGAAATATATGTTAGTATAAAGCCTAACTTTGTTCAATAATGTGACATGCTAAGGGAAGGGTGTTATGCAGTATCTCTAGCCTACTGCAGAAAATGGCTAAACATTGACTGATTCAATTAAAAAATCATAACATTATGCAAATCAGACCCTAAAAAGCCATTATGTCTACTGTCTAGAACAAACAATGTTTAAAAGTATAAGAATAACATTTTTTCCTTAAACACACCTAAAAATGAAATAACTATGAACATTTTGCACCATCAAACTCATTAGTGCAATCTCACTTATTCAAACTCATAGCTCCAACTCATTTCTTTTGCTTTGTAGAACCACCATCTCATATCTTCCTTGCTCTCTTCTTCCTTCTACCTATACCAACTAGACTTGTTCCTAATGCTTGAGTTGCTTGTGATGCTTGAGTTGTTTGTGATGCCATTGGCTGGCTATCTAGGACTCCTTGGCTTGATCCATGACCCTTTTTTGATCTACAACCTGAACTTCCATTAGTACACCCTCTCTTATTATGGCCTAGTTGTTTACACTTGCTACAAGTCATCCAGATGCCCGCCCTTGTTATCTTTCCATGCTTAGCCATTTTCTGACCACGAACTCTTGCACTCAGATTTAACAATTACATAAGCTACCGGCTACACACCATTATTTCTATCCACACCAACATCCGTTAAGATTTGACCAGTATATGGACCTTTAATAAAAGCTCCATCCAAACCCAAAATTTCCCTTTTAGTTGCTCTGAAACCTGCTTTCAATGGACCAAGACAAACATAAATCGTTTAAAAACCCTTGAATTAATGTTAAATCTGTGTCTCTTTCAACCTGGATCTTGATAGTTGTATCTAGGTTTTCTGCTTCAACTCCATCGCATAATCCCTAAGCTTCTTATATTGCTCTTCATAATCACCGTGTAAGTATTCATGACAGTGTTTTGCTCGAGCAACCTTATTTGGGGAAATTTTGATACTGTATTTTTTTAACTAAGTGAACTTGTAAAGCGTTGTTTGGAATCTTAGGGTTTGATATAAGGAATTTGCTTACCTCTGATAGGAATCTTACATTACAAATCGGAATATCTCTTGTTTGGAGGCATTTACGATAGTCATTAAATGTTTTCATACTCCAACAAGAATCGTTTTGGGTTTTGGATGCGTGTAGGGACCATGGGCACATTGGTTTCTTACTGGCATTTTGATGCAGACTAAAAAACAAAGTAGCAAAGATAAGTAGTTGGATCTGTTGATTCAAAAGAATGGCAGAAACAATTATGCTAATAATCGTTGATTCTGAAGAATGGCCGAAATTAGGGTAAAACACGTCAACAAAACGGTTAGTAGTTTAACTTTTATTATATTGATAACTATCTTGCTAGGATTACAGCAGAATTATTAAATAATGACATTAAACAAAGAAAAAAACTAAAAATCTAACGGGTTGGACCGTAGACCAAAGACAAAGTCCAACAGAAAGTGAAAAAACATAAATATGTAAAAAACTAATAGTAAAAAGGCTTTTCAGGCCTTGAAAAATCCGCAACCAGCTAAAAGGTGGTTATAGCATCGTCCTCCTCCTTTTTACGTACGTTTTGACGGGTCACAGGCTGAAAACAGACTTAGGATACAAAAGTTATGCCCGTTTTACTAAACCCCTATTCGTCACGCGATCTCGGGCCTCTAGAAACAAGTCATCCCGTTCTTCAGTATTTGGGCCTCCATCATTCCCCTTGGATAGGAAAAATTCGTCCTCAAATTCCCAACTATATCATCATCTAAAGAATCACCATGGTAAGGCAACAAGTGCTTCACATTAAAAACATCATAACAACGAATATGGCTTGGCAACTTCAAACGATAAGCATTTGAGTTCATCTTATCCACAATTTCCACTGGATCAATCTTCTTAGCAGACAACTTATTATATTCACCAACTGGAAAATGATTCTTAGTCAAAATAGCCCACACAAAGTCTCCTACTTCAAAGTCAACATATCTCCTCTTTTGATTTGCATCCTGCTTGGACTTCGAATTAGCGCGAACCAACTTGTCACGAACAGATTTATGAACATCATGTAACCCCTCAACAAAATCCTACACTTTCTTCAGAATAGACCTAGTAACTAGAGGAGTCATAAGATTAAGAGGACCACGTGGTTGAGTAGAATAAACCACCTGGAATGGACTAAAATAGTGATCCGATTAACAGCATGATTATGAGCAAAATCTTCTTGACACAAATTCTTATCCCATGCCTTCACATGATCACCCACCAAACACCTTAACAGATTTCCAAGGGACCTGTTAACAACTTCAGTTTTCCCATCAGTTTAAGGATGATAAACACTACTAAAATTGTGTTGAGTATTCACCATCTTCCATAATCTACGCAAAAAAATGACTCAAAAACCTGGTGTCCCGATCAGAAACAATGTAGGAAGGTAAACCATGTAAACAGTATACATCCCGAAAGAAGGGCAGGGATACATTAACTGCATTTGTTGTCTTCTTGCAATGAATAGAATGAACCATCTTAGAAAAATTATCAACAACAACAAATATTGAATCATTAACCCTTTGATTACGAGGTAGCACCAACACAAAATCCATGCTAATATCAACCCAAGGCTGTAGAGGAACCGGAAAAGGCATATAAAGCCAAGCATTAGTAGCCGTGCCCTTTAAAACTTGGCAAATACGGCACTCTTGGCATAACAGTCCACTTCCTTCCTCATAGTAGGCCAAAAATAAGAAGCTTGAACCAACTGTAAAGTGCGATCACGACCAACATGACCCTCACCATCCAACTCCTTAATAATTTGCAAGCGAAGACTTGAATCAAGAATACAAAGTTGATTCCCTTTGAATAAGAACCCATCATGTAGAACAAAATCTGTTTTCTCTCTAGATTGCAAATCCTGCAAAACAATTGAAAAGTATAGGTCCACAGTCACCATGTCACGAATGACATCAAGTCCTGGAACATCAACCTGCATGGTTACAAGTAAACTACTTCTCCTGCTTAAGGCGTCAACAACATGATTGGAAGCACCAGTTTTGTGTTTCACCATAAAAGTAAATTTCTCAAGAAAAACCAACCAACGCCCATGCTTATGTGAAACCTTATCTTGAGTACTGATATGCCTTAAGAAATCATGATCATTGAACAAAACAAACTCCTTATGAAATAAATAATTGCTCCAATGTTTCATAACTTGGACCAATGTATAAAACTCCAAGTCGTAACTAGAGTACCTGGACTTCGGCCCTGTCAACTTCTCACTAAAATAGGCAACACCTAGACTAAGAACTCCACCAATTGGAACCTTAGAAGCATAAGTATGCAGCTCAAAAACTTTAGAAAAAACAGGCACTACCAGGATCGGCGCTGTAGTAAGCTTTTCCTTGACAACCTAAAAAGCCAGCTCTGCTTCCTCCGTCCACACAAATGACTTTCCCTTCATACAATCTGTCAAAGGGGCCATAATTGCACGAAAATTAGGAATAAACCGCCTATAGAAAGAAGCAAGACCATGAAAACTCAAAACTTTGGTAATGGTAGTTGGAGTGGGCCACTCCTGAACAGATTCTACCTTAGACTCATCCACCTATATGCCATCACCAGAAACAACATACCCCAATAACAAAACTTTAGGGGTCATTAACACACAGTTCTTCGTGACTGCATAGAAATTGTCCTTCTGAAGCAAGGTCAATACTTGCCTCACATGGTTCACATGCTCATAGACAAATGCACTAAAAATAAGAATGTCATCAAAATAAACAACCACAAACTTCCTAATAAAAGGTATGAGTATTTGATTCATCACACTCATAAATGTACTTGGTGCATTAGATAAACCAAAAGGCATCACCAAACCACTCATACAACCCTTCATGAGTCTTGAAAGCAGTTTTCCACTCATCACCAGGTCTAACATGAATCTGGTAATACCCATTTTTCAAATCCAGCTTCGTGAAAATGTTAGCACCACTAATCTTGTCAAGCAAATCATCAAGGCGAGGAATAGAAACCTGTACCTTATAGTAATCTTGTTGATGGCTCTACTATCAACACACATACGCCATGTACCATCCTTCTTTGAATTCAATAGGGCAAGAACAACACACGGGCTCATACTCTTACGAACATGACCCTTGGAAACTAGCTCCTCAACCTGCATGCGCAACTCCTCATGTTCTCCCGGGCTCATCCTATAATGTGGCCTATTAGGCAACTGTAACCCCGGCTCTAGATCAATATGATGTTGTATGTCATGCAATGTTGGCAAATCATCAGGTAATTCATCAGGGAAAACATCAGAGAATTACTCAAGTAAAGGGATCTTAGCTTCAGGAACTTCACCGTCTTTAGAAACCTCATTCCGTATTAGTACAAAACATCACCTCCCACCTCCAGCTCGTCTTCGAACTGTGAAAGAGTTAGTAAAGTACCAGTGAGTTTATTAACTACTTCCTTGGGTTTATTTGGCATCAAAGTAATCTTCACACCCCCAAACAGGAAACTATAAGTATTAGTTCTCCCATGGTGAGTTAAATCACTATCATACTCCCAAGGTCTACCCAATAACAAGTGACAAACATCTATAGGTATCACATCACACCAAAGATTATCCTTATAAGTTGTTCCTACAAAAAACAGAACTTGGACACACTTGAAAACTGTTATCTCCCCACCTTTTTTAAGCCACTGTAACTTATAAGGTTTGGGACGATTTTCAGTTCTCAACCCTAATTTCTGGACTGCTTCTTCAACTATTAAATAATCACAACTACCTGAATTACATAAAAAAGTGCAAACCTTACCCATAATAGTACAAATTGACTGAAAGATGTTGTGTTTGAGCCAATCATCACCATCAGCTTTAGGTGTTAAGCAAGAGCGCCTTACCACCAAATTCACCCCCACGTCTCCAGACACATACTCCTCCTCATACCTTGGGTTCTTTATCATAAACTACAGCTTCTTCGTGATCATCATAAGCCACATCATCATCTTCCTCAGGTTCAACAAATAACCGTCGCTTGCCAGCCTTCTTACACTCTGACTGTTGGTGACCAGGTTCACCAAAATTAAAGCACTTAAACTCACCACTACTGGTCGCTTTAGAAACTAATCCTGTATTCTCACCAACTGCTTTAGCCTGACTTGGGGAAAAATGAGATGCCGTATTACCCGAACCAGAAGCACCTGTTATTGCAGGGGAAGACAAACTCCCCACTCGTTGGTTCTGCTTCTCAAAAGTCAGTGAACGCTGATATGCTTTAGAAAGTTTTATCAGATGAAACATTTTAACAAAATCCATGATCTGGACTCTTGAACCACCTATGTATCGAGAGACAATCTGATCTTTTATCTTTTGAATGTCATTCCTTGCAATTAGTTAGTAAAATTCGGTTGTATAATCGTCAACAAACTTGTCCCCCTGTTTCAGATTCTTTAACCGCTAGTACATCGCTGGTAGTTATGAGGAATAAAATTATCCCTCATGACCTTTTTCATCTTTTGCCAACTCGTGATCTTTGAATTCCTAACTCTGTTCCTCATCAGTTTCAATTGTTTCCACCACGCGGATGGCCTACCACGTAACTTGGTAGCGATCAACGAAACCCTTTTGTTTTCTGGAACTTCTTTGAATTCAAATACTTCTTCAACAACAAAAAGCCAATCAATGAACTTGTCAGGCTTCAAAGTTTCCCCATTAAACTCAGAAAATATTAACCCTCATTCCAGTCTCCCAACGCCTATCATTATCCCCTTGCGATCTCTCATCCGTCGCCCTACTGACTGTTCATCAGCAGACGAGCCATCACCAAACGGATTTTCTTCCAGATCTGCATCTTCATCCTCATGACGGCGATTACGAGGCCTCGTATTGTTTATCAAATTGTTTATCTGGTCGGTTAATTGATCAACTAATTGATCGAATTGCTCCTCCATTCTTCCCATAATACGCTGCTCAAGTTCTTGTTCACCCAAGTCCTGCAAATTCTTGGTTTTCCTTGGAGGCATCGTAATCAGGAACTTCGGCTCTAATACCAACTGATCTAGACTGAAAAACAAAGTAGCAAAGATAAGTAATTGGATCTGTTGATTCAAAAGAATGCAAGAAACAATTCTGCTAATAATCGTTGATTCTGAAGAATGCCAAAAAATTAGGGTAAAACACGGCAACACAACGGCCAGTGGTTTAACTTTTATTAAACTGATAACTGTCTTGCTAGGGTTACAGCAGAATCATTAAATAATGACAGCAAACAAAGAAAAACCCTAAAAATCCAACGGGCTGGACCGTAGCCCAAAGACAAAGTCGAACTGAAAGTGAAAAAAACATAAATATGTAAAAACTGATAGTAAAAAGGCTTTTCGGGCCTTGAAAATCTACAACTAGCTAAAAGGTGGTTACAGTGTCGTCCGCCTCCTTTTTACAAACATTTTGACAGGTCACGGGCTGAAAACGGACTTAGGATTAAAAAGGTATGCCCGTTTTACTAAACCCCTCTTCGTCACGCGATCTCGAGCCTCCAGAAACAAGTCAGCCCGTTCTTCAATACTTGGGCCTCCATCACCTTTTGACCACACAAGTTTGTTTCTGCATTTTTGCCCTTCAACTATGAACTACAAGGAAAGTTTGAAGGGCATGCATCATTGACTGCATCCATTAAACTGGAAAGACATAATACAATTCAAGACAAACAGCTCTAATTGTAGTTAGATCACACTTCATGACTTTATTCTTTCTCATGCCCTCAATGGAATACATTTATATGTCTTCATGTATCGGTTTTCTGCTTGGATATTCCTTGCCTACGCAGAATCTTACAATTACATCCTCTTTCCTTCTAATAACAAAGGGAGAATCATTTGCATCATAACTCATATATATGCGTCAAAGCCATGATCGTCTTGGAGAAACAACCAATCTTCTCCCTCCCCAACCTGACTTTTCGTATTTTGAAGATGTAAATCAAGTTCAAAATCAAAATTGTTCATATCCACCTCTTGCTCTATGGAGGATGTCTCTTCTTGTTAAAAATCACTCTCATTAGTCTCATTCAAATTGTATACATCCTCGACATTTACAACAACCATTTATTTATCAAGAACCTCTTCATCGACCTCGTCATCTGCATCGAAATTCAATACCACTGGTTCATCACACCCTTGGAGAAGTTCCTTCACCATGTCTATGGCTGCATCATCGTTGATGGGATCATCAACAGGCGTCTGTAGCAACATATTGTTTTCTATAATAGCAATATCAGCAAAACCGTTTAGGTCACGCACAGGCTCATTCCTACTAACAGCACCTGGAATTCCCAATTTAGTGTCTTGCAACATTCTTGTAAAACTCAATGACCCGGTTGATGCTTGACTTTCATTATATCCGATAATCCTCATCTTAGCATCATCTTGACCAACAAGGGATGCACTCGGATTGAACACTTCATCCTGCGTATACAGATCAAAATTTTCTAAACCATTTACATTTGTTTTGTCAATGTAAACCTCTATATCTTTCGATGTGGTAACGTAGTTCTTTACTTTTGTCACATTTTGCTCAGAATCTAAGGATGCCAATACCTCATCTAAGTATCGTCCTGGTATTCTAAAATAAGAGTGGACAATCCTAACATCCTTGAAACCTAAATTATGTAACAATGCATGGTACTAATCAATCGAAAATATTTATGCATCTATGAAATTGTAGCTATTGTTGGATATAGATATGTCCTTGCAGGCGTTGTAGAAAAATGTCAACTATGAATGATTTTTAGGGTAACCAAGTTCATATAATTGTTGTGAAAATACGCAAAAACATAAAACAACCTACTAGTAAAACCACACAATGAAACACTAACATGTATAATTACAAAGTTGACTACATTGAACTAAGTATATGAATGTTGTAAACAAAACCAACAGAAAGAAGGGTCGGGGGATCTGTGCATTATTTTCTCGCCTAACACTAAAGGTTAGTTCTCCAATATCCGTTAAATTAAGCATTGTTTACTCGATTCACGATTCAGGATGAAATCAAATTACTGTTGCGATTAATTTTGGAAACCAAGGGTTTTTTTGCGTATAAAATATGGTAGGCACACGTGTATGATTTGACAATATAGGGGGTCAATGGTTTCGGGGAAGAAATTTGCATAAGACAAAGCTAGGAGATGTGTTGACGAGAGGTGAGGAGTAGAAATGACGAAATTGTCATCACGTGCGTCGCACGTGAGGGAGATAACGTGGGATAATGGCCGAAAGTTACAAAACATCGACTCAAGGGGTTTTTTGCACGATTTTAAAAAGTTCGCTGGCAAAATTGCAGGACCTTTCCACTCAGTGGTATATTTGCCGATTTGGCAAAGTCAATTGACAAAATTTGCAGTTTACCCTTCTTATTTTATAATAACAGTTAAAATTGAGATGTTCCAATTTTTACGTGTTCCAATTTTTACGTAGTTCATAAACTGATCAACCAAATCCAAGATCGGGCTTTCCAGGCTGGTTCAGGACCAACCTTTAGCCCAATAATTTTGTGCAATTATGCTTTAGGTCTCAAAATTTATACTTATCTATCAACCCATGTGACAAAAATGTTAAAAGATGAAGATATATAGTTAAACAACGCATATCATTATTCTGCAAAGTTAAACAATTTCGTCAATGGCAAATCACATGAAAAAGTATCAACTTTGTTTTTCTTGGTTTAAGGTAAAGTTAATTTGTTTTTGTGACTCAAATGCTGATTTATAACGATACATTACGGTGAGTTAACCATTTCTGCTGAAAAATTACCGATAACATTTTTTGAAAAGTTGAAAAGACCTTACATTGTACAAAAAAAAACTCCCATACCTTAAATCGGGAATAATAGAGTTGCTGCACCTAAAATTCCAATCAACGTTAAATCACTTAAATGTGATATCTTTCCTGTGATTATTTGCCGTTTTATTAACAATAAGTAATTCTTTTTAGAAATTACTGGTTGCGAATTGAATTCATTCTATTTTTCGAGCAGAATAACCAACAACAACAACATTCGAGCAGAAAAAACCCACAATCTTTATTCATTTGAGAAGAGTTATCATTTTCATTTCCTGGGCTTATTCACATTTCATATCGCTTAAGAATATGAACACGTGTTTCAATAAATCAATTGTCTGACATTTTAGCCGACTAATCTACAAGGTTTGGGCTCATCCCCACCAAAACTCAAAACGGGTAAAGCCATCTCATTTAAAGAGGTTGGTATGACCGATTCAAGGTTATTAATATGAATATTGCATTTCAATGAAACATATCACATGTTTATGTAAGCCATCTCAACGACCGGCACCTTTTAGCTCGCTCATCAAACGCGTGATAAAGTGGGAGCAGTGGCAAAAGCACCAGATGCGGCGTTTCCAGCAATGTACGAAAGGATCCCAATATTCATCGGCTCTTGGTCCTCCACAAACACCTCTTGTGGAACCCTAAATGCTCCATGAACACATGTAATCCCGAATCCAACCACAACAGAAGATATCATAAGCGCCCCCAGTCCCGTCAAAAATATAATAAAGATGGTTGAAATGATCAATATCCCTAACGTTTCACGGTCAGTAAATGTCCTATCAAACATGTTAACCGGTTGATCAGGAGTACGAAAAACGTACAAAAACAACCACGCCCATAAAAGACATGCAACGAAGAAAAGAATAAAAGGATGTGACAGAAGAGAAAACACAGCCACTAAGACAATAATTGCGGTGTAATTAACACGAAAGTAGGTTAAATTTTTTCTTACACGAGCCATTGCTTCTTTAAATGTGTCTGGTCGAGAAAAGGTGGATCGGTCAATGAGTTCAAACCATGGGCGCCGTTGAGAGAAGGTTTGGGTGATGGAGGTTGACATACGGGAGAAAAATGGGCGGAGGTCAGGGTTGTTATTGGTGGGTGGCATGGTTGGTTGGATCAACTGTTGGCGTTGGGTAGCGGCCGGGGTGGTGTATTGAGGGAGGTGCGATGGCCGCGCCGATGTCTTGGCCTTTGCCTTCATCGTCCCATGCGCCATCATGTCCTGTTGGTGCCAAACGAAAAAGGAGAATTAATTTGCAAGATCGTAGATGTAGAGATATGTGTTGTTAATGCAAAATTTCAGTTACTAGTTTGTAATATAACTTTGCATATGGTTTCCTTTCTAAACACAACTAGTCCATGTATTAGTATTTGCTATGTATCATTAGTCCCTAGAGAATATGATCCCATAATTATGATTTGGAATAATAGTTCAACATTTAAACGCTTTTCTTTGGTTCAGAATGTTATTTTGATTCAGTCTAAACTTTTCACATTCGTTGTTTTTTTTTTTTGTAACAGTATGTTTCAATAGTGTATATTGTCATTATTCTTGTATCAATCCCAGAGTTAGGCGCTGTTTGTTTATTAAGAGCGTCTGAATCTGAATCTGAACCGCACATCTGAATCTGAGGCGTACATGTCTGAATCTGAATCTAACATAAACACATCCGAACATTAAATAAAACATTAGAGTCATTAATTTAACATATTCTAACATAGTGAAAATAAAATGTCACGATTTAAAACATCAAGGACATTGTGCCGCAACTGAATCACGTAAACTAGTCATATATTCTTGATCATCTGCATTTCCATATGGTTGAACATCTTCATCAACGACATTATCATCTTGTGAATTGCCATGTAGTTCACGATGATCATATAACGAGAAGAAGTCATCGCTTAAACGCTCCTTTCGGATAAAATTATGAATAGCAAAGCACGCAACAACAATATCTCTTCGTGTAACGAAAGGATATGAGGGCATTTTCTTTAGGATTGGAAAACGTGCTTTCAAGACACCGTAAGCACGCTCAATTACATTTCTAAGCTTCGCATGTGCATGATTGAATTTTTCTTTAGTATTCATCGCACGGTTTCGTCGAAAATCTCCAAGCCAATACCGAACATTACGATATGGTGCCATAAATCCACGAGTGTGTCTATAAGCAGCATCACATAAATAGTACTTATCTGGAGGGGGCATTGGAAAATCAGCTTCAGGATCTATCAAAGCCTCATTCAATATTGTAGCATCGTGTGCCGTACCTTCCCACCCGACAACTACAAATGTAAATATCATGTTGAAGTCACATATTGCCAAAACATTTTGATAACAATCACCTCGACCTCTTGCTCTATATAGATGTCGTTCTGTAAATGGAATCGAAGCATGTATCAAAGTTCCATCAAGAGCACCGACCGCTCCCTATTTAAGAAAAGATAATTGTTACCAGTTAACCAAAACAAATAAGAATACTTGTTAGAATACCGTAATCACCTTAAAAATACGTCGTTCCCTCCTATTGTTCCCTCGAATGTCTGGGTTTAGGTTAAATGATGTTGGTTGTATAACTTCTTGAGCAAAGACCAACATTTGCTCCAATACTTCATGGAAACACTTATGTATTGTTTGTTTCGAGTGTTGAAACCTACGCTTCAAAACTGAAAAACGTAGGTTGTGTCCGATTGCCGTTGGAAAAATAGCCATTTTCTCCTGTACCGATACATGTTTGCTATCTTTTAACCAGCCTTTTGTTTTAAAGTAAGTGCATAGTCGAACAAATGAATCACGCGACATGCGTAATAACTCTGTACACTGCAAGTTATTTCCTTCTAAAAGCTCCGCTCCGGAGTGTATTGAATGAGACTGAAATCCATTTGAATTTTTGAATTGAACATTTAAGTAGGTTTGTTTCACAGTGCTACTTTTTTGTTGTTTAATTAACCAACTTGTGAAAGTTCAGAATGATTTAAATAATCATATATGAGATCGGAACACAAGAACTTAATGAAGATTAGATTAAACACTACTTGGGGCCTGAGGTGAAAACCCCTCATCAGCACAAGACCAAGAGTCTAAGACTCCAACACAACGACACAAGGACTTTATTTTTGATCCGAGACATGGCATGACAAGAAATCGGATTCAAACCTACACTTACAAGCTACAAACCCTTAACACCAATCAAGGGTAAGCACATACTCATACAAATCATAATAACTAAGGACAGCAAGAACACAACTTAAACATGATCGATCAGTGAACCATCACGAAGTCGTCAAATGGTAAGCTTAAGCGAAGACAATGTAAATGTTATCAAGGGTTATGTCTTCGCACCCGGACTTTGGAACAAGTGTGAGCAACACATTGTCATCATCATCAGCTTCGAGGTCTTCCAAGAGCTCGGTAAGTCCAGCACGAAAGCTGGCCTTGCTTTCCATCTTACCCTTGTGCTTGTGTGGCAACTGTGCAAAACTACCAACGAACTCAGACTGATCAGGTGAACTAGCTTCTTTGTCGTCCTCGTCATTCACATACACATCAAACTTAACATACTTCTCAGAATCGTAAGTGATTCCATCAATGATCAAAAGCTCCTCTCGATCCTCCTTTTCCTTCTTGCTTCTCGATTTCTTTGGCCTTGTCACCAAAACCTTCATGATCTTGTCTAGCTTCACTGGGAAGCTAACATCATTTGCTTGTTTTACTGTCCCAACTAGTTTTCTGGCAATACCGGACCTTGGTGCACGTGGGACTGGCTTGCTTTTAAGCCAGGGTACATCTACTCGCTGGTAGTCGTACCCTAGCTTTTTGGTAAGCAAGCTATCCTTAACGTACACTCGAACGAGATTCTTGTTTTCATCATAGAAAACAAAGGAGGTGTTAAGATAATCTGGATCATTGATATCCACATGTTTTCCTCCCATCGTTTTCCACAATGACCACATTCGGTCGACATTGGAATGGTGACAGTAAAAGAGAGTGTCACGGCCTGCAGAGTAGAAGTTTCCAAGGTTTTCGCCATTTTTCTCTCTGGGGTCACCCACCCACCTGTGAACAGGTACGTGTGGGTTTTGCTCGATTGACCCACTACCTGCAGATACACTTCCAGCAGGATAAGGTTTTCCGAAAAAACCTTCAGGGTCAGTGGCGTTTGTCACCATATACCGGTACATGATACCGAGATTGTTCTTGACCTTTTCGATATCAGTGGTGTCCTTATCTTGGCCATCATAACCGAGATCAACAACTGCATTCAAGTGAGCTTGATTTCTTTTGGAATCAAAAAGAGCTGATTTCGGGTCCTTAAAATATTTAGGAATTGTCATTCCAGCAGGAGTATCCCAGTTCCAGAATGGCAAAGCAAACGTTGGATCATCGATTAAACTCCCTAGTATCCTTTCATAAAAGTAAAGGTACCAACGATGGAAGGGAAAGAACAGCCACGAATTATGTATCTGAATTTCAATGTCAGGAAACCCGCTCGAAGACTGAGTATAAGCACCATTGCAGTAAGCACAATGAATGCGAGCTTGTTGTAAGAAGTTACGTGGATCATCTTCAGGAAGCTCCTTCATGCGTTTGATAGCAAGGTTGAACTTAGCAATGTACTTCGGGCTTAGCAAATGAGCAGCTGGTCTAATCTTGAACGTCTGGTTCTTTGGGAACTGGAAGTCCAAGATTTGACTAGAGTCTGGCGGGCAACAGTCTCCGCCAGTGGGAGTACTCTCTCCGAGTTGAAACCCGGAGAGAGACTTGGTCCCACATTTGGAGATATCAGGAGCCGCTATTGGCGCAGCCGCACTTGAGGGAACAGAACTTAGGTTTACGGCTCCAGCTAGACCACCTAGACCGAGAAGAACATTGCGACGATCAAAGGAGTTGTCAGCATTACATGAGACTTTGTGCTTTTGTGAGTTGTTAAGGGAACATTTCTTCGAGAAAAGTGGCCAAGAAGAGATGATTGGGAAAGTGGTGGTGAAAGATGAAGTGAATGTTTTAGTGGTGGTTTGGGGAGGAAGAGGTGTTGGCGTTGAAAAGGAAGCCATGATGTGCATTGAAGTATTCTAGTAGCATGGTTTATATTAGGGGTGGCAATTATCGACATGACACGATTAATGACACGAACTCGACACGAAGTTAAATAGATTTGGGTCAAGGATAAACAGGTTTGTGTCAAAAACAGGTCAACCCGTATAACCCGTTTAATAAATGGGTCGTGTTTGGGTTGAGTAAGTATTAAACAGGTCGACACGTGAACCCGTTTAAGTATATATAAGCCTCTAAAAATAAATATATAACTTTAGTCTTATGTTAGATTTTGATTAAATATATTTTATTATGTATTAATAAGAGTAATTGGCATTATAATTCACATATCATCTTTCTTTACATATTTATATCCTTTTTTTGCATATAAATTAGTCTGATTGACAAACATCAACCTTATTTACCGCTTGACATATTTACTTAAACAGGTTAAACGGGTCAAAAACGGGTAACACGTGTTATGCAGGTGCGGGTTAGGGTTGAGTTTCTTGACACGATTAATAAATGGGTCGTGTTTGGGTTTAGATTATAATAACACGTCAACCCGCGAACCCGAACAGGTCGACACGAACACGACTCGATTGCCACCCCTAGTTTATATAGACAAACAATGAACCAAGTATACGGCTCTACCTAAGAGCATCAACAATTGACAAGTCTTTCAAAGAGACAAAGACTTGAAGCCATTAATGCATTCAATGTATTAACAACTTAATGACTAGAGTTTTGAAGAAAGACTTGAGCTTTATTAAGTCTTTGACAAAAAGTTTTCCAAAAAACTATTGATGCATTGCAAAAAAAAACTATCAAAAGACTTTTTAGAAGATGGAAAAGCTTTTACACATTTGACCCATTATGGGTGCTCTAACAAACAACTTAAGTAAAATTTGACACCATTGATGGATTAGAATGAAGAGAAGAAAAAAAGATTGGAGTGCGAAACTAATATCACCTTATTTTTTTTCTTCACTCAATTTATCTTTTTCAATGATAATCCTAACACTAACTTACTTTTTATATTTATCTTTTTAATTATAATCGTAACACCAACTTACTTTTTATTAATATACTCACTTTATATGAAGTATACTCCACTAAATACTACTCACACTCACAAACCATATAAAAATAATAGTAAAAGATAACATAATGCCTATTAGAATTAAACTCGTCATAGTAAGAATTTCACCATTTCATCTCCAACTCGCGCGTGAGTTGGATAGCTTGGATGAAAGTCGCCATGAGTTTGATGACTCACTCGTGACATATGCCACTCCGCCCAGCTTAAACATCAGTAAGATCTCAATGTAAAATCAATAATATTACGTGTTTATTCGATGCTACATATAAGGATGGGTGCAATAAGAGCCTTGACCGACTTGGTCGATGGTTCGCCGACGTATCTCGACCACTGCTTAACCCCCCAGAAACGTATCATAAATAGATTTTGAGATATTTAGGTTGAATATTCGGTCGATTTGATGCACTTCTAAAACACAAACGTAGCGGTTAATCTTACTGTTAGTTAATTAATAAAAAAAAAAATTTTTTGCCTTTCAACCCTATAAATACCTCATTCATTTTCTCATTTTATATACAAATTCAATACGATATTACTATTACTTCTCACATTTATTTAAAATGTCTAACAAAACTCTCAAAACCAAAACGCTAAAAAAAAGCCACTAACAAAATGTTCCACACTCAACATCGGATTCAACTTTCAATTATCCAGTGTCTTACCACCTGTTCACTTTCGACCCGCAACTTTATTATATCCACCACAAAACATTCTTATTATTATAACAATCCATTCAATCCTATATATAACAACAAACAAGATTTTACTAATAGTGACAACAACAAAATCAAATGTATCGTTCGTATTTGATTCACCATCTTCTTTCCTCAACCAAATCAGGGGTATTCTCTGCTTTAACGTATTAATCCATATATGGATATGGATAACTTGTTTGGTAGTAAGGAATATAATATGAGTCGAGGTCCAGGTCAAGGTTCGGGCGCTACTCAACAGTATATATCGATCAAGGTTTAGGCGGTGGTCAAGATTATTCAATGGGTCAAGGTTCGAGTATGTCAGTCTATCAGATCCCATTGAATACAAATCTCCTACCAAAGAGGTGGTGCCCATAAAAGATAAGAAGGTTACAAAACGAAGTCAAAATGCCAAGACACTTGATATGATATGCAACCCGGTTAAGGAGTGGCCCACAAGAATTTTACAACCCCTCAAGAAGTGTATCTGATCATGTAAGTATAGTATATTGGAAAGGACTCGGGGTTGTTATCGTTCTCTCTAAGATTAGTGTGTGAGGTGGTGTCGTACGTACATAAGGTATAGAGGTGGGAGAGATATTCTTTATGTAATTTTTATATTTTTTAAAATAGTAAATTTATCGAGGTCTAAGAGGGGGTTTTTAATAACAAACTAATCCTAAGCTAATGTTGTAGAATTTCACTAGTTAAAAAATGTGTTTACCTAATCATGTACTACTTACTACAACGTACTTATTATGTGTTCATTAACCGTCATGTCTTGTTGATTAAATATGTAAGTGTTTTCGTTGGTATTAACTACAAGTTATGCGCGAAACAAATAAAACCTAGCATAGTGGTATGGCGATGTTTACTAGATCCTACACATTTAACGCATGCAC
The DNA here is from genome assembly GCA_025667525.1 of Glebionis coronaria. Lineage (NCBI taxonomy): Eukaryota > Viridiplantae > Streptophyta > Magnoliopsida > Asterales > Asteraceae > Glebionis > Glebionis coronaria. Next base: position 137,091,149 of record CM046875.1, read on the forward strand.
ATATAATCGTCTATGCGACAAACTCATAAATCTAAAATCACAAACAAATCCTAGATATACTTATAACATCTAAATATATCCGCCTAATCGGCACACAAGTACACACTACGGTTGAAGCAAAAGCACTATAACGGCCAGATGGCATGCCTTCATGTTCATGACTTCATCTATTCATCTACGTTTCCCTAGACATATCAACAATTAAGAAATGAAGATAAAGCCTATCGTGTACACAATCAATCAAGAAGCAACAAATTAACAAGAATCACATCATAGTTTTTATGCAACCGTAGATAAAAAAAATTAGTATAGTCTAGCATAGAAAAGAAAGAAAAGATAGAAGACACAATCATCAAACACATAGTCATGATTAATAAAATTGAATAAAACCTTATTCTTTCATTGATATGGGTGATAGAATAGAGTTCTCAAGGGTTTTGAAACCCTAAAATTGACCTAGAATGATGCTCCAAGCTAACCCTAAAATTCTACACGGGATTGTATGTTTACAAGGGGTTCTATATATAAAGAATGGGTTGTGACGGCATAGGGTTTACATGTGACGCCATCGGGCTGCACAGTAAGAAAAATGTTCTTCTTAAGTGCTGTGAGCGTAAATATGAACATCTAAAACTTTCCTTCTCTTTCATTTGCTTATACCTTAAAATGATGAGTAATATACCAAAACATAGTTAAAAATGTTGTTGGGAATAAACGGCTAAATCTTTTCCCCTGTTAATTGTACAAACTTCCCCCCTGCTAGATGAAGTTTCCCTTGCTAATGATAAAGAACACAGTGGGATCCTTTCCCACTGTATGTGAAGATACCCCTACTTTAAGATAACTATGGAAGAGATTTTGACACGTTTATGTTTTGTACAACGCTCCGTATTATAGTATATCTTCCACTTATAGTTTTTAGTTATCTTGTACAAGGCTCCGTATGTCTATAAAAGGAGGCCTTCAGGTTAGATGTCGATTACACACATTATTATCATTACATACGTTTTGCGTTAAGGTTGTAAACCCTAACACTATCAGAGTGTTTGTACTAAAGCTTGCAATCGTTTCATTCATCTTGTTCTTGTTCTAAGTATTATTTTCTACATTCTACTTAGTTGTTTATCATTCACAAGGTTTCTCTAATATTAGTTTGGATCTGTCCTTACTAATACAACCCTTACAAACTAAGGTTTAAGATATGACTTTGGGAACAACAAGTGGTATGAGAGCTTGTTGAGAAACTTTGATCAAATTAAGAACAAATACATTCCACACCAAAACCAACCATGTCTTCAGAAACATCAACCTCTAACAACAACAATGCACTCAAACTTCCTATTCTGGATCCTAAAAAATTTGAGATGTGGGAGTTTAAAATCCAAAAAACACTAAAGATGGAACACTATGCTCTATGAGAAGTCATAGAGTTTGGTGATTCGTTTACAAAGCTGACTAAGGTAGTAGAACCACGACTTGAGGGAAAAACTAAAGAAAAGGTGGATGGTGAGAGTTCAAAAGATGGCGACAAAAGCGTTAAATATAAATATGTTTCTCTCTCAGCAAATGAGATCCAGAAAAGAAGGCATGATGTGAGAGCTCATAGCTCTTTACTTTTAGCCATGCCAGATTGTCATCGGTTGAGGTTCAGAAAATACAAAGCTGCCAAGGAGCTTTGGGAAGCTATTGGAGTTATATTTGGTGACAATGAGGCCACAAAGAAAAAGAAGAGGAGTCAGATGAGATTAATTCTCTTCATTCAAAGCTAAAGTAAATGAAACCATTGGTGCTATCTACAACAAACTTTAAGATTTGGTGTCTCAACTTGAGTTATTTGGATTGAGGTCACTAGAGAGGAGTTGAATGCTAAATTCTTAAATAGTCTTGAAAAAGAATAGTTTGTCTATAAATCTATTTAGCATAACAGAGATGACATTGACGATAAGAACGTAGATGACATCTACATTAATTTGAAGGTGTTTGGGCATGTTGCTCTACAGATGAAAGTTTTCGGGACTATATGAAAACCTATAAATTTCACATGTATGTTATATGCTAGGACTAATGGAAATGGAAAATTCATTAGAAATTTTACTTTTTATGCCTTACTTGGTAAGATGAATTGTTTCTCGATCACAACTTGAACTGCCACTACAACAAATTCCTATATATTGTAAACATAATGTATATGTCAAGTCTAAGATCTAAAAGTAATCTTATAAGTTCAATACTGATAATAACATCTCAAATATAATTATGATGCCCTAAATTCCCTTAGAAACCCTAGAATCCCTTTAAATGAATTATAAAATCAAGAATGATAAACTATTAGTGGAAAATACATATGAATAAGTCATTAAGGATTATAAACAAGTTATAAACTATACTTTAAAGACATAGTAATACCTAAGAATGGTAAGAACAAACTATACAAAGCTAAGTACAAGTAAATGTACATAATAATCTAGATCACCACCTAGAAACCTTTGATAAACAATGTTTCAAGCAATATAACTACAGAATATCTATGTAATATGATCAAATATACTATAATAATTATCATCTATCATATAAAGAAAGAATAATTAATCACAAAATACTAATATTCACTAATCCAAGGCTAATTACAAGTTAAGACCAAGTAACCAAGATTAGTAAATAAAATCCATTACACATTGAATTAGAGTCTAATCATTTGCAACTAATTATAAAACTCAACTATGTATCGTATTAAGATTGTAAATTTATTTCAAGTTAAGTTACAAGTTGGTAAAGCATAAGGTACAAGTTATCAAAGCATAGGATCTTAAGCTCCCATAATTATCCCTAGAATATGATTAACCTATACAAACCCTTAAACTAATAATGTAGAATCCCTAGAAGTCATAGACATACTATATAAGCCCTAGAGTAAGCTCACATTAGGATATAAACCCTAATTACCTAATATAGAAAGTCATTAGGCTTAATGACCTAAAAACCCTTATATTAAGAAATCTACATACAATCACTACCTAGTCTTTTAGGAAAACTCTACAAACACTCATAGGACTTCATTAAGATTATAATATTATATTAAGATAATTTACAAGTACCCTAAAGTACAAGGTACAACATTTCATTGCATGACTTGTAAATTAGGTCAAAATGGGTATTTTCACCCTTTAGACATGTTTACTTAGAATAACTTAATAAAACCAATGTAGGGACTTCATGAACATATTGAGGACAATTTAGGATGTATAAATTGATTTTAAATCAGTAGCTAATTAAAGGATAATCACTTTTACTAAGATTTAACCATAAATCATTAGAAAGCCTAAGCCGCCTAGGTTTTCTTCCCATTTTTACATCAACCCCTTATTAAACTTCAAACCAAAGACCCAAACTTCTTAATTAAAATGTACATACCCTAATTAAACCTTAATCCATCACTAATCACATCCTAAACCCTTAATCACCAAAATCACAAAGTATAAAGTTACAAGCCCTAATTTAGACCTGGTTTTATGTTTTCCCTCCAAAAACCCATTTCAAACCATTCTCTCCCATTATAAGTTTGAAAATCAGGTATTTAGGATGTTGTAAGATATTTTCCATGTGATTAAAAGTAGGTGCATCACCTACTTAAAGCTACACATCACCATTCCTATCCTTATATTGTCGTGAGTTACTCCTAGCCACAAGACCTTGATATTTTCATCCTAGACTATAGGAACTTGCATAGACCTTAACTAGCCATCCTTAGTCACTAATATATCCTCATGACACGTTTAAGGCCTTACCTTGTAGCCTAAGGGTTGAAACTAGTATAAATAGGGGCGAATGGACTTCATTTCAATTTGCATCTCATTTTCCTTAAACCTCCTACCCATTCTTCATTTAAACTTCTATAAACGTCTTAGGACATCCCCCAATACTAGAAACCAGGTCTATAATAAAGCCATTTAAGCTCTTGAAGCTTTGATATCAAGTAGTGCTCATAGGAAGCCATTAGTAGCCATTTTAGAGCATCCTAGGTAATTTCTATGTTAGCTATGCTTGGATCTTGTTATAATTTATTATTAGAGTTTTTATAATGCTAAAATAATTTTATAAAGATAATCTAAAAGAAACTAAGTCATTTGATCATTTTAAATGGAAGTTATAAGTTAAAGATGTTTTAAAACCCTAATTTTGTAATTTACATGAAATAGTAAGCAAAAACCCATTTCAAAAGCTATAATTCTGAAGAAATGTTTTTATTATGATTATAAACATGCCTTGAAACTTTATTTTAAAATCCTATATCATTTGGTCCATTTTTGAGGTTGTTATGTGATTTTTACAAGTATAGGGACTAAAACTGTCATTTTTGAAACTATTTAACATTTAATGCCAAAAGTGTCATTTTATGAAAGTATAAGCTATAAGAATTAGTGTTGGAAAATAGGTCCTAAGGTTAAATATTGAGGGTTTAAAATGCAAATACTAAAACTATATACTTAAGGGGTTAAAAGTGTAATTATACCAAAATATAACTAAAAGGACTATTTTTGCCAATTTTGAAACTAAAGAAGATTAATTATAAATATGAGAAAGTAATGAAAGTATCATGTTATTAGGGAGATTTATACAAAGATATTCCATCTCGATATTACGTTCTGTTAGCCCTATATTTTATATAGTCGAACAAGAATGTAATAGGTCATCTTAGTCGTTAATGGTCTTGTATTGTAATAGGTTAGTCGGATTAACCGGGCTTGGACTTTATGCTAATATTGTATAAGTTAGGGGCGTAAGCCCAAGCACAAAACAAGCTCGGCCCATGATACTAAACCCACGGCCCAACAAGCCTATGGAATATAAACCCTCTTCCATGTGTGGAAGAGGGTGTTGGTCATTGTTACTTTATCTCTCTAGTAAACATTTACCTTCCAAATTCTCTCTAGTTTTTATCTCTACTTTTCTTTTCTTTCTCTCTCTAAATACTGTTTTATGGATTGAAGTGGGATTAACATTTGGTATCAGAGCTAACCGGGGGTGTTTCATGTTTTTTGTCGGTGTTGGAGTTCGTATTTGATTCGTGGTCTTTTGTCAATATCTTTCCGTATCCATCTTTCTCATCAGTTTTGGTCAAGTTCTTGAATCTGGTATTTTTTATTACTTCCATCTATTTTTTAATAATTTCTCTCACCATTTTATCTCTTCACCTGTCTCGGTCATCTGTTTCTCATAACTGTTCACTATAACAGTTTATTTGTCCTTTCATCTTTTTTAGTCTTTTTGCTTTTCTGATCTGGGAATATTGCTAAGCCATCTATCTTATAGATTTATAGCTACCTGGGTTTGTAGTTTTCTTAGATGTATAGATCTGAAGAAAAAAAACCAGATCCATCACTTTTGGGATGGAATCTTTTGAAAACCCTGAATATTGCGAAAGTGACATTGTCCATTTTTCCTGAAACTCATAGTTTATCCGAAACCACATTTTCCCAAAACTCGATTTCCCCGAAACTCGTTTTTCCTGAAACTCGTTTTTATCCGAAACTGATTTTTTTCAAAAGTTGTAATCGTGTACACTCTTGGACGACACAGGACTCTATAACTAAACCCAACTCTACCTAATCTCATCATCACTAAACAAACCCAACTGTTGCAACAACTCTCATGACTCGAAATTAAACATAATCATAGTGATCTCAGAATCGAATCGTGATTTGACATGCATGTCAAGATCTTTAAAGATCTAAACCTACGAATCTGATCTCATCATAGATCTTTGTTGAACTTTATAACTTCTTGTTAATTTTCGACATCTAAAGAATGACTCACAACAACTTTGTTGTAATCGTGTCTTATATTCGAATTAAACAATTATCAAAATGAGTTCATCCGATTTAAGTCGAATACCACATCATTCGAGCCTACCTGAGACCATTTAAAATTATCTTGAAGCCGCTTTTAATCATGAGTCTTCATTCATATTGATTGAACGGTTTGTGTTAAAAGGTCATGGGATTTGTATAAATTTACGTGGTAATATAGGTATTCGTGTGATCGTGTTTAATGAGATGATGGGATTATATTTTCTAGATGAGATATGGAAGTATGATGAGAGAAGTTTGAGGTTTGCTGCGTAGAGTATTATGATTAGGGTTACCTAATCCTTAGGTAATATGCTATTATATACTCCATCTATTTGGACATGGTTATGGTGAGTGGGACGGATTGTAGATCCAACGTTTGGGCTAACTTCGTAAAGCCTACGAATGTGTGCTATCAACTTCATTGGGCCAAGATGTGTGCATATGGGCTGCTCCCTCTAAATTATCTGAATGTTGAGAAAACAAATGGTGCGTTATCAATTTGTATCACAAGATACATTGTGGTAGGCTGGATCTTTCTTAGGTTTGGCTTATTTCTATTGGGCCAGTCTTCTCTACCAAGTCCTTATATCCAACTCATTTGCCTAAGTTTTTACTATTTGGATTATGTGGATATTCAGAGAGGAGCGTGTATAATTTGACTATGCGTTGCGATATGACTGATTTTGGAATTAATCGTTAAGTTAGCTAAACAACATTGACGACTTCTTATTTTTTAGTCATCGTTGGTTCTCTAGTTAACGACACTTAAACAACACAAAACAAACACAACAAAAAAACACCAAAACGATCCTTTTAAGATTCACTCAAATGTCAAAACAGCTAGTATTCGAAGCAAAGTATGTCAAGTGATTACGAAGTGGATTTGGTATTTTTTATTTGAAGTTGAAGTGGGGTTTCACGAAGGCGTCTACTTAACTCATCATCTAGCCTTCTCACCCCCTTCTATCTATTGATGATTTGCTTGAGCGTTTATGATCGAGACTTGATTTATCTAGTTTCCAATGTCAAGGGGTGGATGGTCGACGACATGGACAACTATCACTTAAAGGAGTTACGTTGTAGTGCTCAGTGTCACACTCACCTTTAGGTGTGGGTATTTCAAGAGGTGTTTTACATCTTATACTTCTCTCTTCTTTTGTGTATAAGGTACTAAGAGACTTTTCTCTGCACCGTTTGTCAATCACTAAAGTGATAAGCTTAAGTAACAAATTTGGGGGATTGTACTTCAGTTTCAAGTTTGGAATATCGGGTTTACTTCACTAGTGGTCACTACAGCTAGTCGAAAGAATACGAGGTTGGTAAGTTTAGCCAGAGAGTAAATGAGTAGAGATGTGATCAGAAAACAATTCTCACGAGGAACTTGAGCTATAGAATGTCAACAAAGATACTTCATTTTTTTTAAGAAAATCTTTCATAGGTTCTCGAACTTTCTCAAAAATGAAGATTTCTGCTTCAGACACGAACATCTCGCGATTCTAATTGTATTTGTTAGATGATGCTTCCGAGTGCTCTTAACCACCATACTTTTGATAAGAACATCTCACGATTCTGAGCGTACACGTCAGATGATGCTTCCGAGTGTTCTTAACCATCATAATTTTGATAAGAACATCTCGCGATTCTGAGCGTACACGTCAGATGATGCTTCTGAGTGTTCATAACCATCATACTTTCGACAAGAGCATCTCGCGATTTTAACCATACACGTCGGATGATGCTTCCGAGTATTCGTAGCCATCATGGGGGAAGAACGTGTATTTTGGAGTACTTAGTTCAACTTCCAGGGGGAAGTATTCTACAAGCGTGAGAAGATTTGTTGCTGATTTCTTGCATGTTCCCCCAAACACATAATCATGAAGACAAAAAATTTCAAGGTAGCAGTTACTTGGTGTGGTTTGATTCTTCTTCTATAAAATTCTACTGTGCACTTTAAATGTCAAAGATAGAAGATTAATCAAGCTACAGGTTCTGCTCAAGACAGGGATATTTGTTTTGGGGGAAGCTGATTTAGAAGCTTCGTCAAAAAGAAGTCTATGAAGAAAGCTTTTCAATACATGTAGTATGAATTTGGGGGGAAGTTAATCCAATTCATACATGATACAATGGTTCCTCAACAAGCAAAGACAAAGAGGATTCAAACTGGGGTACAAGTTTTTCTAGAAGACTGGAAGACAACTACGTCATCCTCAGCATTGGAAGCAAACTTAAAATTGTCATATTTTTGTTGTATTTGCATTTGTTAGGAACATTATAAGTAATTTCGTATGTCTCCACATTGGGGGAAGATTGTTAGCCTTAAAATATGAGCGACTAACAGAATTGCAATAGTTTACATAACCGGGAGTTGCAGGGACTAATATTGTCACATGTAAGTAGTTCAAGTCCCGAGCTATATATACCCCTCCATGCTTCCATGGAGGGGTGAGGATTATCATTTTCTTGTTTCCCTTTCTCTCACTAATAAACACACACTTGTTGTTTACTCTCTCTTTCTCTCACTAACAATGGCTAAACACCACTTCTATCCTCCCCGACCTTCGGATCATAAACCCGTTTATGGTGAATCTATGTTTAACAGGCGGCAATAAGATTAGTCTTGGTTGATTTCACTTTGGGAGCACTAGAGGGCAGTGCTGAAATGGCTGTTGTATTCTTAACACGAATCAATTCTTTTAGCTCAACCAAAGCCATATCTTTATCACGAATGATCGCATGTAAATGTGAGATTTCCACCGATTTATGATTAAGGTTCTTGATAACGACCTAATTATACATATTCAACCTATCATTATAATGCCACTTTGTAGTATAAATAAGAGCTTTCGATATTTAATATGTTGTGTTTTATATGCAGATGTAAAGTATGAAGGAGCAAAGTGAAGATATACAAAGAAGGGGCCTCAATATGCAATAAAGCCAAAGTTATTAAAAGAAGATTCTGAATCGCCCAGAAGTGCGGCGCACAAGGATGTAAGTGCGGCGCACATTCGCATCTCCAAAGTGCGGCGCACTTGAGGAGAAGTGCGGCACACATTTGACTCCAGACAACACTATAAATAGAGGTCATTTCCACTCATTTTACACACACCTCTCTCTCTCACAATACTCCAAAGCTCGAGTATTTTAGTCCTTTTAGTAAATTTTCAGTATTATCCACTTTTGGGAGATACTTGTAACGAGAGTATCCCACTCTTCGATTCTTGGAGGAACGATACAATCGTGACACTTGTGTACTCATTTATTCAATCCAATCTAGCTATGATGTTCTCTTACTCTTTTCTAATTTTTACTTTGACTACTATGTTAGGCTAAGCTATTTGTGACTATATGGGTATGTGACTATAATTAGTGATGATGCTATGATATGATCCTTTATAAATGATTTCAAGCTAATGTTGTAGAACCATTTTACCTCCTAGTTCTACAAACCATATTTTATCTAAGCTGATTTGTTACGATAGTTTGGCGTTGAGAAACGCAAATTGTTATAATAAGTTTTCTAGAACTTGTCTATGGTCATGAATCTTTGGTTGGAGAAATCCGCTTAGAAACTTGATAAAATATTGAACTTGTTGGCAACTTGTTTTGAGCTTAGTCGCTTAAATAAACATAAGTCTTGAATCAACCCAAGTAAATTGTGTAAACGCCATTTTGACGAAAAAGGATTATCACACTTTATCTACATAAACATATCTCGATCATTATTATCATCATCACGAACTTATACGAACTATCCCATATTAGTCGTATTTGGTATTATTGATATTACTTCAACCATTTATTTCTTCAATAGTTATCTTGATTACCAAAACGAAACTAAGTCTCAGCGAACGATCCGGGCTTACCACTACAAAGCTATATTACGAACGAAAGGGTATACTTTCCCGTGTTTGTCTTCTAGTCCCTTGTTTTGTCTAAAACTTGTAATATAAATTTAAGACATGCAAACGAACATCAAGTTCTCAATTATTACAAGCCCCAATTGGTACCTTCCATTTGTGCTTATGTGCGATGCTAGTGAACATGCCCTTCGAGCCGTCCTTGGACAAAAAGATGGTAAACAATTTCATCCCATCTATTTTACAAGTAGAACTCTTAACGCAGCCCAACAAAATTATACAATTACAAAAAAAGAACTCATGGTTGTAGTTTACGCATTTGACAAATTTCGTTCCTACCTCGTGTTGTCAAAAACGATAGTTTACACCGATCATTCAACTTTAAAATACTTGTTCAAAAAGCAAGACGCCAAACCTCGTTTAATACGATGGATATTGCTTTTACAAGAATTTAATTTGGAAATTAAAGATAAAAATAAGGAGCTGAAAATGTTGCTGCCGATCATTTATCTCGCATAATGAATGATGATTCTAGCGACGATGTCGACGATTTTCCCTATGAGCATATATTGCAATTAAGTACTAACAATACACCATGGTTCACAGACTTTGCAAACTATTTGGCTGTAGGTATTTTACGAAAGGGAATGACGCACCAACAAAAGAAAAGATTTTTCTCTGAACTAAAATAATACTTTTGGGACGATCCTTACTTATTTAGAATCTGTCCTGATGGAATAATCCGATGTTGTATTTCCGGATTTGAATCTAGAAAAGTTCTCGACGAATGTCACTACAGACTAACCGGAGGACATTACGCCGCGAACACCACCGCTAAAAAAGTGTTTGACGCTGTCTTTTATTGGCCAACAATTAGGCGTGAAGCTCACACCTTAGTACGACTATGCCAAGCATGTCAAAGGACTGGAAATATTTCTAAAAGAGATGAAATGCCTCTAAACAACATCCAAGTCTGAAAAATCTTTGACGTGTGGGGTATCGACTTCATGGGACCATTTCCTAAATCTTACAAATGTGAATACATTTTAGTCGCCGTCGACTATGTATCGAAATGGACTGAGAGTTGTTATCGCATTCTTAAAAAAAATATTTTGTCGTTTTGGAATGCCAAAAGCATTAATAAGCGATAGAGGAACTCATTTCGGTAATAAACTCATGGAAAATGTTATGAAAAGATATGGAGTGAACCACCGATTTTCCACATCTTACCACCCTCAAACGAGTGGCCAATTTGAAAACACTAATAGAGCTCTCAAACGTATACTTGGAAAGACCGTTCAAAACAACCCTGCTTGTTGGTCTAGAAAATTAGAAGATGCTCTATTGGCCTTTCGTACCGCATTCAAAACACCAACTAGAACCACACCGTACAAACTGTTGTATGGAAAGACATGCCATCTGCCAATAGAAATTGAACACCGTGCATATTGGGCACTTAAAAACTGCAACCCAGATCTTATTGCAGCTGGAGAAAAACGTAACTTTCAACTTCACGAGTTAGATGAATTTCGACATCACGCTTATGAAAGTTCACGATTATATAAAGAACGAACCAAATTTTGACATGATCGTAAATTACGACAAAGAAAAGAATTCAAAAAAGGAGACAAATTACTTCTCTTTATCTCGAAATATAAATTCAAGCAACCTAAACTTACTTCGAGATGGACTGGACCTTATCTAGTATAACACCAATATCCATCCGGATATGTTGAATTATACGGTCAAAACAATAGCACCTTTATAGTCAATGGGCATAGAATTAAGCTCTACCATGAAGAAGAAAACTGTAATGAAATCAAAGGAGAAGAAATTCCTTTCTTCTTAAAATAGATCCGAGTAGCCGAGTCTGGCTGAAGACTCTAAACTTAGCGCTATTCGGAAGGCAATCCGTATTTTATCCCCACCTTTCACCTTAAGTGTGGAGGACGACCTGTAAATAAATAAAACTGTCCTTGTATATATTGCATGTGTTTTGTTTTGTTTTATAGAATGCAGGAAAATAGAAAATTGGAGGTTTAGCTGGATTCATCTCTCGAAATCCTGCAATTTTCTACTAAGCCCCGGGAAGTTCTCGTTTCCCTTTGCATTTTTCCTATTTTTAATATTTTATCAGTTATTACCTCGAGGACGATGTTCAACTTAAGTGTGGAGGAGGTGACAAATAGAAAAAATGAAATAATGAAAAATATAATAAAATTTCTCCACATGAAAATCTTTTTAAAAAATAATAAAAATATATATGTTTTGTAAATAAATAAGTTTTTAGCAAAGTAAAAATCTCATTGATTGACATTATAATTTAGCACAAAACCCATTTCCCAAATATGTGAGAAAAACTTAGCCTTATATTTCTCTATTTTGTGTGAAAGCTGATAATTTAGTATGCTTCTGAATTTGTGCTTGATCATCATTTACTAAACCGCAGTGAGGTTAATTTATAGATATTTTCTAAAGGAAGCAAAATAAAATCACCCTTATACCATTTTAGTTAAGCTACACTGGCTTACAAAAATATGTGGCACTCATACGCATATGTTATATTATCCATTGTGCCAATATCCTTATATGTTATGCCTAACCACTTGTCAAGTTATAAAGTTTATGATGTTCTCTTGAAAAAAAATGTATGAAAAAAAGAAAGAAAAAAAGAATAGTCAAGTATTCTAGTATAGTTTGTTCTATAACTTTGACAAAGGCATATACTTTTTGATCCTACACCCATATCATTTATCACGTTTTGCTTCTTTGAAAATTTAACTGGTTCTCATGCCGCAACGGTTATGTTTATGTGTCTTGTACAAACCTATGGTAGCTATCTATTTTATGACCGAGCTAATTGAGTGTTGCCTTACATTTACCCTTTTGTGAGTGACATTTGTGTGAACTTAAAATCCAAACACTATCCATGTGAGGTGCTAAAGTTATTTTGTCATTTGCTTTTGCTATTCATAAAAATTAAATCATTTTCCTATCATACTTCACAACACTTAAAAGCGTTTTTAAAATTGAAATTGTCTTCTCGTTTTGATTGATTGAGGGCAAGCAATAGCTAAGTGTGGAGGAATTTAATAACGACCTAATTATACATATTCAACCTATCATTATAATTCCACTTTGTAGTATAAATAACAGCTTCCGATACTTAATATGTTGTGTTTTATATGCAGATGTAAAGTATGAAGGAGCAAAGTGAAGATATACAAAGAAGGGGCCTCAATATGCAATAAAGCCAAAGTTATTAAAAGAAGATTCCGAATCGGCCAGAAGTGCGGCGCACAAAGTTGTAAGTGCGGCGCACTTGAGGAGAAGTGCGGCGCACATTTGACCCCAGACAGAACTATAAATAGAGGCCATTTCCACTCATTTTACACACACCTCTCTCTCTCAATACTCCATAGCTAGAGTATTTTAGTCCTTTTAGTAAATTTTCAGTATTATCCACTTTTGGGAGATACTTGTAACGAGAGTATTCCACTCTTCGATTCTTGGAGGAACGATACAATCGTGACACTTGTGTACTCGTTTATTCAATCCAATCTAAGAATGATGTTCTCTTACTCTTTTCCAATTTTTACTTTGACTACTATGTTAGGCTAAGCTATTTGTGACTATATGGGTATGTGACTATAATTAGTGATGATGCTATGATATGATCCTTTATAAATGATTTCAAGCTAATGTTGTAGAACCATTTTACCTCCTAGTTCTACAAACCATATTTTATCTAAGTTGATTTGTTACGATAGTTTGGCGTTGAGAAACGCAAATTGTTATAATAAGTTTTCTAGAACTTGTGTATGGTCATGAATCTTTGGTTGGAGAAATCCGCTTAGAAACTTGATAAAATATTGAACTTGTTGGCAACTTGTTTTGAGCTTAGTCGCTTAAATAAACATAAGTCTTGAATCAACCCAAGTAAATTGTGTAAACGCCATTTTGACGAAAAAGGATTATCACACTTTATCTACATAAACATATCTCGATCATTATTATCATCATCACGAACTTATACGAACTATCCCATATTAGTCATATTTGTTATTATTGATATTACTTCAACCATTTATTTCTTCAGTAGTTATCTTGATTACCAAAATGAAACTAAGTCTCAGCGAACGATCCTGGCTTACCACTACAAAGCTATATTACGAACGAAAGGGTATACTTGCCCGTGTTTGTCTTCTAGTCCCTTGTTTTGTCTAAACCTTGTAATATAAATTTAAGACTTGCAAACGAACATCAGTTCTCAATCAAATATTGAGTCTCAGCAGCCTCTAGTGTCCGTTCCACATTTTCTATGTGAAAATCCTTAACACTCTCATTTTCTATCGGCAACGAGTTAGCAATCTTGTCACTTGTCCGACGTTGTTTTGGGAGTTTATTCATTCGAAAAACCTTTTGCAAAAATGAATCATGTATATTAACACTTCCATGTGACGTTTCAAAAATCTCATGAATAAATTGTTTCTCACATTCAAGCGAAATACAATGTTTTTGAATTTCATCAAAACGTTTTGAAAGCGAATTATCGGAATGAAGCTTTAAAAATTTAGCGTTAGATTTGTGACAATTACTAGGGTTGAGAAACAGGTCTGGACCGGACTGGACCGACCAAGACCGGACCAGACTGAGGACCGAAATGGTCTAAAACCTCGGACAGAGACCGGACCGAAATAGTCCTGTCCTGTCCGGGTCGGTCCGGTTAGGTCTTCGGTCCGGTCCAACCTATTAGGCATAATCGACGGGGTTTTAGTAAGACCAAACCGGACCGGACCGGACCGAAATTGTCCGGTCCGGCCTGGGTCGATCCGGTCTGGGTCGGTCCGGTCCGGTTCGGTTTCCAGTCCGACGGTCCAAATGCTCACCCCTAACAATGACTATCTACCACATTATCGACGGATTCAACATTATGCACAATAGAATCGTTATCAACGTAACTATTCACACAAACAGATACAATATCATGCGACATCACTTGCTTCAGAAGTTGATCATTTTAGCGCAAAATTCTTTCCTTTTCAACTAAACTGTTTTCATAAGCGTCATCCATTTTATAGAAAACTCGTTGAACTTCTTTAATTTCCAAAGCCAAATTTTGATCAATATTACTAAAACACGCTTTAATATTTTTCACAAACAGAATAATTTCATCACGAAACGCAGCTCTGGTGTGTTCAAAGTTCCATTCACCTTTGGTTATAGCTGTGGCCGTTGTACGTTCTTTAATGACCGTGTCGAATTCGGAAAAGTGTTGGTGCAGCTCATTGAAGCTTGTATACACCATACTTACAGATGGAATTAACTTAGGTAATTTCTTTTCGACAAGTTAACATATACATTTCACGAGAAAAGACTAGTTTATCTTCTTCATCCACAACATAAAAAACCCTAATTGTATGTGAGTGTGACTCTAACTATAAATGATCATTCTTATCTTTAAGTTATTACCAAACAACAACGACCAAACATAAAATTGACCTTTCTGATACTATAAACCTAAGAGCATTAAGTATCATAGTATGCCAAATATATGCAAAAATACATTTTTAGTGTAATCTCAGTGCCACGTAATTTTAATATACACCATGTCATTTTAATATGTGGGAAACGATGTATACTTTTATTAAAATCATATTACAATTAATAAAACTAACAAAATATGAAGACAAGAAATAAATAGCAGTGATGAAGAAAGCAGTAAAACTAAGACGACATAATTATAAACGATAATTATATAGAACAATAAAATAATAACAAAATCACAATCAAGTCAAGGCACGCGTAAAATACGCTTAGAACTTAAGAGCCGAGGCACTTGTTTGACACACTTCCCGTAAAACAGATTCGTCGTCTGTTTCCCAAGGTACAACAGCCGAAATAGTAAGTTGTACTGTCGGACTTAACAAAACTGCCTGGAATTTCACCTTAACAGATGCGTAGTCTGTTGGAAATCAGTAATAACAATTATTGATTTGATGTGTGAAAAAGCTATGGAATTAGGCCTCTATTTATACAAAATAGACTCCCTTTCAGTTTACTCATCCAATCGATGTGGGGATAAAAAATAAACTATATTTTTTCTCTTTAGGCATGGTACCAAATACCTAACTTTAAGACACGATATTTCATTCACATTAGCTTTATTTTGGAAATATAAAGGCTCATTGCGAAGCTCTCTTCAAGGAGAACGCGAACCTATAAAGTATCACTAATATATATGATACATACATATACATAATTGTGTCCAAAGTTGGTCAAAATTCTTTTTGCCAACAATATTTTCCAACAATCCCCCACATGAATAGAGATCGATCGTAATACACATAAGTTTCAATAAAATTCCAACAGTTGAATCTTGCGTAGGATAGGTAGGTGTGACCCTTTGAACCTTCCCCTATGAGATGCACTTAGTCTCCTAGATCTAAGTAGACGTGATATCTTTGAACTTAGCCTCTGTTTACATAGATGACAATACACACTCATACAAGACTCTCCCTAACATTATCAAGTCCTCATACTCATGTTCGTTATGGTCATGAACCCTAGCCTGGTTCTACAAGAGCTCTTAGAATTTACGCCCCCATAATTTCTTTCGAAGCGACCCCTACTTCTCTCTCACATAGGTGATTTCATCTTGAATCATTAAAAACATATGTTTTATGATTTCATCTTGAATCGTCATGCTTTATGGTTTCATCCTGAATCATTTAAGCCATATGTTTAACCTCTCAATAAGTCACGTTGTTCTAGGAATGGACTAGGAAAGTTACTGTAATAAGTAACTCCCCCACATTGACGTGACTTCCCCCACATTTCTATAATTAGGTTGTCCTATTGAACCCAGATCTTGGGATCTCCAGTAAATTGGGTTAGGTTTTCCTTCATAGAAACTCATTCCTTTAAGGGCTTTAGTCTCATTCCTTTAGACGAATTACTATCTAGCTCTCTGCTTAAGCCTTTCGTAAGCGGATCCGCGATGTTATCCTTTGACTTCACATAGTCAATTGAGATAACTCCTGTTGAGAGTAGTTGTCGTACGGAATTATGTCGATGATGGATATGTCTAGACTTTCCATTATACATTGTGCTATGAGCTCTGCCAATTTCTGATTGACTATCACAATGTATACTAATGGCCGTTACCGGTTTAGGCCACCTGGGTATGTCCTCTATGAATTGACATAGCTATTCCGCCTCTTCTCCGCATTTATCTAACGCGATAAATTCTGATTCCATCATGGACTTAGCTATTACAGTTTGCTTGGAAGACTTCCAAGATATAGCGGCCCCACCTAGTGTAAATACATATCCACTAGTCGATCTAGAATCATTTATGTCAGATATCTAATTTGCATCACTGTATCCTTCAATAATAGTTGGATATCTAGCATAATTCAGCCCATAATCACGACTGTATCTCAAATAATGAAGTACCCTAGTCATAGCTTTCCAATGTTCATTACTTGGATTACTAGTATAACTACTTAGCCTGCTAACAACATATGCTAAGTCAGGTCGGGTGCATGTCATCAAATACATTAACATGCCAATAATTCTTGAATACTCTAATTGGGCAACACCTGTGTCTCTATTTTTAGATAGATGCAAGCTGGTGTCAATTGGAGTTCTAGTTAGGCCGAAATCCCCCGCATTATAAGTATTAAGATTTTTTTCCACGTAATTTGGTTGACTTAATGCAAGTCCACTCTGAGTTCGTATGATCTATATTCCAAGGATCACATCAGCCAAACCCATATCTTTCATGTCAAACTTTGATTTCAATATGTCTTTAGTAGACTTGATCATCTTGTCGTTACTGCCAACGATAAGCATATCATCAACATAAAGACAGAAGATTACATATCCATTATTTGTGCCTTTGATATAAACACAGTTGTCGCATTCATTAATTTTGAATCCACCCTCTAGTATGGCGTGATCAAACTTTTAATGCCATTGTTTTGGAGATTTAAGCCATACAATGACTTAACAAGCCTACAAACTTTGCTCTCTTGTCCAGGAGCCATGAAACCCTCGGGTTGGTTCATGTATATTTCTTCTTCTAAATCTCTGTTTAGAAAAGCCGTTTTCACATCCATTTGGTGAACTTCTAAATTTCTTAATGCGGAAATAGCAAGAATCATTCTAATAGAAGTTATTCACGTAACAGGCGAATAAGTATCAAAATAATCTAGACCTTCTCGTTGTCTAAATCCTTTGACTACCAATCTTTCTTTGTACTTGTCATTGATGCCATCAGCTTTCATTTTTTCTTGAAGATCCATTTATAAGCTAGTGGTTTACAACCAGGAGGTAAATCCACAAACTCCCAAGTATAATTTGTAAAATAGACTCTATTTCACTGTTAATCGCTTCTTTCCATCTAGGCCCTTCCGAAGAATTTACCGCTTCTTGATAAGAAGTGGGTTCATTTTCTACCATAAAATAAACAAAATCAGGTCTAAATAATTTCTCGGTTCTTGCCCGCTTGCTTCTTCTAGGTTCAACCTCTTCTTCCTCGGGTTGATCTTGCCTCTCATCTTGGAGATCATTATCATCTCGTTGTCTCTTATCATGGACAACTACATCATCTATTCTAGATGTGCTTCCAGTTTCCTTATTTAAACAAGGAAATATGTTTTCAAAGAAAGAAGCATTCCTCGATTCCATTACTGTGTTCTTGTGTATATCTGGATTTTTTGAATCATGTACAATGAAACGATAAGCATTGCTATTCTTAGCATATCCAACAAATATACAATCCACAGATTTAGGTCCAATTATTTGGGCCTTAGGTGTCGGCACAGCTACCTTGGCTAGACACCCCTACACTCGTAAGTACTGGTATGATGGTTTTCTTCCCATCCACAATTTGTATGGGGTTTCCTCTATATATTTACGATGTATCTTTTTAAAAGACAAGTAACTGATGAGACTGTAATTATACATAGTCTCATCGTCCAAATCGGGCTTAAAACGCTTAAAATATCATCAAAATACCCAAATATATGCTTGTGTTTGTTGATTGTGTATTTTAGGTACAGATATCGTGAATTCACCAAAATATTACAAGAATCAAGGAAAAACGAACACGAGAAACGAAGTCGCACAAAGAACCGGACCCGAATCATGATTTTCCTATCAAGTCCTTGAAGTTTGAAGAATTGGCAAGATTGGTCCCTCAACTTTAGAAGACTTGTCATTTTAAACCCTTGTAAATCCTCAATTTTACACTTGGGTCCCTAAAATTATGAGATACTACATTTATGGTCCTTGAAGAATGCAAACATTGCATATTAAGCCCTTGTGAACACTTTTGCAAAAAGTTTGTGGCCAAAATGGGAATTTGCAAACTTGGCTAACAAAGGAAATGGGGTATTGATGCTGTTTATTATGAAGTAGCAAGTTTATGGGATTAGAGGGGGAATTCTTGGCAGACAAGCAAACCCCAAACCACCACTCAGCTAACGCCACGTCACCCCACTTCCACCCTTCAACCAATCACATTTCCTCCTTCATCTACGTCAACAATCCACCACCACTTAATCATTTATTTAAACTGATTATTAATCATATTAATAAATTTTCCCACTAAACACATATTCAAAAAACTAAACACCCTAAACACATCAACCCCTCCTCATAACCTGTTCTTATCACATAAACCCTAAATTGGGTGTTTGTTTAATCCTTGATAATTAACCAAGAAACTCTCCAGATTGCTAATTAATCCTCTCCTCACCATATCCTACAAACAAACAACCCATCACCTTCATTAAAATGGGACCCCCATGCTCCCCTGCTTAGCTATTTTGGGCAAAGAAGGAATCCAAGCAGAGCATCAACGCCTCATAGCAATTTCGTGCTCCCAAAGGAACCAATAAACGTCTAGGATCAATTCATCACAGCTGTAACATCACATGAAGCCACAAGACCAAAATTCAAGATTTTGACCAAGGGCAAAAATGGATTTTCAATGATTAGGGTTTTACATTTGTATTATTTTATTCAGTGATTCTAGTATCTTCCTCTAGTGTTTATAAAAGGAGGACCAAATTGTGGTATCCCCTTTTGTTCCAGAATTTATATCTCTTTGTAATTTTTTTTAAGTTGAATATTTAAAGTGATTTATAAACATTTCATTTGAGATATATTTCTGAGTTCCTTTACTGCTTTGTTAGTTTAATGGTTTTCATATTTAGCAAAATAGTTTAAGTTATTAAAAGTTTTTCATATTACAAAAGAATTTTCAGAAAATCATTTTTTAGAGTTCTTGAAAGAAAGCTTTTCAACTATTTGAATCCCATATCAAAATGAAGAGATAGTGGATTTTTGATATGGTTTTCCCTCTTGTTAAGTTTTTTTGTCAAGTTTCTAGTGTTTCAAGTTAGATTTTCAAATTTGGTAACTAAAAGTTTCAGTTTTATTTCATACTTTACTGTTCATTAAGCTCACCCATAAGCTACTTGACATCAGCTTATGGGCTTGCTTCTTTGAATCTTGGGTACCCTTATGTTTGTTTAGTGTGCAGGCATCAACAAAGTGCTTGCTTGTTCCCTCTATTTTGCCTCCTGATAAGAAGATATTGGGTCCTATTCTCTACATTAAACAAGTTTAGCACAAGCCCGAGCTTGTATGGAGATGGCATTGCAGCCATAGTGGGGCCCAGATGTGGGTCCCACAAGGTAACCCCTAGGCTTGAACCCTCTATACTTGCATGACTTGTGTGATTTTTGTTTTTGTGGAATGGATGTTTATGTGTTAATTTTTCTGTTTGATTAAGCTTATTTAAGCTTGTTATGCATGTTTAGGTTATAAGAAATCAGTTTAAGTTGATTTGGTAAGCATTTGGTTTGTTAAAATCCATTTTCAGAAAATACAAGGATGTTTGGGATTAGGGGTTAAGCTAAAATAAGCAACAACTTTCGGTTTTTAATCCTTCTAAACACACTTGTTTTACTAGTTGGTAGTTGCATCAGTCATTTGGTTTCAGTTTTGATAGATTTTAAAACATCTTGTGTTTCAAATAGCTAAAAATATGTGAGCCCATTTTTCTACTTGTTTTAGTGTTAATTGACCACCATTTGTTGTAGTCTGTTAGATTTGGAGTATGTCTAGGGCTTAGACCTGGTTTGGTATAAATTGTGAGTGAATTGGGTGAGTTTTGATCAACCAAAACTCACCAAATTTCACAAGAGATCAACAAACACCCATCTGCCCATACTTACTCTTACAGTCACTTTTTTTGGCCATTTTGTGTGTGATATTTGTGAACAACTTGTGTTTTTTACAATTTATCTGACTCCCCACAACCCAACTGGTTGTGGGGGTGCCAATCATTGCCCAAAAATCCAAGTAATCAGCAAGTTACAAGCGGAATTTGTGCCCAGTTCATTTTTTATAACTGTCAGTGGGAACCAAATTCCCACTGCTAGTGGAAAAGTTCCCCCTGCTTAGCTACTGGACAAAACCAACCAACATGTCATTTTCAGTTTCTTCATTTTTTTGTCTTTAGTGGTGAAATTTTGGACTTTTTCAGTAATTTTAGTTTTATTATTTTTCTTATTTAATTTCTGATTTTTCTATTCAGTTTATTTTCTTGTCACTATTCACTTTCTGTTTTTTAGATTAAATTGTATTTTAAATTAGTTTTTAATTTTCTATTTTTGTCTTTTAGTGTAAAAACTTAATATTTTTCAGTTCTAAAATATTTCTTAGATTTAGAAAAGTATATTAAGATTTTTAGTTCAAAAATATTTTACTGTTCACCTTTTAATTAATTTTTAGAATTAATTTTAGTTTAATTAGGGATTAATTATAATCTGTTTTGTCTTTTAGTGAAAATTTTTACTTTTTTCAAACTTTTTCATTTTTCCACTATTCATTAGTATAATTTAGGATTTTTAAAATAGTCAAATTATTTTTAGCATTATTTTAATATTTTTAATCAGTATTTTAGTTTAAAAATAGTTTTTAGTGTTTTAAAAATAGAAAAATAGTTTTAAAAATTTATAAAAATACTTTTTAGTCTTTAAATAATATAAGTGAGATATTTGTTCAATAAAATAATATTTTGGGTTTTTTCTTAATTATATTTGATTATAGGGCTTTAATTAGCATTTAAAATTGAATATTTAATTACTAAAAGATTTTAAAATATATTTATTGGATTTTTATTCTTATTTTTATTATTTTAGACTTAGTTTTAACTTTTAATTAATTTTTAGTTTAATTTTTAATTTTGTCACGTTTTACGTATTTACGTTCGCGTTTTACGTTAATTCGTCGTAGTGTAATCTTGATCGTAGCTCGTCTTTAATTTTTCTCTTCTTAACCAAAAACGTCACTAGTCCAAACTTTGATTTTATATAATTGGCACACTTAATTCACACACCTCCTTCGAGAACGAACCCGCATTTATTCGGTTTTGCGTTTTTCCTAAAACGTAAGACTTAATACTTGGCGCTCATACGCGTTTTTCCTAAAACGTGTACGATTTACTTACATCAATTTTTGGCGCCGCTGTCGGGGAGGTGTTTTTAGTGTTTCCATTATTACTATCGTGTTTGCGTGAGTAGTGCGTTTTTGCTTTTCAATTTTTGTTAAGCGTGAATATCGTACATACTCATTTTTGTTATTTTATCTATTATATTATAGTATCCAAATAAACGTGTTTAATTTTCCTAAATTAAACACACAACAATCTTTACTATATTATAGATATCCCATTATTGTTTTTGTTTTTCTTGTGAATATTATTAATATATTGTACTACGTAGAACAATAAATATACAAGTACTCCAAAAGCGTGAAAACGCAACCTTGATTCGGGATTTCGTCACTCGATCATTGTATTCGAATCTAAAGCAAAAGTTCAAAGGCAAAATAGATAAATACGTTCGTGAGGCTTAATTTCAATTAACACAAACTATAAGGTGGGTATAAGGCGGTTGTATTTCATGACCTAAGGGAAAAAGGCTCTTAAGTGCTTAGCGTCGCCTCGTTTCCCCCGCTTGCTTGTGCGTGTTTTGAGAAAGAGGGCTAATCGAGGGTTTGCCGCCCAAGTATTATCTACTTATCATATATATTTGCTTGTTTTCAAGATTAAACCCTCTTGAACGTTTTGGTGTTCCACCAACGTTCTAAAGTCATCGAGAGCGTTCACTCCACGTGATCGTTTTCATTCTTTGAGGCTCCTTTAATCGAGAAATTGATTCGAGGGGAGATTTTTAGATTTGAGTCTACGTAATACAACAAAAATCCAAATTTTTTTAAAAACAATCAAAAACCCAAAAAAATTGAAAAATCGAAAAACCGCAAAAAGAATCTTCTTTGCTACCACCCATTCTACGCTTAGTGCATGCGCACTCGATCGAAGGATTATTTTAATTCTAGCGACGCTTCGAATCGACGCAATCGTAATCGAAGGAATCGACGAAGTAGACGAGATTTAAAAACCGACGTTCCTAATATTGTTGTTGAAGAGACCGTAGAGGAGATGGCCGACGATCGTTCGATGATGGAATTGCTCCAAGCACCCACCGATGGATATGGAGACGCGATCATAATTCCCGCTATCGAAGTAGAGAATTTTGAGATTAAGAGCGGAATGCTTTCGTTGATTCAAGCTACGAAGTTTCGAGGTCGTGAAGCCGATAACCCTCACGACTACATTCGGAATTTTGATCGTCTTTTAGCCACGAGCAAGTTTAAGAACGTCGACACCGATGTCGTCAAGCTTATGCTTTTTCCGTACTCGCTCGATGGTGCCGCCAAGGATTGGTACGAGAAAGAGCCACCTAATTCCATAACTACGTGGAAGGATCTCGTCTCCAAGTTCGTTAATTATTTTTTCCAACCGTCTAAGACAACGTTTTTCAAAAATGAAATTACGAAATTTGAGCAAAAACCGAATGAATCTTTTAGAGACGTGTGGGATCGTTTTAAGGAATTGCTTAGGCAATGTCCTCACCATGGTTTTTCCGAGTTGCACCAAATCGATACGTTTTACAACGGTCTTAATTTTCAAGAACAAGATTCGTTGAATTCCGCCGCCGGTGGCAACTTTTTGTGTAAGACTCCGAAAGATGAATTGATAATTATCGAAAACCGATCCAAGGTTTACCAACTCCGCAACGCACCGAGTGTTGCCAATGTCGCCAATGTTAGTAGTTCTAATCGCGACATTGAGAGAGTTGATGCGAAAGTCGATAAGTTGACGAATGTGTTTACGTCTTTTCTCGTTGAGATGCAAAAGAAAGACACTCCCGCTATGGTGAAAGCGGTTGAGACATCGTGTACGTTTTGTGGTAGACCTCATAATTATTACGAGTGTGCGGCTACGGATGGCCAAACGTCGAACGTGAGTGCGTTAAATGGAAACAACAAATTTCAAAATCAAAATAACGTGGGTCCATCACAACAAGGCAATTATAATCAAGGCAACAATTTTCAAAATCGTAACAATTTTCAAGGAAACAATCAACAAGGAAATTTTTCGAATCAAGGAGGTTATAATCAAGGTCGTAATTTGAATTGGCAAAATCGAGACAATAATCATAACTCGAATTTTTCAAACAACAACAATCAAGGAAACAATTTTCAAGTGGTAATCAAGGAAATTTTCAAAGAAGTAATCAAAACCAAGGGAACTTTAATTCTAATCAAAATAGTTCGTCAAACGATTTTCAAAATTACATGAAAACGAATGAGGCTAATATGAAACAATTAGAGGGAGAAATCAGTACTTTGAAAAACGACTTTACAAATACTTTGAAATTGCAAAACACGAAGATTGAGCAAGGACAAATTGATATTAAAAAGATGTTTTCGGCCATAATGAACAAGTCCTCGGGTGCGTCATCGAGTTCGTTACCTAGTGACACCGTTGCAAATCCGAAGGAACAATGTAAAGCCGCCTCGTCTCGTGAGAAAGGTCGTGTGATTACCCCTAACCTTGATGGATTTCGAGTTGTTCCTTCTTCTCAACCCTCGACTTCTAAGACGTCTTATTGTTCTAAAGTCGATGGGGTGAACGTGGCGACCAAGGAAAAGAGTGCACACCCTCGTGTACCTCAAATTCCATCCACGGTTCAAAAAGAGAGCTTTATCGACCTTACCAAAGTAACCCATGAAGAAACTTGTGCATCGATCCTTCTTAAAAAACCCAAAAGGCATATGCCGAGAAAGGAAGAGGATCCGGGCCAATTTATACTACCTTGTGATTTTTCCGAGATTTAGGGATGTTTAGCCCTTGCCGATTTAGGTGCTAGCATCAATCTCATGCCTCATTCTCTTTGGAAATTGATGAGATTGCCTAGACTTACCCCCACGAACATGACAATCGAGCTTGCAAATTGTACACCATTAATACCAATTGGAATAGCCGAGGATGTCTATGTTAAAGTTGGAAAGTTTGTTTTTCCCGCGGATTTCGTTATATCCGATTACGAGTGTGACCCTAAATGTCCCATTATTTTAGGCCGACCATTTTTATCGACGGCTAGAACCGTAATCGACGTTCACGAGGGGAGACTTACTATGAGATATGGGGGGGGGGGATAAAATGGACTTTTTCACGAGTAAATCCCAAGTGTATTGTGATAATGAAAAAACCGAGGTTTCAAAACCTAATGTTTCTAAATCTAATGATTTCCAAATGTACACTTTAGCGGAAAGAATGAGGCTTAA
Source organism: Glebionis coronaria (assembly GCA_025667525.1). Classification (NCBI taxonomy): domain Eukaryota; kingdom Viridiplantae; phylum Streptophyta; class Magnoliopsida; order Asterales; family Asteraceae; genus Glebionis; species Glebionis coronaria. The sequence goes on from CM046875.1 coordinate 137,116,572, forward strand.
TGCATGTTTTGAAAAAATTAAGAAGAACGGTTTTAAAGATGAGGATTTTAATGATAAAGAATACGTGTACCTAATTCAAATGGGTATGTAAATTTATGAATGAAAAATCACTTTGGGATGTATTCGATGAAACAAGTGAAATACCAATTCCGAAGGGCGACGTTAGTGTCATCACGACAATGACCAAAATGGGCTCGTCTTCACCACCTTCGAAGGACCACGTCTTTGAGGCTTCAACTTCTAACTCCATCGAAGTGCCTCCTTTGCCTAGCCAAACACCCGTTGAGGCGAAAGGCTTTATCGACATCGATCCTCTCATTTTAGGAAAGTCACCTAAGCATAGTCATTCGACTTGTAAGACCATGGTTGTGAGTGCTCACATCGACTCTTTCTTTGACGATGACGATGGTGATTTTGCCAAGATTGATCACGTACTTCGAAATCCACATGCCATTTTTGAGGATTTTCCTAAAAAGACCTCTTCTCATGTGAAGTATGATGATTATGAGTTTGATCCCGAGATTGAGGAAATCATTGAACGAGAGCTAGCTCTTTTGCCTCCACTTGCACCTACGAGTGAGGCCGATCTTTCCAAAATCGAGGATGAACTAAATGAGTTTGAACGTCTTATTTTCGATGACGAACCAACTCATGTGACCACTAAAAATCCAATTCTCGAGGAGTTACCTAATCAACACTCCTCAAATGAGAATTACGTTTACCACATTCGTGAGGATTTAACTTATCAATAATCCCCACAAATGGATGATGGTTTCGTGCTTGATCGTGATCTTTTCGAGAGAGTTTCTAAGATACTCAAGGAGGAGAATGACAAACCTTGGTTTGACAAGCCTATCTTTGATGAAGAAATCGATGAGATCGACGACAAGTATGTTGACCCCGAGGGGGCGGTGTTCTTTATTGACAAACGTTTTGAGAACTTATATAATCCGCCACCCCCTCCTACCAATGACTTAAATGTGTGGATTTTTAGCGCGACTAATTTTGAATTTAACACGCCAAATATTTTCGACATTTTCAAATCGGGTTTTCATAAAGAGTTTTTGAACGATGAAAAAGGAAAAGATTTTAAAATATTTTTCTACATGTTTAACTCCGTCATCACCGCGTTTTATGAGTGCTACCACCTCGTCTACTCCTTTTGACGATGGTGTGTGTGGTTTTAGTGTGGGGGAAGCCCCTTATGTTCCCTCATATTTCTCCACCGAGGAAGAGATTTACGATCCCGGAATTGCTTGTAAAGGGAAATATCGGTCTTCTACCGATGCAATAAATGGAAATCATATCTATTTGCTTGGTGTGAGTTTACCTCGAGTAGCTCATTTTTTAGTGACTTACCCATTGTCCCACCTTTCTACTTCTCATCTCTTTTCTTCTACCCCTTTGGGGTTCCACTATTGGTTGAAGTAGCGTTGTTTCGTCTTTCATCCGAAAACGAGGACGCTATCTTTGACCCCGGTATACGTATATCGGTTTTTTAAAGTACTCCATGTACTTTTGGGCATTGTTTATCATGTAAGCCCCACCAAAAATGACCATACCAATCTTATCCCTAAATGATCACATTTATGGGGATTCGAGTCGAGCTTTTGACTCGGTTAACAAAAATAAGGTGCCTCGTGGGGGATTCTCATGCTTATCCTTGTAAATATTATCGCTTTCTTAGTTTAACGTAACGAGGGGACTTGTGCTCTTCCAACCTTTGTTCCATGGTTGTTTGTGATTGTGATTCATTAGGTTCATCGTCATCATTGAAGCCTCTCGTGTTCGTTTTACGGATCAATCAAGCTTCGATCGTTGCCTTTGGAGATTCTGATATCCGATGATATCCTTTTATGTTCTAACATTTATCTTATTAGCATAATTCATAAACGGCTTTTAGGTTATTCGTTTTACGCTTTCCATGCTCGAGATTAAGCATTCGACTTCGTCTCTAGTATGGGGGTGTTTTCACCCCTAGACTCGAAACATTGAGGACAATGTTTAGTTTTAGTATGGGGTGAGTAGATACTTCACCTTGCTTATGTCACCACGCTATCCAATATTCATCGTTTTGCTATCATTTTGTTGCATATAAGGCTAAAAATGGCTAAATTTTAAAAAATTTCTTGTCTTTCATAAATGTTTAAGACACGAATGTAGGTTTTCCGATGGTGAGAATAAGAGTAATTTTTGACTCGACCGTGCGTGTAGAGCACTTAGCTTCGATTCCTTAACTTTTTAGGCTCAGTCTCTTAAATGAGGATGAGAAATGATAGAGTTATTTATAAGTCTCGTAATCGTCACGATCTCATGTGTAGTAATTATTAGCTTATTCTTCCCACGCTTTTGTATAATAAATTGTTAATAAATATTGATTCAGCGGTTTAGTCACTATTGTTGGTTTCTAATTTGTTTTAGTAGCTTCCATGTAATTAAATTGGGAAAACATTCAGGTATCGCCAGCGTCACGGTTTTGAAGTATTGTCACCCGAATAATCGAAAGCTTCACCTAATAATAAAATTTCAAGTGCTCACCTAAGTTAAGCAAAAATTTGAAGCTCACAAGGCCGAAAAATCTATGCCCAAATTGAAAGTGAATCAAACCTTAATCTTTGAAGCTTTAAAGATCCAAAATTCGCTTTAGCGTGAGGATATACGTCTTTGGCCATAATAAAACCACCGATGATGGCGGATAATAAAAGGCAAGGCAAGACCGAAGTCATAATAAAAGCTCCATGGCGGAGTTGAATAAAAGATGGAGGTAAACCTATGATAATAAGGCCCTTTCGTTAGGGGGCGTATAAAAGTCTTGGTAATAAGTCTCATGTTCAGAACAATTATAAAATTGTGTTTATCGATCCTTCTTGTTGACTTAAATTTTTTGATATCGTTGTCTATTAGGATGAATTATTAATTTAATGATTTTGGTTACACCGTTAAAACTCTATTTTTAGACCTAATCTCTATTCACGCATAAGTCAATGATGTATCCTCGTGATCATTAAGACAAAATAAAATATAATAGATACCAAGTAGGAATAAGGGAGTTTAGGTTCATAATTAACACTCATGAGATATGATCGTGTTGCTAACTTATAATACCAATGATCTCGTTACACGCTTAGCATGGAATTGGGTGAAAATCGAGGACGACGAAATTATTTCTAACGAAGCATTCACGTGTTCTTGTTCTATGATCCTAAAAGTCACTTAATCGTGATGAAAACAATACATTATGTCTAAAACACGTGTAGTAGTTTATTTAAGTTTATGTCTTCAATAAATGTCATCATAAAATGAATTTTGGAAGTGCTAAGATACTTAATTCTAGCATTGCGTGGGGACACGGAAATGGTTTAGTATGGGGCGTGATGAGACTGTAATTATACATAGTCTCATCGTCCAAATCGGGCTTAAACGCTTAAAATATCATCAAAATACCCAAATATATGCTTGTGTTTGTTCATTGTGTATTTTAGGTACGGATATCGTGAATTCACCAAAAGATTACAAGAATCATGCAAAAACGAACACGGGAAACAAAGCCGCACAAATAACCGGACCCGAATCATGATTTTCCTATCAAGTCGTTGAAGTTTGAAGAATTGGCAAGATTGGTCCCTCAACTTTGGAAGACTTGTCATTTTAAACCCTTGTAAATCCTCAATTTTACACTTGGGTCCCTAAAATGATGAGATATTACATTTATGGTCCTTGAAGAATGCAAACATTGCATATTAAGCCCTTGTGAACACTTTTGCAAAAGGTTTGTGGCCAAAATGGGAATTTGCAAACTTGGCTAACAAAGGAAATGGGGTATTGATGCTGTTTATTATGAAGTAGCAAGTTTATGGGATTAGAGGGGGCATTCTCGGCAGACAAGCAAACCCCAAACCACCACTCAGCTAACGCCACGTCACCCCACTTCCACCCTTCAACCAATCACATTTCCTCCTTCATCCACGTCAACAATCCACCACCACTTAACCATTTATTTAAACTGATTATTAATCAGTTTAATAAATTTTCCCACTAAACACATATTCAAAAAACTAAACACCCCTAAACACATCAAACCCCTCCTCATAACCTGTTCTTATCACATAAACCCTAAATTGGGTGTTTGTTTAATCATTGATAATTAACCAAGAAACTCTCCAGATTGCTAATTAATCCTCTTTTCACCATATCCCACAAACAAACAACCCATCAACTTCACTAATATGGGACCCCCATGCTCCCCTGCTTAGCTATTTTGGGCAAAGAAGGAATCCAACCAGAGCATCAACGCCTTATAGCAATTTCGTGCTCCCAAAGGACCCAATAAACGTCTAGGATCAATTCATCACAGCTGTAACATCACATGAAACCACAAGACCAAAATTCAAGATTTTGACCAAGGGCAAAAATGGATTTTTAGTGATTAGGGTTTTACATTTGTATTATTTTATTCAGTGATTCTAGTATCTTCCTCTAGTGTTTATAAAAGGAGGACCAAATTGTGGTATCCCCTTTTGTTCCAGAATTTATATCTCTTTATAATTTTTTTTAAGTTGAATATTTAAAGTAATTTATAAACATTTCATTTGAGATATATTTCTGAGTTCCTCTACTGCTTTGTTAGTTTAATGGTTTTCATATTTAGCAAAATAGTTTAAGTTATTAAAAGTTTTTCATATTACAAAAGATTTTTCAGAAAATCATTTTTTAGAGTTCTTGAAAGAAAGCTTTTCAACTATTTGAATCCCATATCAAAATGAAGTGATAGTGGATTTATGATATGGTTTTCCCTCTTGTTAAGTTTTTTTTGTCAAGTTTCTAGTGTTTCAAGTTGGAGTTTCAAATTTGGTAACTAAAAGTTTCAGTTTTAGTTCATACTTTACTGTTCATTAAGCTCACCCATAAGCTACTTGACATCAGCTTATGGGCTTGCTTCTTTGAATCTTGGGTACCCTTATGTTTGTTTAGTGTGCAGGCATCAACAAAGTGCTTGCTTGTTCCCTCTATTTTGCCTCCTGATAAGAAGATATTGGGTCCTATTCTCTACATTAAACAAGTTCAGCACAAGCCCGAGCTTGTATGGAGATGGCATTACAGCCATAGTGGGGCCCGGATGTGGGTCCCACAAGGTAACCCCTAGGCTTGAACCCTCTATACTTGCATGACTTGTGTGATTTTTGTTTTTGTGGATTGGATGTTTATGTGTTAATTTTTCTGTTTGATTAAGTTTATTTAAGCTTGTTATGCATGTTTAGGTTATAAGAAATCAGTTTAAGTTGATTTGGTAAGCATTTGGTTTGTTAAAATCCATTTTGAGAAAATACAAAGGTGTTTGGGATTAGGGGTTAAGCTAAAATAAGCAACAGCTTTTGGTTTTTAATCCTTCTAAACACACTTGTTTTACTAGTTGGTAGTTGCATCAGTCATTTGGTTTCAGTTTTGATAGATTTTAAAACATATTGTGTGTCCAAATAGCTAAAAATCCGTGAGCCTATTTTTCTGCTTGTTTTAGTGTTAATTGACCACCATTTTTTGTAGTCTGTTAGATTTAGAGTATGTCTAGGGCATAGACCTGGTTTGGTATAAATTGTGAGTGAATTGGGTGAGTTTTGATCAACCAAAACTCACCAAATTGCACAAGAGATCATCAAACACCCATCTGCCCATACTTTCTGTTTACAGTCACTTTTTTGGCCATTTTGTGTGTGATATTTGTGAACAACTTGTGTTTTTTACAATTTATCTGACTCCCCACAACGCAACTGGTTGTGGGGGTGCCAATCATTGCCCAAAAATCTATATAATCAGCAAGTTACAAGCAAATTTGTGCCCAGTTCATTTTTTATAACTGTCAATGGGAACCAAGTTCCCACTGCTAGTGGAAAAGTTCCCCTGCTTAGCTACTGGACAAAACCAACATGTCACTTTCAGTTTCTTCATTTTTTTGTCTTTAGTGGTGAATTTTTGTACATTTTCAGTAATTTTAGTTTTATTATTTTTCTTATTTAATTTCTAATTTTTCTATACAGTTTATTTTCTTGTCACTGTTCACTTTCTATTTTTTAGATTAAATTGCATTTTAAATTAGTTTTTAATTTTCTGTTTTTTTCTTTTAGTGTAAAAACTTAATATTTTTCAATTCTAAAAATTTTCTTAGATTTAGAAAAGTATTTTAAGATTTTTAGTTCAAAAATATTTTATTGTTCACCTTTTAATTCATTTTTAGAATTAATTTTAGTTTAGTTAGGGTTTAATTATAATATGTTTTGTCTTTTAGTGAAAAATTTTACTTTTTTCAACTTTTTCATTTTTCCACTATTCATTAGTATAATTTAGGATTTTTAAAATAGTCAAATTATTTTAAACATTATTTAAATATTTTTAATCGTTATTTTAGTTTAAAAATAGTTTTTAGTGTTTTAAAAATAGAAAAATAGTTTTAAAAATTTAGAAAAATTACTTTTTAGTCTTTAAATAATATAAGTGAGTTCTTTGTTCAAAAAAATAATATTTTGGACTTTTTATTAATTATATTTGATTTTAGGGCTTTAATTAGCATTTAAAATTGAATATTTAATTAATAAAAGGTTTTAAAATATATTTATTGGATTTTTATTCTTACTTATATTAATTTAGACTTAGTTTTAACTTTTAATTAATTTTTAGGTTTAATTTTTAATTTTGTCACGTTTTACGTATTTATGTTCGCGTTTTACGTTAATTCGTCGTAGTGTAATCGTGATCGTAGCTCGTCTTTAATTTTTCTCTTCTTAACCAAAAACGTCACTAATCCAAACATTGATTTTATATAATTGGCACACTTAATTCACACACCTCCTTCGAGAACGAACCCACATTTATTCGGTTTTGCGTTTTTCCTAAAACGTAAGACTTAATACTTGCCGCTCATACGCGTTTTTCCAAAAACGTGTACGATTTACTTACATCAGTAACCGTTAGAATGGCTTCCCCCCACATGTCCCGGCTCAAACCAGAACTTAACAACATGGCATTAACCATTTCTTTCAAGGTACGGTTCTTCCTTTCGGCAATACCGTTTTGCTGAGGTGAATAAGCAGCAGTGAACTCGTGTCTAATTCCATGTTTAGCACATAGATCAGCAAAAGGATACACATATTCACCTCCTCTATCACTTCGTACCATCTTGGTTTTCCTACCAAGTTGATTCTCAACTTCGGTTTTGTATAGAACAAACTTTTCTATAGCTTCATCTTTACTTTTCAACAAGTAAACGTAGCAGTACTTTGTGCAATCATCAATAAACGTGATAAAGTACTTATTGCCACCTTTTGTGGGTAGTGATTTCAAATCACATATGTCTGTGTGTATCATATCAAGTGGTTCAGTTTTTCGTTCAACCAATTTGAAAGATGATCTTGTAAGTTTGGCTTCGACACAAGTTTCACACTTATAATTTAAATCAATATGAAAATTTGGTATGCTATTAAACTTAATCAAACGACACATTGAGTTAAAATTAACATGTCCAAGACGACCATGCCACACATTAGAAGACTCAATCAAGTAAGCAAAAGAATTCATTTTATTGATAACATTCTTAACAACTATTACATTGAACTTAAACATACCATTCAGGGAATACCCCTTACCAAAATACATTTGATTATTAGAAAGAACAACTTTATCAGACTTAAAAACAAGACGAAAACCAAACTTATTCAAAAGCCAACCGGACACAAGATTCTTACGAATCTCTGTAACATACAAGACTTTAGTCAACTTGAGCTCTTTCTCAAATGTCATTTTTAAAATAACATCTCCTTCGCCCTTGATATCAACAGTCGCAGAGTTGCCCATGTAGAGCCTCTCTTCATTGTCAACCGCTCTGAAAGATTGAAACATACTCTTGTCAGCACACACATGACGGGTTGCCCTAATATCAACCCACCAATCACTATTTTTAGAACCTACCAGGTTAACTTCAGAGATCATGGCAACGACATCAGGCACCATAGCAATCATGTCCACATTATCATTCGCCATATTAGCCACGCGTGGAGTCACCCGCTTTGGTGTTTTACAATTAGCAGCATGATGACCTGGCTTGTCACAGTGGAAGCAATTTCCTTGGAACTTTTTCTTCACAATTCCAGCTTTAGGAGCAAGGTATTTAGACTTCCCTTTGCCAAATCTCTTTCCTTTAGACTTTGAAGAAGACGAACCATGCTCAACCATATTTTCCTTGGAAGAATCAGGTGTATAAGTGTTTTTCTAAGCCAGCTTGTTGTCCTCTTCAATACGAAGACGAACAACTAAGTCTTCAACACTCATCTCCTTTCTCTTATGCTTCAAGTAGTTTTTGAAATTTACCCAGCTTGGAGGTAACTTTTGAATGATAGCGACAACTTGAAAAGTTTCACTCAAAGTCATACCCTCAGCATGAATGTCATGTAGCATAACCTGCAGATCTTGAACCTGAGTTATCACATTCTTTGAATCAACCATCTTGTATTCCAAAAAACGAGCTACCATGAACTTCTTTGTACCAGCATCCTCATTTTTGTACTTGCGTTCCAATGACTCCCATAATTCTTTGGCAGTCTTAGTCTTGCAGTACACGTTGTACAAAGAGTCCATCAAACCATTCAGAACATAATTGTGACACAAGAAGTCTGAATGTCTCCATGCTTCAACAACTTGCACAGCTTGTTGATTAGCGGGTTGACCTTCCCGAGGAGGTTCCACCTGAGGTACAGTCTCTTTTAAGAACCTCGCAAGGTTCAAAGTTGTGAGATAGAAGAACATCTTCTGTTGCCACCTCTTAAAATTCTTCCCATTGATTTTTTCTGGTTTTTCAGCATGATTGGCAACGGTGCGGGTAACTGGGGCACCAATTACATTCACAGTAGTAGTTGCAGGAATTTCAGGAGCACCTGTAGTCATTCTGAAAGATCAAACAAGATCAAAACACAAACAGTTATACAACTGTTATAAATCTGTATATAAAAATTTCAATCTTGATTTCTATATACTTAAACCAGATCTGCTTCAAAAACACTCAATCTTAGTTTCAATGAATCAGATGCAATTATCAAATATATCAGTTTAACAGAAATACAATCTTGGTTTCAGTATAACTGATTAGAACAACTGCTTATAAAAATGTTACAGAACTGTTAACTAAAATATGAAAATTTAAAACTGATTTCTAATGAAACTCAATCTTGGTTTCGACAGAAAACAGTGTAAATAAATCTGTCAAAAATATTAATCTGATTTAATAAAAGGTTTTAATTCTGTTAAACAAAGTCTGTTTTAAGATTGTGGGAAACGATGTATGCTTTTATTAAAAATAGATTACAATTAATACCACTATCAAAATATGAAGACAGAAAATAAATAACAATAATGAAGAAAGCAGTAAAAATAAGACGACATAATTAAAAACGATAATTATATAAAACAATAATAATAAAAAGACTTACAAAATCACCAGCAAGTCGAGGAACGCGTAAGATACGCTTAGAACTAAAGAGTCGAGGCACGTGTTTGACACGCTTCCCTTAAAACAGATTCGTCGTCTGTTTCCCAGGGTACAACAGCCGAAACAGTAAGTTGTACTGTCGGACTTAACAAAATTGCCTGAAATTTCACCTTAACAGATGCGTACTCCATTGGAAATCAATATTAATACTTATTGATTTGATGTGTGAAAAGGCTATGGAATTAGGCCTCTATTTATACAAAATAGACTATTTTAGCTTACTAATCCAACCGATATGGGATAAAAAATAAACTATATTTTTTCTCCTTAGGCATGGTACTAAATGCCTAACTTTGAGACACGATATCTCATTCACATTAGCTTTATTTTAGACACATAAAGGCTCATTGCGAAGCTCTCTTCAAGAAGAACGTGAACCTATAAAGTATCACTAATATATATGATACATACATATACATAATTGTGTCCAAAGTTGGTTAAAATTCTTTTTACAAACAATATTTTCCAACATAATATACACATCCAATACACATCTTCTTTTATAAGCCTATGCCATTTGGGCTCCACTTACCCAAAATTTCATTTAATTTCCAACTATTTCAAATAAACAAAACTTCTTGTCGAGTTTTATGTCAATGCTTTTTTAGCGATATTTATGGTGCCCCAAATGAAATGAAGGACAATGAAAGTTTTAACTATGGCCCAGTCTAGATTTGTTTATATTAGACTAAGTGTTTACTGATCGCTGAGAGTACCAGCGACAGAGACTAGACCAGTGGAAGGCAAAGCCTCAGTTGGCACACCAGGAACATTCAAGTCAAAGACAACGTCAGAGAAGTCGAAGACAATCTGAAGTCATACTCACCAGCGATTATGGATAGCTGGGATGTTGAAGGAATGTACTAGTGTTCAAGGATCTCTGAGTTGACAACACTCAGAGATCACTTAAGAACCCTAGAAGTCTGGGACAAGCAAAGCTTGTCCAATCCTTTTATAGTTTAGGCGGGAGAATCTACCAAGTGTTTTGAGCGGGACAAAACAAGAGATTCAAGATAAAGCCTAGTACGACCTAGTGGGACAAAAGGTGAGCAGTTGGTAGAACTGTTCACCTAAAGTTGTTTAAAGGTATGTCTCGATTTGGACATGCATTTAATACGTTGTACTCTTCCATTCAGAAGGTGACACGTATCAACTACTCCCACTAAGGAAGCAACCTCGTACACTATAAATAGAAGTGAGAAAGGAGAAGTAAATTAACCCTTGTGCTTGGATAATTTATCTAAGTTCTTTCTCACCTTGGAACCGCTGAGCCCTCAGCTGTCTACCAGCGTCTCATTGGTTCCCTTGTAAACTTGAGTCTCGAATCTAGTTTACTTGTTCTAGGGTTCATTTCTTGTTGTCATTCAACGAGTGTATTCATAGCACTTTGTAATACTTTGTTTATATCACTTAATAAAGCATTATGCGTTTAAAAAGTATTTCATTGTGTTTCGTGGTTACAAGAGTTATAGTTTATCAACAATTGTCATATTAAGGTACTTTCAATTGGTATCAGAGCGGTTTGATTTATAAAACTTTTCATAAACCGTTCTTGTTTTTAAAATCAAGATCTTAATATGGCTGATACTATACCTCCTCCACCTTTTGGTCAAACCAGTTTAGGTACCACTTAGACCACCATACCGGCCACCACATCTACTACCATGCCTAAACCAGTTGTAAGCACTGGTAATAATGATGATGACCTTCCCCAACTACTTGATGTTCGAGGGGGGTCACATGTGTCCAATGTACCCGCATTCGATGAAGAGGATTTCTCAAGTTGGAAAAGTGAATTTCTTATATATTTAGATGGCTTAGAACCCTTCTTGATAGAAACCTTAGAAAATGGTCCCTATGTACCACTGGCCATTTCCTCTACCCCTGAGAGACCCATTAAGAGGCCTGTTAAGCAATGGTCTCCAGCGGATAGACGTCTGGCTAACCAGGACAAGAGACTCAAAAGTATCATAGTCTCTTGCCTACCCAAGAACATTATGAAGTCCATCATTAAATGAAACTCTGCTAAGGAGATGTGGACTGAATTGGTTCTAGGGTATGAAGGTCCAGAGGAAACAAAAGAAACCAAAATCCAAGCCCTTAGACTTAAGTTTAATGCTTTTAAAGCTTTGGAAATAGAAACTGTTGCACAAACTTATACTAGGCTTAAGATTTTGTTAAATGATTTGGGAAACAATGGAGTTGTTCTACCTAAGGCTGAGGTTAATGCTACTTTTGTCAATAATTTACCTAGAAAATGGCTTAGCCTAAATCAAACCTTAAGACCTAACAATGCTATAAAGAATGATACTTTAGCCCAATTGTTTGGTAGATATAACTATGAAGAAGGGCTAATTGACTCCATTTACAAATCAGAGACTGACAGGTTTACCACCAACATCACTGGTTCAAAAGCTCTTGTTGCTAACCTTTCTTTTCAGGACAGCGACTTTGACATAGAAGAGGACACCAGAAGTAGTCAAGAATTTCTTGATGAATTACATGCTGAGTTCCATGACAGAGCTCTTCTAGCTGATCAAAAGAGGTACTACAAGAGATCTGGTAGAGTTGGAGCTACAAAGGTTGATAAATCTAAGGTGTCATGCTACACTTGTGGAAAGACTGGTAACTATCAGAAGGATTGTTGGTCAAACATAACCTCCTCTCCAAGCTTCCCTTCATCCAGCAACAACAGCAGCAAGAAGAAGTTTTCCACCTCACCTTTCAAGCAAACCTCTCACTCTGACTCAGAGGGGAAGAAGGACTACAAAGTTAAATACAAATCCTTGAAAGCTAAGCTGCTAAAACTCAACCAGAAAGCTGATGATGCAACAAAGAAAAAGGATCTTAAGAAGACTAAAAAAGGTCTGATTGCTGCCTCATTCGACTGAGATGATGAACCCCTCACATCTGAGGATGAAGGTACCACTACCGTCAGAGCCTTTATGGCTGTCGCTGATGAAGAACCCGCTGTGGGTAAAAGTGAAGCAAGATCTGGTCAATGGGTGGACATCACCATGAAAAAGGTACAAAGAATGTTATCTATGGCTGAAGGTCCTGATAGAGACCATGTCAGTGACTATACCTTGGTTGACCTCCACTTTGTGGAAGAGCAAAGAAAAAACCTGTTAAACAAATTTCATATTCTTAAAACAGAGTTAAATCTTTGTCAATCTGAATTAACAAATCTTAATCCATTTGTGAATCTTGCTAATCAACTTCAAAATGAAGTGAGCAAATTATTCATTGAAAATGAGTCTTTGTCTGATGAAAACTCTGAACTTAGAAAAACCATTGAAAAATGGAATTTGGCTCAATCCACAGTGGAAGAAATAGTCGCTGAATCCATACCTGGTGATGTGGTTCAGGCTATTGGGGAAAAGGGTAGATACAAAAACCATATACATGTTCCCAATGTCAAATTTGTCCCTTCAGATGTTTCTTCTCCATCTTCCACCTCTGTGGATGAGAAAAACTCTGACAAGAAATCAGAGGTACCAGCCCCACCAAGACTCGCTGGTGCTAACCCATATGATTCCTTGCTTGGCCCAAAACCTCCAACTAAAACCCCTGGGAATTCAATTCTCAAAGTCGCTGATAAAGCGAACAAAAAGGTTTTTATGGCTAAGGACTCTAACAAACCCACTCCTCCCCCTAAAGAACTTTCACCCACCAAGCAACTTCTCCTCACCTTGATGGAAGAAGTAAAAGGGTTGAAAGAACAAATCAACCCCAGAGTTAATAGTCCATATGTTAACTCTCTTGGTGAAGGATCTAGTAGCTCCAAGGGGAGAGCTTTGTTCAGACCTTGCAATCATTGCGTTTCAAGAATCACTACTCTGAGGATCGCTCTAAAAACCAAAATGTGTCACATGCGAGTCTACTGAACACACATCTAGAGAGCATGAGGAAGTCATTGCGGTTCAAAGAACCAGAACTCAAATGAGATCAAAAACTCCTCATCGACCCTCAAGAAAGGCTAAGCCTAAACCCAAAGATAACTCTCAGGGTTACAGACCTAATCCCCCTTGCAAGTACTGTGGCTTCTTCGACCATCACTCTGATGAGTGTGAGCATTATCCTGGATGTGACATCTGTGGAAGCATGCGTCATGAACCCAGGGACTGCAACCGAAGAGGGGGAGGAAACCAGAGAAGGACCAATGTCGCTGGTCTGCGACAGCATGGACCCACTGGAAAGTGGGTTCATCATAGAAACTAATCTGGCTTTGTTATATCTATGTAGGAATATCTAAAGAAATCTGTTTGGTATCTGGATAGTGGGTGCTCCAGACATATGACAGGGGTTAAACAATATCTGCATAGATATAAAAAGGAGTCTGGTCCAAAAGTAGTCTTTGGAGATGACTCCTCAGGGGCTACTGAGGGTTATGGCTCAGTGGATTGTAATGGAATAACCTTCACAAGGGTCGCTTATGCCAATGGACTGAAGCACAACTTAATCAGCATTAGTCAACTCTGTGATGCTGGCTTCAAAGTTCTGTTCACTAAGACCCAAGGAACAATCTTCAATCAAAATGATGATGTTGTTCTAATTGCACCCAGGAGAAGGGATGTGTATGTCATCGACATGACATCTTGTCCAGAAGGGACAAACACTTGTCTCTATGCCAAAGCATCTGATAGTGAAAATTGGCTATGGCATAAGAGACTCTCCCATCTCAACTTCAAAAACATTAACAAACTGGCCAAGAATGATTTAGTAGTTGGGCTTCCCTCTCTGACCTTCACCAAAGACAGACCCTGCTCAGCCTGCGAGAAAGGGAAGCACCACAGAGCCTCATTCAAGACTAAACAATCATTCTCCATAAATAAGTGCCTCCATCTTCTTCACATGGACTTATTTGGACCAGTAAAACCTCAATCCCTTAATCACAACAAGTATACACTAGTCATTATAGATGAATTCTCCAGATTCACATGGGTATTCTTTCTCAAAAGAAAGAGTGATGTTGCTGAAAGAATAATGTCCTTCATCAGAGAAATAGAGAATCTCAATGACTACAGAGTTAAGGCTATCAGAAGTGACAATGGCACTGAATTAAAGAATCATGCCATGGAAGCCTTTTGTGATGAAAAGGGAATATCACAGAACTTTTTCTAACCCAGGCACCCCTGAACAAAATGGTGTCGCTGAAAGAAGAAACAGAACCCTCATAGAGGCTGCTAGAACTATGCTCAGCGAATCCAGACTTCCTAAACATTTTTGGGGTGAAGCTGTGAACACAGCCTGTCATACATAAAACAGATCCATTATTGTGAAGAGACACGGCAAGACCTCCTATGAAGTATATAGGAAGAGAGCCACTGATGTAAGCTACTTCCATGTCTTTGGTTGCCCTATTTTCATTCACAACTACATAGATCACCTGGGAAAATTTGATGAAAAGTCTGATGATGGATTCTTCGTTGGCTACTCTTCCACCTCCAGAGCTTATAGAGTATTCAACATCCGTAGACAAGAACTAGAAGAATCTATCCATGTCACCTTCAATGAAGCAGATGTTGTCATCAACCACACCAACTCAGAAGAATATGACATTGACTTCAATGAAGTCAAATCATATCCAGAGGATGATATCTCAAATCCCAAGGAATCATCCAAGGGCTGTCACAAGGACTTCCCTTATGTTCATGCATTTGATCCTCATTCAATCTCTGACATCGCTCCAAAGGTTGAAAATGCTGAACCAATCACTCCACTCACTACAGTGAATGTTGATCTCATCGAACCAATCTCTCCTCTTGATGAAGAGATTATGGATGAAGAAATAATATGTAAAGATCCCTCAGCATTCATTGAACCTGCTGTGACTCCTGAACCCACAGATACCCCTGCTCCTCAATCCAAATGGAGTAGGAACCAAGATATTATTCTAGTGAATATTCTTGGTGAACCCTCTGAGGGAGTCACCACCAGAGGCAAATTGAGATCTCTAGAAACCGCCTCAGCGAATGAATGCCTTTTCGCTGATTTTCTCTCTGAGGATGAACCTAAGAATGTGGCTGCTGCGCTTCTAGATGAAGGGTGGGTTGTTTCCATGCAAGATGAGTTGAATCAGATCAAGAGGAACAAGGTATGAACTCTGTTAAAAGCTCCAGCTATGAAGCAAGTAGTTGGAACTAAATGGGTCTACAGAAACAAGAGGGATGAAGCTGGCATGATTGTCAAAAATAAGGCTAGGCTTGTGGTGCTGGGATATAATCAATCTGAGGGGATTGACTATGATGAAACGTTTGCACCAGTCGCCAGATTAGAAGCTATCAGAATCTTCTTAGCCTTTGCAGCTTGTATGGGGTTTACTGTATACTAGATGGATGTGAAGAGTGTTTTCCTAAATGGGAAGCTTGTAGAGGAAGTATATGTCTATCAACCCCCAGGGTTTGAAAGCAGTGAGTATCCTGATCACGTCTGTAGACTTCACAAAACACTCTATGGGCTGAAACAAGCGCCTAGAGCTTGGTATGAAACCTTATCAAAATTCTTACTTGAAAATAAATTTGTCAGAGGTACCATTGATCAACCCCTGTTCACTTATAGGTCCAAGGGTGATGTCATTTTAGTACAGATTTATGTGGATGATATAATTTTTGGTTCAACCAATATTACATTGAGCAAACAGTTTGCCAAACTAATGACCAAAAAATATGAAATGAGCATGATGGGGGAATTAACTTTTTTCTTGGGTTTTCAAATTAAACAAAATTCAAAAGGAATTTCCATTTGTCAAGAAAAATATTGTTAGTGCAAACATTACGATGCTTTGTCGATATAATCTCTTTGTGTTTTGTTGATGACAAACGTATAATTCGCAATACATTATGTAAAATGTTAAGGTACTCGTAATCACTCAAGAATACATTTGTATACTTCTCTCGACACCTCCAAGACCGCATTCGGCATGAATCACTCAAGGTATGTACAAACATGTCATTAACCTAACTAAGTGATCAAGGATTAATATTTTCTTAAAACTCACATTTTAATCAAATGTGACAAAAGATTTTAATTAACTTTATTTTTAAGAAAATGTTTTATTAAAAAGAAAATGGAAATTTGAATTTGGCATATTACATATGCCAAAGGAATATCCTTTGAGGGTATAAACTACCCCAGATGGCATATCCCCACTAAAGGACAAATTTGCACGGACTCCGACGCGGAGGTTCCTTAAAGGAACCCGCGGTTCCTTATTGATAAGGTACCGCGGGTAGAGATAAGGAACCGCGGGTCTTTTTGACCGTTGCAATGTTGTCCTATAAATAGTGGATCATTTCCAGGTTTTCTTTCAACCCTTTTTGCACAGTTTCTTTCTAAAACCATCTTAGATCCTTGATTAGTTAGTTCTGATTAATCTTGTTTAAGATGTGATTCTATCTTCAATCTCCTCATCCTCTCAAGTGCAAAGAGAAGAACACTATCATTACCATGATGTGTTGGGTTCACTACATGATGAAGATCTTTCCTTCTATAGATCTAAGTTATGTTTTTAGTCTTCCTACTATGTATATGTAGAAGATCCAAGTGTTGGGTACACTTGGATGTGTTTGTAAGGGTAGAATATCCAAGTGATGGGTATCCTTGGATTAGGTGTTAGTTGTGTAGATCCAAGTCTTGTTAGTACTTGGATATAGTGTTAGAGTTATATATATAAGTGATGTGTGCTTAGATCTATATGGTTTATGTGTTTCGGCTATAAAACACAAGGTTTGTTATGTTGGGCCATAAAACATAACTAGTGGGTAGATTAGGTTGTGTCTTGGTAGTTCTCACTAAACTCTAAAGTGATGTGGTTGTGTCTAGGTAGTTATCACTAAACTATAAAGTGATGTGGTTGTGTCTTGTGAGTTCTCACTAAACTTTAAAGTGACTAGTAGTTGTGTTGTGTGAAGTTCTCACTTAGCTTCAAAGTGAAGAGTCGTGAAGATTGGTTCTAGCTTTCGATTAGAACTCGACATCTAGCCTTGTGTCGTTAAATGGTGAAGTGGGCGACGTTGTGTAGATTTGTCCTACCTAATATTAGGACTCGACTTTTAGCTTAGAGTCGGAAATTGGATAAGCGACGTTGTGTATGGTTTCTCCACCTTAAGGACTAGTGAAGTAACTCTCGAGTAAGGCGTACTCGAGGAGTGGAGTAGGGAAAAGAGGAGCTTCGTGACCGAACCACTATAAATCATAGTGTCGGTACTTTCATTTACATTTATGTCTTTACCTTTGTAGATGTATTTATAATTGCATACTTGTGTTGTGTGTCTTTGTGTGCATCACATAATCTAAACATCTAAGTTGCGGAAAAGCTATGGCTAAGTACGTGTGTGCTTCATGTTTAGATTATGGTCAAGTGTACATCACTTAGTCTAAACATCCTAGTTGCGGAAAATCTTGTGCTTAGTATGTGTGTGCTTAGTGTTTAGACTATTGCTTGATGTACTCTTGATTTGATGTGCTTGTGTGTTTTCTTACTTGTAGTATTTATCTCTCAATCAAACACATCTCACATCTAGTCAAGATTGATAAGGAATTTGATACAAATGATTGTTAAGGTTTCAAATTAACAATGTTGCTACGTCCACTGTCGGCGGTTCGTTATTGGACCGGCGGTTCCTTATCAATAAGGAACCGCGGGCAGAGATAAGGAACCGCGGGCAGTGGATTGAGCCGAAATGTTTTGAAAATGAACTAGAAACTATTCAACCCCCCCTTCTAGTTTCAACAATTGGTATCAGAGCCTGGTTCTCAAGATCTTTGAAGTATATTGTACTTTAAAGCTTGGATCGATCTTTGCTCTCTTTTTCAAAACAAATGGTTTTTAAAAATGAAAACGGTTTTTAAAAATAGAGACGATCTTTGTATCAAATTGTTCATGAAGAGTGATTACTTATGACATGTGTTTCGTTGTTTCATTCGTACAAGTTTTGGTGTTAAATAAACTTTGTATAATAGCTTGAATTAAATATTTTCATGTTTGGAAGTATAAAAATCTTTTGTGTCATAATTAACTCTAAAATACAAGTTCTATGTGTCTAAAATGATTTTTTAGAGTCCTAAGTCCTTCCAAAAAGTTACCAAATGATTTTGGCCAGAAACTCATTTTTTGTCCTCTGACCGTGGTTCTTTATTGTTCCCCGCGGATCCTTATCAATAAGGAACCGCAGTCAGTCTGACTCAGATTTTTGAAAACTTTGAAAAATCATATAAAATCAACCGTAAGTCCGTAGAAGTCGTGCCACCCGTCATTTCGAACGTAATTGAATTTTCTTTCAATTAAAAATGCTTCCAAACCTTTATTCAAACTTTAAAATTTGGATGGTTTCTAAGTTCCATACTTTTTCCAAAGTATTGAGCGTCGGTTTGTCGTAAAACTTGTGTTTTACTCTTTTCCATTAAGTTGGACATCTCTTGGTAATATATCTTTGAAAATTGATATATTTACAAAGTGTTAAACTTAATTAAACTTTAAATGGGTCAAAGACTATTTTCAAATAAAATCAAGCTATGAATACTTTGTTGTATCTAACACTCAAAACATGAACGAATGGTTTTATGTGTTAAAATAATTGTTTGTGTATGTTTCCTTGTGTGTTATTATTATATGTAGACATTATTAAGTGTTCCTTGCTATTTGTAGTAGTATTGCTTATATGTCTATTCTCTTGTGCCTTGCTTGGTATTTGTTAGTATCTAGTTTTTCCTAATTAGGATGTATGCTAGATTTCTTACATTTTGGTTGCAACATTATTTGTGCATTGCATATAGGATCAACATCTCTAGGTTTATATATGTTATATAAACATCATGTACACCTCTTTATGTTTATTAACACTCTTAGGTTTGAAAGCTTTGGGAGCTTATCAAATCTATTGATTTGGGTCGTCTTACTCGATCATTGTGTTATTAGTACAAGTAGATAAATGTCTCACTATAAAACATGAAACACCCTTTGAAAATCTTAGCTATTTTCTCTTAAAAGAGTGTTTGTTGGAATCAAGAAATATTTCGATTAAATATTAATGCATTATTCAAACTATGATTGGTATCATTATCGAATCTAATTGACATGTTTTTTAGTGTAGACATGAATGTGGTTTATTAATAATATACATCGGATCATAACTCACACTTGTGTTGATGGTGTTATATTGAATCTACTTGTTCAAATTGTTAGACATATTTTGTTTAATAATTACTTATAATGCACAATAGAGTCAGTTTGATAACTTGGATGTTTCATCCAAAATACTCAAGTAATTTACATTGCTATGCAATTTATAAATGTGTCATTTCCGAAAGACCAATCAAGAGTGTTCTAACAAATTGTGTAAACTTGGTTTGTACAATTCAATGTTATTGACCTCAAGATCTATTAAGGTAATTAACCTTAACTATACTCTTTTGTCAAGATATGCAATGGTGCATTCTTAACCCTCATTAGGTCATGCATTGTGTCGCCATGCAAGTTTCATCCTTGCTAAACTTTATTAGGCAAATGTTGGAATTACATTTTGTCTAACTTGAGAATGACTACTAGAGAATTTATGCATTAGGATCTTAATTTGACCTAACGGTTGAATTACTTCCACGTGGGAAGTTGAGTTGGTGTATAACTCGTAAAAATGGTTGTGTTTAGCCTTAATTGAGCACCTCTAGTGATAGTCTCATATTCATTCTCTAAATTGGCTAAATGGCTCTTCCTATATATGACTAATGATAGTTTACTTTGATGAACTTTGTATGTCATTAGGAGTCTTTTTCTTTTGTAGCCATTAGGTTTTTCTTAGCTTTCTTCTTACGTGCTAATTGAACCTATGTGTCTTTCCTTTGTGTGTGTTCTAGTTTTTATTGCTATTAAGCATGACTTTATGATAAGTTAGAATAGAACATTAGGATTTTCTTAATTGGAAAATCCTCCTTCACCACCTAAACCAAGCCTCACCACCTTAACCAAGCCTCTGTAGGTGGTTCTTTAAATAGACCGCGGCTCCATATCAATATGGAACCGCCGGTGGAGATAAATAACCGCGGGTAGAAGCTCTCAAATTCGGGTTTTATGAAACTTCCCAATTGTTCCAACACCCTTTGGAATCTTTGTTTCAAACCTTTGATCACTCCCAAAATATCTTGGGCTTTCCCTTTTTAACCCTTTACTAGTTTGGATCATCCCCTCACCCTTTTAAACCCTCCTTGTTAACCTTGTTCTTCACACCTCAAACCATTCATCCTTACCCCTTAAACCACCCATTACTACCATGGTTTCTACAAGAACCTTCAATTCATCCAAAACCTCCTCTTCAAAGAGGCACCTCAAAATTAAGATTAAGTTACCCAAACTTAACTCTTCACCCTTTCACACACCCAAGTATGAGATTGTTCCAATTCTCATCTCTTCATCACCCTCACCACCTCTTGCTCCATGCAAGACTACCTCAACCCATGGTACCAACCATTCACATGGTTCTACCTCCTCTTCATTCCTATCTAGAATGAATGAGCTAACCTCACCCTTCACTCCAAGTACTCTCTTGGATGTGACTACCCAACCTCAACCCATCCAAAGCATTCCCATTGTGAGTGACTCTGTTGATACCTTGGTGACTTCACCTTTTACCCCTTCAAACTCACCCACATCACCCATCCAAAGCATTTCCATTGTGAATGACTTTGTTGAACCCTTGGTGACTTCACCTTTCACCCCACCAAATTCCGCCACCACCCTTGTCTTTCATTTAAGCATGTGGATTGCTTATTGCTAAGACATATAATTTAAGCAAATCTTAGGATTCTAGTGTAACTAAGATTAAAATTATGCTTAAGTTTTAGGCTTGTTTTTTTATATACATCTTTGTATGATCTTTATTCTCTTGTATTTCCTTTCATGTTTTTCAACATGATTTATCTTTGAGTCTTAGATCTTGTTGTTATTTTGTTTATTTCTTTTCTCTTATTTTGAGTCCTTTTCTTAAACTAATAAGAATTAGGAATCTTCTTGGAGATTTACATTACATGTAGCTTGATTTGTGATATCTAGATAGATGACTTGCTTGTATGCCACTTGCTTATATATCTTCTTGCTTATCCGTATGCTATATGCTTAATTGATTAGTTATTAAATGCATGCTTAGTATAAAGGTTTTGTCTTTGTCAAGCAATTCCGATATAATATCTCTTAGATGTGTCTAACTCATGCATGTCCTTAAATGCTACGTGCTAACTTGTTTTACTTAGTCTTCTCTTTTTAAGTAATCATGTTTCTTGCATGCCATATGTGTTAATTGTGCACCTTCTCTACATTGGTTTATTGTAGACTTCATTAGGCATTGCATGAATTATCCTATGTGCTTACTTGATTATGTGTTTGATTTTGTACTAACTCTTCATGTCTTCTTGAGCTTCTTTTGAGTTTCTTCTCTCATTTTATTTCGAGATTTCACTATCACCTTCTAAGGTATAGTATTCATGAATCAATTTGTGAAGTTATCCTTAACTTCTTTGTTGAGTCTCTCTCAATTCATTTTAATCATGCTCTTCTAAGTCGAGTCTCTTTCTTCTAGTCTTTCTAAACTAAGTTGAGTCGAGCCTTACCCTTTCCTCATCATGTAATTGTTCTTTGAACATCCACAATGATTGAGAAGAGCTACGAAACTTTGAGCATGTAGTTTATCGTATGCTAAACACCATTTGGTGTCGACATTCATACGCATTTTTGCCTATATTGTCCTATATCCCATTTTTTTCTTAAAGCGTCAATTTATCCGCTTTTGGTTTTTCTTTTTTTTTTTTTTGGTCAAAAATGTCTCTAGGTTGAGATATTTTTGTTCCTCTTTTTGAGAGTTGATTGCGGTTAAAATTTACAATTGGTATGGGTGATTCCATCAATTCTAAGTTTTTAACCCCTTGAGATGATATCTTCAAATTCTTGGATGTTTCTTTTCTACCTCTACTCCAACAATTTTGAATTGATTTCCTCAAAATCCTCTTCTTGTTTTTTTGAGAGTTGAGGGTTAAATCTTGAATTTTCTTGGGTGATTCCAAAAAAATTCTAAGCTTTTTACCCTTTGACATATTATCATTACAATTGGGTGATTCCAACAATTGTTAATTGATCTTGTCAAGATCCTCTCTTTTGACTTGTTTTTGGATTGATAGCATCGCGTGCACACTTCTTTCTTCAATGCTTGTCATTGTTTATGCAAACGACTTGTTTATCATCCTCTTTTTTTTCTTTTCATCATAGTCCTTCTTTCTCTCTTTTCGACTATGTGGAATTGTTTTTATTGTCCATGTCATACTCTCTTTAGTTTGGTATTTTTGCCAAGATATTAAAGCAAAGTATGTCCTCTCGACAATATATGCTCTTTTTATATATGCTCTTGTCTACTAACCTTGTTTTGTAGGACACTTCTAACCCATTTTTGTAGCTCGTCACTATTCTTGCTTTGTTGGTGTCTCAAGCAAGGGGGAGCTCATATCAAGGGGGAGCATTTGAAAGAGTTAAAGTCATTACATTTGCGATCATTCATCGAATATCTTGCTAGTAATGAATTTTGGAATCTTGAAGATAAGCATTTTATTATGCATGGAGTTAGTTAACCTATGGTGATTGAAGACTTCACTAGGATGACGCAAGCTCAATATCTTTGGATGATGGGTTTATGGTTTAGATTCTCGCCTCTCAACCGTCGACCACTAGTGATGATCTACCTTTTGGATGCAAGCTCGTGTGACGTTAATTCTTCTCCTCTTCAAAGGACGTGCTATCAATGACTACCACTTTGGATGTGTGCTCTCTCGACATTGATTCTTCTCTTCTTCAAGACGTTGACTACCTTTTTGATTCGACAAAAGGGGGAGAAGTAAGTGTAAACGAGTAACTTATGCATTTTAGTATGTGTTGCGGTTTACTTGTTTGTCATCATCAAAAAGGGGGAGATTGTTAGTGCAAACATTACGATGCTTTGTCGATATAATCTCTTTGTGTTTTGTTGATGACAAACGTATAATTCTCAATGCATTATGTAAAATGTTAAGGTACTCGTAATCACTCAAGAATACATTTGTATACTTCTCTCGACACCTCCAAGACCGCATTCGGCATGAATCACTCAAGGTATGTACAAACATGTCATTAACCTAACTAAGTGATCAAGGATTAATATTTTCTTAAAACTCACATTTTAATCAAATGTGCCAAAAGATTTTAATTAACTTTATTTTTAAGAAAATGTTTTATTAAAAAGAAAATGGAAATTTGAACTTGGCATATTCCATATGCCAAAGGAATATCCTTTGAGGGTATAAACTACCGCAGATGGCATATCCCCACTAAAGGACAAATTTGCACGGACTCCGACGCGGAGGTTCCTTAAAGGAACCCGCGGTTCCTTATTGATAAGGTACTGCGGGTAGAGATAAGGAATCGCGGGTCTTTTTTACCGTTGCAATGTTGTCCTATAAATAGTGGATCATTTCCAGGTTTTCTTTCAACCCTTTTTGCACAGTTTCTTTCTAAAACCATGTTAGATCCTTGATTAGTTAGTTTTGATTAATCTTGTTTAAGATGTGATTCAATCTTCAATCTCCTCATCCTCTCATGTGCAAAGAGAAGAACACTATCATTACCATGATGTGTTGGGTTCACTACATGATGAAGATCTTTCCTTCTATAGATCTAAGTTATGTTTTTAGTCTTCCTACTATGTATATGTAGAAGATCCAAGTGTTGGGTACACTTGGATGTGTTTGTAAGGGTAGAATATCCAAGTGATGGGTATCCTTGGATTAGATGTTAGTTGTGTAGATCCAAGTCTTGTTAGTACTTGGATATAGTGTTAGAGTTATAGATCTAAGTGGTGTGTGCTTAGATCTATATGGTTTATGTGTTTAGGCCATAAAACACAAGGTTTGTTATGTTGGGCCATAAAACATAACTAGTGGGTAGATTAGGTTGTGTCTTGGTAGTTCTCACTAAACTCTAAAGTGATGTGGTTGTGTCTAGGTAGTTCTCACTAAACTATAAAGTGATGTGGTTGTGTCTTGTAAGTTCTCACTAAACTTTAAAGTGACTAGTAGTTGTGTTGTGTGAAGTTCTCACTTAGCTTCAAAGTGAAGAGTCGTGAAGATTGGTTCTAGCTTTCGATTAGAACTCGACATCTAGCCTTGTGTCGTTAAATGGTGAAGTGGGCGACGTTGTGTAGATTGGTCCTACCTAAGATTAGGACTCGACTTTTAGCTTAGAGTCGGAAATTGGATAAGCGACGTTGTGTATGGTTTCTCCACCTTAAGGAGTTTGTTGACTAGTGAAGTAACTCTCGAGTAAGGCGTACTCGAGGAGTGGAGTAGGGCGAAGAGGAGCTTCGTGACTGAACCACTATAAATCATTGTGTCGGTACTTTCATTTACATTTATGTCTTTACCTTTGTAGATGTATTTATAATTGCATACTTGTGTTGTGTGTCTTTGTGTGCATCACATAATCTAAACATCTAAGTTGCGGAAAAGCTATGGCTAAGTACGTGTGTGCTTCATGTTTAGATTATGGTCAAGTGTACATCACTTAGTCTAAACATCCTAGTTGCGGAAAAGCTTGTGCTTAGTACGTTTGTGCTTAGTGTTTAGACTATTGCTTGATGTACTCTTGATTTGATGTGCTTGTGTGTTTTCTTACTTGTAGTATTTATCTCTCAATCAAACACATCTCACATCTAGTCAAGATTGATAAGGAATTTGATACAAAGGATTGTTAAGGTTTCAAATTAACAATGTTGCTACGTCCACTGTCGGCGGTTCGTTATTGGACCGGCGGTTCCTTATCAATAAGGAACCGCGGGCAGAGATAAGGAACCACGGGCAGTGGATTGAGCCGAAATGTTTTGAAAATGAACTAGAAACTATTCAACCCCCCTTCTAGTTTCTACAAATATGTTAAGGATTTGCTCAAGAAGTATGATCTGTCTGCTTGTGCATCAGTGAAATGCCCCATGCTTCCTCCTAACAACTTGGGAGCTGATGACTCAGGGGTCTCTGTTAATGAGACCTTATATAGAGGCATGATTGGTCACTGATGTACCTCACAGCAAGCAAACCAGACATACAATTTGCAACATGTCTCTGTGCTAGGTACCAAGCTAACCCCAAGGAATCCCACCTTGTAGCTGTCAAAAGAATTTTCAGGTACTTAAAAGGATCTCCCACATTGGGTCTCTGGTATCCTAATAGATCAGGCTTCGACCTCAAAGCCTACTCAGACTCTGACTATGATGGGTGCTGTCTTGATAGAAATAGCACCTCTGGGAGTTGTCAAATCCTTGGAGGAAAGTTAGTATGCTGGAGTGCCAAGAAACAAAACTCTGTGGCCATGTCATCAGCTGAAGCTGAATACATAGTGGCCGCTAGTTGTTGTGCTCAAGTTCTCTAGATGAAAATTCAGCTGGCTGATTATGGGATCATTTATGAAAAGGTTCCCATATTCTATGACAACACAAGTGCTATAGCCATCTCCAATAATCCGGTACTTCATTCCAGAACTAAGCATATTGACATCAAGTATCACTTTATCAGAGACCATATTTTAAAAGGTGATATTGAGCTTCATTTTATACCCACTGAATACCAGCTCGCTGATATATTCACCAAGCCCCTGGCTGAGCCAAGTTTTACTAGGTTGGTTGCTGAGCTGGGTATGCTCAATATTGGTAAACAAATCTGATAAATGATCTCTGATTTCTGTCTCTAGGCATTAAAGGGAATTGAATGTAACGAGGTAGTTACATTCCAATGGGACTTAATATATTCTCATATTTAATTCAAATGATTAACCTTTATTGTCAACAACTTTCCCGCTTTCCAAGGGACAGAAAAATCACATGAAGAGTCAAGGGGTCCCACTTTTCTTAAAAGGTAATTTTTTGCATTAAATGCTTTAATTGTAAAACGGTTAATCCTTTTATCAAAACCTTTGACTCATTTTTCAAATCTCACATTACTCATTACTTTCACACATACACTATTCATCTTCTCCAAAACCTTCATTTCTCCCTCACATCAACAATGGTGTCTTCATCAACAAACATTGCTTTCACCTGGCCGCCTCGAACGTTGATTTTGGGATACACGATGGTAAGATTGCCTTGAACAATTGTGTAGCTCTCTTGGAACACAAAAATTCCCTCTACCAACCATTGTTCTCCTTCCTCAAGCACTCCACCATTTTTGAAGCCATAACCAGAGTACCTTCCACATGCTACCACCAATACTTGAAGGAGTTTTGGTATAGCGCCGAAGTTGATCAAACCTCTTCACACATCACCTTCAACCTTTCCACACATCCCCAACCTCTCACTTTTGATCTTCACACCTTTGCCAAAGTCATTGGACTTCCAGTCAATGAAGGCATGTCCGTTGTGCCTGCCAGCGCCACAGTAAAGAAGGCTCTGGCAACCCTTCGTCCTCATGACGAAAATGATAAACCTTTCACCACCCAAGGTTTCCAGAACAAATCACTGATCAAAGTGAACTACTTTTCACCCATCTGAAGGACGCTGATGCTATACATTGTGAAATGTATGTGTGGAAACCAGGGGTCTCATGATCAACTTAATGGAGCCCAGCAAGAAATTGCTTACAGCTTAATCTGGGGGCAAGATATAGGGATCGCTCACATACTCTACTCTGACCTCATTGCTAAGCTAGAAAACAAAGAGAAGAAGAACAGACTAGCCACCATCTGCTACACAAGATATCTCTCTCTTCTATTAGAAGATATGCTGGGTGAAGGCTACACAAATGATGAACTTCTCTCCTTCTCTCCTTATCACATCACTGCTGCTTCACTAAAGACTCCTTTGGAAGATGAAGTGCCTCTTAGCAGGCACACGATGCTAATCGCTGGGCTACTGGTTGCTGATGGAGAGCCCTTGATCCCTTACAATGAGGTGAATGCTGAAAGACTAACTGACAAGTCTCTGTTAAAGACCTCTGTGCAGTCTTTTTCTCAGCCCAAGGTGCCCAAGGAAAAGAAGAAGAAGAGGAAAGACATCCCCCTTTCCTCTGAAACCCCTTCTGTTAATCCTTCCAAGACCAAGAAGACTAAGAAGAACCCATCCCCTTCTCTGGAGGATGTGGTTGAAGAGCCTACCGCTGACAAACAACTTGAGTCTAGCGTCTCCCAGTCAGCAGAAACGACTAAGAACCTTCTCAACGCTGATATCTCTCAGGTATTAGTTTGCCATTTTATTCTCTTGGAGGTTCACATACAATCACTCTCAACATTCTATAGGAGAGAGTGATGAAGTCTTAGGGTTTACCTCACCCCATAGAGTGTATGTGTCAGCACCTAGAACTCTTGGGTTTATCTGTACACTCTGTCTTAACACAAGGATATGATTCATTTGTGCTCATAACACACCCCGATGATCCTTCACCCTCTAGACTGTGCTCTTGTCCATAACAACTTGAGCATGCTATAGGTCCCGACCCAGAGTCTCTGCACTTCACGTAGTCTCTGGGTCCCCTCATATGAAAAGAGTCCCAAAGAATCAATTCTTTTGGGGGGGGGACTGAATAATCACCCTTAGTCTTCCTAGGGGCAGCGATAAAAGGCGACCATTACCTTCAAATATGTCACAACTAAAAGAGTCCCAAAGAATTTATTCTTTTGGGGGGACTGAATAATCACCCTCAGTCTTCCTAGGGGCAGCGATAAATGGCGACCTTTAACTTCCATGAATTCACAATTAAAAGAGTCCCAAGGAGCAATCCTTCAGGGGGAGCTGGATAATCACACCCATCTATCCTAGGGTAGCGAACGGTGACCATTCACCACCTAATTTTCACAAATCAAAAGAGTCCCAAGGAGTAATCCTTATGGGGGAGCTGGATAATCACACACAACTATCCTAGGGGCAGTGAATGGCGACCCTTCAACATAACTGTTTCACACTTAAAAGAGTCCCAAGGAGAAATCCTTAGGGGGGGGGGGGTTGGATAATCACACCCAACTTTCCTAGGGGCACCGACTGGCGATCTATAACTTCATATTTTTCACAATTGGTTACTAACAAATATCATAACATGCTCATAATCTTCATGAAGAACAGTAGAATGATGATGCCTATTCCATTGCTGGTGATGAAAATGCTGAAGCCCCCCACATAGATCTCGATGCCATGTCAGACATTAATTCCATGCCAGATGATGAGGTCTTCATTATTTAAGAGGACTTGACCATTTCAGATTATGCTGATATGGATGTTGATGATGACCAAGTTACATCAGAGTTAAAACCCATCTCCTTCCCATCAATGCCCAATGTGCAAGAACTGGCTGCTAAGCGGCTATTGGACCAGAGGCTCTGTACACCAACCCCAGTTCCCTTCCCAACCTTACCAAATGTCATGGAATTAGGGGCCAAGCAACACTTAGAACATTTACAAAACCTCAAGCCTGTCCATGTTCCTCGAATGAAAGATGTTCAGGAACTCGCCGCTGAGGTTCTCTGGGTTAAGAGGGGTGACATCAGTAAAACCAAGCCCAAAGTCACAAATGATGTCATCCTCTCTAATTACAAACACTCACCCATGCTGTTGAGGAACTCACCACCACACTAGAGACTTCACTAACTTCATATGTGGAGTCCTCTATGACTGCATTGCTTCCGCAACTACTGGGAAATGCCTTGCAAGCTCACCTCCCAGCTGTTCTAGACCAGAGCCTCCAGCAATACATACCATCTGTCCTCACATCAGCTGTCAAAGCAAATGTTGTAGCTATTGCCAAGGCGTCTGAGCCTTCAAGAAACCTTCTTCAAGAGCTGTTACAAGAGGAACTTAAAGAAATCTGCTTAGTTGTCTATCAAGAATTTGTTAAGTTCCTCAAGCCTGGGTCAGGCACAGATACTACCGGCGCTATGCCTGAGGGGGAGAATTCAGCAACCTCCACCTCTGAAGAAGAAGCAGACACTGCTCCACCTAAGGGGGAGCAATCACTTAAACAACCAACACCTTCAACAGGGATTCCAACACCAAAACCTCTCAGGTCCTTCAACCCAATCACTGAAACAATAAAGGACAAGGGAAAAGGAATTGCCATTGAACAACCGGAAATAACCCTGCACTCCCTCCAAGAAGAAGGCGGATCCACAGCTAAACTCTCCAAACACTCTGACCTGAACAAATTCAAGAGCGCTGATGAACCACCACTTACCCAGAGCAGGCAAAGGCTCAAATCTTGGAACACCAAAGGCTTGTAAACATCAGAGCAGCTGAACTCAAGAGCAAAGAAGCTCTGAACAAACTCTTTCCTGCTGTAAAGGAAGCTCAGCTTGTTAAGCTCAAAGAACTGGAGGTTAAAAGGAGCAACCTTCAAAAGGAATATGAAAGGATTCTGAACCAGAGAGCTGAACCCGGTCAAATCACCAAGTATGCATGTTACACTAACAAAGACAAAAGAGTGGTGATGACCCTTTATAGAGAAAACCAACTAACCAACTACAAAGTCTTCAGTGACTTTAAACTCAGAGATTTGGGCCTCTCTAAATGGTTAGAAATGCTGTCTCTTGCCAAAAGAAGACTGGGCCTGGTGCTGCCCAAATGATGAAAATCATTCAAGCAAAGCTGAATTGGGTAAGAGACACGGCAAAGAAGCTGGAGGTATCTCTGCCTCCTCAACTCTCACAACAACAACCTTCTCAAGGACAAAGGAAAAGAAAAACCCAAATGGGGCCTCTGGTGGAGAAGTTGGTCACTGAGAACATTGTTGCAGATGGGATGTACAGAAACTTGGTACTGCCCAAAGAGATCACTAAACCAGTAGGGGGCCAAGTATACTCAGAACTAGAGACATGTATGGTCTTCATAAATGGTAATTGTGAGTACTACTTTCAGCAGATGAATGAACTACATCTGGCATCAACCATCCAGCTCATCAGACTCAAACAGGGCATCCTAAGGAATTGCAAATTGGCTAAGGATTTTGAGTTTGAAGTCGAGCTAGTCATCAACTCTAGAAGTGACAAAGTTGAAGCCCAGAGAATCTGTGATCAAGGCCTTGATCGCTGAAGAACCTTTTTACTTTTGTTTATGGTTACACCACTGGGTGTTCTTGTAATAGACTAGGTTATTTATGTTTAAATAAAACTCTGAGGTATGTTTGTTAAATTATGTGTAAGAAGAAGCTGTGTACTCACTTACAATAATTTTAGACTTAGTATAATTTATAAACAAATAGGGGGAGATTATTGGGCAAATGAAAGTGTTAACTATGGACCAGTCTAGAATTGTTTAAATTAGACTAAGTGTTTACTGATCACTGAGAGGACCAGCGACAGAGACTAGACCAGTGGAAGGCAAAGCCCCAGCTGGCACACTAGGAACATTCAAGTCAAAGACAACGTCAGAGAAGTCGAAGACAATCTGAAGTCATACTCACCAGCGATTATGGATAGCTGGGATGTTGAAGGAATGTACTAGTGTTCAAGGATCTCTGAGTTGACAACACTCAGAGATCACTTAAGAACCCTAGAAGTCTGGGACAAGCAAAGCTTGTCCAATCCTTTTATAGTTTAGGCGGGAGAATCTACCAAGTGTTTTGAGCGGGACAAAACAAGAGATTCAAGATAAAGCCTAGTACGACCTAGTGGGAAAAAAGGTGAACAGTTGGTAGAAATGTTCACCTAAAGTTGTTTAAGGCTATGTCTCGATTTGGACATGCATTTAATACGTTGTACTCTTCCATTCAGAAGGTGACACGTATCAACTACTCCCACTAAGGAAGCAACCTCGTACACTATAAATAGGAGTGAGAAAGGAGAAGTAAATTAACCCTTGTGCTTGGATAATTTATCTAAGTTCTTTCTCACCTTGGAACCGCTGAGCCCTCAGCTGTCTACCAGCGTCTCATTCGTTCCCTTGTAAACTTGAGTCTCGAATCTAGTTTACTTGTTCTAGGGTTCATTTCTTGTTGTCATTCAACGAGTGTATTCATAGCGCTTTGTAATACTTTGTTTATAATACTTAATAAAGCATTACGCGTTTGAAAAGTATTTCATTGTGTTTCGTGGTTACAAGAGTTATAGTTTATCAACAATTGTCATATTAAGGGACTTTCAATAAATATCCTTAAAAAATCTATTTTATATAATAAACTAAAATAATTTACAAGTATTTTAAAGCACCAAATATTTAATTTGTTTCCTAAACTAGCACAAATGTACAAGATTTTTTATGAAGGGAATTTAATTCAGCCATAAACCAGCTTCCTAAAATACTTCTTATACACTGAAACAATGTTTTTGAAAAATTCAAATTTTCAAAAAATTTCAAACTGTGTAATGCATCATCTAATTTTGGAAATATTTTTAGAGCCATTATTATTATAACATGTTTTATTAAAACCAGGACGCTCCTACCCTAAAATAGTCAAAAACCTAAAACCTATATAACCCCATTCCACAATACATTTGTAGCACAAATATTCACAATTCTCGCTATCCATGTGTGTGCAATTGGTTAGATAAAAAAACTATCTTCTAAATCTCATTCGTTTTAATGCTGCCATAGAATAGAATGGATTTAGGTTCATTCTTGCAACAACATTGGTCTAATTTCTTGCACACCAATATGGATTGATGATTATTCTACTGCACAAACAAATCCCTCTTTTTGATCTTCATTCAATGAAAAGAATGTAACTGAATGAAGATTAACCAGAAAATAATATCTCTTTTTTATCTTCATTCAATGAAAATATGTAATTGAATGAAGATTGCACGGTTGATTGTAACGATTTTAGGTTCAAATACTTTCTTCAATCAGGTTCGTTTTACAGTGTCTTATTTTTTTATTTTAATTTCAGCGTTTGTAGGTTCAAACCCTAGAAAGTAATTTGAGGAAAACTATTTTTATGAATGAGGAAAATTATATGTTTTATAAATTGTGAATACTCAGTTTTTTTATTGATTTCTGATATCCTTCCATATCGCACACTGTTTTTCATTCATCTTTTTCATTAATCTTATCCATTTAACTCAAATATTTTAACTCATTAAAAGTGTTTCTTTTAGATCCAGAACCAGTGCTTCGATGGTTTCTAAAGAACTTAATAAATTGTTTTAATTTTGAAGCAAATGATTCAGCTAAAATATTCATGTTATTAAGGTCCTGGCTACTACATAGTTTTCTAGGTTAAAGCATTCGTAAAACTAGTAATTTCATTTATTGATTATGCAGGTTAAAAGCATTCGTAAGTATATTATGTCGAAACCATGGTTAAGTTTCTTCTTTGCTATATCTGATTTACTTATTTTTTTCTGAATGTAATTTGTGATACCATTTTCTAAATCGATTTATATATGTTGGTTGACTACGTGATTAGTGGTAGGAGCTTCATAAGCAGATGGTTGATCTATACATCGAATGATGCTCTAAACTCACCAGTTATAATCTAAATTATTACTTTTAATAAGCAATTAGCAGTTCCAATTTTTGTCATTCTTTTAATTAGTTATGATAATGTATGATGGTTTAAGTAAAGTTTCATAGCAGTTGTTCGATAAAATGTTGGAGTCGAAATAACGACAAACAAATAGTTTTCTTAGTAAAGTTTCATATAAAAAGTTTGGGTATAGACGTGCATTTCTTGAGATATATTCTTTGATTTAATATGCTTATTGTAATGCGTTTTTAAGACATTTATGTTAGCAATATGCATGAATCAGTCTATATATATTCTTGAGTTATGATAAATTGCAATTTTTCTTATGTCAAAACATCAACATTTAGTTTTATTGAATGTCTAGCTAAAAGTTTCTACTTTAAAGTGAATTATCAAGTTTCAAGGCAGTATCTTGATTTTTGTTGTTACCCTATAAATGAATATCAAATTTTGCTATTAAGTTTTATTTCCAGCATCTGGCCTTAACAGTGATATTTGAGAGTGTCATATTTATAGATGTTTGAAGATTAATGTGTGTGGTTAAAGCTAAAATATGTGTGATCCGCTATGTTTCAAGATGCCTGATGGGTTCTATGTTTCATTGTGTATGAACCAGTATCGAGAATCAAGCAGAACATGGTGGAACCTTAAACAAGCACCAACTTAGCAGATTGGTAAGTAACTACTAATACACCTCTGATATTTTTATAGAATATATTGCATTGTACTGAATACCTTTCACTAACAAAAGTTGCGTATTACATAAAATGGGTTTGAAAATTTCATGGATTAACACTATTCATTTGCTAAGTCATGCCCAACTCAACTATGCCCTAAAAGTGTGTTCATTTGCGATAGGTAGAAAGTATAGTTTCACCAATGCGTGCGACGCAGAGTTTTTAATGAATAACAACAGCCGACTCAACAAAAAAAGTTCACCTATTTAAGAAACATAAACGGGTAGAACGGTGACATGAAGGTTTATTTGCCATTTTCTGAATAAAGAGATTTAAACCGCAAGCATTTGAATACACTTCATGTAACTTCTGACTCTAATTGACATGAATGTTAGCTTTCAAAACCCAATCAACCATGTAAATCGTGTTTTGTAAATTTACATGAATACACTTCATGTAACTAAAAAAGATTAAATATGTGACTTCTTAAACCAAGTGCCACTGACCTGGCTTTTGAATAGCTTGGGTTGGCCGATAGACTGATATTGGGTATCAGTTTATTAGTAAAATAGACTGTAGTGGAGGCCATGTTTTATGAAAGGAAAAGCCTTTTTTGCTACTGAATTCTGGAACTCAGTTGATTTTAACATGACCTCATTGCAGTTGCTGTTGAAACTTCTTGATGTATTTTGTTACAATTTATCTTTTGTGTGCGTATCAGTATGTTCACATCCCATATTGACTTAAAAATAAAATGTGTGCAGTTTTTGCTTAAGGTATTTTGGCATTACTTTACCAGGTTTTACCTATAGGCGATGCATTGAGTGGGTGACGGGTCTAAACGGGTTGGCAGTGGTAGGTTTTAGTTTTGGATGAATGCGCCTGGTCTAGGTCTTTTTCACTCGCACAAGTTTGCTGCTAATAAATATGTTTTACACAAATCAAGTGAAATACCATTTAATTTTATGTCAAAGACAAGTATTTATTTGTGTTCAAGTGGGGACATGTAGTTGCAGCTTGGAAAGGAAAAGCAAAAAGGAAAGATGGGGAATTTTGACGAAAAAGGAACTGTTGATATTGTGCAGAAGAAGTCATACCAGGTAACTATCAAACGAAACTTGTGAAATTAGCTGGTTTAATTTTGTAGAAGGCTCCAAATTTCATAGTTGATTATCTTTGTATATTGTTTCTTAACACATATATGTTTTGGAGTTTCACAATATTTGGATGCTATGCTAAGTTTTTGAACACTATGTGTAAGGTGTAAACTAATGGTGTGACATTCATCTGTGTTTGAAACTATAGCCTGATGTGCCATAATAGAATTACGATGATGTTTACTTTCATTCTGTTGCACAATGATTGTAACTGTTTTTAGCTAAAACACACGTCTTACATTATTGTATGAAACTTGAAAACATCTAGCCAAATGTATTGTTATATTATTTTTGGGTCATGATATGAACGTTTTCATTCAATTTAATGGTCATGCTTCATTTATTCTATATCGTTTTATTGCCACATGATTAATATCAACACCAATAAAAAGTTTGAGCTTTTTAAACTTTTCATTTTGTGTGAGGCCAAATGCCCTAACTTCGTTGTCATTAAACAATGAAACTATGTAATTTGAATAATAATGATAATTGTGTACGTAATTCCATGTTAATAATAATACATAATAAAAAATTTGAGGGTCGAAGGCTAGCTAGTTTCCGCCCAATGTTACCATGTGATTCAAGATTCAAATTTTTTTATTAACATACAAGTGGTTTATTTTGAAACCAATTCTACATATTTTTAAGTAAATAGGTCAAAAATGACCCCTCTTTGGTTCTGATATAAAATTTGGTCGCAAAAGGATGTGAGCGGCAACTTTATACAAAATGAAATGACATAAGAAATTGTAGTTGTATAAGTGCGACTGAAATAAATGCAAGATAAATGACTAAGGACTTGTGGGTTCCATGGTATGACTGGTGAGTGAGAACTACTTTGTATTGATGGAAAAAACTGTTTATTTGCTTATAACTGATGTATTTCATTTTACACATATAAAACCATAGGTGGCAAACTAAATATTCGTTGTTGGGTAATGGTCATTAGTGTTGTAACCGATTAGTTTGAGCTATAAGAGTAAAGTTTTATTTTAAAAAGGTGATGATTGATCAAATGGGAATTTTAATGTTATGTAAACGGGTAGGATAAGTCTCTTCTTATGCAGCACTCTTAATTTAACTATGATGTTTGATCAAATAAAAAATTTAAATGTGATGTAAACGAGTAGGATAACACAAGTCTCTTCTTATATATCACTCTTAATATAAATGTGATGATTGATCAAATGAAAATTTGAATGTGATGTAAACGGGTAGGACAATAAAAGCCTTTTCTTATGTTATCACTCTTAATTTACTTTGATGATTTATCAAATCGAAAATTTAAAATGTGATGTAAACGGGTAGGAAAACACAAGTCTCTTCTTATATATCACTCTAATCTAAGTGATGATTAATCAAATCGAAATTTAAATGTGATGTAAATGGGTAGGACAACACAAGTCTATTCTTATATATCACTCTTAATTAAACTACGATGATTGATCAAATAGAATTGAAGGGATTTTTATTAGTATGTCCTCTTTATTTTAAAATGTGTCTTATAATAATAATAATTATAACTAATATATGAAAAGTAAGTGATTTTGTTTGGAAAAATAATTAAACGAATCTATGTAAATTCTACGGTTGAGAATGTGCATTGATTTTTCACTTTATGTGTTCTCATATACGTCATGGTGGAGACTATAATACATGGTAGACTAATTATAGGATTGTTACACAGTTAAACGCTTATCGAATATTTCATGTTCTTTATATTATATCTATTACCAGAACCCGTTTCATTTTTTAAATATAAACATCCGTTTATTTTTTTTAAATATAAACATCCGTTAATTCAGATGGGAATATATGTAACACGACTGTAAATGTAGTTTACAAAGAATTATTACATGGACTTTAATCAAAAGTTTATGAGGGTATATAATTTACTACATTTTAAATTATTGGTTTACAAAAGTAACATCTATTAATCTTAACTATTGTTTTAGTATAGGTGTTAGCCTAATGGGGATTGTCTTTTTCACTTAAATGGACTCACATACAACATGCTTGAAGATCATTAGGGATTGAATACTACTTTTATTGTTTTTAAAAACTTTACTTGCTTATTGAATACTCCATGTTTTTTATATTACTGTTTTCATATATTACGCGAACTCGTTTCATGTTTTTAATATAGAGATCTTCTTATTTTTTATTACAATAATAATCACTCTTTAAAGTAGTCTCGACATTAGACAGGTCTTTAAGTTAGTTCAACATAAAATAGGAAATAAAATTAAGATACATTTCGTCGTTCAAATTTTTTGAAGTATAGCACGTTTTTCTGGCAAAATGTTCTTGCAATCTGCTTATTATTTTCTCGAATCTTCTTTTGCCTATTTTGCTTTCTCAAAAAAATGATTACGCCGAAAAACAGTTTCTTGACGAGTCACACCGTTTTCGTCATATTGCTTCTGAATATATGCTTTGATTTCTTCGACGTTATGGGGAGATAACAAGATATTTTCGAGATTAAAGTGTGAAATTCTTGATATATAATTGTGTTTTTAATAGAAAAGTGATTTTCCGTTAAAATAAAGTATTATTTGTGAAGTGTAAAATATATATTAATTTTAAGCAACTGTGGAATTTTTTGTAACTTTCTCAAATTGGAGTAAGCCAATTCAATGGTTTTCCATCAAATGACGGGCTCTTGCAGTGTGGTGGTGCGGGAGTGGCGACACTAAACCGTCCTCCACGTCAAATGGGTGAATGAGCACGCTACGACACCCATCTTTCTAAACTAGTCATTGTTATAGATACCATACGTAAACATGAATGTTATAACGTAAAAACTGACGTGGCTGTGAGTGCATCGAACACTTAACTTAAAAGTCACTTTTTATAAACATGTTAAATGAGTTAAACATATGGACTTATTTAAACACATGTTAAATGAGTTTTGAATCATGTTCTGTTTGAATCAAGTAATCAACTTATCAACCCTCTCAACTTGGATCATTGTAGTGAATTAACTCACGTGTTAAAACTTATTTGACATTAAATGTAGCAACAACTTTGTACCTACCTACTTTAAATAAGTCAGCTTCTCGTGAGTTTATAAAACGTGTAAATTTTGTAATGGTAGCTCAGTACTTCAGTAAACATCATCTTTGCAGAACACTGTACACAGTTCTGATGCCCTCACGTGTCTATGATTCGTAGCCTTCCTTAATATAGTTCGATTCTTGTACCATTGGTCTTAGCTTGTAGGGAGAGATAAAGAAGACGAGAAGACGATAAACAAACGAACTTAATTGTATACTCCACATGTTTTTATGCGTATAATTTGGGCCCAATATAAGTAAATAAGCTCCAAACAAAAAACCTCAATATAATTTGTAATTATAATAAGCCCAAATAAAAATCCATTATGTTTTATGTTATGTGATATATTTTTATAATTTATTTTTAATAAATTTTGTTTTTTTAATTATAAACAAAAGAATTAGTTTGTTTAATGAATGAAATAATTATTAAGGGGTTTTTTGAAAAAAAAAAAAGTGGTGTTGGCTGGTTTTATGATTAGAGAGGGTTGATATTATTTGAGTGTTAATGATGTAATGCTGATATAATGATGTTATTTGAGGTATTTGGTATTACTATGCCTAACCGTTTAAGAAGATACATGAAATTTGAAAATCTTCTTTCTAAGAGTTGTCTACTTTGATGAGTGTGAAGCGAGGATCAGATAGATCACACGATCAAGCTCACGGGTTGCATACAAAAACTAAACAATAAAACTGCTCACTACAAGGCGGTCGCTGAGTTGGTCGCCTCTGTAGTTGCCGGTCGGTCGCGATCAGCCAGTGACGACTTGAACATTTAATTTTGGAAGGTCGGATTATCTTATACAT
This sequence comes from Glebionis coronaria, assembly GCA_025667525.1. NCBI lineage: Eukaryota > Viridiplantae > Streptophyta > Magnoliopsida > Asterales > Asteraceae > Glebionis > Glebionis coronaria. The sequence goes on from CM046875.1 coordinate 137,155,246, forward strand.
ACTAAAATAAAAAATGAACAATAACTTTAAAACTAAATGCATTATATTTACACTACTCGTCACGAATTTTAAAAAGCCAACGCCTTTTCTAGTCTCCAATAAAATCCGCCGTTGGGGGTCGCAGAAGGTCGCAGCAACTATCCGATTGGGACAAAAACTTCTCCTTTTTTTTTCTTTTCTTAATTCCGTTGGACCGTTTGGGGTTTATCATCAGCAGATGAATGTTCGTAAGATGTTGGGCCTAACTATGGTCTTTCTTTGGGCTTCTTCAATGAAATGTTAGCAAGATGTTTGGGCTTAAGTAGTTAAGTAAATTCCTTTTATAGTCTCGAACAATTAAAAGTAGTTGAGTAAATTCCTTTTATAGTCTCGAAAAATAAGTTTAATCATTTATTTTTTTTTCATCCAACGAAATAACTCATTTTCATAACTTTTTAAAAAAAATATCTCACAATTACGTAGAACGAAAGTATTATTGCGACGAAAATTAAATTATTTTTCTATCGAGCAACATATGCATAAATTTTCGACGAATTTTTTTTCCCTGAGAAAATCATATATAATTTGTATTATATATGGTTTTTTGAAATCATATATGATTCGTAGAAACATACATAAAATCATATTATTTTGAGAAATCATATATAATTTTGAGAAGTCATATATGATTTTTTTAGACAAAAAAAAGTTTGTCAAAAATTTATATATGTGTCATTCTATATAAAGATGATATAATTATGGTTGCAATGGTTTATTTTTTTTCGTTTGACGATTTATCATTTGTGAGATATTTAAATTTTAAAAGAAGTAAAAAGTGGGAAATGAGCTAATATGATTGATGGTTGGGGTGTATGTATACTATATATATATATATATATATATATATAGTAAGGATCCAGTGAGAAGAAACTTAAAATAAGAAGTGGTGAGAAGAAACTAAAACCACACATTTGAGATGAAACGACTTGAATTAGATGCATTTCTATTCATGTAGATGCACTATCTTAAGTTTCGAAAGTTAATTTGATGTGTAGATGGTGCAAATTGATTTTCATGATTTTGGCACGTGTAGAAGAACAAAAATATAGATAAAATCATAGAATGCATCTAATATACGCATATGCATCAAATTAAAAGCTATAAAACATGTTATGATTCATTATAATGCATCTAAGATTATAAAGATGCATGTAATTTAAGTGTATGCATCTCGAATATGTGGTTATAGTTTCTTCTTATCCTTCTTATTTTAAGGTTTCTTCTCATTTGATCCTAACTCTCTCTCTCTCTCTCTCTCTCTCTCTCTCTCTCTCTCTATATATATATATATATATATATATATATATATATATATATATATATATATATATATATATATATATATATATATATATATATATATATATATATATATATATATATATATATATATATATATATATATATATATATATATATATATATATATATATATATATATATATATATATATATATATATATATATATATATATATATATATATATATATATCCCTACTACTTATAAAGGGTATAGGACTCTTTTTTTAAGTACACTTATCTAGGGAAACTAGGAATTTATAAAGGAAAGTCTAGGAATCTTTTTCTATACTTCCATCTTTGATAGTTGACCTCACAACCACACTCAAATGCCAGAGACGCAAGATGAATTCAAAATTTTAAAAACCCTAATTATATCCATATATAAACCACAATCTTCTATTGCAATTTCACAAACCATTGCTTCTTATCTTTTCTATAAACCCTAATGCCCTAAAAAACACAGCCGCCACCACCACCTCATTATCTGCCGAATCCGCCACCATTTTTAGTGGTTTAGGTGGTTTCAAGGTAGTTTTGATTGATGGTATTGGTTGTTGGTTTGGGTGGTGTTTGTGATTGGTTATATTGTTTTGAGATTTAAACATCACCACCACCAAATCACTCTAACAAGGTAACAAACACCACCATCGCCGCTAATCCAGACCACCACATCCTTCGATGCTCGCCGACTTCTTCGTTGCCGCCGTGCATGGTGTGCGGCGTTGGTGGTCGGCTGGTGTTGTTGGGTGCTTAAAGGGTTGTTGATTGTAGCGTAGGTAACCATAGTAATGTTTTGATGGTTGACCTTGGTTGATTTATGGTGTTGGTCTCATTGAAAGGTACTGGCGACATACATGTACTATAGTAATAGCTGTTTAATTTTCATTAACCATTTTTTAAATAAGTTATTGATCATCTTTATTGCATTTTTTGTATTGCAATATATTTGATTCAAAACAGTTCCTGATGAGGCTCGTGGAATAGGGCGACCTTGATGAAAATGAAGATCCGTAACTTTGGTTTGAAAATGAACATTGGGTGGTTACGTTATTGGAGGTGCTGGTCTCATTTAAGGCCTGAAAATGATGTTTGGCGGAATGTTGGGGCATGACAATGGTGATGCTGCAGATGCCACACTCAAAGGTCAGGTGATACATAGGAAAACTTGAATGCCGATTATAGGTTTTTAGTTTTTCTTTTATTCGGGTGATGATGTTTTCTGGTTGCATATTTTATCGTTACAATACTATATACACGAGGTTTATTGAATGCCAATAGTTTACCTGCTGCACTTTTTATATTTACACGCCTTGCTGTTTAAATCTGATATAGGATGAAGTCTTTGAGGGTCATTATGCACTGAGTATGTCATTTAAACTTACATGAATATGTGATTGGATGCTTTAAATTTAATTTGAAATACAGAAGCACCCTTTGATTATATGATTCTCACCAGGACTTTATTCGTTTTATTTTGCAGATTTATTTGACAGCCTGACTGGCAGATGTTAACATTGATAAGCAAAGGCATGGGAAACTTTCATATATCAAAATCAAGCCTGAAATTGTATTCCAATTGGTCAGAATATGAAAAACATGTGTGTTTGATTCTTGTGCTGGTAAACTTATATATCTTTCAAGTGGAAATTAGTTTGCCACGGGACATTTTGTCCGAATTTAAGTGTCTAATTTTCATGTCTATAACTAAAACTTTCACCTAATTTGTTCCAAATGATTCTTGTGCTGGTAAACTTATATATCTTTCAAGTGGAAATTAGTTTGCCACGGGACATTTTGTCCGAATTTAAGTGTCTAATTTTCATGTCTATAACTAAAACTTTCACCTAATTTGTTCCAAAAGAGCCGTAAGAGAAACCTTTTTTTTAACAAGGGCATACATATTAAATCATAAGGCGACATAACGAAGCTTATAACTTCTGTTTATGGTGTGTTTATCTCCTAACATTTTCTTACACAGGGTGCAAGATATATTCTCTGAAGTGGGAGAATAAATTCTTGTTAACTTTGTTTTCTGAAGTTGGTAACTGATCAGCATAGTAGCAGTTTCGTGTCATATTATTGCCTTGACGGTTTATGAAAGCAAAAGTTGACTTGCGCAGGTAAAAGCATTTTGCTATTGATGAGGTTTATTCTCAAGAGAATTTTATCTATGTGGATCGCTTACATGTTGGTTAATCTATCTATATGTATGCTGGATCGAAGCGTGTATGATTATGTGAAAATGAAAAACTCGACAGAATGACGTTTTGAACTGTATGAGAAAGTGAAGTCGTTCGTCCGATTGTATCTTTGATTTGCATATCTCTACATATATACCTTTTCATACATGATACTTGGCGGAATATTAGAACTGAGAAAAGTTACAACTTAATTGTGTTCGTTTGGACAGACCAAAGGAAAACTTGAAGGAGGCGAAAATTATACTCGCGTGCAGTACTAGAAGATCCTCGGGACACGGACAAACGACGTATGTCCTTTTTCGGATGCTACCAGGCTATCACCAACATGTGTTGACATACGAGAATACACTTGGGCTGCACGGGTTTTTGACTTTCATCCTACTACCTTATGGTTCATTCGCGGACATCCGTAGTCATAGGTGATCAATGAAATCAAAAGGAAGTTGGTTCACTCATTTTGCAATGAGCTGTTTGGTTACATTATAGGAGAATGAGATGATATTTTGTAATGTAGGAGAATAAGCAATAGAACACATCATCAAAACCATGGGCATGTCAAAAATTATGACTCACCGTTCCGGTAAATATAGTTTTATAAGGAGTTACTTATATAACACTTGATTGATTCGAACCCGATTATTGTATTCTTATTCGGTAGCTTATTATCTCTTATTATAATCTTTAGCTACGGAAAAGACTTGCAACACTTTGGATGACAAAGATGAGTTATGTTTATCGCATCATCGTTGCCTATTGAACATACTTATCACGAATAGATAAATGAAGTGGGATAAAGACCTACTATGTTGAATAGTTGAAAGTTTTATAGGGGTCGGATTTGATATCGAACAGTGGGCTTGCCAGAATACAATTTGTCCAAACTCTTGAGTTTTTCCATCGTAATCATGTAAATGTTATGTACATATGTAAATTTGATGTACATAGACCAATGTTTAACCATGGGCAAAACACCCATATGTTAAGTGTCTTTCTTATTTACTTTTTTTTTAATTCTACTCATTGTTCATAAACTAAGGGAAACTAAAAGCAACGTAACTCCATTATAAATACAAACTTATCTATTTCTCAATACTATAGAAGACTCGAGCTTTTGTAGATACATATGCCGTGCTTCAAAAGTTCACATACATTACACGAAACACTTACCATAATATCACATATAATTATTTATCTGCTGCTAGGCATTCCGCTGCTATGTGCGGATAACCGTCTATATATATATATATATATATATATATATATATATATATATATATATATATATATATATATATATATATATATATATATATATATATATATATATATATATATATATATATATAATGGGTGTATATCTTTTTTCAATATTTATATATGGTAACTATATGAATCTTTTTTCTATATTTCCATCTTTAAAACTTCTGACTTTTTCTCAAACTTTGATATAACTCACCCGTAAAACACACACACAACCATCTTATTTTTCTCTCTGAACCCTAAAATAAAATCGCAGCCGCCACAATCATATTACCTTCTCCTTGATCTGCCGAATCCGCCATCATCTTTTGATGGTTTAGGTGGTTTAAGTTAGTTCCGATTGAGGGTATTGTTTGTTGGTTTGGTTCATCATCACACATAAAAATTATGGAGATCGTGAAGAATCGACACCTACTTATTCGCAAGGTTTGTTCAAATCACTATGATCTCACATAATTAAGAGGTTTTGTGCTAATCAACGTGATATCAATTCTTTTGGTGGTGGCTTCAATGACTTCAATGGTGTAAGTTTTTATCTAGATCTATATATCTTTTAAGATCTGGTATTTATAGCTTTGCTTAGTTTGTTTCGGCTTATATATCCGGTTTATGTTTTTATTTTTATTTTGGGATTATGATTCATAAGCTTACTTTTTGTGGCTTATTTTGAAACTTACTGAAGTTTATTATGTCATAATGAACTTATGTAAGCCAAAAAGTTTCAAAATAAGTCACAAAAAGTGAGCTTACAAGCCCAAAACCAAATCAACAATAAGAAGACCATATAAGCCAAAACAAATTTGAGTTTTTTAACTGGTTGCTTGATAAAAATGCTTGTGACTGTTATTACTTGAAATTTGAGAGGTCTCGAAATTAGCTTTGTTTAGTTTGTTTCGGCTTATATAGCAGGTTTATGTTTTGTTTTTTTCTTAGATTATGATTCATAAGCTCACTTTTTGTGGCTTATTTTGAAAAGCTTCAAAATATGCTAGAAAATGTGAGCTTATGAAACACAAGCCCAAAACCAAATAAACCATAAGCCAACTACATGCCAAAATAAATTAATGAATATTTGAGTTTTTTAAACTGGTTGCGTGGTAAAGTGCAGTGACCGTTGTTACTAAAATGTGAGAGCCTCTTGAGGCTGAGTTTTTTAACTGCCTGCATGGTAAATGCTTGTGAGTTGTGGCTGTTATAACTTATTACTGAAATGTGAGATGTCTCGAATTTGAATCGTGATTAAGAGATCGCTTTAGCTTGTTTAACGGGGGTGTTTGTTTCCGCTTATATAACGGGTTTGTGGCTTGTTTGGTTTTGGGCTTATGATTCAGAAGCTCATCCACCAAATCATTACATACCCACACAATACTGCATCTAGATTCTTTTTCTTGATTACAAAATTCGAAGCTAATGACAAGTTACACCAAACAATCATTATTTATTTGATTGGATTTTAAACGGTATGATTCGAACACGAGATTTATATTCTTGATTGATGCATCTCCAAATCATATTCATTCATTCATTTAAATTAATAATCATCATCATCAATAATTATGCATTCGTTATACCTTTTTCTTATAGATCTTGAATGATAATTTTGTTTTGTTTTGATCTTTGTAGGCTCACAGGCTTACAAACTGGTATCACACGAGATAAGATTTTTTGAAAAACAAATTTTGGATCTCCACCGCTCCACAATATGTAAGGCAAGTTACCCTGGTTCTTTATACTTTTTTTTATTTTGAGTTGATTTATAATTTAGATGTGGGTAAGAAATCATCATTTTTTGCCGCGAAAAATGAAAGGATGGTAGAGTGTGTGAACCTCTTGCCTCAACAACCTCTATGAGCACGCTCACGACATCGGTTAATCTGATCCAAATTAATCTGAATGTTTAAGAAAATGTTTATTTTTAAGGAATTTTTAGTTGTTGTGGTGATGTGGTTGTTTTGTGGTAGGTTTGGCGACTGAGACAAAGGACTAATTACAAACAGCAGGTGGATAGTGACATTTCATTTTTTTGTTTTGGTGATTTTGACCATCCTTTCTGTAAGTATGTGGATTCAAGCTTTGTATTAAACGAAGGTCTGTTAAAGGTTTGTATTCAGTACTTATTTAGCTTATCTATCTTTTGGTCCATATTCATGTTTGTGTCTACGGTGAGATTAACACAAACTTGGAAGAAGTCATCCACACACCCTCTAAGTACTTATTGGCTTGTTCAATTATTTAAAAGAAGGTACTCAATCTCTAACTGCTTAAAAAATATAAGTTTATTGCAACCCTCTATCTAGACATATGTTGGCTGTAATATCTACCTCAAAAAATAGTTTAATATTTCTTCTTTAATATCTTGTGAAAATATTTGATATGTGCACTTTAAATGAAATTGGTTTGATGTAGGATCGTGTCTATTTAAAACCATAAACGCAATTTGTTTCAACCACACATAAGAGAGATTGATGGTGAGGCGGGTGTGTCATTTTTCTCATTTGTACCTTCTAAGTTTGTGAATGTTTATAATACTTTGTTTGGAGAAGAAGTTGGATTAATAACATATTGCAAATTTTTATGCTAGGAAACTCAACAGATTATGCACCCACTCCTTACTACACGCGTCACTTGATGATTCTAGATAGACATAATACCTGGTCCTCAAACTGGTCGCAAGGTATCTTTTGGTGAGCTGAACTGGATATTTACTACACTTATGGACACAATTTCCTGGAATGTTCTTCATGGTAAGGATAACTATACTTTTATTAAAAATACAACTAAGTAAAATGTTATCCTTCTGGGTGTCAATATTAAATTCAATGAACTATATATGATAAACAAATATATAAATATAGGTTACATGATTTTGTACCCTAGCATAATCATATGCTTCATATTCCAGAAATGGTGCATATGATGTTCTCACATCAAAAGATATCAGATGTGTAAGAAATACAGATTGATTTGGCGGATGATTTTGGAATTGGGGCGAAAGCATCTTATGAATTGCAAACTTTAATGTTTTTGGCATTATGACAAGACAAATGGGTTTCGTTTTTTCTAAGAAAAATGGTGTATATTATGTATTGCACTCAACTCTACGCACACACGTTACACCCAAATGTTGCTTCTGATGTCTTTCCAATGAAGCATCGGGTTGCTGCACAAAATTTAAGACCACGAGCTCCTACAAATATTTCAAATGATGCTAATGCCAGTAGCGTTGGGTCACACGCTCTTTTTATGATACAAATATTTCAAATGGTACAAATATTTCAAATGATGCTAATGCCAATAGCGTTGACTCAATGTTCCCAAAAAAGTTCATCTGGCTAATTTTTCAACGCTTCTATTTCGATAGTTATTAATTATTGTTTATATTCATTCTATTGAAGGGGATTTCAACTAATCAGTCAACTTTACCGACATTCAATATAGGAATTAAATGGAATGTGTGCATCCGGGCTTTCACATTTGGAACTACTTCCACGAGTCTGGTCACTGGTTACGAAAGCATGCCCGCAATCAAAAGTGGGGAAGGAACCAGTGGTGTTCGCAACGAAGGTAAATATCTTATTAGTATCTTATTTTAGTTTCTTAAGAACCTGTAATACGATTCATTCTCATAAATAAAATTTCTTTCTACAATTAACTCACATGTTTCCAAAAACGTTTAACATGGGAACCTTACCAACTTAAGTTGACCTTGGAGACGGTAACAGTAATGTCTACAGTTTGGAAAAGTAATTAGCACACCAGAAGTGGCGGGTGTTACACTGGGTATGCTTCTTTTGTGCTCTGTCCTACACAAATCATACACTATGATTTTTTAAGATTAAAATTGCATGATTGATTTATAAAGTCAGAGTAAGACAATATATGATCACAACATTCAGTTAACAGTCCACTATTTCTTCGTATTTGTGTTCATTGTTACTATAATACTGCACTTTTCATGGGATGGAGTATAGTTTGAAATTTTTTGCCCTAAAATGATGTCAAGACTTTATTTTATGTTTTATTGCTAAATTTGTTATGTTATCAGTTCATTTAATGATAAACCAATCAAGAAAAAACCATTTGACTACATAGACAAGGAGCTCTTTGAGAAAGAAATTCAGCATTTTGTTCTTGGTACAAAATTTGAGCAATTAAATCGAACTTGAACTCTAGCAATTACTCAGACACATTACTTCTAATAAGGATCTTGGAGGGTGTCTAAGGCATTGCTACTTGGCACATGACGTAGTTAAGTAGATGAATAGTAACAGTGTGTAAGTGCAAACATTTCGATGTTTAATCCAGATGATCTCTTTATGTTTTGGTGATGACAAACGTATAACTCGCAATACATTATGTAAAATGTGTAAGGTACTCGTAATCACTCAAGCATAATTATGTATACTTCTCTCGACACCTTGAAGATTGCATTCGTCATGAAGGACGCGGTTCTCTTATATGACACGCGGTTCCTTAAAGATATCGAACCGCGGGAAGATAAAGAACCGTGGGCAGTCAAGCCGATTTTGGCTTATGAGAAGACTTTTGGAACCTTCTAGTAGATGGAGGGAAACTAAAAAATTCAAAATTCAAATTTTGAATTTGCTTCTAAAAGATGGAGGAAAGAAAAATAAATTCAAAATTCAAATTTTGAATTTGGGCTCCAAGATGATAAGGTGCATCCTTTTATCCAATGGGTAGTCCATCCTTCTATCCATTGGGTAAAATGGTGCTCTCCAAGGCAAGAGTTGACTATAAATAGAAGTCAATTTTCTTCCATTTTCTTGTGAAAAAACACATACATTTCACCTCAAAGATTCCATTCCTCATTTGCATCCTCCTCCTCATATGCAATGAGAAGAATACTTCCATCCTTGTGAAGTGTTAGTCATACCATGATGAAGATCATTCTCTCCTAAAGATCTAATCATGTTCATCATTTGTTTATTTGTGTCTTGTGTAAATCCAATGTATTTGTGAATACTTAGACTAGTTGTGTTGATCCAAGCTAGGTGTAAATACTTGGATTAGAGTTGTGTAAATCCTTTGCCCATGTGTGTGCTTGGATTTAATGTGTCATGTGTGTACTTGGATATGTTTAGTTGAGTTGTAATTGGTTGTGTCTTGGTAGTTCTCACTAAACTCTAAAGTGATGTGGTTGTGTCTAGGTAGTTCTCACTAAACTCTAAAGTGATGTGGTTGTGTCTTGTGAGTTCTCACTAAACTATAAAGTGATGTGGTTGTGTCTTGTGAGTTCTCACTAAACTTTAAAGTGATTAGTAGTTGTGTTGTGTGAAGTTCTCACTTAGCTTCAAAGTGAAGAGTCGTGAAGATTGGTTCTAGGTTTCGATTAGAACTCGACATCTAGCCTTGTGTCGTTAAATGGTGAAGTGGGAAACGTTGTGTAGATTGGTCCTACCTAATATTAGGACTCAACATCTAGCTTAGTGTCGGAAATGTGTAAGCGACGTGTATGGTTTTCTCCGCCTTGAAAGGAGTTTTGTTGACTAGTGAAGTAACTATCGAGTAAGGTGTACTCGAGGAGTGGAGTAGGGCGAAGAGGAGCTTCGTGACCGAACCACTATAAATCATCGTGGTCGGTACTTTCCTTTACATTTATGTCTTTACTATTATAGATGTATTTAAATTTTTTGTGTTGTGTGCATCTCATAATCTAAACATCTAAGTTGCGGAAAAGCTAAGGCTTAGTACGTGTGTGCTTCGTGTTTAGATTATGGTCAAGTGTGCATCCTTTCGTCTAAACATCTTAGTTGCGGAAAAGCTAAGGCTTAGTACGTGTGTGCTTAGTGTTTAGACTATTGCTTGATGTACACTTGATTTGATGTGTTTGTGTGTTTCCTTACTTATAGTTATTATCTATTACAAACACATCTCATATCTAGTCAAGCTTAATCGAGAATTTGATACAAACGATTGTCAAGGTTTACAACGTATCAATATTTGGCATCCACTTTAGGCGGTTCTTTATTGAGCCCTCGGTTCTTTATTGATAAGGAACCGCGGTGATATTTAAGGAACCGCGACCAGTGAAATAAACGAAATGTTTTGAAAATGAACTAGAAACTATTCAACCCCCCTTCTAGTTTCTACAATTGGTATCAGAGCGAGGTTATTAAAGATCTTTGAAGTATATTGTACTTTAAATCTTGGATCGATCTTTGCTCTCTTTTTCAAAACAAATGGTTTTTAAAAATGAAAATGGTTTTTAAAAATAGAGACGATCTTTGTATCAAATTGTTCATGAAGAGTGATTACTTATGAAATATGTTTTGTTGTTTCATTCGTAAAAGTTTTGGTGTTAAATAAACTTTGTATAATAGCTTGAATTAAATCTTTTCATGTTTGGATGTATAAAAATCTTTTGTGTCATAATTAACTCTAAAATACGAGTTCTATGTGTCTAAAATGATTTTTTAGAGTCCTAAGTCCTTCCAAAAAGTTACCAAATGATTTTGTCCAAAAACCCCATTTTTATCCTCTGGACGCGGTTCTTTATCTATTCCCCACGGTTCCTTATCAATAAGGAACCGCGGTCAGTCCGACACAGATTTTTGAAAATTTTGAAAAATCATATAAAATCAACCGTAAGTCTGTAGAAGTCTTGCCACCCGTCATTTCGAATGTAATTGAATTTTATTTTAATTAAAAATGCTTCCAAACCTTTATTCAAACTTTAAAATTTGGATGGTTTCTAAGTTCCATACTTTGTCCAAAGTATTGAGCGTCGGTTTGTCGTAAAACTTGTGTTTTACTCTTTTCTATTAAGTTGGACATCTCTTGGTGATATATCTTTGAAAATTGATATATTTATAAAGTGTTAAACTTAATTAAATTTTAAATGGGTCAAAGACTATTTTCAAATAAAATCAAGCTATGAATACTTTGTTGTATCTAACACTCAAAACATGGACGAATGCTTTTATGTGTTAAGCTAATTGTTTGTGTGTGTTATTATTATATGTAGACATTATTAAGTTTTCCTTGCTATTTGTAGTAGTATTACTTATATTTCTAGTCTCTTGTGCCTTGCTTGGTATTTGTTAGTATCTTGTTTTTCCTAATTAGGATGTATGCTAGATTTCTTGCATTTTAGTTGCAACATTATGTGTGCATTGCATATAGGATTAACATCTCTTGGTTTACAAATGTTACATAAACATTTTGTACACCTTTGCATGTTCTTTAACACTTATAGGTTTGAAAGCTTTGGGAGCTTGTCAAATCTTTTGATATGGGTCGTCTTACTCGATCCTTGTCTTATTAGTTCAAGTAGATTAATGTCTCACTATAAAACATGAAACACCCTTTGAAAATCTTAGCTATTTTCTCTTAAAGGAGTGTTAGTGGGAATCAATAAATATTTCAAATATATATCAATTCATTATTCAAATTATGATGGATATCATTATCGAATCTAATTTACATATTTTTTATCTAGACATGAATGTGGGCTATTAATAATATACATCAGATCATAACTCACACTTGTGTTGACGATGGTATATTGAATCTACTTGTTCAAATTATTAGACATGTTTTGTTTAATAATTGCTTATAATGCACAATGGAGTCGGTTTGACAACTTGGATGTTTCATCCGAAATACTCAAGTAATTTACATTGCAATGCAATTGGTAAATGTGTCATTTTCGAAAGACCAATCAAGAGTGTTCTAATAAATTGTGTAAACTTGGTTTGTACAATTTAATGTTATTAGCCTCAAGATCTATTAAGGTAAATAACCTTAACTAGACTCTTTTGTCAAGATATGCAATGGTGTATTCTTAAACCCCATTAGGTCATGCATTGTGTGGTTATGCAAGTTTCATCCTTGCTACACTTCATTAGGCAAATGTAGGAATTACGTTTTGTCTAACATGAGAATGACTACTAGAGAACCTATTGCACTAGAAATTCCATTTGACCTTACGGTTAAATTACTTCATGTGAGAAGTTGAGTTAGTGTATAACTCGTAAAAATGGTTATGCTTAGCCGTAATTGAGCATCTCTAGTGATAGTCTCATACTCATTCTCTAAATTGGCTAAATGGCTCTTCCTATATATGACTAATGATAGTTTACTTTGATGAACTTTGTATGTCATTAGGAGTCTTTTTATTTTGTAGCCATTAGGTTTTTCTTAACTTTCTTCCTACATGCTAATTGAACCTATGTGTTTTTCCTTTGTGTGTGTTCTAGTTTTTATTGCTCTTAAGCATGACTTTATGATAAGTTAGACTAGAACATTAGGATTTGCCGAATTGGAAAAAAATTCCCTTATCCCCCAAAATCACACCTTCTGTGGGTGGTTCTTTAAATAACCCATGGTTCCATATTGCTATGGAACCGCTGGCGAAGATAAGGAACCGTAGGCAGAAGCATTCAAAAATGAGTTTTCTAAAACTTACCAATTGTTACAACACCTTTTGGAATCTTTATTTTAAGCCTTTGATCACTCCCAAAATATCTTGTGCTTTCTCCTCTTAACCCTAAGCATTTTTTCATCTCTTTCTCACCTAAGCAAAATGTCTTATTTAGCAAATGAAAGCCTTGATTTTCCACCAAAGAACACACAAATCAAATCTCTTCTCCTTCTAAGGAAATTGATTTTGGAAACTCTCCTTTTCCACCACTTTCCCTTTGTGTTCTTCTTCCATCACATGATAAGGTCATGCATCATGGAACATATTGTCATTATTGTCAATATCAACATCGTGTCATGTCTTATTTCTTTGATGAGTTGAATTACAAGATTATCACCAAGCCTTTTTCCACCAAATTCCGCTACCACTTTGTCTTCTTATTAAGCATGTGTGTTGCTTATTAAATAGACATCTAACTTAAGCAAATCTTAGAGTTCTAGTGTAACTAGGATTAGAATTATGCTTAAGTTATAGTCTTGGGTTTCATACATAGTCGTATGATTGTTATGTTCTTTCATGATTTTCAACATGATTTATCTAAGTGTCTTGGATCTTGTTGTTATTATGTTTCTTTTCTTTTCTCTTATTTTGAGTCCTTTTCTTAAACTAACAAGAATTAGGATTCTCCTTGTAGATTTACACTACATGTAGCTTGATTTGTGATATCTAGATAGATGACTTGCTTGTATGCTACTTGCTTATATGTCTTCTTTTTTATCCTTATGTTATATGATTAATTGCTAAGTTAATGAATGCATGCTTATTATAAAGGTTTTGCCTTTTTCAAGCAATTCCGATATAATATCTCTTAGATGTGTCTAACTCATGCATGTCCTTAAATGCTAAGGGCTAACATGATTTACATAGTCTTCTCTTTTTAATTAATTAGGTTTCTTGCATGCCATATGTGTTAATTGCACACCTTCTCTACATTGGTTTATTGTAGACTTTATTAGGCTTGCCTTTTCTAGATAAGTCTCTAGAGTACATTTAGCCTTGCACATTAATCTCCATGGTTTTTACTTTGATGCTTGCTTAATTGCTACTACATGCTTATGCTTACATGTTTATGTTTACATGCTTATGCTTACATGCTTGTCATTACATGTTTAGTCATAAATGCTTAAGCTTACATGCTTATGTTTAGATGGTTAAACTTACTTGCGTTCAGGTCTAGGAGTGATGGAACTCTTTTCTTGATTTTGCATGCTTAGTTGAGTTAGGTTTTACTTTGTTGAATGCTAAGTAAACCGACATCTCCTTTGTGTTGCATATAGGCATTTACTAGGATCATTTCTTAATGTCAATCCTTCTTACATTAGGCATTGCATGAATTATCCTATGTGCTTACTTGATTATATGTTAGCTTTTGTACTAACTCTTTCATGTCTTCTTGAGCTTCTTTTGAGTTTCTTCTCTCGTTTCTTTCGAGTTTTCACTATCACCTTCTAAGGTGTAACACCCCATTTTGATAAATGGAATGTCACGTGAAATTATGGCGTGTCATCAAAGCATACAAGGATAAATGTCTAAAACATTACATGACCATAGGGATAACCGGAATCAAACATCGGTCCCCAAACATAAGCCCAAAACATAATAAAGCAAAAAAATGAATGAAAGACTAAACAAGCATAAGTATATGAAGGCAAAAAGGAAAAGAAGTCTCTAGCAGCTTCCATTCTATGCACGTCCTCCAAATGCTCGAGTCTTTCCTAGGGTACCTGCCGTTTTGGGACATGGAAAGGAAAGTAACGGCTGAGCAAAACGCTCAGTGCACGGATATAGACATAGTATAAATGACTAAAACATGATAAAGACTTAATAGCAGCGGAAATGTATAAGTCCTGGAAAACCTGGAACATGTTCATAAAACTGGTTTTATAGTTTGAAAAGCCTTATGTTTATCTTATGAAAACTGTTTAACATATTTTACCATTAGCCAATATAGGTCATGAAAAGCCACCGTGCATGAATACTTGGAACGGTGACCTAATCATGCAAATTAGAGGGGCTGCCTCTAATTTAATATACTGGTTTTAGGTAGGAGGGATCAGCTCCTTGTAAAGGATGCAAGGCACACACCACATTCACCATGAAATCCTGACTGAAACATGTAACTAGGATGCACCCATACGCTCCACATGATAAATATAAATAAATGGCCAAAAGCTGAAAGGACGCCACGAGCAATCACTCCGCCGTGGTGAAGTCATAACATCAGTGCCTCTAATGTTATGGTTATGGTACCTCCATAACTAGGTGAAACTGGTCATGCATGTATATGGCTTTAGGTATTCTAATTAAACATAAGCAATCCAAAAACATATAAAATAAATACTGGGAAAACAGTTGGCTGCATACGGGGAATCCTAATAAGGAAAGAATGTCCATACTGAAAGGACGGGAATCCATACCTCATGTCCAGTGAACGAAGAAGACGAATGGAAGAGGGTCCTACTTCGGTATCACTAACGCTACATAAATACATACGTGTATAAGTATCTGATCACTGAGTACGTAACCGCTTTAATGTTATGTCTTAGCTTATTTTATAAGTTCATGTCATGTTTTACTGATTTTAACGTTATACTATTATCGTGTATTATGTATATTCTGTTTAAGTATTACTTGTATTTCTTGTATTATTATACTCGTTGTGTAATAATAAGTAACTTTCTAAAAATAGCAGGTTTTCTAAAATAGAAGGTTTCCAAAAATAGAAAATTACCAAAAATAGAAAGTTTCCAAAAATAGAATTACTGATTAAAATAGATAAGTTTCTAAAAATAGAAAGTTTCCATAAATAGATTATCTGCCTTAATTAAATAAGTTTCTAAAAAATAGAAAGTTTCCATAAATAGAAATAAGCTGGATTATTAAGCTAATAATATAAGCTAAAGTGTTTTCATGCAATTTAAATAAACTATAGGTTAAAAGTATTTAATTAAAATATAATATGTTTTAATTAAATTAAAGCGTATAAAATACTTAGGTTAAACATGTATTATGAATTATATTAATATAACCTAAGTCATGAGAATTAATTAATTATAGGTCATGGTTTTTAATAATTAATTAATTACTTAGTCTAATTTTCATGATTAAAAATACTTAGGTTGAACTATGTATTAATAGTAAAATAATTAACCTAAGGCATGATAATTAATTAATTATAAGTCATGGTTTAATAATTAATTAATTGAATTAATATAGTCTATACTAAATAAATAAAAATACTTAGGTTAAATCATGTATTATTAGTTTATAATAATAAACCTAAGTCCATGTTCTAATTAAATTAATTATCTAGCTTATTAAATTAATTTAATTAATCTTGTAACAAATAATCTTGTAATAAGTCGTGTTTTAATAATTTAATTTACCTTATAAATTAACATACATGTTAAAGCTAACAACTTGTAAAATAATATCCCGTAACCATGTATTATTTTACTAAAATGCGTCGTAAATCAAACCCGTGAAAACACTTGTAGTTTTAGTTATAACCCGAACCAAACAATCTTTTTTTCTGCCCTTAAACCCGTAGCCAAACAGCCCCTAACTGTTCCTAAAATGGTTGCCAAACACCCCCTGTCCCTGCAACATTCCCCCCCGACAGTGGGGAATTCCCCCTGCTTGTTATAATTATCCCACCGAGAGCATAAGCTCTCGGTTCCCACTGCTTTCACCAACAGACCACTGGTCGCAACCAGTAGTTTCCCCTGTTTGGTTGCCGTTTCCCACCGTTAGACCAAAACCAACCAGCACCCTTTTTAGGGTTGCGGCTGGTGGTTGGGTAATACCACCGAGACTCCTATGAGTCTCGGTTTGTGAGCCTATCAAACCCAGCAACATCCCAATTGATACCCTTATATTTTAACGCATCATTAACATGTTTTTAGATGACTATTCTGATTCTTGATTAATTAATCCAAATAAATAAATTAAAACGAGATTACGAGTACCTTATTTCGTTTAGGGTTTGGGGATGACAAAACATGAATCACCTCTTGATTACTTGAATCCAAAAACGCGTATGCCCTTGTTTCTTGATGTTTACCCGTCGGCAGAAAAGGAGGCAAAGAAGAAAACATACAGCTGTATTTAGTTTTAGGGTTTTAGAATGTTTTGTGTTTTGTCCAAAAATAAAAATACCCCCCGTCTGTTTTGGTTATACACGCCTCAAACAATACACTTGGGCTTTGAGCCCAAGTCCTTCCTTTTTCTTCTTTGTCTAAAACAGCCCGAAAACATTTTACTTTGATTAAATCGCATCTCGTTAAAATAGTACGCGTAAATGAGTATTAAATGTCGCGACTTTCATAGTTTATTTATATACGTGACAAAAGTAAATATTACGTACGTAATTACTTGTCGTGTAATTTAATATACGTAGTAATAATAATAATCGTTTAAATGTTCGCGATTACGTGTTATATAGTTTACGTAATTTAATTCGTTTTCGATCGTGACTCAATATATTTATTCGTGTTCGTAATAAATATATATATATACGTAATTAATATTAGCTCGTGATTAATTACGTCCATGATTTCATGATCGCATGTTCGTGATTAATTATTGTCAAATAATTATTGCGTGTTCTTGTGTAGTAAATACTTATTGTGTTCTAACACGTACGTAATACGTAAAATCCTAACAACGTAATCGTATTCATGCTATAATAGGAAAGTTTTAATCTAGTACGTACGATCTAAAGGGTACTATAAATGGTAAAAGCATGCGGATTTTACAACTCTTCCCCCTAAAAAGAATAATTCGTCCCCGAATTATAGGTAACGTAACTGGAAGCGTAACATACCCGACTCAAACTGGAAGGGTATGTAAGATAACGACAAGTGAAGATGATGTGGAACGTGACATGTTTTGAAAGGACATGGAACGTAACGTAACTGAAAGGACATATCTAATTGATAAGAGAAAACGGATAAAAGTTCGGATGAACTTGTCCGTTTCCGAGTGGCTTCCCTCTTGGAACGATTCCTTCACAGATCTTGACACAAATCATAAATCTTGGTCCTCCTGACCTTGACTTGAATTACGAAGAAGTTCTTGGTTATCAACGTAAGGTAAAACCCCTAAATTTGATCGAGGGAAAAAATCAACGTGTAAGGCAACTGAAACGTTATCGTGCAAAACATTTCTAACTTAACTGATAATTAGCAACGATGCGCGAGACATGAGGAAACGTAGGACGTGAAAATTTTTGAACGTAATACGTGAAAATTTTTGAACGTAATACGTGGGGTTATGATGAGTGTAACATGAGTAAACATATCGTGATCCATGATATGAGGAACGTGGAATGTACATGACATGTGAAACATATCGTAAACATAGAATATAATGGCGGTAACGCCAAACGCTACAAGGTGAGACAGAATATGACGAGAAACGTCTGTTTGAGGATAGGGAGTTATACTAACTTGGGTTCGGTCTCTCAAGTTCTTGCAAAACTTCCCAGAATGAGAAAAATAACGTAAAATCGTAAGTCAAGATACCATCATGAATGTGAATGGTGTCATGAACGCGAGCGCGAAAGCAAGTCGTGAAAGTAGAACAAGGACGTGAAGTAAATAAGGAGTACAATTGCGAATCTGTATCTGACCCGATAACTGAGGGATTGCCAAGTTATCGGATGAGCCTTGGTTGGAACATGTCCGATCAATCTGTTGGTTCTGAAATCCTTGCGGATGTAAGGATTTTGTAGATTTGATCAAACTGTTTGCCATAACCCAGATAGCATCATGTTTCTTCTGAGTTTGCGTTAATATGGTAACCAAAATCCGTGGAGATCTTGTCCCATTTCAATTCACAATTTCAGATGATGAAAACATCCCAGTTTGTTGGTGTCCTATCTTAACCTGTTGGTATTTCAGGCACCTAGAAATGGACGTAACTGTATCTTGCTTCATAGAACTTGATACATAGGAGTTTGCGAAACTCTAAGTCTCTGAATTTAGACCTCTCCTAGCGTAGGATTTTCTAGAACACCTAATGTAGTGTAGGGTTCTCTCATTTACGCATAAGCTGAGTCATGGTAAGATTAACCGTAGAAAGCCATGTGATTCAGCGTGTCACTGTAATCAAACAGAATTGATATTGGAAAAAATTTCCAGGGTAAAATTTCGCTTGTCATAGAATTTGCAACATAGTGCCGATATGGTCTTCCTGTTCTTCTCTAAACTTAGAGGAAATCAGGTTAACCTCAATGAAAACACCGATGAATTTGCTATGAGTTCATGGAAACTCATTCTTATAATGCCGTTGGAGCCTTGATGAGACTAAAACAAAATCGTAAATCTAACATGACCGAGTCGTGCACGAATAGCAGTCATGGACATGTCCCGCTCTTTCACCCGTCACTATTGGCAGCATGATCATGAATCCGATCTTGTCAATACGTGGAGGAGAGTAACGGTCATGAATGGTGATTTGTTTAAGTCGACGGTAGTCGACACATAATCTCATGGCACCGTCCTTCTCCTTGTAAGTTCTTCTGGAATGTATGGGAATATTTTGGAATAATCATTTGGCAGCTAGAAAATTTTAGCTACCACGGCTAACAACGCACATGCTTGTAAGCATAGATAATTTGTATAGATTTTCCCGATGGAAAATCAAGCTTAATGTATTCAGGAGCCTGAACATTACTGTACATAATTATGAATCGTAGCATGGTGTGCTGTTCATAGTCCATAATTAAGATAAAATTATCTCGTGTCTGTCCGAGGAAATGCATTAGCAGCTTGGATCTCATCATTAAGCTGAAGGAAAATCTTCGTATACGTGGGAATACGAAAGGCGTCCTTCATGGTCATGAATATATAAAATATGGTGAAAGAAATGAAACTGACATCGGCAACGTGACAGTTCTCACTGATGCGCCGGTAATGGTATTGAGATTCTTGTGGCCTGATTAATACATGGCACAACAAAATGGATATACCCTTGGAGGGTACCCTGAATTTCTTAGAAATGTTCCATAATTAGACATGAGTCATGTGTCCTGACTCGTGTCTTGAGAAATGTAAGCGTGACATATGTCTTGACTGGTGTCTTGACATGTGTCTTTAGAAAGTATACATGAGACATGTGTCTTGACTGATGTCTTGACATGTGTCTCGAGATGTGAAACAAATAGAACTACAAATATTAGGTTATTTTGCCAGAATTGGCGGATCGGTTGGACTACTGATAATTTGTATGTCTGATCACGTCCGCGGCCGGAGCCTCGGTTGCGATTTCTAGGATAGTTGCTGTCATAGTAGTGGTTACTATCGTCCTGTCTGTCAGTTCCATGATGGTCATTCTCATGACCGTGATTCATGTAACTATTCAGCTGAGTGGCCGGCTGGTACCGGTTTGCACTCATATGGCTGAAATGACAGCTGAATGACGTGTGACATGTAACTAAGAATTAGGGACAACGATTGATGAAAATCGTCTGATGGTGAAGCATCTTCTCGTCTAATTGCTTTGCTCTGACGACTTTGTCTTCGTCTTGTAGGATCTCCAGATTGTGAACAGCATCCGCATCTCGTAGCGTCTCCGAACGTCAGCAGCATCACCTTTAGTAACATCTCCAAGCTATGAGCGGCATCAACAATTTGTAGAGTATCAGCAAGTGGACATATGCTTGAGATGATTCAGAATCGACTAGCGAATACTCGTGAAGTATTGCAAGTGAAATACACGTGGATTGAGGTACGTGTAATACACATGGAACACGGTACATGGAGTACACATTGAATGCACATGAAATGATCGGTATGGGGCCGCTCATTTGTCATGATTTAAGGAAGTATACCGGTTAAACGGTTAGGAAAACCATCATGATAACCTGGCAATGCCAGTATATACCTCATTCTGGTTGCATAGAGAAATGTTAAAGTGTGGTTACACAAAATTCAAGGTGATTTGCCTGAGAGCATGATCAATGAAAACCAACCATGACCATTATGAAAACATAATTTACATGAATTTCATCAGTGTCTTGCATGGAAGCAAAGACAACAAAAGAGATGTAAGACATAATTACGTGAATACCAAGTCATTATGAAGAAACATGGAGCAACTCAATGTGAAGGAGTGTATAACATAATCAGCATGAAACCGAAGTTAACCATGACAGTATAACAACATACTTGACATAAAAACATAATAACTTATGAGGGGACATGAAAAAAAATTTATGCCAATAAATCATGAGAAAAAAAAATTATGCATGAAAAACAGTGCATGAATGCGTAATGTAGTTTATAAAAACCTTTATATGTGCGAGGGTACGCCTATGGGTCGGTCACAAAACAAAAGACATGGCGAGGGGACGGCTATCGGTCGGTCCCAAAGTTAAAAGTTTCGATAAAAGCACATGCGACTAAATAGGGCCAGTCCTGTACCAACCATTACTTAGTCATAATCCCTGCAATAATGATACATGAAAGATAAATGAATGAAACTCATCTGTCAAAACTTATCAGAAAATTTTTTTATGTGACTAATTAGGAACTATTGAGGTTCAGTCCACATAGTCATAGTTCACGAGGAACGTCATGCATGAAACAATGACACATAACTAAGTATGAATGACGGTTGTCCATCCATCTTAGTACAACACTATCGACGAAAACATCAAGGTTAAAACCTCAAGGTGCTGAAAACATCATGGTTAAAACAGCAATGCGCTGAAAACATCAATACGTAGAATATCAAACGTTGGCTTAGGAAGCTCCTGGTGACAACCCACTAGTCACAGGTCAAGTTTTAGAGCCTACAGGTCGAAGCCTTGGCTCTGATACCATAATTGTAACACCCCATTTTGATAAATGGAATGTCACGCATAATTATGGCGTGTCATCAAAGCATACAAGGATAAATGTCTAAAACATTACATGACCATAGGGATAACCGGAATCAAACATCGGTCCCTAAACATAAGCCCAAAACATAATAAAGCAAAGAAATGAATGAAAGACTAAACAAGCATAAGTATATGAAGGCAAAAAGGAAAAGAAGTCTCTAGCAGCTTCCATCCTATGCACGTCCTCCAAATGCTCGAGTCTTTCCTAGGGTACCTGCCGTTTTGGGACATGGAAAGGAAAGTAACGACTGAGCAAAACGCTCAGTGCACGGATATAGACATAGTATAAATGACTAAAACATGATAAAGACTTAATAGTAGCGAAAATGTATAAGTCCTAGAAAACCTGGAACATGTTCATAAAACTGGGTTTATAGTTTGAAAAGCCTTATTTTATCTTATGAAAACTGTTTAACATATTTTACCATTAGCCAATATAGGTCATGAAAATCCACCGTGCATGAATACTTGGAGGGGTGACCTCATCATACAAATTAGAGGGGCTGCCTCTAATTTAATATACTGGTTTTGGGTAGGAGGGATCAGCTCCTTGTGAAGGATGCAAGGCACACACCACATTCACCATGAAATCCTGACTGAAACATGTAACTAGGATGCACCCATACGCCCCACATGATAAATATAAATAAATGGCCAAAAGCTGAAGAGACGCCACGAGCAATCACTCCGCCGTGGTGAAGTCATAACATCAGTGCCTCTAATGTTATGGTTATGGTACCTCCATAACTAGGTGAAACTGGTCATGCATGTATATGGCTTTAGGTATTCTAATTAAACACAAGTAATCCAAAACATATGAAACAAATACTTGGAAAACAGTTGGCTGCATACGGGGAATCCTAATAAGGAAAGAATGTCCATACTGAAAGGACGGGAATCCGTACCTTATGTCCAGTGAACGAAGAAGACGAACTGAAGAGGGTCCTACTTCGGTATCACTAACGCTACATAAATACATACGTGTATAAGTATCTGATCACTGAGTACGTAACCGGTTTAATGTTATGTCTTAGCTTATTTTATAAGTTCATGTCATGTTTTACTGATTTTAACGTTATACTGTATTTATCGTCTATTCTGTATATTCTGTTTAAGTATTACTTGTATTTCTTGTATTATTATACTCGCTGTGTAATAATAAATAACTTTCTAAAAATAGAAGGTTTACTAAAATAGAAGGTTTCCAAAAATAGAAAATTACCAAAAATAGAAAGTTTCCAAAAATAGAATTCTTGCTTAAAATAGATAAGTTTCTAAAAATAGAAAGTTTGCATAAATAGATTATCTGCCTTAATTAAATAAGTTTCTAAAAAAATAGAAAGTTTCCATAAATAGAAATAAGCTGGATTATTAAGCTAATAATATAAGCTAAAGTGTTTTTTGATTAATATTCTAAGTCATGAGGTTATAATGTATAGTTTATTAATTATTTCGTGTAATTTAAATAAACTATAGGTTAAAAGTATTTAATTAAAATATATTATGTTTTAATTAAATTAAAGCGTATAAAATACTTAGGTTAAACATGTATTATAAATTATATTAATATAACCTAAGTCATGAGAATTAATTAATTATAGGTCATGGTTTTTAATAATTAATTAATTACTTAGTCTAATTTTCATGATTAAAAATACTTAGGTTGAACTATGTATTAATAGTAAAATAATTAACCTAAGGCATGATAATTAAATAATTATAAGTCATGGTTTAATAATTAATTAATTGAATTAATATAGTCTATACTAAATAAATAAAAATACTTAGGTTAAATCATGTATTATTAATTTATAATAATAAACCTAAGTTCATGTTCTAACTAAATTAATTATCTAGCTTATTAAATTAATTTAATTAATCTTTAACAAATAATCTTGTAATAAGTTGTGTTTTAATAATTTAATTTACCTTGTAAATTAACATACATGTTAAAGCTAACAACTTGTAAAATAATATCCCGTAACCATGTATTATATTACTAAAATGCGTCGTAAATCAAACCCGTGAAAACCCTTGTAGTTTTAATTATAACCCGAACCAAACAATCTTTTTTTCTGCCCTTAAACCGGTAGCCAAACAGCCCCTAACTGTTCCTAAAATGGGTTGCCAAACACCCCCTGTCCCTGCAACATTCCCCCTGACAGTGGGGAATTCCCCCTGCTTGTTATAATTATCCCACCGAGAGCATAAGCTCTCGGTTCCCACTGCTTTCACCAACAGACCACTGGCCGCAGCCAGTGGTTCCCCCTGTTTGACTGCCGTTTCCCACCGTTAGACCAAAACCAACCAGCAACCTTTTTAGGGTTGCGGCTGGTGGTTGGGTAATACCACCGAGACTCCTATGAGTCTCGGTTTGTGAGCCTATCAAACCCAGCAACATCCCAATTGATACCCTTATATTTTAACGCATCATTAACATGTTTTTAGATGACTATTCTGATTCTTGATCAATTAATCCAAATAAATAAATTAAAACGAGATTATGATTACCTTATTTCGTTTAGGGTTTGGGGATGACAAAACATGAATCACCTCTTGATAACTTGAATCCAAAAACGCGTCTGCCCTTGTTTCTTGATGTTTACCCGTCGACAGAAAAGGAGGCAAAGAAGAAAACATACGGCTGTATTTAGTTTTAGGGTTTTAGAATGTTTTGTGTTTTGTCCAAAAATAAAAATACCCCCCCCCCCCCCCCCCCCCCCCCGTCTGTTTTGGTTATACACGCCTCAAACAATAGACTTGGGCTTTGAGCCCAAGTCCTTACTTTTTCTTCTTTGTCTAAAACAGCCCGAAAACATTTTACTTTGATTAAATCACATATCGTTAAAATAGTACGCGTAAATGAGTATTAAATGTCGCGACTTTTATAGTTTATTTATATACGTGACAAAAGTAAATATTACGTAAGTAATTACTTGTCGTGTAATTTAATATAAGTAGTAATAATAATAATCGTTTAAATGTCCGCGATTACGTGTTATATAGTTTACGTAATTTAATTCGTTTTCGATCGTGACTCAATATATTTATTCGTGCTCGTAATAAATATATATATACGTAATTAATATTAGCTCGTGATTAATTACGTCCATAATTTCATGATCGCATGTTCGTGATTAATTATTGTCAAATAATTATTGCATGTTCGTGTGTAGTAAATATATCGTGTTCTAACACGTACGTAATACGTAAAATCCTAACACGTAATCGTAATCATGCTATAATAGGAAAGTTTTAAACTAGTACGTACGATCTAAAGGGTACTATTAATGGTAAAAGCATGCGGGTTTTACATAAGGTATAGTATTCATGAATCAATTTGTGAAGTTATCCTTAACTTCTTTGGTTGAGTTTCTCTCGGTTTATTTTAATCATGCCTCTCTAAGTCGAGTCTCTCTCTTCTATCTTTCTAAACTAATTTGAGTCAAGCCTCACCCTTTCCTCATCATGTAATTGTTCTTTGAACATTCACAAAGATTGAGAAGAGCTACGAAACTTTGAGCATGTAGTTTATCGTATGCTAAACACCATCCATCTTGGAATTTCTATTCTTTGGCTTATTTGATCTCTTTTTCTATATCATTGAGTCATCTTTTTGGTGTCGACATTCATAAGAATCCTTACCTATTATGTCTTTGGTTTTATATTTTTCGTTCTTCTCGTTTTTGAGAGTCGATTGAGGTTAAAATTTACAATTGGATTGGGTGATTCCAACAATTCTAAGTTTTTAACCTTTTGAGAGGATTTGGTTAAATCTTGAATTTTCTTGGGCGATTCCATAAATTCTAAGCTTTTAGCCCTTTGACATATTATCATTACAATTAGTATGGGTGTTTCTTCTCAACCTCTATTCCAACAATTGTGAATTAATCTTGTCAAGCTTCTCTCCTTTGACTTGTTTTTGGATTGATAAAATCGCGTGCACACTTCTTTCTTAAATGCTTGTCATTGTTTGTGCAAACGACTTGTTTATCATCCTCATTTTTCTTTTCATCATACTCCTTCTTTCTCTCTTTTCGACTATATGGAATTGTTTTTATTGTCTATGTCATACTCTCTTTAGTTTGGTATTTTTGCCATGATATTAAAGTAGAGTATGTCCTCTCGACAATATTTTCTCTTTTTTTGACATCGCTATATATATATATGCTCTTGTTCACTAACTTTGTTTTGTAGGACATCTAACCCTTCTTTGTAGCTTGTCACTTTTCTTGCTTTGTTGGTGCCTCAAGCAAGGGGGAGCTCATATCAAGGGGGAGCATTTTCAATAGTTCAACTCATTACATTTGCGATCGTTCACTCACTTAAATTGCATTCATTGAACATCATGCAAGTAATGAATTATGGGATCTCGAAGACATGGAGGTGGTTAACCTATGGTGATTGAAGACTTCACTAGGATGACGCAAGATCAATATCTTTGGACGATGGGATTACGATGCACGATCTTCCTCAAATGATATGGATTCTACTCTTCCTCAAATGACGACTACCTCTTTGATTCGACAAAAGGGGGAGAAGGAAGTGTAAACGAGTAAGTTCCACATTTTACTATGCGTTGCGGTTTACTTGTTTGTCATCATCAAAAAGGGGGAGATTGTTAGTGCAAACATTTCGATGTTTAATCGAGATGATCTCTTTATGTTTTGGTGATGACAAACGTATAACTCGCAATACATTATGTAAAATGTGTAAGGTACTCGTAATCACTCAAGCATACTTATGTATACTTCTCTCGACACCTTGAAGATTGCATTCGTCATGAAGGACGCGGTTCTCTTATAGGACACGCGGTTCCTTAAAGATATCGAACCGCGGGAAGATAAAGAACCGCGGGCAGTCAAGCCGATTTTGGCTTATGCGAAGACTTTTGGAACCTTCTAGAAGATGGAGGGAAACTAACAAATTCAAAATTCAAATTTTGAATTTGCTTCTAAAAGATGGAGGGAAGAAAAATAAATTCAAAATTCAAATTTTGAATTTGGGCTCCAAGATGATAAGGTGCGTCCTTTCATCCAATGGGTAGTCCATCCATTTATCCATTGGGTAAAATGATGCTCTCCAAGGCAAGAGTTGACTATAAATAGAAGTTAATTTTCTTCCGTTTTTCTTGTGAAAAAACACATAAATTTCACCTCAAAAATCCCATTCCTCATTTGCATCCTCCTCCTCAAATGCAATGAGAAGAATACTTCCATCCTTGTGAAGTGTTAGTCATACCATGATG
Source organism: Glebionis coronaria (assembly GCA_025667525.1). Lineage (NCBI taxonomy): Eukaryota > Viridiplantae > Streptophyta > Magnoliopsida > Asterales > Asteraceae > Glebionis > Glebionis coronaria. Next base: position 137,182,627 of record CM046875.1, read on the forward strand.
AAGATCATTCTCTCCTAAAGATCTTATCATGTTCATCATTTGTTTATTTGTGTCTTGTGTAAATCCAATGTATTTGTGATACTTGGACTAGTTGTGTTGATCCAAGCTAGGTGTAAATACTTGGATTAGAGTTGTGTGAATACTTTGCACATGTATGTGCTTGGATTTAATGTGTAGATCCAAGTTACATGTGTGTACTTGGATATGTTTAGTTGAGTTGTAATTGGTTGTGTCTTGGTAGTTCTCACTAAACTCTAAAGTGATGTGGTTGTGTCTAGGTAGTTCTCACTAAACTCTAAAGTGATGTGGTTGTGTCTTGTGAGTTCTCACTAAACTATAAAGTGATGTGGTTGTGTCTTGTAAGTTCTCACTAAACTTTAAAGTGATTAGTAGTTGTGTTGTGTGAAGTTCTCACTTAGCTTCAAAGTGAAGAGTCGTGAAGATTGGTTCTAGCTTTCGATTAGAACTCGACATCTAGCCTTATGTCGTTAAATGGTGAAGTGGGAAACGTTGTGTAGATTGGTCCTACCTAAGATTAGGACTCGACATCTAGCTTAGTGTCGGAAATGTGTAAGCGACGTGTATGGTTTTATCCGCCTTGAAAGGAGTTTTGTTGACTAGTGAAGTAACTCTCGAGTAAGGTGTACTCGAGGAGTGGAGTAGGGCGAAGAGGAGCTTCGTGACCGAACCACTATAAATCATCGTACCGGTACTTTCCCTTACATTTATGTCTTTACTATTATAGATGTATTTATATGTTGTGTGTTGTGTGCATCTCATAATCTAAACATCTAAGTTGCGGAAAAGCTAAGGCTTAGTACGTGTGTGCTTCGTGTTTAGATTATGGTCAAGTGTGCATCCTTTAGTCTAAACATCTTAGTTGCGGAAAAGTTAAGGCTTAGTACGTGTGTGCTTAGTGTTTAGACTATTGCTTGATGTACACTTGATTTGATGTGTTTGTGTGTTTCCTTACTTATAGTTATTATCTATTACAAACACATCTCATATCTAGTCAAGATTAATCGAGAATTTGATACAAACGATTTTCAAGGTTTACAACGTATCAATATTTGGCATCCACTGTAGGCGGTTCTTTATTGAGCACGCAGTTCTTTATTGATAAGGAACCGCGGCCAGTGAATAAACAAAATGTTTTGAAAATGAACTAGAAACTATTCAACCCCCCCTTCTAGTTTCTACACAGTGGAATTCATTGACTTCAACATAATTTTTTGGTACATCGTAGGGTAGAGTAACGGGTCAAAACATGTAACTCTTGGTATGGTTCAAAACGGGTTGGGTCGACTTTTCTCCAGTATTTCTAAATCTCTTATAAACATTACCCGGATTGACCCATTCGTGAATAAAATTACCTGAATTAAGCCTTTGTGATGAACACTACCCAAATTGAACCATTGGTAAAAAAGTGGGTCGTAATTATGACCCTACTTCATGATCTTTTGAAACAATATATATCACTTGTTTTGTTGAATCTTTCAGGGAACAAGTTGTGTTTACGATTCTTCTTGAGACCCAACATTTCTAAGCATGAACCAGACATTAATTGTAACATAATGGAACTAAGGACTAGGATTGAAGATATGTTTGTTTTATCCTGGCAAAGAGTTGCGAGTTATGGTCAAGCAAGAATATTTGATGTTCTATAGTATGTTGCTTCACAGTCGACACCCAAACCTCGACCACCTAAGGTATGACTCATTGGATTTTCCTGTTTCTCATCTTCAGTCTTGATTATTAAGTTTATCATGGAGTTGATTATTATTGTACGGGAATGCTTCCTTAAGTTTTCTATTACTAGATAATAATGGTATATAATATTATTCATTTTGTTACTTTGTTTTACAAGGGTTGGGTTGGGTACATTTGTGGAATGTTAGAGGTTTATGGAATGACTGTTGTCGAGTTTCATGCAAACTTTATCTTCCTTTTCGTACTACTTGTTGACAAACAGCCGTTCTTTGTAGCAGTTAATGCTAGATTCTTTCTTGATAGGTGAAAAATGGTGAGTTGGGTGATGGCTTAGTTTGGGTCGAATAAACTAAATTTTGCCTAGAACGCTTTGTCTTTGAGTACTTAATTATTCTGCATCTTAGGATTTACAAATTAAGAATATTAAAGGGTTATGAATAATATATTAGATAGCATTAACAAACTAATGACTTGTGCCAAATTCTTGATAGTTCCTTAATTTATTAGATGTTGTTTCTAGGTGGGTTGCACTTATACATGAGTGATTGCATTGAGAAAGAAGAGGTCATGTGACACAAGAAGATTTCAATATGGTAGTGGCTAAGGTCATGAAAAAGGAAATTGAGATTTCAATCACATTATACTAACTAAAAAGGCTGGATTCAAATTGTTGAAAATTGAAAATTTTCCTTTGTAGCTTCTCATGTAAGTTTCATAAGTATAGAAATTGTTTATATTTCCAAACATATCATTTGACAATTCAAGAAATGTTAAAAAAAGCAAATGTTCAACTTCTACGATGATATACATCTTTGTTAAACGATTGGTTATCTTAGGAAAGTAAAGAAATTGAAATGCATACTTAATGGAGATTATTTATTCTTGTTGTAACCCCCTTCCTACTAACCCTAATTTCTCTTGCCGACCTCTCCATAAAAACGCATAATCCCACTTCCTTTTTATCATCTCTCTAAACCAAAACCTACTCTCTCCAACCATACACCTACTGCCGCTGCCACTTTTGTCGTTGTCCGCCAAACCAATGATCATGGTTTCGGTGGACTAGGTGGTTTTAGTGTGCTTGACTGCTTGGTGGTTTTGGTGTTACTTTGTAACTTTGGGTTTCCGGAGGTGTTTTCTTAGTCTGGTCTATTGAAAGATGAAGCAAGTGTTGTGGATGAGGTTATTTTTAATTGGGCTTCTGTTTGTTAGAAGACATCCTGGGATGCAGTAACCGAGGATATACTCCATTCTTTTTATAAAAAACATATTGTTTTATCATGCTATGAAATATCTATTTAGAAATCAAAGAGACCGTGTGTAACCCATGTACGAAACGCATCATAACTTTAGGTAATTAAATTAACCACAACCTTTTAGGAAGTGTTTTAACTTTGCTAAAATATCAAATCACATGACACGCCGTTCTTTGGAAATCAAATCACATGGCATTCTTTAAATAGCACTCCAAAAGCTTATATAAAGAACCTTGTTGTATGTTTCTTTTGTATAATTTTTATTTTTATTTGTAATTGTTTAATGTGCTTTTTTGGTATCATAATCAAGGGTTACAAACTCATAAGATGATCGAGCAACTATGGAATCAGTAGTTCATGGTTTGAGGAGCAGCCAAACAGAGATTATTAGGCCATACTCAAACGCAGCTATGGGAACACTAAGTTATTAGGCTTATTCTTATCCCATGGAGGTGTGCGCGTATGAGAAACAGTTCATCAAAATCATGCAAAACGGGTACTAATTTGCATTTTTTTATGAACTTAAAATCTTACAAAAATGATAGAAAGCTAAAATCTCATAAGTTTTGCAGTTTGCAATTATCTATTTGCAGCTACACAACTGCGTGATGCCAACATTTTTAGCAGACCTTATAGTTAATCAAATAAGGCTCATGGTCTGGAGTTTAGCTGGAAACAAACCATCTCTATGCTTATGTTTGTAGTTTTTGTCAAGTAAGCCAATATGATCTTAAGCCATTTCAAATAAGCCTTTTCTATAGTTTCTGTCAAAAAGGCAACCATACATCTCTATGCTTATGTTTGTAGTTTCATGCTCATTGACAATATATATACCCCAAAAGTTTCAAACGAGCTGAACCGAAACACCCCATAATTTGCAGCAACATTGAACCTAGACACCCAAAAATCAGCAGACCCACTAAACCAAACACCCAAAAAAACTGCTATCACGGTAGCAGACAACCAAGAACAAGAAAAAATATTTCCAAACCAAAGCGGATAGGCCCGACACCCATTACAGATAGAAATCAAAAAAGCACAATAGACCAGACCAGAAGCATGAACCAACCACACGTGAAGACCCATTCATAGAACCTAAAAAACCACAAACAACAACTGCCAATACCAATAAACACAGAAGCACAAACCCGAGTAAGAAAACAACTCAAAAGGCTTAGAAATTATGTTATTTCAGTTAACCCGCTTCGAAATTGAGAGTCAAGCATCTGTATAGAAATTTATGACCACTTAACTTTTGCTAAATGTTATTCTAGATAACCTATATGATTTACTTAGTCTTACATGGTAAAACTAATTAATGTTTTTCTCCAATTCTTTTGTCACATGTTGGTCATAAGATTGTCTTTTGTTTCATGATTTACATGGGTCTGTCTTAATTTATACGAGAATATATGGATCCACCAGGTGAGTTTTTATTCGAAACCCTTTTGGCAGACCCTTTTTGGAAAAGAAATTCCTCTGCATTTTTTCATGATCTTGATTTGCACCAAAAGTTGTGTCACTCATTTTTGTTGAAACTGTCTCAATTTAATCCTTGAAAACATAAGTTACGTTACACTATTTTTGTAGTTATTGAAATTTGAATATCTAAAGCATGTTACTTTATGTATACGCCATCGAAGTGTTGTCATGTGAGTTACTTAATATCACAATCATCACTGTTTATGACTAGTTATGCGTGTGCTTTTAACAATTTCCACTCTTGAGTTACTTATGTAAGATGAGACTTCATATTTCTTTAAAGAGATTTAAAGTGTCCTTATGTGGTGTTTAATCCTTTATTTACATGAACAACTACGTATTTTCTTATTCGGGTATGTATTAGAGTCGCATCATATGAAGAAGTTTTTGATTTTACTCAATTCCCCAATTTTGATATTGTTGTTGATGTCGCAGCGACATTTTAGGGTACTAAAACTCTTTAGCTTGTCATATTTTGGAAATTAACAGTATTTCTAGACAAACTTTAGCTATGCAATATACATTAGTCAATGCATTTTGTAATCTTATAGAGGACACAAGGAACTGATGCAACATGGCAAAACAGGATTCGATGGGTGCAAAACAAGCACATGATTTATAACTACTGCAAAGATAAGTTTTCCTAATGGTCTTCCTGTTGAATGCAATCGCTTTAGATTCTAATTCATCTTCTTAACTATACATGGTTGTTTCTAACTGCTTGATTTGATAAATTTTTATGATACTACTTAAATAACTAAGAATAGGCTTATGTGGTTTGAGAGTCGTGGGTGTATAGTTCGCAAGCTGATTGCACCATCAATCTTAATACATTTTTTTGTTTATTTTTCTTACATTTCGCTGGCTTTAATGTCTTATACATGATTTTTAATGTTCATTTAATATTAATGGTACATAACTAATTGCTTGAAATTGGTGACATACCAATAACTAATGATAATGGTTTAATTCGCCCGCCTTATCACAGGTGACTTTTTTGGTAAAGTGAGGATCTGACTCCATTCTTACAGTTTCTTTCATTTAGATTGTTGTAATGTTTATATTCTTCTAAAAAATATCAATTGTTAATTTTTCTTACTCAGGTAGTCTGTCGATTACGTTGCTCGTTTCGTGCTACTGGCCATTCTCATGGAACGCTTTTCCAAAGCCCTTAAAGGGAATATGGTGGAGTATGTTGTTTTAAGAAGATATAAGTTATTTTAAACCAATAAAGCAAAAAAAATTGGTTTAGTGGTGAATTTTATTAACAAATGGTAATATTGTGATGTATTTTAGTAAATTTGTATCTTTTTGCTGCCAATATGTTACTGTATCATGCTACATATTATGATATGGTCTTTTAGTGTCTAAAAAACCTAAGATATTTGAAATATTTTTGTTACATGAATTATGTTGGGTCCACTAGATGTGGATCTTGCAGCCTGTCAAGAACGGTGAACGACTTCTGTAATCACAAGTCTATTCACAGAGAGACTCTATACACGATATAAGTGCGGAATACAAATACTATAAAGAAGAACATAATAACTATAATGACTTGATCCTTTTCTAAGGATTTCTGATATTAATGATAACTAGAATTACGTTTGATGAAGGTGTGTCTAACCCTTCTGCCTAAGGTTCCTTTTATACTACAAGGAAACCCTAATACATCATTAAACAAAACGTGTAAAACTGATATGCATATCCTTTCCTAACATATCTCATGCATATCCTAACAGAATAATAACAAAATAATAAAGTTTGACTTTAACTAAGACCAGGAGCACGACTTGCTCTACTACTACTATGACCAGGAAGAACTACATACCTCCTAGTCTATCTATTCTAATAACTATTCCAATAGTCCTAACAATCCTCCCCTAAACTTGAAGTTGACCTGTTGAGTTCAAGTTTCCAGGTAAAACGTGCAACAAAGCTTGAGGATTGAAACAACAAAAGAAACAACAGCATCAGCAAGATAAGAAACATAAGAACCGCCGCAACATGGAACACTAGAAGCTTCTCCAAAGCTTGAAACAAATCAGCATCGTGTTGAATCTTTACAGCAACATGAGCAGATTTGATGAGCCTTTACCAAGTAGCTGCTCGCTCTTGGGCTAGCCAGTCATTCTGGTGGAATAAGCATCACCTTGGGAGACCAGAACCCAGCCCAACTCTTAGAACGTGAATCAATGGTGAGTGGGGGTACCCTAATGATTTTAGGCAAACCATCACAGCCGTCAACGGATTTGATATGTCTTTACCAGAAGCCATACCCTTCTAGACTCGCCAACTCTTAGCAATGAAGCATCGGTGAGTTGAAAACCCCATAGCTTGAAGCAAGCTATTACAGCTATCAACGGATTTGATAAAATCTTTACCAAGAGCCGTACCCCCTTGGATTAGCCACTTTTCAGTCGAGGACCATGGCAAGTGAAAACCATCCAGTTTTGGGTAACCTGGCAACCATCAACGGATTTGAGAATCACACCAGGAGCCGTACCCTCAAGGTGAATCAAATCTTTCTTGTCTGTGAGACATGGTGAGTTGAGGACCATTTGTTGTGTGGAACAAGTCCAACACCAGATGAAACATCAAACCAGCACAAGTGTGAATCAGAAACAGGAACCCAATGTTTTGAAACAATATAAGCAGATGGTATATTATTCACAAGTGTAAAATCCCTGATTTGTTTAAAGTATAAGCAGATATTATATAAAAAGTATATATATATATATATATATATATATATATATATATATATATATATATATATATATATATATATATATATATATTCTTCGTCTTTTTTTTTCTTTTTTTTAACTAAAACAAATGGAAGTCACCAATCACTTTACATATTGATGAAAAGAATTGTAGTATTAACAGATGAACATAAAACACAAAACATAAAAACTTACAAACCAACCCATAACAGACCAGACGCAGCCACCTTCTCAGCTTGCAGGCGAGCTTGTAACCCTTCCACCAGTGTAGTTGCCATAGAAGTCTCATTCCCGGAAGGGGCATTAGAAATCTGCAAGTGACAAGCAAGCATGGCCTCCATCGAAGCAATAGTCAACGGATAGTCCAAATCCGTGAGCATGAACACCATAGCACCAGACTCCAAATCCAAGACATGCACACCACAGCCAGCATATAACTTCCATCTCTTGATAACCCATGTTGGCTGGTCCTTCCAGACACCAGAAAGAGGAGCATGTGGAGGGGAATCAAGCATCATTTTCAAATCAGCCCACATTCTCAGACCAGGCCAGGAGGGCACTTCACTAGGATGAACAGGCATACCAGCATCCACAAACCCATACAATGACATAAGATCTTTACGATCCGCCCAAGACAAAACACCTTGCAGACCCTAAGCATAACGAACGTAACCATCACTAATGGTAGTCCTATGGGTGAAAGTACCAGGAAGAGTCATGGAAGGCTTAACCGTCCAACCAGTAAGAGATCTGATAGGTGTGAAAACACCCATCCTTTTACCACTTATTTCTGGCTAAAACAAGACCAAAACACGTATTTAATATCATCTGTTTGGAATTATGCATGGTTTTTGTGTTTATTGTGTTTTCAGAGTCAACCGGATGAATATTGAAGAAATCATGGGATTGCACGGGTTTTATCGAGGAAAAAGACTCAAGACGAAGTCTATTGTCCAAGAGATGCAAAAGGTTTGAAGTCATTGTGCCTATTTGAAGATTTATCGAAGAATAGAGCCAAAGATGGAAGATTCATATATGTCGAAGAACTCGAGTCTATTAAACAAAAGATTATAAGACGAGTTGGAATTATTCACCGACACTTCTCAAAATCCAAAGTCGGAAACGTTTATTTAAAGAAACGTAAAGACTAAAGAAGAAAGAAGAAAAGAAGCCCAAAAACAAAGCCCATTCACAAAGCCCATAAGAGACGCCTATATATAGGATTTCACTTCACAATTTTGGAGCTAGTTAGTTTTAGTTAGTTTTAGTTTTTCATTTTCTCTAGTTTTAGAGAGAGAAAGTTCTCAACTTTCTCTCACTAAGTTTTCATCTTTCTTTCTTTTAATCTTTCAAGATTTAACTTTTGTATTGTTGATTTCATTAATCAAGTTTGAAGTTTAAGCTTTTAATCTTTAATCTCCTTCTACCTTTCTTTGATTTTAAATTAACTTTGTTGCGAAATTCATTAAATCCGTGTTGATCTTGATGTTTTTGTGCTTAAAAAGTTAATCTTTTTGTTCCTACATAAGCTTTCATTCGATTAAGCTTTAAGATTCTTGTGCTTATTGGCTTATTTTTATGTTTAGCTTATTTACTTTTTAAAAGTTTTCTTAAAAAGTTTATCTTTTTATGGTTTGATTCAAAAGTTTGCTTAATTTAAGTTTAGATAAGTTATTATTTGTGCTTATTTGATTTGTTTCATATTAGATTCGTGCTAGTTTTGGTATTAGCTTATTCCAATAGCTTATCACCCTAGCCTAAGTTTCAGATCAAAGGGATAAATCGGAAAAGGTATAAACCCTTTTCCGATTGGGTTATTCCGATCACACCACCCTCTATTCCGATCATTAGATCGGAAAAGGGTTTTAAACTTTCCGACTGCATTGGTTTTGTGACACATTCCGATTGGCATGTTTTTGCTATATTCCGATTAGTACTGATTTAAATATTCCGATTGTGGCTTATTTCAAGTATTCCGATTTGACTTGTTTGTATGATATTCCGATTGAATCTCGTTTGCACATTCCGATTAGGGTTTATCTCCCAGCATTCCGACCAGGGACGTTTGTAATATTCCGATCAGCTCTTTTGGCCATGTTCCGATTGCATAGGTATTCCGACAAGGGGTGTTATTGACATTCCGATCAGCTATATTCCGACCAATATTCCGATTAGGTTCCGATTTGGAAATTTTACGATGGTTTAGTTTCTTGTTTTTGCAAAATTTTGAAGTGTTAGTTTTATTAAGTGTTCAAGTATTTTCTAATCTTGTTTTCAAATTTTCAAGCATTTATTTTTAAATTCATCTTTTTAGCTTAATCTTTAAAACTCTTTTCACTCAACGACATTTACATTTAATTGCTATTAGTTTAAAATAGATAAACAAACCAACACCTTTTTATTAACCAAGAACAAATCATTCCACTTAGAACCGTGATCAATTCGAGGAGATACCGAGACATAAATTTGAAACCCATAGCAAATCATTTGTATCAAATGGCGCCGCTGCCGGCTCTTCTCGTTAAGATCAACAGTTTTTTGTGAGAACTTGGATTTTGGGATCCGTTCACCGTGAACGTTACTTTTTCATAAAAACTTTCAAAAATCTAAAAAAATATAAAATTTTCAAAAATAAAAAAAAAACAAAAAAAAAACATAAAAACCAAAATTATTTCTGCTTTGTTTTTGCTTTGTTAGTTCTTTTGCATGTGCATGCGTACACGATCAACATCTTATCAAGAGCCCGAGCCTCTCGAAGACTTAAACATGGCCGGTGTACAAAACAACAACAACAATCCACCTCAAAACAATAACAATAACAACCCACCTCTCAACAACAATAATAACAACAACAATGAGCCTCTACCAGACAATCGCCCGATGATTGAACTTCTACAAGCACATGTGGAGGGCAACAATGATCCAATTGTCATACCCGCGATTGCAGCCAACAACTTTGAGCTCAAATCCGGTTTTATCCAGATGGTCTCTGCTCAACCATTCTTGGGGCGTACCATTGATGATCCACATGACCACATCAATAGATTCTTACAACTCACGAATACGGTCAAATTCAATGGTGTTCCACAAGAGGTAATCCGTTTACAACTTTTTCCTTTCTCCCTAGAGGGACAAGCCCGACATTGGCTTGCAAAGGAACCGTTAAAAAGTATTCTGACGTGGACGGATTTGGAGACCAAATTTATCAACTACTTTTTCCCACCCTCTCGTACTACCGCTTTGCGGAATGAAATCATTAATTTTGAACAAAAGTACGATGAGTCTTTTAGTGAATCTTGGGATCGTTTCAAAGATCTTTTAAGAAAATGCCCACATGGTTTTACCAAAGTGCACCAAATTAACACTTTTTATAATGGTTTAAGCATGAATGACCAAGATTCACTAAATAGTGCCTCGGGGGGTAATATTTTGGTTAAGACTTCTAATGCCGCTTGGGATATCATTGAGAATAAGTCTCGTGTGCAAACCAAGAGTGTGCGGACCAATGCCGCTAGTGCTAGTATTAGTGACAACGATAAGCGACTTGACAAAATCACTGCGCTTCTTGAATCGCTTGCTACCCAAACCGCCAGCAACACCAACAGCATCAATGCTAAAAACGCTCAAGTCAATGCTGTCAACCAACCATGTGAAATATGCGGGGATCCTCACTCTTACACCACTTGTACCACCACCCAAGACTATCCTTCTGAGAATGTGAATGCAGCATACGGTACCTATCCTCCGGCCGCTTATCAAGCTCGTCCTCAAGGTGACCGCAACTTGCTTAGCTACCGCTCGAACAACTTTCTTTCCCCACCCGGTTTTCCTCCTAACAACCCAAACCAACAACAAAACCTCAATCACCCTTCGCAACAACAACAACAACCTCGTGCACCATACATACCACCTCACAAACAACCATATCCACCTCAAAGAAACAACCAAGTTTACCAACAACCTGCTTATCAACCACCCGCATACAATGCCCCTCCCAACCAACCCACCGCATTACACCAAGATGTTGAAACCTACATGAGGACCAATGATGTGATTGTGGAAAATCTCCAGCGAGAAGTGCTCAACTTGAAAGCAGACATGGTGAAACAAGGAAATGATCTGAGAGCTGATATGAGAAACACTTTGGCAAGTCAAACGAATGACTTAAAGAACATGATGGCTGGTTTCTTCCAAGGTAATCAACCCTCTTCTTCGGGTACTCTTCCGAGTAACACCGTTGCGAATCCAAGAGGGGAGATGACAGCAATCACCACTCGTAGTGGCAAAAGTACCAAGGAACCCGAGCTTCCTATACCTCCACCGGTGATTGTGACTAAGGAGAACGAGTCACCTGCTCATATTCTTCATCCTTCTACTTCCCCAATTTCTCCACCTCTTACTTCTACCCCTCCTCCACCCAAGGATGTGAGTGATCCTATTCTCCCAAAGCCTTCCTCTTCTTCCGATATACCTTATCCATCAAGGTTGAGGAAAGAGAAGCTCAAAAGCAAGGATGATATTCAGGTTTCAAACTTTCTCAAAATGTTTAAACAATTGAATTTCAACATCTCCTTCGCTGAGGCTCTCGCTCACATGCCTAAATACGTGAAAATGTTCAAAGATCTTCTTAGCGACAAGGAGAAGCTTCTTGATATTGCTAATACCCAACTTAATGAGAATTGCTCTGCAGTGCTCTTAAGGAAATTGCCAACTAAGCTTGGTGATCCAGGTCGCTTCTTAATCCCTTGTAACTTCCCGGGAGTCGAGAATTGCATGGCCTTAGCCGATCTAGGTGCCAGTATTAACTTAATGCCTTTAAGCGTTTGGAAGAAATTATCTCTCCCCGAGCTAGTCCCCACCAAAATGACTTTGAAATTAGCTAACCGTACGGTTGCTTATCCAGTGGGGATAGCCGAAGACGTCTTTGTAGGAGTCGACAAATTCACTTTTCCTGCCGATTTCGTTGTCGTCGACTATGAGATGGACCCTCGTGTGCCATTAATTGTTGGTCGTCCATTCCTGAGGACCGGTCGCACTCTCATCGATGTTGAAGCAGGTGAGCTTATCATGAGAGTGGGTGACGATAAAATTGTCTTCAACATGGGAAAGCTTTCTAAACAACCTTATTCATACGAGAGTGTTAATTGTATTGACGTTCTTGATGAGGCTTGTGAAGAACACTTCAAAGATGCTTGTAAAAGTATTCCTACCTCTCTTCCCAATGTTGAGACCGTTTCCTCTATTGACTCATCACTATCTCTATTTGGAGAAAGTGATTTCCTTTGGAAAGATTTGGAAGCCACCATGGGAGATGTGAACTTAGAACATGCCGATTTTCCCACCGATTGGGATGAAGATCTTCACCACATTGAGAACCTTCTTAAAGAAGACATAATTGCTCCACCATCTCCCAAGGTTATTGCTATCGATGCGCCGACTTTGAAAACGCCTCCCATCGAAAATCCTCCGGATTTAGAACTTAAGGAGTTGCCGCCCCATCTCGAGTACGTGTTCCTGGAAGAAAAAAAGAAGTCGCCCGTCATCATTGCTAAGGACTTGAAAGAAAAAGAGAAATCTCGCCTCATCGCCGTGCTTAAAGATCATAAGAAGGCAATTGCTTGGAAAATTTCCGATATCCGCGGAATTGATCCGAACTTTTGTACTCACAAGATTTTCATGGAAGATGACTTTAAACCCGCAATCCAGAGCCAAAGAAGGGTTAATCCTCGCATTCATGACGTCATCAAATAAGAGGTTATCAAACTTCTAGATGCCGGCTTGATTTACCCTATCTCGGATTCGCCGAGGGTAAGTCTCGTCCATTGTGTGCCCAAGAAGGGCGGAATAACCGTTGTTCCCAATGAACACAACGAGTTGATTCCCACTCGTCTCGTTACTGGGTGGAGAGTTTGCATCGATTATCGCAAGCTCAATGATGCCACGAGAAAAGATCACTTTCCTCTTCCTTTCATGGATCAAATGCTCGAGCGTCTAGCTGGTAATGACTATTACTGCTTCTTAGACGGTTTCTCCGGCTATTTTCAAATTCCCATCGATCCCAAGGACCAAGAAAAGACCACATTCACTTGTCCCTATGGAACATTTGCTTACAAACGTATGCCTTTTGGTTTATGCAATGCTCCTGGGACGTTCCAAAGGTGTATGATGGTTATCTTCCATGACATGGTGGAAGACACTATGGAAGTATTCATGGATGATTTCTCGGTTTATGGCGATTCATTCTCTGCTTGCCTTGCCAATTTAGAACGTATGCTTAAGCGGTGTGAAGACACTCGCCTTGTTCTTAATTGGGAAAAATGCCATTTCATGGTAAAAGAGGGCATCGTGCTAGGACACAAGATCTCCAAAGCCGGTCTTGAAGTAGACCGTGCTAAAGTCGATGTTATTTCTAAGTTGCCTCCACCTTCAACCGTGAAGGGTGTGAGAAGTTTCCTTGGTCATGCGGGCTTCTACCGACGTTTCATCAAAGATTTTTCTAAAATCGCTCGCCCGATGACCCACCTCTTCGAGAAAGATACTCCTTTTATTTTTTCCAACGAGTGTCTTGAAGCCTTCAACTCGCTTAAGGATAAGCTAACAAAGGCACCCGTCTTGGTTACCCCCAATTGGGAGCTGCCTTTCGAGTTGATGTGCGATGCTAGTGACTTTGCTATTGGTGCGGTTTTGGGCCAAAGAGTGAATAAACACTTCCAACCAATCCACTATGCTAGCAAGACAATGACGGGGGCTCAATTGCATTACACGACAACCGAAAAAGAGCTTTTAACTGTTGTCTATGCCTTTGAAAAGCTCCGCCCCTATCTTGTCCTTTCTACCACCATCGTTTATACCGATCATTCCGCGTTGAAGTACTTGTTGACTAAACAAGATTCTAAACCAAGACTTCTTCGCTGGGTTTTGCTACTCCAAGAATTTAAAATCGAAATTCGCGATAAGAAAGGAGCTGAAAACCTAGCCGCGGATCATCTCAGCAGACTTGAGGATCCTTATCAAGGGGAACATCCGAACAAAGAGATCAATGACTCCTTTCCCTTGGAGACCTTAATGTATATCAACTCGACTTCTGATGAAACCACGTGGTTTGCAGACATTGCAAACTACTTGGCGGGTGGAATTCTCGTTGACGGGTTAACATCCCAACAAAAGAAGAAGTTCTTCAAAGATATTAAGACTTACTTTTGGGATGACCCGTATCTATTCAAACAATGTGTAGATTTGATTATTCGCCGATGTGTTGATGGACCGGCAGCTTTAGAAATCCATGACGCTTGCCACAAAGGACCCACCGGTGGTCACTTTGGTCCCAACTACACCGCCAAAAAAGTGTTTGACTCGAGATTTTATTGGCCCACCATTTACCGTGATGCTCACGAGATGGTTAAACGTTGTGATGCTTGCCAAAAACAAGGCAAGATCACACATAAAGACGAGTTGCCTCAGAATTTCAATTTAAGAATGTGAAATCTTTGATGTTTGGGTATCGACTTTATGGGGCCATTTCCTTCATCTAAAGGAAACAAATACATTCTTGTAGCCGTTGACTACGTTTCAAAGTTGGTTGAAGCCAAAGCTTTACCTACTAATGACGCAAGGGTGGTTTGTAACTTTTTGAAGTCGCTATTCGCTAGATTCGGTGTGCCTCGTGCCATTATTAGTGATCGCGGGACTCATTTTTGCAATGACCAATTCGCAAGAGTCATGGCTAAGTATGGTGTAAATCATCTTCTATCCACCGCCTACCACCCACAAACTAATGGCCAGGCTGAAATCTCTAACCGAGGATTAAAGCGAATTCTTGAACGAACCGTGGGAGAGCATCGTGCCTTATGTGCTTATAAACTTGATGATGCTTTGTGGGCTTTTCGTACCGCATACAAGACACCGA
Source organism: Glebionis coronaria (assembly GCA_025667525.1). Lineage (NCBI taxonomy): Eukaryota > Viridiplantae > Streptophyta > Magnoliopsida > Asterales > Asteraceae > Glebionis > Glebionis coronaria. Next base: position 137,197,710 of record CM046875.1, read on the forward strand.
TTGGTTGTACACCATATCGTCTCGTGTACGGGAAAGCGTGCCACCTCCCCATTGAGTTGGAGCACAAGGCTTACTGGGCCTTGAAGTGGGCTAATTTTGATATCAACAAAGCCGGTGACCTACGCAAGATCCAACTCAATGAGCTCAATGAACTCCGTAATGAGGCTTATGAAAATTCTTTGATCTATAAGGAAAAGACTAAGCTCATTCACGACTCTAAGATTAAAAACCGAGAGTTCCAAGTTGGAGATAAAGTTTTACTCTTTAACTCTCGGTTGAAAATCTTTTCGGGCAAGCTGAAATCTCGTTGGTCCGGCCCATTCACCATTGCCCAAATTTTTCCATATGGTACTCTCGAGCTCGCTCAACCTAATGGTCCCAATTTTAAGGTGAATGGCTAACGAGTGAAGTTGTACTTTGGTGAGGACATCTCTCACGAGATGATTCCATCCCTCACTACGTTTCCCATGAACTAATTTTGGGTCGAGTCAGGCTCGTGACTCGGTTATCAAAAACAAGCGCTCCTCGGGAGGCAACCCGAGTTTCTATCCTTTTCCGTTTAACCTCCTAAGTGTAGGGGGGCCTCTATAGGTTGCTTGTGTTTGTGTGGTGATGTGATTACAGGGATAAAACGTGCACAATGTCATAAGTGTAGGGGAGACTTTTCCCACATGCTTAAACATTGAGGACAATGTTTATATTAAGTGTAGGGGGGACTTCTATCGAAGTTTTAAGTGGACTTCTCCATGAAAATGCCTTCAATTTACCAGAAAATCATCTTTTTCAACATTTTTCAAATTTTTAATTAACTTTGGCCATTTAGTCGTAATCTTTAAATTTTTATCGTTTTTTTCATATGTATATATCCCGCAATAAAGTGGTGTAGCTAGTTTCAAAATCTTTGACATATTAGGCCCGTTGCGTTTATTTTGACTCAACCCGAATAGACTTATCCAAGTTTATTTTAGCTAGTATCCTTAACCATGTAGACCTTAATTGGTTTATTAGGCTAAGTATCCACGAGTCTCATTACTTGAGATTTTAAATTGTGGAGAACGAGAAATGATAGAGTCAATTATAAGGTCGGTATTCTTGCACAAGCTCACTTGGTGTAATTAATTGCCTATTCTCCCATCACTTGCTAATAAATTATCTGCAATAAGTAAGGTCGTACGATTTAAAAAGTTACTTAGCTTCTAGCCCAAGACCGTTTAAAATTTTCTCGGTAATGATAAGAGTTCATAGCCAAGGCATAACTTATGAAGCGGGGCGCGAAGATTGGCGAGTCCGAAAAGGCCCTAACAAGGCATGAGGATTCCATTTTATTGCTGAAGATCCAAAGTGATGTGAAAAGCATTATTCCCAAAATCAATATGAAGGATCAAGACTCACGACGAAAAGCAATCAACTCCCATACAGATCATGGAGAAGTCTATCCGAAAAGACCCTAACAAGGTATGAGGATAAATAGATCCAAGTCCGAAAAGGAGGTGGATCGTTGTATCTCAAAATCCCAATTAGAGATTGAAGAAATAATCATGAAGTCGTGGTCAACAAAGTTGGAGTACCCCTCAAAAGTCTCCAAGTGAAGAAACTCTATTCACGAAGAGAAGACCATTATCTCAAGAACGTCTCTCGAAGATATGAAGTATGAAGTACATGCCAAATATCGGCTCGAGAGAGGTCTCAAATCGTGAACCGAGTTATGCGAAGATATGAACTTTTTGATATCCCGAGAAGCAGTTTTAAGAGATTTTGTCCTTTAGCTAACTATTGATCAAATCGTCCTACTTTGCTTTCAGCTAAACAAACTATCGAAATAAGTCCAAAAATGCATCTTCATGATCATTCTAAGACAAAAATAAAATATAAGAGATACAACTAGGAATAAGGGAGTTTAAGCATTTATTTAAGCCATGTGTGTAAGTGTTTGATTTGCTAACTTATAATAACAATGATCTCGTTTTTAAGCTTAGTTTGGGGAACGTGAAACTTGAGGGTGATAAATCTTCGCAGCACCAAATCCCTAATGTAAGTCCTTGATCTCTCTGCAAGTTATTTCCATATAGCTATGGTTTTCTATCCTTTTGTTTACTTTAAAAATTTTAATTTCTCTTAGTACTTTAATTTTTGTTTAGTAGAATGTTAATAAGGCTAAGGTTGATTGATTATGAGAAAAGTGTAAATTTGCTTTATCACTAAGCATTGCATGAGGGCATGGCAATGGTTAAGTGTAGGGGATTTGATAGGTGTGAAAACACCCATCCTTTTACCACTTAACTCTGGCTAAAACAAGACCAAAACACGTATTTAATATCATATGTTTGGAATTATGCGGTGTTTTTGTGTTTATTGTGTTTTTAGAGTCAACCGGATGAATATTGAAGAAATCATGGGATTGCACGGGTTTTATCGAGGAAAAAGACTCAAGACGAAGTCTATTGTCCAAGAGATGCAAAAGATTTGAAGTCATTGTGCCTATTTGAAGATTTATCGAAGAATAGAGCCAAAGATGGAAGATTCATATATGTCGAAGAACTCGAGTCTATTAAACAAAAGATTATAAGACGAGTTGGAATTATTCACCGACACTTCTCAAAACCCAAAGTCGGAAACGTTTATTTAAAGAAACGTAAAGACTAAAGAAGAAAGAAGAAAAGAAGCCCAAAAACAAAGCCCATTCACAAAGCCCACAAGAGACGCCTATATATAGGATTTCACTTCACAATTTTGGAGCTAGTTAGTTTTAGTTAGTTTTAGTTTTTCATTTTCTCTAGTTTTAGAGAGAGAAAGTTCTCAACTTTCTCTCACTAAGTTTTCATCTTTCTTTCTTTTAATCTTTCAAGATTTAACTTTTGTATTGTTGATTTCATTAATCAAGTTTGAAGTTTAAGCTTTTAATCTTTAATCTCCTTCTACCTTTCTTTAATTTTAGATTAACTTTGGTGCGAAATTCTTTAAATCCGTGTTGATCTTGATGTTTTTGTGCTTAAAAAGTTAATCTTTTTGTTCCTACATAAGCTTTCATTCGATTAAGCTTTAAGATTCTTGTGCTTATTGGCTTATTTACTTTTTAAAAGTTTTCTTAAAAAGTTTATCTTTTTATGGTTTGATTCAAAAGTTTGCTTAATTTAAGTTTAGATAAGTTGTTATTTGTGCTTATTTGATTTGTTTCATATTAGATTCGTGCTAGTTTTGGTATTAGCTTATTCCATAAGCTTATCACCCTAGCCTAAGTTTCAGATCAAAGGGATAAATCGGAAAAGGTATAAACCCTTTTCCGATTGGGTTATTCCGATCACACCACCCTCTATTTCGATCATTAGATCGGAAAAGGGTTTTAAACTTTCCGACTGCATTGGTTTTGTGACACATTCCGATTGGCATGTTTTTGCTATATTCCGATTAGTACTGATTTAAATATTCCGATTGTGGCTTATTTCAAGTATTCCGATTTGACTTGTTTGTATGATATTCCGATTGAATCTCGTTTGCACATTTTGATTAGGGTTTGTCTCCCAGCATTCCGACCAGGGACGTTTGTAATATTCCGATCAGCTCTTTTGGCCATGTTCCGATTGCATAGGTATTCCGACCAGGGGTGTTATTGACATTCCGATCAGCTATATTCCGACCAATATTCCGATTAGGTTCCGATTTGGAAATTTTACGATGGTTTAGTTTCTTGTTTTTGCAAAATTTTGAAGTGTTAGTTTTATTAAGTGTTCAAGTATTTTCTAATCTTGTTTTTAAATTTTCAAGCATTTATTTTTAAATTCGTCTTTTTAGTTTAATCTTTAAAACTCTTTTCACTCAACCACATTTACATTTAATTGCTATTAGTTTAAAATAGATAAACAAACCAACACCTTTTTATTAACCAAGAACAAATCATTCCACTTAGAACCGTGATCAATTCGAGGAGATACCGAGATATAAATCTGAAACCCATAGCAAATCATTCGTATCAAGATCCAGTACCCATTGGCAATTCTTATACACTATCGGAAGCTGCATCAATAAGATTTTCGGGAGCATGCTTCTCATAAGGAACAGACTTGCCACGTCTAGCACGTCTAGCCAACTGCTTGCGGATGGAACGACGAGTAGTGGGAGCACCAGACGAGGGTTCAACCTTTACCTTCGCAGCAGGAATAGGATTAGCAGAAGTGGAATCAATACCTTGTCCAACCAAAGGATCAGCAGTAGCTGCACCAGAAGAAGGAATAGGTTGAGGACCAGTCACGGGTGGTGATGGTTGTGCCATAGCAGGAGTAGCAGTGGTGGTGGTAGTGGTAGCATAGGTGGTGGTGGTTGTAACAACCCCAAATTTATACAACTCAATACAGCGGAAGACTCGTTGGTGTTACGGGATAGCACATTACTCACATCATAGACAACGCATAAAAATCGCGTCGTTTAATAATAAATCATTTCCATTCATAAACATCAAAGTTACATCGGTCCCAAGTCATTGTATTTAATACACGTTTCACAAAGCATTTGAATGGAAATTATAATTTAAGTGCGGGCCATGAATTCTTGTTGTCTTCCTGAGAATTAACTTCAAGTACCTGAGACAAAACATGTTAAAAGAAAAGGTCAGCGATAACGCCGAGTGAATTCATAGAGTTTCATAAAATCCATCAATATAATATATCAGTATAAAATTATTACTGGAAATCATTTTGTACAAATCATTTTAATAGGCCATGAAATAGCCAAAGTCATTTTATACAAATCTTTATCAAAATCATAATATAGGCATTTGCCTTAAAAATCAGTATACGAGCCAATGTCGTAAAAACATCATACAATACGTCTTATGACGTTGTATGAAAATAAAAACCGTTATATGAATATTGTTATGAAAACCAAAAGACAAACATAATATCAATAGTATGACCCAGTATTGCTAGTCAGGCAATACATCGTAATTCGAAGCGTCTAGTAGTATTTCGTTAGTTTGGATTATTATAAGCCGCATGACATTGTTACCTTACTAAACCAACAACGGGTAGCTAACCCGATACTCAATTTGCCCACCTAAAGTAGCGTGTCGTCACAAAGGTCACGCTATGGAAATCTTCTCATACATAAATTCGCTTACCAATCAATGTGGCACGACGGGGATCAACCGTCAAGGCGCGAACTGGGGTGATCGTCCCCAAATAGTACTATTATATGCATAAGCGTCTACCAACTCCCGGTAGTTCAGAATTCATGCTAATGGGACTTTTAGTGACATAACCTAACTTTAATAATCCATTTGATTTCATCTATCGGGTCCTTTAATCATTTATCGGGTCATACATTCGGGTCATACAATCATTCGGGTCCAAATCAATAAACAAACAATCGGGACAAATGGTGTCCTATTTTATAAAAACTAACATGTTATCTCCCTCGCGGGTTTATAAAACATTTAAAAGAGTGCGAGGCTATGAACTCACGTTGATGTGGGAAGGCGGGTTATCGGCAATTCGGATGTACGGTACGTGCTTCAATCACGGAAACCTAGACAAATAATACTCGTCTTAGACTCATGTCCATTGACTTTATAAAAATAACAATTATGTACACATATGATGATTTTATATATATGATGATCAAGTGGGTTTACATATTCTTGTTTACTCATTTTAGTGTTATATGTCGATAACTTTTATACTAGTTTACTAGTTTTACCTATTTACACGTTTTAAGTCCAATAAGCTTATTATAAGTTCTTTAAATTGTTTTAATCCATTTTATACTTATATTATCAGTATTTACACTTTACAAGTTGGGCCCAAATGGGTTAAGCCCAATAAGTTCTTTTTATAAGTGTTTTACTTATTTAGTCCAATTATTAGTCCAATATGCTTAGTTAGCTCGTTAATGTCCGTATGTCCTATAGTTCGGGTTTTATCGGTTTTTACTTGTATTAGTTACTTATGTATCAGTATATGACTTTTATAAACTTTACATTAGACGGGTCCAACCGTCTAAGTTTTATTTAACAAAAACGTTAATTTTACGATATTAGCCGAAAAAGTCGTAAAAATCAAGTTTATAGTTTTTATTACTTATAAGTATTATTTCACTACCATTTATATAATTTGTCCATTTAATTAACCTTTTACATATTTATATAAATAAGTTCTATAAGTTAGTGGGTTTTTATTTTACATTTTATACAATAAAATGTGAGTGCTTATATAATAATAATAAACATTAATTCTTAAAATCTGATTTTCATCTTCATGTTCACCATTTTTACCATATCTAGAGTTCTATAATGAATTAGAAGCTCATTTTTGGGTGACATGTTCTTCATATTATGTGCTACATTTAACTTAGATGTAGATACTGCTCATTTTAAGTTCATCTTGCCTTAACAGTCCCTACAAAACTGCTTATTCAGATTAGAACACCTAACTTGTTTTGATCATATCTCACTCATTATATTGATTCCATTGCATGGCCAACTCTCACATGTGTACAAGACCCATAGCTTACTGTAAATGGATTCTACTTCATCATTTTATCAGTTCATGACATGTTTTCTTTACTGTTTTATACAGCCAACAAATTTAAACAAGATTTTAGCCTTGTTTCTTATAGTTTTTCACCTTTTCAAGCATGTTTATCAACACCAAATCCCCACATAACATTTTTATCATCATATAATCATCATATACATATACAATAGGAAATAAAATACATGGTTACATAATTAAAATAACAAGAAGATGGGGAGAACAATCTTTATACCACCATGATGATGTAGGTTGTGATCAAAACATGGATTTTGATGGAGAAACTTGTGAATCACCAAGACCATCTTCAAGACCATCAATCTTCATATACTCCTTGTGGAAAATCAGCCTCAAGACTCCATGGAAACTCCTCCATGGATGTTATAATCACCTCCAATCAATAGGGTTTCAAAAGGGCTTCAACATGTGCAAGAATAACATAGGATTTCATGGTTGATTTTTGATCAAAATGGTGTTTATGGTGTAGGAGTGGACGGCACAAATGGGAGAGTGAGGAGAGTTTTGGTGGTTTTTGCATGTAGCAAATGAAACTAGGTGTGTTGCTTGGTGGTTTTAGTTACATGTTAGCTTATTTCATAAGCTTCAATGACAAGTGTAGCATTGGTTTAAATAAATTTGACACCTAAGGGTGTTGTGGAGCTCATTCTTGCCGTCCACATAGTGGGGTGGGCAAGTGTAAAACTTGTCCCATCCCACTAATTTACGGGTACTCCTCGATTCTAGTTTTCTTGATTTGCGTGCCCTCGGGTCGTTTTACGAAAAACGTTTTTATAAATTACGAATCAATGGCACAAAACCAATCTAATAAAAATTGTTTCATCAAAAACGGAGTTCGAAAACGTAAATACGTAATCCTAAGGTTTCCGGTTTAGTCGTAAAGGACGTTAAAATAAAATCGTAAGTCCTAATCTCTTCTCGTAAATTTGTGAGTTTATGAACCAACACAAATTTAAAACTCCAAAATAATATTCGTGGATAAATTTATTTTCTGAAATGTCGGACTGTCACCAAAGACGGTGTATGTAAACGTAAGCATGTAACGTTGAATTCTCCGGTTTAGACGTAGTCGACGCTACTTCAAGACGTAAATTCAAATTACTTCCGAAAAATAAGTGAGTTCATATTATAAAATTAAAATAATATTTTCAATTAAATATTGAGAATAAAATATCAATCATAAATTGATGGATTGTCACAGCATTTACCCCTAACGAGGATCTTTGTCCTCAAAGATCATCTTACTACTCGCTTCTTATAGAGTTAAAGCCATGTGGGTATTTCCTCCACATTTGGTCTTTTCTCACAAGTGTAATTCATTACAATACGCGAGTTATATCAAACATAACTACGGGAATAAGATCAGGCTTAATGTTGACTTACTTTCTCTATCCATGATGTTCACGGGTTTCTGATGAATGCAACTTTTCGCCGATCTAAGCTTTACTAAGAACAATCAGATTTTCACTTGATAGATTTTCCATCAAGTTCGATTTACGAAACATAATTCACGCAGTTCTTGAAGTCCTAGGATAGATCCAGCTTATATGCCTTTCAAACCAATCTTTTACATCATCTCTATGGTCCCATACAACAGGGACTTATATCTCATGATTTGTCAGATCATGAATTCATTTTTCCAAGTTTAAAATTTTGTGGCATAACTTCGCTACCCATTTGGCACTTCAAGATCTACATTTCATATTCACATATCCTATTGCCCACTACCGGCAGTCAATAATCAGATCCTAATTTCAACAATCATTTCAGATCTCGCGGGTCGGGTATTTTGCAAGGTTAGGTTTGCCATCATAGGAAACCTTAAACCTTAAAGACATGTCCAACTCACAGCGGGTGTATGTCGGGTGTCTTCATCTCAACTCCTGCTTACAGATGCTCTAATTTCTAAATCTTAACAAGATTCGATCTCGATCCTAATACGATAGTTATCAATGATAATATCTCCAAAGGAAAACGATTATGCGGTTCATTACCAAAGGTCATTCATTCAAACATAAAACATCACTTATATTACTTTGTATCGTTACTTTACCTCGTCCATTCGATTGGGGTGGTACATAGTACTCTCATCAAGGTTCGTTCTCAATGATTTCTGAGCAAATCTCTAGAAATTCGATGTGAAGCGAGGATCTTGATAAAGATGTTCGATACATGCACACTATGTTTACATAACTCTTTTTCATTTATCATTAACGGGAATGATATTAGCAGATTTGGTCAGTCTGTCGACGATGACCCAAATCGAATCAAATTCAGATGATGACCTTTGCAATAGCTAGGCGTTTACTAATGTATGAGGCGATGTCTGCCTTCATAATTTGCCATCAGTACAACTTCTTCAGACAAAGATACTTTTATTCATAAATGACATAAATAGAATACTTATACTTACAAATTCCAACATAACTATATTCCAAAATCTCCATATTTAGGCAACCTCAAGTGGCCTTTTATATATGTACCGCCATCGGCTTCTTAATTTTAATGGTTCACATTAGCCGCGAACCACTTTTATTATCTATATTATCCTTTTTACAAACATTAGTTATTTTTAAATTGTTCGGCAATTTATTTTACATTCATTATTAAGAAATACATCGTAATTGATTCTTTATCCTTCTTATATAATGTGTCAGTAATTATATTCACCTTCCTTGATGAAATAAATATCATGTCTACAATTCACTCAGAATTTCTTTCTTCATATTTTCTATGTTTTAATTTCGTCTCAACTATTATTTTTATCAGTTTTGCTCAATCTGACGTTTAAAAGCGTCCATTATTATTACAACTAATTAAATATTAAATATTCAATTTTTATGAAACGTAAACGTAAAGATTTTAAATTTCTTAGTTCGATAAATTATAAAAATGTTCAAAATAAATTTGAATTTATTTAACAAGATTTTTGTTGATTTATCGAAAATAATATTTAAGATTCGTAAATGTTTGAAAAATCTTTGGTTATACTTTGGTAAAAATTTTCTTAGTCGAAAAGCAAAAATTCTCGTTTCAAATTTCAAGTCATAATTTATATAGTTTCCTCAATTCTTCTTAAGATGTCCAGAAGTATACACAAACATTTACCCCTAAACAGAAGTTTAGTTAAATGATTTGTGTATAAGGAAATAATCCCTTAAAAATTATTTGTTAGAATATTTGTCAAAACACATTTGCATTTTCTTTTTAGTATAACTCAAAGTCTTAAATGACTTCTAAATTTTGAAGAGTCAATTTATATTCCATTATCTATTAATCACACGGTTAGATCATGTAAAGGATTAAGTCTTTAATCACATGTTAAATATTTAAGATACAGGTTTTCATAGTTCGGCCAATTCAGGGCAGTCTATAAATAATTATTAACTCATTCTTATTCTTATAAACAAACATATAGTTCTTAATGATCACGAGCATGAATTTATCAAATTACAGCCTACACACGTGATTCACCAAATTTATGAATGCTACATGTGTATTAGTCAATCCTAACGACATCACGTGAAACTCATAATGTTCATTACAAGTACCGGACATAGTAATTGGAATAGATAATCCTTTTCGCAGATACGAAGTTGATGATAACCATGCTGAGGATCAAAAACCTTGTAAATGATCGAACAAATCTTCCATTTCGAGTTATGGATATCGTTTTCGATTGTCAATTTACTCAGTTTACAGTAATTTATAAATATAAGGAATGATAACACCATAGCTCTTCATGATGACAGGCTTGGTAGAATAAAATCTTTCTCCGACAACTCTCTCAGTTGTACGGAAATTCCTTTAATTCAGATGGTGCTGACTTACAGTGCATACGCCACAGGTGCAGCACCGGGAATATAATCAATACTAATTTCAACTTGCTTTAATGGCAAAAGTCTAGGTAATTCATCAATAAATACCTCCTAAAGTTTCAGATAACATAAACATCTTTTAATAAATTCATTTTAGGTTCTTCTAGATTACAATATCTATAACTAGTTCATAACCATTCACGGTATACTTTTAAGTCTAAATGCATGATAAAATCATCCATCAAGAATTATTTAGATCACTTTCGATAGTCAACATCTTATCTTTTAGGGAAATTCTACTCGAGTTCTCGTCAATTAAGACAATGCCGTCATGTCATAATCAATCAATCCATTTTACTGGCACTATCAACTTTTTCAGTTTTATTGCTGTCGATAAGATGTGAACTTCTCAAAAGACTAATAATAATTCATAATCCTTCAGAAATTCAAGGATATTAAAAGAGTAAGGTCAACGCATAATCTATGCGAGAGAATTTCAAATCAGATACAGACGAAAACATTTAACGAATATGAATATATCCCATGTTTTCATAATTTGAGTACGCATTCGAAAGCTCCTCGGATCGTTACCCAGGTCATTCAAATGAAATAAAATCAAAGAAATGATAGGAACGTCGATACATCCAGTCGGGTATCAACACTCGATAATCAAATACTTTTCCTAAGAATCTCACTACGGGAGAATTGGACAAGGAAGAATTGTCAATTGTCAAATAAGACAATTTCCACAGATGAGTAAATTCGACTCAGAAGAATAGATACTACAGGCACATATGTAGGTGTCCCTAACACTATGTCCTTATTTTTCACTTCTTGCAGATCTCATAAATTTTAATCTTTCACAATCCCTTCAAAGAAAATGTAGTGTTTACTCATTAGTTTTATGGTGACTACTAATCAGCCTTGCATGGTCCATTCCAAATTGTATGTAGGCGCGCAACTATATACAATTTCAAGATTAACGATGCAATACTCAGTTCGTCAAAATTTTATCATCATATTTGTAAAAACATTTTCATGCTTAATTCTTTAAATAAGAATCAAAAATAAATTTACAAAGAATTTCTTTGTTATGGAAATAATTAAGTTTCTAAAGCGTCTCATAAACAACTTCATTTTGATATCAATCACTTATAAATCTCACTTTGAATAATCCTTATTGTGATGAAAATTAAATTTTCTCAAAGGATACCGTTTTAACTTTATAAAAATAATGTGTGATCTGCAAAAGAGTGATGAAGAGTTGTTCACTGAGAACTAACTACAGTATGATAGGAAATGAGCTTTAGCCAAATAATCATGAGGTTCATGACCTTGATGGCACTCAAAAAGAATAATTCACAACGTAACTCGATTCAAGATGAGTACTTGTTCAATGGTTGCATCACTAATGCGAGCATTAGAGACAAGCAAGAAAAGATAGATAACATCGATAATGTAGAATTTAGCAATCAAAGGTAGTCTTTTTATTAATCACAAACAAGTTAAAATTGTACCGTAACGCATTACGTGTCACTATGTCATACAATTCTCAGAACTCATCCTACCAACTGGTATCTCAGTTAAGTTAGGGATTCTTAAAAGATACCACAATGAATACTAATCTACAAGAGTCATTAGGTGTTCCACATGTCTCAGAAGATCCATCGGTCCCAATTCAGAAGAAGATTTCTTCAATTTATTTCCTGGACACTGGGCATCCTCATTATTGGACAATGGCCTAGGAACAACCCTTAACACGAACCTACAATCATTTAAAACCTTATAATTCAATCACAAAACTTAACGATTTCCTCTTAACAATTTATTATTCCATATGGGTTAAATTTTACTTTATTCAAATTTCAACCACTTTTATAGTCAATTCGATATCCTACTTCATTCTCCAATACTTTCAATCTTTATTCTTAGGCCTTAAAAGGGCAATAAAAGCTCGATATGATCAATACTCAATTTCCGATCCTATATTTCTTACAACAACAATTATCAAATGAGTCACTAACACGAGATGACTCACACATTCAATTAGATTTCTCGGAAAGGTATTAGTGGCATGAGGCTTTTGGGTAATGGTTCCAATGACAGCCTCAAGTGCAACATTCACCCTTTCGATTTCAAATTTAAGAATTGGGTGACAACGACTCAGATGACATCCTTCTAGGTGGTAACGTTTTGTCAAACTCCACTCTATAAGAAAGATCGTCATGACATCAATATCAGTTTTAATCTCACCAATTCTTTTTCAAAATCACAATCCACTAATATCTACATTTCTACGAATATCAACCATTTGTTGGGATCATAAATATCCACAACTTGGTTTAGATCTAGGATAGCTAGAATTCCTACGAGAATAGCTTCGATTAATTTACTAGGGGATTTAGGGTTCCTTGTGACAATCTACGTCGTATAAATACCTCGTATAATTATCAAAATAATCATCAAACAATCATGTAATAAAATTACATCATATATATATATATATATATATATATATATATATATATATATATATAATCCAAGTTATATATATATTAAAATAACACTTCTCAGTCTGGCCTTGTCGGTAACTCGGGAATTCTTCAGCACCGTTATAGTCAAAAGATTTTTAGACATTTTGGGAAAAATGTTTATAGTTAAAAGATTTTGAAATGTTTTATTCAAAACCTTGGTTTTAAAATCTTTCGTTCTCTATAACGAGAGCTCTGGTACCAAACTGTAACACCCCCAAATTTATACAACTCAATACAGCGGAAGACTCGTTGGTGTTACGGGATAGCACATTACTCACATCATAGACAACGCATAAAAATCGCGTCGTTTAATAATAAATCATTTCCATTCATAAACATCAAAGTTACATCGGTCCCAAGTCATTGTATTTAATACACGTTTCACAAAGCATTTGAATGGAAATTATAATTTAAGTGCGGGCCATGAATTCTTGTTGTCTTCCCGAGAATTACCTTCTAGTACCTGAGACAAAACATGTTAAAAGAAAAGGTCAGCGATAACGCCGAGTGAATTCATAGAGTTTCATAAAATCCATCAATATAATATATCAGTATAAAATTATTACTGAAAATCATTTTGTACAAATCATTTTAATAGGCCATGAAATAGCCAAAGTCATTTTATATGAATCTTTATCAAAATCATAATATAGGCATTTTCCTTAAAAATCAGTATACGAGCCAATGTCGTAAAAACATCATACAATACGTCTTATGACTTTGTATGAACATAAAAACCGTTATATGAATATGGTTATGAAAACCAAAACACAAACATAATATCAATAGTATGACCCAGTATTGCTAGTTAGGCAATACATCGTAATTCGAAGCGTCTAGTAGTATTTCATTAGTTTGGATTATTATAAGCCGCATGACATTGTTACCTTACTAAACCAACAACGGGTAGCTAACCCGATACTCAATTTGCCCACCTAAAGTAGCGTGTCATCACAAAGGTCACGCTATGGAAATCTTTTCATACATAAATTCGCTTACCAATCAATGTGGCACGACGGGGATCAACCGTCAAGGCGCGAACTGGGGTGATCGTCCCCAAATAGTACTATTATATGCATAAGCGTCTACCAACTCCCGGTAGTTCACAATTCATGCTAATGGGACTTTTAGTGACATAACCTAACTTTAATAATCCATTTGATTTCATCTATCGGGTCCTTTAATCATTTATCGGGTCATACATTCGGGTCATACAATCATTCGGGTCCAAATCAATAAACAAACAATCGGGACAAATGGTGTCCTATTTTATAAAAACTAACATGTTATCTCCCTCGCGGGTTTATAAAACATTTATAAAAACATTTAAAAGAGTGCGAGGCTATGAACTCACGTTGATGTGGGAAGGCGGGTTATCGGCAATTCGGATGTACGGTACGTGCTTCAATCACGGAAACCTAGACAAATAATACTCGTCTTAGACTCATGTCCAATGACTTTATAAAAATAACAATTATGTATACATATGATGATTTTATATATATGATGATCAAGTGGGTTTACATATTCTTGTTTATTCATTTTAGTGTTATATGTCGATAACTTTTATACTAGTTTACTTGTTTCACCTATTTACACGTTTTAAGTCCAATAAGCTTATTATAAGTTCTTTAACTTGTTTTAATCCATTTTATACTTATATTATCAGTATTTACACTTTACAAGTTGGGCCCAAATGGGTTAAGCCCAATAAGTTCTTTGTATAAGTGTTTAACTTATTTAATCCAATTATTAGTCCAATATGCTTAGTTAGCTCGTTAATGTCCGTATGTCCCATAGTTCGGGTTTTATCGGTTTTTACTTGTATTAGTTACTTATATATCAGTATATGACTTTTATAAACTTTACATTAGACGGGTCCAACCGTCTAAGTTTTATTTAACAAAAACGTTAATTTTACGGTATTAGCCGAAAAAGTCGTAAAAATCAAGTTTATAGTTTTTATTACTTATAAGTATTATTTCACTACCATTTATATAATTTGTCCATTTAATTAACCTTTTACATATTTATATAAATAAGTTCTATAAGTTAGTGAGTTTTTATTTTACATTTTATACAATAAAATATGAGTGCTTATATAATAATAATAAACATTAATTCTTAAAATCTGATTTTCATCTTCATGTTCACCATTTTTACCATATCTAGAGTTCTATAATGAATTAGAAGCTCATTTTTGGGTGACATGTTCTTCATATTATGTGCTACATTTAACTTAGCTATGGCTACTGCTCATTTTAAGTTCATCTTTCCTTAACAGTCCCTACAAAACTGCTTATTCAGATTAGAACACCTAACTTGTTTTGATCATATCTCACTCATTATATTGATTCCATTGCATGGCCAACTCTCACATGTGTACAAGACCCATAGCTTACTGTAAATGGATTCTACTTCATCATTTTATCAGTTCATGACATGTTTTCTTTACTGTTTTATACAGCCAACAAATTTAAACAAGATTTTAGCCTTGTTTCTTATAGTTTTTCACCTTTTCAAGCATGTTTATCAACACCAAATCCCCACATAACATTTTTATCATCATATAATCATCATATACATATACAATAGGAAATAAAATACATGGTTACATAATTAAAATAACAAGAAGATGGGGAGACCAATCTTTATACCACCATGATGATGTAGGTTGTGATCAAAACATGGATTTTAATGGAGAAACTTGTGAATCACCAAGACCATCTTCAAGACCATCAATCTTCATATACTCCTTGTGGAAAATCAGCCTCAAGACTCCATGGAAACTCCTCCATGGATGTTATAATCACCTCCAATCAATAGGGTTTCAAAAGGGCTTCAACATGTGCAAGAATAACAGAGGATTTCATGGTTGATTTTTGATCAAAATGGTGTTTATGGTGTAGGAGTGGACGGCACAAATGGGAGAGTGAGGAGAGTTTTGGTGGTTTTTTCATGTAGCAAATGAAACTAGGTGTGTTGCTTGGTGGTTTTAGTTACATGTTAGCTTATTTCATAAGCTTCAATGACAAGTGTAGCATTGGTTTAAATAAATTTGACACCTAAGGGTGTTGTGGAGCTCATTCTTGCCGTCCACATAGTGGGGTGGGCAAGTGTAAAACTTGTCCCATCCCACTGATTTACGGGTACTCCTCGATTCTAGTTTTCTCGATTTGCGTGCCCTCGGGTCGTTTTACGAAAAACGTTTTTATAAATTACGAATCAATGGCACAAAACGAATCTAATAAAAATTGTTTCATCAAAAACGGAGTTCGAAAACGTAAATACGTAATCCTAAGGTTTCCGGTTTAGTCGTAAAGGACGTTAAAATAAAATCTTAAGTCCTAATCTCTTCTCGTAAATTTGTGAGTTTATAAACCAACACAAATTTAAAACTCCAAAATAATATTCGCGGATAAATTTATTTTCTGAAATGTCGGACTGTCACCAAAGACGGTGTATGTAAACGTAAGCACGTAACGTTGAATTCTCCAGTTTAGACGTAGTCGACGCTACTTCAAGACGTAAATTCAAATTACTTACCAAAAATAAGTGAGTTCATATTATAAAATTAAAATAATATTTTCAATTAAATATTGAGAATAAAATATCAATCATAAATTGACGGATTGTCACAGTGGTGGTAGGACCCGAAGATGAAACAGGAGGAGCAACCGAGGGTGTAGGTGTGGTACCAGCAGTAGAAACATCAACAACCGATGGAATACCAGTAGAACCAAGAGGAACATCAGATGTAGAACCAGGAGCAACAGCATGTTGAGAAGTAGGAACCATTCGTGGAGGAGGACGATAGATAAAACGCTCCGGAACAGGTGTGCTCTGACGCTTGATCATTCGTTCATATAGCGCCTTAAGCTCATCAAAAGAAAATGCCCGAACCCGTTCCCATGTCCAACCAACAGTAAAATGAGCAGCCGACTGATACTTGACATACCTCTGCATCAACTTTTTCTCCTCAGTTCTCGTCAAGGGCCTGTTCTTATGCTTTTCACGCAGTTGAGTAGCAAGCGCTAACTGTTGCTTACGCATTAATACCATAGCTCGAGGAATACAATTATGCTCATTCACATCAGAACCCAAGAGATCAGTAAACTACGAATAATCCGAGGTAAGAATAGTGAGCACCCACATCCAATCGTTATCGTCCCAATGCATAGCATCATGCTGCAACTGTTCACGTCTCTGCTTCTGAAGAGCTTCCTCCTCAGCCCGAGCAGCTTGGTCAATCTCCGCTTGCATTCTCTGTGCAGCCTCCTCACCCAACCTATCCTCCTCAAGTTGTCTGCGAGTACGCTTGCGAGGGGGTGAGGGAGCAGCAGTCATAGGGGCTTTCCCCTTGGAATCATGAGATGATCCAGCAATTGGACTAGCAGTAGTACCAGCAACATCTTCCGTTGGTAGAGCAGCAGTAGGAGGGATGCCTGATGAAGTAGGAGGAATCGGCAGATCATCATATGACTTATCAGCAAACGCAACCTTCGCCAACAAATTCAAGCCATCCTCCACAAGATCTTCAACCTCCTCATCAGAATCAGACTGAACCACATGCTTCGTTCTTCGCCTCTGCTATTTCTCCGAAGCTTTAATCCGGGCAGCCAAGGGAAGAACAAATTCCCTGGTAAGCTTACGATGTTGATTCAAATCTGCCTCCAAAGAAAGAATCCTTTCATGGTACCTGTGCATGAGATCAAGCAAAGAAGTAAGTGTAGTAGGCTCCTCCGCTTTCCCACCAAGAGGACTTGGGTCTGGGAAGGCTTCATTGGAACTAGAAGCAATAAAGGGGTCATCATTATGAGCACGAGAACTAGAGGGCTTATCAGAAGAGTGAGGGACAGGACTAGGAGGAGGGGTATCCACAAATGGAGACGAATTTGACATCGAAGAGGGGACAGCCTTGGTAGTGGATGGCCTTTCAACCACCACCTCCTCAATCGGCTCTTCCACAACCACATTAGGTGCACCACCAGCAGGATGCTCCTCCTCCATTGGGTCATCACCTAATGGAGGTTCCTCCTCGGCTTGGATAGCCGGAGGAACAACATCAGGAGGACCTTGGGCAAGGCCCAACATTGCATCAGTAAGGAGCCTCCACTCCCCTCTAAACCCATGAGCCATATTATAGTACACTTTAGCAGTAAGCTTAGGGGTCTCATACTCCTCCATATCACGAGGTAAACACACAAGTATCAACTGTAAAAACCTAGGATACATTAAAAATTTCTTCCTGGAACCGGTACTAGATAGATTGCTAACCATCCCATCAAACAAATAGCGAGAGAAATTAAACACCCTACCCTGTGCTATGCAGATCAGACCAGTAGCCAAAGGAGTGGGAAAAGCATCCCAACTCCCAGACATGGGGCTTAAACAATGAATCAAAAAGTGCACTAGAAGCTTCCACTGGGGGAAAACCTATTCTTTTGGAAGTTAAACTTCCCCCCATGGTTATACCCAATAGCAGCCATCCCCTCCAAAACCTTAGCATTGGGGATGGAAACAACACCACCTTCATCTTGAAGATGAAGGGAACTCCTAATAGAAGCTTCAGTAACCACATAAGAACGTCTATCAATGGTAGCTTGGAGTTCACGTGGATGACCAACCACAGCCACAAGTGTAGCAGAATCCCAAAACTGACGAATCACACTATCATAAACAATGGGGCACACAGTAAAGGCATACCTGAGGTTAGAAGCCTCAATAAACTCTAGAATGTCTGTGAATTCATCAGGTTTAGGACCATCTCCTAGATAAGAGACCTTACTGTGAGCGGGTTGGTAGACCAAAGCAGCCATTGATGTTGATCCGAAGTAATGGAAGATGATTTGTTAGGGTTTGAGAGAGTAGGAGCGTATGTGTGTGTGTGTGTTATGATTGTGATTAATGAATCAAGGGGGTTAATTGACCATAAATAATGGTCTAGTAAATGTTCATTGACCCCTAATAATGTGGGTTGCCCTTTCAAATTAGGCAGTTAATGCAAAGTAACCACTTGCCCCTTATAACATTATTTGCAAATCCCATTTTACCAAAGTTAAATAAGAGGATATATACCAGAATTTGCGTGCGTTGACTAAAAGATAAAACGCATAAAGGTCAACACTAGAAGCATAATATGGTCAACAGAAGTCAACGAAGTGAACAGTGACCCAAACCAAGACTAGAAGCCAACCAGCACTTGACAAAGAAGGATTTTTATCCACTAGAAGCCAACCATAAATGACTAGAAGCCAACCATTAAGGAAGAAAACCACCAGGAGTGAGCAAAATCCTCCACTAGGAGTAACACACACCACAAGAACCCATTCAATCTGTTGTTAAAATGTACTAATATGTTAATCTGTGCAAGTAAATATGTACACTAAGCCTCCCCTTAGGCTTAGCCTCCCCTCAATCCTAGGTCTCAAGGATTGACCATCCCAATGTGAACCACCAAGTGGTTGAACCGAGGACCATCAAAGGCTTTAGTCAACAGATCAGCAACATTATCATCCGTATGAACCTTAAGAACATGTATCAACTTCTTCTCATTGGCATCCCGTATAAAATGGTGCCTAATTTCAATATGTTTTGTACGTTGATGAAAAACAGGATTCTTCACAATGCAGATAGTGCTTTGATTGTCAATGAAAATTTTGGTGTTCATAAAATTGAACCCATAATCCAGCATCTGATTTTGGATCCACAAAACTTGTCCACAACAGCTAGCAGCAGCAACGTATTCAGTTTCTGTTGAAGAAGTAGCTACGATCGTCTGTTTCTTGCATTGCCATGAAATAAGTCTTCGACCCAAAAACTGACAACCACCAGTAGTAGATTTTCTGTCATTATTAGCACCTGCATAGTCACTATCACTATATGCTTCAAGAACAAAAGGTGATTCTCTAGGATACCACAAGCCTAGCTTGGGTTGAGCCTTGATGTACTTGAAAATCTTCTTGACTGCATTCAAGTTAGAAACCGTTGGAGCCACCTGATGTCTAGAACAAGCACTTACTACAAACATGATATCCGGATGTGATGCAGTCAAATACATGAGTGAGCCAATCATAGACCTATACGTGTGAACATTTACTGGAGGATTTGGCTCATTCTTGAGTTTGACTTTAGCAACTTCATAAGGTGTTGTTGCTGGTCTAAGAGGATCCATATCAAACTTCTGAAGGATCTCATGAACATACTTATCTTGACTTATGAAGATTCCATCCGATTGTTGCTTGACTTGAAGACCAAGGAAAAATGTAAGCTCTCCCATAGCACTCATCTGAAATTCACCCTTCATCAGTTGTTCAAACTCATCACACCATTCCTTTTTAGTAGAACCAAAAATAATATCATCCACATACACCTGAACAAGGATAATGTCCTTGGTATTCCTTTTAAGGAATAGTGTTTTGTCAATTGTACCTCTTCTATAGCCATGTTTCAACAAGAAAGTTGAGAGACGCTCATACCAAGCTCTAGGAGCTTGATGAAGTCCATAAAGAGCTTTGACCACCTTGTAAACTTTCTTGGGATGTAGTGGATCAACAAAGCCCTTAGTTTAGGTGACATAAAATTCCTCATCAATCTTGCCATAGAGAAATGCACTCTTGACATCCATCTGAAAAACTGTAAATCCCACATAAGAAGCAAAAGCCAAAAACAAACGAATGGCCTCAATCCTAGCAACAGGAGCAAAAACTTCAGTGTAGTCAATGCCTTCAAGTTGTGTATGTCCCTATGAAACTAACCTCGCCTTATTTCTCACCACAATACCCCGTGCATCTTTCTTGTTTTTGAGAATCCATTTGGCACCAATTGATGTCTTTCCATCCGGTAAGTCAACTAGGATCCAAACATTCTGAAACAAGAATTGATGCATTTCCTCCTGCATAGCCTCCACCCAACTTTGATCCTCAAGAGCATGAGAGACTGATCTAGGTTCCACCTGTGAAAGAAAACAAGCAAACAAACAATGTTGAAAGTCCGTATGATTATTACGCTTTTGATCTTCAATATAGCTCACAAGAGCATGATGATCAGACGTGGCCTTCTTATGCATTCTGCGAGTCTTGACAGTAGAACCAGGATCTCCAATGATTTGAGTAGTAGGATGATCCTTGTGTGACTGCAACACTGGATTAGAAGCTACTTCCACTTCTGGTAGAAGACTTCTTTTGATAGTTCCCCAGGTCAGAAGGACTTGAGAATCTAGCATGGGAAGTAGAATCACTAGCCGGACTATCAACAGGTGTTGAACTAGCACTAGGAGTAACAGTTGGAGTACTAGGAGCAGCTTTGTCAGCAGACGTATGTAAGGGAAACTCAAAGCCACCTTGAGCAGCTGTTGTAGTAGCTTCTTGTTGTTGTTTGAGTAATATGTCAAGAGCTGCTTGTGAATCCAATACATCTAATGGAGTTGCATCACTAGGAGGAGTAGGAGAGACTGTGGTGGAATAGGATGGAACAACAAAAATATCATCCTCGTCATCTGAGTCGGAAAGACTAGAATGAGCACCTGTACTTGAAATTGCAAACACTTGTGGACCTTCATCATGGTTAGTTTTGAAACGAAAATATCCTAGTGAATCACTAAGATAATCAAGATCAAAATACCATTCAGGACTCGCTTGGCTTGAAGATTGTAGACACGATAAGCCCGAGAGTGAGCTGAATATCCCACAATGTATCCTTCATCTGCCTTGCCATCAAATTTCCCCAAATAGTCACTAGTATTCAGAATGGTGACAAGACACCCAAATGGCTTCAAATGAGCAATATTTGGTACTTTGGCTGTTAGTAGCTCATAGGGAGTCTTCTTGTGAGGATTTGTAATAGAAACTCTATTCAAAACATAGCTTGCAGTATTAACAGCTTCTGTCTAGAACATGGTTGGAAGCTTGGAATCGGCAAGCATTGTTCTTGCTGCTTCTATTAGAGTCCTGTTCTTTCTTTCTGCCACGCCATTCTGTGGAGGAGTTCTTGCTGCACTATAATCTCTTTTGATGCCTTTAGAATTACAAAGTGTTAGGACCATTGTAATAGTCAAATGTAATAGGTAGACTAGGAGGTATGTAGTTCCTCCTGGTCCTAGTAGTAGTAGGAGCAAGTCATGCTCCTGGTCCTGGTCAAAGTCAAACTTTATTATTTGTTTATTATTCTGTTAGGATATGCATGAGATATGTTAGGAAAGGATATGCATATCAGTTTTACACGTTTTGTTTAATGCTGTATTAGGGTTTCCTGGTAGTATAAAAGGAACCTTAGGCAGAAGGGTTAGATACACCTTCACCAAACGTAGTTCTAGTGATTATCAATATTAGAAATCCTTAGAAAGGATCAAGTCTTTATAGTTATTCTGTTCTTCTTTATTATATTTGTATAAAAGGAACCTTAGGCAGAAGTCATTCACCGTTCCTGACAGGCTGCAAGATCTACATCTAGTAGACCCAACAAGTGGTATCAGAGACTGGGAGGGTCTCTATACAAGAAGAATTAAGTTTTCTTATTACTGACAATTTTGTTTTATCATGTCTGCCTCAACTTCTACTCAAACAGGAGAAGACAGCACTCCTAAGATTGTGCAACCTCAGCAGATCGTTGCTACGGTTTCCAACACAAATGGTAAATTCCCTTTTCTAAAAAAAGATGAATATGATAACTGGGCAATGAAGATGGAATGGTGGATCACCAATACTGATCAAGATCTTTGGAAGATCATTCTGAATGGGAACAGTAGGAAGCTTACTGGAAGAGACAAGAATGGTAATATTACTCTTCTTGACCCTAAATCTCATGAAGAAATCATAGCTATTTAGAAGGAGGTCAAAGCAAAAACGATTTTGCTTCAATCTCTTCCTGAAGATCACATGGGTGACTTCTACCATTTGGATGATGCCAGAGAGATCTGGAATGGCATAAAAGCAAGGTTTGGTGGGAATGAGGAGTCAAAGAAAATGCGAAGATCCATGCTGAGAGATGAATTCACAGAATTCAAAATCTCAGAAACTGAAGGTTTACATCAAGGGTATGACAGGTTTCAGAAGATATTGAGCCAATTGAATCAACTTCGGTCAAAGCCTGATGATGGTGATATTAATGCAAGGTTTCTTAAAGCCTTACCCTACTCATGGAATCAGGTGGTGATCTCTCTCAAGCCAAAGGTGGGCTGGACTATCTCAACTTTGATGATCTGTTTCATAAGCTTAGAACTTTCGAACCTCATGTAAGAGGATTTTCAAGTGACTCGTTTCCCACTCCTGCTAATTCTGCCTTTTTGAGTTCTATGGCATCCAGTCCCATGTCATATACAAGTAGCCCAAGCAATACTGTGTCCTCTCAACATACTTTTCAGCATACTTCTGCTCCTGATCCTACTGCCAAGTCTGGTAGTATGGTAGAAGCCATTCTTCATTCCTTTGTGGCTGATGTTGATGCTCAACAACAACTTGCTTTTGATGACTTCAAACAGGTCGATAAACTTGATCTGGATGAAATGGATCGTAAATGGCAGATGGCCATGCTCACTCTTAGGGTTCACAAGTTTGAGAAGAAAGTTGGTCGAAAATTCAATTACAACCCACGGGAGCCAGCAAGATTCGACAGAAGCAAGGTTCGCTGCTACAACTGCCAGCAACAAGGTCACTTTGCAAGGGAATGTCCAAGCAAGAATGACCATGAGAAGAGCAGGTACTCAGCCTTTAAGGTTCAGGAGATAAAAGATGACAAGAAGGCATTGGTATCTGTTGACTCTATGGTCAACTGGAATGATCATCAGGCTTCTACTCTGGAATCAGCTGAGTCCTCGACTGATGTGTTTGCAATGATTGCTGGGAATCTCTCTGATGTAGAAGAAGCAGACGAGTTTGCTCTTATGGGCATCTCACCTCAGGTACAACATTGTCCTCTTGGTTGTCATGAAAAATACTCAGAGTTGTGGTCCCAATTTAATGAAGTAAATGACCAAAATGATAAGTATTTTTTAGAGGTTCAAGCCTATAAGGCTTCATTAAACACATTGGAACAACAAAAGAGGTGGCTATAAGATACTCAACGAGAGTATGAGGATAAAATCCGGATACTAAACATCGATTTAGAAAACACAACTAATATGCTTAGATATACAGAAAAAGTAAGAGATGCCAGTATCAAAGAAAAACAGGAGATGGAAGAAAAATTAGATGCTACAATGTTGAGATTTGACAAATGGCAAAAGGAACCTAAAAATCTTTCAAAATTAATTGATAGTAGCATGTATGGTAGAACTAAAAGAGGCTTAGGATTTGAAAAATATACTGATTCAGAAGATGTGTTTGATTTATCTTTTTCAAGTGTCTTTGATGCCGACAAAGAGGACGAGGTAAAACCTAGTTACAATAGGTTTAAACCAGCAGCAGAAATGCATGCTGTCCCTCCTCCTCTTACTGGAACTTTTATGCCCACTTCATGGCATAATGACTTGGATGGATCACAGATGCATGAGTCCCCAAAAAGTTCTACTAATTCTAATGACTTTGTCTCGTGTACTTTCAGTGACAAAGCCAGTGACTCTACATCTAGTGGTTTAAGTGAAGAGTCAAGACCTACGAGTTCCAAGTTGAATGATCATGCTGCTACTGGTGCTAGGATGTGTGAAGAAAGAGTTGCTGTTAAGTCAAGTGTGTCTGGTCCTAGTTTATTGAGTCCTAGGAAGAATGTTTCTCCTAGAATTGTGTGTAATAATGTTGGCAGTATGAAACAATATCATTCTAATAAAAGGTCTATTAAAACATGTTTTGTTTGTGGAAGTGCATTTCATTTAATTAAAGATTGTGACTTTTATGACACACATTCTTCTGTTAATCATGCTTTTCCTGCTCCTGGTCCTCCAGGAGCTGTCCCATATACTTCTAGAAGACTTAATCCTAGTGCTCAATCATTTTCATCTTCTAGAAGGTCCTCTCCTTTAGTTTCTGATCATTGGAGAAACATTTGATTACAAACCGCTAGTAATTATTTTCAAAATTTTAATCCAGTTTATCAACATAATTTGGACCACACGTATTTTGGTTTGGGACGTTTGGGAACTGCTGTTAAGCCCTCAGTAGGTTGTTCTTGGTCAAATAATAATAACCATATGATGCATAGGCAACCAAGGAACAACGGTAGATCTCATCAATCTTCTTGGCACTCTACTAAAGATCCACAAGGCAGGCTCAAACCTGAAAAGGTTTGGGTCCCCTTAAGACACTAACTTTTGCATTTTTATTATCTTGTTGTTGTAGGTTACTCCATACCAAGATCCTAGTCTAGGCATTGTTGATAGTGGTTGCTCCAGGAGCATGACAGGAAATAAAAGTCTTCTCTCTAACTTTGTACCATTTCATGGAGGCAAGGTCTATTTTGGTGGGGGTGAAGGCATGATCACTGGCAAAGGAACAATTAAGACGCCAAATCTAAATTTTGAGCAGGTCTACTATGTGGAAGCACTTCAGCATTTCAACTTGATATATGTCTCTCAGATTTGTGACAAGAAGCAGTTTGTTCTCTTCACCGATACTGATGCACTTGTGCTCTCCAAAGACTTTCAGCTTCCGGATGACTCACAAGTTCTCCTCAGAACCCTAGAAGACACAACCTCTATAGCATCAAGCTGAATGAAGTCAATCCTACTGGTCAACTAGCATGTCTAGTCGCTAAAGCCTTAGAAGATGAAGCCACTCAATGGCACAGAAGGATGGGGCATGTGAACTTCAAGACCATTCACAAACTTGTAATTCTGAACCTGGTCTCTGGTTTACCTCCCAAGTCGTTTAGAAATGATATCAATTGTATTGCTTGCAGCAAAGGCAAACATCACAAAGCATCCTTCAAGGCTATTACTGCTCTTAGTCTTATTACTAAACCATTGCAGCTACTACACATGGATTTATTTTGTCCTACTTCCATTAGAAGCATTGACCACAAGCAATTTTGTCTGGTGGTAACTGATGGATATAGCAGGTTTTCGTGGGTGTTCTTCATGGCTGCCAAAAGTGAGACCTACTCAATTCTTAGAGATTTTCTTACCCTTATTGAGAACCAGTTGACCAAGAAGGTTAAAGGTATTCGTTGCGACAATGGAACCGAGTTCAAAAATAAAGACCTCATAGCACTTTGTAATGCTAAGGGCATCAAAAGAGATTATAGTGCCGCAAGGACTCCTCAACAGAATGGCGTGGCAGAAAGAAAGAACAGGACACTAATAGAAGCAGCAAGAACTATGCTTGCCGATTCCAAGCTTCCAACCATGTTCTAGACAGAAGCTGTTAATACTGCAAGTTACGTTTTGAATAGGGTTTCTATTACCAATCCTCACAAGAAGACTCCTTATGAGCTTCTAACGGGAAAAGTTCCAAATATTGCTCATTTGAAGCCTTTTGGGTATCCTGTCACCATTCTGAATACTAGTGACTATTTGGGGAAGTTTGATGGCAAGGTAGATGAAGGATACATTGTGGGATATTCAGCTCACTCTCGGGCTTATCGTGTCTACAATCTCCAAGCCATGCGGATCATTGAAACTATAAATCTCAGGTATTTTGAAGAGAAGTCAAACATCCAAGGCAAGGGTCCTGAATGGTATTTTGATCTTGATTATCTTAGTGATTCGTTAGGATATTTTCGTTTCAAAACTAACCATGATGCAGGACCACAAGTGTTTGCAACTTCTAGTACTGGTGTTCCTTCTAATCTTTCTGATTCAGATGATGAGGATGACATTTTTGTGGTTCCATCCTACTCCACCACAGTCTCTCCTACTCCTCCTAGTGATGCAACTCCATTAGATGTACCGGATTCCCAAGTAGCTCTTGACACTCTACTCAAACAACAACAAGAAGCTACTACAGCAGCTGATCAAGGTGGTTTTGAGTTTCCCTTGGATAAGCCTACTGACAACGCTACTCCTGGTACCCCAGCTTCTGCTCCTAGTGCTAGCTTGTCACCTACTGGTACTCCAGCTAGTGAGTCTGCTTCTAATACTCGTTTCTCCAGTCCTTCTGATTTGGGGAACCATCAAAAGAAGTCTTCTACCAAGCTGGATGATATTCATAAACAACCAGTAGATGGGATTTTCAACACTGCTTCATATGATGCTGACTTTTTTGGTGATCTCAATAACTTGGCACCAGAAGTAGAGGTCTCTTCCAATCCAGTCTTGCAATCACACAAAGATCATCCTACCACTCAAATCATTAGAGATCCTGGTTCTACTGTCAAGACACGCAGAATGCAGCAGAAGGCCTCGTCTGATCATCATGCTCTTGTGAGCTATATTGAAGATCAAAAGCGTAATAATCATACGGACTTTCAACACTGTTTGTTTGCTTGTTTTCTTTCACAGGTGGAACCTAGGTCAGTTTCTCATGCTCTTGAGGATCAAAGTTGGGTGGAGGCTATGCAGGAGGAAATGCAGCAATTCTTGTTTCAGAATGTTTGGGTTCTGGTTGACTTACCGGATGGAAAGACAACAATCAATACCAAATGGATTCTCAAGAACAAGAAGGATGCACGGGGTATTGTCGTAAGGAATAAAGCAAGGCTTGTCGTACAAGGCCACACTCAAGTTGAGGGCATTGACTACACTGAATTTTTTGCTCCGGTTGCAAGGATAGAGGTCATTCGTCTGTTTTTGGTTTTTGCTTCTTATGTGGGCTTTACGGTGTTTCAGATGGATGTCAAGAGTGCATTTCTCTATGGAAAAATTGATGAGGAGGTATATGTCACTCAACCTAAGGGCTTTGTAGATCCACTTCATCCCAAGAAAGTTTACAAGGTGGTCAAGGCTCTTTATGGATTACATTAGGCTCCTAGAGCTTGGTATGAGCGTCTTTCCACTTTCTTGTTAAAGAATGGCTATAGAAGGGGTACTATTGACAAAACACTATTTCTTCGGAGAAATACCAAGGACATTATCCTTGTTCAGGTTTATGTGGACGACATTATCTTTAATTCTACTAGGAAGGAATGGTGTGATGAGTTTTAACACTTGATGAAAGGAGAATTTCAGATGAGTGCGATGGGCGAGCTTTCTTTCTTCCTTGGTCTTCAGGTCAAGCAACAATCGGATGGGATTTTCATCAGTCAAGATAAATATGTCCATGAGATTATTCAGAAGTTTGACATAGATCCTCTTAGACCAGCAGCAACTCCTTATGAAGTTGCTAAAATCAAACTTAAGAATGAGCCAGACCCCCCGGTCAATGTTCACATGTACAGGTCTATGATTGGCTCCCTCATGTATTTGACTGCATCACGTCCGGATATCATGTTTGCAGTCAGTGCTTGTTCTAGACACCAGGTGACTCCAACGGTTTCGAACTTAAATGCAGTGAAGAAGATTTTCAAGTATATCAAGGCTCAACCTAAACTGGGCCTATGGTATCCTAGAGAATCACCTTTTGTTCTAGAAGCATATAGCGATAGTGACTATGCAGGTGCTAATAATGACAGAAAGTCTACTACTGGTGGTTGTTAATTCTTGGGTCGTCGACTTATTTCATGGCAATGCAAGAAACAGACAATAGTAGCTACTTCTTCAACAGAAGCTGAATACGTTGCTGCTACTAGTTGTTGTGGACAGGTTTTGTGGATCCAAAATCAGATGTTGGATTATGGTTTCAATTTTATGAACACCAAAATTTTTATTGACAATCAAAGCACTATTTGCATTGTGAAGAATCCAGTTTTTCATCAGCGAACAAAGCATATTGAAATTCGGCACCATTTTATACGAGATGCTAATGAGAAGAAGTTGATACAGGTTCTTAAAGTTCATACGGATGATAATGTTACTGATTTGTTGACAAAAGCTTTTGATGGTCCTCGGTTTAACCACTTGGTGGTTCACATTGGCATGGTCAATCCTTGAGGTCTAGGATTGAGGGGAGGCTAAGCCTAAGGGGAGGCTTTGTGTACATATTCTTAGGACAGACTAACGTATTGATAGATTTTAACAATATATTAGATTGGTTCTGGTGGTGTGTGTTACTTCTGGTGGAGGATTTTGCTCCCTTCTGGTGGTTATGGTATTACATGACTGTCTTCTGGTCCTCATTGGTCAGCTTCTAGTCATATTTGGTTGGCTTCTGGTGGTTCAAAATTCTTCTTTGTCAAGTGGTGATTGGCTTTTGGTACTGGTCTGGGACACTGTTCATTCCTTTTGTCCTTATTTGACCACATTTTGCTTC
The DNA here is from genome assembly GCA_025667525.1 of Glebionis coronaria. NCBI lineage: Eukaryota > Viridiplantae > Streptophyta > Magnoliopsida > Asterales > Asteraceae > Glebionis > Glebionis coronaria. Next base: position 137,226,815 of record CM046875.1, read on the forward strand.
TGGTCTGACCATTGTGTGCTTTGACCTTTGGTCAACGCTCCCAATTCTGGTATTTACATTTTTAATTAACTATGATAAATTGGGAGTTGGGAATTATGTTAAAAAGGGCAAGTGGTTACTATGCAATTATGTCTAATTTGAAAGGGCAACCTCCCATTAATAGGGGTCAATGAACAGTTACTCTTTTCCTTATTAATGGTCAACTTAACCCCCTTGACTCAATCATTCCATTCATCACACACACAAAACCGATCCTACTCTCTCAACCCTAACCAAAAATCTTCCTTCATCCAATTAATCAAGATCTATGGCTGCCCTAGTTTACCAACCTGCTCACAACAAAGTTGCCTATCTGGGTGATGGTCCACATCGTGAACATTTTGCTGACATTCTGGAACTCATTGAAGCTTCCAACCTAAGGTATGCGTTTACTGTATGTCCCACTATTTATGATAGTGTTATTTGTCAATTTTGGGCATCTGCTCGTCTTGTGGTTGTGGTTGGTCGTCCACGTGAACTCCATGCTACCATAGATGAACGTTCATACGTGGTGACTGAGGCTTCTATTCGATCTTCCCTTCATCTTCAAGATGAGGGTGGTGTTGAGTCCATCCCCAATTCGGAGGTATTGGAGGGGATGGCTGCTATAGGGTACAATCATGGGGGGAAGTTTAACTTCCAGAAAAATAGATTTTCCCCCTAATGGAAGCTTCTGGTGCATTTTCTGATTCATTGTTTGAGTCCCAAGTCTGGGAGTTGGGATGCTTTCCCTACTCCTTTGGCTACTGGTCTTATTTGCTTGGCTCAGGGTAGAGTTTTTAATTTCTCTCATTATCTATTTGAGGGAATGGTTAGTAATCTATCTACTGTTGGTTCTAGAAAGAAGTTTCTTATGTATCCTAGGTTTTTACAACAAATACTGGTTTGCATTCCTCGTGATAGGACTGAACATGTGCCGTCTAAGCTTACTTCAAAATTGTATTATAATATGGTCCATGGGTTTACCGGGGAGTGGAGGCCCCTTACTGAGGCTATGTTGGGGCTGGCTCAGGGTCCTATGGATGAGGAGGAGGAGGCTCCTGAGTTTGTTGTGATTGATGATGACCCTATGGAGGAGAAGGCTCCTACTGGTGGTGCCAATCATGTGGTTGAGCAGGAGCTGGTTGAGGAGGTGGTGGTTGAAAAACCATCCACTTCCAAGGCTGGTCCTTCTTCAGTACCACAAAAGTCTCCATTTGTAGAGACTCCACCTCCTAGTCCTGTTCCACACTCTTTTGATAAGCCTTTTGGTGCTAGTACTCTACATGTTGACCCATCTATTGCTTCGGGCTCCAATGACGCCTTCCCTGACCCAAGTCCTCTTGGTGGGCAGGTGGAGGAGCCTACTACACTTATGTCGTTACTTGATCTTATGCGCAGGTATCATGAGCGGATTATTTCATTGGAAGCTGATTTGAACCAACACCAGAAACTTACTAGGGAGTTTGTTCTTCCTCTGGCTGATCGCATCAAAGCTTTGGAGACTCAGCAAAGACGACGAAAGAAGCATGTCATTCACTCTGATTCTGATGAGGAGGGTACGGAGCGTGTTGAGGATGGCTTGACATTGTTGGCAAAGGCTGCCTTTGCTGATAAATTGTATGATGATTTGCCTGTTCCTCCGACATCCTCCAGTGTTCCTTCTCCGGCTGGCGTTTCTACTCCTATGGATGGTGCTTCTGGTCCTGCTGCTGGTTCCAATGCTGGTCCATCCCATGATTCGAAGGGGAAGGCCCCAATGACTGATGCTCCCTCACCAGCTCGCAAGCGTACACGTAGACAGCTTGAGGAAGATAGGCTAGGTGAGGAGGCTTCTCAACGGCTCCAAGCCGAGATTGATGAAGCTGAAAGGGCTGCGGCGGCGGCGCTGCAACAGCAGAGGCGTGAGCAAGTTCAGCACGATGCAATGCATTGGAGTGATAGTGATTGGATGCAGGTATTGACTATTCTTACCAGGGATTATGCCTAGTTCACTGATCTTTTGGGTGACGATGTGGATGAGCATAACTGTATTCCAAGAGCCATGGTGTTGATGCGCAAGCAACAGTTGGCCCTTGCTGCACAGCTTCGTGAGAAGAGAAAGAACAGACCTTTATCAAGAACTGAGGAGCACAAGCAGATGCAGCGTTATGTGAAGTATCAGTCTGCTGCTCATTTTAATGCTCCTTGGAAGTGGGACAGGGTTCGGGCTTTAACTTTTCATGAGCTCAAGGAACTTTATGAACGTATGGTTAAGCGTCAGAGTCAACCAATTCCGGAACGATTTATCTATCATCCTCGTGTGGTGACCTCTTCTTCGCCTGCTGTTACTACTGGTCCTTCATCTGATCCTACTCCTGGTTCTGCTGCTAGTCCATCCGTTTTTGTTGCTACTTCAGTTGGTACCACTACTTCTCCTTTGGTTGCTCCTTTGGGTTCTTCTTCTGGTCCTGCTACCACCACCACACATGCTACCACCACCACCTTTGCTACCACAACAACTACTGCTGCTACACCTGCTATGCCATCTCCATCACCACCGGTTCCTGGAACTCAACCTATTCCTACTTCTAGTGCAGCTCCTATTGATCCCTTGGGTGGGCAAACTCATGAGTCTACTTCTCCTACTCCCACTATTACTACTGAGGTACAGGTAAAGGTTGAACCCACACCAAGTGATTCCACACCTCGACGTTCACTTCGCCAGAAATTAGCTCGACGTGTTCGACGTGGCAAGACGGTCCCTTATGAGAAGCATGATCCTGAGAATTTGATTGATGAAGCTTCTGACAGTGATTCTGATTTGCCTTTGGGAAATGGAAATATTACTGGTTGGACGGTTGAGCGTTCCACAACTCTTCCTGGTATGGTATCCCATAGAATTACTCTGAGTGATGGGTCTGTGCGCTTAGCTTCGGGTTTGCAGGGTGTTTTGTCTTGGGCTGATCGTATGGATCTTATGGCTTTATATGGATTTGTGGATTCTGGCATGCCTTTTGATCCCATGGATGTGTCTTCCTGGTCTGGTCTGCGCATTTGGGCTGATCTTAAGCTGATGCTTGATGCACCTCCTCATGCTCCTGTTTCTGGCATATGGAAGGATAAGATGCAATGGGTGATTCAACGATGGAAGTTATATGCGGGATGTGGTGTGCATATGTTGGAGTTGGAATCTGGTCATATGGTTTTCATGCTCATAGATGTGGAGTATCCTTTGACGATTTCTTCGATGGAGGCTATGTTGGCTAGTCACTTGCAAATTTCTAATGCTCCATCAGGGAATGAGTCCTCTATGTCCACAGCATTGGTGGAGGGCATCCAGGCTCGTTTGATAGCAGATAAGAAGGCTGCTTCTGGTTTGTGATTTGGTTGGGTTGTAAGTGTTTCTGTTTTGTATTTTTTGTTCATTGGTTATTATTATCATTCTTTTCACCAATATGTAAAGTGATTGGTGAATTTCATTCTTTATAGTTAAAAAAAAAACAAAAATGATAAAAAAAAAATTTATATAATATCTGCTTATACTTTTAACACATCTTGGATTTTATACTTGTGAATATGATACCATTTGCTGTCTCACACTATGGGTTCTGGTTACTGATTTGTGATTGTGCTGGTTACTGGTTTCACCTGGTGTTGGACTTTGTCCTCACAACAAATGGTCCTCAACTCACCATGTCTAATCGACAAGAAAGAGTTGATTCACCTTGAGGGTACGGCTCCTGGTGCGATTCTCAAATCCGTTGATGGTTGCCAGGTTACCCAAAACTGGATGGTTTTCACTTGCCATGGTCCTAGACTGAAAAGTGGCTAATCCAAGGGGGTACGGCTCTTGGTAAAGATTTTATCAAATTCGTTGATAGCTGTAATAGCTTGCTTAAAGCTATAGGGTTTTCAACTCACCGATGCTTCATTGCTGAGAGTTGGCGAGTCCAGAGGGGTACGGCTTCTGGTAAAGACATATCAAATCCGTTGACGGCTGTGATGGTTTTCCTAAAATCATCAGGGTACTCCCACTCACCATTGATTCACGTTCTAAGAGTTGGGCTGGGTTCTAGTCTCCCAGGGTGATGCTTATTCCACCAAAAAGACTGGCTAGCCCAAGAGCGAGCAGCTACTTGGTAAAGGCTCATCAAATCTGCTCATGTTGCTGAAAAGATTCAACACGATGCTGATTTGTTCCAAGCTTTGCAGAAGCTTCTAGTGTTTCATGTTGCGGCGATTACTCTGATTCTTATCTTGCTGATGCTACTTTTAGTTTTGCTGATTCAATCCTCGGGCTTTATTTGCACGTTTACCAGGAAACTTGAACTCAACAGGTCAAATTCAAGTTTAGGGGAGGATTGTTAGGACCATTGTAATAGTCAAATGTAATAGGTAGACTAGGAGGTATGTAGTTCCTTCTGGTCTTAGTAGTAGTAGGAGCAAGTCGTGCTCCTGGTCCTGGTCAAAGTCAAACTTTATTATTTGTTTATTATTCTATTAGGATATGCATGAGATATGTTAGGAAAGGATATGCATATCAGTTTTACACGTTTTGTTTAATGTTGTATTAGGGTTTCCTGGTAGTATAAAAGGAACCTTAGGCAGAAGGGTTAGACACACCTTCACCAAACGTAGTTCTAGTGATTATCAATATTAGAAATCCTTAGAAAGGATCAAGTCTTTATAGTTATTCTGTTCTTCTTTATTATATTTGTATTCTACATTCATATTGTGTATAGAGTCTCTCTGTGGATTGACTTGTGATTACAGAAGTCATTCACCGTTCCTGACAGGCTGCAAGATCTACATCTAGTAGACCCAACACAAAGTGCTATGAGGTCTGAATTTTTGAATATGGTTCCATTATCACATCGAATACCTTTAACCTTCTTGGACAGCTGATTCTCTATAAGTGTAATAAAATCTTTGAGAATTGAGTAGGTCTCACTCTTGGCAGCCATGAAGAAAACCCACGTAAACCTGCTATATCCATCAGTTACCACCAGACAGAAGTGTTTGTGGTCAATGCTCCTAATAGAGGTAGGACCAAATAAATCCATGTGTAGTAGCTGCAATGGTTCAGTTATAAGGCTGAGAGCAGTAATGGCCTTAAATGATGCTTTATGTTGTTTGCCTTTGTTGCAGGCAAGACAATTTATATCATTTCTGAATGACTTGGGAGGTAAACCAGAGACCAGATTCTGATTTGATAGTTTGTGAATGGTCTTGAAGTTCACATGTCCCATCCTTCGGTGCCATTGAGTGACTTCATCTTCAGAGGCTTTAGCAACCAAACATGCTAGTTGACCAGTAGGGTTGACTTCATTCAGCTTGATACTATAGAGGTTGTGTCTTCTAGGGATTCTGAGTAGAACCTGTGAGTCATCCGGAAGTTTAAAGTCTTTGGATAACACAAGTGCATCAGTATCCGTAAAGAGGACAAACTGCTTCTTGTCACAAATCTGAGAGACATATATCAAGTTGAAGTGTTGAAGTGCTTCCACATAGTAGACCTGTTCAAAATTAAGATTAGGCGTCTGACTCGTTCCTTTGTCAGTGATCCTGCCTTCACCTCCTCCAAAATAGACCTTTCCGCCTTGAAATGGTACAAAGTTAGATAGAAGACTTTTATTTCATGTCATGCTCCTAGAGCATCCACTATCAACAATTCCTAGAGTAGGATCTTGGTATGGAGTAACCTACAACAACAAGAAAATAAAAAGACAAAAGTTAGTGTCTTAAGGGGACCCAAACCTTCTCAGGTTTGAGCCTGCCTTGTGGATCTTTAGAGGATAGCCAAGAAGATTGATGAGATCCACCGTTGTTCTTTGGTTGCCTATTCATCATATTGGTGTTATTGTTTGAACAAGAACAACCTGTTGAGTGCTTAACAGCAGTTCCCAAATTTCCTAATCCAAAATACATGTGGTCAAAATTATTTGCATAATTTGGATTAAAATTCTGAAAATAGTTACTGGTTGGTCTATTTGATGTTAATCCAATGTTTCTTCAATGATCAGAAGATAATGGAGAGGTCTTTCTAGAAGAAGAAAACGATTGAGCACTTGGGTTTAGTCTTCTAGAAGAATATGGAACAACTCCTGGTGGACCAGGAGCAGGAAATGCTTGATGAACAGAAGAATGTTTGTCATAAAAATCACAATCTTTAATCAAATGAAATGCACTCCCACAAACAAAACATGTTTTAAACGACCTTTTATTAGAATGACATTGTTTCATACTGCTAAATTTATTACACACAATTCTAGGAGAACCAATCTTCCTAGGAATCAATAAACCAGGACTAGACACTGTTGAATTAAAAGCAACTCTCTCTTCACACTTCCTAGCACCAGTAGCAGCATGATCATTCGACTTAGAACTTGTAGGTCTCGACTCTTCACGTGAACCACTTGATGCAGAGTCACTGGCTTTGTCACTAAAAGTACACGAGACAAAGTCATTAGAATTAGTAGAACTTTTTGGGGACTCATGCATCTGTGATCCATCCAAGTCATTATGCCTAGAAGTGGGCATGAAAGTTCCAGTAAGAGGTGGAGGGATAGCGTGCATTTCTGCTGCTGGTTTAAACCTATTGTAGCTAGGTTCTCCCTCTTCCTCTTTGTCGGGATCAAAGACACTCGAAAAAGATAAATCAAACACATCTTCAGAATCAATATATTTATCAAATCCTAACCCTCTTTTAGTCCTACCCGACATGCTACTATTAATTAATTTTGGAAGATTCTTAGGTACCTTTTTCCATTTTTCAAATCTCAAAAGTGTAGCATCTAATCTTTCTTTCATCTCTTATTTTTCTTTGATACTGTCATCTTTTACCTTTTCTGTGTATTTAAGCATATTTGTTATGTTTTCTAAATCAATGTTCAGTATCCTAATTTTATCCTCATACTCACGTTGAGTATCTTGAAGCCACCTCTTTTGTTGTTCCAATGTTTTTAAAGAAGCCTTATAGGCTTGAACCTCTAAAAAATACTTATCATTCTGATCATTTAAGTCATTATATTGGGACAACAATTTTGAGTATTTATCATGATAACCAAGAGGACAATGTTGAACCTGAGGTAAGATGCCCATAAGAGCAAACTCTTCTGCTTCCTCTGCATCAGATAGATTCCCAGCAATCATGGCAAACACGTCAGTAGAGGGCTCAACTGTTTCCAGTGTAGTAGTCTGATGATCATTCCAGTTGACCATAGAGTCAATAGACACCAATGCCTTCTTGTCATCCTTCACCTCCTGAATCTTAAAAGTTGAATATCTGCTCTTCTCCTGGTCATTCTTGTTAGGGCATTCCCTTACAAAGTGACCTTGCTGCTGGCAGTTATAGCATCAAACCTTGCTTCTGTCAAACCTTGCTGGCTCTCTTGGGTTGTAATTAAATTTTCGACCGACTTTCTTCTCAAACTTATGAACCCTAAGAGTGAGCATGGACATCTGCCATTTGAGATCCATTTAATCCAGGTCAAGTTTATCAACCTGTTTGAAGTCATCAAAAGCAAGTTGCTGTTGAGCATCAACGTCAGCAACAAAAGAGTGAAGAACAGCTTCTACCATGCTACCAGACTTGGCTGTTGGTTCAAGAGTAGAAGTATGCTGAAAAGTATGTTGAGAAGACACAGTATTGCTCGGGCTACTAGCATAAGACATGGGACTGGATCCCATAGAACTCACAAAGGCAGAGTTAGAAGGAGTGGGAAAAGAATCACTTGATTATCCCCTCACATGAGGCTCAAAAGTTTTGAGCTTATGAAATAAATCATCAAAATTAAGATAGTCAAGCCCACCTTTTGCTTTGAGAGAGATTACCACCTGATTCTATGAGTAGGGTAAGGCTCTAAGAAATCTTGCATTGATATCACCATCGTCAGGTTTTGACCGAAGTTGATTCAATTGTATCAATATCTTTTGGAACCTGTCATACCCTTGATGGATACCTTCATTTTCTGAGATCTTGAATTCTGTGCATTCATCTCTCAGCATGGAATTTCGCATTTTCTTTGACTCCTCATTCCCACCAAACCTTGCTTTTATTCCATTCCAGATCTCTCTAGCATCATCCAAATGATAGAAGTCACCCATGTGATCATCAGGAAGGGATTGAAGCAAAATAGTTTTTTCTTTGATCTCATTCTGAAGAGCTGTGATTTCTTCATGAGTTTTAGGGTCAAGAAGAGTAATATTACCATTCTTGTCTCTTCCAGTCAACTTCCTGCTGTTACCATTCAGAATGATCTTCCAAAGGTCTTGATCAGTGTTGGTGATCCAACATTCCATCTTCATTGCCCAGCTATCATACTCGTCCTTTTTCAGAAGAGGAAACTTACCATTTGTGTTGGAAACCGTAGCAACGATTTGCTGAGGTTGCAGAGTTTTAGGAGTACTATCTTCTCCTGTTTGAGTAGAACTTGAGGCAGACATGATTAAACAAAAATGTTAGTAATGAGTAAAATTGATTCTTCCTGTACAAAGACTCTCCCAGGCTCTGATACCACTTGTTGGGTCCACTAGATGTGGATCTTGCAGCCTGTCAGGAACGGTGAACGACTTCTGTAATCACAAGGCTATTCACAGAGAGACTCTATACACGATATAAGTGCGGAATACAAATACTATAAAGAAGAACAGAATAACTATAATGAATTGATCCTTTTTGTAGAATCTTGATAACCTATGAATCTATGAAGTGGGTTGTTGAATTCTAGAGAGAGAAACTAGAGAGAGAAAGTGAGAGAAACTATGTGTCTTTTTATTCAAGTGAAAACAAGAAATGAACAACAACCAACCCCTTTCCATGGTGGAAAGGGGTATTTATATCCAAGGCCGTATTTGGGCTTGGGCCGACCCATGACAAGCCCATGGGTCGGTTTCTTACTTAACTTAATAAGTAACACTAACTACGAGCTATTACAACATTAATAATATTGTGGAGTGACCGATACTTCTAATATACGTAAAAACGTATTTCTAACAATCTCCCCCTAAGGGAGGTCACTCCACGTCTACAAAGTTCTAAACCTAGCATACTATACTAAGTCTTCGTTCTTCAGCTCGTAGTCTTTTCTTCTTTCTTTTTGTTGTGAATATGTTTATTTGATCTTTTAGGCTTTGGCTTGAGAGCATTGTTCTTTTGGCCTTTTACGTGCGATCTTTGCCTTCTTGTGAAACTTGCCTCCTCGTGACTCCATGTTCCACACACTTATGTCTTTTTGTTGAATTCTCGAAAGCTTCAGAGTTTGGTACATCGGAAGACTTCATTTTGCACTTTCTTGAATTTTGCTGAACTTTGATGCAGAAAAACATAAGCATGTGGGAACGACTTCTACAGGTACACCGCAACACCACCGTCTTCAACTGGTACACAGCAACGCCACCGTCTTCAACAGGTACACAGCAACGCCACCGTCTTTAACAGGTACACAACAACGACATGAATAAAATGGCTTTGACATTTTATTCTAATTCGGTAGCATTTTACCTCCGGTCGGTGAAGACCGTTGGACGATATTAGATATCGTACCCGTGACGGATAGTTTCAATTAAGTAACTTCCTGACAGGATTTCGCGGGTAAACCCGTTCTCTTTATTCGACCGTCCAAAGCTGACTGCGAACATAAAGAGTGAATCACTTGGATAAATTATCCTTGTGATTTGAAGCCGTCAATTCATGAAACCTGGAACAAGTGAATTTCAATTAAGATTTTCACCATTGTTGCTTTCCAGTTATCACGAGCTCAATTCATAAAGAATCTTGCACGTCACCTACCAAGTGCTGTTTGATGTTAACACTAGAAGGATTTCCACTCGTCACTGTGATCAATAAAGAGTCACTCTGAGTGTTCTGGCAAGATCATATGATAATGCGTAGAGGCCTGGAACGAGTTTAAGTTCAATTAAGAATTAAACCACGGTTTCTTTCCAGTTTTTCACAAGATTGGTTCTAAAAGAACCGCACGTGTAACCTACCATGAGCTTGTTTGATGTTGGCTCAAGCAGGATTTCCATCTTCATTGTAATACTTGCGTATTACTCGGATGTTCTGGCAATATTACAGGAATACTGCGTAGGACTCATAAAAATCTCTTACTTTTCACAGTGTGTGAGAAAGCAAGGAATAAATGGAAAGTGTCCTAATGAGACTTTTGGTGATCTCGTGGCTCTAGACTCGATAGTGCGTTTTGATTTAGTGAGCGATGGCTGGAAAGGAGTGCCACCTTTTCAATATCAGTCTATTCGGAGTGAATAAACCAATAGATAACGTGTTGATCTCCGTGTGATTAAAACAAATACCTTTTGAGAGATATTTGAGTTAGTTGGGAAGGGTTGTGCATTGCATCACTGGGTCCATGATGTCTTTCTTCAATATCAAGAATCATTAACAAAAATGATCTCAATAGCATATGTATTGACCCGGTTTCTGCCTAAAGTTGTAAGGAGGGCTTCTTTCTTTACACCCTTTATCTTTACAATTCTTTTTCATTCTTCAACCCCTTCAATGCTTACCAATACGTCATAACTAGCACCTTGTTGTGATTGTTCCAGTGCTAGCTTAAGTACTTGGTCGGCATTCAGCTACGTTCACAATCTTTCTCCAACTTTCCTAGGACTTCTAATTCTATCTAGGGAATTGTCCTTGGGAAGATTCCATCGGCTCTGATAAATCATTGGACTAAACCTATTCCTACCACCCTTTTGTCACCGCATTCGTCGTGAATTAAGCGTGTTTTGGGAAAGTATAGCCACCATGAAAAATCCTTGAAAATCACCTAAGGTACTTGTGATATTGAAATCAAAAGTTTTGTACCTTAGGTGTTTTGTTCATTAAAAACGCTTCCCCTTAACACGTGCTTTACACATATTAAGTTGGATTATCGTTAAGTCTTTTTCATCTTTTAGCCAAGTATCATTTAAGTCTCCTTAATCCCATTTTCTCCCCTTATCCAAAATGTTAACCATTAATATTTGGGATATTGAATGGATTAACCGGTATTTGGGTAAAAATGAAATCAATGTTTGGCCATAGAACATGTTAATGCTCCCCCTTAAATTAATAAGGGATAGTTGTAGTGCTTTAGTATGATATATTTTGAAAGATTTAGAATCTCGTGAGAAATTCTTGAAAAATTATCATACCTTAGCACTACATCAAGCCATAAAAGCACAATATTCACAAATTTACAAATTCACAATTAAAAACCAATATAAAGTGGACCTGAAATGTACGACCCATTAGATGGATCGTTGCAGTAACTTGTGGTGCACTAAATATGGTCTACCACCAACGAATCTTTCTAAACTCCTCATCAATCTACGTTCACGGAGCTTTTGATCAATCTTTTTGATCACATACTTCGCCATTTGCCGATAACCCTGATGCCAATCCTCAGTCATCTCTGGTAAAGTCCCACCCGAATTAAGATGCTCCAACTTTCCTCTGACGTATAGAAGAGTCCCATCACTGTACTTATAAAGCTCACCCACCCTCATAAACTTCATTAACCCTCGACTGTTCAAGTAGAAAATCCCGCAATTCGGAACAGAAATGCCGGTATAGGGACATCTGTTGACATGTTGAGGCAGCACTTGATTCACTGGACGGGTTAGGTTAAGCTTCCTTTGGTAGCTTTCGACTCCCAACTGAAGATCTTCAACTCGTTTCTTGATAACAACGCTTCGTGTAAACATACGAAGTGTTGTATTCAAGGCAACGATGTCTTCACGAGCAATATGAGTGAGTTGATCATGGGTCATCATAAGCAACATATCTTCGATATCCTCAAGGCGAATGATAGAAAAATCTCCCTGCTGAATTTTGTATTCTCTGTCATCCTCCCTTTTCATACGAATCTCCGTCACATGATAATATCCATTCTTGGCTTCAGTTTTCAGCCCTAAAATACTGGAGATGCGGATATCGGATCTAACGTTACTTCCTGAATTGGCTAAGCAGCAACCCCTGTACGCCCTTCGGACTCGTTCGTCCCAATGAGATGCACCTATAACAGCATACATATCATAATTACGAGTTACCCTTGGGACCCAGAGTCGGTTTACCTTTTCCTCGATCCAGGGTATTGTCCCCCAGTTGGCAGCTTTCAGCAAGGTCAGGGAGGTTGCGTACTTTGATGAACCCTTCAGAAGATACTCAAGATCATAGGTGACGAAGAAGTCGAGAGCAATCTGATTATCTTGAGAAGGATCAAGTGGAGGTGGAGCTCTTTCTGATTCATGGAGGCCTGGCCTTTGAACGGTGTTAAGAGCTTTCAAGACCTCGTCAGCATAATACTCGAACTCCATTCGGGTTAACCTGGTTTTGGCGCGAATTCTCTTATCCTTTAGCGCTCTCTTCACCAAAGACGGAGTAACCGAAGTCTTATACTCATGAGCCAGAAATGCACACAAGTCAATCGGACTACGGATTCAGAGATATAGAACATCTATGTCAGCGTCTGTGATTGGATCATATTGAGCCGCTGCCGTAATCCAAGCTTGTGGCGGTGCAGTCTCGTCAATCTCCAACGTGTCTGCCCAGTCCCGTGTGCTTGACTCAGGAACAGTAGATTGTGGTTCTTGTTGTAGAGGAGTAGAGACATGAACACGTGCTGGTTCTGATTCAGGCATTTCGACGGTGTCAAGAACGGGCGAGTGTTGTGCAGCTTCAGGTTCAGTTATTGACTCTGCAATCACAGGAGCAACAACAGAACTAACAGGGTTAGTGGTAACAGGTATAGACACAGCAATAGATGTACCGGGAATCGATGACGCTGTAGTAGCATTCACATCGTGGCGCCACTTGGATCGTCTTGATTCCGTTGAGGTAGATTTTTCCTTTGCCGCTGCATCTTTCTTAGACTTGGTTCCAGACTTAGAAGGTTTCTTTGTGCTGTCAACCTTATCCCCCTTTTTAGGCTGTGTACCATCATCATCCTCATCGCTATCCTCGTTGCTCCCCTTAGCACTTTCCTCATTACCATCACCACCATCATCACCATCATCATCATCATCATCCTCATCATCATCATCCTCATCATCATCACCATCATCGTCATCGTCATCATCCTTTTCTTCTTCTTCTTCTTCTTCACCTTCTTCTTCCCCGTCACCCTCTTCTTGTTCACTTTCTTCCCTTTCTTCCTCAGGCAGAATGTGGTATGGTACCACACTTCCAAACGTTTTGAACAACCGGTCATCCTCCATGATAGCGTCATTCAGGGATTTGTAGAGAGCCCGTTGATTCCTAGATTTATCAAAAGATCCAAGTTCCCTCATACGAGCTTTGAGAATCTTCTTTAATTCAAAATCCGTCAAGTCATAGGCAATTTTGTAGGCGGATTGAGAAGGATTGGATGACTTGATCATCAAGTTATCAGCTGCGAGTGTCTTCAATTCATCACGCAGTTTTGGCATAATGGATTCAACGGATTCTTTCACTCTCTCTTCAACATAAGCTTCAAGTGCTTCTTTCTGCTCCTTGTATTTATCCCTCATAGCTTGAAGTCTTGTGATTCGTGCAGCATGCTTATCAGCTTCAGCCTGCTTAACTTGAGCTAGTTCTTCTGCATGAGCTTTACAAGTCGTCTCCATCTCTGCAGCGAACTTAGCAAGCATCTCTTCTTGTGCTTTCTTTGAGGCTTCTTCACTTTGCACTCTTCTAAGTAACTCTTCACGAAGATCATTCATCTCTTTTCTTTGATTATCCGTGTGTTTATCCAACATCTCTGCCATTACAAATGCGGCCATTGAAGATGATGCAGAGCTACTTTGGGTTGGTTGAAGAGGCTCGGTTGTGACCACAGTACTAAGGACGGGAGTTATTGGAGGTGGAAGAAATGGTGTTGAAACCGGTCGGATTGGTAAGGGTTGGATTGGTGGAGGTTGAGTTACTAAAGGTTGAGTAGGTACCATGATTGTAGGAGCACCGGACTCCTTTTCAACACTTGCTGAAACGGGGATGGACGTCTCCTTCGAAGTAGAATACCTTTCAGGTGATCCAAACTCATCAATATCCTCTGGCTCCTCGTACTCTTCTTCAATATTTATTCGTTCACCCAAACCACTACCTCCCGTGTCTTTCCTACTCCTTTCAATAGCTATCTTCATTAATTTTCTCTCAGCCTTGTCAAGAGCAGGATCATCAACATCTTCTTCGTCACGTAGAACTAACTCATCAGCCTTACCCTTTCCCTTCTTAACCTCAGTCTTCTTCTTCTTGGTTTCGGGTTCAGGTAAAGCAGCTGGTTGCTTGCGTTTTCCTTTACTCTTGACCGTAGTAGACGAGTCTTCTCCAGTCTGAAGGCTTGCTTTTAGCTTCTTGATCTCTAGCAACAGTAGCTTGTAATCAGCAGAACCTTTAATTTTATCCGTCAGAAGATAATCGGGAATAGGACCAGGAATCACACCACCAGATGGTCCATCATGCCTTAGATCTACAGTATGATCAGCCTCTTCTGTGTGATGACGACTTGCTGCACGCCTATCAATAGTAACATCATTCTTCATACAATAATTAATGATAAGCTTGATAAACCAAGGGTAAGGAAAGAAATTATTCTTCAGCTTCTTGTTTTGGAAGAGTTGAAAGGTGAATTCTTCCCATAACAATAATGCATAATCTGCATTTGCGCCTGTGTACATTCCATGGAAGATGTTCATAATTGGGCTACGCAAAGCATCATGCCCACTGGTTTTCGGTGTAAGACATCTACTGAGAATACCCAACATTGCTCTCCAAGGTTGACCTACTTTAGCAGTGGTAAACTCAGACACAACTCGTATGTCAGGACATCCAAGAGCATCGAACAACTCCATGAGTTCGTCTTTAGTAGGATCCCTCGAAAATGCCATACCTTTGGGTGTATCCCGAATGCCAAATATCTTACGGAAGTCGGAAACAGTAAGTGTCTGCTGCTTGTTGTCGAGAGTGAAGGTGATCTTGTTTGAAGTGCTTTCCTTGGTAGCCCAGAACTCATACATGTAATCATAAGGCACCGAGGCAGTACTCCTTAAAGCATTCTTGAAATGAGAGTGATCAAGGATTGCTATGGCTACTTTAAATCCATGATGAGTGGATTTTGAGACTTGCTTCAGCCGGTAATTGTTTGGTATGAACTTGAGTGTTCGTGCTTCGGCAATTGCTGCTGCTCTAGAGTCTTGGATTGCTTGTACTGTTGGATTAGTCATCGTATCTGCTTAAGACATGAAAGGTTGATGCACAAAAATATATAGATATGTATCATTATTACTTCTAAGCATAACACATTTCAACAAGTACTTATCACATGCAAACAACTATCAATCAAACAACTCTTCATCCGGAACTTTCCTTCATTCGGAAGTCCTTCATTCGGAACTCTTCATTCGGAAGTCCTTCATTCGGAACTCTTCATTCGGAAGTTCATCCGGAACTTCTTCATTCTGAAGTTCGTTCGGAACTTCTTCATTCGGAAGTCCTTCATTCGGAACTTCTTCATTCGGAAGTCCTTCATTCGGAACTTCTTCATTCGGAAGTTCATTCGGAACTTCTTCATTCGGAAGTCCTTCATTCGGAACTTCTTCATTCGGAAGTTCATTCGGAACTTCTTCATTCTGAAGTTCGTTCGGAACTTCTTCATTCGGAAGTCCTTCATTCGGAACTTCTTCATTCGGAAGTCCTTCATTCGGAACTTCTTCATTCGGAAGTTCGTTCGGAACTTCTTCATTCGGAAGTTCACTCGAAACTTCTTCATTCGGAAGTTCATCCGGAACTCCTTCATTCGGAAGTTCATCCGGAACTTCCTTCATTCGGAAGTTCGTTCGGAACTTCCTTCATTCGAAAGTTCGTTCAGAACTTCCTTCATTCGGAAGTTCGTTATCCATGTTCATCCGGAACTTTACAAACGCAGCCATAGAAGATTAATCTTGTCGCATTTGTAAATTCTAAGGCATTCTAAGGCAGCTTAACATCTTTCTAATGATATTTCGCATAAATCCCACCTAAAACCCTAATCAATTAATCCTAAATTAAGGAATAAACCCTAATCTTGATTGACTTAATTCAAACGAATTAATTAAATGATCTTACATGAATTAGGTGAATTAAGAATCAAAGGATTGATGTTATTACCTTTTAAATCGAATGAAACAGGTTGAATGATTAATACGCGAGTTTCGTGAGCTTGTATGTGTGAAAATGGCGGCAAGATGATAAAGAAACAGTGAAGAAGAAATAAAGGGGCGGGGGGGTTTTGTTTTGACTTAGGTCAACTTTTTAACAACTTTCACAAATTGTCACTTTTAACCCTACATTTTTCCCTTTTATTTTTTTTATTCCTTGTCTTTTCTATTCTCCTTAAACATTGTTAAATTTAGCCAACTTAACCTTTCTTAGCTAAACTCATCACGACAATCTCACACAACTTAAACAACGCAATCTATTAGCAAAACTCCAAGAACTTAAAGCAATTCCTATCACATTGAACAAGCACAAGTCGTATTCTAAAGCAAGACCACTCATAAACCATTTAGCCAATTAATTTTCCACAAACACTTTTGAAAATCGTTTTGATGACGAAGATAAATTAATATTTTCTCCCCCTTAAACGATGACCCGTTTTCTATTTAAAGAGTTGTAGTCATTGTTTAAAGAGTCAAATATTGATGAAAGCATTTCCAATTAGTATCTTGAAAAAGATTGATTCGTGGTGGCAATAAGATTTCTCTTATTATGACAAACTAATGCACTGAGACGTACACTAACTCGTGTTAGACCAAGTTGTAAAGTAAACTTGATCCCTTTGCATGATTTGGCTTGTAAATCATGACCGAGAAAATTAATTCTCGTTGTGAGCCAACGTTTTCCAAGGAAATACGTGACTTTAATATGAAAACCGGGTTGCAGTCTGAAATAACTACAAGCCATAATGGGCATGTTTTAAAAATGTACAACTTTTATACGGACTCTATTTATGGCACCGTGTCAATATTGATCGACATTTCTAAGGCCGTAAATATTACCGTACTAAAAGACATGCCCGTTTTAAAACAACGAAAAATATTTTTGGCTTTTCTTGATTTTATAATTTTTATGGTTTTTGTAGGTTTTATATTTTTTTATGGTTTTTCTTGGTTTTATATTTTTGTATTTTTCTTTTGTGGTTTATATATTTACTATAATATACATGATCACGAACAAAGGATACGCCTGAATAGTTTACCACCACTATTCAGCTGATTCTTCTGCCAATTCTTTGAGAGTCGCTGGAGTGAATAATTTCATGCCAAGCTTGTCGATCAAAAACTCGATTCATCCTCGATCTAAGGCTTTGGTGAACATATCTGCCAACTGATACTCAGTAGTGACAAAATACAGCTCGATCACTCCGTTCTCCACCTGATCTTTAATGAAATGGTAGCGAATGTCTATGTGCTTGGCCCGGGAGTGTTGAACATAGTTGCAGCAAAGGGCAATGGCGCTCTTGTTGTCACAATACATCGGGATTTTTTTGAATCCCAAACCGTAGTCAGTTAATTGTGATCTCATCCAAAGGACTTGAGCACAACAACCGGACATGGCGATGTATTCAGCCTCTGTGCTAGAAGTTGCAGCGCTTTTCTGCCTTTTTGAAGACCAACTGATCAATCTGTCTCCAAGGAGTTGCACAGATCCAGAAGTGCTACGCCTCGTGTCTTGACATCCAACATGATCGGCATCTGCGTATGATATTAAAGCAATAGAGGAATCTTTCGGATACCATAGACCACGATGAAGTGTTCCTTTTAAATACCGAAAGATCCTTTTAACAACATGTAGGTGCTTTTCGGTAGGCCGAGCCTGATACCGGGCACACATGCATACGGCAAATTGCAAATCAGGCCTGCTAGCAGTCAGATAGAGAAGGGTGCCGATCATCCCACGGTAAAGTTTTGGATCGACAATAATCCCATTCCTATCTTCATCTAACTTGGATTTCTCCACCATTGGAGTGTCCACGGGGTCACAATTTTCAAAGTTATATTTCTTTAAAGATTCTAGAGCATATTTGGATTGATTAATAAAGATGCCTCTGGGATTCTGAGAAATTTGTAATCCTAAGAAAGATGAAAATTTTCCCATCATTGACATCTGAAAGCGTGTGGACATTATCTTCTCAAAGCGTTTAGACAATTCTATGTTAGAGGCAGCAAATATTATATCATCAACATAAATTTGTACCAGAATCATGTCGTTGTCCTCCTTGAGAGTGAATAGAGTGGGGTCCACCTTGCCTTTGGAGAAGCCTTCCGAGATGAGATATGTTGAAAGGAGATCATACCACGCGCGTGGAGCTTGTTTCAACCCTTAGAGAGCCTTCTTAAGCTTGTACACATGATTAGGAAACTCCGTGCTAACGAACCCATCCGGCTGACTAACATAGACTTCTTCCCTTAGTTCACCGTTCAAAAATGCCGTCTTCACATCCATTTGATAAACGATCATGTTCATATGAGCAGCATAAGCAAGGAATAGTCTAATGGCCTCCAATCTTGCAACAGGAGCAAAAGATTCTTCAAAGTCTATACCCAAGGCTTGTTTATATCCTCTAGCAACCAATCTAGCCTTATTCTTCAATACTGCACCCATCTCATCGAGTTTAACCTTATAAACCCACAACAAAGTAAGTATGTTAACCTTGTCAGGGAGAGGAACTAATTCCCATACTTCAAGTCTTTGGAATTCATTTAGTTCCTCCTGCATGGCTTCAATCCAAGATGATTGAGTCATAGCCTGTTGCCAATTTTTAGGTTCAACTTCATAGAGAAATGCATCAAAGTAGCAATAGAGTGCACTCTCTTGTAATTGATGGCGTGTAGAGACTGGTCGATCTAGATCTCCAATGACATTCCTAATTGGGTGATCTTTTGTCCATTTGGTGCTATGATTTTCAATCCGTGGTGGTCTGGAGTGAACAATAGAAGGAGCTTCTTCTGAGGTAGACGCGGCTGAAGGGTTTTCAGGTATCGCTACACCAAAGAAAGGAAGCTCTTGTAGGTGGGCATATTCCAAATCGTGATCAATAGAATCCTCTTCAACATCATTAGGCACAAGTAAGGGTGACGATTCAGGTGTAGTTTGAGAATCACTTGGTAAAGGTGCATCCGGTTCAATGTTAATTGAAGATGCATTAGATAAATCTTCATTTGCTTGAGCAACAACTTCAGGGATTGGAGCTATCACTACAGGTGCTGGAACTTCATCATTCGGGGGATCAAAGAATTCATCAAACAACGATTGAAACAGTTTATCCCACTCGGGCCTTGTTGGTGGTAAAAATGATGTAGAAGTAGGATTATTGGGAACTAATCAGGAACTAATAGCACCGGTTCCCATCTCATGAAGCGCGGGTTCAGAGCTGCGTTGCTCAGTAGCCATCGCTGTCAGCTCATCGAAATCTGCGTCCATAGTTTCTACAATCTTACCAAGACGACGGTTGTAAATTCGGTATGCTTTCTTGGAGGGTGAGTAACCAATGAAAATACCTATATCGGCTTTCGGTTGAAGCTTGCCCAAGTTCTCACTATTAATGTTTGGATAACAAAGAGCACCAAACACATGAAAGAATGAAACATCGGGTTTACGATCATGTAGAAGCTCGTAAGGTGTTTTTCCATGGCGTTTCCGAATGATAGAACGGTTTTGGGTGAAACATGCAGTAGATATAGCTTCTGCCCACAAGAACAATAGAGCGTTCGCATAAATCAGCATAGTCCTAGCAGCTTCCATAAGCGTACGATTCCGTCTTTCAACGACACCGTTTTGTTGTGGAGTGCGTGCAGCGGATGTTTCATGTGAAATACCAACATCTTCATAGTAAGCACGAAGAGTCTGGTTGACGAACTCTGTTCCATTATCTGTACGAATACGGCCGACAGTAGTATTCAAACGTACCTGAATGAATTTCAGAAAAGTGATGATAGCCTTCGGTGCTTCATCCTTTGTACTTAGAAATCTAACCCATGTAAACCTGGAGAAATCATCCACAATAACAAGAATGAATTTCTTACCGCTCACACTTTCAGTTCTCATTCGCCCACAAAGATCCATATACAAAAGATGAAGTTTTTCTTGATTGGTGTCTTCAGCTTTGGGCTTGTATGATTTCTTGGTACTTTTCCCCCTTGAACACGCGGAACATAAATGGTCCTTGTGAAATTTGAGCTTTGGAAGACCACGAACTAATTCGTTTTTAGCCAGATGATTAATAGCATCAAAGTTGAGATGAGATAATCTGCGATGCCATAACCATGACTTGGTCTTAGATGCTTTGGAGAGAAGACATACTGGAGAGGCAGCCATCATGTCTTGTAGGGACAACGTATAAAGATTTGCACCACGAGATCCCTTCAACAAGTCTTTTCCTTCCAAGTTGCGGATGAAACAAGTATGTTTTCGAAAAGCAACCTCTAGGTTGGAATCACAAAACTGTCCTACTGAAAATAAGTTATGACCAAGACCTTCTACATAGTATACCCTTGAAATCGTAACGTTTCCAATCTGATATTCACCATACCCCATTATCTTTGCTATATGATCATTACCGAATTTAACCGTTCCAAGAAACTTGCTGACGAAATTTCGGAGCATCGAGCGATCTCCTGTCATATGCTTTGAACAACCGGAGTCCAAATACCAGAGGATGATTTGGACCACCTGAAAATATCACCAGACGAGGACAATGTAGAGGTATCGGAATCTGAATGTTCCTTGTTATTAGCAGGTACAGATTTAATAATCTTAGATTTGCTAACTTTAGGTTTCTTAGATTTCCTAGCCTTCTTCTTCCTAGTTGGTAGTGTAGATTCTAGTTGGCTTAAATCCTGAGGTATTTCTTCACTGATAGACACTATAGTGGGGGCTGACCTAATTAAAGGGCGTTGTTTCCATACTTTAGTGCTAGTGTGCCTAACTAAAGGACGCTTAGACCTAACCTCAATGGATGCATTCCTAGTTAAAGGGCACATTGTTCCATCTAATGTAAAGGTCCTACCAGTGGGACGCCATTGCCAGCCAACTTGGGCACGAGTTCTACCAGTTGGCTTCCATTAAAGATTATTCCTAATGGCATTCATTTCATTCACATGATCAATAAAACACAAATCATGACGTTGAGAAAACATACATTCATTACAATTCCAACAATTCAAATTAGAATTCACGAATGGTTTAGGCTTCTGCACAGGCGCAGAGCTTTTAGTCTTAACATGATTCTTTTTATTTAAAACTGAACTAACATTCCTATGGTGAGCTTCTACTTTCTTCTTGTTGGTACTACTAGTGGAGGGCTTGATCTTATCTTTCTTGAGTGGCGATCCTTTAGCCTTAGTAGACTCTTTTACTCCTGTAGAAGGCAAAGTGGGAACATTAGCAACAGATTTTAAAGGTGCCTTACTTGATGGTGCCAATGACGGTTTTGCTCCTGGGGTCTTATTGAATGGAGTTACAGCAATGGGACGATTAGTGAGTAGTGCAGAACCTGGTTTACCTATGTATTGCAAGTAGGCTAAGCAATATTGAACACGCTTAATATATTCATGGGCTGAATAATAGTAGCTACTTGAGGGATCTAAGGCATAAAGATCATCTAAGATATCCCTAACAAGATCTACATGCTTAATTGCATTCCTCATATAATCATCGTAGGTAACCGGGTTTTTCTTATGGAGCGGGTTCTTATAAAGCACTACTGACTTGGTTGTGGGAGCACTAGTGGACGGTGCATAGTCGGTAGCTAAGTTATCAACAACTTCTTGTCGGGTGATAAGAAGTGTCTCCTTTAACTCAGCCAAAACCATGTTTTTGTCAATGAGCAGGATGTTTAAGTCAGAGATTTCCTCACATTTTTGTTTCAATTGTTCAACATAATATTGTTGTTGTGCCGCATTAAAAGCGAAGCGTTCTTCTAGTGAACCATAAAGTATGGACATTCCCTGTCTTGCACGATCCATCTCCCCTAGAATAGACGAAAGTATAATTTCTAAGTCCTGGTTTTTAGACTCTGCAGCCTCTAGTTCCAATTTTAGTGTTTCATTTGATGACACCTCTCTCTTCAATCTCATAATCTCTTCCTCTAATGCCTTAACTATTGCAATCATCTTGTCACTCGTCTCAACACCGTTTTCACAACCATTTGTTATCAAAAGATCCTCATTTTGAGTTTGTTGTTTTAATTCTAAAGATATACAATGTTGTTCTAGTTGATTAAAGCGTTTTGAAAGTAAATTGTAAGAATCTTGTAGCTTTAAAAACTCAGCGTTAGATTCGTGACAAGAATGATTATCTACCTTATTTACAGTATCAGCAACATTTACAGAGAGATCACACACATCATCACATATATTCACAGCATCACATTTAATCATAGCGGATGTAAGCTCATTCGAATAATTAACATTTACAGTAGTAAGTACATCACACGAAATTACTTGGGACAAGAATCGGTCATATTCGGATAAAATCTTTTCCTTTTCAATTAGTTGTAGTTCGTAAGCGGTGTCCATTTCATAAAACACTTTTTGAACTTCTCCAATTTCAAACTCAAGATTTTCCTTAAGAGATGCAAAACTTCCTTTTAGACTTTCGACAAACAGATTGATCTCATTCTTAAACACCTCGTTCATGTGTTCGAAAGCCCATTCTCTGGCGTTTAGGCCATTTGAAGTCGTACATTCCAAAATGACCTTGTCAAAATTAGTAAAGTATTGATTAATCTCTTGCAAGTTTAACCATACAGTGCTAACAGGTGGAAGATCCTTTGGAATTTCCTTAGGACCTTCCATTTTGACAAGTGTAGGAAGTGTACTAGGGTTTTCTTCATTCAACATGTAGGTTGGTGCTGTAATGAGATCTTTGTCCATATGGAAGCGAATTCTAAAATCCGTTTTAGCAAGCTCCTCATTCATTTTAAAATAATCACAATTGGGATATTTTGCAAAATTGTATGACCGATTCTCATCAACTAGATCCTTATTGGTGCGATCATCGAAAATAACAATCGGGTCTAAGACCAATCCTAATTGGGTTACATTATAAAGTCTTGGACTATGGCTTAAAGCTTGTTTTGTATACCGTGGGTTAGGGGGAAGGCCTTTTTGACGTTATAAGTTAAATTCTCTAAACGAAGCATCAAATAAGTGCACTAGTTGAGAGGCAGTGTATTGTCTTAAAAGCAAATAATCTAGACTTCTAATCTTATTAACTGCATTAATTTCCATTTCATTCTTCTTAGACTCGAGTAATTCAAAATCCGTTTGAAGTTTTTGAAAATTAGTGACCACTAACTCTTTTTCTTTAAGTTCATTAGAAAGATCTGCTCTTAAGGTTTCAATTTCTTGCAAATGACCCATTTGTTTGTTTCGAAAATGATCATATTCGGGATTTGTTAGAACACTAGACGAAGGCACTAATTCCAAAGTTTGAACTTTCTCGTTGCTTAAGGCAAGCTCATCAGACAAATTCTTATTCTTAGCTAGGGTTTCTAAGAGTGCAGCATTCATTTGGCTAAGTAATGTAGCAGGAACCATGACCAAATCTTGTTGAGCAGGAGTATGCGTATGCGAAATGGCTCCCGGTTGTGATTCACTCAAAGTCTGGGGACTCACATTGATATTACTATCATTGATTGTCTCCTCATTTGAAGGACTCACCACCGAAGACTCATTCGAATCAGCACTCTCTTGCACAACTTGATGTGGTTGAATACTAGCATCAGTGGTATTATCAGTGGTATTAATAAGTACCTCAGATCTTTTTTCTGGCCCTAAGCTGGAGATAGTTGCCATAAGAGCTGCCTGTGCAGATTGAAGTTCATCGCAGTCTGAATCATAAGCATCAAGATCATCTGCTTGGTATGCTGCATTCTGTCTAGTAACAACGTCTTGTTCAGCAATCCCTGGATCAGCAAGAAATGCAAGCTCCTCTTCATCAAGTTCCCTTCCTTGTGCCTGAGTGTTCACCAGATAAATCTTCTCTGCAAACCATTGACCATCCCTTCTCCTCTTGGGTTTCTTGCAATCCCTGGACATGTGCCCTTCTTCCTTGCAGTTGTAGCATGTAATCATTCTCAACTTGCCTGTGGAATTTGCCCGTGGAGGAGTGTTGACCATTGGAGCAGGATTGACCGTGCGAGCATTGGTAGTTGATGTAGTAGGTCTCCCCTGATAAGGTTGAATAGGTTGAACCATTACCCTGCCATTCTCAATAGTAGCTTGTTGGCGAGAATTGGATGAATTCCTCAGCTGATTGTTAGTAGGAGCTGATCCTCTAAACCCTCGTTTGCTTAAAGTCCTTGTGAAATAAGCAGACATAGTGGCTAACACTTCAACTGGGTCAGTTCCTTGTTTGAATTCAGGAATGGGGACTTCATCATCATCACAATACATTGCTTAGTCTTGTTGAGCTGTATAAGCACTAGAAGGAACACTCAAGTGGTCAGAGTAGCTTGATGGATATGCTGCATTCTCTTGATAAGAAGAATATGAGGATTGAGCATAAGGTGCAATACTTGCTGGGTGATGTTGTGAAGCATAGTGTGGTGAAGGTGCATTAAACCAATATTGTTGCTGATGTGAGGTGGGTGGTTGCGGTAGAATCGAGTATTGGGGGAAGGTTGGTGTCATATAAGGTGATGGATGATAGGCTTGATGTCCCAAGATATAAGGAGTGTTGTTGTGTCACAAGCTTGGTTGATTCGCCATCAAAGCTAAGGAATCAGGGTACATACCTCGAGGCGAACGGTGCATGATCACATGTTTCTCATGCTGCTGAAGAAAAGCATATAGTTGATCCAAATTGCACTTATGCAAATCCCTGGTTAACTTAACATCGGTAATATACTCACCCCATTCAGCTTGAGGTAAAGTATTCAAAAACTTGGTGTTAACCTGGAATGGAGCAATCACGAGATTGTATACATTCAGATCATTCATGAGAGTAGTGAATCTGAAGTAATAGTCGTGAAGCGTTTCCCCTGGGTTGTACGTGAATCTATCAAACAAATCATACAACTGACATTCCCTTTCCTGTTTGGTAAGAGATGTACCTTGTAGCAACACCTTTAGACGTTCCCATAAATCCTTTGCCACCGTATACTGACTTACCATTCGATAGATGTCATGTGGAAGAGCTTGGAGAATGGTTTGAAGAGCCTTTTCGTCTGCATCGGCAACAAGTTGTTGAGCTGGTGTAAGTTCTTCAAACTCCCTTGGTCGAGTCACTTTGTTAACCACGATGGTACCATAGTCAAGTGGACCATTTAAAATTGACTTAACCATAAGCCTCCCATATACCGGTTTTCCCTTAAGGTAAGACATCATCCGGCCTTGCCATGCTTCAAAAACTTCTTTGATGAGCATTGGAGGGCGATTATCCATTCCCGTAATGACGGAAATATCCGTAAGGGATGTCATCTGAGGCATTACTGAATTCGGATTCATTTTGTTCACTTCAAAGAGACAAAGATTATCGGTTGATCGAGCAGTGAAGTAAAGCTTGTGAATTGTGTTGAGTTTTTGTTGTAAGAAACCAAGATTAAATCCTCTAAGAAATCGTCGAAAAAATAAGTAAAATATCCCTTGATTCGGAACTTCTGTTGATTCGGAAGTGTTGATTCGGAAGATTTTGGCTTGGAATACCTTGATTCGGAACTTTTGGTTCGGAAGATTTGATCCGGAACTTTCCCTTGATCCGGAACTTTTCCCTTGATCCGGAACTTTACCTTGATCCGGAACTTTCCTTGATCCGGAACTTTGGTTCGGAACTTTCCTTGATCCGGAACTTTCCTTGATCCGGAACTTCTGGTTCGGAACTTTCCTTGATCCGGAACTTTCCTTGATCCGGAACTTTTGGTTCGGAACTTTTTGATCCGGAACTTTGGTTGATCCGGAATTTTTTGATCCGGAACTTTTTGGTTCGGAACTTTTACTGGGTAATCAGAAACCTTGTTTCGTATTAACAGTCGATCAAAAAAAAAGAAATAAACCCAGATTTTTTCCAAATAACCCAAAAAAAAATTTGATTTCTACAATAATAAGTAAAAACTAATACTTATCTACTAATCCCAATCACAAAAACACTAAAAACTCCAAGAATCAAGATGGATCTTCTTAAAGAACACTAATACAATCAAAAACTAAAAAACCACACAAATCATTACCTTAAATCACCCCATAGCTCTCTGATACCAAATGTAGAATCTTGATAACC
Source organism: Glebionis coronaria (assembly GCA_025667525.1). NCBI lineage: Eukaryota > Viridiplantae > Streptophyta > Magnoliopsida > Asterales > Asteraceae > Glebionis > Glebionis coronaria. Next base: position 137,253,054 of record CM046875.1, read on the forward strand.
TATGAATCTATGAAGTGGGTTGTTGATTTCTAGAGAGAGAAACTAGAGAGAGAAAGTGAGAGAAACTATGTGTCTTTTTATTCAAGTGAAAACAAGAAATGAACAACAACCAACCCCTTTCCATGGTGGAAAGGGGTATTTATATCCAAGGCCTTATTTGGGCTTGGGCCGACCCATGACAAGCCCATGGGTCGGTTTCTTACTTAACTTAATAAGTAACACTAACTACGAGCTATTACAACATTAATAATATTGTGGAGTGACCGATACTTCTAATATACGTAAAAACGTATTTCTAACACTTTTCTAAGGATATTTGATATTGATGATAACTAGAATTACGTTTGATGAAGGTGTGTCTAACCCTTCTGCGTAAGGTTCCTTTTATACTACAAGGAAACCCTAATACATCATTAAACAAAACGTGTAAAACTGATATGCATATCCTTTCCTAACATATCTCATGCATATCCTAACAGAATAATAACTAAATAATAAAGTTTGACTTTAACTAAGACCAGGAGCACGACTTGCTCCTACTACTACTATGACCAGGAGGAACTACATACCTCCTAGTCTACCTATTACAAATAACTATTCCAATGGTCTTAACAAATTACTTTATGCAAAGTGAATATTGGAAGAGGAATATCATGGACACGCTCAATGAGCTAAAACATACCTCAAACTCTCAAACACACCAATAACTTGTACCCTCTTATAGATGGACTAGCGTTTACTGATATTTTCACGTTTTATATTGAATATGACATGCAACGCTTACCATAATGTCGCATAGATTTAATTATCCGTCGCTAGAGATTCCGCTGCTATGTGCGGGTATTCGTCTAGTATGGTCTAATGTATACATATGTGGTGAAATTATTCCATTGAGTACTAAAAGTCACACTTCTGGCTGATTTTTTATCATGTAAAGTATATGGGTTGATATTGCATATTTTATTTTGTGTTCTCACTCTAGAAAAAGATATTTAACAATAATGTTTTTCTTAAAATGGTATAAAAAATAAATATTTTTATTTTATATTTATCTCTTTTATATGTTAACATTATCACGTTCCTTTAAAAAACACTATAGTTAAAATTTTGGATTAATATTGATCTTGATACTAAAAATATAACTTCCATATATTTTCAGGAAAAAAGTAATGTTGATCACATTGAAGATGAAATAGGTTTGGCTTCATCTATGTTATGTTGAACGCAAATTTCATAAGATTATGTAATTTTCGTTTGCAATTACATTTTCATATTTTCACTATCGCTTGTAGGGTTCGTCATTGTGAGTCCAACTTGGATTGGTACCATGAAACTTTTAGTTGGCCACGTTTTCCATACAACTTGCTTGGGTAGAGCCTCTTAACAAGCTAATTCTGATAGGTTAACAAGCGGGTAATATACAGCCGTTCTTATGGGTTGTTAAACGCGATGACACGATGGAAGATATTTCTATGTTGCCTCGAGATTTACTCGGTTTCAATTTTTTTAACAAGTTCACTTTCGGTTTCATGAAACGCTTATTCCAAAATCACATTTCGTTAATTATCAATTGCTAGGCAACCCGCTGCTATGCGCGGGTATTCTTTTGAATGTATTTCATATTAATCAGTATAAACAACATAATGTCATGTTTAAGTTACTTGCATTCTTTTAGTATGACATTCAACTATACACGTACTCTTGAATCCTAGCTTTGTCCTTTAGTACCTACCGTATTGGGACATGGAAAAAGAAATACGGCAGAGAAATACGCTCAGTATGCGGATATATAACATAGAATGTAAAGCAAAAACATTAGCAAGTAATGAAATGAAAGAAAACCTGGAAAACCGTTTCGGCTTTCAGCCGAAACACGAAAGTTGTCTGAAATGTCGTTTTACGTCTACCGCGAAGGAACTAGTGTCGAAACTGAATATTTATGGGTCTTTTTTTTCTAATAAAGTCTGCGTTTTCTAAAAATATCATTTTGTTGACAGATCTGATGCGAATACGTTTTCGCCTATTTCTAGTCCGTTTAGAGTCTCGAGTAAAACAAAAAGTTGTTTAAAATGTCGTTTTACCTTTAACGTGTTGGTAACCAAGTCTGAAAACTGGTATAAACGGGTCAAACCTTAAAAATAAAAACCTGCGTTTTAGGATAATATAGTCAAACCTGCGCAGAACGTGCAGGGGCAATTAGCTCATTTTACGTTTGGTTTCAGATCTTGGTAAAACTAGAAAATTTTTCGAAACATTGTTTTGCACTAAATTGCTTTAGACTCCGAGTCTTGAAAATGTCATTTGACGGGTTAATTGATCGGGTCAGACCTAAAAGTCAAAGTTGACTAAAAAGTCAAAGCTGATAGAAATTTTAAAATATGGTTTTTAAGCGTTTTTTTAAGTTCGTTTGAGCTTGTAGAACTTTAACAGATGATATTTTACAAATAACAATCATTAGTTACGTTTGAAGACGTTTAAAAATAGTAACTTTGGGTACGAGTTATACATACATATATCGTGAACTTTTAAAACCGAATGTTTAGATAAACTGTTGGTGAGCTATAATTTTGTCGAAAGTTGTACATTTTTATGTCAATTAGTTAAGATGTGAACGCATACGGAATTCCTTTTTCCTTTCTTTTATATATGACTTATTTGTCATTTTATATTATCTTTCTTTTCTCTCATCGTACCACTGATTTGGGTCGAGATTTGAAGTTCTTGTTTTCACATCGTTCGTTATCATTTTGACACGTGTCTCATGACGATTCCGGCTAAGATTTTTAGACCTTATCACCTTGTAACCATTTCATCGATTTCGTATTAATTACCCTTTACTACCCTCGTGTTACCCACTTGCTATTTATACATTGCTATAATGTCGCCATATAAACTCAAACTCGTATTGTTTGCAAATCATTTTACAAATCGTTCTACTTTGACTTTATAAAATACTTGAATGTTACTTTATAACGTCAAGTAATATTGTTTTACGAGGTATTTTCACAAATTATTTTACCTTGATCTTATAAAAGAATTCATGTAACATTAAAGGTGTTGATTTAAATACCAAACGAATTACTTACTTGTGAAAAGTTTCATAAATTATTCCGATTTCTATTTTTGGTACCATATATATTTTAAATATATGACATGTAATACTGGTTAGACGAAACTGTGCATCGCATTGCTAGTCCTAAATTATGCATGGCTTGATCACCTATGCGTAATTTAGAAGGAGCCATGCGAGGCTAAATCAGTAGTCACCTTAAATATTTTAAGCAGAACCAACTTTTTACATGTCTTTCTAAAAAAGTTAGATGAAATAAAGTTTTGAAAACTTTTACATATTATGCGAGTAGCACCCTTTCATGATATAAGCATATATTTCCTTGTCTTTTCTTGAACAAATTACGAGTCTGCGAGTACATGTTTATTTATTCAATGATATATGTTCTACTTATTACCTCATTTTTCTATTATGATATAATTCCCTTTACCACTCGTCTAATTACTGACCATTGATACCAGACTTGAAAGTGTCAACGTTTTGTGCCTCTTCATCGACCAACCTTCTCTATCTATTTTGGTAGACCTTCGAAATGTCTCTGGACGCGGATAATGATTTATGACTGAACGTGAACGATAATTTCGTGTATTTGTCATGATGTGTGTTACACTCTATCGTCTTGTAATTCATTCGCGTGAATCATGTGATGACTTCGCTCTCTCATTGCTAATGTTGCTCATTTTACTGGAATTACTCTCAAGTGACTTCTTAAGAATGTTCTTGATTCAAAAATTTATTGTGTGGCTTTTCTCTTTCGATCGTGTATCGACCACCGAGAACTTAATAAACCATTGTTGGTGACACCAACCGCTCTTGTGATTTAATCCATTGCTAAATCCTTTGTTTCTCATTGTCCTTATCATCGATGCATCTATTCTATTATGTTCGTTAAGAATTTGGTACAAGTTTCATTTTATTCACTCATGCTATTGCTTGCATACTAATTGTTGATTATTATTCGTTTGCTATCTTACCACCTTTTGAAAACCCGAATGTGTCTCCTGTTTACTATTTGATGCATTAAACATCTTCATGGATTTCTAAAAATTATTATAAATTTTTGAGAATGTTTTACAAATTTTATGAAGTGTTAAACTTAATAAAATACCTGTTTCAAGTTAAATGTCGGATATATACATCCTCGTTGCTAGATTTATAACTAGTATTTTTAAAGGACGTCATACATAATCTTTTAAACTATTTGAATAATCATACTTTACTTTCAAGTTAATGAAATTACTTATGTAATTTATATTTCTATCAATACTTCTAAGTAATTTGGAAATTTAATTTTCTCTGATCATAACGATAAACTTGAGTTTTAACGATAATTTCATACAGTCATCCAAAAGCTCTTAAGCTCATCAAAATAACTATTCTTTATTTGAATAACCCGATGACCTACCAATTGTACAATCTCAGAGGGAAGCCGGGTTCGGGCAGGAAGCCTGAATTGTTTTACTTTTACTTTGAAATCCTTATCAAGAAAAAGACTTAGCGAATTTTACTCTCTAAATATATAGTTTCGATTTCAAATCACCAAACGCCTTGATAAGCATCTATATTGACACCATTTTGAAAGTGTCGTAACATTTTAATGCCACAAACAAACTTAAGCTTAATTTTAAAATAATACCAAATTCTAGACGGATAATTGTGACAACTTATATTTTAAATGCCTATATGAAACTCATATTTCCCTTCTATTTCTCTAGTAAGTAGATTGTCATGTTCTACAGTTTGCGCGATTTGAAATTCCTTGTCAATTATCAATCCTAACTCGTTTTAGCGCACCTTGTCCGTTTAAGAAATTCTCGTGTTCATTCTATCTCTTTATCTTTCTTTGTACTGAAAGGTTATTATTTTAATCCGAGTTTAAAATAAATTGGAAGAGGAGTTAAGAAGCTGAAGCAGTTAGATCCTAACTGTAAAGGTTCGTCGTGGCGTAGAAACTACATGGGAAAGCGAAGAATCAATTCTAAACTAGGTATCCCCATTTGTTCGCATCTTCTTCCGTCTCCTGTTGAACTCTGAGGGACCAGAGTTCCTTTAGGGGGGTCGACTGTGAGAACTCATATTTTCTCGGTATTACTTTATTCTTTTATTCATGCTTCTTGAATTTTCCAATATGTTACCTTTTCTTGTTGTTTCTTACACAAATCCTGAGATCTCGATAATTGTAAATAACTTGCACCGAGTCAGAACGACTAGAGTTTTTTTAAGAATCGGGTCGGGCTAGAACTAGTTGCATTTTATCCTTGGGCTAAGTTTTATATAATTTAAGGTTATTGGGCCAAAAAGCCCCATACACTCTTTTCTTTCCTTTGTACCGGTTATACCCACCAACAAAAAAAAACTATAACAAAAATAAAACACAACTCCTTCTTTTTCTCTTCTGTAGGACGAATTGTACCATAAACCCATCATCATCATCTTGAATTCTTGGTTATTGACTAATTAATCATCACCAAATTGACCTTTTATTGTTTTTAACCCTAAACCCACTTAAAAATCCTCCATGCATATGATTTTTGGTGAATCATGAATTTTAAAGATTGAAGATTTTTGGTAATTGACTTTGCCAATAGGTTTGTAATGTGTTAACCATGTTTGGTTATGATTATTACTTGCATTTAGTTTTTTTTTATGTTTAGGTTTATGATTCTTATATTCACTTGATGTTATGAGATGTTTTGAGTTAGTTCTTTGATGAATTATGAGTTTGGTGATTTGAATTGAGTAGTAGAAACCCTAAATTGATTATTAGACCTTAGTGAATTTCGGACAGCAGGGTTTCGAGTCCAAAACTCTCATATTTTTCATTGTTACCTGCACTTTTTATAGCTTAAATAGATTCTTTAGGCCTTTTACCTATTAGTGGCGAGTTGGATAGGCACACAACTCCTCCGGATGAGGAAGTTATGATTAAATTAAAATTTTATAAGCAAAATTCGGACAGCAGGTTTGTGAGCCTAAAACTCACATATTTTCCCACTGTAGGCTGTGATTTTATAGCTTAGATGGATTCATTGACCCTTTTACATGTTAGTAGCGAGTTGGATGAGCGATCAACTCCTCCGGATGAGTGAGTTATGGCCGATTTACGGTTTTGAACCCAATCTGACCCAACAGACTTGTATAGCTATTTGATACAGGCCGTGAACCATATATTTGACATTTTAAGACAATTTGGGTTAGTATACATTATAACCTAACAAACGCCGCTGACCTCGCATCGATTGCTATCACGGTTTGTAATTTATGACCAAAACGGTAAACCCGAGTTCGAAAACCTAAATTCTGATTTCGTAACCTTCAAACAATGCAATTTTCCTGACAATTGGTATTAGCTATTTACTCGTGGTTGGTATGGGCCGAAAGTAGAGTCTTGAGGCTTTCCAATGGTGGAAATCTCAGGCCCTTAAACCTTATAGGTTAACGGGTTATTTTCTCCCAAGTTTTACTAGTGTATTTTGACCATTAAGTGCTTATGGGGTGGCTGTTAGTGTTTTAGACTTTTAGAAAGTTCTGTAAACTCTTAGATCGAATAGTTGGACATTCTAGAAACCTCATGAGATACCCGTTCTAGTTGAGAAAATCCCATCGTTATTATACTTATGGATTGGGAGCTATGCCCTTTACAAAACAGCTATACCAGAAAATGTGACTTTACGCCTACGGTTAAATAAATTGTTGGTGTTTTTAGGTGCAAATCACTTGGGTTACTTGATTTGAGACCTTAGACTATCGTTTTAGTCATTTTTATACAGGTTGTATGTCATGAAGGTCATTACCGTACTTAAACTCGGTTGGTTGTGCAAGTTATATACATATTACATTTTTACAAAATATTTTGATACAATTGTTTTATATTTTTATAAAACGCATACTTAAGGGTCGTGATCACTCTTGTAGGTCGCGGGTATCCCTTGGAGTATTTCCCATTGCCATCTACAGCCCGGTTCTCATATCCGTCACACTTGTACTAAGGTACTCTTGCCACTATTGTATTGCTTTAATTTCTATTTAATTAAATACCTTGATTATGAAATTGGAGTTTTTGTATTTAGACCATATTCTACTGATGTCAAGGTGTTATTATGATCATGATATGTCTTGTGTACTTGTAGAGGCATTGCTTAGGGTGTGCAAGTGTTTACGTGATGTTAGAAGTAAATTTTAGAGTAAAAAATGAGGTTAAGAATGATAGCAGATTGCTACAGCCATTCATGAAGTTTTTCTGCAAATAAGACCTGCAATTTTCTTGATTTTTGGATAGCCTTGATTGTGTAGTACAATTGATGAGTTGGGTGGTTTTTGGAAGTGTCCGGATGAGTAAAATATGATCTTTTTATCAAAACTAGTCAATACCGACATGTGCGCCAAATTTGTGTTTGGGGCCAAAGTATAAAAAGCCAAAGTGGGTATTTTTATGAATTATTACAGTAACATAGGTCAAATGTGAACATTTCCAATTGGTTTCAAGTTAAAATCTTTTACGGAATGTAAATGATGGTCAAAATGGTTTTATGCAAATTTTGTCGAAAAAGTCAAATCTGAGTAGTCTGCACTAAAACTGCATTTCCTGTTGATTGGTAATAGCTTTGATAGTTTTTCTTAAAGATTTGAAAAGGTAATAATTTTATCTTTCCAGTGACATAAAGTTTGAGTTTATATCTATTATAGAACTCTAGATATGATACAATCTTTACAGCATGTTTCTGAAAATTTAGTGCAACCAATTTGTTAACGTTAATTTTCGACTCTAAGTATACAAGCATTTGCTACTTATGGGTTTGATGAGCATTGTTAATGTTTATAAACATGGTCATACAGTGGGTAAGTAGTGTTTTTAAGTCAAAATTGGTTCGAGTCAATAGGTTGCAATGCCTTGCGAGTTATAAGATGGTTTATGTACTAATAGTAACCAAAGTGTTTCTAAATGTTATTTTTATATCTTATAAGTTTTCGCGCCCCGTCATCGTAGGTCTTGGATGACTTAAAGTTTCTTGATTGCTTGTTGTTACTACTCAGCCCTCAAGTTCCATATTGATTCACCTCGTAGCTAAGGTGAGTTCATAGCCCCTTTTACTACTTGTACATTGTTTCTAAACGCGGGATGAGATTTTACATGGTGGAACACATCCATTTAAAAACTGTATGCTATCAAGAACTTGTATGCTATTCGGACTTGTATGATTTCCAACAGTTTTCATTGATATTATTGCTTATAGTTAATAGCCTTAAGTTTCCTCTCTTGATCATGAACCGTTAATTGTCCCGTATGCTTTGCGCTAAGCGCGAATGTTGTGGGTGGATCCATCGGGATTGACAATCCCCGTCCCGATTACCTTGACGCACTTACATTTGTTTATACTTGAGTATTTAGGCTGAATACTCCCTAGAGGAACTTAGTTTGAGTTAAGCTTCGGTTCATGAACTAAACAGCAATAATATTGGTTTCGGACTATGGTTAATGATCATAACCATTTTCTCTATTTACTTGTTTTACAATTAAATGCTTGTGTTCCACATCTTTACTGCTAAACCTATGAATATCACTCAACTTTATGTTGACGATTTTACATGTTTAATCTCAGGTATTAATACTTAGTTTTGCTTGGATGGGAGCCCGCAGGATATTATCGCAGCTTGGAGATTTCTGTGTGTACTTAAACATTGGTTTATCTAAAAACTGTCAGAAGTTTATCATGTATTCTTTGTAACTATAAGTTACAAAACCATAATTAAATTATAAATTTCCGCTTATAAAAAAATCTGGGACCTTTGTTTATAAACTCTGATTCTTTATGATTTAATGAATAAATTTTTATTACGTCAACTTTATGTCAATAATATTTCATTGTTTCTTGTACCATGACGTGGCGCCCCCTTGCTGCCTAGTTGTTTCATACCTGATTTTGGGGGTCTCACATCATCTGTGAAAATTGTCTTATTTGACAATTGATATTCCCTTCTTGTCCAATCTTCAGTAGTAAGATTCTTAGGAAAAGTATCTGATTACCGAGTGTTGATACCCGACTGGATGTATTGACGTTCTTATCATTTCTTATGATTTGATTTCATTTGAATGACAATTATGAAAACATGGGATATATTCATATTCGTTAAATGTTTTCGTATGTATCTGATTTGAAATTCTCTCGCGTAGATTATGCGTTGACCTTACTCTTTTAAGGTTAGTTATGTCTCCTGATATCCTTGAACTTGTGAAGGATTATGAGTCATTATTAGTCTTTTGAGAAGTTCACATCTTATCGACGGCAATAAAACTAAAAAGTTGATAGTGCCAGTAGAATGAATTGATTGATTATGACATGACGACATTGTCTTAATTGATGGGAACTCGAGTAGAATTCCCCTAAATGATAAGATGTTGATTATCAAAAGTGATCTAAATAATTCTTGGTGGATGATTTTATCCTGCATTTAGACTTGAAATTATACCATGAATGATTGTGAACTAGTTATAGATATTGTAATCTAGAAGAACCTAAAATGAATTTATTAAAAGATGTTTATGTTATCTGAAACTTTAGGAGGTATTTATTGATGAATTACCTAGACTTTTGCCATTAAAGCAAGTTGAAATTAGTATTGATTATATTCCCGGTGCTGCACCTGTGGCGTGTGCACTGTACGTCAGCACCATCTGAATTAAAGGAATTACCGTACAACTGAGAGAGTTGTCGGAGAAAGATTTTATTCTACCAAGCCTGTCATCATGAAGAGCTATGGTGTTATCATTCCTTATATTTATTGATTACTGTGAACTGAGTAAATTGACAATCGAAAACGATATCCATAACTCGAAATGGAAGATTTGTTCGATCATTTACAAGGTTTTTGATCCTCAGCATGGTTATCATCAACTTCGCATCTGCGAAAAAGATTATCTATTCCAATCATTACATCCAAAACTTGTAATGAACATTATGAGTTTCGCGTGATGTCGTTTGGATTGACCAATGCACATGTAGCATTCATAAATTTGGTGAATCACGTGTGAAGGCTGTAATTTGATAAATTCATGCTTGCAATCATTAAGGACCATTTGTTTGTTTATAAGAATAAGAAGGAGTTAATAATTATTTATAGATTGCCCTGAATTGGCCGAACAATAAAAACATGTACCTTAAATATTTAACATGTGATTAGAGACTTAATCCTTTACATGATTTAACCGTGTGATTAATAGATAATGGAATATATTGACTCTTCAAAAATTAAGAGCCTTTTTAAGACTTTGGATTATTACTAAAAAGAAAGTGCAAATATGTTTTGACAAATGTTTTAACAAAGGATTTTAAAGGGATTATTCCCTTATAACCAAAACATTTAACTAAACTCATGTTTAGGGGTAAATGTTTTTGCATACCTTAAGACAACCAAAGAAGGATTGAGGAAACCCATTTAAACCATAACTTGAAATCTGAAACGATAATTTTTACTTTTCAAACTAAGAAAACTTTGACCAAAGTATAAACAAAGGTTTTTCAAACATTTACGAATCTTATTAAATATTTTCGATAAGTCAACAAAAATCTTGTTAATTAAATTCAAATTTATTTTGAACATTTTATATAATTGGTCGAACTAAGAAATTTAAAATTTTTACGTTTACGTTTCATAAAAATTTAATAATTATTATTAATTTACTTGTGATAATTATCGACGCTTTAGACGTCGGATTGAGTAAAACAGATAAAGATAATAGTAAAGACGAAACTAAAACATAGAAGATAGGAAGAAAGAATTTTGAATAAATACGGTTGTGATATTTATTTCATTAGGAAAGTGAACGTAATTACTGACACATTATGTATAAAAGATAAAGAACCAATTAGGACATGTTCCTTAATAATGAAGGTGCAAAATAAATTGCCGAACAATTTAAAAATAACCGATGATTGTAAAAAGGATAACATAGATAATAAAAAGTGGTTCGCGGCTAATGTGAACCATTAGAATTGAGAAGCCGATAGCATTAAATATTTTAAAGACCACTTGTGATTGTCTAAATATGGAGATTTTGAGATATAGTATGTTGGAATTTGTAAGTATAAGTATTCTATTTATGTCATTTATGACTAAAAGTATCTTTGTCTGAAGAAGTTGCACTAATGACAAAATTATGAAGGCAGACATCGCCTCATACATTAGTAAACGTCTAACTATTGCAAAGGTCATCATCTGAATTTGATTCGATTTGGGTCATCGTCGACAGACTGACCAAATCTGCTAATATCATTCCCGTTAATGATAAATGCAAAAGAGTTATGTAAACATAGTGTGCCTGTATCGAACATCTTTATCAAGATCCTCGCTTCGCATCGAATTTCTAGAGATTTGCTCAGAAATCATTGAGAACGAACCTTGATGAGAGTACTATGTACCACCCCAATCGAAGGGACGAGGTAAAGTAACGATACAAAGTAATATAAGTGTTGTTTTATGTTTGAATGAATGACCTTTGGTAATAAATCGTATAATTGCTTTCCTTTGGAAGGATTACCATTGATACTCATCGTATTAGGATTGAGATCGAATCTTGTTAGGATCTAAATATTATAGCATCTGTAAGCAAGAGTTGAGATGAAGACACCCGACATACACCCATTGTGAGTTGGACATGTCTTTCAGGTTTAAGGTTTCCTATGATGGCGAACCTAACCTTACAAAATACCCGACCCGCGAGATCTGAAATGATTATTGAAATTAGGATCTGATTATTGACAGCCGGTAGTGGGCAAGAGGTTATGTGAATATGAAATGTAGATCTTGAAGTGCCAAATGGGTAGCGAAGTTATGCCACAATTTTTAACCTTGGAAAAAATGAATTCATGATCTGACAAATCATGGGATATAAGTCCCCGTTGAATGGGACCATTGAGATGATGAAAAAGTTGGGATTGAAAGGCATATAAGCTGGATCTACCCTAGGACTTCAAGAGCTGCGTGAATTAGGTATCTTATATCGAACCTGATAAAAAGTCTATCAAGTGAGAATCTGATTGTTTCTTAGTAAAGCTTAGGTCGGCGAAAAGTTGCATTCATCAGAAACCCGTGAACATCATGGATAGAGAAAGTAAGTCAACATTTAGCCTGATCTTATTCCGGTAGTTATGTTTGATGAAACTCGCGTATTGTAATGGATTACACTTGTGAGAAAAGACCGAATGTGGAGGGAATACCCACATGGCTTTAACTCTATAAGAAGCGAGTAAGTAAGATGATCTTTGAGGACAAAGATCTTGTTTAGGGGTAAATGCTGTGACAATCCGTCAATTTATGATTGATATTTTATTCTCAATATTTATTTGAAAACATTATTTTAATGTTACAATATGAATTCACATATTTTTGGGAAGAAATTTGGATTTACGTCTTGAAGTAGCGTCGACTACGTCTAAACCGGAGGATTCAACGTTACGTGCTTACGTTTACATACACCGTCTTTGGTGACAGTCCGACATTACAGAAAATAAATTTATCCGTGAATATTATTTTGGAGTTTTAAATTTGTGTTAGTTCATAAACTCACAAATTTACGAGAAGAGATTAGGACTTACGATTTTAACGTCCTTTACGACTAAACCGGAAACCATAGGATTACGTATTTACGTTTTCGAACTCCGTTTTTGATGAGACAATTTTTATTAAATTCGTTTTGTGCCGTTGATTCATAATTTATAAAAACGTTTTTCATAAAACGACCCGAGGGCACACAAATCGAGGAAACTAGAATCGAGGAGTACACGTAAATAAATGGGGATGAGACAAGTGGGACACTTACCCCACCCCCACTCATAACCGGCCATAATACTACATCACACCAAATAGGTGTCAAGTTACATGTTTAAAGCTTACACTTGTAAGCTAAGCTTACAAGTTAAGCTACCTCACATCTAAAACCACTAAACTTAAACCATTTCCTCACAAACAACATGCAAACTACTCCAAACTCTCCTCTCTCTCTCTAGATTGCCGTCCATATCCTCACCAAGAACACTCTCATTTGATCAAAATCAACCACAAAATCTCATGTTATTCATACACATGTTGATGCCCTTTTGAAGCCCTATTGATTGGTGCAAGTTATAACATTCAAGGAGGAGTTTCCATGAAGTATTAGGGCTGATTTTCCATAAGGAGTTCATGAAGAATGGTGGTTTTGAAGATGGTCTTGGCTATGCACAAGTTTCTTCATCAAAATCCATGTTTTCATCACAACCTACATCATCATGGTGGTATAAAGATTGTCCTCCTCATCCTCTTGTTATTTTTATTATGTAATCATGTATTTTATTTCCTATTGTATATGTATATGATGATTATATGATGATAAAATTATTGTGTGGGGATTTGGTGTTGATAAACATGATTAAAAAGGTGAAAAACTATAAGAAACAAGGTTAAAATCTTGTTTAAATTTGTTGGTTGTATAAAACAGTAAAGAATCAAGTGATGAACTGATAAAAATGGTATAGATTAATGGATTTACAGTAAGTTATGGGTCTTGTACACATGTGAGAGTTGGCCATGCAATGGAATCATTGTAATGAGTGAGATATGATCAAAACAAGTTTAGGGTACAAATCTGAGTTTACTGTTTTGGACGATTTTTAGAAAATACTTAGAGGATGATTCAACAGTAGCTATAGGAGAGTTAAATGGAGCACATATCATGTAGTTTATGTGATAAAAATTTGAGCTTATATCTCCGTATAGAACTCTAGATATGGCAGTTTTGGTGAAGATGAAGATAAAAATCAGATTTTGAGAATTAATGTTTATTATTATTATATAAGCACTCAAAATTTTATTGTATAAAATGTAAAATAAAAACACACTAACTTATGGATTTTATTTATATGAATATTTAAAAGGTTAAATAAGTGTATAAATTATAAAAATGGTAGTGGAATAATACTTATAAGTAATAAAAACTATAAACTTGATTTTTACGACTTTTTCGGCTATTACCGTAAAATTAACGTTTTTGCTAAATAAAACTTAGACGATTGGACCCGTCTAATGTAAACTTTATAAAACTCATATACTGATATATAAACATATATAACAATTAAAAACCGATAAAACCCAAACTATAGGACATACGGACATTAACGAGCTAACTAAACATATTGGACTAATAATTGGACTAAATAAGTTAAACACTTATAAAAAGAACTTATCGGACTTAACCCATTTAGGCCAAACTTGTAAAGTGTAGATACTGATAATATAAGTATAATATGGATTAAAACAAGTTAAAGAACTTATAATAAGTTTATTGAACCTAAAACACGTAAATAGGTAAAACTAGTAAACTAGTATAAAAGTTATCGACACATAACACTAAAATGAGTAAACGAGAATATGTAAACCCACTTGATCATCATATATATATAATCATCATATGTATACATAATTGTTATTTTTATAAAGTCATTGGACATGAGTCTAAGACGAGTATTATTTGTCTAGGTTTCCGTGATTGAAGCACGTACCGTACGCCCGAATTGCCGATAACCCGTCTTCCCACATCAAACGTGAGTTCATAGCCTCGCACTCTTTTAAATGTTTTTATGAAATGATTTATAAACCCGCGAGGGAGATAACATGTTAGTTTGTATAGAATAGGACACCATTTGTCCCGATTGTTTGTTTATTGATTTGGACCCGAATGATTGAATGACCCGATTGTATGACCCAATAAAAGATTAAAGGACCTGATAGATGAAATAAAATGGATTATTAAAGTTAGGTTATGTCACTAAAATCCCCATTAGCATGAATTGTGAACTACCCGGGATTTGGTAGACGCTTGTGCATATAATAGTACTATTTGGGGACGATCACCCCAGTTCGCGCCTTGACGGTTGATCCCCGTCGTGCCACATTGATTGGTAAGCGAATTTATGTATGAGAAGATTTCCATAGTGTGATCTTTGTGAAGACACGCTACTTTAGATGGGCAAATTGAGTATCGGGTTAGCTACCCGTTGTTTGGTTTAGTAAGGTAACAATGTCATGCGGCTTATAATAATCCGATTAACGAAATACTACTAGACGCTCCGAATTACGATGTACTGCCTGACTAGCAATACAGGGTCATACTATTGATATTATGTTCGTGTTTTGGTTTTCATAACCATATTCATATAACGGTTTTTATTTTCATACAACGTTATAAGAAGTATTGTATGATTGTTTTTACGACATTGGCTCGTATAATGATTTTTAAGGCAAACGCCTATATTACGATTTTGATGAAGATTTGTATAAATGACTTTGGCTATTTATGGCCTATTAAAATGATTTGTACAAAATGATTTTCGGTAATAATTTTATACCGATATTATATTGATGGTTTATTAAACTCTATGAATTAACTCGGCGTTATCGCTGACCATTTCTTTTAACATGTCATATCTCAGGTACTTGAAGGTAATTCTCGGGAAGACAACAAAGAATTCATGGCCCGCACTTAAATACAAATATTTTCCATTCAAATACTTTGTAAAACTTTGTATGAAATAATATGACTTGGGACCGATGTAACTTTGATATTTATGAATGGAAATGCTTTATTAATAAACGACGCGATTTTTATGCGTTGTCTATGATGTGAGTAATGTGCTATCCCGTAACACCAACTAGTCTTCCGTTGTATTAAGTTATATAAATTTGGGGGTGTTACACTCACTCCTTGGGAACTACTAACTAACGATCTTAGTGTTTTTATGGTCCCTTGGACCGAAATCATTAGGGAAAGTGCAGTGTGTTTGGTTGGTGATCGCAACCATGTGCCTGCTTGTCTTGCACATATGTTGTATTGTGTTGTTACCACTACTCCATACAACCTTGCATTTTTCATGGCTAAAAGGATAAGATTTGTTCTCAATGGATCTCGGTCTACGCTTACTTATGCCATGATTTCTCACGGCTTCTTAAGAGAGTTCTTCTTGATCATCCTCCTCTTAATCCTTCTTCTTTTCACTCCGTGGTTCGATTCATGTTTCCTACTGAAGGAAATGTCCCTTCAATTCTCACGCATGACTCAAATGAAAATGAAAATGTCTCTCAAGACAATTCTCTCATTTCTCGTTATGATTTGTCATCATCTATCTCTCAATTGTCTTCTCTAGACATTGATTCAGACTATCAGTATTGCCTCAATCTTCATCTTCAGGATCGAATCAGAAGTGAATCAAGGCAAGGAGGAAATGCTCATAGATGAATGATATATACCACTCTTGTGAGACTAACATGTGTGTAAACATGTATGGATTGTTGAACTTTATCTCTTTTCTTATCTCTACTCTTAGGATGTTTTGTATTCTTTAACTAACAATTTGTGTTTGGATTACCTAGTATTTTTATCCTAATTATCCATGGTATCGATTTTTCGATTTACATGGCTCTGTGCATCTTATGTGTTAGATAGCCTCCTAGTCTTTGATTATTAGTTCTATTTGGCTTGATAAACCTTAGTATAAAATCTGGGCTAGCAAAAGTTTAAGGAAGTGCTATTTTTAACACCTCTGGTCGCGGTTCCATATCAATGCCGCGGTTCTTTAGCGATAAGGAACCGCGAACCTACGTAAGGAACCACCTAGTACTATTTCAACAGAATCTTTACTTTACACTATTTTCTTTAATCTGTGTACAACTTTGATAAAACATTTGTAAAAACCTGCACTTGGCTAAACTAGGCTACCTAATTTCATTGTTCACATAAAATTATTTTAACCTATTACTAGTTTGGATCATCCCCTTCTCTTCTTAAACCCTCTCTTGTTGATTGTGTTCTTCATCTCTTCAACTCTTCTCTTAACCTCAACATTCAACCATGGTATCCACTAGAACATCCAACTCCTCCAAAACCTCCTCATCCAAAAGAAGCCTTAAGGTGAATCTCAAGTCCTCTAAACTTGGTTCTCCATCTTCTTTCAAACCAAAAAGTGAAGCCTCACCTATTCTCATCTCCTCATCACTTTTACCACCACTTGCTTCTTGGAAAACGACCTCAACCCATGGTACTAACCATTCACATGGTTCTACCTCCTCTTTATTCCAATCAAGAATGAATGAGTTTTCCTCTCCACTCATTTCTAGCCCTCCTTTAAATGTGAATGCTCAACCACAATCTCATCAAAGGATTCCCTTTGTTTTTTAGCCTCTTCCCTTCACTCCACCAAATTCACCCATCTCACCTATTTCACCCTTGGATACCATGCCTTCCCCTCATCCTTGTACCACCAACACTCCTCTCTTGGGTGTTCCCATTTCCTGTTTCTTGGGTGATCCACACTTGTTTGATTTTTTCATGCACAATGGAACTAATTGTCCTTGTTGCTTGAACAACTTTCACCTTATTGATATCCTTAAGTTGGAGATGATTGGGGCTCACATCAAGTTTCAAAGCTTCTTGTTGAACCTATTTGCTAATCCTCCACCTCCTAGGAGATAAATGATGGACTTTAAAATTAACATGCTTTTCAAAAGAAGATCAAGCTAAAAAGAACAATGAATTCAAGACCTAGTTGTTAGCTATCTTTGTAGTAGTTGATTGTCTTTTTATTTCTTGTATTTCTTTTCTTTCCCTCATGATTTTCTCATGTTTATGATTTATGGATTTAGTTTTTATGTGCTTTTATCTATGTGATCACATTAAACAACTTCAGTTTATTTAAAATTGAACCTAACTTTTTACAACCTCTAAAAACTTGACATAAAATTGGACCAAAATGTTATTTAAATATTTTTTCACCCTTTGTCAAGACATTCTTTGTGAATGTGTTGCTTTTATGCAACCCTAGCATACTCTAGTGCTAAAAGAGGTAAAAATCCAAGATTTGCAAAATTTTGAATAAGTCTTATCTTTCTCTAAAACTTTTTAAAATCAAGTTTTGTAGTCCACTGGACGCGGTTCCTTAGCGTCCAGGCGGATCTATATCGATATGGAACCGCGGGCTATTTTAAAGAACCGGGCACAGTAAAGCCGTTATTGGCTTATTTTTTGTCTTTTCTTACCACTGTTTTGGTTAAGATTCTTTGTTTATCCAATTTGGCAAAACATTTCCTAAAACCTTTATTTTTCATTTCAAATCTTTTCCTTGTCTATTTTCTTGAAATTCTTCTCTTTTGGGAGTTCTTTCCTTCATCCCTCATAATGCCTAATTCTTCCTTTCATAACCTTGACATTTCTTTGTCACAAACTTCTCAACCTAAAGCTTCCTCTTCTAAGCATTCAAAGAAACCGAAAATCTCGGTTAAACCCATTTGGATCAAAAATAACAAGAATCCTCATGATTTTTCTTCTCCAAAATCCTCTAAGAATTCCTCTTTCTCTCTGATTCAACATTGGAATGAGACTTACTCTATAAATCCAATCACCGGAGAAAAAGAAATTCTTCCATCACCACATAAACCTTTCAACTCTCCTCAACTCAATGACCTATCTTCTTTCCCTAACCTCACTAGGCATTGTGAAAACATCTCTTATCCATTATATCCCTCTCTACCAACCTCTAATCTTGATGGACCTCCCCCATCTAACGACTTTGTTTTGCATCATGGTTCCTCGTGTGCTTGTTGTTGTTTTCAACAAATTGAACTTTCTCATATCTATGACAAGCTAAATTTTCTTGAATTCCTCCTCACTCGACCTCCTCTCAAAGTTTTCGTTCCCCTGAACAAAACTTCGAATGATGCTTCGTCGTCTTTCTTTTCCAACTAAGGCACCATTTGTACTTTAGTTGTTTGAGTCAATAAAATTTAAGCAATCTTGGAAGATTATCACTATTATAGTAGTTTATGCTTTGTGGTCTATTTTCCATATTTTTTTGCTTTAAATATTCATGTTATGTGTATGAATGTTTCTCTTGTATGTTATTTCATATTTACGTAATATGAATGTTATGTGTGTTATCTTTCCCTCTAATTCTATTTCACACATTTTTAAAGAGTTAATCATGGTTAAAACTTAAAATTAATTATGAGTGATTCCATAAATTCTAAATTTTAACCCATTGCCATTTTAAATCATCTTTGATTGGTTTGGATGTTTATTTTCTTCCTTTATTCCACCAATTAAACTATGATGTTGTCAATACACACTCTTTGGACATACTTAGCAAATGCTTGCTTCTAATTTGAGATTTCTTTTCCTTCTCCCTCTCAAGTTAGTTAGTAAGTAGTGCACATATATACATTGGTGTTTCTTTTCTTTCTTCTAACCTTTGTGTAGAATGTCACCTTAGCTCATTGACTTGGTGGCCTAATCAAGGGGGAGTAAGCACCAAGGAGGAGCTACTAGCAAAAGTCCGGTTCTTTTCTTCTTCAAAGACTTGTGCTAACCTTTTTGCTTCGACAAAGGGGGAGAAATGATAGTGATAAACTCGTTAATAATTCGAATAAACTTGTATTTTACGTAAATGAGTTTATAGTTTGTCGTAATAAAAAAGGGGGAGATTGTTAATGCAAAGCAATGCTTAAAAACATTGTTAGTATTAATTAATCTTTCTTATTTTTGATCACGACAAATTACAAAGACATTTATTGTCAAACACAATCATAAAACGAATTATCTAACAAATACTATCATCAAGGTAATAATCATTACACTAACATATCTTAATCATGCTTAGTGATCATAAAAGTGATTAGCCTTAAGACTCACTTTTGTCAAACATAACAAAATATTTTTAATAAACTTTATTTTTAAGAAAATGTTTTATTAAAATGAAAATGTAAATTTGAATATGGTATATTCCATATGCCATAAGAATATCCTTTGAAGGTTAAACATCCTTAGATATTTCAAATTCACTAAAAGACAAAAAGGGGGAGTCTACGCCGGTGGTACCTTAGCACCTACGGCGGTTCCTTATCTATAAGGAACCGCGGGCTCCAATAAGGAACCACGGGCAGATATGGCCGTTGGATGTTTTGTCTTATAAATAGTGGATCAAATCTGCATTCTTATCAACCCTTTTTGGACATCTTCTTCAGCCTTCTTTCTCCTATCTAATCCTAGTCATTTGTAAATGATCACTTAATGTGTTAAGTATGTTTACTCATGATTATCCTCTTGATCTCCTTCTTTAGCTTGTCCAAAGAGAGGATTACTCACACACTTGTGATGTGATTAAAGATGTAGCATAGATGAAGATCACCTTCTCTTAAAGATCTAGTCATGTTCATCATTTGTCTATTTGTGTCTTGTGTAGATCCAATGTATTTGTGAATACTTGGACTAGTTGTGTTCATCCAAGCTATACGTGAATACTTGGATTAGAGTTGTGTACATCCGTTGCACATGTGTGTGCTTGGATTTATGTTGTGTAGATCCAATCTACATGTGTGTACTTGGATATATTTAGTTGAGTTGTAATTAGTTGTGTTAGTTTTCACTAAACTATAAAGTGATGTGGTTGTGTCTTGTGAGTTCTCACTAAACTATAAAGTGATGTGGTTGTGTCTTGTGAGTTCTCACTAAACTATAAAGTGATATGTAGTTGTGTTGTATGAAGTTTTCACTTAGCTTCAAAGTGAAGAGTCGTGAAGATTGGTTCTAGCTTTGGATTAGAACTCGACATCTAGCCTTGTGTCAGAAAATGGTGAAGTAGGCAACATTTTGAAGATTGGTTCTACCTTTGGATTAGAACTCGACATCTAGCCTTGTGTCGTAAAAGAGTGAAGTGGGCGACGTTTTGTAGATTGGTCCTAGCTAAGATTAGGTCTCGACATTTAGCTTAGTGTCGGAAAATAATGTAAGCGATGTTGTAAGGTTTTCTCCGCCAAGAAGGGAGCTTGTGGATATAGTGGAAATCTCGAGTAAGGTGTACTCGAGGAGTGGAGTAGGAACGAGGATAGAGCCTCGTTACCGAACCACTATAAATCTTGGTGTCTTCCTACTAGGTTGTTTGATTCCTAACTCTTTACTTACACTCATTATCACCACACTTACTATACATTGTTAATGCATTAGAATTGAACCTAATCATTATGCAACTAGCTTTCAAGTAAAAGATAGTTTTGTGCACTCACCTAATTGAAAGGAATTTTAATTAGGAGATAAACTGATGAGAAACTATTCAACCCCCTTATAGTTTCTACAATCTTTTTTACTGTTAATGAATTATAATTTAGTTGCTAACTTTTTTTAATAAAAACCAACTGGCTAAGCTCAGTTGGCCACTAAGGTTCTACTAAGTGGTTTCTTTGGGGGAGGTTTCTTGGAAAAAATGAAATAAAATAACTTTTTTTTAATAAAAGTTGTTTTGTAGTGGTAAAATGTCGTATGTATATCGAGAAATTTGACTTGACAAACAAAATTAAAAGTTGTTGATCGCCTTTATAGTAAGAGAGAAGGGTATAACGGAGAGGCAACACTTTTTCAATTTTTCCTCACTGCTGTCAAATTAGCGTCACATCATCAGCAAGCAACTAATCAAAACATCCACTTGTAGTGGAACACACTTCTCTCTCTACTTTTGCCCTACCACTATCTTTTTTTTTCATTTTCACATAAATTAAAATTCATTTCATTCAAATAAAATTAAAATTACTTAAATAAAAATACAATACGTAATTTAAAAACAATACGAAAAGAAAAATTACGAAAACTGAAAACACACAACAATAAAAATAAACTACTAATTTTGGGTTGATTGCGTTCTTAAATATGCTCAATAAGGCACCGTTGAAGCCTTGTATGTGCTGGTTTATCACGAAGTTCCTTTTTTTTCTTTGAGAGATTACTCAACGCTTGACCCATGTCCTTAATATATTTGGTTGTGGACAAACATACATTTCAGTCGCTTCAGATATCACATACCCTTGATTTTTCAAAATCATGTTATGCAATATGATGCACGTGTATATGATTTTTCGTAAATTGTTGATAGCATATTGGCGCGCTGGTTGAGCAATAATATGCGATCTTTCTTGTAGGACACTAAATGCCCTTTCAATAACTTTCCGGGCACCTTCTTAGTGGCATTTAAATATATTGTGTTTTTAATCACCTGCAACCGTGAATGATTTCACAAACGCTGACCACTGTGGGTAAATCCGGTTTGCAAGGTAGTGCCCTCTATGAAATGTTTGCACGTTTAAAACATCTGGGGCCTCTATAAGGTCGTCAAAAAAAGGAGAATGATTTAGAACGGTAATATCATTAATCGAATATGCAACCCCGAAAAATGCATGTCAAATCCACAAATTGTATGATGCAACAACCTCTAGTATTATGGTTGCGTATTTTTATCACCTTTACCATATTGGTCGTGCCATGCTTCAGACAATTAATCCATTCCCGGTGTATACAATCAATACTACCAATCATCCCGTGTAACACCCCCAAATTACATTGCGCAACGGAAATACACATTTGGGTGCTAAACTCAAACCTCGTTACTAAAAACATTTGATACAATCTCAAAAATAAAACATTTAGAATATAAGATAAAATAATACTATCTTTTAGTTTAAAACTTTCAATCCCAATAAATTAGTTTCATAAATATCAGAGTAGCGTTTCGGTTCCCAAAAATATACTAACCCAATCACAAAAATTTTATCAACTATAAAACACTCAAAAATGATTTTTAAAGTTTTCTTGAAGTCACAAGACATTATTTTATAATGACATGGAAAGAAAATTGTTTTAGACTGAACAACTATAAAAGCGACACCGCAACCTTCCCAAGCAAGCTCCTTCATCAACTCAGCAAATTACCTAAAATACATGCTTAAACAAATCAACAATAATGTTGAGTGAATCTATAGGTTTAAAAAAACACATTTGAACACATGATAAAATCAATCATAATCGTTTAATAGCATTGTGGCCATACAATCTATTAATCATGCATTTCATCTTATAGCAATAGCTAGTGAATTGTATTAAGCTCATGACACCGACCCCTTAACTTAGTCACCCACGCCAAATGCCAGCATGACTATATGAGTTCCACTGCCCCTACTTGGGTATCAGTTTCAAGTTATACCACTAATTCTCATTCTCATAAATTATCCTTCCCAGAGGTTACTCAGCGTAAAGCCCTGGTCTCAAGTAGGGTCGTCAGCCCAATAGTACTATCATTTGAATAAGCGGCTATTCCCAACTCACAACAAAGAGCTAGAACATAGTTAACGGTTCATAAATTTAGGGACTTTAGCAACTTAGGTACTTATACAATTCAAGGCAACATTAGGCAACATCAGGCAACATAGGCAACATTCGGGTCCAACAATTATTCATGACATATGTTCATTTTATTTCAAATAGCATGTATCCCCCTCGCGGGTTTTAAAATCATTAAAAACAAGTATAATGCGAGGCTATAGACTCACCTTGAGTAATAGAAATAGTAAGACGACTTTCAGCTATTGGCGATGCCCAACGAACAAGAAATTCACAATCTATCAAATAAAACACGTATCTTTAATAATATATGCAAGTAATATTTCATACTTAATAAAATCAAATATATAATTCAAAATCAAAATTAAACGCACACCATTCCCATTCAAGTGATTCCCATATATATATACCTTTTACACTTTCACTTTATTATTTATTTGTTTCGTTAAAAATCTGTCGGTATATGCTTAATGTCTAAACTGTTTTCCCCCACTTAAAAATATCAAAAACTTACGATACTATATGAGAAACTTACTTAATATATATATATATATATATATATATATATATATATATATATATATATATATATATATATATATATATATATATATATATATATATATATATATATATATATATATATATATATATATATATATATATATATATATATATATATATATATATATATATATATATATATATATATATATATATATATATATATATATATATATATATATATATATATATATATATATATATATATATATATATATATATAGAAAGTCTTGAAAAAGTTTTATCAAAAGTTTTTACTTCTAAGTCCTCCTTCCCGACACATCTTTAAACTACAAAACCTGACAGTTTTACGTCATCGACCCATATAATCATTTTGACCTTTATAAACGACTCCATTTGCAAAACTGACCCTTAGGTTTAAAAATATGCTCATAACCTACGGTTTACCCTTTTACATCAGTCCTTGACTCATTTCAAAACTCTTTCTATAGTCCCCGAGATTCGATCCAAATATCGACAACTATATATTGTGCCGATACTCGTCTCCCGGTACACGAATAATCAAAATATCATAACTTCTCACTCGTTTGGAGTTAGAAGATCTAATTTATATCAAATCGAAGCTTATGAAATCCTCTGCAACAATATCTAATCAACTCATCTCATAATCAGACTTAAGTTTTCCAAAATTGGCCTATAAGCTGCTGGTCTAAATTAACTTCTTAAAAATCACCTAAAATCATATTTTTAACCTATTTTAACATCATTTTTACATCTATTATCATTCTAACACTATTACTTTCAATTTTTACATCCTATATTTGCTTAGATGATTAAATCATTAAAAACCCAATTCAAAATTTTAACATGCAACAAATAAAAATCATACATAACATCATAAACACCTACATACAACAATTAAACAAGATCAAAAAATAAGACTTTTCATCAAAAATGGGTTTTTAGAAAAAGTTCATGCATGTTGTTACCCTTAAAATGTGTGAGACTAACGAAATTACATTAGTTTCATAGCCGGGATTTGTATGGACTACTAAAGTCACATGTAAGTAGTTCAAGTCTCGTGCTATATATACCCCTCCATACTTCCATGGAGGGGTGAGGTTCTTCATTTCCTTTCTTTACTTTCTCTCTCTAATAAAACACATTTATTAGAGCAACTCTCTCTCTCTTTCTCTCACTAACAATGGCTAAACACCTATATCACCCTCCCCGACCTCCGGATCGAACCCGTGTTAATGGTGAATCTCAAGTTAACAATTGGCATCAGAGCTAACCTGGGGTGTTTCGTGTTTTTGATTCGTGTTTGTGTTTTATTCGATCAAGGTTTGAAATTTTTTTATCATTATCTAAATTTGTCCCAAATCCTTTGAGTCATACGTCTTATCTGAGTTTTCTTATATCATTATCCTTTTATCCCGATTATTGTTCCTTTATTATCATTTTTTTAAGTTTCTTTATCATTTTTTTGCATCTCGTTTACTGCTTTTTATTATCTTTTTGTTGGTAAATGGACATGGAAACTCATCAGATTATTTAATTGGGTAAAAGGACAAAAATATCAAAAGTTTTAAAGATCCACTATTTTCGGGTATCAAAACCCTTTTCTGATGGTTATTCTGATGGTTATTTCGATGGGATTATTCCGATGGGATTATTCCGATGGAATTATTTTGATGGTCATTGCGATGGGATGAATCTGATTATTGCGATGGAGAGTGATATAAACATTGCGACTGAGCTTTTTTTTCTGAAAACATTCTGATGACTCAAATAAATCACTGTGGTGATTGATGTCATTTAAGATTAATCATATTATACCAAAACTCTCACTACATCTCACTGTGTCAACTCGGTATTTACCGAGTTGACCGAGTCAAACCGAGTCAACTCACTGAGTCTTGAACTACAAATCCCAGCCTTTTAACTCCCATCAACACCAACTCTATCCTACACTAACCCATCGTCACCTTAAGCCCATCTAGACTCGAAACAAATCAGTTATTGATCTCAGATTTAGTCTAAACAATTGAAGATCTTCAAACATCTTGTGTTTTTGACCATATTTCTTCACTGACCCATATCGAGAGTAAACCCTCTTTCGATATACGAAATTTAAAGATAAATTAATAAAAATTTTGTTATAATCCCTCTTTGATTCATTGAATCAACACATGCAAACATAAAACCAATCATCACCTACCCGAGACCTCGATATATAGACCTTGAAGCCATGTATACTTAATTTCCCTTCGAGCTTTGCATGATTCAAACGGCTACAAATGATCAAAGGGTTTCTCTTATGATGAAATGATCTATGATTCGTGATGTATTGATGTGTTGAGAGTTTTTCTATATTCTGTTAATGAATATAAGTGAAGTAATGAGGGTTCGCTGATTGGATCTTATGGAAGAACGAATATTTGTTCTTTACGTAATTTTTAAGGAGATAAGATGGAGGTGTGGCTGGTTAGTCAAAGATGGAGGCTGCGTTTTTTTAGAGAGTGAATTTTAGGGTAAAGTCAAGTAGGGTTTTGAGTTGTTTAGGCTTTGATACTTGTTTATATATCCACGTGATTTGGACATACTCTAATACTACTTGGATCAACTCTATGATGGGCCAGCAATACTCGAACATACTATATGTGGGCCGAATGTATGCAATGAAGAGGAATCGGGCTTCTTGTGTTGACAGATAATGATCATGCTGAGTATTGGACTTGGTTCGTGAATTTTGGTTTTGAGACATATTATTATGAAAGTAATTGTATTATATTTTGGCCAGATATGATGAGTATGGTTTCATTTTGATCCACGCATCAGTTAGGTATATGACTGATTTTGGGCTTAATCGTCAAGTTAGCTAGACCACGTTGACAACTTCTCATTCTCTAGTCATCGTTGGTTTCTCAAGTTAACTACAATCAAACAAACACAACAAACACAACACACACAACAAACACGACAAAAACAAATAAACACCAAAACGATCCTTCAAGATTCACTAAAATTGTCAAAACGGCTAGTATTCGAGCAAAGAATGTCAAGTGATTACGAAGTGGATTTGGTATTCGTTATTTGAAGTTGAAGTGGAATTTCACGAAGGCGTTTACTTATTTCATCATAGAGCCTTCTCACCCCCTTCTACCCCTTTTCTCTAAACCCTTCTATTGATTGATGATTCGCTTGATCGTTTATGATTGAGACTTGATTTATCTAGTTTCCAATATCAAGGGGTGGATGGTCGAAGACATGGACAAATATCACTTAAGGAGTTACGTTGTAGTGCTCAGTGTCACACTCACCTGTAGTTATGGGTATTTCAAGAGGTGTTTTACATCTTATGACTATCTCTTCTTTTATGTATAAGGTACTAAGAGACGTTTCTCTGCACCGTTCGTCAATCAACAAAAGTGCTAAGCGTAAGTAACAAAATTAGGGGATTGTACTTCATTTTCAAGTTTGAATATCAGGTTTACTTCACTAGTGGTCACTACAGATAGCCGAAAGAATACGAGGTTGGTAAGTTTATACAGAGAGTAAATGAGTAGAGATGTGATCAGCAAACAATTCTCACGAGCAACTTGAGCTACAAAACGTCAACAAAGATTTCTGCTTCAGACACGAACATCTCGCGATTCTGATTGTACACGCCAGATGATGCTTTCAAGAGTCCGTAACCATCATGGGGGAAGAACGTGTATTTTGGGGTACTTAGTTCAACTTCCAGGGGGAAGTATTCTACAAGCGTGAGAAGATTTGTTGCTGATTTCTTGCATGTTCCCCCAAGCACATAATCATGAAGACCAAAAAATGTCAAGGTAGCAGTTACTTGGTGTGGTTTGCTTCTTCTTCTACAAAATTCCGTTGTGCACTTTAAATGTCAAAGATAGAAGATTGATCAAGCTACAGATTATGCTCAAGACAGGGATATTGGTTTGGGGGGAAGCTGGTTCAGAAGCTTCGTAAAAAACAAGTATACGAAGAAAGCTTTTCAAGACATGTGGTATGAATAGGGGGGAAGTTAATCCAGTTCATACATGATACAATGGTTCCTCAACAAGCAAAGACAAAGAGGATTCAAACTGGGGTATAAGTTTTTCTAGAAGACTTGAAGACAACAACGTCATCCTCAACATTGGAAGCAAACTTAATATTGTCATATTTTTGTTGTTTTTGCATTTGTTAGGAACATTGTAAGTAACTATGTATTTCTCCACATTGGGGGAAGATTGTTACCCTTAAAATGTGTGTGACTAATGGAATTACATTAGTTTCATAGCCGGGACTTGCAGGGACTATTAATGTCACATGTAAGTAGTTCAAGTCTCGTGCTATATATACCCCTCCATACTTCCATGGAGGGGTGAGGTTCTTCATTTCCTTTCTTTTCTTTCTCTCTCTAATAAAACAAATTTATTAGAGCAACTCTCTCACTTTCTCTCACTAACAATGGCTAATCATCTATATCACCCTCCCCGACCTCCGGATCAAACCCGTGTTAATGGTGAATCTTAAGTTAACACATGTCGCTAAATTTTATACCAATGTGTAGAGAAAAGCAAAACTAAGATGGTCTTTGCTTGGTTTTTAAAGATTCAAGTTAGATTTTTGGTTGATGATGATTTTAGGGGGGTGGAGGGTGAGGGAAAGTTTGAGGGGAGAGGGAGAGAGATGAAGTTTTTAGTTAGTGGAGATTTGTATGTGTTTTTGTGTTTAAAATTTCCTTTTATATGGTGGAAGTATAGGGTAGTTTTTGCCAATTGTGATTCTTGTAGACCAAAATGCAAATACTTGTTTAAAGAACGGGAAATGACTATCAGTCAATTTTGAAAATATTTACGGGTCTCAGGTTTCATGAAAATACTTCTCAAAACTTAAAACGCACACAAATTATGATATTATATAATCCCGGCACGACTTAATAAGAAATTTAAAAATAAAAACGTCAAAATATCAAACATCGACATGACTAAAAATAAAACGTAAAATTTCGGGCATCCGTTGATATCGCGATCTCTAATAATCCTCGTAACTCGTCAAAACCTAAAAATATAACTTTCAACATTCGTTCAACTCAAATCACCAAACATCACGACGTTCAATCTCGTTAAAAAATTCAAAATTATACGTAAAAATATAATTAAATAATGACCATGGTTTCGGGTTATCACATCCTACCCTCCTTAAAAAGAGCGAATTCCCGGCGCTCGACCCGTCTCACACTCGCACTTTCACACCTCTAAAACGAATGTGATCTCTTTTCCTTAAGAAATCCTCACGTATTTCACACCAGTTCAAGCCAATTCTTATAGTATCACCATAACAAAGAGTACTACTATATTTCAACTTCTGAATTTCACCTTCCAATAATTCCAATCCTTCATCATTCATAATTCTTCTATATCATTTCCTCAGTTCCGTTTCCTATTTCAATATCCTGAAAACCTAGCTTACGACCATGTAAAATCTCAAGTTGTATGTCCTAATTACTGATATGAAAACTATCATCGTATAAAGACTCCATCATCAATTGATTTCGTTTGGCCTCTTAGTAAAATATTTAAAAATAACATCATCCAAGTCTTAATCGCATCTACACAAGTTCAATTTCCATTGTTCAAATTATCCTCTCATTTTTTTCCATTGGTTTCTGATAAATACGCGATATTCATTCTTGACTCGGTTCCTCTCGCTTTTTGTAAAGGTCTCTATAACTTAAAAGTTAACTTCAGTCTCTGTTATATATTATATTTAAATCTTTATTACATTCTCATTTCTCCTTACAACGATTTCCAAAAATTCAAAAATACTGTCACTACAATCCGGGTTATCGACAATTTCATCACTAAATTCTTAGTGTTTTCTTTCTTTTCCACTCACAGATTGCATCTCGTACCAGTCACCTATATAATATTCTATGCTCATCTTCCACCTTTATCCAATCTAACAATTACTAACACACTGAACCACTGAACCATTCATATTACATCATTACATCTTTCTTATATCATATATTGTTTAGATAAGTCCAGTGATTTCCTATACTCAAATCTGACCATTTATACATCTTCTTATGTCATAATACATCTTACCCCAACCCGAATGTATCAATACTTTAACTTGTGATATTTCCTTTAGTACTAAACATATCACTCGCAAAACTCTTTGAAAAATTGAATTTTCTTTGATCTAAAAAATTTATTCACCATCAGCTTCTCGTATTCCTAACACATCCTCTTCAAATAGATGATTACAATAATCAGTTTCGTTCCTCTAAAATATTTCATCTCACTTATCCATTTCAAAATTTTTGACAACTTGTTGATTTACTTTCCTTGGCATTTCTTTCCATTAATTCATTAATTCTATCTTTAAATTTCATTTCATTCCATCCACACTCCTCATTATTACCAATACTCAAAAATCTCAAAACTCAAGATTCAACTCTCAAAAACATTTAGAACTTTATAAGCCTTTTTCCTTCTCCTTCCTACTGAGTACTTTAACTACCACACTCATCCTACAGAACTATAACACATCTCGTGATCATAATCACTTTCGATTATAATTACTGATTATCATCTTTCATTCAACACTAAGTAATCCTTTACTCATCTCTATTGAAATTCCCAGATGTTAAATATGAGTAAATCTTTATTCTTAATTACTACATACTTGATTCCATACAAATAACATTTCACAGTTCCAAAATAGGTACCACATCGTCAAAACTCAAAATTATATAACTCCCCTTATACTTCTCTAATTAAATCAACACACCACTTATCACTTTCTCCTACCATTTGATAATGTTAAGATATCATCACCGCCGATCTACAATTTCTTCAGATTCCTCCGATACTGGGAATACAGGCACATAAATCAACCTATCCTCAGCGTTCATAAACAACTTCCTTAGCTAACGAAGATCAGATCTCAAAACTACAACTTGGATGCGTGAGTTAGTTTCACACATTTAGCTCTTCTTTGTCAGCTTAATCAATGGTTCAACAATCAGTGAAAACCTTTCGATAAACCTTTGATAATACTCAGCTTAGACAAAGGAATTAACAAGTCTCGGTCGGCTTCGTCGGTATTGACAAATCCTTCATCGCTTCAATCTGGACAAGATCTCCACGAATACTTCAGCTATAAATCACATGTTCCAAAATATACACTAACTCAAGCTAAAGTTCATATCCAAAGAATTTCACACAGCATTCCTCTTTCCTTAACAATTTTACAATTGCTATCAAATACTTTCCTTACCTTCCTTACTATTGTCCAAACAGAACACCAATCATCAGTAATGGATACCGATTCTTGGTAATCAATTTGTTCAAGCTCATAGCAATCATTTTATTCCCAAAACATCCAGCTTCTTCTCTTGCTTTCATTACTATGTCTCTTATGACTTACCCTTCCAGTTTTATTAGATTAGCTATGTTGTCTCATCTACCCATTTATTGCAATTGATCAAATAACCATTCTCAGTTTCCTAGCAATGTCAAATGACAAAACATACAAGCAGCTTTCATAACTTTCAACACTAAGCCAACACAAAATTTCATTTCACAAGACGACAGTGAACTCTACGATTCCGCAGGATAATTACAAAAGACTCTTGAATACGATCTCATCTTCTCATTCCCTTTCTACTACTACTGATGAAGTGCACTGAGAATACGACATATTACAGTTTCCTCCTACATACCTTCTCACCCTTGGCCAAATAAAATCCTTAAATAGAAATTCCACTTATTAATTCTTATAATCAGTACTCAGTTCTCAGCAAAATTTTAAACCAATCATTTCCACCTTTACTTATCATTCTCTACAACTTTCATCCTCCTTCCAGTAAGTCCCAACACAGCCCTAGTTCGGTTATATGTGTTAGAAATATGTTTTTACGTATATTAGAAGTATCGGTCACTCCACAATATTATTAATGTTGTAATAGCTCGTAGTTAACAAATAGTTAATAGTTGCTTATTAAGTTAAGTAAGAACCGGTCCATGGGCTTGTCATGGACCGGCCCAAGCCCATGTAGCTTGGAAGTATAAATACCCCTTTCCACCATGGAAAGGGGTTGGTTGTTGTCACTTTTCTAGTTTCATTTATTGAAATAACACATAGTTTCTCTCACTTTCTCTCTCTAACTTTCTCTCTCTAGAAATCAACAAACCCCTTCATAGATTCATAGGTTATCAATATTCTACATTTGGTATCAAGAGCTATGGGGTGATTTAAGGTAGTGATTTGTGTGGTTTTTTAGTTTTTGATTGTATTAGTGTTCTTTAAGAAGATTCATCTTGATTCTTGGTGTTTTTGGTGTTTTTGTGATTGGGATTAGTGGATAAGTATTAGTTTTTACTTATTATTGTTGAAATCACAAAACTTTTTGGGTCATTTGGTCAAAATCTGGGTTTAATCTTCATATAAGTGGTCGACTGTTCATCGTATTAAGGTTTCTGATTAACCCAGCAAAAGTTCCGGATCAAGAAGTTCCGGATCAAGAAGTTCCGGATCAAGAAGTTCCGGATCAAGAAGTTCCGGATCAAGAACTTCCGAACCAAGAACTTCCGAACCAAGAAGTTCCGGATCAAGAAGTTCCGAACCAAGAACTTCCGAACCAAGAAGTTCCGGATCAAGCCAAAAGTTCCGAACCAAGGACTTCCGAACCAAGAAGTTCCGGATCAAGCCAAAGTTCCGAACCAAGAACTTCCGAATCAAGAAGTTCCGGATCAAGCCAAAAGTTCCGAATCAAGGTAATTCCAAGCCAAATCTTCCGAATCAAACTTCCGAATCAACAAAAAGTTCCGAATCAAGGGTTATTTTGCTTGTTTTTTCGACGATTTTTTAGAGGATTTAATCTTGGTTTCTTACAACAAAAACACAACACAATTCACAAGCTTTACTTCACTGCTCGATCAACCGATAATCTTTGTCTCTTTGAAGTTCACAAAATGAATCCGAATTCAGTAATGCCTCAGATGACATCACTTACGGATATTTCCGTCATTACGGGAATGGATAATCGCCCGCCAATGCTCATCAAAGAAGTTTTTGAAGCATGGCAAGGCCGGATGATGTCTTACCTAAAGGGAAAACCGGTTTATGGGAGGCTTATGGTTAAGTCAATTTTAAATGGTCCACTTGACTATGGTACCATAGTGGTCAACAATGTGACTCGACCAAGAGAATTTGAAGAACTTACACCAACCCAACAACTTGTTGCCGATGCAGACGAGAAAGCTCTTCAAACAATTCTCCAAGCTCTTCCCCATGACATCTATAGGATGGTAAGTCAGTATACAGTGGCAAAGGATTTATGGGAACGTCTTAAGGTGTTGCTACAAGGTACGTCTCTCACCAAGCAGGAAAGGGAATGTCAGTTGTATGACCTGTTTGACAGATTCACTTACAACCCAGGGGAAACACTTCACGATTATTACTTCAGATTCACCACACTCATGAATGATCTGAATGTATACAATCTGGTGATTGCTCCATTCCAGGTTAACACCAAATTCTTGAATACTTTACCTCAAGCTGAATGGGGTGAGTATATTACCGATGTTAAGTTAACCAGGGATCTGCATAAGTGCAATTTGGATCAACTATATGCTTTTCTTCAGCAGCATGAGAAACATGTGATCATGCACCGTTCTCCACGAGGTATGTATCCTGATTCATTAGCTTTGATGGCGAATCAACCAAGCTTGTCTCACAACAACACTCCTTATATTTTGGGACATCAAGCCTATCATCCATCACCTTACATGACACCCACCTTTCCCCAATACTCGATTTTACCACAACCACCCACCTCACATCAGCAACAATATCGGTTCAGTGCACCTTCATCACAATATGCTACACAACCTCACCCAGCAAGTATTGCACCTTATGCTCAATCTTCATATTCATCTTATCAAGAGAATGCAGCATATCCAACAAGCTATCCTGATCAAATGAGTATTCCTTCTAGTGATTATGCACCTCAAGACCAAGCAATGTACTGTGATGATGAGGAAGTCCCCGTTCCTGTATTCAAACAAGGTGCTGATCCAGTTGAAGTGTTAACCACTATGTCTGCTTATCTCACAAGGACTTTAAGCAAACGAGGATTTAGGGGATCAGCTCCTATCAACAATCAGTTGAGGAATTCATCCAATTCTCGCCAACAAGCTACTATTAAGAATGGCAGGGTAATGGTTCAGCCTATTCAACCATATCAGGGGAGACCTTCCACATCTACTACCAATGCTCGCACGATCAATCAGGCTCCAATGGTCAATCCTGCTCCACGGGCTAATTCCATGGGCAAGTTGCGAATGATTACATGCTACAACTGCAAGGAAGAGGGTCACATGTCCAGGGATTGTAAGAAACCCAAGAGGAGAAGGGATGGACAATGGTTTGCAGAAAAGATCTATCTAGTAAATGCTCAGGCACAAGGAAGGGAACTTGATGAAGAGGAGCTTGCATTTCTTGCTGATCCAGGGATTGCTGAACAAGACACGGTCACCACACAGAATGCAGCATACCAAGCAGATGATCTCGATGCGTATGACTCAGACTGTGATGACTTTCAATCTGCAAAGGCTGCTCTCATGGCAACTATCTCCAGCTTAGGGCCAGAAAAGAGATCTGAGGTACTTATTAATACCACCGATAATACCACTGATGCTAGTATTCAACCACATCAAGTTGTGCAAGAGAGTGCTGATTCGAATGAATCTTCGGTGGTGAGTCTTTCAAATGAGGAGACAAACAATGATAGCAATATCAATGTGAGTCCCCAGACGTTGAGTGAATCACAACCGGGACCCATTTCGCATACGCCTACTCCTGCTCAACAAGATTTGGTCATGGTTCCCGCTACATTACTTAGCCAAATGAATGCTGCACTCTTAGAAACCTTAGCTAAGAATAAGAATTTGTCTGATGAGCTTGCCTTAAGCAATGAGAAAGTTCAAACCTTGGAACTAGTGCCTTCGTCTAGTGTTCTAACTAATCCCGAATATGATCACTTTAGAAACAAACAAATGGGTCATTTGCAAGAAATAGAAAACTTAAGAGCAAATCTGTCTAATGAACTTCAAGAAAAGGAGTTAGTGGTCACTAATTTTCAAAAACTTCAAACGGATTTTGAATCACTCGAGTCTAAGAAGAATGAAATGGAGATTAATGCTACTAATAAGATTAGAAGTCTAGATTACCTGCTGTTAAGACAATACGCTGCTTCTCAACTAGTTCACTTATTTGATGCTTCGTTTAGAGAGTTTAACTTATCACGTCTAAAAGGCCTTCCCCCTAATCCACGGTATGCAAAACAAGCTTTAAGACATAGTCCTAGACTTTATAATGCAACTCAATTAGGATTGGCTTTAGACCCGATTGTTTTTCCCGATGATCGAACAAGAAAAGATCTAGTTGATGAGGATCGGTCATACAATTCTGCAAAATATCCCGAGTGTGATTATTTTAAATTGAATAAGGAGCTTGCAAAAACGGATTTTAGAATTCGCTTCCATATGGACAAAGATCTCATAACAGCACCGACCTACATATTAGATGAAGAAAACCCTAGTACATTTCCTACACTTGTCAATATGGAAGGTCCTAAGGAAATTCCAAAGGATCTTCCACCTGTTAGCACTGTATGGTTAAACTTGCAAGAGATTAATCAATACTTTACTAATTTTGATAAGGTCATTTTGGAATGTACGACTTCAAATGGCTTAAACGCCGGAGAATGGGCTTTCGAACATATGAACGAGGTGTTTAAAAATGAGATCAATCCGTTTGTCGAAAGTCTAAAAGGAATTTTTGCATCTCTTAAGGAAAATCTTGTTTTTGAAATTGGTGAAGTTCAAAAAGTGTTTTATGAAATGGACACCGCTTACGAACTACAACTAATTGAAAA
Source organism: Glebionis coronaria (assembly GCA_025667525.1). NCBI lineage: Eukaryota > Viridiplantae > Streptophyta > Magnoliopsida > Asterales > Asteraceae > Glebionis > Glebionis coronaria. The sequence continues at coordinate 137,288,784 of CM046875.1, forward strand.
AGAAAAGATTTTAACCGTATATGACCGATTCTTGTCTGCAGTAATCTCGTGTGATGTGCTTACTACTGTAAATGTTAATTATTCGAATGAGCTTACATCCGCTATGATTAATTGTGATGCTGTGCATATATGTGATGATGTTTGTGATCTCTCTGTAAATGTTGCTGATATTATAAATGAGGTAGATAATCATTCTTGTCACGAATCTAACGCTGAGTTTTTAAAGCTACAAGATTCTTACAATTTACTTTCAAAACGCTTTAATCAACTAGAACAACATTGTATATCTTTAGAATTAAAACAACAAACTTAAAATGAGGATGTTTTGATATCAAATGGTTGTGAAAACGGTGTTGAGACTAGTGACAAGATGATTGCAATTGTTAAGACATTAGAGGAAGAAATCATGAGATTGAAGAGAGAGGTGTCATCAAAGGAAACATTAAAATTGGAACTAGAGGCTGCAGAGTCTAAAAACCAGGTCTTAGAAATTAGACTTTCGTCTGTTCTAGGGGAGATGGATCGGACAAGACAGGGACTATCCGCTCTTTATGGTTCACTAGAAGAACGCTTCGCTTTTAATGCGGCACAGCAACAATCTTATGTTGAACAACTGAACCAAAAGTGCGAGGAAATCTCTGACTTGAACATCCTGCTCATTGACAAAAATATGGTTTTGGCTGAGTTAAAGGAGACACTTCTTCTCACCCGACAAGAAGTTGTTGATAACTTAGCTACCGACTCTACACCGTCCACTAGTGCTCCAACAACCAAGTCAGTAGTGCTTTATAAGAATCCGCTTCATAAGAGAAACCCGGTTACCTATGATGATTATATGAGGAATGCCATTAAGCATGTCGATCTTCTTAGGGATATTTTAGACGATCTTTATGCCTTAGATCCCTCAAGTAGCGACTATTATTCGGCTCATGAATATATTAAGCGAGTTCAATATTGCTTGGCATATTTGCAATACATAGGTACACCAGGTTCGGCACTACTTAATAATAGGCCCATTGCTGTCACTCCATTTAATAAGACTCCAGGAGCGAAACCGTCATTGGCACAATCAAGTAAGACACCTTTAAAATCTGTTGCTAATGTTCCCACTTTGCCTTCTACAGGATTAAAAGAGACTACTAAGGCTAAAGGATCGCCACTCAAGAAAGATAAGATCAAGCCCTCCACTAGTAGTGCCACAAAGAAGAAAGTAGAAGTTCACAATAGGAATGCTAGTTCAGTTTTAAATAAAAAGAATCATGTTAAGACTAAAAGCTCTGCGCTTGTGCAGCAGCCTAAACCATTCGTGAATTCTGATTTAAATTGTTGGAATTGTAATGAATGTATGTTTTCCCAGCGTCATGATTTGTGTCTGATTGATCACGTGAATGAAATGAATGCTATTAAGAATGGTCTTGAATGGAAGCCAACGGGTAGAACTCGTGCCCAAGTTGGCTGGCAATGGCGTCCCACTGGTAGGACCTTTACATTAGATGGAAAAATGTGCCCTTTAACTAGGAATGCATCCATTGAGGTTAGGTCTGAGCGTCCTTTAGTTAGGAACACTCGCACTCAAGTATGGAAACAGCACCCTTTAATTAGGTCAGCCCCCACTATAGTGCCTATCAGTGAAGAAATACCTCAGGATTTAAGCCAACTAGAATCTACACCACCTATTAGGAAGAAAAAGGCTAGGAAATCTAAGAAACCTAGAGTTAGCAAATCTAAGATTATTAAATCTGTACCTGCTAATAACAAGGAACACTCAGATTCCGATACCTCTACATTATCTTCGTGTGGTGATATTTTCAGGTGGTCCAAATCATCCTGTGATATTTGGACTCCGGTTGTTCAAAACATATGACCGGAAATCGCTCGATGCTCCGAAATTTCGTCAGCAAGTTTCTTGGTACGGTTAAATTCGGGAATGATCATATAGCAAAGATAATGGGGTATGGTGAATATCAGATTGGAAACGTGACGATTTTAAGGGTATACTATGTAGAAGGTCTTGGTCATAATTTATTCTCAGTAGGACAGTTTTGTGATTCCAACCTTGAGGTTGCTTTTCGACAACACACTTGTTTCATCCGCAACTTGGAAGGAAAAGATTTGTTGAAGGGATCTCGTGGTGCAAATCTATATACCTTGTCCTTACAAGACATGATGGCCGCCTCTCCAGTATGTCTTCTCTCTAAAGCATCTAAGACCAAGTCATGGTTATGGCATCGCAGATTATCTCATCTTAACTTTGATGCTATTAATCATCTGGCTAAAAACGATTTAGTTCGTGGTCTTCCAAAGCTTAAATTTCACAAGGACCATTTATGTTCCGCGTGTTCAAGGGGGGAAAGTACCAAGAAATCTTACAAACCCAAAGCTGAAGACACCAATCAAGAAAAACTTCATCTTTTGCATATGGATCTTTGTGGGCCGATGAGAACTGAAAGTGTGAGCGGTAAGAAATTCATTCTGGTTATTTTGGATGATTTCTCCAGGTTTACATGGGTTAGATTTCTACGTACAAAGGATGAAGCACCGAAGGCTATCATCACTTTTCTGAAATTCATTCAGGTACGTTTGAATACTACTGTCCGCCGTATTCTTAAGACAATGGTACAAAGTTCGTCAACCAGACTCTTCGTGATTATTATGAAGGAGTTGGTATATCACATGAAACATCCGCTGCACGCACTCCACAACAAAACGGTGTCGTTGAAAGACGGAATCGTACACTTATGGAAGCTGCTAGGACTATGCTTATTTACGCGAACGCTCCATTGTTCTTGTGGGCAGAGGTTATATCTACTGCATGTTTCACCCAAAACCGTTCTATCATTCAGAAACGCCATGGAAAAACACCTTATGAGCTTCTACATGACCGTAAACCCGATGTTTCATTTTTTCATGTGTTTGGTGCCCTTTGTTATCCAAACATTAATAGTGAGAACTTGGGTAAGCTTCAACCGAAAGCTGATATAGGTATTTTCATTGGTTACTTACCGTCCAAGAAAGCATACCGAATCTATAACCGTCGTCTTGGCAAGATTGTAGAAACTATGGACGCCGATTTCGACGAGCTGACAGCGATGGCTTCTGAGCAACACAGCTCTGAACCCGCGCTTCATGAGATGGGAACCGGTGCTATTAGTTCCGGATTAGTTCCCAATAATCCTACTTCTACATCATTTTTACCACCATCAAGGCCCGAGTGGGATAAACTGTTTCAACCGTTGTTTGATGAATTCTTCGATCCCCCGACTGATGAAGTTCCAGCACCTGTAGTAATTGCTCCAATACCTGAAGTGGTTGCTCAAGCTAATGAACCTTTATCTAATGCATCTACAATTCACATTGAACCGGATGCACCTTCACCAAGTGATTCTCAAACTACACCTGAATCATCACCCTTACTTGTGCCTAATGATGTGGAAGAGGATTCTACTGATCACGACTTGGAATATGCTCACTTGCAAGAGCTTCCTTTCTTTGGTGTAGCGATCCCTGAAAACCCTTCAGCCGCGTCTACCTCAGAAGAAGCTCCTTCTATTGTTCACTCCAGACCACCTAGGATTGAAAACCATAGCACTAAATGGACAAAAGATCACCCAATTAGGAATGTTATTGGAGATCTAGATCGACCAGTCTCTACACGCCATCAATTATAAGAGAGTGCACTTTATTGCTACTTTGATGCATTTCTCTCTGAAGTTGAACCTAAAAATTGGCAGCAGGCTATGACCCAATCATCTTGGATTGAAGCTATGTAGGAGGAACTAAATGAATTCCAACGACTTGAAGTATGGAAATTGGTTCCTCTCCCTGACAAGGTTAACATCCTTACTTTGTTATGGGTTTATAAGGTTAAACTTGATGAGATGGGTGCGGTATTGAAGAATAAGGCTAGATTGGTCGCTAGAGGATATAAACAAGCCTTGGGTATAGACTTTGAAGAATCTTTTGCTCTTATGGCTAGATTGGAGGCTATTAGACTATTTCTTGCGTATGCTGCTCATATGAACATGATCGTCTACCAAATGGATGTGAAGACGGCATTTTTGAACGGTGAACTAAGGGAAGAAGTCTATGTTAGTCAGCCGGATGGGTTCGTCAGTACGGAGTTTCCTAATCATGTGTACAAGCTTAAGAAGGCTCTCTACGGGTTGAAACAAGCTCCACGCGCATGGTATGATCTACTGTCAACATACCTCATTTCGGAAGGCTTCTCCAAAGGCAAGGTGGACCCCACTCTATTCACTCTCAAGGAAGGCAACGACATGATTTTGGTACAAATTTATGTTGATGATATAATATTTGCTGCCACTAACATAGAATTGTCAAATCGATTTGAGAAGATAATGTCCACACGCTTTCAGATGTCGATGATGGGAAAAATTTCATTTTTCTTAGGATTACAGATTTCTCAGAATCCCAGAGGCATCTTTATTAATCAATCCAAATATGCTCTAGAATCTCTTAAGAAATATAACTTTGAAAATTGTGACCCCGTGGACACTCCAATGGTGGAGAAATCCAAGTTAGATGAAGATAGGAATGGGACTATTGTCGATTCAAAACTTTACCGTGGGATGATCGGCACCCTTCTATATCTGACTGCTAGCAGGCCTGATTTGCAATTTGCTGTATGCATGTGTGCCCGGTATCAGGCTCGGCCTACCGAAAAGCACCTACATGTTGTGAAAAGGATCTTTCGGTATCTAAAAGGAACACTTCATCGTGGTCTATGGTATCCGAAAGATTCCTCTATTGCTTTAATATCATACGCAGATGCCGATCATGCTGGATGTCAAGACACGAGGCGTAGCACTTCTGGATCTGTGCAACTCCTTGGAGATAGATTGATCAGTTGGTCTTCAAAAAGGCAGAAAAGCGCTGCAATATCAAGCACGGAGGCTGAATACATCGCCATGTCCGGTTGTTGTGCTCAAGTCCTTTGGATGAGATCACAATTAACTGACTACGGTTTGGGATTCAACAAAATCCCGATGTATTGTGACAACAAGAGCGCCATTGCCCTTTGCTGCAACTATGTTCAACACTCCCGGGCCAAGCACATAGACATTCGCTACCATTTCATTAAGGAGCAGGTGGAGAACAGAGTGATCGAGCTGTGTTTTGTCACTACTGAGTACCAGCTGGCGGATATGTTCACCAAAGCCTTAGATCGAGGACGAATCGAGTTTTTGATCGACAAGCTTGGCATGAAATCATTCACCCCAGCGACTCTCAAAGAGTTGGCAGAAGAATCAGCTGAATAGTCGTGGTAAACTATTCAGAGTATCCTTTGTTCGTGATCATGTATATTATCGTAAATATATAAACCACAAAAGAAAAATACAAAAATATAAAACCAACAAAAATCATAAAAAATATAAAACCTAGAAAAACCATAAAAATTATAAAATCAAGAAAAACCAAAAATATTTTTCGTTTTAAAACGGGCATGTCTTTTAGTACGGTAATATTTACGGCCTTAGAAATGTCGATTAATATTGACACGGTGCCATAAATAGAGTCCGTATAAAAGTTGTACATTTTTAAAAACATGCCCATTATGGCTTGTAGTTATTTCTGACTGCAACCCGGTTTTCATATTAAAGTCACGTATTTCCTTGGAAAACGTTGGCTCAGAACGGGAATTAATTTTCTCGGGCGTGATTTACAAGCCAAATCATGCAAAGGGATCAAGTTTACTTTACAACTTGGTCTAACACGAATTTGTGTACGTCTCAGTGCATTAATTTGTTACAATAAGAGAAATATTATTGACACCACGAATCAAACTTTTTCAAGATATAAATTGGAAATGCTTTCATCAATATTTGACTCTTTAAACAATGACTACAGCTCTTTAAATAGAAATCGGGTCATCGTTTAAGGGGGAGAAAATATTAAAATCATCTTAGTCATTAAATTGATTCTTCATAAGTGATTGTGAAAATTAATGGCTAAATGGTAATTGAGTGGTTTTGATTTAGAATACGACTTGTGTTCGTTCAATGTGATAGGAATGGCTTTTAGATCTTGGAGATATGCTAATAGGTTGAGATGCTTAAGTTGTGTTGGCGAAAGTTAAATATGCTTAAGAAAAAGATGAATAGATAAGTTATAAACAAAAAAAAGGAAAAGAATTAGGAGTGTAGGGTATAAAGTGACAAAGTGTTGAAACTTATCAAAAACTTGACCTAAGTCAAATAAAAACCCCCCCGCCCCTTGCTTTCCCTTTTCACTGTTTATCTCTTTTTCATTATTGTTGCCGCCATTGTTACACACACAAACAAGCACTCAAACAACTCGTTTATCCATCCATTTTGATCCTGTTCATTCGCTTAATAAGGTAAAATCATCAATATTTAAACTAATAACTCGTCTAATTCTTCACTATCTCCTGGTAAACGATTAGTTTTATTTAGATTAAGTCCAAATTAGGATTTTGTGTCTAATTAAACCGTAATTGATTAGGATTTGTGGTGGGTTATGTGCGGATTAACATTAGATGATGTTTAATTGCCTTAGATTGCCTTAGAAATTCACAAACGCGTTTAGATTTAATCCTCTTAGAATGTGTTTTGATGTTCCGGATGAACAAGGATAAGAACTTCCGAATGAAGGACATGTTGAACAAAACTTCCGAATGAAGGATTTTTTTTTCTGAAAACTTCCAAATGAGGAAGTTCCGAATGAAGGACTTCCGAATAAAGGAAGTTCCGAATGAAGAACTTCCGAATGAAGGAAGTTCCGAATGAAGAACTTCCGAATGAAGAAGTTCCGAATGAAGAACTTCCGGATGAAGGAAGTTCCGAATGAAGAACTTCCGAATGAAGAAGTTCCGAATGAAGAACTTCCGAATGAAGGAAGTTCCGAATGAAGAACTTCTGAATGAAGGAAGTTCCGAATGAAGAACTTCCGAATGAAGGAAGTTCCGAATGAAGAACTTCCGGATGAAGGAAGTTCCGAATGAAGAACTTCCGGATGAAGGAAGTTCCGAATGAAGAACTTCCGAATGAAGGAAGTTCCGAATGAAGGAATGTTCCGGATGAAGAAGTTCCGAATGAGGAAAAGTTCCGGATGAAGAGTTGTTTGATTATTATTGTTTGCATGTTATATGTACTTGTTGTATTATGTTATGAAATGTGTTATGCTTAGAAGTAAGAATGATATATATCTATATGTTTTTGTGCATCAACCTTTCATGTCTTATCTTAAGCAGATACAATGACTAATCCAACAGTACAAGCAATCCAAGACTCTAGAGAAGCCGATATTGCTAAAGCACGAACCCTTAAGTTTATACCCAACAATTACCAGCTGAAGCAAGTCTCAAAATCCACTCACCATGGTTTTAAGGTCGCCATAGCCATCCTCGATAACTCTCATTTAAAGAACGCCCTTAGGAGTAGTGCCTCGGTGCCTTATGAGTATATGTATGAATTTTGGGCTACCAAGGAAATCACTTCAAATAAGATCACCTTCACCATCGACAACAAGCAGCAGACACTCACAGTTTCAGACTTCCGTAAGATTCTTGGTATACGGGATACACCCAAAGGCATGTCATTCTCGAGGGATCCTACTAAAGATGAACTCATGGAGTTATTTGACGCTCTTGGATGTCCGGAAATACGAGTTGCGTCTGAGTTTACCACTGCTAAAGTAGGACAACCTTGGAGAGCATTGATGGGTATTCTCAGTAGATGTCTTACACCAAAAACGAGTGGCCATGATGCTTTGCGCAGTCCTATAATAAACCTGTTCTATGGCATGTACAAAGCTGCAAATGCAGATTATGCATTGTTGATATGGGAAGAATTCACCTTTCAACTCTTCTATAACAAGAAGCTGAAGACAAATTTCTTTCCTTATCCAAGGTTTATCAAGCTTATCATTAATTATTTTATGAAACATGATGCTACTATTGATAGGCGTGCAGCAAGTCGCTATCACACTGAAGAAGCTGATGATACTGTGGATCTGAGGCATGAAGGACCGTCTATTGGTGTGATTCCGGGTCCTATTCCTGATTACCTTCTGACTGATAAAATTAAGGGTTCTGCTGATTACAAGCTACTGCAGCTAGAAATCAAGAAACTGAAAGTAAACCTTCAGACTGGAGAAGATTCGTCTACTACAGTGAAGAGTAAAGGTAAACGCAAGCAACCAGCTGCTTTACCTGAACCTGAAACTAAGAAGAAAAAGACGGAGGTTAAGAAGGGAAAGGGTAAGGCTGATGAGATGGTTTTACGTGATGAAGAAGATGTTGTTGATCCTGCTCTTGACAAGACAGAGAGAAAAATGATGAAGATAGCAATTCAAAGGAGTAGGAAAGATACAGGCGGTAGTGGTTCAGGTGCAAGGGTAGATGTTGAGGATGAGTACGTGGAACCAGATGATGTTGATGAGTTTGGGTCACCTGAACATTATTCCACTTCGAAGGAGCCATCAATCCCTATTTCAGCAAGTGTGGAAAAGGAGTCTGTTGCTCCTACGATCATGATGTCAACTCAACCTTTAGCAACTCAACCTCCAAAAATCCAACCCTTACCAACCAGACCGGCGTCAACACCATTCCTTCCACCACCGATAATTCCCATCCTTAGTACCGCAGTAACAACCGAGCCTCTCCAATCAACCCAGAGCAGCTCTGCAACATCTACCATGGCTGCATTGGTGATGGCCGAAATGTTGGATAAACATGTGGATAATCACAAACGAGAAATGGATGAACTTCGCCAAGAGTTACAAAGACGAGCTCAAAGTGAAGAAGCATCTAGGAGAGCCCAAGAGGAGATGATTGCTAGGTTCGCTGCAGATATGGAGGTGACTCGAAAAGCACATGCAGAAGAACTAGCTCGGGTTAAGCAGGCTGAGGCTGATAAGCATGCTGCACGTGTCACCAGACTTCAAGCGATGAGGGATAAATACAAAGAGCAAAAAGAAGCACTTGAAGCCTCTGTAGAAGAAAGGGTGCAAGAATCCGTTGAATCCATTATGCCTAAACTGCGTGATGAGTTGAAGACGCTAGCAGCTGATAATTTGTTGATCAAGTCATCCAATCCTTCAGAATCCGCCTACAAGATCGCTTATGACTTGACGGATTTTGAATTGAAGAAGATCCTTAAGGCTCGTATGGTGGAACTTGGATCGTTTGATAAGTCTAGGATTCAACGGGCTCTATATAAATCCCTGAATGACGCTATCATGGAGGATGATAGGTTATTCAAAACGTTTGGAAGTGTGGTACCTTATCACATTCTACCTGAGGAAGAAAGGGAAGAAAGTGAGCAGGAAGAGGGCACTGGTGAAGAGGAAGAGGAAGAAGAAGGAGAAGAAGAGGAAAAGGATGATGATGATGGTGATGATGAGGATAAGGATGAGGATGATGATGACGATGATGATGATGATGATGATGGCGATGATGGTGGTGATGGGAATGAGGAGAGTGCTAGGGGAGCAACGGGGATGACAATCAGGATGATGATGGGGGTGAACAGCCTAAAGAGGGAGATAAGGTTACCAGCTCCAAGAAAACTGCTAAGACTGGAACCAAGTCCAAGAAAGATGCAGCGCAGAAGGACAAATCAACATCATCGGAATCAAGACGAACTAAGTGGCGCCACGATGTGAATGCCACTACAGCGTCATCGGTTCCCGGTACCTCTATCGCTGTATCTTTACCTATTACCACTAACCCCATTAGTTCTGTTGTTGTTGCTCCTGTGATTGCAGAATCAGTAACGGAACCTGAAGCTTCACAACACTCACCAGTTCACGACACTGCCGAAATGCCTGAAATTGAACCAACAGATGTTCACACTTCTACTCCTCTACAACAAACACAACAATCTACGGTTCCTGAACCAAGCACACGAGACTGGGTAGACACGTTGGAGATAGACGAGACTGCACCACCACAGGCTTGGATCACGGCAGCAGCACAATATGATCCGATCACAGACGCTGACAAAGATGTGTTGTATCTCCGTATCCGAAGTCCGATTGACTTATGTGCATTTTTTGCTCATGAGTATAAGACTTCAGTTACTCCATCCTTGGTGAAGAAAGCGCTGAAAGATAAGAGACTTCGCGCCAAAACCCGGTTAACCCAAATGGAGTTCGAGTATTATGCCGATGAGATCCTGAAGGCTCTTAATACCGTTCAACGGCCAGGACTTCATGAATCAGAAAGAGCTCCACCTCCAATGGATCCTTCTCAAGATAATCAGATTGCTCTTGATTTCTTCGTCACCAATGATCTTGTGTATCTACTGAAGGGGTCATCAAAGTACGTAACCTCCCTGGCCTTGCTGAAAGCTGCCAACTGGGGGACAATACCCTTTATCGAGGAAAAGGTAAACCGACTCTGGGTCCCAAAGATAAATCGTAATTATGATATGTATGTTGTCATAGGTGCATCTCATTAGGACGAACGAGTCCGAAGGGCGTACAGGGGTTGCTGCCTAGTCAATTCTGGAAGTATCGTTAGATCCGATATCCGCATCTCCAGCATTTTAGGGTTGAAAACTGAAGCCAAGAACGGCTATTATCATGTGACGGAGATTCGCTTGAAAAGGGAGGATGACAGGGAATACAAAATCCAGCAGGGAGATTTTTCCATCATTCGCCTTGAGGATATCGAAGATATGCTGCTTCTGATGACCCGAGATCAACTCACACATATTCCTCGTGAAGACCTGATTGCTTTGAATACAGCACTTCGTATGTTCACACGAAGCATTGTCATCAACACACGAGTTGAAGATCTTCAGTTGGGAGTTGAAAGCTATCAAAGGAAGCTTAACCTAACCCGTCAAGTGAATCAAGTGCTACCTCAACATGTAGAAAGATGTCCCTATACCGGCATTTCTGTCCCGAGTTACGGCATTTTCTACTTGAACAGTCGAGGTTTGATGAAGTTTATGAGGGTAGGTGAGCTCCATAAGTACAGTGATGGGACTCTTCTACAAGTCAGAGGAAAGTTGGAGCATCTGAACTCGGGTGGGACTTTGCCAGAGATGACGGAGGATTGGCATCCGGGTTACCGGCAGATGGCGAAGTACGTGATCAAGAAGATTGATCAAAAGCTCCGTGAACGTAGATTGATGAGGAGCTTGGAAAGATTCGTTGGTGGAAGACCGTATTTAGTGCACCACAAGCTACTGCAACGATCCATCTAATGGGTCGTACATTTCAGGTCCACTTTATATTGGTTTTCAATTGTGAATATGTATATTTGTGAATAACGTGCTTTAATGGCTTGATGTAGTGTTAAGGTATGATAATTTTTCAAGAATTTCTCACGAGATTCTAAATCTTTCAAAATATATCATACTAAAGCACTACAACTATCCCTTATTAACTTAAGGGGGAGCAATAACTTGTTCTATGGCCAAACATCGATTTCATTTTTACCCCAAGACCGGTTAATCCATTCAATATCCCAAATATTAATGGTTAACATTTTGGATAAGGGGAGAAAATGGGATTAAGGAGACTTAAGTGATACTTGGCTAAAAGATGAAAAAGACTTAACGATTATCCTACTTAATATGTGTAAAGCACGTGTTAAGGGGGAGCGTTTTTGATGAACAAAACACCTAAGGTACAAAACTTTTGATTTCAATATCACAAGTACTTTAGGTGATTTTCAATGATTTTTCATGGTGGCAATTCCTTCCAAAAACACGCTTAATTCACGACGAATGTGGTGACAAAAGGGTGGTAGGAATAGGTTTAGTCCAATGATTCATCAGAGCCGATGGAATCTTCCCAAGGACAATTCCCTAGATAGAATTAGAAGTCCTAGGAAAGATGGAGAAAGAATGTGAACGTAGCTGAATGCCGACCAAGTACTTAAGCTAGCACTGGAACAATCACAACAAGGTGCTAGTGATGACGTATTGGTAAGCATTGAAGGGGTTGAAGAATGAAAAAGAAATGTAAAGATAAAGGGTGTAAAGAAAGAAGCCCTCCTTGCAACTTTAGGCAGAAACCGGGTCAATACATATGCTATTGAGGTCATTTTTGCTAATGATTCTCGGTATTGAAGAAAGACATCATGGACCCAGTGATGCAATGCACAACCCTTCCCAGTTAACTCAAATATCTCTCAAAAGGTATTTGTTTTAATCACACGGAGATCAACACGTTATCTATTGGTTTATTCACTCCGAATAGACTGGTATTGAAAAGGTGGCACTCCTCTCCAGCCATCGCTCACTAAATCAAAATGCACAATCGAGTCTAGAGCCAAGAGATCATCAAAAGTCTCATTAGGACACTTTCCATTTATTCCTTGCTTTCTCACACACTGTGAAAAGTAAGAGATTTTCATGAGTCCTACGCAGTATTCCTGTAATATTGCCAGAACATCCGAGTAATACGCAAGTATTACAATGAAGATGGAAATCCTGCTTGAGCCAACATCAAACAAGCTCATGGTAGGTTACACGTGCGGTTCTTTTAGAACCAATCTTGTGAAAAACTGGAAGGTAACAGTGGTTTAATTCTTAATTGAACTTAAACTTGTTCCAGGCCTCTTCGCATTATCATATGATCTTGCCAGAACACTCAGAGTGACTCTTTATTGACCACAGTGACGAGTGGAAATCCTTCTAGTGTCAACATCAAACAGCACTTGGTAGGTGACGTGCAAGATTCTTTATGAGTTGAGCTCGTGACAACTGGAAAGCAACGATGGTGAAAATCTTAATTGAAATTCACTTGTTCCAGGTTTCATGAATTGACGGCTTCAAATCACAAGGATAATTTATCCAAGTGATTCACTCTTTATGTTCGCAGTCAGCTTTGGACGGTCGAATAAAGAGAACGGGTTTACCCGCGAAATCCTGTCAGGAAGTTACTTAATTGAAACTATCCGTCACGGGTACGATATCTAATATCGTCCAACGGTCTTCACCGACCGGAGGTAAAATGCTACCGAATTAGAATAAAATGTTCAAAGCCATTTTATTCGTGTCGTTGCTGTGTACCTGTTAAAGACGGTGGCGTTGCTGTGTACCTGTTGAAGACGGTGGCGTTGCTGTGTACCAGTGAAGACGGTGGTGTTGCGGTGTACCTGTAGAAGTCGTTCCCACATGCTTATGTTTTTCTGCAACAAAGTTTAGCAAAAATTCAAGAAAGTACAAGATAAAGTCTTCCGCTGTACCAAACTCTGAAACTTTCGAGAATTCAACAAAAAGACATAAGTGTGTGGAACATGGAGTCACGAGGAGGCAAATTCACAAGAGAGGCAAAGATCGCACGTGAAAGGCCAAAGAACAATGCTCTCAAGCCAAAGCCAAAAAGATCAAACCAACATATTCACAACAAAAGAAAGAAAAGAAGAAAAGACTACGAGCTAAAGAACGAAGACTTAGTATAGTATGCTAGGTTTAGAATTTTGTAACGTGGAGTGACCTCCCTTAGGGGGAGATTGTTAGAAATACGTTTTTACGTATATTAGAAGTATCGGTCACTCCACAATATTATTAATGTTGTAATAGCTCGTAGTTAACAAATAGTTAATAGTTGCTTATTAAGTTAAGTAAGAACCGGTCCATGGGCTTGTCATGGACCGGCCCAAGCCCATGTAGCTTGGAAGTATAAATACCCCTTTCCACCATGGAAAGGGGTTGGTTGTTGTCACTTTTCTAGTTTCATTTATTGAAATAACACATAGTTTCTCTCACTTTCTCTCTCTAACTTTCTCTCTCTAGAAATCAACAAACCCCTTCATAGATTCATAGTTTATCAATATTCTACAATATGTGTGATATCACTTAATTTCATAATCCAGAAAATATCTCCTTAATATATAATTAATTATTAACAATCTTTCCATCGGTTAATTTCTCATCTCAATTAATTGTTGATTCTTACTGATCCATCATCCTTAGGTCAACTAAATCTAACATCTTCAAATTTTATCAGATATATTATTCAAACAATAGACTAACTCAATGATTATCAAATAAGAATATATAAATTACAACATCTGAATCTCAAGACTTATCAGCATTTCCAAAAATACAGGTTGCAATAACAACAACATTCCTTTCCTATTTATTTCCATTATCTGAACAATTTCTTCACCCATACTCTTTTACCATGATGAAAACATTTCACTATTCCAGGAACACTAATCCCTATAACTACATTCCTTGTCCTTCCTTTAACAGCTCGACATCCAGCAAGTCCGTACTTGTGACAAATAGATAGACAATTACCTATGTGGTGCAAAATACATCGTTTACACATTATAATTCCTCTTGCTTTCATAATTTACAGTAACAACATGAATACCATCTTTCCTGATCTTAGACTGTTTAACTCCAAATTTATCTTCTGTTAGAGGGAATAAATTTTCATTTCCTATTGTCATTTGCAGCAATATCGTCCATTTTATCCTTTATGCACTTAATTTTCGAGCCAGGATTAATATTTAAATTACTCTCCATTTCGTCCATTTGTGTATTTCCAATTTACTACTAATATTACGATATATCCATCAGTTACTCAAACTTATCCATCTAATTGTACATTTCCGAAACACCATTAGTGTCGTAAGATAATTTTCACAACATTCCTTCTCATTCTTAGGAATCTAGCATACAATCATCCTTTACAATCTTACAGAATAGCAGCAGCATCTCCAACTGGAACAGCAGCATCTTCAGTCTCGGCGCCTTGATTCCTTGCAGCACGATCAGCTTCAAACGTCCTAACGATCATTTCCAAAATCAAATAATCTACCCTAGAGGTTGTTAATTCTGGACACATATTTCAAGAAACTTAGTCACATGGGGATCCACTACTGACAGAAAATGTCCCACTCGATTCTTTTTACTGTTATCATAGGTGAAAGAAACATGATAAGTATACACATCGAGATAGAAAGAAGGATCTTTTTATTAGGATATATCATGGATACTACATGTTCAAACAACATAATACTACCTGAATTCACCAATCAACTCACAAAAGAAATGATAAAGACACATCAAGACAATAAAGGGTAAAAGTAGATTGCATCCATAAAATCCGATAAAATCGTGACAATATCTGTCACTACAATCACTTACCCTTATCAACCTAAACGACAACATGTTCCACCGCAGTACTACATCATTAAGTCTAAATAAAACAAATACAACACAACAATTACATAAACTGAAATACAAGAAAGATCATCACTTCATCACTCCATAGGACATGGCACATCATTTTCTCAAACTTGACTAGTCTCTGCTTCGTCCTCATCCGCATCCAGCTTGCTGCACCTTCCTGTTGGGTAATGGCAAGGTGGCTCCTCCAATCGATACTTCAGATACGTACCTTGGCAAGGCGGAGACCTCATGTAGTGTGAATCAGCATACTTCTCATTGTCCTGAAACTTCCAACCCTGTCCAATATATGGCCTAATGTGGGCTTTATAATCACTCAACTTGCGTAGCCTATCTCTCTCTTCTTGAAATATCCTAAAATCAGTACCATAGCTTCTTACCTCAGCCCTAATCTCAGTCTTCCCATTTTTGCTCTCAATCCTCAAATTATCACTCTCAGATTCCACAAAGTCATTATTATCGTCCTCGTCATCTATCTATCCACCTTTACCCCATGGAAATAGAACACCCGGTTTGCCTACAGCATATCCCTGTCTACTGCTATTAGGTGGTATATCGGGCATTTTCTCCAATCACAGAAAATTCAAGAGTACATAAGGTCACTATTCAAAAATATATATGTAATGCATGGTCATGCAAATGCAAATGATTTACGTATGTCAATATATATGTATGCAATGCAATGCAAATGATAATTATGCAATGCTCACAAAAAGAAATTATGATGAAAGTCTGTGTTCTTTCATTAATACCAATACCTTATCGTAGTATTTACTTAATGAATACTCAGGGATTCAGAACAGTTTTGAGGGATACATCTATAATATAAAGCATAACTAAAAATAAATAATCTTACCGGAGCTTTGCAGAGAAGTTGCGTTGCTTTTATAAAATACTTTCGACACCAAAGTTATAGTTTAGGACATTTTCAAAAATCGACCTAATTCGCTATAACTAAAAGCTCTGATTACCAATCTTTAACACCCCCAAATTACATTGCGCAGCGAAAATATACATTTGGGTGCTAAACTCAAACCTCGTTACTAAAAACATTTGGTACAATCTCAAAAATGAAACATTTAGAATATAAGATAAAATAATACTATCTTTTAGTTTAAAACTTTCAATCCCAATAAATTAGTTTCATAAATATCAGAGTAGCGTTCCGGTCCCCCAAATATACTAACCCAATCACAAACTTCTTATCAACTATAAAATACTCAAAAATGATTTTTAAAGTTTTCCTGAAGTCACAATGCATTATTTTATAATGACAGGGAAAGAAAACTGTTTCATACTGAACAACTATAAAAGCGACACCGCAACCTTCCCAAGAAAGCTCCTTGATCAACTCATCAGATTACCTGAAATACATGCATAAACAAATCAACAATAATGCTGAGTGAATCTATAGGTTTAACAAAACACATTTGGACACATGATAAAATCAATCATAATCGTTTAATAGCATTGTGGCCATACAATCTATTATTAGGCATTTCATCTTATAGCAATAGCTAGTGAATTGTATTAAGCTCATGACACCGACCCCTTAACTTAGTCACCCACGCCAAATGCGAGCATGACTATATGAATTCCACTGCCCCTACTTGGGTATCAGTTGCAAGTTATACCACTAATTCTCATTCTCATAAATTATCCTTCCTAGAGGTTACTCAGCGTAAAGCCCTGGTCTTAGATAGGGTCGTCATCCCAATAGTACTATCATTTGAATAAGCGGCTATTCTCAACTCACAACAAAGAGCTAGAACATAGTTAATGGTTCATGAATTTAGGGACTTTTGTAACTTAGGTACTTATACAATTCAAAGCAACATTAGGCAACATCAGGCAACATAGGCAACATTCGGGTCCAACAATTATTCATGACATGTGTTCATCTTATTTTAAATAGCATGTATCCCCCTCGCGAGTTTTAAAATCATTAAAAACAAGTATAAAGCGAGGCTATAGATTAACCTTTAGTAATAGCAATAGTAAGACAACTTTTAACGATTGACGATGCCCGGCGAAGACGAAATTCACAATCTATCAAATACAACACGTATCTTTAATAATATATTCATGTAATATTTCATACTTAATAAAATAAAATAAATAATTAAAATCAAAATTAAACTCACACCATTCCCATTCAAGTGATTCCCATATATATATACCTTTTACACTTTCACTTTATTATTTATTTCTTTTGTTAAAAATCTGTCGGTATATGCTTAATGTCTAAATTGTTTTCCCCTACTTTAAAATATCAAAAACTTACGGTACTACTTGAGCAACTCACTTAATATATATAGAAAGTACTCAAAAAGTTTTGTCAAAAGTTTTTACTTCTAAGTCTTTCTACCCGACACATCTTTAAATTACAAAAACCGGACAGTTTTACGTCATCGACCCATATAATCATTTTGACCTCTATAAACAACTCCATTTGCAAAACTGACACTTAGGTTTGAAAATATGCTCATAACCTAGGGTTTACCCTTTTACATCAGTCCTTGAATCATTTCAAAACTCTTTCTATAATCCCCGAGATTCGGTCCAAATATCGACAACAACTATATATTGTGCCGATACTCATCCCCCGGTACACGAATAATCAAAATATCATAACTTCTCACTCGTTTGGAGTTAGAAGCTCTAATTTATATCAAATAAAAGCTTATGAAATCCTCTACAACAATATCTAATCAACTCATCTCATACTTAAACTTAAGTTTTCCAAAATTGGCCTATAAGCTGCTGGTCTAAATTAACTTCTTAAAAATCACCTAAAATCATATTTTTAACCTATTTTAACATCATTTGTACATATATTATCATCCTAACACTATTACTTTTAATTCTTACATCCTATATTTTCTTAGATGATCAAATCATTAAAAACCTAATTCAAAATTTTAACATGTAACAAATAAAAATCATACATAACATCATAAACACCTACATATAACAATTAAACAAGATCAAAACATAAGATTTTTCATCAAAAATGGGTTTTTAGAAAAAGTTCATGCATGTAGCTAAATTTTATAACAATGTGTAGAGAAAAGCAAAACTAAGATGGGTATTTGCTTGGTTTTTAAAGATTCAAGTTAGATTTTTAGTTGATGATGATTCTAATAGGGTGGAGGGTGACGGAAAGTTTGAGGGGAGAGGGAGAGAGATGAAGTTTTTAGTTAGTGGAGATTTGTATGTGTTTTTGTGTTTAAAATTTCCTTTTATATGGTGGAAGTATAGGGTAGTTTTTTATAATTGTGATTCTTATAGACCAAAATACAAATACTTGTTTAAAAAGCGGGCATGACTATCAGTCAATTTTGAAAATATTTACGGTTCTCGGGTTTCATGAAAATACTTCTCAAAACTTAAAACGCACACAAAATATGATATTATAAATCCCGTCACGACTTAATACGAAATTTAAAAATAAAAACGTCAAAATATCAAACATCGACATGACTAAAAATAAAACATAAAATTCCGTGCATCCGTTGATATCGCGATCACTAATAATCCTCGTAACTCATCAAAACGTAAAAATATAACTTTCAACATTCGTTCAACTCAAATCACCAAACATCACGACATTCAATCTCGTCAAAAATTTTAAAAATATACGTAAAAATATAATTAAATAATGACCATGGGTTTGAGTTATCACATCCCGGAAACCCATGAACGTCATATAGGTTCTAAATCTCAACTAATGTGGTTTTTTAAAACTCGGGCTAAACCAAATCTGAAAGTCCCAACTTTATGCCTATTGTAATACCATATCTCCGAATACAAGGTATAACACAATAATTAACTTTTCAAAAGCGAAATGCTTTATTAATATAAACAAAGTATTACAAAGTGTTATGGATCACACTTGTTGAATGACAATGTATATAACCCTTTGAACAAGTAAACTTGACAAGTGTATCAAGTTTACATGTGAACTGCTGAGTCGCTAAAAGCAGCCTTAGACTCACAGAGTTTCAATAGGGATAAAAAGACAATAATAAATACAACAATACAAGTGATACTTTTTATCCTCTTTTTAATCTTTATTTATAATGGTACGAGGTTACTACCTTAGTGGAGGCAGTTGGTACGTGTCATCTTCTGAGTGGAAGACGTACACTTAATTAAATGCATGTCTATTCTTGGGCATGCCTTTATCCAACTTTCAGTGAACAATTCTACCAACTATTCACTTTTCTCACTAGGTCGTACTAGGGGTCTTTAACTTGAATCTTTACTTTATCCCGCCTAATGTGCTTTATCAGATTCTCTCGCCTAAACTATAAAGAGATAAGGCAAGTCTCTGCTTGCTAAGTCTCCAAATTATTTGGGGTGACCTCAAAGTATTGTCACCTCTGAAGTCCTTGAACACCAGCACATTCCTTATACATCTCATATGATATTCATGATAGCTGGTGGGTATGTCTTCAGATAATCTTTAACTTCTCTAACGATGTCTCTGACATGAATGTGTCTGGTGTGCCATCTGAGGCTTTGTCTTCAGCTGGTCCTTATCTTTGTCGTTGGACTCTGTCACCGTCTCATAACACTTAGTCTAATTTAAATCAAATCCAGACTGGGACATAGTTAAAACTTTCATTGGCACAACAATCTCCCTATTTGAACATAAACTATACTAAGTCTAAAATTATTGTAAGTGAGTACACAGCTTCTTCTTACAGATAAGTTGAACAATCAAAACATAACTTTTATTGAACACTTAAACTACTACAAGACAATTTCATTCAATACCAAAGATCAGGAACAAAAAGACTTCAGAGAGGAGTGCACCACTTATGTTGTCCCACTTATGTTGTCCCACCTCTGATGTCCCACCCCAAGGGTGTCTCACCTCTGGCGTCCCAACTTTAATGTATCAACTTTAGTATACCAACTTTAGTGTACCACTCAAAGAGCATAGTTATTCGGGTCTTTAAAGGTCAAGTTGGGATTTGACAATCCTCTCAGCTTCAGCCTTGTCTGGTCTTGAGCCTATCAGAACTTAAATTTCATTTGCAAGGAACTTGGCATAATCTAAGTCCACCTTTAGAATTTGATGTAGCCTGATGAGATGAGTTGTGGAGGCCATAATCAACTTACTTTACTTCTAGAAGCAGTACTCAATGTTCCTATTCATGAACACCATTCCCTTCTTAGGCTATGTGTGAGCTTGACCTTCAACTGGTCCTATGATCTCTTTAGGAAGGATAATGTTCCTGTACATCGCATCTACAACTATGTTCTCGGAGACTAATCTTTCAAAGATCTAGCCCATGGGATTTTTTCATTTCTTGAAGTTCTTCGGTTTATCATCAGACAGTTGAGAGGGCAAGGGAAGTTTAAGTTTCTGGATAGTTTCCTTTATCCAGCTAATCTTAGCTTGGATGTTCTTCATCAGTTGGGCTTCTGCAGGACTAGACTTCTTGGAAGCCAGAGAAAGTAATTCCAACCATTCTATGAGCCCCAGACTCTTAAGCTTGAAGTAGTTGTTAACTTTGTAGTTTGTTGGTTGGTTACTTCTAAAGATAGTCATGTTTACCTTCTTGTTCTTCTCTATGAAGCAACTGTACTTTGTGACTGGGTTTGGATTAGCTATGTGTTGATAAGACTTAGGTACTCTTCCTTCACTTTATTTCTCTTGGCTTCAATCTCAGCAAGTTTTCTCCTTTGAGCTTCCTTTTGAGCTGGAGTCATTTGTTTCAAGGTTTCTCTGGTCTTTAACTAAACTTGCTTGATATCTGAGAGTCTTATGTTCTTCCATATGAGCATTGTACTCTTCTAAGGTCATGTGTGACAACCATGGTTTTTGGGGTTCGTCACTTAGACTATAGTTTAAGGTGTTTTGTGCAAATATGTGCTTCTATGTGCTTATGTGTTTATTTTGTGTGTTTGGAGTGAGGTTTGGATATCGTTTATGGGTATATGGTACTCATAAGTATATCGAGGAACGGTTATTTCATGTTCATGAGCCCACAAGGTAGTGACTATGAAATGAGATGGTGTTATTTCGTGGCTTTACGTATACATATATGTATTATAGAAAATCGTATTTTTACGGTTTAGGGTTTTGCATTTAGGGGTCTCGGAAGAGGTATTTAGTCACTGGAGTATTTTTTTGATGGTTTTAAGTCAATTAGGACTTATTTATATAGTTTATTTCATATTCTAAGAGTTTTTATAAAACTGTATATTTGTACGTTTTTTAGGGTATACGCGTAAAAACTGACTAGTTTTACGGTTTTGAGGTTTTCAAGGCATTAGGAGCTGAAATAAATTAAGGTAAATTAAGGTATTATTAATAATATATTAATAAGTAATAAAAAGAAAAAAAATACATATAACAGTCGGTTTTGGGACGCAAGAAAGAAAAGGAAAAGGGAAAAAAAGGAAAAAGAGGAACCGGGCTTTTGTAATGGGCCAAGGACTTGTTAGGAAATTATATAAAAACTTTTTATTAACCAAAAACATTCATAAAATCCCTGGAGATCAATCTTAAGTCGAAATCCATGGATTCTATTTAGGATTTTCATATTTTTCTTGTCTTCCATTAATTATAAGGTAAAAATCTGCAATCTCTTTTTAATTAAATTGTTTTTAATTCTTTCTTAATCATTATATGATTGATCTAGGTTAGTGTTTATTAGAAAATCTGTAATTTAATGTTATCACAATGATATAGAAATGATTAGAATAATTAGGGTTAATGATTAAACATGATGAGGGTAATTAATTTGGTTAATTATGTTAAATTCGTTTTTAAAAAATGGGCAGAATTTTTTGGTCATTATTTTGATCATATCTAGAGTTTTACAAAGTTTTAATTTTCGAATCTTATGTCCCTGGAAATTTAATTGAGTTGGCTTTCAAATTCAAGAAACGAGAGCTAAATTGGAGGTATGGAAGTTGGTCAAAAACAGGTTACATCAGTCGGGTGTCAAAATAGTTTTTGGATCAGCCTGTTTTTGTTTTATGTTTTGAATTGTTTGGGGTACTTAGGGTTATACTGGAACCTTCAAACGAACATGAGACTTAGATTATATATTAAATAAAATATCTGGAGGAGTTCTAAACAAATGGGTTAGGGTAAGACCCTCTGATCATAACAAACTTTTCATATGTTTAAAATCAGTAAATTCTGGATAGGTAAAAGTATATATATATATGGAGGCCTTAACAGTGTCTTCAAGGTTGTGGTCAAAGGTTAGAGTTAGCTAACAAATATAAGGGAATAGGGTTTCTTTTACAGAGGTAGTTTATTTGGTTTAGGGGGTGTTCGACCCATGGTTTTAGGTATGAAAAACAGGACTGTTTTGGGTTAAATGTTAACGGGGCGAGTTATGAACTAAACTAAGTTAAGGGCTTTATAGAGGGGTGTCATGAGATGAATATGGAATATAAATGAGGTTAAGTTGTAGGACAAGGTTAGATATCCATCATAGATTGATGAGCCATCTTGGTATGTGGTTCATGTCTTGATTGTATACGTTTGTGTGTTTAGATTTTGCTAGAGTGCGGGTACTTGGAGAAGCTTGTTCAGGTGAGTTTCATAGTCCCATATCTTTTTATGTATTTTTTACTTCCAGATGGGATGGAAGAGACACTGTATGGTTTTGTAACTAATGCTGTGAATGTTTTTATGGTTTGTGATGGACTTGTGTGTGCACTTATGTGATTAACTGCTATGTGATTCTTGATTGTGTTTATGATTTGGATCAGGGGACACGTACCGTCTCAGTTATTTTGGTTTGACTTGGTACCAAGGGGATGTTGACAAGGCGGGGCCTTGGGATTGGTTCATAGGTATATGGGCACATATGGGACCATGGTGATTGGTAAGGCTTGGAGCCTTGGAATTATGGTGATTGGTAAGGCTTGGAGCCTTGAAATTATGATGATTGGTTAATCTTGAATGTAAGTTGTTAATACATAATTGTAGCACATTGTCCATATGTTCTTTTATTGATGTTGTTATTCACAGCTTATAACTATTTTGGGGTTGGAGTCTAAACCTATGACTCTCACCAACTTTATGTTGACATGTTTTAGTGTCTCTTTCAGGTGAGAATGTGGGTAAGCGTGAGAATAGGAGTGGCTAGCTGGGAGGCTTAGGATTGCCTTTGGAGGAACCCCCTTTCCTCTTAGTCTTTATTTATGTTTGAATAAGTGATACTTTATGGATACCTATATGTTTGTTATTTGTTAATTGTATGTCTTTGGTAAGAGGTAGGCATGTTACCTACTTACCTAGACGCCTGCATTATTTGAGATATCTTCATGACATTGTGTCACCATTTATGATATTTCCATTTCATTTAGTTATCTCTATAGACACGCTATTGTTGTGATGATATCCATACGCCGCGCCCCATATTCCACCATGGTGGGGTGTGACAGAATGGTATCAGAGCCAATGGTTATAGAGAATTAGGTTGCCTAGTCTAGTAGCCTAGTCTATAGCTTAAGGGTCCATGCATGTAGGTGTCGTAGGGGTATGTGTGCATTATAGTATATGGAGTGCTTAAGTGTTAATTTTGTTTTGGATATTTATTTACTTTCATATTTACTTATTGAGATAAAATATATGTAAGTACATTCATTTATTTTCTATTGATGCGACGTATGAACCGGAAGTGTAGGAACCTTTTTAGTGTTACCCATGTCACGTAGAAGAAGAGGTGCGTTAGGTAATAATTGGATAGTACCGATGTTGAGTCTGCGACTAGTAGTAGATTCGAATTTCCGCTTAAATGGTTATGATCAATTTTTTTAATGTAGGATATTTTGTTGTTATTGATTTGTTTTGGCGTTTGAGCCTCGAGTTATGAATGAAGTTAGGGTTGACGTATGAGATGTTCTTATTTTACCTATACAGTATATATATATAGAGTATATTTTATGTGGTATATATGTGGTAAACTTATGTGTTCCGTGTAGTACTAATTTCTTATAAGTGTCGTCATAGGAGGGAGTACATGGGTGAAAGGGGACATCTATAATTATAGAGGCCTACATAATTATATATGTGCCACAACACCAATGGACTTCCAAGTATGGTTGCATGAAAAAGGGGTTAGTACATGCTTGTATATGATGAGATATGTATTTTGGGTATTTGTAAACAATAGGGGTTTATGTAATGGTTGCCAATGATATGGCTATGGTTTTTTTTTGTTATATGTTTTTGGTTATAGTCGTGTTATGTGATTATGGGGTCACACGATATGGTTTGGTTTTGGTGATGGGTTTTATGTCTTGTTATGGCATGGTGAGATGGTGATTACTCGTATGGAAAAACGAGTGTATGACGCGATCGATTTACTTGACATGTATGATAACGAGTATGTTTTGGGAGATTTAATAGGTATATATATGCGGAGGTATATATACTAGTAGATAATATGTTATGATATACGGTCGTTTAATAGTTATTAAAACTTGAACGTACCTAGTGTTCTCTTGTGTTTAAACAGTTTATTAGTGCTGGAGTTTGATGGAGTTCCAACGACGTTTTAAGTCTTTTTGATGTGTGTATACATTCGGGTATGTATTCTAATTAATGAGAACTACTAAATTTTCTTGCAAATAAGTCTGGCTATTTATAGGAAAACGATTTTGAAAATAATTTGTAAGTGTATGGTAAGATATCGTGACTTACATATCTTTTTATTAAGTTTGTGGTAGTACGTTAAAAAAAATATATTGACAATGAATGGATTAGTTTTTTTGGGTAACATGTGATAGTACATATAAAGGGTAAAGAAATTTTCGATAATTTTCTTAAAAGTGGAGTTAAAATTTTAGAAGTATTTAAATAGACGGAAATAGTAAAAAGGAAGATTTTATTATAATAATGATAATAATAACACCACACCTTGTAAACGTGTAAGAGTTAGTTATAACAAGCCTAAATGGATTATATAAAATAATTATAATATAGAATAAAATGAATAAAAACACCATATTTTATAAACACGTATTCGTTTCATAATAACAAGTGAAATGAGTTTAATGTGAGTAAACAAGATAATGGTTAGAATAACATTATACTATACTAACTAATGAATACCTTTGATAAAATAATGAAGATAAAAGATGAGTTTATTGTTAAATGAGATGATAGATAAGGTGGGTTTTAGTACACTAACTGAGTTGTGCCCTTTGATAGTAACGGATATGGTAAAATATGACTATGATTTCATTTATTGGCGTTAAAATATGGTCCTAATGTGAAGTAACTAATTGAGATGAAATTTTAAATTTTTCTAAGATATTGAAATTTGGTAATACAAATCGTCATGAGTCTATCTTTGTTGTTGGCACACTCCATTGATCTTTCGAATTACATTGTTTTGTTTTCAGTTGTTTTGGCTAGGGTTCGTTTTACCCGATATTTTATTTTGGGACACGATTGTTTGGAATTCTTTTGGTACACATCATGGTTGATTTAGTTATGCGGTTGTCGGAACGTTAGGATGAGAGGATAGAGTTGGGTAGTATTATTTATGGTTAGATATTAGAATGGACAGATGTATTTTGGTTTAAAGGTTGTGTTGAAGGAATGATTAAGATTTGTGGAGTTTTGAAACTTAGATTGGTTACGGGAATAAGGGAGTAAGTAAAGTTAGTTGACTAGTCGTGGGAACGAGATGTCATGCTATGAGAAGTTGGTTGAAGTACCATTAGGATATTGATGAAATTACTAGCGGATGTGAGGGTAGAGTAGAAAGTTTCTACTAATGGAAATATGGGACAAATAACACGCAAGGGAATTGGTATAGTTATGGAGGCAAGGTAGTAGTAGACACGTGAAGGAAAACATGGATGTTAAAGAATGATTGGTAGGAGGCTTATTAATGGTGAAGTACAACAAGTAAGGACGAGTAAGCCATTGAGGGGTTGAAGTACCTTTAGAAATATTGTGGTAGATGAGTTGAAGTTAGAAGCTACTGGGTAGTATGAAGTTCCTAGGTAACATCATAGAGACGAGAAGGAGTGCGTGAAGAGTGTTGATACAAAAGTTGGGTGATCCTTGCTAGACCCGAATTAGGCTTAATTCGGGTTGGCTGGACTCCGGCTCCTGCACCAAGTGAATTATCTGGTTGGGATCCTGCACACTAAAACAACACACGTTAGGCTTACCGTGAGAATGTTTCCCACGATTAGACTCCGGCGTGAGAGTAAGTAATCGGTTAGGGTTATAGGAATCGAATGGAGTTGAAAGTGCGTAGAATGTAATCCCTTTGTAGAACCCTTGGGGGTTCCTTATATAGGCAGTGAAACCCTAATAGGCTGTCACTGAGGCTTCGGCCCCAAGGAAAGGATAAACACCAGATTTAGATTTATTGTTATCTTCTAATTACGGTGAGTGAATATCCTCTCCTTTGAGATAAATCCTAATCATAGTAGGA
The DNA here is from genome assembly GCA_025667525.1 of Glebionis coronaria. Classification (NCBI taxonomy): domain Eukaryota; kingdom Viridiplantae; phylum Streptophyta; class Magnoliopsida; order Asterales; family Asteraceae; genus Glebionis; species Glebionis coronaria. Next base: position 137,315,365 of record CM046875.1, read on the forward strand.
GTATGATTCTGTCTAACCCTGCACCGGGCATGCCGGGCCGTGGGCCGCACACGTGTGTGCGATTACTGTTCATCCAAGCCCATAAGCTCAAATAACATTATTCCCACCCATTCGTGATGGGCCGGATACGGGTAGTACCCGTGGGCCGGGTTCATGACCCGGCTGGGGACTATACGTCATCATGTCCCCCCAGTCTAGTTGTTACAGCCGTAGGCGTAACCTCTAGACTATCAAGATGCTCCCCGGACGTACCAAGAAAGATCTTTAGGAAATGATAAATTTTCAAAATTTTGTTTCGGCCGCACGTGGCAACCTTACATGGATTGAACTCCAATGATACCTCAGCCGTATGTGACGATCGAGAAAAATTAAATGCAAAATATAGTCATACGTATGACCGCATATCCCGACACAATATTGAATGCATTAATGGTAGTCAACTAGTCAGTCGCACGCCTGCAAAAGTGCACCATTAATGCCCACCATTGAGCCACGTAAAACTGTTAAGAAGTGACCCGTGGGTCCCTTCTGACATTTTTAGAAGTGTCAGAAATCCCATCTATTGGATGGGCGTAGTGTTTTACACGTGGAAAACATCTACGTTACCTCGGAAATCGAGGCAACCCTATATAAGAGTTGGTGTGTGCTACTGTTACACACACAGTTTATATTCATTCCGCCATTGTTATTCCCAAGCTTCTTCCTTCCATCTTTTGCCTCTTATTCCACGGATTTCCACCACCGCAGGTTAGATCATCACGCCTTTCAAACCCTTTTTATAAAACATGGTAAAGGACAATCCCCTTATTACGGATGTCCTAAACATGATGCCTGCAGAGAAATACATAGACTTTTTGTCTAACTATTATATTCCCGAAAGCGTACACCCAACCTATCCAGGTGAAGGTGAAGCGATTACGGATGCACCGAGGGGAAAGATAGGCGTGTACACGCGCCTATTCTATTCGGCTAACTACCGTATCCCCTTATCCAAGTTTTTGGTAGATCTGCTTCTATATTATGACTTCCACATAACCCAGCTGCACTGCATAGGGGCGTGTAAAATCAATCAATTTGAGATTACCTGCCATACATGTGGAGTAACCCCGACCGTAAATCTATTTAGGGTCTTTTACTCCCCCCAACTAGTGAATGGGTGGCTGTCGTTCAAAACACGATCCGGGAACGCCCCCATGACGTATAGGAAGCCCTTAGACTCCCTTAATAGCTGGTAAGATGATTATTTTTTCGTTGATGAGAAAGTATTCCCTACCCCGTTCGTCCTCAAAACCCGAGTACCCAAAGACTTTCCTCCCAAATCCAAAGACTATAGTAGTAAGGATTTGAAAATTCTAGATACCTACCGCACAGAATTCCATAGGGGTTTGCCGGAGCACTTCCTGTGTTTAGTAGGGATAAGCCGCTACTACTATGGAAGGGAGGATATGTATCCGTGCTTTCTAACCGAATGTAGGCAGGGTAGGTCCACTTATATTTGTAGATGTAAAAAAAATGCCACATTTGTATTTTTGTGACCTTACTGATCCGTATATATGTATATGTCCGCAGAGATGAACCTACATGGATTATTACGCCAAGGCGACCCAATGAAAGTTCCTGAAGGATTCCGCCCGCTGAAAGAAAATGAACTCCCCCTTCTTGACACGACCGCAGACAAAACCATCCCGCTGGAAGAAACCACCGAGCCGAGATCAGATGAGGGAGAGCCCGTGATTGAGAAATCCCCGCTTGACTTCCACAACAAAGATGGTGGAGAATTGCTGCTTGAGGGCACTGTGCCGCACCAGGAGGAAGCAGAAGAAGAAGATTTCACCAACCCTGCTGACAACCACACTGGTGAGGATGAAGAAACTACGCAAGCCTCTGGGTCCCTCAAGCCCACATCCAAAAAAAGAAAGACTACCAGGAGGGTAGCAAAAACTCTAGGGGACGAGGCGGGGGAACATAATGCCCCTCCGAAGAAGCTAAGGAAAGACCATTCGTAGTTCCAGGAAGGAAGCAGCACCGCTACGGCCCAGGTCGACCCCTCATCACGCCCGGATGAGCAAGTCTGGATGGCCACCCCCGTGAATTCTGTAGCTCCCACCATCACGGAACCCATCACTAGCACTACGTAAGTACCTTTTGTTAAGACTCAAAGTAAATTGATAAACAAAAAGCAATTTGTGTTAATAACAGGGCGGATCCATCGACCGTGGCCCAAGAGAAGGAGGTGGAAAGGGAACCCTCTCCCGTGACATCAATGAGACCTCCATCGCCTCCGGTGACCCATGCTGAGGAGCCACATTCTAAGGAACCCGACACCAGCCTACGCCTAACATGGAATTTATCTAGCTTAACAAGGTTGGAGGCGGAGTCCGAGTGCTCTGAATTTATTAAACATGTCACTCCTCCAGCAATGGCGCAGGATTTGGACGAGCTGGAGCATGAGACGTTACTGGAGCAGTTTGACGTGTCCTCTGCACACCAAGTAACGGTTGGTGTGGCCCTGAGACGCCGTCTAATCAAGGCTTTGACTAATGTGAACCGTGCTGACAAGAAGATAGCTCACCGTGAAGCATTGGCGGGTAAGCATGAGAAAACCATCACGTCTCTGCAGGCAGCCTTGGTCGTGGCTGAGTCAACCGTTAAGGAACAAGCCCATCACGCCAACGCCCGTGAAGAACGTATTGCCGAGCTGGAGGCCCTTTTAGCTACATCCAACGAGAAGGTATGCTCTCACATTTAATGCTTATTTTGTGCATACAAAAAACCATATTGTCCCTTTAATAACTCTAAGTATCATATATAGGTATCCACAGCCGAAGCTGCTACTAAAGCCGTAACCGTACAAGCCTTCACTATTGCTCAGGAGCGCGACGCGCTCAAGGATGAGCTAAACTAGGCGCGGACTACCGTGGACGAGCAAGCTGCAGCAGCTGAGGGCGAGCTAAGCCAGATGGCCACGGATTGTGCTGAAATGATATGTCCTCCTTTGCTCACAGCCATAGCGGGCACAGATGGATGGTTGGTGAGGGAATGCGACTGGCCGTGAGCAAGGTGACAGGAGCTCCTTACTTGTTGAAGGCCTTTGCGGACGTTGTATCAGACGGTATAGACCGTGGTAGGCACGAGGGGCTGGTCAAAGCTGTGGAGCTGATAGGCAAGAAGGAAGATATCACCCAGCATGCCTACCACAACCCTTTAGCCGCAGATAAGATGACTGCGTCAATGGATGCTCTTGCTGAAATCCAACACCCCCTCCTAGACGAGCTAGAAGCACTAAAGGATGCTCCTAATGAGGTAATAATGTCCAAGCTCACTGCTGATCCCATCCAACTGACTTTGCCCACCTACGACTCTGTTCGAAGGTGATGAAAGGTGAAAAGTTGCTAGTCGAGGCGTTGGATGAAAATATAATCAGGACACAAGATGGGAAGAATGCTCACGGGGAGACCCTCCGCACCTTGATTGAAGAAGGGAAGAAGGAGATAGGGGAGTTCCTACCTCCGTTGTAATTTACATTGTAACATTTATATGATTGTATTCGTCCGTGTATGTATACGGCTAAAACTGATGTTGTAATAACTTGTCATGTGTATGCAAGCAAGTCCGTGATGACCACGGCTATTTTGGTGTTATGAATTTGAAACTTGTGTATATTTTTTTGTTAGATATCATATACCTGTACTGCATGACATGTCACGTCTTACTAAAAAACAATACAATCAAGTCTCTACTTTACTAGACGTGCGGCGTGCGTCTTTACCTTGCAAAGCACTGCGTGAGCGCGACATATGGAAACTTATCACAACGTCTTGTGAGTAAGGTGTCTAGTAAGGATACGTGATCCACGTCACTGGGGTTGCATCCCTCTTATGTGACAAGTTGAATTATTAGGTTCACTTAATCCTCTTACCCCGCCTGGAGGCGCATTGTACATGTACGATATTGAATGAATGCGTATGAATAAGATATAGCACATTGTAGTAACAGAAACTAAATCTATATGACAATAAGAAAGTCTAAAGAATATAAACAATTTGCACAAGAACGAGTCGTGGAGCTAGCTAGGCACCACGACATTTTATTAGAACGTTTACGTTTTTTGTTTTAACAAGAATGGGAAATCCTAAAAACAAAAGGAACCTAGAAAGCATAAAACACAAAACAAAGAGAACACATGGATCTTCATTGAAGCCAGATATAGCGAAGTGTCCATACGGAAGCCGTAGCTTTCAAAGATAACACCTTTTAAGATTCCAGATATTGCATGTGCGTTCCAGATCGCGGCCTTCCATGTCACGTAACTTGTACGCGCCCCGTCCTAAGGCTTCCGTGACCTCATACGGTCCTTCCCACTTAGGGCCTAGGTTTACTGTATTCTCCGCTCGACTTGCCTCGTTAGCACGATAGACATAATCTCCCAGTCGAAAGGAAACACCTTTAACCTTGGCGTCATAATAAGCCTTTATTCGTGCCTTGGACTTGGCCTCATTGATAGCCGTTATCTCCCTTTTTTCCTCCAACAAATCCAGATTGATCCGGAGTTGCTCGTCGTTTGTGACGACATTAACCTCCGTTGTGCGGATGGTAGGCATTCCTATTTATGCTGGTATAACAGCTTTAGTGTCATAGGCTAATGTGAATGGGGTGTCCCCTTTGGCTGTTTTGATCATAGTCCTATGTGCCCACAGAACATGTGACAGTTCGTCCACCCATTTGGCACTTTGTTCCTCCAGGCGTGCCTTGATGCCTTCACTCAAGCTTCTATTTGCTCGTTCCACAAGACCATTTGTCTGCGGGTGTTTAACAGATGTGAAGTGCCATTTGATATTCAATGCTGCGCACCAGTCCTTGAATGGATTATCCGTGAACTGCTTCCCGTTGTCCGAGATAATTTCTCCTGGTAAGCCAATACGGCACACGATGTTCTCCCAAACAAACTTTTTAACTTGTTTGCCTGTGATGGATTTGACTGCCTTGGCCTCTATCCAGCGTGTAAAGTAGTCCATTACGACAATTAAGAACTTAACTCCCCCGCAGCTACGGGAAAAGGTCCTGCGATATTGATCCCCCACTTATAGAATGGCCATGGGGATGTAATGGGTGTAAGTTCGAGATGCGGGTGTCGTGATACCGGTCTGTGCACTTGGCAATCACCGCACTTGCGAATCATGTCGCGTGCATCCCTATGCATGGTAGGCCAATAATATCCTATGCGTAGAGCTCGGGCTACTACGGATCGGGGACCCGCGTGCATGCCGCATAACCCTTCATGTATCTCACTGATCACATAAGTAGCCTGGCGTGTCCTAACACACCGCAACCACGGTTGTAAGAAAGAGCGCTTGTAAAGAATACCTTCTCGAAGCTCGAAGTGATGCGACTTCCTTCTGATGCGCCGTGCCGCCTTTTCCTCATCTGGAAGGGTTTCATTAGTCAAATAGTTGATGATTGGGGTCATCCATGTAGGTCCATCTTCCTCAACTATAGCTGCGACTTCCGCTTCCATTATAGACTTTTCCTTTAGTATTTCCACCAAGACTTGCTTGGATAAGTGGGCGAAACTTGTAGACGCGATCTTGCTAAGAGCGTCCGTCTTCTTGTTTTCACCTCTTGGTACCTGCTTGATGGAAAACTTGCTGAAAGCCGCGATGAGTGACTTGACTTTTTCCAAGTATCGAACCATGTTATCCTCCTTAGCTACGTATCCCCCCAGAATGTGGTTCACGACAAGCTGTGACTCCACGTAGGCCTCGAGGTTGCGGACTCCCATTCTAGCGGCGATTTTTAAACCCGCAATCAACGCTTCATATTCTGCCTCATTGTTGGTGGCTGTGAACTCAAAGCGTAGAGCGTACGTAAACTCCATTCCTTCCGGATTCGTAAGAATGAGACCAGCTCCTAATCCATCTGTGCATGAAGATCCGTCCGTGAACAATACCCAAGGTTCTACTAGAGTTTCCTCTTGTTGTGCTATTGGTCGCTCCTCTTTCGGCTTCTCTATCAAGAAATCTGCCAAGATTTGGCCTTTAACAGTCGTCCTTGGTCTATAAGATATGTTATGTTCTCCCAATAGAATGCTCCACTTTTGTAGCCTGTCGGCCACATCCGGTCTGGAGATGACTTGTTTTATTGGTTGATCAGTAATCACTACAATTGGGTGCGCCTGGAAGTACCGGCGTAACCGTTTCGTAGCAAATACTAAGGCCAGAACCAATTTCTCCATGGAAGAATAATTCAACTCCGGCCCTTGTAGTGTTCTACTTATAAAGTAGACCGGAGTTTGGACTGTGTCCCTATCCGTCATGAGTACCGCACTTATTGCTCCATGTGTGGCTAACTGATACATTATGAGCTCCTCCTTGGGTCGGGGGCCACTAGCATGGGAAGAGATGCAAGGTGTTGCTTGAGTTGACCAAAGGCTTCCTCAGCTTCCTTTGTCCACCGGAAGTATCCCTTCTTGATGAACTTCTTGATTGTTTTGAATAGGGGGAGTGACTTCTCCGCGGACTTTGATAAGAACCTATTTAGCCCGGCCAACTTCCCATTTAAGGTTTGCACCTCTTTCCGTGTCTGAGGAGATGGTAACTGTATCACTGCGTCCGTCTTTTCCGAGCAAGGCTTGATGCCATTTGGATCAATCATATATCCAAGGAACATTCCTTCAGTTGCCCCAAACATGCATTTCTTTGGATTTAGTTTCATATTAATCCTTCTCAATGTGTCAAACGTCTCTTAGACGTCTCGGAGAAGTGCATCCTCCGTATGACTTTTGATGACCAAATCATCAACATAGACCTCCAGGTTGTGGCCTATCTGTGAGTCGAAGGCTTTGTCAACAAGACGCTGATATGTTGCCCCGGCTTTCTTTAGTCCGAATGGCATTTTTGTATAATAGTATACGCCTTGGCTAGTATGGAACGCCGTCTTCTCTGCGTCCTCTTCCGCCATCTAGATCTGGTGGTATCCTTTATATGCGTCTAAGAAGCACTTAAAGGGATATCCACATAGTGATTCCACCTTCCATTCAATCTCCGGTAACGGGTAGCAGTCCTGTGGACAGGCTTTGTTCAGATCCGTGAAATCCACGCACATGCGCCAGCTCCCATCATGCTTTTTGACCATGACTAGGTTGGATAACCACTCGTGGTAGTATACCGCGTGCATGATACCTGCATCCACCAATTTCCGTACTTCATCCAATATTACTTGGTTGCGTTCAGGTGCCTAACCGCGCTTCTTTTGCTTAACGGGAGGATATCCCTGGCGGATTTGGAACTTATGTTCTTCTATCGCACGCGGTACGCCTGTCATATGCTTGGGCTCCCATGCGAATACATCTAAGTTTGCTTTCAGGAGAGAGCACATGGCCCTCTTGCCACTATCCGAGAGTGTTCCCCCTATGGATACCTCTTATTCTAGATAATCGAGATGGATTGCCACCTTCCAATTAGGAGGTGGTGATCCATCCTTGGGGGAAACAGGTGGAACCGGTGTTGTCACGGCATGACACTCGGATGCTGGTATGATTGTGTTAAAGATAGTGACAATTCCTCCGTCCACAGGGAATTTAATCATCCCGTGTGCCGTGGAGGGTATTGCCCGTATGTCCAGGATACCTGGTCTGCCTATGATCCCATTGTATGGAGAGTGTGAGCGTATCACCATAAAGTGCATCCACGCTGTGGTGGGGTGCTCTTCATTCCCAATGGTTACAAGTAGACGCAGCTCTCCAATTGGCCAGATGGTGTCTCCACTAAAACGGATGAGCGGCGTCGTGGCCGGTACTAATTGGCTTCTTATTTCTGGTCGTAATTGTACAAAAAAGTGTTCGTATAGTACTTCTGCTGATGACCCTCCATCCACATACATACGGCGGACATTGTGTGTTCCAATGCTTATCTCAATAGTGAGAGGCGCATCAATCACATCACTTGCCGTGATGGGAGGGAATGAGATTTCTCTGCCACGTGAAAATTATTGACTAATTTTCTGCCTTGTGCGGCGCTGCCTGGATTGGATCATGTATATAGTTGAAGGCTTGTCCTTTTGGGGATCCTTCTTGTCATACTTCTTGTTGTCTTTTCCATCCTTCCAATCCTTGACCAAATGCTTGAGTTTGCCTGACTTGATCAGTGACTCATTGTGCTTCTTGAGGTGGATACATTTCTCTGTGTCATGGCCCTTGTCGTTGTGGAATTCGCAAAAGCGAGTTCCTTGACGTCGGTCCAGCGAAGTCGTCACTGGGGGAGGTCTCGGGAAATTGGCCCCTTCCGTCAGCAAGATCTCCCGGTAGGACATCTTTAGAGGGGTAAATTTGTCCTCCGGCCGTCCTCCTTTGTTTTGGCTCTTGTAATCTGAGCCCCTCCCACTACTCTGGTTGTTTTGACCGCCCGACTGTCTCCTGGACTGGTCGTTCGATCAGTAGCTGTTTCCTTTTGAAGGGTAAGCCGCGGCTACCGCGGTTTCTCCCTCTATGAAGTTTCTGACCCTTTCCATAAGGTCGTCATACCTCTCCGTACATTTGTCATTGAGACGTCTGATTAATTCCCTGTCTGTTATGGCATGCATATAATCGGAAATTTTCAGAAGTTCCGGCATTGTCTTTGTGCGTGTACACTCGTCATTGAAGCGTTCAGTGAAGGCTTCCGTAGATTCCCTCGGTCGTTTCTTGACGGTTGTCAATGAGACCGGGTCCCTATTATACTTCATTCGCTGAGTATAATTATTCTTGAACGCAGTACGTAGTTCAGTGAAGCTATCAATGCTTCGCGGAGGAAGTCCCTGAAACCAATCACGAGCATTGCCGATCAAGGTTGAATTGAACATTTGACACCATATAGGCATGGACCATCGTTCAATTTTTGATTGCGTGTCAAATATATTTAGGTGATCATCTGGATCACCAGTCCCATCATAAGTCTTGACAAACATCGTCATGCGACGCTTTCTATCCTCGGAGTAATTCCGTATGCGGAGAGTGAAAGGATCTTCCCTGGGATCAGCCCATGGACGGGTAAGACTAGGGTCACACCACGGCCGGGAAAGATCTTCTGCTTCCGCCTCTCGATAATAGGGGCCGCCATAGTACTCTTCATTGTCTGGTGGCGGTGGAGGAGTACGCCTAGGTCGGCGACGCTTGGGTGGATGGTCATCCGAGTCCTCTCCTGATGGACCGGGAGAAGGGGGCGGTGCCCCATCCTTTGGGTGAGGACCACTCTTATGAGAAGATCTAGGAGCCTTCTTTCTGGTATTCATCCTATCCCACACGCTTGTGCGGAGATTAGTTCTGGTTAGCTCCAGATCTGGTCGTTCGGGCGAACCGTCGGACCTCTCTCCCTCCTCACGGGATTGTATTAGTTCTTTTATGAGACGATCCCCTATGCGTTCAAACACATTCCTGGGTTGGGGAGTTTCCTCAAAGAGGTTCCGCTCCTGAGGTCGTGTCCTTCGCTTCCTTTGAGTTTGAGAAGAGGTGCCTGGTCTGGCGTGGCCAAAGTTGAGCCTAGATTGGAGGTCCCTCCCTAGGTTCAGCCTTGATGCAATTCCTGGGACGATCCTCTCGAAGTTCTGCGTGAGAACTCGAGTGAGATCTTCCTCACTGAGCGGTTCGACCTCTACTTCTTCCTCAGTCGATGGTCTGCGCGGCTCCTTGTTAGGGGGGTTGGGCGCACTCCCTGGATCAGGGTTATCCAAGGTTGAAGTAGGTGGTAGGGTGAAAGAGAACGTGCTTGTCATACCCATGGACTGAAGACCACTTCGGTTGTTTGGTCCGCCGGATTGGTTGCTAGGGGATCGATTAGGAATGAGTATCCCTTCCCATGGGGACTTCCGATTCCCAGGATTTGTGTTCCTGGGGTTTCCTTGCGGATGCCCCTTCGTCATTGAGAAAACGAGATGAGATTTTGCTCTAGCTTAGTGTAATGGTCCCACGGATGGCGCCAACTTGTTGATACAAAAGTTGGGTGATCCTTGCTAGACCTGAATTAGGCTTAATTCGGGTTGGCTAGACTCCGGCTCCTGCACCAAGTGAATTATCTGGTTGGGATCCTGCACACTAAAACAACATGCGTTAGGCTTACCGTGGGAATGTTTCCCACGATTAGACTCTAGCGTGAGAGTAAGTAATCGGTTAGGGTTATAGGAATCGGATGAGAGTTGAAAGTGCATAGAATGTCATCCCTTTGTAGAACCCTTGGGGGTTCCTTATATAGGCAGTGAAACCCTAATGGGCTGTCACTGATGCTTCGGCCCCAAGGAAAGGATAAACACCAGATTTAGATTGATTGTTATCTTCTAATTATGATGAGTGAATATCCTCTCCTTTGAGATAAATCTTAATCATAGTAGGAGTACGATTTTGTCTAACCCTGCACCGGGCATGCCGGGCTGTGGGTCGCACACGTGTGTGCGGTTACTGTTCATCTAAGCCCATAAGCTCAAATAACATTATTCCCACCCATTCATGATGGGCCGGATACGGGTAGTACCCGTGGGCCGGGTTCATGACCCGGCTGGGGACTATACGTCATCAAAGAGCTACATCGTGAAGCAAGGAGCCGAAAGGACTACGTGCCGGCTGCTAGAAGGATGCAAGAGATTTTGAAGGAGTCACAGAAGTTGCAAGGACTGGAAAGGTGACAAGCACTATGATGGGAATCTACGTATGGTTCGTGACGAAGAAGGACAGATCGAGTACCATAGTGGAGCTACAAAGAGCTGAACCAATGGATCGTGATCGAGTGACTACATAACATGGGAGATTAAGAACTTGTGGAAGTAACAAGGGGAGTCGAGTGACTACGCAGATAGAATTTTGTGGCAATCAATATTGAGGGATGAGTAGTGAAGCTGAGCTGAATAAGTTCGTGGAGAAGTGATTAGAGAGTCGGTTTTGTGAAGGTGTTATGAAAGATATTTGGAAGAGACAATCATGCATTATCCAATGCACTAACTATTTCCATAGATTTGATGAATGAATTATGGAATATCGGTTGGATGGGATAGTGTAGGAATTAGGTAGAACCATGGAAGGAGAGGACCAAGTATTCCTAGAAGATGATGATTGAAAGTACCTCATGTTGGGTGAAATCAAAATAGAAGTATGAGATTTGAATAAGAATTTATAATATGGATTAGTTTAGACAAATGGAAACTAATATGGGTATAAGATGAGAGTGTGATCCGCATGGGATCACATAAAACTCTAGTCTATCCCTATTAGGATAGAGTAGGAGAACTGGTCGTGAGGAAAACAAGTGAAGTTACTTGGATAATTTTGACGTATAGATGACTTGAAAGACATGAAGCATAGCATCGTGATGTATGCCATGAGCTGAGGAAAAAGAAGGAAGTCTGGATAGTTGCGGATCATAAATTAAATAGGTCGAGATAGGATTAAATAGGTCGAGATAGGAATCGAAGGTAAAACTTTGGTATAGCCTAATGAGTAGACTAAAGCACAAAGCATGTTAATATTGTTGTAGTGTGGAAAAGGAAATGGCACTGACCTATATTATTTGATTGGAAGGCTTAGTATCGATAATCGAGTGGATGAGGAGTTATAGATGTGATGTGTCATGAGAGACGAATGGTTTGGTCTAACTGAGACAAGATGAGGAGCACTATGAAATTGGAAGTAAGACATTGTGTAAGTATAAAGAAAGTGTTGAGTATAAAAAAATCTTTCATGGAGAAAAGTGAGAAGGAAGTGTATAGGTGCTACTAATGAGCTATCCAAATTTAATGAAAGTAGTTGTAGCATGGATTTGGATGGCAGTTGATAGACTAACTGAGATAACTATCCTTTTGGTGATATGTATAGATCATAAGCTGATTTGGATTGGAAGATCCTTGTTATGATGAACTAATGAATATGTGAAACATCGTCATAGGTCACTTGTGTAAGGAAATTGGAATTTTTAAGTAGTTTGGTGGTATGGACTAAAGGGAGTTGATGAACATGATTGGATATGAGTATATCCAGCTACATGGAAAAGGATGGACGAAGTGAGAAATTGCTACAAGTATAGGAGTCGTGTTGAGAGCTTGGGTGACTGATTTAGAGGGATGTGGGAAACTCGTGGCGATTTCTGAGTTTTCATATAATGATAGTTAGCATAATAGAAGTCGATGAATGCCATTTGAGGCACTATATGGAAGGATAGGGTGAGTTTTCCTTATGGTGGACTAAAATCCGTGAAAGAGACTACTAATGTGGAAATGGTGTTTGTGAGAAAGGATGAGAGCAACAAGATATGCTATGTTGAAAAGGATGAAACCACTAAAGTTTAGTGACAAAGTTATGTAGGAAGTTTCACCCATAGTAACGGGTGGTATGTTTTGGTAAAATGGAAAAGTTGATGTAGAGTTTTGTAGGTCCATTTATAATCTTTGGAAAGATCGGACCAGTAGCTTATGAGTATAGAATTACCCGAGAGAATTGAGTGGTATACATGATATATTTCATGTATTAAGATTGGTAAATGTTGTTTGAGAATGCATATTTGCATGTTCGGTTATTCGGGATTTGTGTTTATAAGAGTCTTTGTTTTATCAAAGGGTCATTTGTGAGATTTATTGGCTATGAGGTCAAGAGTTTAGGAATGAATTTAAATACTGTTGGTTTGTATATGGGATATTTTGAGACTTGAACTAAAGTACACATGGAACTGAGAGGAGTTCATTTAGAACAAGTATCCTCATGTGATTTGTTGTTTGTGTGTTTGATCCTAAGGAGTAAATCTTGGGACGAGATTTCTATTAAGAGGGAGTGATGTGACAACCATGGTTTTTGGGGTTCGTCACTTAGACTATAGTTTAAGGTGTTTTGTGCAAATATGTGCTTCTATGTGCTTATGTGTTTATTTTGTGTGTTTGGAGTGAGGTTTGGATATCGTTTATGGGTATATGGTACTCATAAGTATATCGAGGAACGGTTATTTCATGTTCATGAGCCCACAAGGTAGTGACTATGAAATGAGATGGTGTTATTTCGTGGCTTTACGTATACATATATGTATTATAGAAAATCGTATTTTTACGGTTTAGGGTTTTGCATTTAGGGGTCTCGGAAGAGGTATTTAGTCACGGGAGTATTTTTTTGGATGGTTTTAAGTCATTTAGGACTTAGTTATATAGTTTATTTCATATTCTAAGATTTTTTATAAAACTGTATATTTTTACGTTTTTTACGGTATACGCGTAAAAACTGACTAGTTTTATGGTTTTGAGGTTTCCGAGGCTTTAGGAGCTGAAATAAATTAAGGTATTAGTAATAATATATTAATAAGTAATAAAAAGAAAAAAATAAAAATACATATAATAGTCAGTTTTGGGACGCAAGAAAGAAAAAGAAAAGGGAAAAAAAGGAAAAAAGAGGAACCGGGCTTTTGTAATGGGCCAAGGACTTGTTAGGAAATTATATAAAAACTTTTTATTAACCAAAAACATTCATAAAATCCTTGGAGATCATGCTTAAGTCGAAATCCATGGAGTCTATTTAGGGTTTTCATATTTTTCTTGTCTTCTATTAATTCTAAGGTAAAAATCTTCAATCTCTTTTTAATTAAATTATTTTTAATTCTTTCTTAATCATTATATGATGGATCTAGGTTAGTGTTTATTATAAAATATGTAATTTAATGTTACCACAATGATATAGACATGATTAGAATAATTAGGGTTAATGATTAAACATGATGAGGGTAATTAATTCGGTTAATTATGTTAAATTCGTTTTTAAAAACTGGGCAGAATTTTTGGGTCATTATTTTGATCATATCTAGAGTTTTACAAAGTTTTAATTTTCGAATCGTATGTCCCTGGAAATGTAATTGAGTTGGCTTTCAAATGCAAGAAACTAGAGCTAAATTGGAGGTGTGGAAGTTGGTCAATAACAGGTTACATCAGTCGGGTGTCAAAACAGTTTTTGGATCAGCCTGTTTTCGTTTTATGTTTTGAATTGTTTGGGGTACTTAGGGTTATATTGGAACCTTCAAACGAACATGAGACTTAGATTATATATTAAATAAAATATCTGGAGGAGTTCTAAACAAATGGGTTAGGGTAAGACCCTCTGATCATAACAAACTTTTCATATATTTAAAATCAGTAAATTCTAGATAGGTAAAAGTATATATATATATATATATATATATATATATATATATATATATATATATATATATATATATATATATATATATATATATATATATATATATATATATATATATATATATATATATGGAGGCCTTAACAGTGTCTTCAAGGTTGCGGCCAAAGGGTAGAGTTTGCTAACAAATGTAAGGGAATAGGGTTTCTTTTACAGAGGAAGTTTATTTGGTTAAGGGGGTGTTCGACCCATGGTTTTAGGTATGAAAAACGGGACTGTTTTGGGTTAAATGTTAACGGGAGAGTTATGAACTAAACTAAGTTAAGGGCTTTATAGAGGGGTTTCATGAGATGCATATGGCATATAAATGAGGTTAAGTTGTAGGACAAGGTTAGATATCCATCATAGATTGATGATCCATCTTGGTATGTGGTTCATGTCTTGATTTTATACGTTTGTGTGTTTAGATTTTGCTAGAGTGCGGGTACTGGGAGAAGCTTTTTCAGGTGAGTTTCATAGTCCCATATCTTTTTATGTTTTTTTTACTTCCAGATAGGATGGAAGACACACTATATGGTTTTGTAACTAATGTTGTGAATGTTTTTATGGTTTGTGATGGACTTGTGTGTGCACTTATGTGATTAACTACTATGTGATTCTTGATTGTGTTTATGATTTGGATCGGGGGACACGTACCGTCTCAGTTATTGTGGTTTGACTTGGTACCAAGGGGATGTTGACAAGGCGGGGCCTTGGGATTGGTTCATAGGTGTATGGGTGCCTATGGGACCATGGTGATTGGTAAGGCTTGGAGCCTTGGAATTATGGTGATTGGTAAGGCTTGGAACCTTGGAATGTGATGATTGGTTAATCTTGAATGTTAGTTGTTAATACATAATTGTTGCACATTGTTCATATGTTCTTTTATTGATGGTTGTTATTCACAGCTTATAACTATTTTAGGGTTGGAGTCAAAACCTATGACTCTCACCAACTTTATGTTGACGTGTTTTAGTGTATTTTTCAGGTGAGAATGTGGTTAAGCTTGAGAATAGGAGTGGCTAGCTGGGAGGCTTAGGATTGCATTTGGAGGAACCTCCTTTCCTCTTAGTCTTTATTTATGTTTGAATAAGTGATACTTTGTGGATACCTATATGTTTGTTATTTGTTAATTGTATGTCTTTGGTAAGAGGTAGGCATGTTACCTACTTACCTAGACGCCTGCATTGTTTGAGATATATTCATGACATTGTGTCATCATTTATGATATTTCCATTTCATTTAGTTATCTCTATAGACACGCTATTGTTTTGATGATATCCATACACCGCGCCCCATATTCCGCCATGGTGGGGTGTGACATTTAGCATCATATCCTCCTTCCTCTAAGTGATATCTAATCTTTGTGATTTGGTCATCTTCATTAGCAATGGCTTTGCCTATATCTTTGGAGTTATCACGAAGAGGTGATAGAGAGAACATGGTGACTGATGATTTGAACAGATTAGTAGCAAAGTCTTCAAACTCTTTATTTGTCAAAGATCTAAGAGGATTGGGCCAGGGAATTTCCTCATGTGTGACTTTGAGCTTCTTTGGTGAGGGTTTTATGGAGTCAGATGTCTTTGAAATTTCATCCTCCCCCTCTTTTGATGCAAGAGTGAACTCCCCCTTAGTTTCTTCACCAAAGTTATAGGATAACTTTTAAATCTCTGGTGCATTAGAGGTCGTGGGAGCCTATGTTTTGGGTTTTTGTTCAGATGGTGCACTCTTCTCCCCCTTAGTTCCAGCACTAGCATGGGCTTGAACTATACCGAGAATCTGAACAACCCTTGTGACCAGTCCTACTAATTCAGTGAAGTCCTTTCACATGTGTGAAAGAGTTGTGGACAGATGGCTCATGGGACCGACCGCTGGAAACTTTTGATTTATAATTTTTTTGAGAAGTTCCAGATTCTTCATGACATGCCTAGTGCAGTCTTGGTATCTATGTATAATATTGGATAATTTAGCCTTGATAGAGTGTCGAAAGGTTAGCTTCAAAGGTTTTTCAAGAATAGAAAAGCGCTTGGTTTTACCCCTGTCTTGGTCCACAAACTCATTATGTACAAAATTGTACGCCTTAGTTAACTCCTTTTGTAACAGTGGCTTCATTCCAGAGATCATATGAGAATCAACAGCAGTGGTAATCGTGGGAATGGAATCAGCCATAATGTTAGACACAACACTAGAGAGTTGTTGTTCTAGGCATTGAGCCAAGGCCTCTAGTAGCTTGATTGAAAGAGCCTCGCCAAGTAGTTGTGGAAGCATGGATCTTAGAGTGGTGTTGTGGGTTTTGGACAGGGTTTTTTCCAAATTGTTGCTCAGATCTATGGTGGAGTTGGATAGTGCCTGAAGCTTAGATAATATGGGATCTAGTTTTACAGCGGGCTATTTTGAGCTTAGATCACCTCTTTTAACCCAAAGTTACTCAGCTCCCAACTCTTGAACATTCTTCAAAGATGGAAAGTGAATGGGCTCCAAGATCTTGGTTTGAGTGTGTTTGGTTTCCCAGAGCCTCTAGGCCACTACGACATGAACAGTTGGCAATGATGTGATTTGAACAGACTTGTCTTTAAGGTTAGAGGTGTTCGGAGCGGAAGTCACATGATTATCATCCTCCATGTATTCAAACCCAGAGACAGAAACATCATCATCAATTTCCATTATGTCATCATCTGGCATAGACCCTGGTTCTGAAAGATCTTGTTCAATCTCAGTTGACACTCCATTGAAATCATCATATGTAACAATGTAGCTCAGCTCACTTCTCGATTTAGCATTGCTATTTTGATCCTATAGAGAATGAGTTAGTATGATAACACCCAAATTGTATATATTCAAACCGTCGACCCATTATCTATGTTAAATCAGGACTTTAGACACTTAAACTTTGTGTTTTATATTCAGGTTAAAAGGTTGAAGGGCTAAAAGTGAATCAGTCTGAAGTATGTTACATAAAGGCAATAAAGAAGAATGAAGTGAATGGAACGGCGCACCGACTCAGATGTGCGGCGCACAAATGCCACCTCAAATGTGTGGCGCACATTTTGAGTGGTGCGGCATACTTTTACCTCCAGCCAGCACTATAAATAGAGGCCTTCACATCTCTTTTCACACACACTTCTACTACTCAACTTTATCCGAGTTTCTTAGTCTCTTAGCAACTTTTTCAGTGTATTTCCACATTGGGAAATACTTGTAATAAGGGTATTATACTCTTTGGATATTATAAAGTCGATACAATCGTGACACTTGTGTACTCTTGGTTCCACATAATCTAAGTATGATTTCTATTTACTCTTTTCCATTTTATGTTTTATACTTGATTGCTATATTAGCCTAATTTTTTTATGACTACATGGGTATGAAAATATAATTAGTGATGATGCTATGATATGATCTTTTACAAATGGATTTCAATCTTATGTCGTAGAACCATGTTGCTATCTAAGTTCTATCACGTTGTTTTATAAAACTAGATTTGTTACGATAACTTGGGGTCCGAAAGGTCAAGTTGTTATAAAGAGTTCTTAAAGAACTTGTCTATGATTTTTGAATCTTTGGTTGGAGAGATCCGCTAAGATAATTTGATAAAAAAAATGAACTTATAGAAATTTGTTTAAGCTTAGTCACGTATAAGACATAGTCTTGCATCAAACCAAGTGAACTGTAAAACGCCATTTTGACGGAAAAGGTTTGTTACTATTTACCTACCTTATCATATCTCGATCATTATTATCATCGTCACGAAGTTATATAAGCTATCCCGTTAGTAGTCATATTTATTATCATATTAATTCAATCTTAATCACGTTTATCTTTGATTATTATTTTGGTTATTAAAATGAAACTAAGTCCTTCCGAATGATCTTGGCTTACCACTACAAACTTCATAGCAGTTTTTTCGAAACTCCACCCAGAAGCCAGAGAAGGAGGAAAAACGGAGGCTTGGATCCTATTCACTGACAAAGCGTCTAGCTCCCGTGGATCCGGGGCAGGATTAGTGTTAATCAGTCCATCCGAGAACTTAATATACGTATGCCCTTCGTCTAAACTTTGATACCACAAACAATGTAACAGAATACGAGGCATTATTGGTAGGCTTAAAGATAGCTAGGCAGATGAAGGTGAGGCGATGTTCGAGTAGATTCAAAACTAGTAGTTAATTAGATAAACGGAACATATGTAGCAAGTTGTGACTGGATGATCAAATACTTAGCCGAGGAAAAAATCAACATCAAAAAATTTGAAAATTTTGCTATTAGGAACATACAAACGTAAACAAACCCAAAAGGAAAATGTGTTAAACAAGTTAGCATCGGTTTCTTTCGGTCATTTGACTAAAGAAAGTTAGTGGAGGTGCTTCCACATGTATTCCAACTCACTTCAACTGAGGATTTAGTATTTTGAGAGGAATCAACTAACATACCTCTTTTAACCATGATGACTCTCTTGTGTCCTGAGGTTGAGTGATCATTGTTTTCATAAATCTCACACTCATGATAGTTAAGACAGTCATCAGGTCGATGACCATTGAAACTACAGTACGTGCATGGTGGAAAAGGCTTAGCCTTAGACTTCTTGATTTGTTACGAGGTGGGCCTATAATTGAAAGTATGGGCCTTATAGTTTTCAACATTTCTTACTAGAGCCATGTAGGCATCATGGTCTGAGGTCTTGTGATCATCACCCTTGCATTTCATACAGTAAATTATTATATAGCAATCATCAGTTGAATGATTTGTATCATGGTAAAGTTCACAGGATAACTTGGGTTTATAAAGACTCTTTGGTCTAGTATTTTGGAAGACTCGGGTTGTGAGGACTTAGTACTCTTGGAGGACTCAGGTTGTGATGACACAGATTTTCATCCTGAGTCTTTACAGCTGAATTTATCTTTTCTTCCATAAAATTTTGAAATAGTTTATCCAATTATTCAGGATTAATGATAAGAGTGGTGGTTACTGTGTTGACATGTGATTTCTAAGGTAAGGACATGCTAAGTAGTCTTAATAGTGATAGTTCTTGACTCATTTGGACTGTTTCATTTGAGTCGGGCTTTGTATGTTTCATACAACCTAAGCCAGGTCTACCTCGAGGAGAGTGTTCTTGATATGACAAAGGCATAACCTCAGAACTTGGACTAGCTCTCTAAAGGGTTTTCAGGATAGGTAAAGAAGTCTGAGTGTCTGTCTCAGTTACACTTGAAGATTCAATGTCACTGGATTTATAAGAGACATCATACTTCTTGGTAAGTCCAAGCATTTCATTAATAGCCTGAGATTCAGGGATTAAAATTTTACTAGTGTTGAAGTTTGGTAAAACACTGTCAAGATTTGATCTTTCAACCCAATCCTTTGATTTATGTATCATTTCCTGATCAAATTCCATTGAGGCTGGTATAAATTCCTTTTCACTCATGTCTTTACTAAGAGGAGTCTCAGTGAGTTGATTTTCCCTAATAACCTTCTCCTTTTGCCAAGGTATTTGACTATTTATATAATGAGACACTAAGGTAGAGCTATTCGTCCATCTTTCATTGATTCTTTTTTCTTCCTTAATTTGTTCTTGAAGAGCATGATTAACTTTTATAAGTTAGTATTTTGAAGTTGACAACATACTGCTTCTAATTTAGCTTGTTTGAAGATAAGTAAATCATCTCTACCTTTATTTAATTCAAAAACGACTTTGTTATACTTTGAAAGTAAGTTTAATATTTTCTCTTCAACAAACAATAAATCAATGTTTATCTATTTAAGGCATTTCTGCCAATCAGAATCATCATCTATATTAAGGAGTATATTTACCTTCCTCATGGTGATGTCAATCATTCACCATTTCTAGCATGGTTTTTCCCGACATTGAGCTCATTATCAGCTAGAGCCGTCAACACCTGATACCTTACTTCTTCAACGTATGAAGATACTTCTTCATCATCCTAATCAAATGTTTCAGCCACTAGACCTTTAGCTTTAGTTTGAGAAGGTTTTGGAGCGTGAGTATTTAAAGGTCCAACCACAAGCAAAGCAAGCTTGGGTTTGAATTTCTTATACTCAGATCAATAATCCTTCTTAATTTCCTTTTCATATTGAAAACTTTTATTATTTTAAGAAGCCTGAATCAGTTTTGGTGTAAACTTGGGTTGAAAATTATCATTCCCTGATGATGAGTTTTGACCTTTATAAGAGGCAACAGGTGTTTTTGAAAGACAATATTTTGCAAAATGACTCGTTTTAACACATTTAAAACATGCCACATTTTCAGTGGATTGGTTTCAAGAAAATCTAGTTCTTTTTAAAAAACCTTTTGAACTAGCCAAAAGTGCTCTTTCAATGAATTCTTGATGAAGTCTTTCAGGTACTCTGAGCTGGATCTTTCATCAACTTCATCATGTGATGTCTCTTATAAGTCTTGAACAACTCCATTAGAATAGAAGCCAATTGATATGAGGCCATTAATTGGACTTAGGGTGACAGTTATCAAGGCTTTCTTAGACTCAGGGAATCTCCTAGAAATTAGGTCATCTTCATAGATGAGCCTTCCATAAATATTGACGAGATTTTGAGTCTGGATATGGTTAGCATTTATCAGGCCTTGAGAGAAGTTAAGTCATGTTGGGAATAAAATGCTAAGTCTTTCCCCTTGTTAGTTGGTTAGAGTTACCCATGTTGGTCAAAGTTTCACCTGCTAGTGATAAAGAAGACAGTGGGATCTTTTTCCTACTGTATGTGAAGATGCCCCTGTTGAGATGATAACTATAGAGAAGACACTTACGCGTTTCTGTTGTTATTCATTGTATATCTTCCTAATATGGTACATAGTTATCTTGTACAAGGCTCTTTATGTATATAAAAGGAGGCCTTAGGTTATTAGCAAAGTACAAATTACTTTTACGTTTTGCTTTAAGGTTGTAAACCCTAACACTGAATAGAGTGTTCGTATATCTAATATATTAAATCTTGCAATTTTATATTCACATTGTTCATGTGCTAAGTTTTATATTCCGCATAATACTTAGTTAACATTCATATACGCAAAGTTTCTCTAATATTAGTTTGTATTCTTCCTTGCTAATACAACCCTTACAAGATAAGGTTTAAGGTCTAAGTTTGGGATCAACAAGTCATTTTTTAAGGGAGACCGTTCACAAAACCAACATTGATTTCATGTTTAGACAGTTTAAACCGTCATTTAATAGCTCATTGAGCAAGGTATTGTAACGGGTATAGGTCTAAGGAAGTGTTTCAGTTGGTTTGGCCTTGAAAGTGTTATATTCAAGTTTCAGATCCATAATCTGATTTCCTTTAGTGTCTGATGGCCTCTAAAAACTAAGGACTAGGTCTATCAAAGTTGCCTTAGCTGTTTCACACTCGATAAAAACTTTCATAATATCGTCAAGGAGACAAGAGATTATGATGCTTTTGAGGTGTTGGTCCTGATTGACCACTCTTCTTTCCATCGTCAGAACATTAGGACTCAAGTTTGTCATCACCATGTGTTGTTTTTGGGTTTGAATAGACCATCCTTAATACAAGTGATGTAATAGGGTTCCATTCCTATTAAGTAGTAAAGCATTCGCTTTTTACACTTATTAAATTTTTCAACTTCAAGTCTATGAGCACTAATAGAGTAGCTAGCTCATTTCTTATTGACAAGTTGAGGTACATTACTTTCAGCTATAGTGAATCAAGGTTTTAAAAACCTTAAAGTGGTATTAAGAGATATTTTATTAACCTACCGCTCTAATACCACTTGTTTGTACCTTGTAATTAGACTTACACTTATTTGTATCAAAGTGCAAGTCTAACCCATGGTAAAGTAATGATAAACTAGTTTAAAGCTATGTATAAAAGACACGAAGGTTTTTAACGTTTAACTCTTATTTATTAAAGAATTATACCCTATTGCATGCAAAATTACAATAGGGATTGAATAGACAATGTATGTGTTGTGATCTCCTCACTAACGATTAATACTAATCCTTACAATTAATATAATCGACGATTAAGACATCAATGAGTTTATAACTCAAGTGCTTTTGATCGATTTTGGAGGAGAGAATTTTTTTTGTGAATGTTTCAACCTTAAGTTCACAAACGGTTTTCTCTCCTTACAACTAGTCCTATTTATAAACTAGAGCTAATGATAAGACAAGGGATTGTCATGTGCAATTCCTCTGACTTCGTTACAAGTACAAGGTGTACTTTTGTCTATACCTATTCTAAGTAAAAGGATAAAGCCCTTTACAATACTCAATATCCATGTCTATCCTAAAAGAGGTAAGTTACATTTTGCGTGATGTACTATGATCTTATCATCTTCAAATTTAGCCTCGCCCAATTTTTATTCTTCAGGACTTCATCATTTGTTGAGGAGATTGTATAGGGAACAGTGAGTCTATTGCTACAAGTCACTGAACCCATCAACATCTTCTTCGTCTCAGCCTCTCAAGTACATTATTCACTGAGTGCTGTCTCACTGAATGATCAAGTCTTCTTAATAGACTCAGGCTGAGAACTCGAAGGCAACTCACTGAGTGATTGTTCACTCAGTAACCTCTTAGCATTATATAAACTTAAACTAATTATTATTCAGGTTTATCAGTGAGATCATTATGCTCTAAATTAACCTAATATTTTAAAGGGTTAATTCCATATATACCCAATTAAAACTTTCTAATGCCATATTTGTCCAACAAAAATCAATAATACCATATTTACTCAATTTAATCACAAAATTTGTCATATATACCCATTTTACAAATTTATTTATTTTAAATCTTTTCCAAATCTTAATAATAATAAATTTAAAATTTAGAGACTATTTTACCCTTATAATAAATGGCAGGCAGATATTCCCTCTTTTTTTTAAGTTACTCATATACAAATGTGGTAGTTACATGATCAAACTGAAGGTTTATAAACATCATAACAATTATATAAAACCCTAAACAAGATCAAAGCACACAAAGCGGAAGCGATTTAACAAGATCATAATAATAACACAATTATAATTAATCGAATTAGGGTTACATACCTTTACGCTAAAGCAAATCCACAAGACGAAGAACGAATCACCAATTAGGGTTTATAACGAACACCACCAAGATATAGTCTAAAGTAAGACTATATTACGATCTTGTACACACGTAATACAACGAGCTAACTATGATTCTAGCACGTGTAAACCGAGCTTCTATGCTTGTATAGAATCTATCCAACAACCCTAGAGAGGGGCTAAGACTAGATTATAAGTAAATTGATCAAACAAGAAAACCAACTAAAACCCCCTTTGTGGGTTTGTACTGCGATCGACCAAAAGAAAGAAGGGAGAGGAGAGATTTTTGTGTGTTGAATTATGAGGAGAAGGATTGTTTATATAGGCCTAAGCATGTAACCTAAAACAAATGAAAGGGAAGTTTTTCCCCTTCCTTTTTCCTCCATTACCGACCGACCAAACACCCCTTTAGGATGTTTCGGAATCTTCCAAACTTCTTTCTTTTTATTTACTTACTGTATATTTATTTAACACTCGTTAATACTTAACTCTTAATTAATTAACGATCGTTAAAGTTATGTATCGGTTTAATTTAATAAATATATAAATATATATTTATTAAATAAATTAATAAATACAATAAATAAATTTATTAAATAAATTAACTCTTTACGTATTGAGTGCAATCCCGTAATCTCGAGTTCGATCCTATCTCACGATTATTAAATATAAGTCCATAAACTTTCAGCTCCTACTTGGACATATTTCGAATATCGTCATTACATTGACTAGAGTCTAGTTACACTTAGCAACGTCTCTAGTACAACTCGAGTAAGGTCTCCTGGATAAAAACCTTTTAATGTTTCATCATTATTATTATCCTTTTATTTCTAGTACAACGTTAATAAGCTGTATTAAACTCCAAAATGAAATTGGAGGAAATAAATCCCATACTGACTACAAGCAAAACTTATGAATTTTGCAACACTTTTGAAAATAATCCTTATAGCTACCAGTTACGTTTAGCGTTAGATTATTCCAAAAAATGCACTAGATTCAAAACGGTTTTCTGGTATCTCGGGTCTAAGGATAACTATTTATTTTTTACTTGATGACAAAGATCCACAAAGTAAAATCATATAGTTGGGATAAGTTCAATATTTGATTCATCGAATATCATCCAAAATCGATCAATATACTTTCAAGTATACTCTATCACTATTTTGATTTGTCTTAGTTTAATAATATTCCCATATTATTAATCGACAACGACCATTTAGCATAACATTTATTCATGGATTAAAAACATGTAAAATAGGATACAAAATTAAATAATAAGAATAAATGAAACCCAAATGTCATAACATCCTTTATCCAAATACTAATCACGGATTTATTGCATGAGTTCGCTAGCTAGTTGCAGCCCAATCGCCTTGGCATGCTTAACTACCATTGGTCTAGGCAAAGCCTTAGTAAAAGGATCAGCTACGTTATCATCTGTGTGAACTTTTATTAATTTGATTTCACGAGCTTCAACTTGCTCTCGTACGTAGTGATGTCTACGCATAAAGTGTCTGGCGCCTTTCATGACTCCAACATCATTGGCGAATGTGATTGTGGCAGAATTGTCCCAATACATATTTATTAGGTTCTTTTATTGCAAGCATCATCCCAAGATCTCCAATAAAATTCCTAATCCAAACCACATTTAGTTATTTATATGGCTACCTCCGAATACCAAAAAAAATCTTTTTGTATTCCTCAAATACTGCATAAAATGTTTAACAGCTACCCAGTGGAGCTTCCCTGGATTCCGTTGGTATCTACTGACCAAATTCTGAGCAAATGCCACATCAGGCCTTGTGCATCTTACAACATACATAATAGATCCTACAGCCGAAGCGTAAGGCACCTTCTACATGTATGCCTCCTCTTCAGGAGTTGATGCATCCATCTCATGACTTAGATTATGCTTAACTTCCATAGGTTGAAAACCTTTCTTGGAATTATGCATATTATACTTCTTCAAAATCTTATCTATATAAGCATCTTGACTTAGACCAATTAACCATCTTTTCCTATTCCGATAGATCCTAATTCCAGAATGTATGCAACTTCTCCTAAATCCTTCATAGAAAAACATTTACCAAGATAATCCTTAACAGCTTTAAGTCTTGGAATGTTACTTCCCATGATTAATATGTCATCAATATATAGGACTAGGAATACTACATCACTCCCACTAGCTTTGCAATATACACATGGCTCATCACGATTTTTAATAAATCTAAACTTTTTGATTTCTTCATCAAATTGTTTATTCTATTGATGTGATGTTTGCTTCAAACCATAAATGGATCTTTGAAGTTTTCACACGTGTCCTGGATTCTCAGGATCAACATACCCTTCTGGTTGCTTCATATAGATGTCTTCATCTAAGCGACCATTCAAGAAGGCACTTTTAACATCCATTTGCCATATCTCGTAGACACAGTATGCTGTTATAGCGATGAGAATCCTAATAGCTCTTAAGTCTGCTACAGGAGAAAATGTCTCCTCGTAGTCTACGCCAAAAGTTTGAGTAAAACCTTTAGCTACTAAGCGAGCTTTATAAGATTTTACTTTTCCGTCCATGTCAGTTTTCTTCTTGTATATCCACTTATGTCTCACTACTTTAGCATTTGGTGGTGGATCTACAAGAATCCAAACATCATCAACTTTCATGGATTTCATTTCCTCATCCATAGCAACCATCCACTTATCCTTCTCAGGATCAAGTATGGCGGATTTATAATTAGCAGGTTCACCAAGATCCCCTACTTCATCATCATCCTCTATGTTAAGACATATATTGCTATTTGCGTTTTTAATCCTTGCGGATCTACGCAGATGAACTAGTTCTGGTGGAACCGCCAGACTTTCTGGTTCTACGGGAATTACATCGCTAGTGTTTTCAGAAGGTAATGTATCTATATGACTCTCTTCAAGATCATAATTTCTCCCACTGAATTCTTGATTTCCATGATCACTTTCAAGGAAGTCTCCATACCTAGCAACAATCACTTTGTTCTCAGGTGGATAATAAAAATAGTAACCCATAGTTTCCTTAGGGTATCCAACAAAGATACATTTATAGATCGTTGTTGAGTTTGTCACCCGAGTCACGTTTCACATACGCCTCGCAACCCCAGACCTTTAAATAAGACAAATATGGCTTCTTGCCATGCCATAGTTCATATGTGTCTTATCAACCTTCTTTGTGGGAACCATATTTAAAATACGAACAACAGATTCTAAAGCATAATCCCAAAAGGATAAAAGTAAAGTTGTAAGATTAAACATAGATTGCACCATATCCAATAATGTACGATTTCTCCTTTCGGATACACCATTTTGTTGTGGAGTATAGGGAGAATTAAGATGCTGAACAATTCCATTCTTACTTAGATAATCTATAAACTCTTGACTTAAATATTCACCACCTCTATCAAAACAAAGAGCTTTAATATTCTTTCCTAATCGCAGTTCTACTTCTGCTTTAAACACTTTGAATGTTTCAACTACCTCATGTTTATGCTTAAGTAAATAAACATAACCATAATTGCTATAATCATCCGTAAATGTTAAGAAGTAGCTAGTACCTTTCCTTGACACATGTCTAAGTGGTCCACACACATCAGTATGTATTAATTCAAGTAGATTAGTAGCTCTTTCAATATTGCTATTAAAAGGTTTCTTGGTCATCTTTCAAGATATACAAGACTCACATTTATGAGATGATTCATCATTGATATTTTCCAAAAGACCTTCACGTTGAAGATTTTGTATACGAGTCTTCCCAATATGGGCAAGTCTACAATGCCAAAGATAAGAAGAGTTCTTGTCAAACTTTCTCTTCTTACTCATGCTAAATGTTAATGCAATGATGCCTAAAAACGAAAACAGTGTTTTGATTACGACAATATGTAAAAACAAGCATTTACGAAAACAATGAAAAACGAATTCTTGAGTTCAAGTATTTTTCATTTCAACCATTATCACTTAAGGTATGTACAAACAAGTACTCATCCTAATTAAGTGATCAAGGATTTTATCTATTCTTAAAACTCACTTTTTATTAAGTGTGACAAGTTTTTATTAAACTTTATTTTTAAGAAAATGTTTTATTAAATAAATATTTGAAAATTTAAAAATGGCATATTCTATCTTGGTTTGGAATATCCTTTTAAGTTATAATCACCAGATTTGAACCATACCACTAAAAGACAAAAAGGAGCAAAGTCTACTCCGGCGGCTCCTTAAGTGGCTATGCGGTTCCTTATCGATAAGGAACCGCGGGTAGCTTTAAGGAACCGCGACCAGATATATTCGTTGGAGCCTTGTCTTATAATTAGTGGACCATTCTCAGATTTTCTCTTCACCTCTTTTGAATATATATTTCCAGATTCGTTCATACTTCTTAAATCATTCAAATCCTTGGTCATTTTGTTGATTACTACTTGTTTAGAAGTGAATCTTTCTTCTCCCATCTCTTCCTCTCCAAAGTACAAAGAGAAGAACACTTTCATCCTTGAAGTGTTGTGTCTACCTCAAAGATCCATTGAAGATCAAATCTTATTTATTCATTGTTCTGTCATTGTTGTGAATATCCAAGTAATTGTGTCTATTTGGAAGTTGTGTATGTATTAAGGTTAATACTTGGTCCTTAAAGTATATTGGTGTAGATTGGTCCTAGCTAAGATTAGGGCTCGAATTTTAGCTTAGAGTCGGAAATTGGATAAGCAACGTTGTGTACGGTTTCTCCACATTAAGGAGCTTGTTGATTAGTAAACTCTCGAGTAAGGAGTACTCGAGGAGTGGAGTAGGAACGAGGAGTGACCTTCGTTTCCGAACCACTATAAATCCTTGGTGTTTGATTTGATCTTTCTTTTCCTTATCTCTTTACATTCATTATTCTTTATTAGCATATACTTGTGATTATTAATTTAGTTGCACTATCCCTTGTTCATATTGTGCATAAGAATATATCACATAATTACTCAAGCCTAAGTTTTTGAAAAGGATTTTTGAAAACCGTCTTTTTACAAGTAAATTTTAAGAAACTATTCAACCCCCCCCCCCTCTAGTTTCTACAATTGGTATCAAAGCATGGTTGCTCAAGCTTTTTTAAAATATACTGTATTTTAAAACTTGAATCGATCTATGGATTCCAACAAGTACCTAGAAGGGCAATCTATGCAAAGACCACCTCTTTTTGAAACCGATAGTTTTATTTATTGGAAAAATAGATTTGACACTTATGTGAAATCAAAAGATTTAGATCTTTGGCATGTTATTACCCATGGTGATTTTTTTGCTTATCAATATAATGAAGTTTCTAAAAGCAAAGATATAGTCACTTTTGACAAAGCTAGGGATGACACTAAAAGGAAACTTACTAAAAATAATGAGGCTAAAATGGTGATTTATAATGCTTTACCAAAGAAAGAGTACGAAAGGATTTTTATGTGTGAAACCGCTAAAGATATTTGGAACACTCTTTTAGTAACCCACCAAGGTAATATCCAAGTCAAAGAAAGTAAAATCGATCTTCTGGTTCAACAATATGAACAATTTGTCATCTTAGAAGATGAAACTATTGATAGTGCATTTGCTAGATTTAACACTATTATTACTAGTCTAAAAGCACTTGATGAAGGTTTTTCTAGCAAGAACAATGTTAGGAAGTTTCTTAGGGAGTTGCATCCAAAGTGGAGAGCCAAAGTCACGGTGATTGAAGAATCAAAGGACCTCACCACATTAACAGTTAATGAACTCACTGGCAACTTGAAAGTTCATGAAATGATAATTTTGAAGGACTCGGAAATGGTAAAAACCAAGAGTGAAAGAAAGTCTCTAGCACTCAAGGACAATAAGGCGCTAAGTGACCATGAAATCTCCTCGGATAGTGATGATGACGAATATGCTATGGTGGTTAGAGACTTCAAGAAGTTCTTCAAGAGAGGAGGTCAATACGTGAGGCAACCAAGCAACGACAAGAAACCCTTCTCCAAAAAATGATTTACCAAGGATGATAAATGTGATTGGAAATGCTTTAGATGTGGCGATCCGAACCATTTCATCGGTGATTGTCCTAAGCCTTCACGCGACAAGAACCACACGGTGTTCGCTGGAGGTTCATGGAGCGATAGCGATGAAGATGTTGATGACAACCCCAAAGATGAGAAATGTCTTATGGCTCACACTTCTAAAGAGGTACATTCTGAAACCGAGTATTATAGCAATAATAGTACTTCTCAAGATGATATTGAATTAGAAGGCCAATACAATAACTTACATAAACTTAGCCTTAAATTCATTGAAAAGAACAAAGTGCTAACATCAACTAGAACTAAGCTTGAAAATAAGATTAGTGAGCTAAGAGAGAAATTAGCTAAGCTTGAGAAAAACAAAGAAGTTGATTAGGTTGTCTAAAATGTGAAAACCTTAGACAAGAGAATGAAGATCTCAAGAGTACCTCCATTAAATTAAAAAAGTTCATGAAAGGTACTAGTGCTCTTGATGATATGTTAAACAAACACATTCATTCTAAGGGAAGACTTGGGTTGGGATATAACACTAATGAAGAATCTACTAGTGAACCAAAACAAGTTAGGTTTTCAGAAAAACGAACCTCTATACGCGGTACACCAGTATATGGCGCGGTTCCTTATAGCTATGGAACCGCGAGTAGTGATAACGAACCACAAACAGAAGTTGATTTTTATGAAAATCCTGAACTTTCTGAAAAGTTTATCTTAGGTGAAGGGCCAAAACATCTTCTTGTTAACAAGGTCAAAGTACCCAGTCTTGATAAAAATGCTCTTGGTAAATTCTACAAGCCCTTAAGTAAACCTTTAATGGGAACTAGAAATTTATCTAGACAATCCTCTACTCCTCCAAGAGTACACAATGAGTCAAAACCTAGAAGTAGAACACCTACACCAAAAAGGGACGATCAAGCTAAGTCACGACCTAGAAGTAAAACTCCAACACTTAGAAGAAATAACAATAAATATAGATCAAGATTAAAGACACCTAGGAGAAACAATGGACAACAAAATGGCCATATTAATTAGAACAATTATCAACAACAATATTTTTCCCCTTGGGGAATGTTTCTTCCACGTGCTCATTATCTTTCACCGTGGAAGTAATCCTTCCATGAGCTCATTATCTTCGTCGTGGAAGTTCTCTTCCACATGCTCATTATCCTCGCCATGAAAGTACCTCTTTCGTTAGCTCATTATCTTCGTCGTGGAAGTATTCTTCCACATACTCGTTATCTTTCGCCGTGGAAGTAATCCTTCCACGAGCTCATTATCTTCGTCGTGGAAGTACTCTTCCAGGTGCTCATTATCTTCGCCACGAAAGTACCTCTTTCGTTGGCTCATTATCTTCGCCGTGGAAGTAATCCTTCCACGTGCTCATTATCTTCGCCACGAAAGTACCTCTTTTGTTGGCTCATTATTCCTCACCGTGGAAGTATTCCTTCCACTGGTGCGTTATCTTCGCCGTGGAAGTAATCCTTCCATGTGCTCATTATCTTCGCCATGAAAGTACCTCTTTCGTTGGCTCATTATCCTTCACCGTGGAAGTATTCCTTCTACTGGCGCGTTATATTAGCCGTGGAAGTAATCCTTCCACGTGCTCATTATCTTTCGCCGTGGAAGTATTCTTCCATCTGCTCATTATCTTTCGACCGTGGAACTATTCTTCCACGTGCTCATTATCTTTCGCCGTGGAAGTATTCTTCCACGTGCTCATTATCTTTCGCCATGGAAGTATTCTTCCACGTGCTCATTATCTTTCGACCGTGGAAGTATTCTTCCACATGCTCGTTGTCTTTCTCCGTGGAAGTATTCCTTCCACATGCTCATTATCTTCGCCATGAAAGTACCTCTTTTTTTTGCTCATATCCTTTGTCGTGGAAGTATTCCTTCCACTGGCACATTGTTTCGCCGTGGAAGTATTCTTCCACGTGCTCATTATCTTTCGTCGTGGAAGTATTCTTCCACGTGCTCATCATCTTTCGACCGTTGAAGTATTCTTCCACGTGCTCGTTATCTTTCTCCATGGAAGTATTCCTTCCACGTGCTCATTATCTTAGCCACGAAATTACCTCTTTCGTTGGCTCATTATACTTCGTCGTGGGAGTAACCCTTACACGTGTGCCTTATCCTTCGCCGTGGAAGCAATCCTTCCACGTGCGCATTCTCCTTCGTCGTGGAAGCAATCCTTCCACGTGCACATTATCCTTCGTCATGGAAGCAATCCTTCCACGTGCTCATTATCTTTCGCCGTGGAAGTAATCCTTCCACGAGCTCATTATCTCCGTCGCGGAAGTATTCTTTCCACCAGCGCATTGCTTTCGCCATGGAAGTATTCCTTCCACCGGTGCATTGCTTTCGTCGTGGAAGAATCCTTCCACGAGTTCATTATCTTTCTTCGTGGAAGTATCCTTCCACGGCTTCATTATCTTGGTCGCGTAAGTAATTCTTCCGCGCACTCGTTACCTTTGTCGCGGAAGTAATTCTTCCGCGCACTCATTATCTTCGTCGCGGAAGTACATCTTCTGTTGGCACATTTCTTTGTTGCGGAAGTACGTCTTCCGCGACGAATTACTTTACCCTGCCACGCAGTGATTTTTCCAAAGTTTGCATTTTTGGACTTTAATTAGGCGAAGCCTGATCAACTACGTTTGGTTCAAAAAAAAGGTGACAAATTTTTTGAATTCATTATCGTATGTCATGGCCGCAAGACGGATATATCATCCACATCACCTTGCCACAGAAGTACATGTTTTGTTGGCCTTAAGCCAAATGCAATATTCGCACTATGCTGCATCATTAGTGGGTATAAGAAGTACGCCTTCAAATGTTCACGATGCAGCATACGGGTTCCACCTCCACCTTCACAAAACATTCTTATCATCTTCACGTTAGAGATGAATAAGAATGATACCTTACCATTGCCAGTGTTACCCCGGCTATAGAACACGCTTTCTTCTTACGTGATCCTTACCGTCTAAATCACGGGAAACCAAGCATTCGAGCATAACCACCCATCTTACGTATATGTGTTTTCTCATTTATTTCGTCGTGGATACGCTTACAGGTACCGTATATGGTGTAAAAGTCTAGTAACCTTGGTGACGACCTCGCATACTAGACTGGGGGGACATGATGACGTATAGTGGCTATGATCACTATTCGTAACCCCAAACCATCATCTTTTCGCTAAAAGTAGCCCATTACGAGTGGAGCCATGTGTTACAGACAACCCACGAGGATGTCCTAACAGCAAGTCGCACGCGGTTGCTTAGTGAGCATGATACACGAATGAGTCTAGCATAACATGATCATGGACTATATCATACTAGACTGGGGGACATGTCGACGTACAGTCGGTAATGGGCTCGGCCCGACAGGCCCACGGCTCACACACACCTTACTTATCCCACAAGAAACCCTAAGCCTATATAAACAGGGGTAGGGGTCTCATTATAAATCAGGTTATCTATCTTAACTACACCTCTTATACAACTTAACGTCCCAATACTAACTTGATCGTTGGAGGTGGACCCCGGAGATCCGGCCTCGGGTCTACGTCTAACCGGTACCTTTGTTTTTGCAGCATTACTCAGGACCCGGGAAGACGACGAATGGCCCAGGAGAGTCGTCGAACCGGTCCAACCAAACTATGCTCCAACACCAACCAAATGCAAGGGATGTTTGGAACTAACAACTTTGGACCCATGATATATTGGGGACCAAATGTTTGATCTTGTGTTTTGTTACCTAGATATGCTTGGGAATCGATTTAGAGCCCGAAGAGTGGATTAAGGATAGTGGATGTTCTAAACACATGGAGGGTAATCGAAGTTTGTTCTCGCACTATAAAGCATATGATGGAGGTAACATTACATTCGATAGTAACCGACGTGGCAATATCATTGGAAAATGTACGGTTTCTCTTGACTCCATGACCATTG
Source organism: Glebionis coronaria (assembly GCA_025667525.1). NCBI lineage: Eukaryota > Viridiplantae > Streptophyta > Magnoliopsida > Asterales > Asteraceae > Glebionis > Glebionis coronaria. The sequence goes on from CM046875.1 coordinate 137,348,556, forward strand.
AATGTAGAGCACGTAGATAACTTAGGTTTTAACCTTCTAAGTATAGGTCAAATTTGTGACAATAAGTGTAAGGTCATCTTTTCGGAATATGACAGTGAAATCGTAAAAGATGGAAAGGTCATTGGAAAAGGTGTTAGAAAGCATGGGCTTTATGTCATGAAGGTCAATAGGAAGTCAAAGGACAACTTATGTCTAGCGACTTTGGATGATAGTTCTACTCTTTGGCATAGGATATTAGATCATGCTAATATGCGTTTAATTCAGTCTTTAGTCTCTAAGGAGTTGGTAAGACATCTCCCCAAGATGAAGTTTGATAGTCACTTTTGTGATGCTTGCAAAGTTGGGAAGCAAGTTCACTCAAGTCACAAAGCCAAGAATTTTGTTTCGACCTCTCGGTGCTTAGAGCTCCTACATATGGATCTCTTTGGACCTTCCACCATACGGAGTTATACAGGTAACTTTATACCTTAGTCATAGTTGACGCCTATTCTAGATTCACTTGGACTAGATTTTTGGCATCTAAGAATGAGGCTTTCGATCAGATCGAAATCTTTAGTCGAAGAATCCAAAATCAACTAGGATGTTCAATTGTTTCTATTAGGACGGATCATGGTAGGGAATTTGATAATGAAGTGCAATTTGGTGTCCTTTGTGAAGCTCATGGTATTACCCATAACTTCTCGGCTCCTCGCACTCCACAATCAAATGGGGTAGTTGAAAGGAAGAATAGGACCATCCAAGAAATGAGTAGGACGATGTTAAACGAGAAATCTTTGCCTCAAAAATTTTGGTGTAATGTCGTGAACACATCGACCTATATTCTCAACCGAATACTTATTCGACATTTCCTAGGAATGACCCCCTATGAGATTCTTAAAGGTAAGAAGCCCTCATTATAAAACTTTAGGGTGTTTGGAAGCAAGTGCTTCATTCTCAACACCAAAGATTACCTTACTAAGTTTGGCCCAAAGTCACATGAAGGTATCTTTTTAGGTTATTCCCAAACTAGCAAAGCCTACATAGTCCTCAATAGAACCTCGGGTGTAATTGAAGAATCACTTAACGTGACATTTGATGAAACCCCTCCTTCATCTAAGACACCACCTTTGGTAGATGATGACTTGGATGAAATAGACATAGTTAAAGCCAAAGATGTTAGAAACATAGGAGTTGAAGAACTTAGTGTTGAAAAGGGAGTAAACATTAAGGAGTCAAAGGATCATTCTCTCGACAACATCATAGGCGAATCAAATCAAAGGACCCTAAGATCTCAAGTCCAAAATCAAAGTAACTTCTTTTGTTTCGTCTCCTTGATTGAAACAAAGAATGTTAAAGAAGCTTTGATGGATGAGAGTTGGGTCATCGCTATGCAAGAAGAATTGAATCAATTCATTGCTAATGACGTTTGGGAACTTGTTCCTCCACCTAGAAGTTCTACCATTATAGGAACCAAATGGGTATATAGGAATAAGTTAGACGAGAATGGTGTTGTGTCTCATAACAAAGCTAGACTTGTAGCTCAAGGCTATAATCAACAAGAAGGGATTGATTATGATGAGACATATGCACCGGTAGCAAGGTTAGAGTCCATTAGGATCCTTTTAGCTTACGCTTGTGCATTAGATTTTAAGCTTAAACAAATAGATGTAAAGAGTGTGTTTATTAACGGTTTGATCAATGAGGAGGTATATGTGGCTTAACCTCCCGGCTTCATTGATTTTGAGAAACCGGATCATGTTTACAAGCTTAAGAAAGCTCTTTATGGTCTTAAACAAGCACCCAAAGCTTGGTATTGGATTATAAGACTCTAGACCGATGAAGACCCCTATGGCCTAGGATACTAAACTCACAGTAGATGATGATTGCGAGTCAGTAGACAACACCAAATATAGAGGTATGATTGGTAGTTTGTTTTACCAAACGGCAAGTCGACCGGATATCAATTTTAGTGTTTGCCTTTGTGCTCGCTTCCAAGAGGCTCCCAAAACCTCTCACCTTGAAGCGGTTAAGCATATCTTCCGATACTTTAAGGGCACTATACATTTAGCATTATGGTATCCTAAAGGGACCGACGTAGAAACCATTGTCTACGCGGACTCGGATCATGCAGGAGACTATGTGGACCAGAAAAGCACTAGTGGAGTTTGTACCTTCATGGGTTGTTGTTTAACTTCTTGGTTCTCCAAGAAACAAACCGCTCTTGCAATATCCACCACGAAAGCCGAGTATGTGAGTGTCGGTACAGCTTGTTAACAAGCTCTATGGATGAAGCAAGCGCTTGTTGATTACGGGATTTCTCTTGATGATGTTCCCATCATGTGCGACAATAAGGGTGCAATAGACCTTAGCAAGAATCTCGTGCAACATTCGCGAATCAAGAACATAGAGATTCGCTACCATTTCCTTAGGGATAATGTTCAAAAGGGTAACATTTTGATTGAGAAGTTAACCTCGGTAGAAAACTTAGCTGATATCTTCACTAAGCCACTTAAGAGGGAACCTTTTAATTACATGCGTCTAGGTCTAGGTTTAATGGAACATATTCCTTAATTGCGCATTTTATTAATCGAGTCTTTTTCTCTTTTGAGTCTTTTCTTTCTTTGAGTCATTGAGTCTTGCAAACTCTTTTCTTTTTCAAAATTCTCAAAGTTCTTTCGAAAATGTTTGAGAAATGTTTTTGCATTGTTAATTCAATCTAAAAACGTTCTTCATATCTTCTTGCTATTGATATTGATCTTACATAATTCATATGTATGTGTCTCTCAAATATAGCAAGAACAAAAATGAACTATGGAGGATCATTTTGTCATGACTTCTTGTCTATTTCAACACACCTCCAACATCGATTTTCTTTAAAATCCATGTATTTTGGTCAAAACCTTGTTTGGTAAGTTCTTGTGTGTTTTCTTTGTCTATCTTTGCTTTTTAGCATATCTTTATGATTAGTTAGACTAGAAAAATAGGATTTGCTGAATTAGAAAATCCTCCTTCATCACCAAAATCTACCCACTGTAGGCGGTTCTTTAATGAGACCGCGGCTCCATATCAATATGGAACCACCGGTGGAGATAAGGAACCGCAGGCAGTGCTTCCTTTTTCGGGTATTTCTGAAATTCCAAATTTGCTCCAACACTTTTTGGAATCTTTGTTTCAACCCTTTGACAACCCTCAAAATATCTTGAGATTTCTCTATTTAACCCTAAGCATTTTGTATCCTTTCTCAAATCAAAATGTCTTATTCTCCAAATGAAAGTCTTGATTCTCCTCCATTTTCTCCAATTGCTTTCAATCCCAATTCACCCAATAACACTCAAAATCACATCTCTTCTCCTTCTAAGAATGTTGATTGTGGAACTTCTTTTCTTCCACCACTAGCCTTTAGTATTCTTCTTCCTTCACATGATAATGTCATGCATCATGAAACATATTGTCATTGTTGTCAATATCAACATATTGCTAAAGCTCATATCCATGAGGAGTTGAATTACAGCAAGAGTCTCTTAGTCAAACCTCCTCTTCACTATGACTATGAGATTACTACCAAGCCACCACCACCTCTTTCCGCCACTACTTTGTCTTTTATATATGCATTGGTTGCTTATCTTCAAGACATCTAGTTCAAGTAAATCTTAGAGTTCTATTTTAACTAGGATTAGATTTATGTTTTTCTTTTGGCTTGTTTTATTTTTCATACATCTTTGTATGTTTTATTTCCTTGTATCTTTTATTCATGTTTTTCTTTTAACATGACTTATCTTGGATCTTGGTCTCTTTTTTTTGTGACCTTTTCTATATCTTGTTGGGTGTCTCTTCTCTTCTACTAACCCTTCTATGTAGCTTGTCACCATATCTCGATTCCTTGGTGCCCCAAGCAAGGGGGAGTAAGCACCAAGGGGGAGCATTTGCAAAGTTCGATTCTTCTCTTCTACAAAGACTTTTGTAACCTTTTTGCTTCAACAAAGGGGGAGAAATGAAATAAACTAGTCTTCGAAAATCTTGTTTTTTTATGTGATTGAGTTTACGTATTGTCGAAATCAAAAAGGGAGAAATTGTTAATGCAATGATGCCTAAAAACGTTACTTGCATTTTTTCGGTCTCGCTTTGTATTGATTATGACAATATGTAAAAACAAGCATTTATGAAAACAACGAAAAAAGAATTCTTGAGTTCATGTATTTTTTATTTCAACCATTATCACTTAAGGTATGTACAAACAAGTACTCATCCTAATTAAGTGATCAAGGATTTAATCTTTTCTTAAAACTCACTTTTTATTAAGTGTGACAAGTTTTTATTAAACTTTATTTTTAAGAAAATGTTTTATTAAATTAATTATTTGAAAATTTGAAAATGGTATATTCTATCTTGGTTTAGAATATCCTTTTAAGATATTTTAATCACCAGATTTGAACCATACCACTAAAAGACAAAAAGGAGCAGAGTCTACTCCGGCGGCTCCTTAAGTGGATATGGAGTTCCTTATCGATAAGGAACCGCGGGTAGCTTTAAGGAACCGCGGCCAGATATATCCGTTGGAGCCTTGTCTTATAAATAGTGGACCATTCTCGGATTTTCTCTTCACCTCTTTTGCACATATATTTCCATATTCTTTCATACTTCTTAAATCACTCAAATCATTGGTCATTTGGTTGATTACTACTTGTTTAGAAGTGAATCTTTCTCCTCCCATCTCTTCCTCTCCAAAGTGCAAAGAGAAGAACACTTTCATTCTTGAAGTGTTGTGTCTACCTCAAAGATCCATTGAAGATCAAATCTTATTTATTCATTGTTGTGAAGATCTAAGTAGTTGTTTCTGTTTAAAAGTTGTGTATGTATTAAGGCTAATACTTGGTCCTTAAAGTATATTGGTGTAGATTGGTCCTAGCTAAGATTAGGGCTCGACTTTTAGCTTAGAGTCGGAAATTTGATAAGCAACGTTGTGTACGGTTTCTCCACCTTAAGGAGCTTGTTGATTAGTGAACTCTCGAGTAAGGAGTACTCGAGGAGTGGAGTAGGAACAAGGAGTGAGCTTTGTTGCCGAACCACTATAAATCCTTGGTGTTTGGTTTGATCTTTCTTTTCTTTATCTCTTTACATTCATTATTCTTTATTAGAATATACTTGTGATTACTAGTTTAGTTGCATTATCCCTTGTTCATATTGTGCATAAGAAGATTTCACATAATTACTCAAGCCTAAGTGTTTGAAAAGGATTTTTGAAAACCGTCTTTAACAAGTAAATTTTAAGAAACTATTCAACCCCCCCCCCTTCTAGTTTCTACACTAAAGACAGATTTATTATTCTTGTTGGATTCATTATCATGCATGTCTAATTCAAACACATCATTCAAAGAAATTGCATTAAAATAGAAAATACCATCTTTTCAAACAGAAATTCCATTATTATCAATCATGTGAACGAATCCATTATTCAACAAACAAGAAAAGGAAATAACACCCCTAACAATTGTAGGTGCATAATGACAATCATTTAAAATCAGTACTAAATCCGAAGGTAAAACTAAATTAAATCCTATAGCTTCAACTACTGCTTGTGCGTCATTGCCCACTTGCAGAAATTGTTCCCCATAGGATAGCTTCTTTTCCATATTAAATCCCTGCAGCGTATTACAAATGTTAATACCGCATCCCGTATCATATACCCAGAAATTTAATTTGTATGTTAAATTTAACAATTTAATCATAAATAAAGTACCTGAAGCTGTAGCGCTCTGCTCAGACTTTTTCTTTATTTTTCGCAACTCTTCGAGGTAAAGAGGGCAATTCCTCTTCCTGTGACCACTTGCCTTGCAATGTGACAAGTCTCATCCTTCTGAGATCTATTCTTCTTGACAAAGTTTTGCTTAGGTTCCGAATAAGTCGCAACTTGCTTGCCCTTATCACCCTTGACTTTGCTTTTCTTCTTATTCGCTTGCGGTTTTGGCTTACTCACTCTACCCTTTTGTATGGTTAGTACAGAAGGAGTAGAATTATATGCCTTGTCCTTTAACCTTTTTTCATAGTCAATGAGCATTGCATGCAAATCATTAATTGTCTTCCCCGTGCAATGCATATTATAGTTTCAAACAAAATCATCGAAGTCCTTGTTAAGGGACCTATTGATCAAGTTGATAGCCATATTATGATCATAGGGTTGTCTAGTGCAATGAACTGTTCTATATAACCCCTCATCTCCATGTAATGGGCACTAACAGACTTTCCAGGAGCTTGCTTGCAACTATGCAAAGCATCTACTAAGTCGTAGATCTCCATAGCTTGCGGCTTTTTGAACATAGCCTTAAGCTCATCAATCATTCGCTTAGGTGAAAATAGCTCATACTTCTGTTGAAGTGGAGGAGCCCTTTTACCTAACATTAAGCCAGCCACCTCATAGTGCTTCTTAACATTAACAGCGTGTTCAAGCCTTTGCACATCAGATGCTCCTTTAGTAAGATCCTCCGGATAAGGAGTAGTCAAGATATCAATAGTACCCGCTACTCTCAAGACAATTCTTAGTGAGTGGTATCAATCATTGAAGTTTAGGCCAGTAAGTTTAGGACGATCAAAGAAAGCTTTGAACGCAGAACTTATAGTATTATTGTCGGGTTGAACCATTTTTACAAAAATAAGTTCAAATATTAGTATTTTTGATAATAAAATACTTTCAAGAAAATAAAATTATCCTGGTATAATAAACCATATTATTTTCCTTGAATCCTAGAACTATATTGACATAAATCCATTACATCAGTTGATCTGCTAGTAATGAATGTACTCAATCACAGCGACTTGTCGAACAATTCAATTGACAAACAATTTTCAATTTATAGATATTTAAGGGATTTACATTGGCAAAAGAACGTTTTGTATTATAAACATGTTTCATCCCTTCTGAATGCCTTAAGTTTCCAAATCTCACTGAGTAACTTAATTAAGTCGTCTAATCTGAGCAACGTAAAACCATCACACGAATTCTCATTCTATGAAAGTTTTCTTTCCATCACAACATCACCCAAAAATCTCATTTGATGACGTAGTAATTTCAAGTGTTCGTCAATTAGCATTCGACTTAAATTTTAAGGGTATAAATTTTGATGTCAAAATCTGTATGGAGAAGCATGCATACAACTCTATAGCAAAAGTTTAATAAAACATAAGTAAACTTCTTCACGAGACTAAATTTCTTTATAAATTATGTAGAGGTATTGGTTAAACCAATCAACGAATTTACCCACAACTATTCACAACGTATTTTTTCTAGAACTCGGCTAAAGCACAAAGCAATACCCTTATTCATTGTGTTTCGGATGTGAATTTGCGGTAAATAAACCTTAAGGTATAATGTAAGTAATAATCGTAGGTAATTTTAATTTGACGCACAAGTGAGCCGGGAATTTGGTCAGCGACTAATGGCATAACACCTCCTTCCTTTACCGGGTACATGACCAACGGTGCATTATACCCACTTTATAGTTTGTCAAAAAAGAGTAGGCCGTTAGATTATTATTGCAATTCACCAATTAACGTAATCTTATGTAATTTAGATCTCTAACAAATCTGTATTTTAATATGATTTAGTCCATACTATTTCTTTTAAAAAAAATCCTTGTTTACAACAATTCAACAATTTTTAATATAAACAAGTAAAAAACAACTAAATCAAAAAACACATAATAACAATTTATATGTGCAATAAATAAATCAAATAGCCACATGCATACGATTTATTCAATAATCATCAAATCTAGGTTTTTATATTCATATTATAGTCTTCCCTAATTCAAGATTTATTGAATCAAATAATCACGTAGCACATAAAATCATATAAACATATAGTTTTATGATCCATGAAAACATGCACGTTATCATGGATTCTCCCACAAATCTTAACAATTAAATATCTACGGATCGTAACCATACATGACATAGCAACTAATCTTGGAATTTAATCTAAAATTATCCCACATGTAATTTAGGGTTTCAAAACAATTCTTTTCTTTTAATTAAAAATTCGACCAAAACTCTAATTTTTTAAAAACAAAACCCTAATTTTAAGAAAACCTAAAAAAACATGTAGTTTTAACTCAAAACAATTATTAGTTAAATAACTTTAGATTTTCGATAATTATAACATGTTAAACCTGCTCTCTAATACCAGTAAAGGTTTATAAACATCATAACAATTATATAAAATCCTAAACGAGATCAAAGCACACAAAGCGGAAGCGATTTAGCAAGATCATAATAATAACAACATTATAATTATTCGAATTAGGGTTACATACCTTTACGCTAAAGCAAATCCACAAGACGAAGAACGAAACACCAATTAGGGGTTATAACAAACACCGCCAAGATATAGTCTAAAGTAAGACTATATTACGATCTTGTACACACGTAATACAACGAGCTAACCATGATTCTAGTACGTGTAAATCGAGCTCCCACGCTTGTAGAGAATCTACCCAACAACCCTAGAGAGGGGCTAGGACTAGATTATAAGTAAATTGATCAAACAAGAAAACAAACCAAAACTCCCTTTGTGGGTTTGTCTTGAGATCGAACCAAAAAAAGAAGGGAGAGGAGAGATTTTTGTGTGTTGAATTATGAGGAAAATGATTATTTATATAGGCCTAAGCATGTAACCTAAAACAAATAAAAGGGAAGTTTTTCCCCTTCCTTTTTCCTCCATAACCGACCGACCAAACACCCCTTTAGGGTGTTCTAGAATTTTCCAAACTTCTTTTTTTTATTTACTTACTGTATATTTATTTAACACTCGTTAATACTTAACTCTTAATTAATTAACGATCGATAAAGTTATGTCTCGGTTTAATTTAATAAATACATAAATATATATTTATTAAATAAATTAATAAATACAATAAATATGTTTATTAAATAAATTAACTCTTTACGTATTGAGTGCAATCCCGTAATCTCGAGTTCGATCCTATCACACGACTATTAAATATAAGTCCGTAAACTTTCACAAACTTGCATGAGCTGATGAACACAATATATATTCTTCATCTTATTGTTCATTGCTTTAATAAATGGATTGGATGGGATCATGGGACAAAAGATAGCATAAGAGCTGATGTTAATAATGTTGATGGTCTTTTACATAGGTGGATCTTAACATGACGGGTATATAATGAATTCATTTCAGCTGATCGATGATTTGCATATACGCAAGTGGTGTGATTCTAACTACACTAATCAACATCCTAACTGGCCATTTTTTAATATTCATCCTCTCAAGTTTTTGGAAGTAGTTCATGTTAGAAAAACAATCAACTTATTGATTATATCATAAACAATTTAAAAAGAATGTGTTTTGGTGTCTGGATTTTCGAATGAGAAATGATCGTATCCTTTTCTTCTTTGTAGGCTTTTAGTATTAATTATCTCACTTTATTTTTTGTTTCTTATTGAGTGTTATATTCATGGCAATGTGTTTAATGCCACATTTATTCCAAAGACACTGGTTGAAATTGATGCGCAAGGAAAGATACTAAAGGTATAGTGGCTGAAATTGATACACAAGTAACTACAATGGCGAGATCATTGTTGTTATATATTCTAAATGTATAGTGGATATGATTATAATATGGATATATTTGATGAAGGGTATAATGGTATTTAATATTATTAATTTGATGTTTAATTGATTTAATAATAAAATGTATATATAAAACACCCCCAATTTACATTGCGCAGCGGAAATACACAATTGGGTGTTATTCACAAACTTCATTTCACAAACTCTTTATACAACCTTAAAAACAGTAGATTTAGGAATAAATATGGAAATAACTTAAATCAATGTCTAAAACCTTCAATCCCAAGTAAAATCAGTTTAAAAAAATATATAAGAGTAGCGTACAGGTTCCCCAAGGATCTAAACAAAACGACAACCTTTTACCAAAATACTTGACCATATACTATATGTTTATGACAAACGGGAAAGAAATCTGTTTTAGACCAAATCACTACAAAAGCAATTACGCAATCCTTCTCCAGCAAGCTCCGCAATCCAACAACTTCAAGTACCTGAAATACATGCTTAAAATCATCAACACAAAGGTTGAGCAAGTCTATAGGTTTAACAAAACATAGTTGAACACATCGTAAAAATCATTCATAATTGTTTAATAGCATTGTGGCCATACAATCTATTAATCAGGTATTTCATCTTCAAGCACTAGCTAATGAATTGTATTAAGCTCATGACACCGAACCCTTAACTTAGTCACCCACGCCAAATGCCAACATGACTATAAGAATTCAAATGCCCCTACTAGGGTATCAATTGCAAGAATACCAATTCTCATTCTCGTAAAATTATCCTTCCCAAAGGTTACTCAACGTAATGCTCTGGTCTCAAATAGGGTTGTCAGCCCAATAGTACTATCATTAGAATAAGCGGCTATTCCCAACTCACAACATCAAGTCAGAAGATAGTTAACGGCTCATGAATTTAGGGACTTTTTCAATTTAGGTACTTATACAATTCAAATCAACAAAGGCAACAAAGGCAACATTCGGGTCCAACAATTACTCATGACATGTGTTCATTTTACTTCAAATAGCATGTATCCCCCTCGCGGGTTTTAAAATCATTAAAACAAGTTGAAAGCGAGGCTATAGACTCACCTGAAGTATTAACAGTAGTATGACGACTTTCAACGATCGATGATGCCCGGCGAACACGAAATTCACAATCTATCAAAATAAAACGCGTGCCTTTAATAATTCATCCAAGTAATACTTCATACTTAATAAAATGAAATAAATATCTCAAAGTCAAAATCAAACTCACACCATACTCAATTTAGTAAATCCTTCTTACGTACACTTTTATACTTTTATTCTTTTAAAAACTGTCGATATATATATATATATTGAACGTCCAAAATGTTTTCCTTACTTAAACACGTCAATAGCTTACGATACTAATCAGAAACTTCCCTTACTATATATAGAAAGACCTCCCAAAAGTTGGTTAAAAGATTTTACTATTAAAGTTCCCTGCCCGACTCATCTTCGAACTACAAAAATCGGACAGTTTTATGTCAACAACTCATATAGTCTTTTTAACTTATTTATTTTACTCCGTTTACAAAACCGACATTCAACTTTGAAAACAAACTCAACATCCTCATGTTTATCATTCAACATCAGTCCATGACTCATTTCAAAATCCTTTTTATAGTCCCCGAGATTCGATCTAAATATCGACAACAATTATATATTGTGACGATACTCGTCTCCCGGTACACGAATAATCAAACTAACGTAACGTTTCGCTCGTTTGGAGCTAGAAGCTCTACCTTATACCAAATCGAATCTTAAAACATCCTCTACAACAATATCTAGTTAGTTCATACCCAACTCAAACTCATATTTTCTGAAAATTAACTTTAATAATCTGTTCAAAAATACCTCTTTAAAAATCATTCACAATCAATTTTTCACCACATTTTAACATCATTTTTACCACTATAATCATCCTAATACTACTACTTTCAATCCTAACATGCTAAATCATCCTAGATGATCAAATCAAATAAAACCCAACTAAAATTTTCAACATGCAACCATCAAAAATAATATATAACAAGATAAACACCTACATATAACCATTATTTAAGATCAAAACACATGATTTTCATCAAGAAATGTGTTTTACAAAAATGTTCATGCATGTGGCCAAATTTCATACCAATGTGTAGAGATTGATGGAGCTAAGATGGGTCTTTGATTAGAATTAAGAGATTTAATCTCAAAATCAAAATTTTTGGGGTGTTTGTTCTTGGTGAAGGTGACGGAAACAAGAGGGAGAGGAGAGGGATAGAGAAAGAAATTTGGTGAGTAGTGTTTGTGTGTTTTTGTTAGTTTAAATTTTCCTTTTATATGGGGAAAGTTTAGGGTAGTTTTTGCCAATTGTGATTCTTGTGGACCAAAATGCAAATACTTGGTTAAAAAGCAAGAAATGACTATTAGTCACTTTTGAAAATATTTACGGGTCTCGGGTTTCATAAAAATAGTTCTCAAAACTTAAAACACACACAAAATATGATATTATATCGTCCTGGCACGACTTAATACGACATTAAAAATAAAAGCGTCAAAATATTAAACATCGACATGTCTAAAATAAAACGTCAAATTTCGGGCATCTGTTGATATCGTCATCACTGATAATCCTCGCAACTCGTCAAAACGTAAAAACATAACTTCCAATCATTCATCCAAATCAAATCACGAACCGTTATGGCAATCAATCTCGTCAAAAATTTCAAAAATATACGTAAAAATATAATTAAATAATGACCCCGGGTTTGCGTTGTTACATCCTACCCTCCTAAAAGAGAGCGACGTCCTGGCGCTCAACCCGCCTCATAGTCGCACTTCCTCACTTCTAGAGTCAACGTGACCTCTTATCCTCAAGAGATACTCACGTCTTCCACACCAGTTCAACTCAATCCTTATGATATTACCATACCCACAAATATTACTACACTTCAACTTCCAAATTTTATCTTCTATTATGATAGTATTCCTTCATCATTCATACTCCTTCTGCATTACATTCTCATATTGGAAGGTGAAATTCGACTATGTAAGTTCTCAATTTAAGATATGCAATTATCATCGCATAAAGATTTCATCTTCACTAGGTTCCATCAGTCCTCATAGTGATATATTAAAGATATCATCATCCCAAGTTTCAATTATATGTTGATGTGATTGAAACCAAATTCAATTGCCATCGTTCAAATCATCCTTTCACTCTGTCCGTTGCTTTCCAAAAATACGCAATATTCCTTCTTTACTCAATTCTTCTCACTTTCTGTAAAAATCTCTAATACTCAAAAGTCAATCTCAGTCTCTGGGTTACATATAATATGTTCAAACCTTAATCAATACTCATACCTTATCACAACGATTTCCAATATTCAAAAATTACTCTGTCTCTATGTCCCGAGGTTACACTCAAACTAAACACAATGAGATTATCAATAATTCTGACCGGTCACTTATATACTTCCTATACTTATCTTCCACTTTCATTCAATCTAACAATCACTACACTGAATTATTGTACCTTCCATAGTACATTATTACATCTTTCTCATATCATATATTGTTTAAACAACTCCGTTAGTATCATATATTCAAATCTGAAATGTATAATGGTCAGATCACTTCCTGATATCGTAATACAGCTTATTCCAATCAGACTGTTTCAATACTTCAACTTGTGAAATTCCTTCAATACTACATGCGACACTATCAGCACTCTAAGAATAATTAAACTCTCTCTGATCTGGAAAATTCATTCACCACTGGTCCATGCATTCTTAACACATTCTCTGATCTAATGAAAGAAAAATTAGATAATCACAATAACCGTTTTTGTCCCACAAAAACATACATCTCAACTCTCTCATTTCTATTACCGTTCTATTTCAAAATTTCTGACAATCTGTTGATCTTCTTTCTTTGGCATTCCTTTTCCGTTAGTTTATCAATTCAATTTTAAATTTCTTTCCATTCCATCCATTCTGCTTATTGTTACCAATATTCCAAATATCTCAAGACTCAAGAGTCAATTCTCAATTACTTTAGAAATTTTATATGCCCTTTTTCCTTCTACTCCTTACTAAATACTCACTAGTTGATAGTGAAAATATCCACACTCGTCCTTCATAATCTAAAACACACTTCGTAATACAGAACTATAACATATCCCATCTATAATTTACTGATTATTATTTTCCCGTCATCATTAGGTAATTCTTAACTCCTTTCTTTTGAAATTCCCAAATGGCATTTATAAATAAGTCCTTATTATCCTTATTTTCTTCATACTTGATTCCATACAAGTAATACTTTACAATCCCAAAGTAAATACCACATCGTCAAAACTCGTGATCATATAAATCCCATTATACTTCTTTATTCAAGTCAACACACTACTATTACTTTCCTTTCCATTTGCTATTATCAAAATATCATCATCGCAGCTCTATAATTCTTTCAGATTCCTCCAATACTAACTATACAACACAGAACTTCAATCTATCCTCAGCTCTCATAAACAACTTCCTCAACTACAAAAATCAGATCTCAAAACTACAACTTAGATCCATGAGTGTATTTCACCCATTTGGTATGGATAGAATACATCTAAGTTCTTCTTTGTCAGCTTTATCATTGGTTCAACAATCGGTGAAAACCTTTTGATAAACCTCCGATAATACTCAACTTACACAAAGGAATTGACAAGCTTCAGTCGGTTTCGTCGATATCGACAAAGCCTCAATCGTTTCCATCTAGTCAAGACTTTCACGATCACTTTAGCCATAGATCGCACATTCTAAAACGTCTATATTAACTTCAGCTAAAATTCATATCCAAAGAATTTCACACACCATTCCTCTTTCCCTAATAATTTCTCAATTGTTATTAAATACTTTCCTTTCCTTCTTTAATATCGATCAAACAAAACATAATTGTTATTAAATACTTTCCTTTCCTTCAATGATCCATCAAACCAAACATAATTGTTATTAAATACTTTTCTTTCCTTCAATCATCCATCAAACCAAACATTTATTAGTAATGGATACTGAATCATCAGTAAATGTTTTGTTTGTTCATCTCCGTAACAATCATCTTATTCCCAAAACATCCAGCTTCTTTCCTTACTTCCATTATTACTTCTCTGATGACTTACCCTTCCAGTCTAATCAGATTATCCTTATTGTCTCATCTGCCAATCCTTACAATCAATCATATTACCATCCTCAACTTCCTGACAATGCCATATAATAAAATATACAATCAGATTGCATAACTTCCCTTACTAAGCTAACCCCAAGACGACAGTGAACTCTACGATTCCGCAGAACAATCACAAAATACCCTTAAATACTAACTCATCTTCTCATACCCTTCCGACTACTACTGGTAAAGCGCATAGAAAAATTCGATCTATTAATGTTTCCTCCTACATACCTTCTTATCATTGACCAATAAAATCTTCAAATAAGAATTCCACTGATTACTTCCTGAAATCAGTACTCAATGCTCATCAACATTCCAATTTAATTCTTTCCACCGTTATATATCATATTCTATGATATTCATCCTTATCCCGGTTAACTTTCTCACAACTCTACTTCAGTTAATTGCGCGATACCTTTTAATTCCGTAAGCTCAGAAAATATTCCCTTAATATATATATATATATATATATATATATATATATATATATATATATATATATATATATATATATATATATATATATATATATATATATAGAGTAAGGATCTAGTGAGAAGAAACTTTAAATAAGAAGTGGTGAGAAGAAACTAAAACCACATATTTGAGATGCAACGACTTGTATTAGATGCATTTATATTCATGTAGATGCACCATATTGAGTTTCGGAAGTTAATTTGATGTGTAGATGGTGCAAATTGATTTTCATGATTTTGGCACGTGTAGAAGAACAAAAATATAGATAAATCATAAAATGCATCTAATATACGTATATGCATCTATTTAAAAGCTATATAACACGTTATAATGCATTATAATACATCTAAGATTATAAAGATGCATCTAATTTAAGTGGGTGCATCTCGAATATGCGGTTATAGTTTCTTCTTATCCTTCTTATTTTAAGGTTTCTTCTCATTTGATCCTAACTCTATATATATATATATATATATATATATATATATATATATATATATATATATATATATATATATATATATATATATATATATATATAGTTATTAACAATCCTTCTATCGGTTAATTTATCATTTCAACCACTCGTTAATTCTTGTTGATTTCTCGTTCTCAGGTCAACTAAAATCTAACATCTTCAAATCTCAATATAAATCCTCAATAACACCTTCAGAATTTCAATACACCATCAATAACACTTTCAGAATTTCAATAAAATTCTAACTCAATGATTATCAGATAAGAATATGCCAATTATAATATCTGAATCTCAAATCTTATCAGCATTTCCAAAATATTGGTTGTAATAGCAGCAACATTCCTTTCATATTGATTTTCCATTAGCTGAATAATTCCTTTATTCAAACTCCTTTACCGAAATGAAAACATTTCCTTACCACAGAAATACTAATTCCTATACCACATTCCTTGTTATTCCTTCAGCAACCCGACCTCCAGCTAGTCCGTACTTACGTCAAGTAAATAGGTAATTACTTAAGTGGTATAAAATATATGTGATCTACACATCATAATTCCTTCTGCTTACCCGATTTATAGCAACCGCTTGAATATCATCTCTCCTTATCTTAGACTGTTAAATTCCAAGTTTACCTTCTATTAGAGGAAATAAATTCCTATTCCTTATTGTCATTCGCAACAATACCATTCCTTCACCCTTTTCGCCACACTTAATTTCGAATCTAGATCAATCCTTAAATTACTATCTCTTTTCGTCTAGTTGAACATTCCCAAATGACTATTGATATACCAAACATCCATCAGCTACTTGAACTTATCCATGTAGTTTCACCTTTCCAATTACCATTAATATCCGTACGACACTCTTCACCTCATCTCTTCTCATTACTAAGAATCTAACATACAAACATCCTTTTAAATCTTGCAGAATAGCAGCAACATCTTCAACTGGAACAGCGATATCTTCATCTGGAACAGCAGCATTTTCAACTGGAACATCAGCATCTTCAGTCTCAGCACCTCGTCTCCTCGCAGCACTATCAACTTCAAACAATCTAACAACTATTGCCACGATCATATAATCTACCTTAAAGTTAACAACCTTTGGAGACATATTTCAAGAAACTCAGTCACGCAAGAATCCCTACTAATGACGGAAACATATCCCACTCACTCTTTCTATGTGCTCACAGACGAAAGAAACATGATAAGTATACACATCGAGATAGAAAGAATAGGATCTTTTCATCAAGATATATCATGAATACTACATGCGCCAACAACACAATACTACCTCAATTCCACAATCATCTCACAAAAGAGAGAATAACAAAAACACATCAAATACTAAAGGGTAATAGTAGATTTCATCCATAAATCCGAGAAAATCGCAACAAAATCTTGTCGCTACAGTCACTTACCCTTATCATCCTAGACAACAACAATAATCCATCACAATACTACCTCACAACATCTAAATAATCCAAATACAACACAACAATACATAAACTGAAATACAACAAAGATCTATCACTCCATCACTCCATAGGATGTGACACATTATTTTCTCCAACTTGGCTCGCCCTTATTTCATCTTCATCTGGTCCTAACTTCCAGCACCTCCATTTTGGATCAAAACACGGCGGCTCCTCAAATCCATACCTCAAATGCGCTCCTTGACACGGCGGATCTATCATATAATGAGAATCAACATACTCCTCACTATCCTGGAACTTCCAATGCGGTCCAAGATACGGCCCAAGATGAGCTACATATTCACTTAACCTGCGAAGCCTATGTCTCTCTTCCTGATATTTCTCGAAATCAGTTCCATAACTTCTCACTTCAGCTCTAACCTCAGTTCTTCCAACTTCACTCTCAGTCCTATAATTATCACTTTCAGATTCTACAACATTTTTCTTATCATCCGTATCATCCTCATAATCTAACCATCCACCTGAATTCTTATGATCACCTACTCGCTGATACTGCGAACTCCGTTGACCTACAGCAAATCCCTGCCTATTATTGTTAAGTGGTATGTCGGACATTTTCTAAAATCATAGAAAACTCAAAGGTACATAAGGTCATTATTCAAAAATATATATGCAATGCAATAATTATGCAAATGCAAATAATTTACGTATGCCAAATATATATGTATGCGATGCAATGCAAATGATAATTATACAACACTCATAAAAATGAAATGATGATGAAAGCACTCCACGTCCTTTCATTAATACCAATACCTTATCGTAGTATTTACTTAATAAATACTCAGGAATTCAGAACAGTTCTGAGGGATACATCTATAATAACAAAGCATAACAAAAATAAATAATCTTACCAGAGCCTTGTAGAGAAGTTGCGTTGCTTTTATAAAATACTTTTGACACCAAAGTTATAGTTTAGGACATTTTCAAAAATCGACCTAATTCGCTATAACTAAAAAGCTCTGGTTACCAATCTATAACACCCCCAATTTACATTCCGCAACAGAAATACACAATTGGGTGTTATTCACAAACTTCATTTCACAAACTCTTTATACAACCTTAAAAACAGTAAATTTAGGAATAAATAAGGAAATAATTTAAATCAACGTCTAAAACCTTCAATCCCAAGCAAAATCAGTTTAAAAAAAATATATCAGAGTAGCGTACAGGTTCCCCAAGGATCTTAACAAGACAACAACCTTTTACCAAAATACTTGACCATATACTATATGTTTATGATAAACGGGAAAGAAATCTGTTTTAGACCAAATTACTACAAAAGCAATTCCGCAATCCTTCTCCAGCAAGCTCCGCAATCCAACAACTTCAAGTACCTGAAATACATGCTTAAAATCATCAACACAAAGGTTGAGCAAGTCTATAGGTTTAACAAAACATAGTTGAACACATCGTAAAAATCATTCACAATTGTTTAATAGCATTGTGGCCATACAATCTATTAATCAGGTATTTCATCTTATAGCAATAATTGTATTAAGCTCATGACACCGACCCCTTAACTTAGTCACCCACGCCAAATGCCAGCATGACTATAAGAATTCCAGTGCCCCTACTAGGGTATCAATTGCAAGAATACCAATTCTCATTCTCATAAAATTATCCTTCCCAGAGGTTACTCAGCGTAATGCCCTGGTCTCATATAGGGTTGTCAACCCAATAGTACTATCATTAGAATAAGCGGCTATTCCCAACTCACGACATCAAGTCAGAAGATAGTTAACGGCTCATGAATTTAGGGACTTTTGCAATTTAGGTATTTATACAATATAAATCAATAAAGGCAACAAAGGCAACATTCGGGTCCAACAATTACTCATGACATGTGTTCATTTTACTTCAAATAGCATGTATCCCCCTCACGGGTTATAAAATCATTAAAACAAGTAGAAAGCGAGGCTATAAACTCACCTGAAGTATTAACAGTAGTATGACGACTTTCAACGTTTGATGATGCCCGACGAACACGAAATTCACAATCTATCAAAATAAAACGCGTGCTTTTAATAATTCATCCAAGTAATATTTCATACTTAATAAAATGAAATAAATATCTCAAAGTCAAAATCAAACTCACACCATACTCAATTTAGTAAATCCTTCTTACGTACACTTTTATACTTTTATTCTTTCAAAAATTCTCGATATATATATATATATATATATATATATATATATATATATATATATATATATATATATATATATATATATATATATATATATATATATATATATATATATATATATATATATATATATATATATATATATATATATATATATATATATATATATATATATATTAATCGTCCAAACTGTTTTCCTTACTTAAACACGTCAATAGCTTACGATACTAATCAGAAACTTCACTTACTATATATAGAAAGACCTCCCAAAAGTTGGTTAAAAGATTTTACTTTTAAAGTTCCCTGCCCGACTCATCTTCGAACTACAAAAACCGGACAGTTTTACGTCAACAACTCATATAGTCTCTTTAACTTATTTATTTTACTCCGTTTACAAAACCGACATTCAACTTTGAAAATAAGTTCAACATCCTCATGTTTATCATTCAACATCAGTCAATGACTCATTTCAAAATCCTTTTTATAGTCCCCGAGATTCGATCCAAATATCGACAACAATTACATATTGTGACGATACTCGTCTCCCGGTACACGAATAGTCAAACTAACATAATTTTTCGTTGGTTTGGAGCTAGAAGCTCTACCTTATACCAAATCGAAGCTTAAAACATCCTCTACAACAATATCTAGTTAGTTCATACCCAACTCAAACTCATATTTTCTGAAATTAACTTTAATAATCTGTTCAAAAATACCTCTTTAAAAATCATTCAAAATCAATTTTCACCACATTTTAACATTATTTTTACCACTATAATCATCCTAATACTACTACTTTCAATACTAACATGCTAAATCATCCTAGATGATCAAATCAAATAAAACCCAACTAAAATTTTCAACATGAAACCATAAAAAATAATATATAACAAGATAAACACCTACATACAACCATTATTTAAGATCAAAACACATGATTTTCATCGAGAAATGGGTTTTACAAAAATGTTCATGCATGTGGCCAAATTTCATACCAATGTGTAGAGATTGATGAAACTAAGATGGGTATTTGATTATAATTAAGAGATTTAATCTCAAAATTAAAACTTTTGGGGTGTTTGTTCTTGGTGGAGGTGACGGAACAAGAGGGAGAGGAGAGGGATAGAGAAATAAATTTGGTGATTGGTGTTTGTGTGTTTTTGTTACTTTAATTTTTCCTTTATATGGGGAAAGTTTAGGGTAGTTTTTGCTAATTGTGGTTCTTGTGGACCAAAATGCAAATACTTGGTTAAAAAGCAAGAAATGACTATTAGTCACTTTTGAAAATATTTACAGGTCTCGGGTTTCATAAAAATACTTCTCAAAACTTAAAACGCACACAAAATATGATATTATATAGTCCCGGCACGACTTAATACGACACTAAAAATAAAAACGTCAAAATATTAAACATCGACATGTCTAAAATAAAAAGTAAAATTTCGGGCATCCGTTGATATCATCATCACTGATAATCATCGCAACTCGTCAAAACGTAAAAATATAACTTCCAATCATTCATCCAAATCAAATAACCAACCGTTATGACAATCAGTCTCGTCGAAAATTTCAAAAATATACGTAAAAATATGTGTAAAAATATAATTAAATAATGACCACGGGTTTGGGCTGTTACAATATATATGACAATTTTTGTGATTAAATTGGGTACATACGGTATTATGAGGTTTTGTTGGACAAATATGACATTAAAAAGTTTTATTTGAGTATATATGAAATTAACCTTATTTTAAAACTCTGAGGGGATGTTTGGTATGATGGAATGGTTGAGAATGGAATTGTTGCAAAGAATAGAAAAGAAAAGAATGAGAATGAGTCCGGAAAAATATAATTTGATTGCATGTTTGGTAAAAGTAAAGAATCAATTTGTAGAAAATAAAAAAACTGATTATCTTGTTTGTTTACGCTAGAAAAATGATATAAAAATTTCTTTACCACTAATATTTTCTCAATGAACTACTGATCTACCTAATACTTTCACTCAGTTTATGATTTGTTTTTGGGTATACCTAGGTTTCTGACTCGACATTGCGAGCCGACTAATCCCAGGGAGACTACCCTTTTGGATAGTCCGGAGTCATCGTAGGTGAACCTCCGTGGCCACCCCCAAGTGTACACACCTAGTGAGGTTTGAACCCTTGACCTCTCCTTTGAGAGTCAAGGACCTTACCACTAGGCCACTTGATGGTGGTTAAAGTTTATGATTTTTGTTACACATTATATTATAATTTATTGATATTAACTCATTTATATTGTTTTGTTAATAAAAACGTCATTCACGATACTTGATTGCGAATTAAAACCTAAAAATAGTACACATGCCACTAAAATTAATATGAATGAATCAATAGCTTACTATCTATAATTTCAAATGACGTAATTGATTAGAAAATTACGATGAAAGGATAAACAATTTGATCATTTGAAAAACGTTTTGCTAACCACATGTAGACCTAGAGATGAATTTTCAGATCGTCTCTTTTTACCGAAAAAAATTAAGTTGCAAATTCATGTTTTAAAAAATATAGTTCAACATGAACATGAAGAAGATGAAGTATCATAATTCTTAAAGAGAGTTATGATCAAATACTTTTATTTTTGATTCCCAACATGTCATTCTTTAGCATTCTTTTCATTTTGAGAAGAATAAAAAATATGGAAAGAGGGCTCAAACCCCGTAGATTAGTCGGCCAATGAGTTGGAAATCACGGTTACCAAAAAGAAAATATGGAAAGAGAATTAATTTTTGGTTCTCCAATTCTATTCCCTGATTCACACAAACATAAGAATTGACTCGATTCCATTTCTTTCCTTTTCATTCATCCGTACCAAACGTCCCTGAGAATAATAATTATTTTTCTTCTTATTTTTTTAACATAAATTTTCTTCTATTTTTGTTCCACTAGGTAGGGTGCCCGCGCTCCGCCGTGGGAAGTTTTGGTTCGTTGATTCTTGGCGGAGTTTTGACACGTATGTAGGAATAGCATAATCCGATGGCTTCCTCTCTCATCTCCTGAATACAGGCTGCACTTATGAGGCGGAAATAATTAACCGTGGTTGATACAGTAGTCTAGTGCATCTTGAAGAACAGGGGTTGGTTTTGTATCCTCAGGTGTGTTGGTAGTTGGACTTTCTAACAACGGGATGCTGCTGCTATGCGGTTCTTGAACGGGTGTTTGATTTTTCAACTAGAGCGGCACCTTGTATTCAATGAGATCTTGCGTATTGAGGATGGTGTTTACAGTGAACTCCCCAGCACCCTTGCGTGTTGATGAAGCAAAATGAATGACGAAATTCCTTTTCTGGCCAATTATGTTGGTTATTTCTCTTGGGACTGTACGCCTATCGACAATGCGGTATTTACTGGCTAGAGCAGAGCATTCGTATCCCAAGCATCATCAATTGTGCACATATCTGATGTATCAAATATCTTCCTATCACACAACTCCTTTAATGCTTACAGTATATCCAATGGAAGCCACTCTTCATCGTCATCATTCTGCAATTAGAAGGAAGAGATATAATGAATTTCAGATTATATATCCAAGTAAACCAAACGAATAAAAAGCGGGTCAAGAGAGATCACCTCAGGATGGATTGAACCGCGAACCATACTTTATCCATATTCTCTATTCAAAAAACATATATACCTAATTAACATTTTAAAACAATAATCTTACAATTATTAAAATATCTTAAAAGACGATTTAGAAGGATGTATGCATTAAAAATACTCTGAACGACTTCAACCCGTTCCTATATACCTAGATTTTTTAAGCTGCTCTGTTCAAGAGAAAAGACAACCAGAATCGACCCAAATTTATAAGTAAATAAGTCAAAACTGCTACCTCTAAAAAACCAAAATATAAATTTTTTCATAACAGTAAACTGTATATTCTTACCTCCATTGCAGCAATTCGGGCCAACCTTTTCACGGATTTTTTTTACTTAACTGGAGCACTGTCGCCTTTAAATAACTGAACCCCAATCATTTGAAGAGTATTTGTAGCAGCTTCCTAATCCTTAACCGCTTCTGTATCACCAGCTTGGATCTCAGTTTGTTCCATTACCTCCTATTTGTCTGCTTCGTCATCATCAACCTCTCAGCAACATCAGTATTATCATCTGAGGCATTTGTAGGTTCTACTTTAATATCCGTGTACCTTTGAAGTTCAGGTTCTAAGCATTCTCCAAGAAATCGTTGCCTTTAATATCCGTGGACCTTTGAAGTTCAGCTTACTCCTCTGCCTCCCTCTCGCTGAAAGAGTATGCTTCACACGACCATGGTGACAGCTAATAAGCTTTACTGAAAGTACAAAATATATCTTTTTTGTTTTTGTAAAAGAGAGCAGAGAGAATAAGTAGATAAGTTATTTACTTATGCAATCCCAAACACCCCTTAAGAATTAAGATATATTTTCCTAAATATTGCATTGTTTTTAAGCTATAGCTCAGAAGTTTGGGTTGTGGTATCTAAATATATATACGCAGAGTGTTACGCTGGATGAACTAATAAGATTAAGCTATAGCTCAGAAGTTTGGGTTGTGGTATATGAATATACATTCGAGTAGAAAGAAACTAAAGGGGTGTTTGGCATTGCGTATTAAAAGTGACAATCTGCTCATAACATTTTCGAGTCATAGGTAATCAAATTCTAGAGACAGGTTTACTTGAGTAGTTTCCGTTATCTAATTACAGTACAAAAGAATCAAATAAAATAAATATCATACAGTTCTGTTCAGAAAATAAACGATTTTACATTTTTGACTTTTTAAAATTATCTAACCTGAGACATTAAACGAACGTTCTAACGTCAACTTATCTCGCGTCTAATCTTAAAGGGCTAATAAACTTACCATTGATTAGGAGCGCATGATAGATTCCTATATTGGAGGTAGCATAATGGGTTTTTTTAATGTATTTAAGTACTCTTACTATAACTTGAGTAAATTCTTATTATCAACCCATTTGACCCATTAGAGATAAAATAAATCGCACACTGACTGAAAATACTTTTGTTGCACATACCGTTTTGCACCTTATAAAAAACCAGTGTCGCTTCACAGGTACTTCCGTCTGAGTGGGTTGATCACTTTCTTCATTGCTTTTATTTCCAAACATCTGAAACAACTTAAACCTATATCCTGCAAGATCCACCAAAAACGTTAAAGCTGAAAAGAAATTACAAAATATGAGTTTTACTGGATTTAAAACAATGGGATTCGTACATGTGGGCATAAAAATACTCAAGCAGGACAAACATCTAAATACATCTGGCTCTCTTTGATGACCATTAAGTATCGCATGCAGCGAGTAGCTCTGTTTCCACAACCACATGGCTCAGATAGGGCGATAATTAGTAAAAAAGAGGGAAACGCGCCATGGCTTGGACACCATTTATAACATCTGTCTATCCTATGAATATAAATTAGAAACACGCACCTCAAAAACCAATAGTTTTGATCGGTCACCTTCTGTTCCTTGTATTTTGCACCCGTCATGGCTGCAAACAGTAACACATGCTGCGGCGCCAAGCTACGACCCAATTTCATTGATCCTGACCCGGTAACACTGCTTTTAATAACGGGACCGGTATGAAATACAATATATATAGGCTCAGATTCGCGAGTGCTGACAGGAATAAAAGAGGAACCGACCCGCCATGGTTGCAAACACCATGATGGTGGTACTGCCCCGCCAAGATACGGGTCGGCTTCACTCACCATGATCATTAGTAATTTCATAAACGCGATATCATCATCGCCTATAATTCACATGCAAGCAGAGCATATACCAGTCACACCCTCGTCACGATACAAGCAGAGCAGACACATGTATGAAAAAATTATATTATATCTTTAATAAAAGGGGGAATCACGTTCCCCAATGAACAGTTCTCCCTCACACCATTAGTATTTTAATCGTCCCTCTCAGAAACACACATCTATCATTCCCCTCCCACTATAAGTTTATAATCAACAACATATTTAGCGAGTTTTTTTGTATAGTGGAATTAGCTAAGCATATAGGTTTTTTAACCGGGGTGTTGACGATATTGTCTGGGACACCATTTATAAAATCTGACTATCCTATGAATATAAATTAGAAACACGCACCTCAAAAACCAATAGTTTTGATCGGAACCCGTCATGGCTGCAAACAGAAGCCGTAGCCCAATTTCATTGTTCCTGACCCGGTAACACTGCTTTTAACAACATGACCGGTATGAAAATACATTATATATAGGCTCATATTCGCAAGTGCTGACACGAATAAAAGAGGAACCGACCCGCCATGGCTGCAAACACCATGATGGTGGTGCTGCCCCGTCAAGATACGGGTCGATTTCACTCACCATGGTCATTAGTAATTTCATAAACGCAATATCATCATCGCCTATAATTCACATTGCAAGCAGAGCATATACCAGTCACACGCTGGTGATGATGCAAGCAGAGCATACACATGTATGCCAAAAAATTTAGAATGGAACAAAAGTTACGTATAGGAATAAAATCCAAAAGACCACTCTCAAGTTAAGGCATATTTTTAACTTGCTTCCATCCGTCATTCTCGCCATTTAGAATAGATTATAAGAGTCGTTTACCCTAACCATGATCAATAGCAATGCACTTATGCAATATCATCACCGCTTGTAATTCTCAAACATCATGAGATCAGAAAACCTGAATACCCAAGAGTAGTTTTTCCGCTAACTAATCATTCCCAAATAGTCAGCGAAGCGTAATCAAATTTCCAGTTGAACATGTAAAAGCACAATATAAGCATTAGAAAAGTCATCATCTAAACTCTTCTCAATCTAAGCATTCCCAAACAGTAACCCACAGGAACACGGGCCAAAACATTCGCGAGTGGCAATATGGGTAAAGAGTACCCGAGCCGACATGGCTGCAAACACCATGGTCGTGGTGATGCCTCGCCAATATACGACCCGTTTTCAAAAAGCATGATCAATAGTGGTGCACAAATGCAATATGATTGTCGTTTGTAAGGCGTCAAACTATGCTCAACAACGGCACCAGCCGGCCACCAACGCCCCACACCATGATTGGAGGCAACGAAAGGGGCCGGCGGCATCAAAGAGATGATAACCACTCCAATCAAACCTAAGGATGAAAACCCCTAAATTATCAAGTTAATAAAAGGATGAAAACCCCTAAATTGGGTTATAAAACGGTAAGAAATAAATAAACATACCTATGGTCGATCAATGGCAGACACAAACACAATCAAGTTAATCTGCTATGAAGTTTATAATTTTTAGTGAGAGAGAGATTAGGTGAGAGGAACGATCCAAAGATGAGAAACCTTGAAATGATGAGAGAAAGATGTTTCTAGAGAACGTGATCCATATCGTTTTTATCTTTCAATCTCAACCGCAAGGTCCATTTTTATGTACCACAAACCCTCAGCGGAAAACGGTGAAACACAAATCAATGGATGAGGCCCATTCTTAACCCCGTAACCCGTTACGTTGGCAAATCAACGGCTACCATCGTTTTAAGGGAAACAATTGGACAACGTGGGTGAAATCTCGTTTTTAATAAGATCTACTGTGGGAGGGGAACGATAGATGTGTGTTTGTGAGAGGGACGATTAAAGTACTAATGAGGTGTGAGGGGGGAATTGTTCATTGGGAACGTGATTCTCCCCTTTTATTAAAAATATAATAGCTTTGCAATAGAAAATGAAAAAGGAAAAGGAAAAAAAAAAAGCCACGTCATAAACAAGGGGGAGGAGCAGTGAAGTGGGTGAAGAAACTGATGAAACTGGGCGGACATTTCAAAGAAGCATTTCTAACTAAAAATACTTCAACTATAAAAACCTAATTCACATCCAACAAACCAACCTTCCATTTTATACCATTTCATTACATTTTTCTTTCACAATGGAATCTGCAGCTCTTTTACGATCTTTTCAATGTAATTCATTGCTTTCTTTACAGATCGTATATCATATTCATTTACAGATCGTC
The DNA here is from genome assembly GCA_025667525.1 of Glebionis coronaria. NCBI lineage: Eukaryota > Viridiplantae > Streptophyta > Magnoliopsida > Asterales > Asteraceae > Glebionis > Glebionis coronaria. The sequence goes on from CM046875.1 coordinate 137,375,973, forward strand.
GTTAGACTTTATTTGTTTTGCTCATTATATTTGATTGATTCAGTTATGCGTATATATCTTTTTGTTAGTGTAATAAATGAACAAATTGAAAGTTCAGTAACTTGGGCCAACTTTCTTGATAAGTTTAGTAACATATTTCTATATTAACCCTTTGTAAAAATGCAACTAGTAGTCTAGCAGATGTGTCGTTTGATTTCTAATTTTACTTCAATGTGGAAATTTGGAGTGTTTACTGTTTAGTTAGTATTTAGGAACAAATCGGATGTTGTGGTACTTTATATGCTTGGAGAGATTTTGTGGATAAAAGGTCTAAGGGTTTGAGTCTCGGCTCTTGCCTACTTCAGTTTTCTTGCGGGGTAGACAATGACTGGTGCCAAAAGGCACTTAGGATCAGGGTGTTCCCGCCAATTCACACCTTTTTGTTGGATGTATATCCGACCTAGGTTTAAATTGAGTAGCACTTTTTTTTTTGTTATTGTCGTGATAATTTAGCTAGTTGATCGAGTGATTGGAGTGACTAATATGTCATATGGTTTTATTTGACTTATTGAGCTTATGTTTAGTGCCAATTGAAGATGGTCTAGCTAATGTGGCCGAGGCGTGTGTTTGATTAATACTGTACCATACAGCTAAGAGGTTATGGTTATCCGTGTATTAGCATAGGTGGAAATCTAGTAGTAGCAATTTTTTTTGTCTTTGTCTAGATGATTGAGCTAACTACCATTTCGTATCTTTTTGTATTGGGGGTAGATTGGTAGAAGCCATTTGTGCAGTGTATGGTTAGGGGTGGGGTTAGCTACCCTAAACGTGTTTTACTAGTCGAGCCAGTATTCTTCACGTACAAAAGTTATTTGACCAGAGTCATTGTTGGAGGTGTAAGCCACCTCAAATACGTTGTTTCTGATATTGTCCTTTTAGAATTCTATTTGAAATTCAATTGATGATCATAGGTTTATGTTTCTGTTATTCCATTTAATTTGGATGACCATTTTTTTACTAGTTGATACTGATATAATATGATTTGTTCCAAAATAAATGTGGGTCTTGTGCTCCAGACATGCCCTCTGACATGAGTACTGATCAAGACTATTTTGGTTAATAAGTGCACAAATTGAATGACTTATGGACTTACGGTTCAGAAATTTGGACAATTTAGTGCATCAAACTAGGTCTCATGCCTTGACAAAGAACTTTTATGGTATTTGTCTCATAAAATTGGCTATCAACATGCCACTATGCCAGTGCCACTATGTTACAGCTAGTTTGTAAACCTGTTTCTCTGATATGCAATTTTCGTATGTGCGAGCTTTAGTTGTGATTGAAGACCAGCTTAATCTCTGACTTTCATATTCATTGTTATCTATATGGTTTCTGATTTTTGCCCAAATGAACATGCATGTTTTAGTTATATCTCCACTTCATTAAGATGGTTGCTTCTTTTTAATAATTTTATTGTTTTCTCTATACATACTCAAACTTAGGCATCTCAGATCTTATAAGAATCTGTGCATGTTTTTAGTCTTCTCTTCTATTAAAAAGCATGATGTTCGATGGATTATTGTGCAATCAAGTTACTTGCCTATAAGTTGTCGAAAAAAAGTTTTTTGTTGTTATTTTTATCTTTGCATTTATATGTAAAAGTTGTGTTTGCAGATTCTGTGGGCAATGTTTCACCTTTGCCCTCTGCATTTGAGAGACCTGGTATGGTTTCTATGCCTAATGCATCATGGATCATACCAACCAAATCTCAGAAAAAGCGGGCAGGAGCTCTTGTGTCAGCTGTGAAGTCATCTCAAGTTGCTGTAGTTGACAAGGCTAACGGTGAGTGTTTCCTTTTAGGTGCAGTATCAACAATTGTGGTTAACATTAATCTGCACTGCATGAAATTAAATTCCATTATACTTTTTCTTTCAATCCTACTAGTTAGGTTGAAATGGTTTTAGAAGTTCAAGTTTCTATCTATATAACATGTTTCATTTTAGTCGTTTACTATATTACTTATGATATTCCTTTGTGGCATTTCCATCTGAAGGATCAGTGGAGAAGAGTACTTCAACAGGGACTTTTCCTGATGGCTTTGAGGTCAGTGTCTCAAACTATGATCACATATACCTCAACAACAGATAGTATTACCTATCTTTGATATGATGTGCAGTTTTTTACCCAATAAATTTATTTTGATTGACATGTATTTTATACCATTCAGGATCTTGTCTTGGGTGTCTGTGATGAGACGCAAATCGCTGAGCTAAAATTGAAGGTAAGCTCCGATATAGATAATCTCATTTGCATCTCACATATATTGTAATTATAATAAATAAGTCATCTAATTAGAAAATTTTCTTTTTCTTATAGATTGGGGGATTTGAAATGCATCTCAAGAGAAACATTAAATCAGCAGAAACCATCATGCCTATTGCTTCACCTATACAAGCACCACCGATCCCTAGTGAACCAATGTCTGAATCTGCCATTGCTACCCCACCATCACCACCTAAGCCTTCTCAAAAAACAAACCCATTTACCAACATCCCTGTTGAAAAGTCAAAGAAGTTAGCAGCTTTGGAAGCTTCTGGCGCCACAGGATATGTTCTAGTCTCGTGTCCAACGGTATAATATTTGTATACCCGATTCTTATGTTTATGCTGAAAGATTTATGGGTTTGTAATTCATTACTTTTTTCTATTATCAGGTTGGAACATTCCGCAAAAGCAGGACACTCAAAGGGAAGAAGCAACCTACTCTCATTAAGGAGGTATTTTTTTTGTTTACAAAATGATCCTATTTTCTCAAGTTATGAGAGAAAATACTTGAATTTAATACAAATTGCTTTGTATACAAAGATGATTAGACTTTAGAATTTATATATGCTGATAAGCATATGCGAGCATTAAACCATACTACTTATATAGGAAATCTCAAATGTGAGTTTTTCTTCTTTTTTTCTTCTCCTTCAGAGCTTTCTAGTCGTTAAAAATATTGTTTTGATTGGAGTGGGTGACTTTATTTTATTATATATATATTAGTTTTTTTTATGAACAATTTATTATAAATATTAGTATTCAGATAATTTTTCTCTAAACCCCTCTCTCTCAATATTGTTGAAAAGCCTTTGCAGGTTAGACTTATTCAAAGCTTTTTAGTCAGTATGACAATTTACCTTTGGGGATGCGCTTAATTTTGATTCTTTGATTTTCATTTTCCGGGAATCTACATTATTCCTCACTTGAAGTAAATGGAATCCACTATCACAATGAACGAAATTTCAAATGGCTGAATGCATGTCTTTTATTTAACAGGGTGATGTTATAAAGGAAGGACAAACTATATGCTATTTGGACCAGTTTGGCACTGAACTTCCAGTGAAGGTGAGATACTATCCTCAACTATTTCTGCTTTAGTTATTTAAAAAAAAAAGCTTCATTTCGATCTTATCATACCTTCATTATATGATAATGCAGTCGGATGCAGCTGGAGAAGTTATTAAAATCCTCTTTGACGATGGAGGTATCATCTCTGGTTCACTTTACTCGTTACACCAACTTACTTAGTTGTAAGAATAAGTAATTACACAAAAATAATTTGACCAATCAGCAGGATATGAAACTATACTAAGAAAGAAAATAACCTGTTTTTTTTTCAAGAGTGGCTCATTAAGGTATATGTTAAAAACAGGTTGGGTCGGATGGGTTGACCCAGTAGCAATTCTTCCTATATTGAATGAATTATAAAACAGGTTGTATACCTGTATGTACTATAAATAGACTTTGGGGGACTTTTAACATATATGTCCCGTTTGATATAAAACACAACCCAATTTGGTCCATTCTTAAGTTGATGGGTAAAAAATTTCATCTCTCCTTATATGGGTTATCATATACTTGTGCTATTGCATCATTTAAATGATATTTGAATGAAATATCTTTACAAAAGTAATTGTTACGTTGGTGTTACTAGTAAGATAGTTACCTCTCCTCGTCTAACATATCCAAATTCTTTAATTGTGCAGAGGCAGTTGGGTACGGTGATCCCATCATTGCAGTCTTGCCCTCATTTCACGATATCAAGTAATAATATACCATCACCATCTATTCAAGTAGTTTCATGGTCAGCTTTCTTCGAGAACCCTAAGGCTTGCAGTTTGCTTTTCATTTCAAATCCTTTGTATTCTTATAATGTTTAGCATTTTCGCCTTTGTCAATTTTTTTTGGGCACGGGCATTTGCAATGCAACTTGCCATTCAAGTGCCCGTTTGGTTAAAATGACTTCAGATCTGCACAAGAACAAAGCGATCATGAATTTCGACAACTAGAAAGTTTATAACTTGTATTTGCCATGTTTTTGTATGCCAGAGATAATATACTATGTATTATTTTGTTGCAAGAGAACTTAGTGCCTGCTGCTCGAATAATAACGTCACTTTTTGTGTCTCTTTAAGAGGGTGTTTGGGATTCCTCATTTTTTTTTCTGCCTACGTGCTTCTTCTTAATCACATAAGCAGTTTGGATAAACCAACCTGCATCTTTTGCTTATGTGCTTATCTTGTGGTAAAAAGCAGTTTTCAGTGCTTATGCTAGATGAAAGAAAAATCAACTTTTTTTTTTTTTTTTTTAATCTCATATTCAACCTAAATTGAATTTGATTGCACCTTCTAGCTCGTCATTCCTTTTTTGAATAATTGCATTTTCTTACAGCATTCAAACACTATGTTCTGAACTGCCTTTTTTTTTCAAATCGTAATCTGCTTCTAAGCAGAAGCAAAAGTAGTAAGAAAAAAAAGGTAATTCCATTTCCAACTCTTAAAAGGGTCAGAAGTTTTTAAGTTAAGTTGGTGTGTTTGAATGTAGTCTTTTCTCAGTTTAGACTCCCCAGGTGTTGACCTCTGAAAAATTAGGCTGAGAGCTTCATCAAAATCTTCCTGACATCCCGAATGCATAACCATAGTCCATATACGATATCATGGTTTATCTCTCAATAAATTCAATCAAACACAATAGAATAAGTTGACTACCATCTTAACCCCCAAGTCTTCAAGTCAACTTCTGCTCTCATCAATCTTCTCCTCGGAACTGCAGGAACTTTGTTGAATACCCAAGCATACAACAAACTCCACTAAATTTGCAGACATATGATGAGAAAAAAGGTTGGAAAATCCTCTCGCAATGGTTCAAAAGTTTCTTTAGTTGGCTTGAGGTTTTTGAGTACGTTTTCATCTTCACCAGCTTTGTAATGGGTTTTGCGAGATACAGTAACACATGAGTGGATAGAAGAAGCACTTTAAGACAACTTTATAAATAACAACATACAACCATACTGGTAACTTGTGCTTGTTGATATTAATAAGAGTAATTATAGAATATATATGAGCAACGTACGTTTTTCTAGCTAAGATACACATAATATGATTCAAGTATTTTACCAAACGTCAGTTAAGTAAGTAAACTAGATTACCTGTCTAGTAAAGAAAAAGAAAAGTTTCATAAACAATAACATAAACCTTACTGGTAACTTACTAACTTGTACTTATAGGTGTTCTGAATAATAATTGAAAAAAAGGATAATTACATGCTCAGTTTTAAGAACATCCCATAACTTGGACAAAAGAGTCATGAATATAACCTTACTGGATCAATCCTGAAGCTCTTTCATGTAACAACTCAAAGAAAGTATATTAGTTGTAAGTAGTAACTAGTTTACTATAGATTTAATATCAGCTTGATATCTAGATTTGTTGTTGGTGCTTGTTCCTAGTTGTTTGCTTGCTTACCCGTTATCTGTAAAGCTGTGATCAATTAGTAACCATATAGCTTATAGGTAAATAATAATGACACAAATTCCATGTTATATAGTTAGAAATTTTCTAGCTGTTAGTCAACAATACCATGATTAATTACAAACTGCAATTCATTTCCATCCTTCAGAGTTCACATCCATCTTAGTATAACCCTCAAGTCCCGAAGTCATCGTCTGTTCTCATAATTCTTGTTCTAGGATACGTTCTCAGTTTGCGTTGTAATGGCTGCAGGAACTTCGTTCAATGCACAGACATACAACAAAGCAAACTTGATCACCAGACACCCAATGAGAAAAAAGGGCAGAAAACCCTCCTCCAACGGTTCATGATTCTTGCTGAATGGGTCACGTTTCTTGATATGATTTTCTTTTCCGTCAATGTTATAATAAAGTTCGTGATAGACTCTAAATAGGTGAAGAAAGCAATATAATAAAAGTTCACAGAGATTAGAAAACAATGAGAATCTACTCAAAGATCATCTTAAAAGATCCATCATATGACTAAAAGATCAGACACAATGCTCAGTGATTCGGAACAATTACTCAAGTAAAAAAAGTAAACAAACTTGCTAATCAAATGTTCGTAAAATCTTTAGATTTGATATGCTTTAAATGTGCAAATATGCTTTTATATATAACGAAAGCACCACAACTTCAAATTACTAAAATTTGACTAAAAGATCAGACACAATCCTCAGTGAACCAGAAGAAAGAAAGAAGTTTGATTAGTAAATAATACTGTAATAATCTACTGTAATGGATGATATTAGGATATTACATGCCTGGTTTCTGAAGGATCCCAAAACTTTGACAATAGAGTCGTGAAGACCTGAAGCTCGACTAAACAAAACAAAAGTATGAAAGTAGTAATTGTAGATCAATCTCGTCTAGCTAGTAGTTTGCGGTTTACTCTTGCCCCCAATTGATTGCTTGCTTACCAATCTTGTGTAAAGCTCTGATCACTTCTTCATTCGTTACATTCCCAGTAACAGTAACCTTGTTCAGCTTTGTGTCAATGTCATACGCTTCAATGTCTGCTTAAAAAAGATATCATGGATTAGTGACGATTTGGGATATCTTTATTCAGTATACTTTTTACCCAAATAGAACAGATCATATTTTTGAACCTGATGTTTATGAGATACTCCATATATCGTTTAATCGTCAAACTCAATGAAATAGATGAATAAATTGTACCTTCAAATTTCTTGATGGTCTTTAAGATCTTCTTGATGCATTCTTCGCAATGTAAACCAACCTTCAGTTCCACAACCTATTTCAAGAAAATCAAAATTGATTAACAAGTAAGCAACACAGATCCCTGGTATAAATTGCTGAAATTTGTAGCAAAACACTTACATTAGCCATTAGAGAAGTAGAGCTAGTAGACAAGTATGGGCCTCAAATTGGTGAGAGGAATTTGTGGAGCAAAGAAAGGTTTTTTAAAGAGGTTAAAAAGTGGGGAATTGGATGCTCACTGCCTGGATACCAATTTCATTTCACTTTTGGCTTCTTTTATATAGTTTTGCGTGTTGACATCATGGTAATGCAATGGGACTCATCAGCTATTACCCACCTTGGAAAACCGGCGGGCCCAGGGTCCAGTTCGAGGGCGTTTTTGAACCAAATACGTTTTTGATGACGTATAGTCTCCAGCCGGGTCATGAACCCGGCCCATGGGTACTACCTGTATCCGGCCCATCACAGATGGGTGGAATAATGTCATTCAGGCTTATTGGCTTGGATGAACAGTGATCGCACACATGTGTGCGACCCACGGCCCGTTACGGCCGACATAGGTTAGACAGAATAATATTCTGTCTAGGAATATCTTTATCCCAATGGAGGAGGATATTCACTACCAAAATTAGAAAATAACAATTATTCTAATTCTGATAGTTATCTCTTCCTTGGGGCCGAAGCATCAGTGAAAGCCCATTAGGGTTTCACTGCCTATAAAAGGAACCCTCAAGGGTTCCACAAAGGGATTACGACTTATACTCTCAACTCACATAAACCCTAAATCGATTACTTACTCTCACGCCGGAGTCTAGTCGTGGGAAACATTCCCACGGTAAGCCTAACGCGTGCTGTTTAGTGTGCAGGATCCCAACCAAACGATTCACTTGGTGCAGGAGCCGGAGCCCAGCCAACCCGAATTAAGCCTAATTCGGGTCTAGCAAGGATCACCCAACTTTTGCATCAACAAGTTGGCGCCATCCGTGGGACCCATTACACTAAGCTAGAACAAAACCTCATTCTGAATTTCCAATGACGAAGGGGCATCCGCAAGCTAACCCCAGGAACGCGAATCCCGGGAACCAGAAGTCCCAAGGGGAAGGGATTCTCATCCCCAATCAATCACCTAGCCGCCTTGCAGGCGGGCCTGGTAACCGTGGCGGTTTTCAGTCCTTGGGGGTGACGAGCACGATCTCCATGACACCCCCACCTACTTCAACTCTGGACAACCCTGACCCAGGGAGTGCGCCAAACCCTCCTAACAAGGAACCGCGCAGACCCTCGACGGAGGAAGAAGTGGAAGTCCTACCACTCAGCGAGGAGGATCTTACTCGAGTTCTCACGCAGAACTTCGATAGGATCGTCCCGGGGATCGCATCAAGGTTGAATCTGGGGAGGAACCTCCAATCCAGACTCAACTTTGGTGATACCGGACCAATCATCTCCTCCCAAAATCAGAGGAAAAGGAGAGCTCGGCCTCAGGAGCAGAGCACCTTTGAGGAAACCCCTCAACCCCGGAATATGTTTGAGCGCATAGGAGATCGCCTCATGCAGGAACTAATGCAGTCTCGAGAAGGAGAAAAGTCGGATGGCTCACCCGAGCGACCAGATCGAGAGCTGGCCAGAACCGCACGTCGCCCGAGCGTGTGGGACATGATGAACACTGGGAAAAAGGCTTCCGGCTCATCCCAAAAAAGTGGTCCCTACCCAAAGGATGGGGCACCACCACCGTCTCCAGACCCGTCAGGGGAGGACTCGGATGACCATCCGCCTAAGCGTCGCCGACCTAGGCGCACCCCTCCACCACCACCAAACAATGATGAGTATTATGGTGGTCCTTATTATCGAGATGCAGAAGCGGAGGATCTTTCGCGTCCATGGTGTGAACCATGGGATGACCCTAGGCTCACCCGCCCATGGGCGGATCCCAGGGAAGACCCGTTCACCCTCCGCATACGGAACTATTCTGAGGACACCAAACGTCGCATGCCGGCGTGTATCAAGACTTATGATGGATCTGGTGATCCGGTTGATCACCTTAAAATATTTGATACGCAGGCTAAAATTGAGCGATGGCCCATGCCTATATGGTGCCAAATGTTCAATTCGACTTTGATCGGAAATGCCCGTGACTGGTTTGAGGCACTCCCTCCACGGAGCATCGATAGTTTCACGGAACTACGCACTGCGTTCGAGAACAATTATACCCAGAGGAAGAAGTATAATAGGGATCCAGTCTCATTGGCAACCGTCAAACAACGGCCGGGGGAGTCCACAGAAGCCTTCACTGAACGCTTCAATGATGAGTGCACGCGCACAAGAACAATGCCGGAGCTCCTGAAAATCTCTGACTACATGCACGCCATAACAGACAGGGAATTGATCAGGCGCCTCAATGACAAGCGTCCAGAGAGATATGATGACCTCATGGAAAGGGTCAGAAATTTCATAGAAGGAGAAACGGCGGTTGCCGCGGCTTACCCATCCAAAGGAAATGGGTACCGGTCAAACGACCAGTCTCGGAGACAGTCGGGCGGCCAAGGCAATCAGAACAGTGACAAGGGCTCGGACTATAAGAGCCAGAACAAAGGAGGACGTCCGGATGATAAGTTTACCCCCTTAAGATGTCCTACCGGGAGATCTTGCTGACGGAAGGGGCAAACTTTCCAAGGCCTCCCCCAATGACAACTCCGCCGGAACGTCGGCAAGGAAATCGCTTCTGCGAGTTCCATAATGACAAAGGCCATGGTAGTGTATCCAGCTCAAGAAGCACATTGAGTCACTGATCAAATCAGGTAAACTCAAGCACTTAGTTAAGGATTGGAAGGATGGAAAAGACAACAAGAAGTATGATAAGAAGGATCCCCAAAAGGACAAACCTTCGATTATATACATGATCCAATCCAGACAGCGCCGCACGAGGCAGAAAGTTGGCCAAAAATTTTCACGCGGCAGGGAAATCTCATTCCCTCCCATCACAGCAAGCGATGTGATTGATGCGCCTCTCACTATTGAGATAAGCATTGGAACACACAATGTTCGTCGCATGTATGTGGATGGAGGATCGTCAGCAGAGGTACTGTATGAACACTGTTTCGTGCAGTTATGCCCAGAAATAAGAAGCCAATTAGTACCGGCCACGTCGCCGCTTACTGGCTTTAGTGGAGACACTATCTGGCCGATAGGGCAATTACGTTTGCTTGTAACCATTGGGAATGAGGAAAATTCCACTACGGCGTGGATGAACTTCATGGTGATACGCTCACACTCTCCGTACAATGGGATCATAGGCAGACCAGGCATTTTGGCTATACGGGCGGTACCCTCTACGGCGCACGGAATGATCAAATTCTCCGTTGAGGGGGGAATTGTTACCATTTACAACACAATCGTACCGGCATCCGAGTGTCACACCGTGACAACACCGGCTCCACCTGTTCCACCCAAGGATGGATCACCACCTCCCAATTGGAGGGTAGCCATTCACCCTGACTATCCGGAACAGGAGGTATCCATAGGAGGGGCGCTCTCGGATATCGGCAAAAGGGCCATGTGCTCTCTTTTAAGTGCAAACCTAGATATATTCGCATGGGAGCCAAAGCATATGACAGGCGTGCCACGTGCGATAGCAGAGCATAAGCTCCAGATCCGCCAAGGGTACCAACCCATCAAGCAAAAGAAGCGCGGCCAGGCGCCTGAGCGCAGCCAAGTGATATTGGAGGAAGTACGGAAACTAGTGGATGCAGGCATCATGCGCGAGGTATACTACCACGAGTGGTTATCCAATCCGGTCATGGTCAAGAAACATGACGGAAGTTGGCGCATGTGTGTGGATTTTACGGATCTAAACAAGGCCTGCCCACAGGACTGTTACCCGTTACCGGAAATTGACTGGAAGGTAGAGTCCCTATGTGGGTATCCTTTTAAATGCTTCTTGGACGCATATAAAGGGTATCACCAAATCCAGATGGCGGAGGAGGATGCAGAAAAAACGGCGTTCCATACGAGCCAGGGCGTATATTGCTATACGAAAATGCCGTTTGGACTGAAGAACGCTGGTGCTACATATCAACGGTTGGTGGACAAAGCTTTTGAATCACAGATAGGCCGCAACTTGGAAGTCTATGTTGATGACTTAGTTATAAAAAGTCACACGGAGGAAGCACTTCTCCGGGATGTCCAAGAGACATTCGACACGCTGAGAAGGATTAACATGAAGTTAAATCCAAAGAAATGTACGTTTGGGGCAACGGAGGGAATGTTCCTTGGATATTTGATTGATCCAAACGGCATCAAACCTTGCCCAGAGAAGACGGACGCAGTGATACAACTGCCATCCCCTCAGACACGGAAGGAGGTGCAATCCTTAAATGGGAAGCTAGCCGGGCTGAATAGGTTCCTATCTAAATCCGCAGAGAAGTCATTACCCCTATTTAAGACACTCAAGAAGTGCATTAGAAAGGGAGACTTCCGGTGGACGAAGGAAGCCGAGGAAGCCTTCGGCCAACTCAAGCAGCATCTTGCATCCCTCCCTATGCTAGTAGCTCCCCGGCCAAAGGAGGAACTCATTATGTATCTCTCAGCCACTCATGGCGCAATAAGCGCGGTACTTATGACAGATAGAGATACAGTGCAAACTCCGGTCTACTTTATAAGCAGAACACTACAAGGGCCGGAGCTGAATTACTCTTCTATGGAAAAACTGGTGCTAGCACTAGTGTTTGCTACGAAGCGGCTGCGCCGATACTTTCAGGCGCACCCGATTGTGGTCATTACGGATCAGCCAATTAAGCAGGTTATTTCTAGACCGGACGTAGCAGGGAGGCTACAGAAATGGAGCATCCTATTGGGGGAGCACAATATATCTTACAGGCCAAGGACGGCTGTGAAAGGCCAGATCTTGGCGGATTTCCTGATCGAGAAGCCGGATGAGGAAGGGCCAACCGTTAAACAAGATGAGATACCAACAGAACCATGGGTGTTATTCACGGACGGATCTTCGTGTACGGACGGGTCCGGAGCAGGTCTCATCCTTACAAATCCAGAAGGAATGGAATTCACGTATGCCCTCTGTTTTGAGTTCACGGCCACTAACAACGAAGCGGAATATGAAGCATTAATTGCGGGTTTAAAAATCGCCGCTAGAATGGGAGTCCGCAACCTTGAGGCCTACGTGGACTCACGGCTTGTTGCGAACCATATTCTAGGTGGATATGTGGCTAAAGAAGACAACATGGTCAGGTACTTGGATAAAGTCAAGTCGCTAATCGCGAATTTCAGTAAGTTTTCCATCAAGTAGGTGCCAAGGGGCGAGAACAAGAAGGCGGACGCTCTTACCAAGATCGCATCCACAAGCTTCGCTCACTTGTCTAAACAAGTCTTGGTGGAAATACTCAAGGAGAAATCTATAACGGAGGGGGAGGTTGCTGCTATAGTTGAGGAGGATGGACCTACATGGATGACCCCGATTATCAACTATTTGACTAGTGAAACCCTTCCAGACGAGGAAAAAGCAGCACGGCGCATCAGAAGGAAGTCGCAACATTTCGAACTTCGAGAGGGCATCCTTTACAAGCGCTCTTTCTTGCAGCCATGGCTGCGGTGTGTGGGACCACGTCAAGCCGCATACGTAATCAGTGACATACATGAAGGATTGTGCGGCATGCATGCAGGTCCACGGTCTGTGGTGGCTAGAGCCTTACGGACAGGATACTATTGGCCTACCATGCACAGAGACGCGCGCGACATGATTCGCAAGTGTAGTGATTGCTAAGTGCATAGGCCAGTGCCGCGGCACCCGCAGCAGGAGCTTACACCTATCACGTCCCCATGACCATTCTATAAGTGGGGAATCGACATTGCAGGACCATTTCCTGTAGCTGCGAGGGGAGTTAAATTCTTGATTGTTGCGATGGACTACTTCACACGATGGATAGAGGCCAAGGCAGTCAAGTCTATCACATGCAAACAAGTTAAGAAGTTTGTTTGGGAACATATTGTGTGCCGTTTTGGTCTACCAGGAGAAATCATCTCGGACAACGGCAAGCAGTTCACGGACAACCCATTCAAAGATTGGTGTGCATCATTGAACATCAAGCGGCGCTTCGCATCTGTTAAGCATCCGCAGACAAATGGCCTTGTCGAACGGGCAAATAGAAGCTTGGGGAATGGCATCAAGGCGAGTTTGGATGAACGAAGTGGCAAATGGGTCGATGAATTATCACATGTGTTATGGGCGCATAGAACTATGATCAAAACAGCCAACGGAGATACTCCATTTGCATTGGCTTACGACACTGAAGCCGTTATACCAGCAGAAATAAGGATGCCTACCATCCGCACGGCGGAGGTTAATGTCGTCACAAACGATGAACAACTGCGAATCAACCTGGATCTGTTGGAAGAAAAAAGGGAAATAGCAGCCATCAATGAGGCTAAGTCCAAGGCTAAAATGAAGGCTTATTATGACGCCAAGGTCAAGGGTGTTTCTTTTCGACCGGGAGACTACGTCTATCGTGCTAACGAAGCAAGTCGAGCGGAGAATACAGGAAAGCTGGGCCCTAAGTGGGAAGGACCGTATGAAGTCACTGAAGCCTTGGGACGAGGCGCGTACAAGTTACGTGACATGGATGGCCGCGACCTAGAGCGCACATGGAACATTTCCAATCTCAAAAGGTGCTATCTTTGAAAGCTACGGCTTCCGCATGGGTACTTCGCTATATGTGGTCTCAATAAAGAACCATGCGGTCTATCTGTTTTGTTTTTCTTATGTTTGTTTAGTTTCCTTTCTTGTTTTTTAGGACTTGTCATTATTGTTCAAACAAAAGTGTAAACGTTCTAATAAAATGCCGTGGTGCCTAGCTAGCCCCACGGCCTGTTTCGTGCAAATCATTTTTTTAGACTTTTTGTTAGTCGTATGAATTTTACTTATATTATAATATGCCATGTTTCATTCATATGCATTCTTTCAAATTACTGTACATGTACTATACGCCTCCAGGCGGGGTAAGAGGATTAAGTGAACCTACTAATTCAACTTGCCGCGTAAGAGGGATGTAACCTCAGCCGCACGGATCATGTATCCTTACTAGACACCTTACTCACAATACGTTGGGGTAAGTTTCATATGCCGTAGTCACACAGTGCTCCGCATAGTAAAGACGCATGTCGCATGTCTAGTAAATTATAGACTTGTATGTATTTTCTTTCTTTGTGTGTAAGACGTGATATATCATGCAGTATTGAGGTACAATATTTAACACAGTCAAAGTACACAAGTTTCCAAATAGATAACAAAATTGCCGTGGTCAATCACGGACTTACATACAAAATACAAATGTTGTTAGCCGTGTACATGCACGGACGAATAGAAACAAACAAATATCCAGCGGTTACAAACAAAGTGTCTGAAAGGGATCATAAAGTAGGAGCATCTTACATAGGGGGGGAAAACTTACCCATTTCCACTTGTTCCTCGACCAGACACGACAACCACTCATCACTTTCTTTCCGCTTCTGGGCTTGAGCCGCATTCCTCTCCAGCACCACACTTAAGGGTTCTTCATCAAGCACGATCCTGGTTACGTCCTCATATATGGGGAGCGTCAGGTGGCTGGGTGATGGAGTGAAGGAAGCACGGGAGTGACCCTCACCTTGGGAGAACGCACTAAGACTTAGCCTTTCCATGATTTCCATATTTGATGCATCTTTGGTGGCCTCCAGCTCATCCAAGAATGGATAGTGCAGATCCCGCATCGCGGCCATGGAAGCGGTCATCTTATTAGCGGCTTCAGGATTAAAGAAGGCATGCTTG